>JAPFRF010000002.1:157257613-159657613 GCA_029282475.1 Phrynocephalus forsythii | reverse complement strand
TTTACCACATTTTCAACAACACATTCACAATTCCTTGAAATTAAGATAGCGACCCCTCTTGCTTTAGATGTGCCAAAGCTTTTTTCATATATATCATCATTTGA
Source organism: Phrynocephalus forsythii (assembly GCA_029282475.1). Classification (NCBI taxonomy): domain Eukaryota; kingdom Metazoa; phylum Chordata; class Lepidosauria; order Squamata; family Agamidae; genus Phrynocephalus; species Phrynocephalus forsythii. Next base: position 159,657,509 of record JAPFRF010000002.1, on the reverse strand, counting down.
AATTTTTAATTCATTAAAACCATCTCTTGTTTGGTGAGTCTCTTGCAAAAAGGCGATATCAATTTTGTGCCTTTTAATCATCGCTTCAATTCTCTTTCTCTTCGAAAATGACCCCAGACCTTTTACATTCAACGTTGCTAATTTTATAAACTTTCCCATAACCTAGTTCTTTTGATTTTAATGTTCTGGAATGGTCCCGTTGTGCCCACAAAGAAAAAAACACCAACAATTAATAAAAAAATAACTAAAATGAATCTAATCCTCCACCCTAAAAAACTATTCTTTTCTCCCACCCCACGAGCTATCATACTATTTAACATGTGCATCAAGGGGATGGGAGGGAGGAGGTCCATCCACGGACAATAGCCGGCCAAGATCTCATTTGCTCTTAATTAACATGTTACTGTAAATCCTTTTTTTCCAAAAATGTATTCTACCCCCTCCAAACCGCCCTCTCACCACCACCACCACCCTCTAAAAAGGGGGGGAGGGGAAAGCACACAGGTAGGGGAAAATTCCAAGGGGGAAGAAAAGGAAAAAAAACCCAAGAAAAAAGGGGGGAGTGGAGGAGGGAGGGAGAGAAGGGGAAAAGGATAGGGGGAGGGAATAGGGGGAGGGGATAGGAGGGCGTGAGGGAGAGGGAAGGAGAGAGAAGTGAACTGAATGGTTTTCGATTAGTGTTCATCGAAGATTCCAGGAGCCGGAGTAAAAAAACGTTCACTGTCCTGATGTTGCCATAGAAGTTCCCGGGGATGGGCTAGGAGAAGCCGAGTCGTCTTCGATATTCCATGCTTCAAGAAGGTGCTGGCCTTCTTCTAGAGAGTGGATTATGTGTTGAACAGAGCCTTTCCAAACTTTCAAGAATAGGGGGTGGCCCCAAGAGTAGCGAAAATTGTTTTTCCGTAGTATGGTTGTAACTGGTCTCATCGATTTACGCCAAACCGAAGTTTCTTTGGAGAAGTCTTGATAAACTTGCACAGTTGCATCTCCTCTCTTCAGAATATTAGGATTGGCTCTTATTGAAGACATAAGACACTCTTTGTTTACATAAGAGGCAAATCTTACTATCACTGGTCTTGGGGACCCATCTCTCGAATTGCCAAGGTAGTGGACTCTCTCTATGTCGTCGTCCTTTAATTGTTTGGGCAGGAAAAGAGTTAAGCCAGGTAATAACTTCTTGTTTTAATTCTCCCTTCTTTGGGGTCACAGAATTAATCAGCTTAACATTCTGTCTTCGAGAGTAATCCTCGATATAAGTTAGTTTTTTCCTAGTTGTCAAGAAAGCCTGTTTCTGAGAGCTAATTTCAGTCTCATTTTTCGTTACACGTATCTCCAGGTTTTTAAACTCCCCTGCCAAATTTTCAAGCCGTTGGCCGTTTTGTTTTATTTCTCGTGATAAATCTTGTTTAGTGCTTTGAAGTTCCTTTGAAAGGCCATCAATTCTACGTATTACATCTTGCTGACTCGCACTCATTATGCTGACTAGTTCTGTTCTCATTAGCCGCATTTCCTTCATGAAGTCTTGGTCAGCGGGGGGAGGAGTAGCCTCCGTCTTCTTCTCCGCCGTCCCTGTCGCCATTTTCAGCCCTCCCTCGTCTGAAGGCTGCTCGATACGTTGTAGAGCTTGACGTTTGTTTATTGTATCAGGTGATTTTCTAATCCAACTTTTTGGCTGGGGGTTCTTTTTTGCTTTTTTGCCGGCATATAATTAATCAAAAACCAGGCGTGGAAGAATCACACTGTTTGCATTCATCTGTCGCTCTGCACAGCTTTCCAAAACAGCCAGCCCAAACAAGCAGGCAAAACCGAAAGTAGCTTGATCGCTAATAAATCAAGTTTATCTACTCTCGAAGAAACATATATTGCTTCTCCTGTCGCCCCCGAGTAATTTAGTAACGCATTACTCACGGCACCACAGCATTAAACAGTCATTTTAAGGCTTTTTTCAGATCATGGCATGGAGCTACAAGATCAGGCTGCCGGCATGTCTCGTGGGCGGGACTTCCTCCACATACCAGGTTCCTATGCAGTGTATTTCTTTCCAGCATTGGACTTTCCTTTCTCTTCCAGGCACTTCTGCAGCTGGACGTCCTTTCAGCATTGGCCCAGCTACTTCATGAGCTCTGGAGCTACTTGTACTTGTCTTCCACTCTTCCTCAGTGGCATGTTGGATGCCTTCCAACCTGAGGGGCTCATCCTCCAGCATCATATCTTTTGGCCTTTTGTTTCTGTCCATGGAATTTTCTTGGCAGGGATAGTTCCTACCCCAAGAAGTCTTATTACAGGCCACATTGCCACCAGGGTAATTGGCCTTACAATGATGGAAGCACAGCATAGCCTGTTGTATTCTGTAGCCTCGCTGATCAACTGGGACACAAAAGTAACAATGTGCCCCTATTTATAAGCCTAACAAATGGTACAAAGTGTCAAAGCCTGTGCATGTACATTTTTATCCACATCCTTGTCATGAATCACAGCTCAAAAATGAAAATGATAGAAAGCTGCTTTTTATATTGGTAGATGTTGCACAGACCTAAAATATCTTAGTATTTCCTTGCAGTGTCTTTAAGATGCTGTGTTTTGTGACTAAAGAAACCACAATTCAGGAGGCCATCTGACAGAAGGTCAGGGAAGCTCACTCATCCCGCAGAATTAAAGCTTGGACAGAATCTGTTTATGGATTTTGCCCAAGATTTCTGAAACACCCACATATATTCATGCAATTGATAGTAGCCCCGTGAACTGTTGTCCCCATCCTATATCTCAGCTTGTGGGGAGGCTTACATAGAGCACATGAAATGGATTCTACCGAGTTTTAGTTTAGTTTGGGGAGCTGGTTTCCTTGATCAGACATACTCTGAAAAAAGCCCCACCAGATAACCAGTGTAGCGTAGTGTAGTAAATACATTGGGGACTAGAACTTGTAACACCTGGATTCAAAACCCTTCTCAGCCACAGAAATTCACTGGAGGTATGCAACTGGTAAAACCACTCCTTAAATATCTTGCTTGCCTTGAAAGGTTCTGTTAAAAACACTGTAAGTTTGGGGTGACCTGATGGTACAATGGAGGTAGGGGAACCTAGGCAAGATCTGTCTCCCATTTATCATGTGCCCTTTCATTGATCCCCAGACAAATAAGAAGCACTTCACACCTTCAACAGGAAGCCCACTGCTAACAACCCATACTTAATGGGTGTTGGGAAGGGTTGCATAGGTGTGACTTTCATACACACCAGTCCACTGTCTACCTAATGAATCTATTCAGGTCAATATTCCTCTAACAAGCCTATTCAGACCAGGGTGAAACCAAAGTAAACTAACAATTGGAAACTTTCCTCCAACTTCCCTCAGACTGACAAAGCTGCTTAGATGAACAGTGAAACATTTCAATCCCACAAGAAAAGAAGTCCAGTTGTCATGACTCAACTGCCAGATAACCTCACCTGGATGACTAGGAATCTCCACAGACATATCACGGTACATTATGTATTCAGATATGCTCATTTGCTCCTTAAGTCCAAAAGCTCCCTTAGCTTTACTCTGTGGACAAAGCCACAGAGACAATTCCCAAAATTAGCCTCTGAAGTCTTTTGCATACCTCCTTCTAGTGCCAAGGAAAGAAGCAGCCAGGAAACTTGCCACCATTTAGATGTTTTCTTCTTATTTTTCATTTGTGCTGTCCAGCATGGCCAACAGCAGAGAACCATGAAAACTGGAACCCAAACTATTTGGGGGCCAAGGGTTCCCTACCCCTGGTCTAGAATCTGGATGAAACCATATGTACTTTTTTAGGGAGCATTCAAACAAAGCTTCTTTTTGATAATGGACAACTAAAAGCAGTGTTTGAGGCTCAGTCACAGTACACTTCCAAGATGCACAGCTGTCTACTCCATGCAAGCAAAATGCTGGCCAAAACAGGAGGCTTTTAAAGCTCACAAGACCTGTGTACATAAGCAGTGTCTACAGCTGCCATTACTCAAGAGGGGTTTTCTTAACTACATGTACAGAGTAATAGCCTTTAAGATGCTATACATAAAACTTGTCAAGCTGCATTTTTGTACACATTATGAATGTTTCAAGGCAGCAAGTAATTCAAGTTAAACTTAGGGAGAGATAAAAATAGTAGCTATTCTCAACTGTATGTCTAGAGCTACTTTTAAAATTCATCCTCCTACAATTATTTCCATTTATATATCAAGTTCTCTGAACCTGACTATTAGCAATGAAGTGCCGTTAGCTGATGCTAGAGAGCTGGCATTAAGGACACTCGAGCAAAAAGAATGAAAAAGTCCCTCCCCCCACACGTGAGATGAGCAGGAGGGGCAGGAAAAGCCCCACATGTAGGGGAGAAGCAGGCACACCCACACGGGTGGGCACCTCAGAGGAACCTTGTGTCCTGGTTTAGAAGAGGCTGTGTCCCAGTCCCCATCCACGGACGAGGGGCTGGGGACCTCCACACTAGAAGATAGGTTCTTTAAAAGGTTTGTTAAAGAATAACAAGTCTGACTAGCAGTTGAGGCAACTCAACATCTTCCTGTCTCAAATACACAAAGTGGTGGTCCTACCTGCTTATATTTCATTGCCTTGAAAATATATAAGCCAGGAGGATCCATATAGCATGACACAATCTTCCTGTAAGAATACCAGGGAAGTAATAAGGAAGCATGGAGCTGAACTAGCAGAATAGTGTCCGTTTTATATTATGTGCTGTCAAGTTGGAAATGACTTACAGCAATCTGAACAGGGTCTCTTAAAGTAAATGAGATGTTTAAGGAGTGGTCTTACCAGTTATTGGTAAGTTTTTTGGGTCCCAAATCTTAGTCTGAGTCTTTGGTACCACATCCAAAGGCCCTATTAAAGCAAGGTCACACACACACATCAAAAAGGGAAGGTGTGTGGGTTCTGTGTTTGGAGATCCGAGATTTGTGAACCACCAACCTTTAGTCACATCTGCCCTCCCTGCCTGCCTTGCCTGACCTTCCCTCCACCCCTCACCCTCTTGAAAATCCTTCCTCCCTGTCGCTAACTCTACCACTGCCATTTTTCTGCCTCGCTTGGTGACTGTCACAAAGCTTCTTCCAGTTTTATGGTCTCCTTGATTCAAATAATAGATACTCGAAAACAAGACTCAGAAAAACCTGTCGAAGTTGTGAGTAGAGTCTAAGTCACTGGGAGAAAACAACAACCCCTTGAATCAAGTTGTTCATGCAGCTTTAGTCAGACTCAATTGTGAGTTGTGCAACTTGAGTCCCCATCCCTGGGTTTTACCACTTTCACAGCTGCAGTGAGTGACCATAGCTGAATAGGGGTTCAAACTCATGTCTCCTGAGTCCTAATCCACCACTCTATCCACAACACCACCTTGGCTATTCATTATTTTGTTCTTAATTGTTTCTTTTTTATTTTTACAGTGGCCTAATGAAGGTATCGCCTGTAACCTATTTTTGCAATTCTGTTTTGTGATGTCCACACACGGCTCAACTCCTTTTTGCCTTGATGGAAATGTGAAGATACCAAGAAAGAGCCGGCATTCCCCAGAGACCTGGAATGAGGCACAAGAACTCTCAACATCAATGGGCAAGACTGCCTTCACTAGGCAATATAACTTTAATTCAAACCGGTTCCAATTGGCAAACCTAGTGGACTTACCAAAAATTTTTTACACCAAACCCAGAATGAAGCACATGGGCCTATGTATCAGCCCTTCCCCCACACCCCGGCCAGGCCAAAAGGGATTTGTGTGTCTCATGGTGCCAAATGGAGCTGAGTAAGGGAGGAGGGGGATGGTATGTGACCCATGTTTCTTTGTTTGAAGAACAGGGGTGTGACTTAAAGGGCTTTTTACAACTGCCCTTTTTGCCTCTAACAAGACTCTTGCCCTGGCTACAACATCATCCAGCCATGGATTTTAAGAACATCATATAACTAAGGACTTTAAAAGTAACCTCCTGGTGAAGAACATCTTTCACCATGTCTGAACTTCTGGGACCTGCTTTGAAGAAGGGTGATTTACTGCACTCAAAAGCTTGCAATGTTCCTTTTTTATTTTTAATAGCAGCCTATGAAGGTATCGCCTATAACCTATTTTTGCAATTGAGTTTTGTGATGTCCACATGGCTCATCTCCTTTTTACTTTGTTCTTAAATATGGTTTTTCTATTATGTAAACTGATTTGGGTTTACATAATTGAAAACCCATATTTAAGAACAAAATACTGCAAGAGAAAGAAAAATAAGAGAAAAGCAGGGTAAAATTATTTTGAAGATATAAAATAAATGCATCACACTGGGTACACTATCAGTCATTAGTAAATCAATCAATCAAATTTAATTGTATGGTCATAGACCCGGTTATTTGATAGAAGATTCAAAGACTACATGGCAACACAGAAGCAAAGACGCAATGTAGAGCCTTATTAAAAGAACCAAAAGTTACATAGCTATACAAGTAAATCAAAATATGGAGACTTATTGTGACATTTTTGAATGTTTACAACTGATAATAAAAATAAAAAGCAATAACACACTGACTGTTTTATTGCTTGATTCTCACCAGACAACAACATCTTTAGGTTGCCATTGGGAGATAAACTGGTGCATTTGCAAATGATTGCACATTAGTAAATCCAATATCTACATATTTGCTGATAGGGACAGACTTTGTCTGAGAATAGCTGAATAAGCAATAATTTTCGGGGGGAAATCCTAAATCTTTATCCAGATGAAGGTTCCATATTACTAAGAAAGCTGTCTTATGTGAACTTATGCAACAAAGGTAAAATGATGTCACCACCAGTAGCACTGCCTGCATGCACAAGGAGGGATCAAGCAGGAACTCTAACTTGCAGATGCTAAGGAAAGAGTTGAGCTGCCTAGATGCCCTAAGCATATCCGATCTTGCCTGATTTTGGAAGCTAAGCAGGGTCGGCCCTGGTTAGTACTTGGATGGGGGAATACCAGGTGCTGTAGGTGCCTGGAGTAGGAACTGGCAAACCACTCCAGTATTCTTGCCAAGAAAACTCCATGGACATGGGGTCATGAAGAGTCGGTCACGACTGTAATGACATGACACAACACACAAGGAAAGAGTTACCCACTTGGATTGTGGGCTGTCCCACCACAGGGTGATGTCATTTCCCCTAAGCTGGACAAGCTTACACAAAGGGGTTTCAATCAATATATTTGTACAGTGGAACCTTGACTTACGTCATTAATCCGTTCTAGTGGTCTAGACTTAAGTCAAACATGACTTAAGTCAAATGAACGTTTCCCATAGAAAGTAATGGGAAAGCGGATTAATCCATTCCAGATGATGAAAAAGACCCCCGAAAACAACAATTTAACACAAATTTGACTGGGATAGGAAATTCCTTCTGGGGATATAAATGAAATGTCTCTTCAAAGAGAGGAGGAGGCAGTGGAATTATAGTCCACAAGTTATACGCCTCCACTTTTTAATGTTCATAGCAACAATGTCTAACATTTAAGTTTTACTGATTTTTAACCTGAAGTTCCAAGTTCTGAACAACTCTATGCTTACCATTAGAGTCCCACAACTTTACAGCTCCCCAACTAAAATGCTTCCATTGTGGACCAGACTTCGGCAGCCAGATTTTTTACAAGACTGAGCCGACTTAGACACCAGCGAGGCCAGCCCCGAGCTCCCGGCCCTTCTTCTCCTCCAGCGGCAGCGGTGGCTTCGGTGAAGCCAAGGACCAGCTCCAAATGCTCAGAGCTGGCCTCGCCGAAGCTGCCACTGCTGGAGGAGGGGAAGAAGACAGGAGCAGTTTGGAGGCAGCAGCCGCGATGCTGGGTTGTGGCTGCTGCCCAATTCTGGTGCATTGCGCCGGGGCTCCGAGATGTAAGTCAAAGCCTGCGACTCAAGTCAAACAGGCCCCTTCTTGATGCAAGTCAAATATGATGTAAGTCAAGCAGGATGTAAGTCAAGGTTCCACCGTATGTGGGAACAACCAGCTTGTGATGAAAATTATTCAAAAATATATAAAAAATTATCTCCTGAAAAACTGGCATTTTATTCAGAAAACTAAGACACAGAATAGAATTTCAGGGGACAGCCCTCTCAGAAATATCTTTTCACAATGGCCAAGTAAGCTATACCAGACATAGGGATGGACTACTAACCATTTACTATTTTGCCTTGTTTCCTATCTAGTCCCAGCTGAATACAGTCCAATGCTCTCTGCATTTAGGCAAGTCCATTAAGCCAAGGGGGAAACCTGGCTTCTGTCAATAGTATTCAGGCAAGTCTTTAATAAGCTGGAAAAATATGGTCTCACCCTCGTTGTTTTTCATAATATGGCCAATGTCATGTACACTGTAGTCTGCTCCAGTACAGTAGTACCTTGTATAAAGGAATTAATTCAATCCAAATGAAATTATGTTAAGCAAATTTTCCTTTATACAAATTCCCATAGGAATGCATTGAAAATGGAGTAATCCCATTTTTATGTTGTACAGATTTTCCCCATAGGCAATTATGTTAAGCAAATTTCCCCTATCTCAGGAATATTTTATGTTGTACAGATTTTATGTTATACAAACTGTTTGTTATACAAGGGTCCACTGTACTTCATTATCCAGCCAGTTCTGCTCTACCACCACTTAATACACAAATGTGCTGCATGGTTTTTTTTTTTTTTTTTTTTTTTTTGGATCAAGCCATGCTACTGCTGTCTTGTCAAGACCAACAAGGGATTCTTTCTGATTCAGTGAACATACCAATGGAGAAAAAGGCACAAGGTTTATTAAAGTGATAGTAAAGCAAAAAAAGCAGGGAGAGTGAAAGACTACAATAATAATAATAAAAAACCTCACATCCTTTCTACTTACCAGGAACCCTTGAAGAACAGAGGTGCTCAATACTGTAATCCAGGGGTGCCCAAACTTTTTGTAAGGAGGGCCAGATTTGGTGGCTGAGAATGACCCCTTGCAACCCCACCCGCAGGAAGGAAGGAGGGGACCAAGGGAGGGAAGGAGGAAGGTGGAAACCAAGAGAGGAAGGAAGGAAGGTGGGGAACAAGGAAGGGAGGAAAGAAGGAAGGTGGGGACCAAAGGAAGCACAGGGAGCCGTGGCCACCACCACAGGGGAATGTTTGGGTGAAGGCAGGGGAGGGAGGGGCGGGCCAGCCAGCCGCGGGCCATTCAGAATGGCTGGACGGGCCGGATTTGGCCCCCGGGCTGGACTTTAGGCATGCCTGCTGTAATCAATAATCGCAAAGCACTTCCGGGAATCTACACATCTTCTGCTTACTGATAACAAAAGTATCCAGCCATGATATATCTCTTCATCCTATAGCAATTCAGTGAATCTGTTCATTAAGCACATCTACTGTACGTACAGCCAACCTGTTGTAGGTTTATATTTCGCTAATTGGCACAATGGTAACAGAATCAGACATCAAAGCACAGCAAAATCAGACATCAAACCATAAGCATCTGTCAGAACTGTCTAGCTTGGGGTACTTTTTGTCACTCTGAAACTTCTCACCTCAAAAACGTCAGGGTAAACAACATATACTTTTCAAACAGTCAAAGTTGGTCTCTAACACAGTGGTTCTCAAACTTTTTTCGCCGCAGCATTGTTGTCAGACTAAAAAAAATGCTGTGGCACAGCTACCCTTAAAGTGGTTTGAATACTTAGGAAACGAAGGGAAAAAACAGTGCAATTTTAATGCTCAGTTGTCTTTAATGCAATAAATGAAACTGTTTGGATGAATTTTTCATAATTTCCTTTATGTTTATGGGAAGTTTAGTTAATTTTACCTTCAAATCACTTGACCCAGAAAGTTAAATATTATTGCTGTGACATCCCTGGCATACGCTCACGGCACCCTAGGGTACCATGGCACCCAGTTTGAGAACCACTGCTCTAACAGTTCCCAGCAGCTGGAGGCTTCCCCCAAATGACCTCTAATAATCTCTCAAAGTGAAATATTAATGCATAGCACATTAAGCCTCTTCACCATGACAAAGGTCTCCTACAGCCCTTTTGTCATTGGCAATCTAGGCTTGGATTTCTGGGAGTTGTGGCCCAAAACATCTGGAGTGCCAAAGGTTCGCCCCCACTGGTCTTGCCCATCTTAATATTGCTTTCTTTCCAGTGGGTCAGATCACAAAGGCATATTACTGGAACCAGCACATAAAACTGGAAAATCAAGGGTGGTGATTGTTTAGAAAGCCTCTAGGAATACAGAAGGCCCTCCTCTTTAGAAAATCATCTCCCATGTGGATGGACATACAACAAGAATGGCAACTGAGGAGAGCAGGTACAGCATACTAACCCTTCTCATACACGTAGCTTACTTAGTCTAAGGGTGACAGAATATGATCTGAGTTAAAAGGATATTAGAATTAAATTTTGTTTTCCTAACAGGAGTAGGGGAATGCAAGATCCCACCTCAAATGACTCATTGCTTCACTTAATAATGATGTTAACATTTGCATTTGTTAGAGGAAAATTAAAAGTTTTATGGGTGATAATCTAGAAGATACACAGCTGGCCCATAGTGTTATTAAGAGTACTTCATCCAGACTGCAGTGGCATATGATTTAAGAGAATGTGCTGTTCCCACTTCCCCTCATTACAATTTGTTAGTGACTGAAAATAAAATCCAACTACTATATTCATAAAGAGACAAATAGTTTTTTCCTTGGTTACTGGTACACTAGTGGATTGCTTTGCTGTCTTATGTATTAAAGTTACAAGACTATTCTATACCTGGTTTAAAACCAAATGTTGATCACCAAAAGCAGCCTCTCATTTTGCAATTTCTTTCAAAGGAATGAATATTGAGCATCATTCCAAGCTTTTCAGGCTAGAGAGAAACTCAAGGCTTTCAGATTCTTCTTTATAAAAAGAAAAATATTTTATCCCCTTTTAACAAGGGGAGCAGCTAGACAAAACAGACCTCCAGTAATTAAGTGTACTTAGTGGCCATGCAGTGCCCAAGGGACACTAGTAGATGGGATGAGTAAGAAAGGGAAGGGAGCAGAGGATGCTGGAGGAGGCCCCACATGTCCCATGTATTGCCTGACCCAGCTGCATTGTGAAATGAACCCAGTCTTTCTAAAATAGTGGAACTACTTGTGATGCGCTAGCCCTCTCAAGTGGTTCTACTCCAAACAAGTCTGTTAAGAGTGAGTTGCGAAAGAGAGGCTAATGTGGGAGAGAAACTCAGATGATATGGAAAAATGCATTTCTTTCCAATGTTTATAACCACAGGATTCATTATTGGTTGCTATTAATACCTAACAGATGATTATTGGTTAAAAAGTGACCTGTTTACTGGGTAACAGAACAGTGTTTATTTACATTTTTAAACAACTTTTGTGCCTATTCCATGTGTCTGAAGTAAATCTTCCAGTTAAATAAAGTCTCATGCAGACCTTGGCAACTGCAAGATGTCCAAGACAATGGTTGGGACCAGCTGTTTTATGGACAAAGGCCTTCCAAAACCTCACTGTTAAAGAGCACATTTAATCTTACGCCCCAGCCACCATTTTATTCTCACTCATTCCGCCAATGTTTATAAATATGTACTTTTTAGCCATCTTGTCTGCCAAGCTTTAAAACATCCATTTGTGATTTAGCTGCACAGCCGGTGATTGGTAGGAAAGGCAAGAACTGTGTTAGTGCTAATTTAATTAAACAGCTTTTAATGAGCTTTGTTTGCTACATGGGCAGATTCATAACATACCGTATATCTTCACTGGACAGTTATAACACTTCAACACTACCTGAACTGCCAAAGGCTCCCACTCTTGGTATCTTAATATGTTTGAAGCTTGGTGTGGGACACAAAACCTGGTGCTACAGGGCTTTAGAGGCCAGTCCTGATTTACACCAAAGAATGCAAACCCCTCCAAAAAATGAGATTATGTAAACACACACACCCCGCCAGAACTCTACAGGGTATAGCCTTGACCAGTTAAGTGGCATTAACTGTTTAGTATGGAATCACTAATAACTGACTTGTGCTTGTTTCGGGCATTCTGATTAAACAGAGGGCTAGACAGAGAGGAGAACTTTAGCTCTGACTCTCCATGGCCCAGGCCAGTTTATAGGTGCCAGGAAGCCATCATGGGAGCCTTCAACCTCATGCAAACTTCTATAGCCAATGGCTTGTTGTGTTTGAGGGAGAGATCATGGGGTGCGACTGAATCCCAAGGGTCTCCTGCTACTTACTACTTACTAATTAATTTATATCAAAAACTGCTTCTTTTTAAATCCCGGTTTCAGTTTATCTTTTCTGTGCCAGAGCCTGCTACTAGGGCAGAAAAAATATGGTTTCAAGACTGTGTTTTGTACTCTTGTATGAGTTATATGTGCCCTGCTTTGAACTCATGGTCTGGAAGTTACTAAGTTCTCCAAGCTACTCCATCAGCCATTGAGTCTTCTTACTATGAACCATGACTTCCCCTACAATTCCCTGCCCTATCCTTTCTCCCACCATTTGGCAAACAGAAGATGATGGAAGACTGTAGTGAAACCGTGTGTCCTCTGAGACTCTTTTCTGCCATAATCCTCCTCCCTAAATCCAATTAACTTCTTAGCAGAATTGAAAATAAAGAGCAACAACCAGAATGAATGACCCAAAGAAATTGGCCACAGTCCAATATCTAAACATCAAAATGGTACTTACATAATGTTTAAAACTAAGCAGGTTCAGCCCTGGTTAGTTCTTGGATGGGCGACCACCAGGGAATACCAGGTGCTGTAGGCGCCTGGAGTAGGAACTGGCAAACCACTCCAGTATCCCTGCCAAGAAAACTCCATGGACATGGGGTCATGAAGGGTTGGTCATGACTGTAATGACACAACACACACACACTTTGACATCTGCTGAATCTTAACTGTACACACTGGGCCTGACATGCACACAGAAGTACGGAGAAGTCAACATTGTACTATCCTAAAAATATGACACCGTCCAGCCCTGTGTTACAGAAATTGTCAGCTTTCAACCTCATCTATCAGAATTTTATTTATTTATTTATTGGATTTTTATACCGCCCATCTGGCAGCGAGGTCACTCTGGGTGGTTTACAACAATTAACAAATTCAAACAATTCATACAATAAAACCATAAAGTAGTAACACAATAAAATAAAAATTAAAACAAAATTAATATTAAAGTAACAGAAAACATTGCATTATTATTGAAATGATAAAGCACTACTCCTAAGGAACAAGTCTAGCTTATTGGCACCCTAACAATATGTAGCGTATTTACTGTTTAAGGTAAGCATGAATAGCTGGGCTGTATAATACAAATCATGATAAATTATAACTGCATGGCTAGAAGGAGCCCTCTGGATCATCCAGTCCCAGCCCCTTTCAAGGAGGCTTGGAATAGAGGATTCAAACTCCCAGTTTCTAGCTCCACAGGGAGATGCCTAAACCAAGGAGGTATCCATGTTCTTTCTTTCCTGCAGTTAATTATGCAATCACTGTCCATGTGTTTGAGTCTGAGTCCAAATTACATAACAAAGAGCTTGGAAGGGTGGGTGGGTGGTTTTGGGTGGTGGTGGTTTTGGACTGCAACTCCCATGTCATACCAACCAGCATAGGTCCTGTTTATGGTGGCTATCAGGTTCCCAGTTCAAAATATAACTCATCCAAATGGTAACTTCTCTTGCATACTCGTTCTTGGAAATGAAGAGGAAAATGGGGTTCTAAGAGTCATATTCCTTTTATCTATTGTGTTGAGAACATATGTGTTGAGAACTTTCTTACCTAAGAGCCTCGAGGCACAAAACTGTGCTCACAACCTGGGGTTCAAGCCCAGGTACAAGATCAAGGCTGACTCAGCCTTCTATCCTTCTGAGGTCAGTAAAATGAGTACCCAGCTTGCTGGGGTGGGGAGGGGGGGAATGTGTAGCCTGCATAATTACATTGTAAAATGCCTAGGGCAGTGATGGTGAACCTTTTTGAGACCGAATGCCCAAACTGTGATTCAAACCCACTAAAGTGCCAATACAGCAATTTAACCTGAATACAGGTGGCTGTGAAGGGGCAATCTCGGGTGCCCACAGAAAGGGCTCTGAGTGCCACATGTGGCAGCCATGGCATAGGTTCACCAACACTGGCCTAGGGAGTACTTTAAGCACTATGGGGCAATATATAAAGGCAAACTTTGCTTTTGCCAACTGTCAGTAGAAGTTCCCACAGATTAGACTTCCTCCTTTCAAAACCACACTCTCAAGGACAGTAGAAGACATTCCAGTCTTGTCAAACATAACAGTTGAAGCAGAACATTGCTTGTTACCTGAGGGATCTCATCTGGAGATGCAGGGACTCCTTATTTGAGGAGTCTTTGAGCCAAGTGATGGAACAATACACTGAGCTGCCTTCTCTCAATCCTGAGCCTTGCTGATCATTAGCCTTAATCATGATTCTAGCACCCAGGATGTTGTTGGTGGTCCCAAATTTGGATGACCATGCATGATCCCATCTATAATTCACCTGACCAAATCTGCACCCTTATCAGCAGATACACTAGTACTATGGCTGATACTCCAGAGCCCAACCATTGGCCAGGGGCTCCACTGAAGGCTTCAGCAAACCAGCTACCTCCCTTACTGCTTCTGCAGTAACCCAAAACAGCAGGCTGACTGCCTGTCATCTCTCACATTTTGTTAAAATAATTGTCATCAGGTATAACATAGAGTCACAAAGAGTCAGTGATGACTGTATTGACACAACACACACATACATAGCCCAACAACATTTGAACACACTGGGAGTTTTCAGCCCAACGAGATTTGAAGAGCCAAAATTTGTCTACCTTTGCCATGATACAAGGTTATTCCAGGGTCCTGTCCTATGGCTATATATTTCAAGTAGCAATGCCCACAATGTCATGTTTTTCTTTCTGGGGCATGCAAGACCAGGTTCCACCATAACAGCTTTAAATTCACTGCCATTACTACTTGCCCTAATCAGTGGGTCACCTCATGACTGGTACTATCTTTACTTTGGCAAAGAGCTCTGTGAAACACAAGAGTCTGACTCAGGTATCCAGGACAGAGTTAAGGTGAATGCATGAGGGAAAGGGGGCAGGCTAAACCCACACTTTCTGTCCCCAAGCTCTTCATGTGTAAAGAGCTACAGCCTGAAGAAGGGGGCATCTTCTATTTTGGCACCTTTCCCATGATCTAGAAACCCCAATTTTACAGCAATCCACATAATGTGGAAAACCCACAGACCCAAAAAGAATAAAAATGGTGGAAAGCACTCCCTTTCCACCAAACAAAGATGAGGGAGGAGGAACCGCAAGAGAGAGGAGTTCACTGATGAGGCATTTCTATATTTCCCTTCACATGAGATGAAATTCCTGGACAACTAGTTTAGACAGAGCATCTTTCTCACGGAAACATGGGGTTTGAAGTTTTCTCCTCACTAGGAAATGAACTGAATCATTGGGTGGAGGAAGCTACTAATGCCATGTTCCCTAGCATGAAATGATGCCCCAGTGTATGTTTTACAAGTAGAGATGGGCACAAAACAAGCAATTTTTGTTTTTGTTTTTGTTTTTTCGTTTCGTTACGTAACAAAACGAAAAATGAATTTTGTCTCCAAAATGAAATGAAACGAACCGAAACAACAGAAATTTTGTCATGCGTTTCGTTTTCATTGCGGCAAATACATTGAACTGTAATGAATGCTAACGAAACAGCAATTTTTCATTTTCGTTTTCGTTTTTTCATTTCATTACGTAACGAAATGAAAGCGAATTTTTTTGCAAAAAAATTCACGAAAAACGAAAACGAACTGAAACGGGCCCCCTAAACGACAAACGACAAACAAAACACCATTTTTTGAGTCGTGCCCATCTCTATTTACAAGCATGTTTTCAATTACAGACAGGACACACTGTCTCGAGCAAGGTCTTCCTTAACCCTAGATGTCCCCAAACAGACACATGGGAACTACAGCAGGAAAACACTGCTAAAACTGTATTGACTTTTATATCATGCTTAGAACAAAATGAACAGCCGCTCCCCAACTATCTATGTTTGTTCTGATTACTTCTACATAAAGAGGAACAACAGCTTGAATCCCAGTTATCTGGATTACCTCTACACTACACTGATTCCTGCACCTAAACTGTCTGAGTTCCTAAGGCACACTTGTTACCTCTAAGCATTGCTATCCTTTAAAACATTAAAAAAAATAAGCTGGCATTTAAAATGTGCTTGGTTTGAAACATTATAAATGTCAGCACAAAAGGCAACTTCCTGCTGACATTTATTCTGCAGTAGAACAATCTGAAAAGATTGTGACATGGAGGAAGAGTTTCAATATTTTCATTGGCCAGTGGTTAAGAGGTAGGATTCGTTCATGTACTGGATCACTGGCCAGATTAGAGTCAAGCGGAAGACTAAATGTGCTGTCTCAGAGACCAACATGCCGTCTTGTAAATAAAAGCACACACTCCATCAGACCCTTCACAATCAAGATGCAGATATTAACCTCATTATGTGTGTGTGTGTGTGTGTGTGTGTGTGTTGTGTCGTTACAGTCATGACCAACTCTTCGTGACCCCATATCCATGGAGTTTTCTTGGCAGGAGTACTGGAGTGGCTTGCCAGTTCCTACTCCAGTCGCCTACAGCACCTGGTATTCACTGGTAGTCGCCCACCCAAGTACTAGCCAGGGCCGACCCTGCTAAGCTTCCAAAATCAAGCGAGATCGGATGTGCTTAGGGCATCTAGGAAGCTCAACCTCATTATGTAGTGGCCGGTAAATGCGACTGGGAGCAGATTACTTTGAGGCACTGAGACAATGGGCCAAACATCAGTACTATTAGCCTGAAATTCCAATTTGGACCAAAAAAAGATCAAGGTACTGTACTGTACATTCTAAGATAGGATGGGAGAGCAGTATGCATACACATGAACAGAACGAAACATGCCAGTTAATGTCTATCTAATAAATGAATATCAAGGCATTATAACCAAATGAAATGACAGATCTCCCCTGTCTGTTAATCATGTATTGCTAAATATATTTGGGCTTTTTTATTATTAGGGGTTGAGACAGACAGTATCTTCTTCTTTTTCCTGGCATTTCCCTACAGGTATGGGGTCTCCTTCCGAGACATACAGTATATGCCCTGAGAAATTACTAAACTACTTAAAGTGGTATTGGGCTTATCCCCATTCTCTGCTTCTTTTTCCTGGCATTTCCAGGCAACCCTGACATTAATCTCCTTCTCCCCATTCTCTGCTCACCAGCATTCCTTCCCACCCATTCCTTCCCACCCCTCATTCTCAAGTCACACCATTCCACCTGTCACCACACTGCTAACCTCCAAATACCAGATGCTAAAGATCAACAGACACAGATCATCACTCCCATGCTATGCTTCTGATTTCCCAGAGTAATACGACAGACTGCAGTTTGGAGTAGCACTGCAGGCTAGATTGAGTATGAAACACGAAGACCATCCTTAATGATTTGTTCAAAACAAAACAAAGTGTAATTATATGCCAAATGACAAGTTAGAGTGCATGCATAGTATTTGTAGAAGAAGTCAGAAATGTAGGCCTCGCTACATGCTGCTAAACTGCAATCCCCACGTTCCTTCAACCACCAGTGATGTCATCTAGGGTTTATATGAGATGTTGTCCAACAATACCTAAATGGGGAGCATGTCTCCAAAGATGTGGAAGCCCATTTCACATTATTCATGCTACCCCAGACTTCTGCAGACAGAGAAGGTCCACCATCAGATGCCTCTTCATTTGGATGGTGGAAAGCTCCGCTGTTACTCCCTCATCTTCTTTGAGAACTACATGATGTTACAGAGATCACTTTACGCCCCTACTAAAGCAGCTCCACTGGCTGCCAATCAGCTATTGGGCACAATTCAAGGTGGTGACCTTAACCTACAGAGCACAAAATGGCCTGGGTCCAAGCTGCCTTAAAGATTGAATCTCATGGTGTGAACCGGCTCAGGCACTAAGGTCTTCAGGAGAGGCCTTTCTCTCCATCCCGCCACCTTCACTGGTGTGTCTCAAAAGAACACATGAAAGGATTTTTGGCGTGTTCTTTGTAGCTTTAATGTTATCTTTTAATGTTCTAAGATGCCTCATCTAATTCCCTGTTCTTAACTTGAATATGTCTTAGGCTGTATATATCCCTCATTATTGTAAGCCACCTTGGGTCCTCTTCCAAGGAGAATGGTGGGGTAAAAATATTCAAAATAAATAAATAAACATTTGAGGGGGGACTTCTCTAAGAGCAGGAAAGGCTGAAAAAAATTAATTTTGGGAAGGGGGGATCAAAGCCCTTCCCAGCCAAATAACATCCCCATTTACATGGGTCTATTTCCTGATACTAGATATAATATATTGTATATTCTCTAGGCTCAGGTTGAAGCCATAGCAACTGTTTTTGTTGTTTTTTGCAAGTCTTCCTATTGCAATTCATCCTATTTAAGTATTTCAGTCCTATGGATAAAAAAACAGATGGCCTGTCCTGAGTTTGTATTGTTTTATATTACACATTTTATTGGTGTTGAACGCTGCTTTAAAATTCCTAAAAATTCTCCTTCCCCAGACTCAAAGGCTTGTTCTTCCAGCTAACAACACTTGTAGTAAAGTATAAAAATGTGTATTTTTTGTCTTTAATACATCTGACATCAATTTTACTGCGTTTTACTTCAGTACAGAGGGACAGAAGGGGGGGAGCAAAAGAAAAAAGAAGAAGATTCCTGTGGAACTTCACCCCCTTTTTTATATTTTTCATTTCAATAATCCACATACCACAGCAAAATATTTTACTTTGCTAGAACATGTTGAAAACACAAAATCATTTTCATCATTGATAGAGTACTTTTCCAGGACAAACTGCAATTATTCTGGTCTCTACCGCTTTGGGGAGGGGGGAAGCCTCAGACCATAATTTCAATTTGAGCCATAGGACACACAGTACATAGTAACTTATCACAGAATGCATCTCAAGTGCAACCAGTATGCCAAAATGCTATCCAGACTCCAGTCTGGCTTTCACCTTTTTTGTGCTCTTGGTTCTCCTTAACCTTTCCAAAAAAAATTTTAAAATCACCAACTATCAAGCTTTTGAGTGGGCAATATATACTAATTTCTTTTCTGCTAGACACAAATCAGTCAGTTCTCATCAATAAGTTTTTAAAAGCCTCACTTGTTTCAGTGTGGTTCTGTCAAGCCTGGAACAGTAACTTAAAAAATCTCCTAGAATTCCCGAGACTGCATGGTCAGCGTCCCTGCTAGCTATGGGACTGACTCTAAGCGTTTATACACGACCCCTAAGCTCCGCTGCAAATGGCTGCAAGCTCCAGAGCTTAAAAATGTTTCCCCACCAGCTCCGGAGTTTGCAGACAATTAAGTGCGACCCCGCCCACTTTAGCGCGACCCAGCACACTTTTCTTGTACCTTCTCTTTGGAGGTGAAAAATCTTTGATGCGGTGCAACGATAGTGAGTGTGGGGCTCTCCTCGCTTCTGTTTGCTGCTTTTTGGCTCCCGCCCCTTTAAGAGCTACTTTTACAGAGAACATAAGAACATAAGAAGAGCCATGCTGGATCAGGCCAAAGGCCCATCTAGTCCAGCTTCCTGTATCTCACAGCGGCCCCACCAGATGCGTTTGGGAGCGCATGAGACTAGATATCTGTCTCCTGATACCACTCCCCTGCATCTGGCCCTTGAAGAACCCTGGTTTAAAGCCTAGAGATTACACATCTCCATCATGGTTTGTAACCCGTGATGGACTTTTCCTCTAGGAATCTGTCCAATCCCCTTTTGAAGGCATCCAGGCCAGATGCCATCACCACATCCTGTGGCAGGGAGTTCCATAGACTTACAACGCGCTGGGTGAAAAAATATTTTCTTTTGTCAGTTCTTCCTCTCCCAGCACTCAATTTGAGTGTATGTCCCCTAGGTCTGGTATTTTGAGAGAGGGAGAAGAGCTTCCCTCTATCCACTTTACTCATACCCTGCATTATTTTGTATGTCTCAATCATATCCCCCTCAAGCGCCTTTTTCCAGACTAAAGAGGCCCAATTGTTTTAGCCTTTCTTCATAAGGGAGGTGCCCCAGCCCAGTAATCATTTTAGTCGCTCTCATCTGCACCTTTTCCAGTTCCACTATGTCTTTCTTGAGATGCGGTGACCAGAATTGTACACAATACTCCAGGTGGGGCCTTACTATTGTTTTGTATAACGGCATTATAATGTTGGCTGTTTTATTTTCAATCCCCTTTTGATAATCCCTAGCATGGAATTGGCCTTCTTCACTGCTGCCACACATTGGGGAGACACCTTCATGGAGCTGTCCACCAACACACCAAGATCTCTTTCCTGATCCGTCACGGATAACTCAGAGCCCATGAGTTGATACATGAAGTTTGGATTTTTGCCCCAATATGCATTACTTTACATTTGGTTACATTAAAACGCATTTGCCATTTCTCAGCCCACTCCCCAGTTTGGAGAGATCCTTCTGGAGCTCTTCACAATCTTCTCTGGTTTTTACCACACGGAAAAGTTTTGTGTCATCTGCAAACTTGGCCACCTCACTGTTTATCCCTGTCTCCAGGTCATTTATGAACAGATTGAAAAGCACCGGTCCCAGGACAGATCCCTGGGGCACACCGCTTCACTTTCTCTCCATTGTGAAAATTTCCCATTGACACCTACTCTTTGTTTCCTGGATCTCAACCAATTCTCAATCCATAAGAGGACCTGCCCTCTTATCCCCTGACTATGCAATTTTCTCAGCAGCCTTTGGTGAGGGACTGTGTCAAAAGCCTTTTGAAAATCCAGATCGACTATATCCACCGGTTCACCCAAATCCACGTGCCTGTTGACTTTTTCAAAAAATTCTAAAAGGTTTGTAAGACAAGATTTACCCTTACAGAAGCCATGCTGATTTTCTCTCAGCAAGGTTTGTTCTTCTATGTGTTTTAAGATTTTCTCTTGGATGAGGCCTTCCACCATCTTCCCTGGGACAGATGTAAGGCTAACTGGCCTGTAGTTTCCTGGGTCCCCCCTCCTTCCTTTTTTAAAAATTGGTGTGACATCTGCTATCCTCCAGTCCTCCGGCACTGTGGCCGTTTTAAGAAACAAGTTGCATATAACCGTTAAGAGATCTGCAATTTCATTTCTCAGTTCCCTAATAACCCTTGGGTGGATGCCATCTGGGCCCGGTGACTTGTTAATCCTCAATTTATCAATTAGTCCTAAAACCTCCTCTCTTTTAACCTGTATTTGATTTAATTCTTTAGTCAAGAGGGGCGGCTCAGGCAGCGGAAGAGACGAGAAGCAGAACGAGGTGAGTGGCATGCTTTTCTTTCTCTTTTTCTCCCTCCCTCACGCAGCCAGCAACCAGGAAGTGTGGAGGGGGGTGGGGACAGAGGAAGAGCGACAAACCCCTAAGATCTCTGGTCCGAATTTAAGTGGCCAGCGGATCTTAGGGGTCGTGTAAAAAGGCCCTCTGTGAGTTACAGTCAACAGCCATAACTCTTCCAAGCTCTGAGTACTACCATCCTATAAGAACTATCCTGTACCATCAGTTCTGACTTCTGTTGACTCCTTTCGGGGGGGGGGGTAGGTGGAGAATACAGAGAAGCGGTTTGACATTCCTTTCTTCTCCTTGGGACTGTGTGGCTTGTACAAGGCCACCCAAGGCTAGCTCTACTAGCAGGAGACCCAATGGGGAGTCAAACTCCCAAACTCGGGCCCTGCAGCAGGATACGAAACCCCTGAGCTAACTACAGAGGAGGGAAATGCCTTATTCATCTCCACCCCAACTCACACACTGGTCGCCCCGGGAAGGCCAACAGTCTGCTATGTCATACAACTATTGTCATTATCCTCCCCCTGATGGTCATGCCAGCTTTCTGACGGGATGCTTACAAAATTCTCCCCCGCTGAATATCCACCGGAACTTGAAAATTCGGAATTACCATTAAAGGATTAGCAAATGCTGGAACATACAGTTCTCCCAGATTTCTTTCTGAACTTTTCCTTTTAAATAGCTATAAACTGGCTCATCAAGGAAGGAAGTCCAAACATCACATTATGTCCTAAGGCCATGCAGGTAGGAAAACTAATGAAAAATAAAGTAAGGAACCTACTGTGCAAGTGAGATCTTAGGTATTACTGTTCCTTTTCAAAAGGTGTTTTTTATTCTCTGAGGGAGCCATTGTGTTCTGCAGCAAAGTTTCTTTTCCTAGCATGAGAACAAAACTGATTTTTCAAAGGAAGCAGAGTCTTGAAAAACAAAACTATGACTGACTGACTAATTGATTGATTGATTGATTGATTGATTGATTGATTCATTCATTCATTCATTCATTCATTCATTCATTCATTCATTCATTCACTTACTCACTCACTCACTCACTCACTCACTCACTCATCCAGGCTGGAGTGGCATTCTGAAAAAGCAAAAAATAAAATAACTTTCCAGACAACCTATTCCAAAATTCAGTTGGGCTTTATTTTTATTTTTTTTTTGCCAGAAGATAACTGGAGTAGAACCCAAAGTATGCTCAAACTATAGGACAAAACTAGGAGAACGTAACCAACCCTAATTTATCCTGCAGTCACAAGGGCTCTCTACATGTCATCAGTAATGTCACAATAGGCAAGGGAGAATGGGAGAAAAAGATTAATCTCTCATGGCCTTTTGCCTCTCTCCTCCCTTTTTCTGCACAATGCAGTTTTACTTTTACTCACCTTTTTATGCAACATTTTCCATGAGTTATCCACCGAAACTCTCAAGATCTATTTTCTAGTTTTTCCTTCTTAACTGAGATTCTATTAGCATAGATGCAAAATCAGAGTACGTGGAATAACCCTAATGTGAATCACTTTGCACTTACTTATATACATTTACACTTTACAAGTGCAGCCCGTGTGTCATTCTAACAGTCTCTCCATTTAGACAGATCTTTTCAAAACTCCTTGCAATCCTTTGCGACAATTTGATGACATCAGCAAACGTGGCTACCAAGCTTTAATGAACAAGTTAAAAAACACCAGTCCTAATGCAAATCCTTGTTCACATGACTCTACTTTGAGAGCTGTCTGTTATTCCTGGTCTTTTTCTTCCTTGTCCGTGTCAGAAGCAATCCAAGGTTGCTTCCAGATCAGCCAACAAACAGGATGCTGCCAATGCCCCGTGGACACCCAAATATACTCACAATCCTTATATCCTTTGAGGAGGATCTTTCCATGCCTCTTCCCCAAATTCCACCACCCCCAACTCCATTCTTTAACTAGCTACCAAGGAATAGGGCAATGTTTTCCTTAATCTTGTGGCTGCTAAATCTACTCATCAGCATTTACTGCCTTCGTCAAAAGCCCTGTGGATGTCCAAATAAACAAAAATCAACACTTTCTAACAATTTAAGATGGTGGAATAAGCTTGTGATTTCCCAGATCCTGGCCTTCTCCCTTTCCCACCAAAACTTTTCAAAAACTAATGTTATATTGACCCAATACACCGAATCCAATCTCAGAGACAACCTGTTGACTTTGGTTCCTCTCTCCCACCCCCCGGATTAATATTGATACTTCTACTGCCTACACAGATGAAGAAATAAATGATTGTTTTAAATTTATTTGCTAGTTTGTTTGCCATATTTACACTCCACCTTTCCACTATAAGGGGGCTTGCATTCTCCATAAAACAATAAATACAGATAAAAACAAATTTAACCATAAACTCAACTAAATGTCCCAGCATAAAACCTATCAAGATCAACTCAGTGCCAAGTTAAGAAACAGCCCAGAGGACAAGTTAAACATGGCATCCCCATTTTGAAACATGTATTTTTACACCCTTCTTGCAAGCAGCCAAAATAAAAAGTGGTCGCAGCTCAAAAGGGACTGGATTCTAGAAGAGAAGGCCACCTTCTAGGTGCCTATTATTGTGAATCTCTGAAATTACTACTATTTTTAAGAGGACCTCTCCTGGAAATCTTAACAGATGAACAAGTTTCTAACAAGATAGGTTGTCCCTTTGACACCCAGTTCCCAAGCCATTTGCAGTCTATTCACAAGGAGGGCGGATTATTCTAAATAAGAGCTTGTTAAGAGTTATTTGTTCCAGTTCTCCAGTTTTTGTTTAATCTGTTTGCCAGAAGAGAGTTTTCCAGCTGCACAAAACTTTACTAGGGTTTTATTTCCACGCTGGCTGAGGATTCTGAATGTTGAATGAGAAACTTTTCCATGCTTTTTCCATGCACTTTCCTCTGGAGCTACAGTATTACTGTTTGCAAGTACAGGATGCAAACCTGCATCTGATTAGTAGCTGTGTGAAAGATCACTTGGAGAGGTTACGTATGCGCCCTTGAATTCTATTGGATCAAAACAGAACTGAAATGGAATAAAGAAAACCTGAAATATTATGAAGCCAAAACCATGAATTTGGCCTAATCAGGACTCTGGAGAGGTCATTCACATAACACTGCTTAAACCACAAAATGATCACCCACCTCTAACCTTGTGTAAAATTACTCAAGACTGAATATGGAAACTCATCTTGTCTGTTGCTTGAGGGAAATAACATGCTGATTGCTTATTACATTTTAAATTTGTAAATGTGAGTCCAGCATCTGTGCCTTCATGGAGCGCCTTTTTTCTCCCTGCAAGAATTTTTGAGACGCTAATGAAATACAGCTGCAAAACTCTTCCACAACATTTCTTGCTAAATGTGTCCTCAGATATTGATTCTGTTTTCATAAAGGAAAGATGTCAACTTGTTTCCTTTTAGTAACCAAGCCAGTTTGTCAAGGGTTTATCAGTCAGCCACCTAACCTGACATATATTTTTCCATATTTTAGTGGTTCAATCGAAGGATCACCCACCTTTGTTTCCAGCTTTTGGAAAGTACCACAAAACTTTTCTATTTCATTAATCTGTCTAATTTTTGGAGTTCACATCAGTGGTCAGTAAGAACGACAGTTATAATTCACTCTTATTTATTGTAGTAAATTTTCAAAAATCTAACTGAAATGTAAACAACTACACAAGTCCTTACTATTCATCTGTTTGCATAGGAATGCAAACAAGAGAGTATAAATTAAATGCTACTGTTTATGTTGTTATGTGTTGTTTCCAGCCCACAGAGATCTTAATGGGGCTTTCAGGGTGTGTTAAATATTTAAGGAGTAGCTTCCCACTGCCACCACCCAGTAAATATCCATCACTGTATAGGGACTTGAACTGAGGACTCCAGAATCTTAATCTGGCACTCTACCCACTACACCAGTGGTGGCAAAACTTCGGCACTCCAGATGTTTGGGGTCACAACTCCCACAGTCCTTTGTCATTGGCAGCACAGGCTTGGAATACTGGGAGTTGCAGTCCCAAACATCTGGAGTGCCAAAGGTTCACCACCACTGCACTGCACCCTACTGGCTCAAAAATTGAACAGTAGCAAAACTACCAATGTCAACACCCCCAGCCCTGGTGGCCATGACCTTGGAATGCTGGTGAAAGGGGGACTTTCCAACACTGCCATTCATCAGCACTTTCCTTCTCCTGCTGTGAGTCTAAGACCAGAGATGAAGGAACTCCTAAAGTCTGAGAGAGAAATCTCCCACATCTAAAAGGCATTTAAACCAGGCACCTGTGATTCTTCGGGTGTAGCCACCATAGCTTTAGCAGTAGAGGCAAGATATCTGTATTTGTGCATCAGACTTTATTTTATTCAAATGTTCCAACTATCTCATGTTTGATTCACTGTTTAATTTTGATTTGAATTTTTATTTAGTTTTGTTCTTTTAAAATATATTTTGAACATATGATATCTATTGCAAGTTGCTTTTGGCAAAGCTCGCTCAAGGAAAAGCAGGATAAACCAAACAGCTGTTTCAAAGCAAACAAGTAAGAGTGCCTTCATGAAGCTGAACAATAAAGAGCTTATTTGCGATATATGCACATAAAGTGCCAAATTCACCACTTTCTCCCTCATATGTTGACACTGGCTTCATATCAGCACTAGAAGGCTGAGTTAATGTTTAAGCTGGATGCCACGGTCTTTACATATGTATGCACACTGTAGATGTCAAACATTACCCACACCTAAGTACAGTACCAGCTTTGCTATTCACCTGCCAAAACCAGAATTAGTAGATGCCTGATGGAAGGGAAGCACTGGTGATATAGCTAATGATTACTCATGCCTGCCTGATTTATTGAACTAATAAAGTTAAAAGATAGTGCACAAACCTCATGTTCATTCACCCACGCAGACAACACCTGCTTATGTGGAACAGCGCCAGCTCACGACGGTCACTGTAACTGAAGGGCATCTTGAACACCAACTTCAGCCCAGCTTATCACAACAACAACAACAACAACAACAACAACAACAACAACCTGTAAATAGAAAGCACTATCCTTTTGGGAGGCTAATTTCCATTTGAAAATACCGTAAGTATCTGGGCGACAGGCCACTACTCCTGTCTCTTTCTAGTTCCCTGGAACTGGCCAAAGACAGACTGTTAAAAGTCCGTTGCAGAGAAGGGAAGAAATTGTGATACATGGCAAACAGTGCCGCTCCCTGTACTGCCCCCTTCTAGTCAGTGTGGTTTTTATGTCTTAGAGAAGGCATGTCCAAACTTCGGCCCTCCAGATGTTTTGGACCACAACTCTCACAGTCCTTTGTCATTGGCAATCTAAGCTCAGAATTCTGGGAGTTGTGGTCCAAAACATCAGGAGGGCCAAAGTTTGGACATGCCTGAATGGGTACAAGTGATGCTGGGTGAGAGAATGCAGGAGTATGCATATGGATGCTTGTTTTTAATGGTAGGCTTATGTTTTGGAATTTTATATTGGAAGTGAGTGATGTACTTCTTTGTACTTCTACAATGACAATAAAGTGTTATTCTATTCTATTCTATTCTATTCTATTTTTACCACATCTTTATATTGAGCTTTATTTATCATTGGCTTAGGACCTTCATAGAGGCTGGACTCAATGAGCCATGTGGTCCATTCCAGCTCTGTAGTTCTAAAATTATTACTATTATTATTTTCATGTAAATGCTGGATAATAGGCCTTTTCATCTCTGCTGACGTACTAATGCATCCAGGTGTGCTTGTCTTAACAATGCCAAGAGAAACTCCCTATGATGAGCACCAAAAAGGGATGTGTGTCATATTTTGCATTTTTCTATATGAGAAGATCTTCTAGCCAAAGAAATAAAACCCCTATAAAACATGTTTGAGAAAATACCTTGTGCAAACTATAATGACTAAAATAGTACTGAAATTTGACACATGTTCAAGACGAATTGTGTAACTTGCTGTGGTTAATTGGCAAGATGCTTGATGGGTGCCAGGTGGACAGTAATCTCCCTCTGCACATGTAATATTACAACAGGATTGTTGTCAATAAGAATGACTCTTATAACTATTGTAATTACACAATGAATATTCCACAAGTGACCCTACAGGTTATTTATTGTACAGTAACCCCCCCCCCGCCTATTGCAGGGGGTAGGGACCCACCCAACCCGTGATATGTGAAAATCCATGATATGCAGAAGTGGGGTGGGTGGTTGGGGGCAATCAGAGGGGGTGCCCCCCGCCCCCCACGCGGCTTTGAGGCCTCCCAGAAGGGGTGGGGGCGGCGGGGAGTGATCGGATCACTCCCTGCCGTCCCCCACGAGGCTCCAAGGCCTCCCAGAAGGGGCGGGAGCAGCAGGAAGTGATTGGATCGCTCCCCGCTGCCCCCCCCCCCGTGCGGCTTCAAGGCCTCCCGGAGGGGCCTGGGGGGTGGCGGGGAGCAATCCAATCACTCCCCACTGCCCCCCAGGTACTGTGATCCCGCAATATAGTGGGACCGCTGTACCTGAACTGCGAAATGGCAGGGGGTGACTGTAATCAATATAAGGTTGTGCAATCATACATTTTGAATATGTAGATAGAAGCAAACAAGGACGTTACTGTTACACAAACAATGAAGATGAAGATGATTCTCTAGATGTGACAAAGACACTTTTTTTGCACAAACTTGTATTATGTGCTGCCATGTCAGGACCTATCTACAGGACTTCTAATACTGTATACCACAAGTGTATGAATATTCTAAGGACATTATGATCAGTGCTTGGAAAATGTATTCTTGGACAGAAATGCTCTGACTCCCATTAAGTTTACTGGGAAGAAATTTATGAGTTGTCATCCCAAAAAGTAACTGTTCCAAGGTCTGTTTAAGGTGCTAACCTTAGAGTCTTAATATCCTGGAGTTTCCAAGTCTTTTTAAATATATCCACTGGCTCTCCAATGGCACACCATGGATTCTATTCAGTTGCAGAGAAAGACAGACTTGGTACAAATCACATGTTGCAGCAATCTGCTTATTTTGCATATGTGACAAAAGTGCACAGTACTTTTTCACATCAAAAATTCAAGGCAATTATTATAGTTTTCTTATGATGCAAAGAATTACAAGGTTCTTTGCTTTTGTGTATTGACGCTGTTCCATAAACGCAGTACGGATTTACCGAAGAACTTGTATGTTTCAATTGAACTCATTGTTAAGAAAAAATGAGTGGTTGAAGGAGAGGAGAACTCAGCACTCACCTACATCTCACCCCGCCACCCGCCCTCATTCTTGCATTATAATGGAAATTTCTAGTATCAACTTATCTGAGTACAATTTCCTTCTAACCGTTCATTTTATTCTCTAAAAGCTTTTCCACTACCACCCAATGTATTTAACCCACCATGTAGCTGAGCAGATTTTATTATTTGGCACGAATTATACAAGCCTAAATGTTCAGATGGTTTTTGTCCTTGAACAGTTTTTAATATTGCTGAGGGGGTTTCCTGCACTTCCTCCTACCATTATTCTACTCAGTTAGTCACCTGGAAGCATGAGCAAGTGTTTGTTATCAAATACCTTCTACTCAGAATTTGCCATGCTCAAAGGAGTCCTGTCTTCTCATACATGGCATTTTGAAGCTGGAAGGACACAATGCATTTTCACACGAACAAAACACTCAGGTTAATCCACTCTTCACCTGGAGTTTAGAAATTATTCTTCATATTCCTTAGATGTTTTCCAAAATGGTCATTATCCACACCCCCTGAATGAATCGTAGCAAAAACAAACACAGTAATATCTTGGTTTACAAGTATAACTTGTTCAGGAAACATGCTTGTCAACCAAAACACTCTTCTATCAAAGCAAATTTTCCCATAAGAAATGATGGAAACTTAGATGATTCATTCTGGGGCCCCACAGACCACACACTGCACACACAAAATGCCAAAATTCACAAAAGAAGTTGAGGAGAAGTTCACATCCACACCACGGTTTAGGTACCTGGCTAGGGAATCTGCTCCAGTTCGGACTAACAACTGGATTGGATTTTACTCTGTGTTTCTAATGTGACAACAATAAAATGCAATTTGTAGCCCTATTTGGTCAGCAATGGTGAGATACAAAGCCCTAAACAGTTTAGGACCTTGCTATATGGCAGAATGGCTCCTGCCGCAAAATATTTCCCATAACACCTGATCACCTCAGGCCGGACATTTGAAGGTGCTGATGCTGAAGGAGGCCCATAAATCCTTGACGCGAAATCGGGCTTTCTCAGTGGTGGCCCCTCAGCTCTGGAACCAACTTCCCCCTGAGATTTGTCTGGCACCTTCCCTCCCAGTCTTTACGAAGCATCTAAAGACGTGGCTATTTAAAAAGGATTTCCCCAGATATTAATCTGTTATAATAATGATTGCTATTATATATTTATTTGCTTTTATCTGTAGCCCATCTTGCTCCTGTTCAATGTTTTTGTTATATATTGTTTACCAGCTATTATGTTTTTACTTATTTGTGCTTATCGCTTATATTGTATTGTATTGTTTATGGCTTTGATTTCTGTTCAGTTTTGTAAACCTCCCAGAGTAGCCGTGTAGCTAGATGGAGTGGTATATAAATTTAATAAATTTAAATAAATAAATAAATAAATAAATAAATAAATAAATAAATAAATAAATAAATATGCACACTTGACTAGCTGCCCCATGACTAGAAATGGTTTGAAAAATAAGAAAGGATACTGAAACCAAATTAAATATATAAATTAAATTAAATATTTAATTTAATTTAATATTTAATATTTAATATAGGTGGTAGGGACCCACAATGGAACTGAGAGAACAGGCAGGGGGGAGGGCAATGGAGGGGGCAGCCATTGAAATTGTGCTGGGTAGGGGAAGGTATGGTGGTAGGAGTGGAACATGCCCGCGTAGGAGAAGAGAGGTTAGATATCTTACATCTATCCCCTCTTCTGGTCCCACTTCTAGCCAGAAGGAATCAGGTGACCATGTCAGCGAGCCCATGAGCCACACGGTGCTGTTGTTAAATGCCAGGTCAGTACAAAATAAGACCGCCCTCATCCAGGATGTTATTTTGGATGAGGGTGCCGACCTGGCATGTATTACTGAGACCTGGGTGGGAGAGGAGGGTGGAGTCCCCCTTTCCCAGCTATGCCCACCTGGGTACTCAGTCCAGCACCAGTGTCGCCCGGTGGGCCGGGGAGGTGGAGTTGCTATAGTCTACAGGAGTTCCATCTCCTTGACCAGGCTTCCTGTCTCCTTGGAAAAAGGTCTGGAGGGCCTGTATTGTGTGTTGGGCTCACGAGACAGATTGGGGATTCTGTTGGTGTACCGCCCACCCTGCTGCGTACCAACAGTCTCCCTGCCTGAGCTGACAGAGGTGGTCTCGGACCTGGTGTTGAGGACCCCCAGACTGTTGGTACTGGGGGACCTCAACATCCATGCCGAGGCTACCTTAACTGGAGCAGCTCAGGACTTCATGGCCACCATGACAACCATGGGGCTGTCTCAACATGTCATGGGCCCAACACACCAGAAGGGCCACACTCTGGACCTAGTTTTCTCAACGGGACTGGGGATGGTGGTTTGGATGTGGAGGGGATGGCTTTGACTCCATTGTCATGGTCAGACCACTTCCTGGTCAAGTTTAGGCTATTAGCTACTCCAACCCTCTGCAAGGGTGGGGGATCCATTAAGTTGATCCGCCCTCAGAGACTAATGGATCCAGATGGTTTCCTGAAAGCTCTGGGGGATTATCCAGCTGACATGATCGGCGCTCCTGTCGAAGCTCAGGTCACCTTATGGAACAGGGAGATGACCCGGGCAGTTGACATGATCGCACCTAAGCGCCCTCTCCTCCTACGCAGAGCCCAGACAGCTCCTTGGTATACATCTGAGTTGAGGGCAATGAAACGGGAGGGGAGACGGCTGGAGCGCAAGTGGAGAAAATATTGCGGTGAGTCCGATCAAACACGGCTTATTTTTTTTTTAATTTTTTTAAAATATTTTTTTCCAGCTGTCAACACTGTTTTTATTAATCTAGAACACCAAGATACAAAAATGCACTTTCTGTGTTATTCAGGATTGAGCTGCATAACTGTCCTATACAACGTTCTTTGGCTGTTTTATCCATTTTCTCATTCCTTCCATTTTTTTTATTTTTTTTTATTTTTTTTAAGCTTTTTTATTGAGGAAGTAACAGCATATATTTCAATCTTTACAATTTTCCAAAACATTACATCATCGTTTAGTCTCTTCCTCATTGACCCCCCTCCCCCCAGCAAGCCGAAATCACTATCCTTTCATGTTGAACATTATTAAGGCATGATGGAATAGTCTAGCCCATTTCTCGTTCTCAGGCTTCCCTTTTATCCAATTTATATATTTCTCCCACTCCTTTAGAATTCTATGTTTCCCTTCTATGTTTTCTTCTTGCATACTTTGTATCCAATTATTTTGAAAAAATTCATGTATATAATCTTTCCATTTATCATATTTCCATTTCTTTTGGTCCTTCCATCCACCCATTAGTACCATTATAGCTGCTGCTATTCCGTAGTAGACAATCTTTTTTACGCTTCTCCATTGTTGTTCTCTAACTACTAGGCCTAAGAAAATATAGTCTATTTTTAGCTCAATCCTTTTCTTTGTAATTTCTGATAACCAATTTTCTACTTTCCTCCAATATGTTTGTATTTTCTCGCAGTTCCATATCATATGTACAAAAGTACCTTTTTCTTTTTTACAATGCCAACAATTTTGTGATATATTATTATTTATTCTATTTAATTTCTGTGGGGTATAATACCATTTATGCAATATCTTCAATTGCATATCCTTAATTTTTTCCAATTTTACCTCTCTTATCCCCGTAATATAGCCTGAATCTTTTCTGTATTTAAGTCCATATCTCCCTCCCAATTATATTTAATTAAATTTTCATTCTGATTTCCCAATCTAACCAAATATCTATAGATCTCTCCTGCTCCAACCTTTTTTTCTTCATATTTCTTATACACCACTTCCCATTGTCTATCTTCTTTTCCCTTAAGAGAAAGGAACCATTGATCATATTTCCTTTTCATACTTTCTGCCACCATCCATTTTTGATTCCCTAATATCCCTTTTAATTTATTTATTGCCCCTCCTGTTGACATTAATTCATGCATATCTTTGATTTTGTAATATCCTTTCTCTTTTAGATTCTTTATATCTTTTTGTGGCAAAATCTTCCCCTCTTTATTAAACTGTTCTAAAGGGCCCCAATTCGATACTCCACCTATTTTCGTCCTTTTTATTAAAATTTCCATTGTTACTTGCCTTGGTCCCTTAACTTCTTTCAGTATTCTTTTATCTCTATCAAATATCCCTAAGTAACCTGCTGAGTTATTTATTGCATCTTCTACTCTTTTCCATTTGGGTGTGGGGTATTCCTCCACCTTCATTGCCCATTTTAATTGGAAGGCTATATAATACTTTTCCAAAGAGGGCATACTCCATCCTCCTTCTTCTTTTATTGCATATAGGATTTTATGTTTAATTCTTTGATTTTTCTTGCCAAGAGCCCATTTCCTTAATGATGTGTCCCATTTCTTTAAAATCTTTTCTGAAAGTAATATTGGGAGAACCTGAAATAAATATAACAATTTTGAAACTATAAAGATTTTCAAAGCCCTAATTTTTGACAGTATTCCCATTTTTTTATCTTTCCAGCCCTTTATTATTTTCTGGATCTTTCTCCAAGTTTTGTTATAATTTTCCTTACCTAGTTTTTCCCAATTTTTTGTTAATACCACTCCTAAATAAATCATTTTTTTAACACCCTTTCCCATTTTCATTTGCAATCTTAATTGATCTTGCTCCTTCCTAGGAACGTTTAGAAACATAATTTCTGATTTTTGTAAATTTACTTCTAGTCCTGATATTTTTTCAAATTTCTTTAATATATTAAACAGGGGACCTGCCGCTTCTAATGGGTTAGTCAATATTAAAATTAAGTCATCCGCAAACATGTTTAACTTTATTTCCTCTTTTCCTATTTTATATCCTTTTATTTGAGCACATTCTCTCAAATTTTGGGCCAATGGTTCCATCGCTAATGCAAATAATGGGGAGATAAAGGGCATCCCTGCTTTGTACCTCTTTCCACTTTAAACTTTTCTGTTAATGATCCATTTATTCTTACCCTTGCAAAGTTTTCTTTATAAATTTCCTTTACTGCATTTGCATAGGGACCTATAATATCCATCTGTTTTAATAACTTTAGTAAATACTCTCTTCCTACCGAGTCAAAAGCTTGTTTAATATCCAATTTTACCATTGTTACTTTACTTTGTTTCCTTTTGGCATCTGCCATTATATTCATTACTATTCTTATTGGATCACCTATATATCTTCCCTTGACAAACCCATATTGATCCTCCTGTGTTAGATCTGGAATTGCGACCTCTAATCTTTTAGCTAATATTTTTGTAAAAATTTTGTAATCTTGATTAGCCAATGTGATTGGTCTATATGAAGCTACTTGTTCTTCTGCTTTACCTTGCTTTTTAATAGGGATAATTTCTGTCTCCTTCCATGTTTCTGGGATTCCTTTCCCTTGCATTATATCATTAAATAATTTCTCCATTCTTTCCCCTAACCCCTCTTGAAACTGCCGGTAAAACAGAGTCGTAAAACCATCTAGGCCTGGAGCCTTCCCCATTTTTAATGTTCCAATTACCTCCTTAATTTCATCTACTGTAATCTTATCATTTAGCCTCTTCTTTTGTATTTCAGAGATTTTACTTCTGACTTGTAAATCTTCTTCACCTTGTCTTTTTCTTTTGGAACGCTTCCTTAAAATATTCAGTTATAATTCTTTTTTCCTCTTCTTTATATTTACATTCCCCTTTTTTATTTTTAATCTCCTAATGAAGTTTTTACTTTTCTGTATTTTTAAATAAGATATAAATCTTTTCCCTGCCTGAATTGTCATCCTTTGAAATTCATTTTTAACCAGGGCTTGTTTCTTCCATAGAAGTAAATTATTTATTTCATCTAATTTTCCTCTTTGTTCCCTTATTTGCTTTTCTATCTTTTTGAATAATTATTTTGTAATTTTTTTCTGTAATTCTAATAGTTCCTCCATAGCTTTATCTTTTTCTCACTCAATTCCTTCTTATATCTCCTCTCTTCCTCTAGACACAACCCCCTTATGACCGATTTTGAGGCGTCCCATAGAAGAGATGACTTAATTTCTTCTACATCATTTTCCCTAAATACTCTTTTTATCTTATTTTCCATTTCCCTTTTCTTAACTTCTGAAGAAATTATTCTTGGGTCAAATCTCCATTTCCAATTCTTTTTGGAAGGTTTGAATCTAATTGCATTAACAAATGAGCATGATCTGATAGAAATATACCCCCACTTGAAATTTTGAGATTGTTTCTTTAAGTTCCTCCCTCACCAGCATAAAGTCTATTACGCTAAACTTTTTGTGCCTGTTTGAATAAAACGTTGGATCCCCCTGTTTACCTTCTAAGCTAGCCACATTACTCCATAAATGAGATCTACAATACAGTTGAGTTTCCTTATTTTCCTGTATATTCAAATTAAAATCTCCAGCCACTATCACCAACCCCTCAGAGGCTTGTTCAATTTTACTTAAGGATTTTTTCAAGAATCTAACTTGACCTTTATTGGGAGCATAAATCGAAGCTAAAGTATATTTTTGACCCCAAATTAAACATTTGACCATTATAAATCTTCCTTGAGTATCAATCCTTATTTCTTTCACTTGGACATCCAGGTCATTTCTAAATAATATTCCAACTCCTCTTGATTTTTTCGTTCCATTTGATTGAAACTGCCATTTGGTAGGCCATGCTGGGTGGGAGAATAACACTCTATTTTCTATTTTGTCCATATGAGTTTCCTGTAGAAACAGAACCTTCACCTTTTCTTTATTTAACAGCTGTGCTAATTTCATTCGTTTTGCCTGAGAAGACATTCCATTAATATTTAATGAGAGGAATCTCATGTCCCCTCCCATTGATCTTTCTCGTCACCTATTTTGGCCTTACCATTCCACCTTAATTCGCTTTTATTTGCTTGCTTCTTGTTTCTTACCCCCTTACTTTGCAACCCCCACCCCCTGCTTTGCATCCCCACCCCTTCCATGGGCTTACTACCCATTCTGAGCACCATGCAAAGGTTGGACTTCCCGTTGCCGCTCCTTTTGCCCCTGTAGACAATATTTAACACATTTGTAATGACTGCTCAGCCTCCTTTCTTTCCCTAAACATTTCATTATTTATGTGTTCTCCTTACAAAATTATCACGACCTATAACTTACTTCTTCCTTCTCCCCTCACTTAATTCAGTACTCCTTATCTACTCCACCTCCCTTTTACCTTGAAACATACCCATGGCAGCCCTCCCCCGGCATCATGTACTTTCTGTTCTCCCTCCCTTCACCTCCCTCCTCCCTTCTCCCTTATTAACGCTTTTCATATCTTATTCTTTTCATCCCTGTAGTTCATATGAATTAAGTCCTGTAACAATATTCTTTTTACATCTTTATGTCCTATATCCCTATTCCTATACCATATCCTATTCCCATTTAAACTATTTTTCTCTCATTCACAGTTAACTCTGCTATTCTCTGTTTACACAAACAGTTATTTATTCTTCGTCACGAGGCTCTCGTTCTCCTTGCAAATCTCCTCCTTTGGATCTTTCTGGCGAAGTAATCCCCAGGCTTTGTAGCATCAGTTCTGCCTCACTTGGATTTCTTGCTTTAAACTGTTTATTGTTTTTAATTACCAATATTGTAGCTGGGTAAATCCATGTAAATCTGCAGTTGGCAGCAGTCAGTTCTCTTGTATACGGGCGCATTTCCTGTCTTCTCCTTGAAGTTTCCAGAGATAAGTCCGGAAAGAATCTCATTGTAGCCCCCTTATAATTTAAAGATCCTTTTTTTCTCGTCTCTTTCAATAGCTGATCAGCCAGTCTCTCCTTACACAGTGCAACTATAACATCTCTCGGGCGTGCAGAATCTTTAGGTTTGGGTCTAAGTTCTCTATGAGCTCTTTCTATATCATTTTGTGATATTACTCCCACATTGTTAGCAGCCAAGAGAGATAAAAGTTCAGGAATAATGTCCTTACCATTAATCAATTCCGATAAACCAACAAGTCTGACGTTTTTACGACGTTGCCTGTCCTCAGCTTGAACAGCCCGATTCTCCATCTTCTTTAATCTCAGTTCTGTTTGATCAACCCTTTTTCAAGCGCTGTGACATCAACACTTAAATCGCTTACATTTTCCACCAGTTTTTTTATGCTGTCATTTAATTTCCTGTTTTCTTGCTGAATTAATTCTGTGAGGTCCTCCTGGATCACTCGTCGTAACTCTGCTCGAACTGTTTTAGAAATCTCCTCCTTCACTGCCTGTACAGTTTTGCTTATCAAGAGGTCTTCTTGGCGTTTGGTGAAAGCAGCCATTTCGTTTGACTCTCCTCTCCTTTGACCCTCTGATCTCGAAAGACCTCCAGACCGGAGGGAGATATCAATCACTGGCTGGAGGGGATTAGAGGGAGGACTCCCCCTTCCTTTCCCACAAGTTTCAGCTTCTCTCCTTTATGACTGAGCCATTTAAAGTTATAAAATACTTATCGTCTCAGGGAGCTCGTCCGGAGGCGACTCACCCCTCTCGGCGCATGCGTGAAAGTCCCGATCAAACACGGCTTAGAGCCCACTATCGGGCCTATTCCGTGGCTATACGGTTGGCGAAAAGGCAGTATTTCACCAACCGTATTGCTTCCTCAGAGTGCCGTCCAGCGGAGCTGTTTCGGGTGGTCCGCGAACTTCTTCAGCCAGGAGATAGGGTGGAGGCCCAGGACCATTCGGTGGCACGCTGTGATTAGTTTGCTGTTCACTTTGAGGGAAAAATTGCTCAGATTCGCAGTGAACTGGACTCCACTATTGATACAGTATCAAGGGATGTGTCCAGTGCACCGTGCTTAGGTCCAGTGTTATTGGATGAGTTTCAATTGTTGAGACCCGAGGATGTGGACAGGGTGCTTGGATCTGTCCGTTCCACCACCACACTGCTCGACCCTTGCCCTTCTTGGCTAATTGAAAGATCTGCCAGGGGGGTTCGCACCTGGGTCCAGGAAGCTGTAAATGCCTCATTAAGAGAGGGAGTGGTCCCTGCTGCCTTAAAGGAGGCAGTAATTAGGCCACTCCTAAAAAAAACCAACCTGGACCCAGGGCTGGTGGGTAACTACCGGCCAGTAGCGAACCTCCCTTATTTGGGCAAGGTGTTGGAGCGGGTGGTGGCCGGACAGCTCCAGGCGCTGCTGGATGAAACGGATTTTCTGGATCCATTTCAATCTGGTTTCAGGCTGGGTTTTGGAACAGAGACTGCCTTGGTCGCCCTGTACGATGACCTTTGCCGGGAGAGAGACAGGGGGAGTGCAACCCTGTTGATACTCCTGGACCTCTCAGCGGCTTTCGACACCATCGACCATGGTGTCTTTCTGGATAGGCTGGCCAGGTTGGGAGTTGGAGGCACTGCTTTGCAGTGGTTCCGCTCCTTCCTGGCTGACCGTGTCCAGAAGGTGGTGCTGGGGGACAGTTGCTCCACCCCGTGGCGTTTACGTCATGGGGTTCCTCAGGGCTCAATACTGTCTCCCATGCTGTTTAACATCTACATGGAACCACTGGGAGAGGTCATCAGGAGGTTTGGGCTGAGGAGTCAGCAACATGCTGACGATACTCAGCTCTACCTCTCATTCTCCACCAATCCAGGTGAGGCGGTTTCTGTCCTGAACTCGTGACTGAGCCAGATAATGGACTGGATGAGGGTTAATAAATTGAAACTCAATCCAGACAAGACGGAAGTGCTGTTAGTGGGTGCTTCGCCAGACAGGTTAGAGGGCCACTTCCCTGTCTTGGACGGGGTTGCACTCCCCCTAAGGGACAGGGTCCGCAGCTTGGGGGTGCTTCTGGACCCTGGTCTAACTCTGGAAGCCCAGGTGGATTCGGTGGCCAGGGGCGCCTTCCTTCAGCTGCGGAAAATATACCAGCTCCGCCCCTACCTAGACGAGCAGAGCCTCATGACAGTTACGCATGCACTGGTAACATCCCGTATTGATTACTGCAATGCGCTCTACGTGGGGCTGCCTTTGAAGATGGTCCGGCGATTGCAACTGGTTCAGAATCGTGCGGCGCGGCTGGTGAGTGGAGGGGCCGCCAGAGATCACATCACGCCGATTCTACGTAACCTGCATTGGTTACCAGTTGCTGCCCGAGCCCAATTCAAAGTGCTTGTCTTGACATATAAAGCCCTAAACGGCTTGGGACCTAGATACCTGAAGGACCGCCTCCTTCCATATGAACCTACCCGGCAATTAAGATCTAGCCAGGGGGCCCTCTTGAAAGAGCCATCCCTCAAGGAGGTGAGAGGGATGGCTTGTAGACATAGGGCCTTCTCGGCAGCTGCCCCCAAGTTATGGAATGCCCTCCCAAGTGAGATCCGCCTGGCGCCAACATTGATGACATTTCGGCGCCAGGTAAAAACCTTCCTGTTCCAGAAGTTTTTTAATTGATACAACATAGACTGGGGTCCTTTGATGGCAATTTTAGTGATGATTTTAGTATAAGGTTTTACTGTTGTTTTAATTATTTATTGATATTTGATATCTTAACTGTTTTAATTCCTTGTTGTAAGCCGCCCAGAGACCTTGGGTAGTGGGCGGCATATAAGCTGTAAAAATAAATAAAATAAATAAATAAATAATATTTATATAAATATAAATATAAAGAAAAAGCCCTAACCTGCACTCCCCAAAGAAAATGTTCATGGCTGGTACAAGGGAGACCTCTCTTCATTGGTCCCCCCTCTGCTCTGGAGGTTGCCTGAGACAGAACATCCCAGATAATAACCCACAATCCAAATGGAGGAGAGAGGGAGAGAGTCACCGTTGGCTCACTTGTGATCATGTGACCTGCTCTAGTGCTTGTATATCAAGACATTGCTTGTTGATCAAGGCAGAATTTAGAATAAATGTTTGCTTGTCTTGCAAAATGCTCTTAAATCAAGGTATAACTGTAGATGTTTCTCCCCCTTATCACATGGCAGAGATCAGGAAACACACTCTTTTCAGATGGCAACCAGCAAAACAAAAAGGCCAGCAAGCTCACCCTCCATGATGACTATCACACTGGAGGTTGTAGTAGAAAAGAGCAAACTTTCCCAATATTTATAACTGGACACTGTAGCACACATACCTGAGTCCACCATGTTCTTCACTGCAGACATTGCAAAAGGAGCAAGTAGTGAGATTTACTAAGCTCATGAGATCTAAAAGGAAATAAAAATTTTCAGAGCCACCACGTACAGAATGTAATGAACTTCAAGGGAACTACAACTCCTACATAATCATGAGGCCTACTCCTTGTAGCTCCCATGAAGCTTACCAAGTCCCACCTACTCTTTCTCTTTGCAGCGTCTGCAGAAAAGAACATGATTAAGCTCAGACATGTGTGCTGCAACTCCTCTGGAGGATTCAGCTTTTTTGGCAAGATGTGTCAAGAATCCTGGACGGGAGAAATCTTGTCGAATTGTGGCATGGATAAATTAATACAAAAATCCCTTGACTACTGTCTGTTCAGCAGAGCACACCACACTCCTAGATTCTTTTAAAAAGTAAGTGCATATCATTCAATTATAAGGCAATGGAAGGCAGAACTTTAGCCATGAAACAAGTCATTGGGCACTTAGTGCCAGCACTATTCTGGAGCCATGTTTGACCAAGATGAAAAAAAAAGACAAGGATTCCTTTCTTCCTAAAAAGATGTGCCATGAGAGACAATATATGATTTTATGAACACCATATCAACTTTGTCTACCTTCAATTCACTCAACAAGGTATGATATCTTTGCTAGCTTATCTGCTAGAAACATCCAGTGCAACTGCAAATATTACGAGTTGGGAGGATTTGTCACACACCACCAGTGATGTTACAAGTATTTCCTGTGTAGAAAGTGATCAAGGCACAAGATCTGTAACAACATGTACTGTTCAAAGTGGCACAACCCCCTCTCCCCAAAGATTTTGCTTCAGAAGGTACCTCAGCCTTCAAGAGTCTTTATTTCTAATTCTCAATTCCCAAGTTGCATGTGGCTATTTTATCCAAGGCTAGCTCCATGCAAAAACAGGTAAACTGAACCAAAACTATAGCAAATCCGTCTGAATTGTCAAAATCTGCTTTGCCTCTGTTCTCAAGAAAATGAAAACTATTTGCACTTTCCAGACTACAAAACAGGTTGGGATGGAATAATCTTTGCATTTTTTGTTCTCCTTTGATTTCTTTGACAAAGAAAAGCAATCCAAAATTTGAAAACCAATGTAAATTTTAGGACAAAACCTGTAGAAAAATACGTATTTTAAGACCAAACATGTTCAAAAGTAATGCACATTTTTATGCAGTATTAAAAACAAACAAACCAACCAGAGATTAATGTAGAAATGGGGATAAAACATACCTAGGAATTGAGACTGACATACAGGACATGTGAAGTACACCAGATCAACCTACCCTAGCAGTCAAGCCCTAAAAGCCTGGTCATGTCCTTTGCCTAGAAACATGATCCACAGCTGAAGATAGCTGAAATAGTGACAAGTTGCACTTGGGCCATTTGGCACTCAACTCTTTTTCCCAGCCCAAGTGTACAACCTGCAACCCATGCTATGCAGTGAGCTAAGCAATGCTTGGAACAATGCGGGTGAGGCACTAAGAACACTAAAAAATCATTAGGCTTCATACTGTATGGGAGACTAGCGTGGTTACACATCGGAACAGACATTATATCCCTGTATTTTGTAACAAACAATAGTTTATTGGTAGACAGAAGAACAAAAATTACTTGGCTCTTAGCCAGGACTTGCCATTTTTCACAAACATTGGCTTAAATTAATAGTATCCACTTTTTCTTGATCACAGCCGACTGCTGTACCATCAGCACAACGCAGCATTGTTCCATATAATAAAACCTTCATTGTGACAGCCTACCACCTAGTTTTTCTATCATGAGTTGCTTTACTCTGAAGGCTCCAGATGCTTACTGTGCACGCAGCCATATTGCAGCACATTTTTAGAAACTGAGTCATGTAGATGTTCCTGGGTGACTGTGGTTATAAATAAAATGTAACCTACACTGTCATATTCCAATAGGCAAAACCATTTTTGCATCAGCAAAAAGCCATGAAGAAACTCTTCCAACAGTTAATTACTGAAATACATCATCCTGAATATAAGCTAACAGATGCATCAAAGTTACTGACAATAACACATTTTTCTTGTACAAGCGTGTATAGTCAGTTCTTTTAGTCCATGTTTACAAACTCAGAGACTAGCATCATTTTCCTTTTAACTGCCTTGGGTCCTTTTCCAAGGAGAAAGATGTGGTAAAATATTATAAATATTATAAATAAAAATAAATAAATAAATAAATAAATAAATAAATAAATAAATAAATACATGCTATAGTGGTAAATTGTCAATAGGAAAATCAGTACGGTAAATAATTGGTACTGGTGCAGCTGCCATTTTAGCTTGTACTGTATTACAAAAATGCTGAACAATTCCACACATGGGGAGGGGGACCCTATTATGATGACTTTAGTGAGCATACTGTTACAGCATTCTGTTATATGAGTTATTTATACTTATGATTTAAATCCTCTCCACCTATTGCTGTATTTTATGAATGTATTTTTCTGTTATTGTGCAATTTTAGCAGTTCTATGTTTTAATCTTATAAACCATTCAGAATAGTGCCTGCACATTTATTCACAGTATTTGCAGTATTGAATGAATGAGTGAATGGATGAACTGATGTATTAAGGAATTACTCTAAAGGCTATTATTTACTGATGTTGCAATTCTCTCAAATTTGTCACATTCTGCAACCCTAAAATTTCTTGATCACTGTACCATCAGCACAATGCAGCCCACAAGGCCACGTAGAATAGTCATTATGGGTTGGTTTTCTACACTTTCTCCTCATGGTTAAGATTACTTTTTGACCAAATATGTCTGATCCTATAATAGATTTCCCAAGGGAAACTTTGAACAGCAAAACAACATTTCATGGAATTTGTGTGGGCATCCAGTTTCTTTAGCATGCAGACTTAAATGGCAACTCCTCCAATGTGAGTGGCCATTAGTTTGTTTGTTTGCTTGTTTGTTTGTTTGTTTTGCAGACAGCACTAGAACACACTGGGAGAAGTCTGTCTCCTTTGTATGTGAACTCAAAGTGTTATGCTGCTGTAGTCTCTTTGATTTGTTTAATGATGCAGTGGTTTTTAAAAATCTTTCTCATATCTTAAATTATTCAATAAAGAAAGCTCACAATGAAATAAATCCATTAATATTAAAGGTGTCATAACACTTTTGTTTTTATTTTGCTGTAATCAAAACTGAAACAGACTAGCACAGCCGCTGGTCTGAAAAGAAAACAGAAACAGGCTTTCTTTTCCCAGCCACAAAGTCGATGTGTTCCTGCATTTCAAATATCAGGAAAATTCCCAAGGAAAAGAAACATTTAATCCAAAAAAGACGTCAAGATATGGTTCTAATACAATTTGTATTTGAGAATTAAAATTTAATATTGTATGAAAGTTTTGTAACTGATTATGTCTGTGAAGAGTTACAATGTAAAGTACAAGAAGTAATTCAGCTGAGGCAAAAGTAACTAGCTAATGATTTGGTGCAACATGACTGGTTGCAAGTCAGTAGTCTATGAAGAAGTAGCTGAGAGCAAGACTTTGCCTGATGTAGGTCAATTAACTCTGATTCTAAGTCAGGTTACTATGCTCTCCTTTACCTGTTGTAAGTCAGGTTATGCCTCTATGTATGTTCTGTGTATTTTCTCTTTAAGTTATGCTATGCTGTGTGTTTATATTGTTTGCCAATGAATGCCTGTTTTCTTTAATACATGAAGTTCAAGTTTTACTTATAAATTGGCTGTGCTGAGTCGTGTTTGTCTCTGGAACTTACATGGGGAACTCTAATAGCTCTTATGTACTTAGTAAAGAGTCAAGAGTGTGCCTATCGCAACAGATGCTGTATCCCAAAAGCAAATATATTCAACCACAGATCAACACCCCTCCCCAAAACCTGCAACCCTGTTCAAAGTGCTTTGAAATTGCTGGAAACCATATTTGAATTTTACCTCCTACCCCAGGTAAACATTGCAGCATAATCCCAATAGCCACCTCATTCCCTATATAGAACAGTTGTTGTTGTTGTTGTTGTTGTTGTTGTTGTTGTTGTTGTTGTTGTTGTTGTTGTTGTTGTGTTGCACTCTCTACACCAGAGTGCATTTCAGTGGTCAAAGACAATATACAAACATTAAAATATAAATAGGCCATTAATATACTGTTAAAATATACAAATTATACTAAAATATACCAAAAGATTTTAAAAGATACATAG
The DNA here is from genome assembly GCA_029282475.1 of Phrynocephalus forsythii. Classification (NCBI taxonomy): domain Eukaryota; kingdom Metazoa; phylum Chordata; class Lepidosauria; order Squamata; family Agamidae; genus Phrynocephalus; species Phrynocephalus forsythii. Next base: position 159,613,656 of record JAPFRF010000002.1, on the reverse strand, counting down.
TAGAGATAAAATATAGGCCTTGAGAGCTTTAACATCTACAGAACAAATCTGCAGCAGATTTTTATACACAGTTACATAATCTTTACCAGTTCAATCCAAACAATGCATTTGGGAGACAGGAGCCTAGGTATGCTTAACAAGTGTAGTTCTAATTCAGTGTGGACTTTCCTTTCAGAGAATGAAGCTCACTTGGGTAGAAGTTAAGATCAAAGAAGGGTGCAACAAGATATGCACATTTTAAGTACACCGGGAGTCTGGATCTACTTGCTTTGGGGAATATTGTTTCAACAAGGATCTTCTACTTTCAATGGAAGGCCTTTCCCCCTCTGGGGAATAATACAGTAAATGGCAGCTACCTCTCATTATTTTTCAATCTACTAGGTGAAACCTGTTATGATGTTATTTTGTTCCCCGGGGCTAATTTATCTTGGTGGGTAGTTTTGATCAGGAGGCTGCATTTAAAAGTTCAAAACAAAACAAGGATTTTTGAACTCAAATGATTTCAGTGCCTGAGGCAAGAATGTCTACAATTCTTCCTCATTCTGGGTCAAGAAATCGCAAAACGAGAAATATTTTGTGTAAAAATTCCATTCTGCTTTCAAATGATGAGCAAAGGAAACGGCAAGTGAAAAATGAAGTAACACTACTCCCAGACATGTATAATACAACTTTGAAAATTCGTATCAGTAAAGTTGCTAATGGATCTATGCATTTTACCCTATGAAGTATCCTCATCTGTTCTGTCATTATGAACCTTAACAATTTTCCAGAATACAAAATTGTGACTGATACACAGCACTGCATATGCAAACCTCTTTTCTCTGTCTTTTCCACTCCTCTGCCAATCACATGGCACATGAGCACACAATCTTCAGTATACTGTACTCTTAAATGTTATATTCCAAGTTATCTCAAGGTCCGCAGGAGACAGACTTCAAAAGATACTGTAGACCAGTGGTGGCGAACCTTTGGCACTCCAGATGTTTTGGACCACAACTCCCAGACTTCGAAGCCTAGATTGCCAATGACAAAGGACTGTGGGAGTTGTGGTCGAAAACATCTGGAGTGCCAAAGGTTCACCACCACTGCTGTAGACCATTCAGGAGTGAGGTCCGTACTCAAAAATCATTTAATAAAATTAGTCTTGTCCTCAATGCTTAGAGTTCCTGCACTCTTTGTAAGACTTAGGGCCTTTTTACACGACCCCTAAGATCCACTGGCCACTTAAATTCGGACCAGATATCTTAGGGGTTCGTCGCTCTTCCTGTGTCCCCACCCCCTCCGCACTTCCTGGCTGCTGGCTGCGTGGGGGGAGAGAGAAAAAGAGAGAGAAAAGCATGCCGCTCACCTCGTTCTGCCTCTCGTCTCTGTAAAAGTAGCTCTTAAAGGGGCGGGAGCCAAAAAACAACAAACAGAAGCAAGGAGAGCCCCGCACTCACTATCGTTACACTGGATCAAATAATTTTCACCTCCAAAGAGCAGGTACCTGAAAGCTGCGCTGGGACACGCTAAAATGGGCGGGGTCGCACTTAATTTCCTGTTAACTCCAGAGCTGGTGGGTAAACATTTTTAAGCTCCGGAGCTGGGAGCCATTTGCCCCGGAGTTTAGGGGTCGTGTATAAACGCCCATAGAGGTAGCACACAGGGACTCTTCCTACAAAAAGGAGGAGGGGGAGCTCTCTTCAGAAGACTGATGTCACATCGCCCCAGGAACAGAAAGATGGTGCCTACCAATAGCAATAACTGGAGCTGAGTTACTGAACACTTCCCCTCCCAACATTTTCAACAGCATGATGAACATGAAGGAACAGCCTTTTGTTGTGTCATGTATGGTAATAGGTGGTACATCCCGATGGCCGTGTAACCAAAAGGACAACCAGGCTCATGACCAACAGCGAGATTTGTAGAAAAAGCATGAATGAAGACAAGAGTATACTCCAGCTTTCTACAGTTCACATTTCTTATTTATCTTTATCCCCAGAAAGAAGTTGATCTCATAATATATGGTGGTTTGCTTCTTCTTTACTCTTTCCCCTTTTTTCTGTTTTTAAGTGATGGAAACCATTAGCTGTTGGTGAAGCTGTTATCCTAACCTCCTGCTGATGCCAAGATAGTGACATGACATAATCCAAATTAATGCAGCCCTATGTTGCTTCAAAGAACATCCACATTCAGTAAAGATATGTTCAAACACAGGGCATAAAATGTTGAAGTGTTATGCAGTTCTTTGATAAACAGTTGCAGCACCGCTTTCTGAAATAACACCCACACAATCTTTATTTTAGTCTAAAGTTATTAAAACTATTATAATGAAAAGCTGTGTCAGATATGTTAGAATATTATAAAGCAGCAATATCTAAAGAATATGTTAATTCCCCAACAGGAGCTGGATAGGATCTCCCCAAGATTAAAAGTACATACAGTATTTCCTAAAAGCACCGATTTCACTTTAATATGGTTATAGGATGCTAATTAGGCTAATGCACTGTCACAGAACAGACACCATTTCCTGAGTGTCAGAAAGCATTTATTTACTTACTTCAAAACCATTCTACATTCAGATACAATATTGGTGTGATACAGCCAATAAAATTACATATAATAATAAAAATATTCAAAACTATTTAAAACTTTATTAAAAGATATTTAAAACAAAACCAAAAGAGAAAACTGATGTCTTGGAAACCAAGTCATAACCTCAGTAAGAGTGGGCTGGAATTTGTGATTCTGCTCTGAATCAGTTAAAAGCCAGGACCATCCAGATGTTTTAGATCACAACTCTCACAAGTCATAGAGGAGCCTGCTTAGTGATCTGGGCTGATGGAAGATTAAGTCCAGTACTGGATGCCATACTGGAGCAGGCCATCAGCGGTTCTCCTTTTTTTTTTTTTTTTTTTGTAAGAAGAGCCATCAATAATATGCAGAACATGCAGGTCACTTTTATGTTGACTCTTAACTCAGACTTCTTTAATAAGTTTGTCACATCCATATTTAATCTGGAGTGCCCTTTTTTGCAGCAACAGCAGGTTCCAGTCACTGTGATGGAAGACAGCTGGCATAGTATATCTCAGCATCTGAGAAAAGCCACGCCATCAGGACAGCATGGTGGTATGGATACCTGAGACAAATTCATGCATTGTGCACCAGCAGAGAGCAGAAGAAGCTTCATCCTTTTGACACAGGGGCACAGACAGCAAAGACTTTGGTCCTCTCAGTTCTCATTGTATTCCACCACCATATTTTTCCTGAATGTCACATGCACACGCAGAGAAAGAAACACCAAGAGCATCTCAGTTTAATTTTGCATAATCTCAAAATTCCCATCCCCATTTCCACTGTTATAATTTCAGCTCACTTTTCCATTTCAGAAGCACAGCAGTCTCATGGTGTACTTAAAATAATGGCCACTCACTCAGTGATACAGAGCAACAATTTCAGACTCAGTCATACCATGCCCACATACAGGATTCCAAATACGTCTTTAAAAGGGACACTGTGACACTTATTTCATGTGGGAGAATTTCAATGAGTTCCATCTTAAAACGGCTTCCCATTTAAAAAAGGTAAAGCTAAAACATATGCTATACGTCAGACCTGCACAACAGGTAGACTGCGGGCTATGGGTAGCCCATGAAGGGTTAAAAAGTAGCCCACCAGGGGATTTCCATAATCAGGCCTGTGGAACTTCATGATTGGCTCACTCCGGTAGCTGGCTGCTTTTAAAAAAATTAATTTTCAGCCTGGATGGCCCTTGGAGTGTTGTGTGCTCCATGTGGAGCTAAGGCAGCCAGGCCCCCCCAGCCATCAGGCTGTCTTTAAAAAAAAAATCCCAAACCAATACATGGTTCTTTTGGGAAAAGTTCAGAATTTTGTGATTAGTGGACTGCAATGAACCCTGAACCAAGGCAAACCTCCATTTTGCTGGTTTGTGCCCATCTCGTGCTTGCATTGAATTAAGTATAATCTTCAAACCTGGTGAAGAGCTTCCCTCTGGGTGGTACTAGTTAGGCCTCATCAGGGGTACTGTGTTCAGTTTGGGACACTGCACTTCAAGAAGGATGCCAATGAAATAGAGCAAGTTAAAAGAAGGACAACGAGGATGTTCAGGGTACTGGAGACACAAGCCCTTATGAGGAAAGCCTGAAACAACTGGGCAATATGTTTGGCCTGGAGAAAAGAAGACTGAAAGGGGAAGAAACAGTACTTGGAAGGTTGTCATACAGAGGACAGGTAATAATAGGCTCAAGCTACAGGAAGTCAGATTTAGACTCCTCCAAGGCTTGCTTAACTTTTAAGGCCGTGGAACCTACTACCTCAGGAGGTGGTGAGTGCTCCAACGTGGGAAGCATTCAAATGAAAGTTAGCTAACTATCTATCAAATATACTTTAATTTGAATCCCTACATTGAGCAGGGGGTTGCACTTGATGGACTCATAGGCCCCTTCTAAGACATTGTTGCCTACAGCTGAGATCTCTTAGCGGCATGATGTAAAATGAAGAGGCATGAACATCACAGTTTTGGGGTACAGCTAGGCCACAACTTTATTTAATACAGCGAACAGTACTCTGGCTAGGCCATTGGGTCGGATCCCACGCATCAAAGGAGTACCCATACCTTTGATGTCCCGGCTGCTAGGTACACCCCAGGGTGTCCACCCCATCGGTGTCCTGTGCCTCCACTCCCATTACATGATTCAGGGGGTGTCCACCCCCATCGGAGGCCAAGTCATAAATCATTGTCACCAGACCATAAATCATTGTCACCCACTCATCAATCATAGTCAAATGGTCGTAAATCATCCTCCTGGGGCGGGCACCTTCCCCCCTGTCATTTTACCGTGACCATATCCGGTTTAATTTTTTGCCTTAGAGCCTGGATCCGTCCCAATGCCTATAAAATCACCAAACCTCTCAGTTGTGACAAACATACTATCATTAATCCTAATATCTACGATACAGTTACAGAACCAACATATAATAACAAGGGGAGGGTGGGCTGGGCTGCTCGGTGACCAGGAGGGAAAAGAGGGGGTTGTCCTCCTCGGCCCCTCTTTTAAAAATCCCTGGGACAGCCCTTTGTAATTTGCTGTGCACCAATGGGGCTGCTTCCTCCTGGCACCCATTTCCGTGTCCAGGCATCTCCCCCCTCCTTCCCCTTGGACCCTTGGACCACCCCTGCTTCCCACATGTATGGCGGGTGGTCGCCATCATGCCTTTGTTCCCAGTCACCCGTTCCGGCAACAATCTTCAGGCCGATGAGTCCGGCCCTCTCCTTTCATTCTATGATTCTGTTTTTTTGCTAGTTCAATTCTCTTTGTCACTCTTGTCTACAATTTATAACGGAAACAGCTCTCAAAGTTACAATGACATTGACATGTTCTTTGAAATATTAAATATGGCTCTCATGGTAGGGCATTTATTTTTCATTCTCTTTTAACTTGCATGTCTGTTCTTTTGTTTAAAATTAAAACCAGCTTCTGTGGAAACGTCCGGCCATAACTTGTAGATCTTATGTAGGGTGTTTCTACATGCACGGCACTGTGTAGACTGCTGTTATAAGCATCTTAAACACTTTAGGACTTCATTGAGAAAAATACCAACACCAACATATTTAGGACTAGCAAAGCCCAGTCAAGAACTAGGAGCAAATTCCTCAAACCTCCTTCGATGTTGCTACCAGAACAAGGCTGCTTTTACAAGAAATTCAGTCATCTTTAAAGTGTGCTACAGTATTAGAATTTCATTGATACCTTTAGCTCACATACTTTGCAGAGAGTTAAATTACAGAACAAATGTATAGGCACAAATGACAGTTGTTATCTCTAAAAGTTACCTGCCAAGTAGGTGGAACACAGCCCTCTCCATCCTGGAAATAGCTGTACCACCTGAATTTGGACAGTGCAAAGAGAAGGGGGGAAAGGGACTTTTAATTCAGTACTTTTCTGGAAAATATACTCATACTCTGTGGTATTCTGTGTTACAGAAATACTGTCCTCCTCTTTTCTGTTATGAACTTGTCTTACATCTTATGCACTTTTTTGCCTCCTACACTGACAAATTTATTTTGCCTTTCTTTTAAACAATAATTAAGATTGTTTTAACATGTTTCACTTGAAAACATTTGGCTCTAACTAGGGCAATGTTGGCAAACCGATGGCACGGGTGCCAAAGGTGGCACTCAGAGCCCTTTCTGTGGGCACCCGACATCACCCCTTCACAGCCTCCTGTATTCAGGTTAAATTGTTGTATTGGCACTTTGCAAAAAAAAAAAAAAAAAAATAGTGGGTTTTGAATCACAGTTTGGGCACTCGGTCTCTAAAAGGTTCCCCATCACTGAATTAGGGCAAGGAATTATATATTTGCCACGACGGCAAGGCATGCAGCAATGGTTTCATTACTTTTCCTGATGTAAAGGTAGGTTCACTGTCATCACACTCCCTGTGTCTAATGAAATGGACCACAGGCCCTGCAGGTTTGTGCTGAAACAAAATGTAAGGTGGTACTAGACTCTTTTTCCAAAACTCTTGGCTTGGTAGACATCTTGATCCATTAGGGAAGATCAGAAAAACCACAGAAATTATCTGACAGCGAGGGTGAGCGATACCTTTATTAGAACACCCAAATCTCATCTACAGGAGAGGCTAGCATTCAATTCTGGAGGAGGTTTCCTCAGTGTGGGCTTTCCAAATCTAAGGTGGATGCAGAAGATATATAGAAGTTCCAGAATCCATGACCGGATGTGCATGTCAGATTTACTTTTTTAAGACTAGTTTCCAAATAGGGGCTACATAATGAGCCCTGAGATAGAATGTCACTTGTGAAACAAAGGATATGGCTGAAGTTTTGGTCATGTTCATTTCTTTTAGCAAAATGCAAACCCCCAAAACATATCCAAGAGTACTCTGGCATCCTTTAAGACAGGGGTGTCCAAACTTTTTGCAAGGAGGGCCAGATTTGGTGAGGTGAAAATGTGTGGGGGCCAACCATTCAGCCTGAAGGGAGGAGAAAGGGCGTGGTCTGTGTGCATCTGCAACAGCTGCAAATGCTCCAGTTTCAAGGTGCCCAAGGGCCCAGCAGCTGTTGCGTGGTCTGGGAATCGGCCCATACACACCCAAGATGCACCACTGCTCGCATACGCTGCCCTCCCTCGCAAGGAGGTGGGGAAGATGCTACAGCAACAGAGCCAGGAGCAGGTAGGCAGGGCGAGTGGCTGAGGGGATTGACAGAGGCAGGGAGGACAGGCAAACCATAAAACTGCGAGCTGATGTCTCCAGCCAGCACAGGGAAGGCCCGGCTGGTGGGGATGAGTGACAGGCTGAGCCGGCAGGGAGAAGAGTCTGAGGGCCACTCAAAATTTTAAATCGGGCCACATTTGGCCCCCGGGCCGGACTTTGGACATGCCTGCTTTAAGACAAATAAATCTTCATCAGTGTAGCAAGGATGTTGTTGTGTGTGTACCATAAACAGTTTGCTTTGTTCTCCTTGATGTTTCCTCCACTCATTAGTTTGGTACGTTCCAGTCATTCCAATCATCCTTGGTCCCAAATGAGGCAAAAATATGATTTATAGCTTCAAATACTTAAATCTTCAGGATGCATAAAACAGGATTCTGACTGGGAAAACCTACAAGCAGCACTGTATACCACTTCTAGCCTGAGGTCAGTCAGGTTACAGGCTACATCAATCCAAGGGAAAAGAACCAATTCCCTTATGGAAACAAATCATATTCTAAGCATATTTTTCGACTAGAAAGCAACATTAACTCGAGCATTTTCTTTTATGCAACACACGAAATGAAAATGAGTTCAGCAAGAATAGTCTGCATGACATTTGTAGCCCTGCCAACTGAAATGTGCTTGTGTTGATTAATTTAGCTGCCACCCCGCGCTGTCACAATTAATCAAATCAGCTTGTCAGCGATTCTTCTCGCCTACACAGCAGGACAGGGCCATAAATGTGATATACAGTAACAAGAAGCATGAGCTATTAACATTTGGGAAGCATCATGGAAAGTAGAGCTTTCCTGACAACCAGGATCCAGCCATGTACCACCTAGGGATCAGCGTTATCTGTGGCTCTGGCAAATCCTGGGACCAAATTATTTAATTTAAGAACATAAGAACCTAAGAAGAGCCATGCTGGATCAGGCCAAAGGCCCATCTAGTCCAGCTTCCTCTATCTCACAGCGGCCCCACCAGATGCGTCTGGAAGCGCATGAGACTAGATATCTGTCTCCTGATACCACTCCTTTGCATCTGGTCCTTGAAGTACCCTGGTTTAAAGCCTGGAGATTACACATCTCCATCATGGTTTGTAACCTGTGATGGACTTTTCCTCCAGGAACCTGTCCAACCCCCTTTTGAAGGCACCCAGGCCAGATGCCATCACCACATCCTGTGGCAGAAAGTTCCACAGACTAAAAACACGCTGGGTAAAAAAAATATTTTCTTTTGTCTGTTCTTACTCTCCCAGCCCTCAATTTGAGTGGATGTCCCCTAGTTCTGGTATTTCATGAGTGGGAGAAGAGTGTCCCTCTATCCACTTTACTCATGCCCTGCATTATTTTTTTTACATCTCAATCATATCCCCCCTCAGGCACCTTTTTTCCAGACTAAAGACCCCAAATGTTTAATCCTTTCCTCATAAGGGAGATCCCCCAGCCCAGTAATCATTTTAGTCGCTCTCTTCTGTACCTTGAAAAGTTTTTCTAAACAACAAATCTCAGATCCCTGGACAACCTGGGCACTCACTAGGTTAGCAAAGGAATTACGAGTTCCACCTTCACTTAATCAACTGAAATAAATAATTATAATTTTTCTTATAGGATACAATTGAGTTCCGTAATCCCACATTTAAAGGAATTGTAAGTATCCTAAGCATCCTCCTAATGGCTCTTTTGGCATGCTGTGAAGGTGTCATCTGAACATGGCATTCCTTTCACCATGTCCCTGAAAAACGTTCCCTTCATTCATTCAGGCTTAGGCAAAGCCACATGAGACAGGGTCAACCCATGATCAGATCTTCCAGTGCTTCTACTGTTACGTCAGTGAGGCTGTCGAGGGTTCTGCTTTCAATCTGAGTAAGGACATTCATGGAGTAGGTTCTAGCCCTTTTCCCAGTCCAAATCACCCACAGCAGCTGCTAGTAGATGCATAGCAGGGAGAGAGGAAGATTGCATGTCTCCAAGCAACAATCTGGAAAAGCATTTAATTAAGGAACGCTTTGCACTGTTCAGCATATTCCTCTCCACACAGAGAATGGCAAATTACTTCACTGAGAATATAATTCCCAGAATCCTCTTGGGCAGCAAAGCTGGCTGGAAGATTGTGGGAGTTACAGTCTTATAAAATCACCAACAAAGCTCTCTCTCTCTCTCTCTCTCTCTCTCTCTCTCTCTCTCTCTCTCTCTCTCTCTCTCTCTCTCTCACACACACACACACACACACACACACACACACACACACACACACACACACACACAGAGAGAGAGAGAGAGAGAGAGAGAGAGAGAGAGAGACTGTGGCTTATTTTAAGTACAAAATACAAAATTGCTAGGAAAGGGTTAGGGTTGTTGTTTGTTATCAAATATTTAAACTGCATCATCTCCCACAGAGTTTCTGCATCTTCCACGTTTGTGTCATTCAGCCTTTCTGCTGAACAAAAAATTACAGTCCAGAGACACACAACTAGGGAGGGAGGCAGGCAGGAGAATTAGGTGGCATGAGAAAACCAACATATGGGAAGGCAAGGACTACCTTCCTTAATTTATTTATTTATTTTAAAAAGGAAAAGACAATCATGCCACTCACTCTCAGTGAACCAAATGCCAGCATGGTCAATTCTATAAAGATAAGAAGTAGGGATGGGCACGAAATGAAAAATTTGCATTTTGTTTCATTTTGTGCCCACCCCATTTTGTTTTGTTTCATTTCATTATGATTTTTTTAAAAAAATTCATACAAAATGCTTACAAAACAGTTTGTAAGTATTAAAAATGGCTCACCTGGGTCCTAGAGGCACCAGATTTGGAGCCAGGGAAACTTTTTTATATACTTACAAACCATTTTGTAAGTAATGAAACAAAATGGTGTTTCGTTTTATTTCTTTATGAAATACCACTTCCCATTTTGTAAACTTGTGAATCGATTTGTAAACTTACAAAATGACAAAATGGCATTTTGTTTTTCATTTTCTGCCCATCCCTAATAAGAAGCATTTTGTTCATCACCACTGTTTGCACCCTTATCTTTAGTTTGCCTCCTTGCGCCACACTCTTGTAATTTTTACTTAGTTTAGCCTCAGGGAAATACCATATTGAAGCTTATAATTTAAATCCACAGCTCAATAACATTTGTTCCTTTTTTAAAAATAAAACCTTGGTTTTGTTTACCCAGCTGTGAAATCGCTTTATTTCTGATGAGAGAGCAAAACAAGACCATGTTTCTTCATTGGCATTTGCCTATCCCCTCCAGGTACCACTAGCTAAGAACCAGCAGAGATGAATATTTATGTCAAGCTGCCTTCTTACCACCCCACCCCAATAAGGAACATTAGAAACAAGTGCTGGCATTAGTACAAGTTCTTCCAACAAGGCTTTTTTGCAACCCATCTTCATATAGCTGTCAGCGCGGATTGTAAATAAACATTCAGCTTCTAAGGAAAGCTAGATCAGGCTGATGATCTATTTTTGTTTTTTGTTTTCCTAACCAAACATTTTAAGATACAATTCAGTAAATATTTCTAAAGCTATTATTATCACCTGAAGAGAAAACTGTCTTCCTTGACCTTTATATACATTGGGTTATTCTTCACAAATGAAAAATCGCAGTACCAATGACTTTTTGTCTTTTAAAAAAATCACTTTGTCTTTCAGTTGTTGTCACTGCAAAGGGAACAGTAAAGTAAACATATACTATACTTGATATGCAGTTTCAAGATGCTCCTTTTCACATGCCATGAAATAGAAATAAATGTCTTGGTAGCAGATTGTAGGTATACCTTTTCCATTGTTTTCCACCAATGCTCAGTGTTACTCGCTGACTGAAATTGTCTTGTGCAATTGTAGGCTGCATCTAGCGGCTGATGTTAGCTGTCACAGCCAGCTCTTTTTTTAAAAAAAAATGTTTCCAAACTCTCCACCAAAGGCTCTAAGGCTCACCTGGGATTATACTTGTCCTTGGGAAGCCTTTGGGGGCTGCAGGTTGAGGTGGTTAATGTCAGAAAAACCCTACTGCAAGGACTAAGCCAGAACCAGATGAAAGGGACCCCAAGGGAGTTTTGGAAACTTCAGGGTGGGATCAGAAACTTGATTCCTAAACTATGGCCATAGCTTGAAGATATAATCAGACTCACATTGAATAAAATTATACAGTGTGTTTTCAGCATCTCAATGCTAATGTCTGCAGTTCCAGTAGAGATGGGCACGACTCAAAAAAAAAAGGTGTTTCGTTTGTTGTTTATTGTTTAGGGGGTCCGTTTCGGTTCATTTTTCGTGAATTTTTTTGCAAAAAAATTGTTTTCATTTCGTTACGTAACGAAATGAAAAAACGAAAACAGAAATGAAAAATTGCTGTTTCGTTAGCATTCATTACAGTTCAATGTATTTGCCGCAACGAAAATGAAACACACGACAAAATTTCTGTTGTTTTGGTTCGTTTCGTTTCATTTTGGAGACAAAATTCATTTTTCATTTCGTTACATAACGAAACAAAAAAACGAAAACGAAAACGAAAACTTGCTCGTTTCGTGCCCATCTCTAATCACAAGCTCTTGATCATTTACTCACCACCATCTTTATTTAGAATCCAGTTTGTTCCACCGCAACTTTCCCTAAAACTCTGGGCTTCCAGAAGCAATGGCCTACAACTCCCAACATCCCTGACAGCATAGCCAATGTTCTGGGTATAGTATTACTATTCAGATCAACAATAGCCAGGGTTATTTTTAATCCAATTCGCTGTCAAACAAAACTGACTCAAATTCTGAAAGCACATTCACACACCAAAAAAAATGTTCTGGCCTCCTAGACCCAAGTTTCAAATCCTTAAAAAGAAAACCACCAGTATTTCCAGTTATGCCAGGTCAGGTATTTAGGCAGAAAGAAGAGACATTACAAAGAAAGACGAACACTACTTTAATACGTTTACCTTATTTTGGTCTGTCCAATACAAGAAAAATCCATTTGGGTCTGTTCGTAGAAACACCGTTGTCACATTTGTAGAGTCCTGGCAAAGGCCAAAAAAAAAAAAAAAGAAAAGAAAAGAAAAAAAAGAAAGAAAGAAAGAAGAAAGAAAGAAAGAAAGAAAGAATAATACAGCATTAATTTGTGACAAAGGCTTGCATATCTGGATACAAAATACCAAGCAAAATAACCTAGCTTTCACCTAAATACAATACCATGAGAGGAGGTGTTCATAAATCACGTTACATATTGTGCTCAAAACCTTCTTGTGTACTTTATCTAACAATGCTAGCTAAACAAAAGGTGCCATTAAAGCATTTAACTTAAGCAACACACTTTACTTGTTCTGTTCCCTATGCCCTGCAATGGATTTCTGAAGATAAACATTTGGTGGCATTTGTTTTAAAATGTATTTTATATGCCCTCGGTGCTAACTGAGTACAGATTTGCTGAAGTCTTCCCCCATGAGACACTTACTTTAAAACTCAGATGTATCTTGCAATCTGAACTTATTTGCTGTGCATTTTAAACCCGTCTCACTCTTCACAATTGTTGGACAAGATCAATTGACAACAGGGCTGTTACCTAATGCAACAGGAACCACACACATTTCAAAGCCAAGCATGTTAGGTTTTGCTTCACTCTAGGGCAGTGTTGGCAAACCTATGGCACGGGTGCCAAAGGTGGCAGTCAGAGCCCTTTCAGTGGGCACCCAACACCGCCCTTTCAAAGCCACCTGTATTCAGGTTAAGTTGCTGTATTGGCACTTTGTGAATAATTAGTGGGTTTTGAATCGCAGTTTGGGCACTCAGTCTCTAAAAGGTTCACCATCACTGCTCTATGGGATGCAGTCTCAGGTCTGTAAAAACACTTGGTCAGTGCCAACTTGTTCCATTTATTTTAAAGTTTATATTCCAGGCTGATTTCTATATAGCAAAGTTTTATGTCATTACATCCCAATCTCAGGTCCCCCACTTGAAATATACAGCATGTCACTAGAGTGTTTTCAGAGGGTGGGGTTTGTTTGTTTTTTTGTAGGCATCTTTCTTCTACATCACTTCCAGTTTTGCCCACAAGGTCTAACTCATGCTCATTAAAAACAGCTTTTAAGCATCCCCATTTCACTACAGTTAAGATTTTAGAATCATGTTTCCTGAACTGGGATGCATCCTCTGTCAAGGCCAGGAGCAGATCACATCCTTCACCACTTCTAGCACCTGGCCTTTTTTCTTTTTCTTTTTCTTTCTTTTTCTTTTCTTTTCTTTTTTGAGCTGTGGGAGGGTGCAATGTAAGACCTCACAGAAGATTGCTGAGCTTGGAACAGGAGAGAGGAGCATTTTTAACCAGAGAAAATCTGTGACAGAGACACAGGTAGCTCTCCCACTGCCGCCTTGGTACACCCCCCGCCCCCAAAAGCACTCCACATAATAGCAACTACCATCATTCTGCAGCCAGCACGGGGAAGTAGGAGAGATTGTGGGGATGCCACCCCACGATGTCAGTGGTGGGAAATTTAAGAAATATTGGGAATCACCAGGAACATTTTAAAGGTGAGCCTATCCCACAAATGAGCAAGACTTTAGAAACACGGTTCCCAAGCATGAGTCTCCAAATGTTCTTGGACTAAAATTCCCAAAAGCTTTCATCACTAGCCATGCTGGCCAGAATTTCTGAGAAGTGTTGTCCTACCTAAAACATGAATTAATTTATGATCGAAATACTAGAGTCCTATAATTAATGTAACCCAAAATTTAAAAAGTCAACATGTATTTTGCCATGTTCACGATATCTGTTTCTGCCAGTTCCCTATACATACATACATACATACATACATACATACATACATACATACATACATACATACATACATACATGAATTTGATTATTACTTCCAATAGCATCAGCCATACTGTACATAGTTCAAATGATCTCTTCCTCCACCAGCATTTCCTAAGAATCTGCTCCTTACAGGTCACACCTCATCCTACAGCTGACACAGCTATAACTAAATGGTTAGTCTCTGATCAACAGGCCTGCTTGGTGGTCTACAATATAAAGCTTTTGATGTAGGTGGGCAGATGTTGCTTAGATTAAGTCTCATTTGCGATAAAGGGGCTCCTTCTCCCACTTCATTACCATGAAGTGATATAATAGTAATGAAGATTGTGTGCAGTTGCTCCCTTATGTCTTGGCCCTGCTTCGACTTGATGTTGTTTTCCATACCAGATAAAGTTTAGGAGAAAATCCTATTATGACCCTTATTTTTGTTTTCTTGAATATATACTGAGAGTGTTTGAAACAAATATAAAAATACTACAAAACAAAAATGATCATTTTAAGAAATGTTGACTTTAAACTATGCAGTTCTTTCAGACTGGGGGATTTTCGTCTCTCTCATGGTGTTCAATCATTCTGTGTCCTTTTCACAGGTGGTGTGAAGTTACCATGATACAACATCAACAACTCAACAGTTACTCTGTCTTGAATATACCTGTAAATATATTTGGCAAGATACTGATCCATATAAAGGGAAAAGCTTTGTTATTGATACTGTATATTTGCTTGAGATAGATGTATCTTGACAACTGATGTCAAAGTTTACATTAAATCTTGACAAGCAACCAGACATATCACACTCTTGTAGAATCACAGAAAATGAATCATGTTGAATCTACCATAAAAAGGAAGCCATATACAAATAACCTTTTAAATCATCACCAACCCCCATAAATACGATTGAAGCACATCCGACTGCCACTTCTGACAGGGTATTAGCTGTCTGTTTCCTTATTCTTCAAATCCGGTTCCATCTAGGTTTTATTATTTTCCTCCTTCTCCTGTATCACTGCCATTTTTTTCTGCTGTCACCAACACTGCTACATGTTCCTCATTTTGAGTTTTGAAAGATGTGCTCCTCCTTCATTCATCTCTCTGGTTATGTTTTAGAAACATGGAGTGTACAGAGGAATCAAACCTTCACTGTATTTCTGCCTCCTAAAAAGCTGTTATTGGTTTGAGTGCTGAAATGTTTCCATTGTGGTAGTTTTATAAAAGGGAGCCATGTCAGTCTGTGCCAGCATCTCAGGCAAAAACAAAGCAGTAAAATAAAGACAAAATGTTGCATCACCTTAAACACTAATTGCTGCACCGCATTTTGAGGTCAGCTTAGTCTTTTAAGATGCCGCACCTTTTTTGTCTTCTCTATTTTTTATTTCTCTTTTGTTTCTCTCTGTAGTGTTTCCAGGGACACATCTTAAGAAATTGCTAGAAGATGCTCATCAAATATGACTAGTTTTAACACTACTCTGCTTGGATGTGATCTGCTAATTTACAAGGACATCCTAAGTACCAGAGGCTACTCCCAAGTAAAAACTGAATTGAATACAGTGGACCCTCGTATAACAAATGGTTTGTATAACATAAAATCTGTACAACATAAAAAATTCCAGAGACAGGGGGAAATTGCTTAACAGAATCGCCTATGGGGAAAATCTGTACAACATAAAATTGTCATGATTAGGGATTACTCTGTTTTCAATGCATTCTGATGGGAAATTTGTATAAAGGAAAATTTGCTTAACATAATTTCTTTTGGAACGAATTATTTCCTTTATACAAGGTTCCACTGTACTCTGTTATCCAGTTGGCACTTAAGGTTAGCTCCAGATCAAACAGTATTTTATGAACATTCTACTACGAAAGATAGTACAAAACAATCTTGCTCTGAGCCTTCCTGAAATCTGCTAAAACGCAGACTGCAACATGTAAAATAATTTGCAGCATAATCCATTTTGTTCTGCCGAGCTTTTATAAAAGATTTCCTTCTGGTATTTCAATATGGCTGTAAATTATGCTCTGAAATTTTCCAAATTGGTCATCCATCTGTTCAAGTGTTCTTGTTGATATTGCCTACTTTTGAGTAACCAACCTATGGTGACCCTGGATTGAGCAACGTCCAACAAAAAGCACCCTTGTCTGATCACCTTTGCTGATCATTCTGTCACTTTAATTTCTGTCCCTAAAGACCGCTTCTTGTCCACTATACAGGCTATACATTAGGACAATCAGCTGCTGAGGCACACTCATTTCTTTCAGAACAACCCCTAGTTTCTTATGATTCCCACACTCATAAGCGTTGCTGTAGTCTATATAGCATAGAGTGACTGTCTTCTAGTATCCTTTGGTGAGCTCCGGTAGGCAGCATATATTTGTGATATGACTTCAAATGTCTCTTCTTTTTCAGAATTCAGCTTCATCTTGAAATATTTCTCACTCATAAAATAGATCAATCAAATCAATCAAACTTTATTACGGTCAGTGACCAGCAATAGGATACGGTATATAAATAGTAGTAAAATAGATAAGATATAAAATATAGAATATAAAATATATTATATATAAAATATATAATATAATATAAAAACTGCCCACAAATCCATCCTGACCATCACGAAGCTATACCTTATTAGTATCTGAGGAATTAGTGATGTCAACGAGCCATAGAGGAAGCTCAAGATAGATATATACAAAAGACATCAGAGTACATACTGTATATACATACTGTTCCATACACATAAGACATCCCACATTTGTTTGTTAATCAAGAGTTGTTGATACTTAGGAGCTATGTATCATAAGTGGTACTTTTGGTTAATTGATGACGCTGGTCATTGTCCTGCGGATTTTGATCGCTCCAGCGCAGAACCTGGCCACACTATATGTTATAGAAAAATTCATATCTGATAGAAGTAATTGAGTATAATAATGACCAGAGCGTCCTGAATATTTATAGATTATTGGAGATATAAGCTTAGCCCGGGTGTCTTTATAAAAGGAACAGTGAAGAAGTACATGTTCTGTTGACTCAATATCGCCAGAGTCACAGGGACATAGCCTCTCCGAATAGGGAGATCTCCGATATCGTCCCTCAAGAACAGCAGAAGGGAGGGCATGACATCGGGCCAAGGTAAAGGCTCTCCGGTGGGTGGGCATCTCAAGCTTGGCTAAGTATCTCATTGGGAAAGATAGATACCTGCAGGAGTCATTAATGATAAAGGCAGGGGAGCTAGCTAGATCCAGTTGTTGTTCTGAGTCGGTAACCCGCTGCTTAATAACTGCTTTGGCCTGATCATACTTCATGGTAAAAAGGATGTCTTGGGACAGACCTAAGGATAGGATTTTAGATATTATAGCCCCTTCCCATTTGGACTTAAAGTCATCTTTGCTAATAAGTGGGGCTAAATCCTTAGGGAAAAAATGCAGTCTAATCCAATAGGTAAGAATAGCCACCCAAGCTCTAGCCTCCACTTTCATGAGGCCTAACTCTAATTGGAGAGTAACATTAAATCATAAAATAGATTGCTGGTTTCACGGAACTCTATTAGTCATTCTCCTGCTTCCTGTCTGCCCCCAGGCTAAATTTTCCACCAGTCTTCAGTCTTGCGTTGTTCCCTACTTTTGTGTTCCATTCAACTCTGATTACAAACATATCTTGTTTTTGATGTGTGATCAATTTCCCCTTGGATGCTTGGATTAAAGCTTCTGAGTCCATCTTCTTCAGCATCGGTAGCTAGAGCATAGACTTGAATGATGGTTATGTTGACAAGTTTTCTAGAGGGTATGAATGATACTATTCAGTCTGATTTTACATTATAGACCTTTTTACCCGTGCTACATTTTGTCTTGATATTAGAGCCACTCCTTCTTTTGGATTTGTCATTTCCATTATGTTGTTACGTGGGGTTTAGTGATTTCAGCAGTGATTTCAGCTCTTAGACATAGCAGGCTGGAGACAGCTTCTAGTGTAACAGCTCTTTATTCAGGGAGAGAACAAGACTGGGGGACTGGGGAGAGGGAGCTGCATTTATAGGAGCCAGGACTGGCTAGGAAAAGATATATTTTGGAGGGAACAATTACAACCAATCACAAAGCTGCCTTTTGGCAGAGACCAATAGGATTGAGGATCCAAATGCAGCAACTTGAATAAGCCAATAGGCCTGTCCCCTTTGGAACAGGAACAGAAACCAATAGGAATACAGATCAATACACAACACCCCTTCCCCCCTGGTGGGCACAGCACATGTAATCCTTTAGATATTGTGGGGCCCTGCGACTTCTAATTGATATCCTGACTACGGGTGTTGCAGGGGCTTGAGCAGACAGTGTCTGTGGGGGAGAGTCTACTGTAATAGCTTCGTCTGACACGGAGGGGGTTTCAGACAACCTCGGCGCCATGAGGACATGCAGGAGCAGATTTATTTGCTGAAGCCACTGGTACTTACACTCCTGGGGCATCTCCGCTCTGATCTTGCAGCTGTGACTCATTCATGGGGTTAGTGTCACTCTCGGGCTGCAATTCTCCCACACCTGTACCCACTCTACTGGGCGCTCTGCGCCTCAGTTGGTCCATGTGCCTATGCCAGACCCTGCCATCTTCAATGGTCACGTAATAAGAGACTGGCCCAGACGCTCTGGTGATCACCCCTGGCACCCACAGGGGACCTCTGGCATAATTTCTCACCCAGACCAAATCTTCAGGAGCAAAATACCTTGTAGAGTCACTCTCTGCCTGTGGAGGTGCTCTAGCATTGCGGTTTGGCATTTTGTCTGGTGGACATAGTCCAGCACCGTTACCAGCCTTCTACCAAGGAGCAGCTCTGCTGGCGACTTGCCCGTAGTAGTACACGGCGTTGCATGCTGCAAGAACAACATTCGGGCAAAGCGCGTTGACCAGTCACCCTCCATCAAGCGTGCAATAGATCCTTTGGCTGTCTGCACCATGCGCTCAGCCTGCCCATTGGATGAGGGATGAAAAGGAGCTGAGGTGACCCCTCTTATGAAATTATCAGCCAGGAATGCCCTGAATTCTTGGGATACAAAGGCTGCTCCATTGTCTGACACAATGGTCTCGGGCAACCCATGGGTTGCGAACAGCTATCTCAACACTTTGATGACTGCAGCTGACGACATGCTGGGAACCATAGCCACCTCTAACCATTTAGAATACGCATCAATGATAACCAAAAAAACCTTTCCTTGGAATGGCCCAGCAAAATCTAAGTGCAGCCGGCTCCAGAGAGTCCGGGTCTGCTCCCACCAGTGGACTGGTGCTCTGGCCACTTCTGGGCACACTTCCTGACATGCCTTGCACGTCCGTATACATAGCACCAGGCCAGCAACTTCATCCTGACCATTCCCGGATGCCCCATGTGCAGTGTATCCAGAACCCTGTTTCTCAGTGGCGCTGGGATGATCACCCTGTCTCCCCACAGGAGACAGCCCTTATGCAGGGATAGCTCATGTTGCCTTGTTGCGTATGGTCTAAATTTTTCCTCATGCGGGCCACCTGGCCATCCCCTCCCCACCCAAGTGAGCACACGGGAGAGAGCGGTATCTTTCCTCGTTCTCTCAGCTATTTCAGTGGCACTTACAGGGCCCCCCAGAAGTGTTTCCAACATCATCACTCGTTCCGCTGGGGCAGGATCCGCATCGCTAACACCAGGAAGGGGCAGGCGACTTAGTGCATCAGCGTGGCACAACCTTTTCCCTGGAACATGGGTCAGGGTGTACTGGAACCCATTCAGGAATATAGACCATTGCAACATTCTGGGGGAGAGAATCTGCGGCGTCTGTTTGTTCGGGTGGAACAATCCTAACAGAGGCTTGTGTTCAGTTTCAAGGAAGAAGTGGCGACCGTATAAATAGTCATGAAACGTTTTAATCCCTGCCACTATTGCCAGGGCTTCCTTGTCAATTTGGGCGTAGTTGCGCTCTGTTGGCGACAACGTACGAGAATAGAACGAGATGGGCTTTTCTGACCCATCTGCTTCCCCATGGCTCAGCACAGCTCCCAGCCCATACTGAGAGGCATCACATGCCAGGACAAGAGGTTTCGACTCATCATAATGAGCAAGGACGCTCCTGCTAGTCAACATGCCCCACAAGGTGTCAAAAGCCTTCTGCTGTGCCTGAGCCCAACGCCACACACTCTTTTTCTTCAATAGTTTATGCAACAGTTCCGCTA
Source organism: Phrynocephalus forsythii (assembly GCA_029282475.1). NCBI lineage: Eukaryota > Metazoa > Chordata > Lepidosauria > Squamata > Agamidae > Phrynocephalus > Phrynocephalus forsythii. Next base: position 159,593,452 of record JAPFRF010000002.1, on the reverse strand, counting down.
TTGAAGCTTTCTGAGGTAGGAATGAATGATAAAAGTTAATAAGTCCCAGGAATGACTGTAACTCCGTCTTGTTCCGTGGGCGTGGTGCCTCAGTAATGGGTTTAATTTTAGAGTCAATGGGGTGGATGCCTGTTGCATCAATTTTGAACCCCAAGAAATCCACAGATGGCACCCCAAAACTGCATTTTTCCTTTTTTAGCTGCAGCCCCACCTCTTTAAATTTGAGTAACACAGCACGGATAGGCCCAACTAGTTCCTGGGGGTCTTTCCCAGCAATCAGAACATCATCAAAAATGGCAAGACCCCTGGCAGACCCCTTAACAGGCGCTCCTTTAGTCCTTGAAAAATCCCTGGGGCCACACAAACTCCAAACTGTAATCTGTTTACTCTGAAAGCCCCTTTGTGTGTTACGATAGTCTGTGCTTCCGCAGATTGCGGAGTCACTGGCAGCTGCAGGTAAGCTTGTGCCAGTTCAAGTTTGGTGAAAATTTCCCCCCAGCTAGTTTTGCCAACAGCTGTGACAGGACTGGAATGGGGTATGGATATCCCCTGAGTGCCTTGTTGATAGTACATTTGTAATCTGCACAAATTCTCACTTCCCCATTTGCCTTAAGGGGTGTGACGATAGGAGTCTCCCACTCAGACGAGTCCACAGGTGAAAGAACTCCCTGTTTGACCAATTTGTCCAGTTCCGCCTCAATCTTGGGTTGCAGCGCAAATGGCACCCGCCTTGGCTTGAGTCAGATTGGGGCCACCCTGGGGTCCAGCTCAAAGTCAATTGGAGGCCCTTTATAACAACCCAGTTTTCCACTGAAGAGTTCGGCAAATTCCTGGCCTAATACCTTGCCCAACTCTGGGGAAGTTTGGACTGAGTTGAGCCCTGATATACACAGTCCCAAGGCGGGAAACCAGTCAGTACCCAGGAGACTGGGGCGACTCCACTTTGCAATCACCAATTTAAGCATGGCCTGTTTCTCCCGGAATTGTACCCTCACCGCACACATTTCTAGAATGTGGATGTGGCCAGCTGTGTATGATTGCAAGGTTGCTGGGAATGGTTCCAGAGAGGGGAACTTACCCCCAGGAAAGAGCCCCCTTGCAGTCTGGTCTAAAACAATGGTGAATCCAGATCCGGAATCCACCTCCATGTCGCATGGTTGACCTTCAATCTTTACTCTGACGGATGTTTTGCCTTGCGCCGGGAACTGCACGGTCTCTCCGTTGATCTCTGTAAGATAATTGCTGTCGTCCAGGAGATGAGTCGTGGTGGATGATCTGCAACACGTTGATCTAGGTGATCCCGTTGTTCCAGCTGCCACCGACCTACAGGCTCTGGCGATGTGTCCTGACTTTCCACATGCCCTGCACGTAGCATCACAAAAACGGCAGCTTTTCTGCTCATGGTTACTGCCACAGCCTGGGCAAGCGCCTCGGTGATCTTTGGGCCGTGCATCAGCCTGATGCACCAACTCGACACCACGGACTGGGCTCTGGCTTGGACTAGCCTCTGGTTCATCCATGGCATGGGCAGCCTCTACCCACAGCTTCATGGCCTTGCAACTGGCATTGAGCTCTTCCTGCTCATAAATCTCTGTGGTGGTGGCCTCTTTCAAGGCGGAGGCAAGGGTGACATCTTCCTTTGCCACAATGTGCCTTCGGGCTTTTTTGCTGCTGAGTCCCCCAACAAATTGATTCAAGAGAGTTTCTTCAAGATTTGGGAAGCAACAGTGCTGAGCAAGCTCCCGGAGTCCTGCCAGGAATGCAGCCACAGATTCTCTGGCTTGCTGCTGCCTTTTCTGAAACTCCATCTGCCAGGCCATCTTGGTTTTGGTAGGTGCCAAGTGGCTTGTCAGCCGGGCGAAAATGTTTGTGAGTGATGTCTCACTCAGCTTTGCTGGGGCGAGCAGTGCCTTGGCCAACTTGAAGGTCTCACGCCCACAGAAACTCAGGAATGTGGCCCTTCTTTTGCTGGCACCAGTGATTCCTTGAGCCACCATGAAGAACTCGAAGCGTTCAACATAGTCCTCCCAAGCGTGGGGCTCCGATGGCTGGAAGGGCTCCAATACCCGTGGACTTTCCATTCTCCAGGCAGCAGGGTCGTCTTCTAAACCGGCTGGTGAGTCTTGTTCTCCACTGTGATCCGGACTCTGAGTCAGCATGATGATCCTCTCCTTCTCAGCATTCCGGATCCCATCCTCGTCGCCAGTCTTGTTACGTGGGGTTTAGTGATTTCAGCAGTGATTTCAGCTCTTAGACATAGCAGGCTGGAGACAGCTTCTAGTGTAACAGCTCTTTATTCAGGGAGAGAACAAGACTGGGGACTGGGGAGAGGGAGCTACATTTATAGGAACCAGGACTGGCTAGGAAAAGATACATTTTCAAGGGAACAATTACAACCAATCACAAAGCTGCCTTTTGGCAGAGACCAATAGGATTGAGGATCCAAATGCAGCAACTTGAATAAGCCAATAGGCCTGTCCCCTTTGGAACAGGAACAGAAACCAATAGGAATACAGATCAATACACAACACATTATATATATATTTGTGGCACTCTCAGTTCATCCATGACACACCAAGGTCTCACTGTGCTGAACTATAAAATGCAGTGAGAAACAACTAAGCAGCATAGAAAAGTTAAGTAATCTTGTCTTACAACTCAGAAGCTCTCTGAATTGGTGGACAATTGTAAAACCCTCATTCTTTTGTTCTCTGAAAACCTGACAGTAAATTTACCTCAAGGGATTTTCCCTGTCAATCAGACCCAAGGCAATCAGCCCAATCAGCCATCCTATAATATAATATCTAGGCAGCTCTTCAGCTGGATGAGTGCTAATGAGGGGCACAAGGGAGAACTGTCACTAGTAATTTTTCCTGCCACATTGACAGTATCAGCAGAGAGACTTGTAGATGAATTTTCTATATTGAATTGGGGCAAGAGAAGGAGACTCTCCACAGGGTCACACCAAAGTCTGAAATGTATGCACTCTTAGGAAATTTGATTTGTTCACTTGTTAGATTTTTGTTCACCCGCTATTTTAAAAAAAATAACTACTGTACAGCTTTCTGACAAAGTATGCTAGTTCTGTTAAAATACTTCGATTCTTCTCTCTCAGCCTTTTCTCCCCTCTTTGCTGTCAGTTACATGGGTGAGACAAAAAAGTCTACATTTTAAAAATCAAAAATGGATTTTGCTACTTGTATACAATAAGGAAACAACTTGTTACAAATGGGTTAGTTAATAAATATTTCTGCTGTTCCTCTCTGCCTTAAAAATACCCTCATTCTAAAAATAAATAACCCAGATCCTAAGATAGTCTTCTGCTAATACCAAGACAAAATGTAGCACTTCTCAACTATGCTAATTCCCCTTACTCTTTTGAAGAGAGTAGTACAGGTCAAGCCGGTGCTGCCCAAGGTCTGCAAATGGATTGAGACTTTCTCTCTGGGATAACTATCAGTGTTCTGTTGATTTTTTAATGGCCTTTTCCCAGCCTTCTGCAAAAATGTTCAAGGTCTACCACCCCATCAAAAGCACTGGAAGAAGAAGGCTGACTGCCCAATATAAATATAATATTCCTTCCAATGAGGAAAACCAGTGACTAAAACCTCGTTGGTTAGTGCAATATGATACAACTAAAGTAGGCTTTTTTAGGTAAATGGAACATATGAAGGAATTTACTCATCAAATCCCCACTGATTCAATGGGCTTATTCTAGTGCAACTCAAGTATGGTAAATCACAAGACTTCAACAACTATCAACAGGGATTTCTCAAATAATTTGGGGTTTCCTCCACTGATCCTATAAAATAAATGTACTGTACATGATTATCAAAAATATTTCCTAGCAGTCTATATGACAACAAAATATTTAAGCATATGGATAGATACCAATTCGGACTCTGAGGCAAGATAGTAGAGCTGATGAAAATACAAATTTATTAATAAAAGAAATAAAGTTTATTGGACCTCATCTGTCCCAAGGGACTTGTCTTCTTCCATTCATAGCCATTTCCATGATCCAAAATCATACTCAAGGAGCTAAGAGGCACACCACTACCTCTAATTACTTGCAAGGATGTTTTGTTAGTAAATACTGTACATAAGTGACAAACAAAAAAAGATTTCTCTTGCAGCAGAGGAATCATTTGGGGAAACTGTCATATCACTTCCTTAACAGAAAAAGGTTGCCAAGATTAAACACCAAGTCCCCACCTATCCCTTCAATCAATATTCTTTCTGTAGGAGAAACTGGAGTTCATGAAGCTTATTTTTAAAGGAAAGATTTCATTTGTTATGAAATCAAATTCAGTGTTCAAAGGGTTGAACTGTCTGTGATTACAGAGAGGATGAAAACGCTAATTTACACTTCATCAGGCATTCTGGCGAGTTCTTGCTATGGTAGGTGCAGTGACCAAAGCAAGGAATGGAAATGAAAGAGATCAGAATTCTTCGTTTTTCTTGACAGAAATATAGATAATCATCAAATAACACTGATTGGTTGGCTGTCTCCCAATGTTGCATTCCAACCTCTTAAACAGATACATTAGTGTAGCAGATACCAAACCCCTGCAGTTAGAAATCAAGTTATTTTCATTGCAATAACTGGAGCCAAGTTCTTTGTTTCATTCCAGCTGCCTAGCCATGCTGCAAGGCAGCTTATCAAACATATCTCCACTCATGTGACCTCCTAGAAACCTTGAGGTTTTTAAGTACTCCTGTCACCTATGCCTAAAGTAAGATAAAGCTGGAATGGTGCACTGGAGAGACAACAGCAGTAAACACAGCCTCCCTACCCTAAAAAGTGATGGGGAAAAGATAGATGGGGGTACACAATCTAAGATGGCAGTGAGAGGGAATGGAGAAAAACAAATACAGTGGACCCTCGTATAACAAACAGCTTGTACATCATAAAATCTGTACAACATAAAAAAATTTCAGAGATGGGGGAAATTTGCTTTACAGAATCGTCTATGGGGTGAATCCGTACAACATAAAAATGGTCGCAATTAGGGATTACTCTGTTTTCAATGCATTCCTATGGGAAATTTGTATAAAGGAAAATTTGCATAACATAATTTCATTTGGAACATATTAATTCCTTTATACAAGGTACCACTGTACATGGGAATACGAAGTTGAGATCTGTGGGTGAGCAAACAGAACACAAGGATGTTTCAATGGGTCTCACATCCACTAATTACATTTGACAGTCTGCTTGTCAAATAACCGCATTGACTAAACTAATTTTTAGCCCTGTTTTATTTACACTTGTCTACCAAAAATCTGTTGGAATTATTCCAACCTTGTTATGGTGACTTTAAGAGGTTTGGCTTAGAGCAGGGGTCCTCAAAGTTTTCAAACAGCGGGCTGGTCCACCACCACCCAGACACCACTGGGGGCCGGATCCCAGTCCAAAAGCAGCTGCAGAGGCTGGCTTGCTCACAAAACAGGGGGTAGGTGGTGGGGGTTGCAATTGGTCCCAGGGTCCGGATTCAGGACCTTGGGGGGCTGCATCCGGCCCCGGGGCCTTAGGTTGAGGGCCCCTGGCTTAGAGGGACCTTTCTGGACCCAGGTGAGCGTTAAGCAATCCAGTACAAGCAGCAGTATGCCACAGGAAAGGGGTCCCAATATCCATCAGAGTAATGTTTGTCTATAACTGCCCACAGCCAATTTCCCACATTTCTGGTTTTGAACAAACAGAACGTTTTACATACAAAAGGAACCGAAATGAGGCAGAGGGCAAATATGTTTGCCAAGGCTTCAATAGTGCTTTTCGTACCTGGTCTGCTTCACAGAAGTATTCCAGTGACAAAGTGACATGCTAAGAAATGGGGATCTGTGCAAACCACATGTGTTTTCCAGTGCTTCTCACTCTGCCGCTCTGGACAACCAGCTCCTTGCAAGAGCTGCTCTTGTACAAATTTCCAAGCAAAACATGCTCCAACCAGTTCAAGGACTTTCCCAATCCATGCATAAAATGGCCTAAGGTCATCACCCATGCTTCTCCATCCAAAGAAATAAAAAATACTATCCAAATTCACACAAATCTTTCTGGGTTGGAGACATCAAGCCTCCCTAACATTAACATGAATATCTCAAATGTCTGCTTGACATTAACATGCTGCCTGTTTAATAGTCCTACTCTCTCTCTTCCTGCTGTTCTGCTCTCAGCCTTGTTAGTTAATAAATACACATATTTCACCTTCTGCTGGAGGTGCTGCCAGCACTTCTCTGCAGCAGCCGTTTTGCAACCAGTTGGTATTAGTAATTTTCAAGAGGCTTCACTTGGCCCACTGCTTTTAGTTGCCTGTCTGCACTCTTTTGCAATAATTGTTTCAACGCCACGGTCTTCTTTTGTTTTATCCCATCATTCATGCTGTTGATATGTTATGTTTACACAATAAACACAGCAAGTTCCTTAAGCCAACAAGAATCTGCAAAGCCAGAGCTTTGCAACAGCTTTGGACTGAAGCAGATGTCCTCTTAACAAAATATTTCCTGCTAAACCAATTCCACCACCACCCCAACCTTTTTCTACTTGTGGCTCCCTTTTATAAAAGTCAAGTAACTTTAGGCCCCTGTCATATTTGCATTAAAAATATTTTAATAGGGTAAAACACATTAAAATAGACATTTTACAGAATACATTTCTGACCTAATATATTAAAATCAATGTTATACAATAATACCTTGTTTTATGAGTATAATTTATTCGGGAAATGTGCTTGTAAACCAAAACACTCTTATATAAAAGCAAATTTCCCAATAAGAAAGAATGGAGACTCAGATGATTCTTTCTGTGAGGTCCCACAGACCACATACTGTACCCACAGAATGGCAAAACTCACAATAGAAGTTGGCTAGAAGTCTACGTCCACACCTTGACTCTAGAGTCATAAATTCTTGGGATTTGGGGGCTTGGATTGCATGTAGGGATGGGCACAACATGGAAAAATTGTTTCATTTCATTTCATCCCCCCCACATTTTTCCGTTTAGTTTGATACGAATTTTTACAAAAGAAAACATACAAAAAGAAACACTAATGAAATGGTTTGTGGGGGGGTGGCTGGAAAGTGGCCACAGAAGCTGCTGAGGAAGCCCCTCCCCTCCTCCTCCTGGGAGGCACGGGCTCTCCGGCAGGGGCAGCAGCAGTGGCAGGGCCACCAGCTGATCTGCATTGGGGTGGGGGAACTTCCCCCCCCCCACCTAGCACCAATCATCTGGCAGGTGGGGCTTGAGAATGGGAGAAAAGTTTTTTTAAAAAAGCCCTGGTCTTTTAAACCTTTTCCCTTCCCCCAAGCCCTGCCTGCCAGCTGATCAGCTCTAGGGGGGAGGTTTTTTCCATGTCAGCCCTCACCACTCTAAGTTGAGTCTCAGGGGAGATGCTGGTGCAACTTAAGTTTGACACAATCTCAAGCCATGAGTCCCCATCCCTGAAAATTACTTTTCTGAACAATAAATCACATCATATCTCAGCCAGAAAGGCCAGTGGTCATGTTCGCTGGTGTTTGCTGGACGATGCAACTGAAAAGAGTAACTTCCAGACCCAGGAGTTAAACTTCTGTACTGCAGTCAAAATTCTGCTCACAACCTGGGATTCAATCCCAAGTAGCAGCTCAAGGTCCACTCAGCCTTCGATCCTTCTGATGTTGTTAAAAATGAGTAACAAGCTCACTGGGGCCGGGGTAGGGAATGTGTAGCCTGCTTAATTAAATTGTAAACTGCCCAGAGAGTGCTTTAAGTACTATAGGGCAGTATATATATAGCATCTGGAAATTGAGTCATAGCAACTGGACTTCTTTTCTTGAGAGATTGATCCAAACAGTTTCATCAGACTGAGGAAAGCTAGTTGTGAGTCCTCCATTTTATAGCTCACTTCGACCTCATGTCACCCTGGTCTGAAATAGGCTCATAAGATGAACAATGGCCTGAATAGGCTTGTTAGGTAGATAATAGGCTCATTAGGTGGATAATGGTCAACGGTGCATGAAAGTCCCACCTTTAACCTTCCAACACCCGTTAAGTATGGGTCCTTAGCTATGACTTTGGTGGCGGAGGTGTGAAGCATTTTTGATTTGTCTGGGGACTGTTGAAATCACTGTCTGATAAGTAGCAGATAGACGGTGCCTGAGTGCCCCCCCCACCTTGTTGAGAGAGAGGTTTCTAATACTCACACAAATGGTTTCCCTGACCCCTCTCAAACCACCTGTCTTCTCTATCTAATATGGGTGCATCCTCATCTTTGAATGAGTGCCCTTTGTCCTTCACATGGAGGTACACTGCTGATTGTGATCCTAAGCTGCTGCCCCTCCTATGTTGGTCCATCCTCCTGTTGAATGGCTGTTTAGTTTCTCCAATGTAGAGGTCTGCACACTCCTCACTGCACAGCATGATTTTTTGCTTTGCTTTTTGTTTCTCTCATCACTGATTATGCAACAACCTCAAATTTTGGAATTGCATTTGTGCTTCTTCCTATTTAGTTTAAAATTCCAAAAAAATGCCCTCAATCCAAGGTTCTCTCTAAGCTGCAAATGTCTAGCACCCTCCATGTGGGTTCCATCCCATCGCAACCATTTTTTCCAGTTGCAAGGGAATGCACAGGGGGAAGTTGCTTGCGTATGTGCACGCACCGAAGTCAGCACTGCACAGCAGACATGAAAATTAGAGAGCGCATTGCTTCTATCCATTTATCTGTTACTCATACCTACCTGAAACACTTTTGCTCTTCATCCTTCCTTTTCTTGACAGAAAAACCATATTTCACATGCATAAAAATATAATAGTAAGCAATATAAAGTCAACTACAGGAAAAAGTGCATCTTTTTTTTAAAGGGCCCATATATCTTGTGTGGCTGAGTGTATTATTACTGCCTAAATATGTGAAGTAGAAGGAGAAAGACTTGGGCAAATAACATAAATCTCATTATGGAGCATTTGCATTTATCTCACTTTTAGAAGATTAATTGAATTGGCCTCCTGAGTGAACACAGGAAGTAGTTAAAGTCCTTGGGGATATTCCATGTGTTAATCAATGGTGCTTTATGAACAAGGCGCTAACACAACAATATTAGGGTAATATAACTTTGTGATTTAGGCTCCCTAATGGTCAATTTTCAAAAGGAACTATTCCACAATCTTAATTATGAAATGTGATAGTCTTGTTTTTGACAGATGGCATGTAGATTTGGTGCTTTTTTTGGCTACATCTTCCAGAATCCCACAGCCAGCGGACTGTCCTGGTTGGGAAGGGGGATTATGGGAACTTTCCAAGTTCTGTAGAGTATATAGTTAATTCTCTTGGCCACCAAAAAAAAATCTAAATTCCAAATTCCATATCCAGGTGATACTTTTATTAGACCAACCATTAGAAGGGCACAAAATGGTGTGAAAATGTGGTTCGAAATGCCTCCTCAGGTTGTAGTGTAACAAGGGCAGAAGGGAGGGGTAGGTTGGGGGACGAAATCCTTAAGTGTTTGTGATCCTACCAGGGTGGATTTGATTAATATTATGATTTAAACCATGATTTAAAAATTTAAAATTCTAACCTTTTGATGATTTAAATTAAAATAATTTATTTATTTTTTTAAAAAAAACCATTTAAACTGCAGTTTATATCAATCTGGTTTTTGAAACAAATCACTGATTTTTATCCACCCTGGTCCCCACCCAATCTCAGGTGTGACAGTGGTGGGAGAAACAGCAGATATCCAAAGGTGTCTCTCTTTCAGGTGTTATATATACAGTGAAAGGCTACGGAGCTTAAACTCAGATTACAAATACCCCCATTGCTGTCCTATACTAAAACACTGCCTAGTTGCCAGAAGTCTTGTTATCTGGGCTACACCACTTCATGGTATACTGGGCAGCAGAGAGCTCCCATGATGGAAATGGTATTCTACTTGAAAGAAATGTGTATATAAGGCAATCACCCAAGTGGTAACCAGGTTTCCTCTTGCATGCCTCATCATGCAAATATCCCTACAATTGACATGCCATCTGGGAGAGACTGGGCCTGTAATGGACACTTGAGGATACAAGCACATCCCATTGAGCAATTGCCCTTACACTGAGGGCATCTTTTAACCAAGCACTTATCCCTGAAATTTTGGGCTGGCGAGCCCCAGGTCCTAATCCATAAGCAACCCTAGCTTTATGCAATTGTGAAGAGCAAAATGATTCTGGTCACTTTGTTATACACATAGAACAACTGCATGGAGATGGCTGCATTTCAGGGAGATCTTCCACGCTAGCCCTGCTTAATATTATGTTTTTTTGTCCTGCTGTCTAATTAAGAATATGCCTTTGGTGGAACGTGATAGATAGATAGATGATAGATAGATAGATAGATAGATAGATAGATAGATAGATAGATAGATAGATAGATAGATAGATAGATAGATAGATAGATAGATAGATAGATAGAAATCCTATTGGCCTGCAGAAGGCTGATTACATAATGAGGATGAGTCAATTTTCAGATATTTCTGTAATTTATACCTACATAATTACCAAAGAAAGATATTAGAACAGAACAGTGACAATAAAGCAGCATCTGCTTTAATTATATTAACTCAGTAATTTGTAATTTATACCTAAACAATTTCCCTGCAACTGTGTTATTAACATGAAACTCTCTAAAACAAGAAAGTTATCAAGAGTTCAGCTATCTGTAAACAATATTACAGAAATATATTATCCTCAGTGTCTGTATCTGATATTTGTATTCTATAATTTTCAGTTAATCCAATAAATATTATTCATAATTATTTTACTGTGTACCTTAAATGGAGAAGGAATTGGCATTTCTGTCAGAGAAGTCTGAGATAGAATTCTATTCTCGTTTCAGCTGAAGCAGAACTATTGTATGTTTAATTTTTTTATACTCTCATCATGAAAATAGTTTACATTGACCTACAAACAAAGATGCAGTTCTTACATCTTCAATAGCAAATATGTAGAGTAGTCACTCTGTCTTCTGCCACTTCCAATATCTGACAAAGACAGAATCCTAAAGAAATACACTTACTGAAAATGATGCTGTCAGGCAAACTATTCTGATTTGACTTTTGTTATTTTTGTTCAATTTCTGATTATTTTAAAAGACAATTATGAATTTTAAATACTTGATATTTTGTCGGTGATATCATCAAACATTTTGATTATAAGGCAGGTTAAGGGCATATTACCCAGTCATTTTTGCAAATGGCTGTACTGTATCAACATTCACCTTTTTTTTTTAAGTATGGGAAACGTATTAATAGGATACAATGATGCCACAATGGAACTTATGTAAAACAAATAACTGTGTGCTGTCAAGTCAATTCTGATCTATGGTGACCTTTTCCAGGGATTTCTAGGTAAAGCAAAAAAAAAGTATACTGCTTATATACATATCACTTCATAATTCTCAAAGCACTCCAGGCAGTTTACAATTTAATTACCCAGGCTACACATTGCCCCCATCCCAGCAAACTGTGTACTCATTTTATAGTCCCTGAAAGGATGGAAGGCTGAGTCAACCAGGAGCTGCCAACGTGGGACTGAACCCTGGGTTGTGAACACAGTTTTGATTGCAGTAGAGAACTTCAACCACTGAACCACTGGGACGGTGAGGCTTCTCTAAGGTCACATGGACTGGCTTTTCTGGAAGACACAGTGGGGAAATGAACTCCCAACCTCTGGCTCAGCAGTCATGTAATGCCCATAAATTACTTAAAGAGATGACTTTATTTTTCCCCCTCAGTCATCCAGTTCATAAGAGCTTTTTATAAAGCAAGTATCCATGGGATCATGTTTTTCTTCCAAATTCCAGCTGTTTCTTACCAAAGTGTTACAGATCTAAAATAAATAAATAAATAAACAGACCTGAAGAAGTACAGTAAGTACACTTTTGTACAACTTAGGCTCAATACAGCCAACTTCCAAATAAACATGTTTCCAGCGTAGAGTATTGAGCAATTTGAAACCTGTGTACCCAGCGTTAAAGGACTGCAAGAAGTAGCTGAAAGTCAGGATTGCCTATCCCTTGTAGCTTCCAGGGCCAAGGAGATAAGGGTCTCCCCCCCACACCAAGAAAATAACAGGATTAAAACTGTACCGCTTACTGATATCAAAATCCACCCTCCTACCCCACTCCCAGTAACCGACACAAGTATTTCATTTACAGGTTCTACATTTTCCCATCTCCCTCTTTCTCTCTCTCTTTCTCTCTCTCCCTCTCAAATACTGACTATGTTGCTATATATAAGTTACTAACACTCTGCTCCTAATCCCTCACCAAGGCCACCACTACCACCACCAGAAGAGGAGAGCCATGCAAAAGAGAAGAGAGAAAACTCTAGTAGGCCATCTTAAATACTCTTGATATGGTGGATGAGAAGAGAGCTAGGGAACATGTGGCCTTCCACATGCTGTTTAACTGCAGTTCCTGTCGACCTTGTTAGCAGGGCCAATAGTGAAGAATGATGGGAAGCGCAGTTCAACAACATTTGAAGAACTAGATTCTGCCGGCCAGTCTGTAACAGAATAATGCTACATATCCAAGCAAAAAGGCACTGTTGTAAGGATCTGTGTGGCTCTTGGAGTACTGTTCTCCAGTCATGTGAGTATACCAGCACAAGTTTATTACACAACAAAACATACAAGGCTGGGATGTGTCTCTGAAATAGGCCTATGGCAGAGAACTGCCCCACTTTAAGTTGCAGCCATTCTGGAAGGCCTTCCTTTGTTATGCCAGTGCTAAAACAATGAGGAACACTACATCAAACACACAATGCTTCCATAAGGAACCCACTTCCCTCTTTGGAAATCTCCATCTGGAACATAAATCAGAGACACCACCCAGCGCCATATGTTGTTTTCTACCAGTTCACTATGGATTAAAAAATGTACTAGGGAATCCAGTCTTGTACATACATCCCAGCTGAAGAGAGGAATATAAACACTAAACAAACATTTTTAACATTGTTCAATAAATTAAACTTAACATCCCCTCAGAAGAATTAAATCTTTTCCACATTACTTAGGAACAGCCTCATCTAAATAATGGTAGATGAGATGAAGGATGAAAGCAAATGGGAGATGGTAAATACTAAATGAATATGTATAACGATTGTGGAAGACAGAAGGAAAAGACTGGTTTGTGTTGTGGCTTTTTCCCACTTCTGCATGATAAGGAAGCAATATCTTCCCCACCACCACACCCTCCAGAGGCTTCAGATTACAGTCTGCTGTGTCCAAGACATCTCACTATAAGGGCTTGGCTGGAGAAGAATTATTTAGACTCACCCTATGCCGGCGGACCCCACCACCAAGTGGGACAAACGCTAAAGAAAATGATAAGATTATGCTGGAACAGAAGGAAGCGCCAAAACATATTTCATTTTGCACCCTGATCTTTCCAACAGGGAAGATGAAATTCCAGAACTTCCAAATTTACAAGGTAAATGGGTTAAACTGTCAACTCTGCTGAGGTTTTGCACATCAGAGGACAGAGTACCAAAAGCATTTGACACTGCCTCGTCCTCCATCTTAACAGATGAACAGCACATCATATCAAGCATACAGGTGCCCAAATCTTTGTATAAAATGATGCCCCATAAACACTGTGTGTGTGTGTGTGTGTGTGTGTGTGTGTGTGTGTGTGTGGCTTCGTGACAGTCATGACCGGCTCTTCGTGACCCCATGTCCATGGAGTTTTCTTGGCAGGAATACTGGAGTGGTTTGCCAGTTCCTACTCCAGGCGCCTACAGCACCTGGTATTCTCTGGTGGTCGCCCATCCAAGTACTAACCAGGGCCGACCCTGCTTAGCTTCCGAAATCAGGTGAGATTGGATGTGCTTAGGGCATCTAGGCAGCTAACTGCACATATATTTTCCCTAAACCAAATAGACTATTTTGTTTATATGTATTTCCTGCCTTTCCTTCCCATATCGCAACTCTTGATGTTACCGGGATAATACATTATATGTCATCTAGTGTGGAATGCCCTAAGGACCCACACCATTGCCAGTGGCCTGTTTTATGCAGTACGTATGAATGGCTGGATAATGCTGTATCACCTTCAATGAGTTGTGGAAGTGGGATAGAAGCAGAAGAAATTAGTGCTGAAGTGTTTTCAGTTTGTTTTCAACTTATTTTATCAGGGACATTTTAATATCATTTAAGTTTTACTGCATTTTAATATCATTACTTTAATTGATTGTGATTTTTAAACATATGCATTTTTAGTTATTGTGAACTACCTTGAGTCCCTTCACTGGCAAAAAGTAGGATATAAATAAATAAAAAGCAAAAGCAAACTGTTCTGCTTATATACCACCCCATACCACTTCAAGTAGTCTCTGGGTGGTTTACAGTTTAATTATACAATATGCGGGCTACACACTGTCCCCCAGCAAGCTGGGTACTCATTTTACCGACCTCGGAAGGATGGAAGGCCAAGTCAACCATGAGCCTGCTGCCTGGGATAGAACCCTAGGTCATGAGGACAGTTTTACCTGCAGTGCAGGCATTTAACCACTGTGCCATGAGGCTCAGATAATAGATAGATAATAGATAATGAATAAGGAGAAGATGGAGAGAACGGAGGATGAGAACATAGTCACCCCGACTCCTAGCAGAACCAGCGGCCTTGGGTTCTTCCACCAATAATGCCAATAATGTCCTCAGTTCCAGATAGTTGGTAAAAAAGCTTTCTTTCTTTGGGCAATGCTATTTACAGTGTTTCCTCCTGTCACAGTGGGCCTGCACCTGAGGAGACTGAATTTACCCGGAGGTGTGAGGGCTTCCCTCCTTCCAGCCTTCTTAAGAGCCCAGAGCGGCTGCAGCCCTGAATTTATACCAGTGAAGATTTTAGCTACAGTTGTTGCAAGACTTTTTCCCCACACAACTATTAACAGTACTGGAAAACACAAACCCCTTCAAAGAGACGAATGTGCCCAACAGCTACTCAGGGGGCTGGGGTGTGTGTGTGCGGGCTTTAATTGATTCTTCTTTTGTTCCAGCTTTAAGCCCTGGTACTGAAAAAAGAGAATAGAACAAAGCTAAGACACAACATTTATTTTGATTTTTCTGCAACTACTTCTTCCCCCCGATCCAGTTCCACAGCAGTGACGAACAGACCCAGTACCATTTGGAGCCTGTAGAACATGTGTAAATACCAAATAATCAAGCAACATATCCTCATTCTGTCTCCCTTGGGCAGGAAAGGCATTCATATTTCCTTCCAAATGTAGATCTACATTAAACTGACTTATTTTAGAACTTCATATACTGGTTGCAATGAAAGATGCGCATGGCAGTATTTTGTACAAGGAAAAGTTGGATCAGCAAACTTGGGAGAGGGAGAAATGTTTGGAGCATGTCCAATACTGGCAACCCCATCATTAAAAGTCTGCCTGCTAAAAGGATTCAAAATGGTTGAACTACTTCCTGATGTTTCTCCCTCACACTTATGGAAAGGTGTGGAAGTACCAGGGCCAAAACCTCCACATTGTTCATTGCTGTTTGCTTTCCTATTAGTTCTCTGGCTACTTCTCTGCCTCTAAGCAAGAATTAGAATAAGACTGTACAAGCAGCAATCTCTCTGGTTCTCTGGTATAATGAGCTCAGCATACTTCTTAAGAAAGGCATGAGCTCCGTCATCTTATTACAGGAGCTCCCCTGGATGCTCATTCCATACTACTTATGGTGACATGCATTCTCAACATGTTTATACCTCAATAATCTTTTCTCTCCCACGCACACATACCATCTTCCTGGCCAATCCTGGCCAAAATATTTTCACCTCTGCCCCAAATGCCAAACACTACGTTCAAAGGCAAACGTCACCTTCCAATAGTGTCATGGCATGGCTGCAGAACTCTTCCAGTAAAGGCGAGATCAAGCCTCCTAAGCATAAGGAGGGCCATTCAGGACACAAAAGACCACATTCTTAGATAGGGAAGAACATTGTCCTGAAATTAAAAAGCTGGCTAGATCCCCTCCCAATCCACAGGACTGATCCCAAGGGAAGGCACAAGTCTCCTCAAGCAAAGAGTTCTCCTGCCAAGTGCTGGAACGCTTACATTCGAATTCTGGGTGGGTTCAGTCCCGTCTGGCATAAAACCTGAGTTCTAGCTCAATCAAGTTACTAAAAACAATGTCTGTCTTTCCTTGACAAGTCCTTTGGTGTGTCTGGTCTGCCAGCACCTGGTCTCTGTGTCTGACTTGACTCTCAGAATGTCCCTGCCTAGTTGCTGTTTTAAACTCCATTGATTTCAGATGATGGTGGTGCTGCTGATGATGATTCAGCCAACATGCTAGCAAAACCTTCTTTCTTTGGCATTAGCTTTGCCATTTGATGATTCTTCTTCTGGATCCCCCCTTCCCCACTGCCTAGCTCGTCTCTCAAACATCCTGGGTCTTAATCTGTATTGACACTGACACTTGAGACTCTGTTATCAGGGCCCTCTCATCTGTGAACAGGGTAAACATGAATATTTTTGGTCTGGAAAACAGCAGGGGGGAGGGTTAAATCCTCTTCTCCCACCCCATATCAGAATCTAATTCCAAATAAGGGATCCCATGGCTGCGACTTTAGAGGACAGAAGAACAGAAGTGAACAACTACTGTATATCTGTAACATCACATCTAATTTCGCTCTCAGACCCTGGCTATACATTTGCATGCAGCACATCTGAATTAGCCACGGGGGGGGGGGGGCAGAATCCAATGTCCGCAAATTCTTGAGACAGGAAGAGAATGCTGCAGCTGATTGTCAGGCTTTGTGGTCATTCATTTCATGGTCATCTCATGTTCTTTAGCAGTTAGTTGTCCTCAGGATTAGAGGGCCAGAGGCATAAAGGCAACCGGGTTCTCTTTAGGCAGGCAGGATAAAGGACAGTGAGGAAGGGCAAAAATAAAACCAATAAGAGTAAGTAAGGTTGCCTTCCACTTACTTTGCCTGTTTTGAGAAAGATCTGCAAGTGATTGCTTTTGATGCAGTGCATGGCTAGATTCTCACACTGTGTTTTGTTGTGAGAAAATTGATACCCAACTCCCCTCTGGAAGATATAGTTCCCTCTCAGAGATTGGTATGTGGATTGGTCCTTTCAACTTGCTCATGAATGATTTACTCAGGGATAAATAGTGGAGTGACCTTGTTTCCCTGATTGAAACCAAATTGTTTATAAGTGGTTGAAACAGAAATGGATTGTGAAGAACTTCAAAAGAATCTCTTGCAATTGGGGAAGAGCATGTGAAAATGAAAATAAAGAAGTAAATGATGAGAATAAAGAAGTAAATATGGGAGGAGGACCCAATTTCACAAACATGCTGATGAGATCCATGCTGATGAGATCGGAGTTAACTATGATGGGAAGAAAGGATCTTAGGTTCCTAATTGATGATCTATTGCCAATGTCATCCTACTAGTGTGAAACTTCTGGGGGGAAAGGCAGATTCCAAGTTGGGTATTATTACAAAAGAAATGTGTGAGGAGGATGGTGCACCGTTCTCTCCAGAGAAAACAGCTGGGCAAGAGAACATGAAGGTCCAACTCAAACAAGAGGAAGGGGAAAGTGAAGCTATGGAGGTGGGGGGCACAGTGGAGGCAGCTCTCGAGGTGGTGTTAGGAGGATGGGCGGGCGAAGGCAGGAGAGAGGAAGAAGAGCTGATGGAGGGGGTGAAGGAGGATCCCTGGACGGGAGAGTGAACGACCTTCAAGCTTCCATGAGAAGTGGCCAAACGGGAGTGGAGAGAAAGAAAGGTGCGAAAGGCTCCATTTGGGGGCCAGACGGTGGAGAGGGATCATTTGTATTTCATGTGGAAAGGCTACCACCATGAGCAGCAAAGAGCTTTGGCCGAGATATGGCAGAATACCCATGGACCTGAGAAGGAGAAGAGCTTGGGAGAGAAGAGGAATTAGAAGACCCCAGCGTGGCTGTGGCAGGAATTACAGGTGAGGACCTTTCTTTAGTTAAGCGTTTAGCCGGGCTTAGTGTGGACCCGGGCCGTCCAGCAACCCGAAAACTCTCCGTTTGGAGGTGGACTGTAGAACCTGGTTTAATGCCCGGGCAGGTAGCAGAGTTTTGGTCTGAGACCGAACTATAACGCACCATTGAAGACCTGATGTTAATGTTTTTGTTGTTGTTGTTGTTCAGTTGTTCAGTCGTGTCCAACTCTTCGTGACCCCATGGACCAGAGCTCGCCAGGCCTTCCTGTCTTCCACTGCCTCCCGGAGTTTGGTTAAATCCATATTGGTTGCATCGATGACACCATCCAAATGTTAATGTTAGTTTTACCAATAAGTTTGCAAAGCCACCCGCATCATCATTATCACCGTCCGGAGGGCAAGGGAGGGAGGTAGAAGAAGGGGGCAGCCCTCACAAAATGAAAAGCAGAACTGGAAATTTCATGTTGCACTTATATAAGCCTATGGTGCAACAACCATTGGCATTCTAGTCTCTGCATCTGAAAAAAGATATTATACAAAGAAAAAGGCACAGAAAATGACAATCAAGATGATGGAAGTATGTGAAGCTCCTACAAGACAGGCTATGATATCTGAGGCTGATTTGTTTCATAAAAACAGGAAGCAAAAAGAAACATAACTGAAATGCACAAAATCCTGCATATGAAGAAACTGGAGAACAATTTTTTTTGTCTCATAACAGAAATGAAGCTAAATGGAGGGAAATTAAACTCAAATGAAAGGAAGCAATTGTTTACACAGCAGACTGCTAAAATGTAGCATTTATTTCTACAAATGACAGACTAAAGGGGGGAATGGGCAAATCCATGGACGTTAAGAGCTATCAGTGGCCAATAATCATGATGGTTATACAGTTCCTGCAATACTACCTGGGCATCAGTTACTGGGGAACATGAGGGTGCTGTTGCACTTACGTCCTCCCTATGAGTTTCCCACAGCCACTGGTTCATTGCTCTGCTAAATTAGGCAAGAATGAAGCAACATGGTTCCATTTATGTTCTTACAATCTCAGTTGTCGCCAATGCTGCTTTGTGGTCGATCTTGCAGCCTCTCAGTTACGAAGATCACGAGCTGCAGAGCCTGGAAGATCATCACGTCTCAAGGTCAATGAAGCTAATGAATTAGATTAATACTCCAGTTTATGCAGACAGACCAGAGGTTAGTAGTAAAGCACACTCAGAAGGTACTAGCTTCAACTTCTGAGCCCCTTCGATCAAATAATTTTAGACAGAAAATGAGAGGGAGGTTCTCTGTGATTTTACTTGGTTGTACTAGAAGATCAATCTAGCATTTATTTTAAAAAGGTAAAGGTAAAGGCTCCCCCCCCCCGCACATGTGTGCTAGTCGTGTCCGACTCTGGGGGCGGTGCTCATCTCCGTATTCAAGCCAAAGAGCCAGTGTTGTGCAAGTCCACGGCCACGTGGCCAGCATGGCTGCAAGGAAACACTGTTTTTAGTCTAGCATTTATAGACTACAGCAAAGCCTTTGATTGTGTAGATCAGGAGACAAAATAGGTTGCTTTGAAAGAAATGGGTGTATTGGAGCAGGTGATTGTCTTAATGTGTAATTTGTATTGAGGACAAACAGCTACCATTAGAACTGAATACAGAGAGACAGAGTGGTTTCCTATAGGCAAATAGGTCATACAAAACTACATTTTATCTTCCTATTTGTTCAACATGTATGCAGAATGTATGCTATGGAAAACCGAACTAGATTTAGAGGGCAGAGGAGTGAAAACTGGTGGAAGAAACATCTATAATTTAAGATATGCAGATGACACCATCTTACTGGCAGAAAACAGCAATGATTTGAAATGACTGAAAAAGGTAATAATGCTGGGAAAAGCTGAAGGCAGAAGGAAAAGAGGAAGACTAAATGTAAAAGAGCTCAACAGAATATTTGAGGATAGGACAATTTGAATATTGCTTAATCGTAGGTTTGCCATAACTCGGAGGCTACTTAATGGCATGTAAAAACAATTTGAGCTTTTTACTATATCTGTTATGCAAACTACTAGTATCTTGGAATTATTATGAGGACGTTTTGGATACAGCTCAAATAAATATTATAAATAATTCTGCAACTCTGTGAACAAAGAAAATTGCCTTATGACATGAGAACCACTGAGGAACCTTGTATAGCACTAACTATTCTGAAAAGCACTCACTGATAGCAAACCTTCTATCAGTAAGTACACAACTTACTATTTTGTACTGGCTACATTTGTTGAAACATTCCTGGAATCTAAATAAAGTAACGTTTCGGGCATTTAGAATACAGGCTACAATTGGGAACTTTGGCCTCTGAAGGCCTACAGTAAAAAGCAACATAAAATAAATTAATGCAATGGCTGTACAGTAGGACCCCCATATCCACTGATTCATTATCCACTGATTCAGTTATCCATGGTAGGCAGAGGAAAAAAATTTAAATTAATAATTCAGCAGCCGCAAATCAAGCTATTGTCACAAACAGCAGCTGTAAAGCAAGCTACTGTCACAAAACAGCATCCGTAAAGCAAGCTACTGTCACAAACAGCAGCTGTAAAGCAAGCTGCTGTCACAAAACAGCAGCCATAAAGCAAGATACTGTCACAAAACATAAGTTTTGGGGCTTTTTGGTGTTCTCTCTTATCCAAAGTTTTCATTATCCATGGGAAGGCTTGGAACCAATACCCTGTGCATACCAGGGTCCTGCTGTACTACTGAAGCATGGGCTTCTCTACAGCTGATTAGCTATATATTATTTTAGACTAACCTCAGATCCCGGTGTATCATATGGCTGATGATACCCAATTATAATTCCCCTTTGTTAGTAGAACAGACCTAAGAAAACAAGTAGAATCCTATTGCCATTTCTGGCCATTTATTTTGCAGCCAGGAGCACAATCCGTTATACACAGTCCAGGTATGTCCAAGTCTATAACAAACAGCTGGAATGACAGCACACACAAGAATTATGCAGTTAGTCTTACACAGTGCAAATCCAATAGGATCCCAATCAGTGTGTGTCAAACACTATGCCTGCATAGCTTAGGTCTACTCGACTGACTGAACAGAACTTGTTTGTTGAACAAGTGGAACAACCCTGCACAGAATATAGAGTGCAAGATGAAATACTGCTTATCGCTCAAATGGCTAACTGGAACCTGAATGCTCAATGCATCAGCATCAGTTTACTCAAGGAATTTATTTTTAAAAAATCACAGCTCTTCAACTGGCATGTGAACTGTTCAGGAGAAAGTTAATAGGGCTTGAAAATAAATATAAATATTAGACTGAATCTAGCTCCTAAAATATTCCCATCAATAAAAAGAGTAACATTTAGCTAGAAAATATTTGCTCTGACCAGAAGCTTTGTTGTTGTTGTTGTTTTTACCAAGGAGAAAGCAAAGTGTTCTGCTTATATACCACCCCATACCACTTCAAGTAGTCTCTGGGAGGTTTACAGTTTAATTATGCAGGCTACACATTGCCCCCCACCAAGCAAGCTGCATACTCAATTTACCGACCTCAGAAGGATGGAAGGCTGTCAACCATAAGCCGGCTACCTGGGATTGAACCCCAGGCAGTGAGCACAGTTTTACCTGCAGTACAGGCATTTAACAACTGCACCACAAAGGCAGAGTAAGAATAATCCTTTTAAAATAAAACAGATAAATATTTCTGTCTCTGGTTCAAATATGTTTCATGTCATCTCCTCTTTCCACCCCTACCATCAAAAGGCCTTTGCTTGTCTTAACAATAACGAAGGACTCATTGGTGATCTTTAGGTTCCTTTATTTATGTTCTGATACTGCTGGCTATCCGATTTCTGCTTTTCACTCAGATATACACAAGTGAGAAATGGTGCTGCCAAGCAAATTGATTTTATTTAAATTGGATCAATTTATATTTTTAAATTGGGATTTGTTGACAACTTACATTTAAAAATCCATTTCAAGTAATACTCAGTGTAGTGTAATGAACAGAATAATGGACTAGGACTCAGGAGATATGAGTACAAGTCTTTAGTCACTCATGGAAACTCACTGGAAAGGTAGTAGTACTACTCCTTAATTAATTTACTTACTTTGTAAGCCCTTTTAGAGTTGCTGTAAGTCCATTACACACACCTGACTTCACAAGATTGTAACATGGGAGTTAGGCTCAGAGCAGAACTGAGGTCTTGGTCTGAGCTGCCTGATGAAACTTAACAAGTTTCTGTTTGGTCAGTTACTGGACAGAAACTCACTAGAGATGGACAAAACATAAAAAACTGAAATGCTGTTTTGTCATTTCATTACATACCAAAATGGTAGGACACATTTTGTTGTGAAATGAAACGAAACACCGTTTTGTCCTCTAGGAACAAAATGACTCATCCTAGAGCAGTGGTGGAGAACCGTCAGCACTCCAGATGTTTTGGACCACAACTCCCAGAATTCCAAGCCTAGATTGCCAATGACAAAGGACTGTGGGAGTTGTGGTCCAAAACATCTGGAGTGCTGAACGTTTTCCACTACTGTCCTAGAGGAACCAAAATGGCAGGGGAGCTTTTTTGAACATTTGAAGAGGTTTGGGGTTCAGGGGGCTGAGTTATTAAACTCCAAAGGGGGTCCCCCAAGGAAAAAATCATTTCTAATTGAGTTGAGAAGCTGATAATAGACTCCCTGCCCCACGGGTGAGTAATTAGCAGCTTCCCTACTAAATTTCCAAATTACATGGAAGATTCCAAAGAAGCTACCCTGCCATTTTGGTGCCATTAACAAATCATTTTATTTCATTAGGAAGCTACTTAAAATTTCTTAGTAACAAAGCAAAATGAGCCTACTAAAGAAATGAAACAAAACAAAATGAAACACTATATTTCATTTCTTGCTCATCTCTAAAACCCACCCTAAAAGTCAAAAGAAGGACTACAAATAGTTCAGGCAAATGTCCTTAAACTTAATATACAGTTTAGCTGCTTTTTCCTCTTTACAGTAAAAGGTTTACAACTGAAATGGCTCCTACCACAAGACCCTGAAAACTTTATCTGTTCCCTAACAATCACTCATTCCTGCTCAGGCCATGATTCTGACTACGATAAGCTCTGCAGGCATTTTTAGAAACCTCCAGTTTGAATCCAGAAATGAAGAAAATGATCCACCATCATCAGTCAGAGACAGGAAGCAGTCAAAATAGGAGGCCTGCTGTACTACTAATAACAGTGGTTCTCAACCTTCCTAATGCCGCAACCCTTTAATACAGTTCCTCATGTTGTAGTGACCCCTTGCCCTGCTTGGAAGAGGCCACAAGCCCCATTTTGGCAGGCCACTGCAGCAGGTGCCATGCATAGAGAACTTCTTCTACAGGCACCCTCAGCCAATCACAGCCTCTGGTGCCATTGACTGATATCGCCTCCAACCTATCAAGCTGTAACTCACTCTATCCCCCCCCTTCATCCCACCCCTCCTCCAGAACCAAACCATTTGTGCCTTTTTCTTCACTGGCTCATGATGACCCCTGTGAAATGGTCATTCAACCCCCAAAGGGGTCCCGACCCCCAAGATGGGAACCATGGCTATAAAGCAACTTCCTCCAGACACTTTGTAAGTTGGAAAAATATATGAAATCATGTGATAATGAACATGCTGTTTTATATTTAACTTACTCTGCCAGCATCTCTGTTTTCAACAAATGCACCAAGCTATCCCGCAGTTCTTTTACATGAGGCATAATACTCAATATGACATACAGTATACTATAATCAACATTTTATAATGTTTTTCCTTGGTTATTGGTTCCCTTCACAACTAATCTGATTTTCTTTTCTTTTCTCATGTCAATGTTGCAAGGCTTCTTCTGCTATATTTCTGTTTTCAGATCCTGCATGCAGGCAACCATATTTTTTTTAAAAAAACCTTTTCTATAAAAATCTTTTAGATATTTATTGGTTATCTTAGTCTTAATGGATGTATCTAATCCTCCTGGAAAGTTCTCTGAGTTGATGGTCTACAGGTCTTGACCACATCTGCACCGATCAATTCTGCAAGTCACCCACGTGTGAAGAATTTCTTTCTTGCCTCAGTCCCTAACTTACCTCTAAACAAGCCATTTCACTTGGAAGATCCAGAATTCTAACACTCTGAGAGAAAATAAAAAGCAAAAGTCTTCAAATGTTCCATTTGAATAGGCCTGCTAGAAAATCTCTATCATGTCTTTGCAAAGCAAGCCACCGATTCTACAGCTGAAGTGATATCAAAATGTTAAGAGCCAGAAAAACAAAACAAAACATCAAATATCAACACAGTGTGCCTACTTGGCATCTACATGTTTTTAAGGAGACCTTTGGGGAGATCCCCTATGGGGGAACATTCCAGAATGGCCATCTAATGAAAAACAGTATGTGGCAAGCAATTCAAGTGAAAAGCCTCTAAAAATGGTGACATGATAGGAAGAAGGCTCCGGTAGCAGTTACATTTTATTACTTTTCTGGAAACTGCCTGTCATCAGGTGGCTTTAATTTCTGTACATTTCTTTTCTTTGTCCAGTTCTCTTTCACCCTCGTAATCCTTAGGGTCTATTGGCACAGAATCTATACTCACCGGGCCTCTTAGGCATGTCTCCTTCTGTTATCTGTCAACACTAAGGGTTAACGCTGAATTGGCAGCCAGCTATTTGGAGGAGGGGCCAAGTGGAAACAGGTGAGGAAGGGGCAGAGGATGGACCGAGGAGAAGAATTTTATGCAAGCCTTATCTTGACTTGACTCCATGACCATAGGGATGTAAACAATCATAATAGAACCCAATCAGGTTTGGCAACTAGCATAAAATTGATCCACTGTTTTCAATTTTATGCAGCTGCAACCAGCTAGCTTCAGGCCTGCCAAACCACAGGATTTGTACTCATCTTCATAAG
The DNA here is from genome assembly GCA_029282475.1 of Phrynocephalus forsythii. Lineage (NCBI taxonomy): Eukaryota > Metazoa > Chordata > Lepidosauria > Squamata > Agamidae > Phrynocephalus > Phrynocephalus forsythii. The sequence goes on along the minus strand of JAPFRF010000002.1, from coordinate 159,568,589 downwards.
CACCAATATGTGAAATGCCATCAGCAAGACAGAGTGACAGATCTTATATGGCTGGGATTCAGCTTGCAGTCACAAGGCTTGAAGAAGAACATGAAAACACACACACACACACACACACACACACACACACACACACACACACACACACACACACACACACACACACACACACACACACACACACACACCTAGCCTCCACAATCTCAATTCCAACTCCATTATTCCAAGAAAGGTGCAATGTTGACACTGATGTCGTCTCTCCTCCACAGTTAACAAGGGCTATGAGAAGGATGTTGTTGTTGGGAGGAGAGATGCAAGGAAGAAAGTTCAATTACTGCTGCATTAAATTTCCCCATGTAGTGTAGCTGCTTTAACCACAGAAGGAGATGTCAGGAAGTCCTATCATTGATCTGCCCTTGGTTGGTTTATGATTAGAATGTGAGAGCTGTTAAGTATAACAGTTCTGTTTATTTGTGGTCTTGAGTTGAGACCATTATGGTTCCAGTTCCCAGGGCTGATTTTCAGAAGGGATTGGGTTTTTTTTTTTTTTAAAAAACTGTCAAATATGAGGCAATGATTTCAAGACCAAATATCAACATGAACTTTACCCAGCTTACTGTCATGGAAAAGGACATACAGAATAACTCAAGACACAAGTTGATGTTTGCTTCTTACCTCATGTAGACTACAACTTGCCTACAATATTCAAAGCTAGCATAAATAGTGAGTGAACCAAAAATTTGTCTGCAAAAATATTCATCCATGAAACATTATAACTTAACTATTGTGTTTTATATTGTAAATCACACAGAGTCCCTGTTGGGGAGATAGACAGTGACAAATCTAAATAAATAAATAAATAAATAAATAAATAAATAAATAAATTTTGCCTTAGTTCAACACAGTCTGCTGTAACTCTGTTTAGGTAACAAAAATTGCTTAGACATAAATGTTATCTGAATGACTCAGTATATACATATATTCTAAAATTATAGATTGCTGCAACTGAGGACAACCTCAGCCTTTAATAAAAGATGCACATCTGCAGTACTGATCACACCCACAAACTCTGGCCCTCACAACAATCCAGAAGATGAATTATGTGTTCACCACCTTCTCGCCTCTAAAGTAACAGGCACGCTAGTTTTGATTTTTCAGATTGTCCAATCTACTTTGGTCTCTTTCTGCCCAACCCTAAAATCCACCAACCAGATTCATGGGCAGAAGACACAGTCTGAGAATCAATGAACAAATATCCAGGACACTCTAAGCGTATTCTAGCTCTCAAAAAATCATTTTTAGCCCCAATATAATCTTCCTGCACAAACTGTCACAAGCATCCTTACTTTCAGTAATTCACTTTGCTATGGCTGATGTTCAATATTTGCAAGTGAGAAACCTCTGCTGATCTCTGGCAAATCACCAGTTATATTCTGCTCGACACTGCTAGACGCCGGAGGAACACAGTGTGTTCTAACACTGCCAAATGCTTGGTGTTTCCTCTCTTCTAGTAAACCAGCACAGGGTTTCTTATGATTAAAACCATCACAATGAGGCTGGGCAAACCCAGTCGTGGAGCTGTGTTGTAACTCAATCACACGCTAGCTAGATGGAAGCCAGCATCCAGCTGTGCATGTTCAGAACAAAGACAAACTGCTTTTAACACCTTCCTCAAGTTATCTGTTCACAGTTCGTGTGCTGGATTACAGATTGCCTTGCTATACCAGGCACTATCAACTCTCTTCAGAATGCACGTTCTGCAGTGCTGCTAAGATGGTGTTTTTTTTTTAATTACATCCGAATACTGTACTGGCAATTTTCAATTTTCAGGTCTTATTAAAATACAAGTTCTCCCATTCCATTTACCGTCCATAAATATATCTAGAATAACACAACAAGCCTAATACCTTACAAAAGCCTATCAGCGGTAACATCCCAACTGAAAACCTTTTTATCTTAACGCTTCTTAACCGCATTAAGTGCTGATTGCACTGCTTTACTGTATCCAGTTTGCAAGACCTAAAATGCAGAAAACGGCACACTTCCGGAAGAAGTCTCTATGAAACAAAAATTCTGAAGACTATCTATGTCCTCTATCCTCTGCGGCTGAGTATATTTACACTATGACTGTATCCAGAAAATCTACTTGACCAGCAGCATCTGCCAGATGCACTGAGTGAAACAAGCACACCTGTTGCCTTAGGCATTTCAGCTGGAAACAGAAATAATGCCCAATTCCTTTTTGGACTGAAGGAACATCCTTTACAAAGCCAGATTCTAGAGACAAAGGCCCAACGTAATGTGTACTGTAGTAAATAATAGGAATTACTTGGAAGAGTATTTTCTTCCTTACTCTAGAGGAAGCACAGAGGACCAGCACAGGTCAGAACTCGAGCAGCATAGATGGGAGGGGCACTTTGATGCTTTCATGCCAAATGTTGTGCCAAATCAAATGGAGATGGGGGCTTTATGACAATGAAAATCTGCGCAGAGCTAAGAATTACTGAGGAAGGATATCTATCAGACGAAGCCAACTTCTCTACAAAGCCATGTGCGTGGAAATCTAGTATGTCAAGCAGGCTAAGTGAAAACCTTTCTCCTTAATACAGTATATTGATTTTCTACCTGTAGAGTTCCAAAAATATTGTGTATGGAAGAACGGTCAGGCATGTAAGCTCCCTCCTTTAGTCTGATGTGATAAGAGTTCAGACCTGCATCAGCAAGCTCTGGGAAAACAAGACTTTTGTATTTCATGAAGGCTTATTGTAGCCAAACCTAATAGACATATTATTCACTTCTGCATTTGAGATTCTATCCAACCAGGATCGTGTGGGGTACAAAAAGTTTTGTTTCTTCTCTACTGTATATTCTGAATATTTGAACAACAGAAACCACCGTCTTAACTTCATGTCTTTAAAAACTCCATCGCAGAACAACTTCATTTTATAACCTTTATTTTCTTCTTCTTTTTCTTAGCATTTGCCCCACTTAGTGGTGAGGTCTGCTGTTCTTTTCTAACCTTTATTTGGCTGAGGCAAAATGTAGAAGGCAGGGCAAGGAAGTGGCAGGAACAAACCCACAGTTTAAATTGGGCTGTCACCATTTCCTAACTTTTCCCCTGCTGTTCATTTCTCCACTTACCCCCTACCTTCCACCCCAATACTCGTTTTTTACTATATTCATTTTAAATACCAAGCTGCAGGAGAGCAGGTTCTGCCTATATTTGGCTATGAAAACCTACCACGCTCCACATGCACGGAGAGCACAGCATATCTATAAATAAAACGATTCAATCATTATACAGAACTGACATATGGAACACTGTGAAGCCTAGCCTATGGCAAGGGTTATACATGAAATACTGTTCCTTTAAAAGGGGATGCCTTCAAGATGTGCTGGTGAAGAACATGCATCGTCCCCCAGCTAACACACTCCCATGCTCTCCAGAACACAGAAGCTTTTTTTTGTGGAGAAAGGTCAAAAGTAATGCTGGCATGACACCTGTCAGCTCCGGGATGAAGTTTATTTAAAAAATTCCACCACCACCACCACCACCACCACCAGTTTCACCTGGGCACCTTGATTCCTCTCCTCCCTCCTCCAAGCACACACCCATGTAGAGGGATGGCGCCCTGCATCCCTTCCACGCTGCGCTCAATGTTTTGTCTGAATCTGCATGAACTGCCTCTGAGTCGCTTGTTGCTAAGGGTAACTTGACGGGGGAAGTGAACGTCCAGTCTTGCACGATAGAAAAACGGGCGAGCTCCACCTTGTCGGGTTCTTCTCTCAACTTTGAAGGCGGGCAGGTCGCGCTCGCATTTCCCCGTCCCACCATCGTTCCCCCTGGACCTGCCACTTGCCAGGATCGACTCCGCGTGCCATCCTTCCAAACCCCGGGACTGCTTCCCCTCCACGTCACCCTCGCCATCCTATTCCTACGCGCGCGGCGGAGGGGGGGGGGGAATGGCCATCGCGCGAGCGTCACTTCGCCTTCGCCACGCCTGAAAGCAAGCCCGTTAGGAACTCTGCCTTCCCTAAACGGGCTGGGCTTCAGCACACGGCGCCAGAGCCACGGGCTCCATCCTGCCCACGCTGGCCGGGCAGCAACTTGCCCAAGCATAAGAACATAAGAACATAAGAAGAGCCATGCTGGATCAGGCCAAAGGCCCATCTAGTCCAGCTTCCTGTATCTCACAGCGGCCCCACCAGATGCTTTTGGGAGCGCAGGAGACTAGATCTCTGTCTCCTGATACCACTACCCTGCATCTGGCCCTTGAACTACCCTGGTTTAAAGCCTAGAGATTACACATCTCCATCATGGTTTGTAACCCGTGGTGGACTTTTCCTCTAGGAATCTGTCCAATCCCCCCTCAAGCGCAATGGGGCGAGTGGTGGTAGGACGCGGGGGTGGGGGTGGGGGAGGAGGCGAAGGTGTCCTCCTCTGCCCTGCGATCTCACCACCGCGAAGTGAAGATGCCCGGGAGTAAACCTGCCTCTTTGGCAGGCGAAGCATGTGCTGCCTCGCTCGTTTCCCCCCCTCCTTTCGGTGCTCCCGGCGCTTCCGCCACTCGGGGGGGGGGGTGGATCTTTGCGCGGCCAGAAGCGGCGGAAAACTTGGCCGGATTTGGCGAGGTCTGCGCGATCAGGTGTGCACATCCCAGACACGGAGCTCTTGGCCCCCTCCCTACACCTACACACACCTACACACCTACACACACCTACACACCTACACACACACACACACACACACACACACACACACACACACACACACACACACACACACACACCCCAAGGCTGGCAACGCGCGCTGCTGGGCATGGCACCAACCCAGCCACCCACCCCACCGGTGCGCTCTGCCCGCTGCGCCAGGACGGCTCCTTGCCCGCCCCCTCCCCTCCCCGCCCCTCCTCCGGGCGCCCCCCAAAAAAAAGCGGAGAAAGGTGAGGGTGGCAAGGCAGGGGGTTCGGGTCCCCGAGGCGGCGGCCACTCACATCGTCCCACTTGGCGAAGGTGGTGCCCTTCTTGAGGCTGGCCGAGACGCGGACCGGCTGCAGCTGGAGAGCGTGGACCCCTGGCTGTGCCCCGGCCATGGGCGGCCGCGCATGGAGGCTTCCCGCTCGGAGGAGAACCGGGGAGAAACAAGGCGGGAGCGGCGGCGGCGGCGGCGGCGGCGAGCTCCCTCGTGCCGCCCAGACCGTGGAGAGACTGAACGGGCGGCGGCGGCAGCAGCGGCAGCGCCTCGCTTTATCCCGGGTCTGCTCCGCAAGGCAAAGGCAAAGGCAAAGAGGGCGAGCCGCACGCGCGCCTCACCGCCAGGAGCTGCCGACCATTCCGTGGCGGCACATCCTATATAGCGCCAGGCGCGAGCGGGCGGGGGGCGGGCGGCAAAGAGAGGGGGGGAGAGGGGGGACACGCGCACGCGCACGCTCGCCCCCGAACACCCCTCACTCGCACTCCCGCGGAGGCGCTTCCCCGCCGCTCATGCAAATGCCGCGCGGCCGCCCTCTCCTCTCTTCTCCTCCCCTCTCCTTCCCTTCCCTTCCCCTTTCCTGGCTCCCTCGCGGGCGTCCCAACTTTCTCCCCCTCCGCGCGCGCGCTCGGCGAAGGCGCCGCCGAGGGAGGCCGAGGGAGCAGCGCCGCCCGCTGGCCAAAGGCGCCCGCCCGCCCGCCTCCGCCCCCCGCGCCCCCCCCCCGAGCGAGCCTCGCTCCCTCCTGTGAAGAGACGGAGGGGAAGAAGGGAGAGCCTTTGCCTTCTTGACAACTACGGTGTGTGTGTGTGTGTGTGTGTGTGTGTGTGTGTGTGTGTGTGTGTGAGAGAGAGAGAGAGAGAGAGAGAGAGAGAGAGAGAGAGAGAGAGAATCCGAACCCCTCAAAGATATTTCCAAATGTCTTCCGAGAAAAGAAGGGCTGGTGGTGTGTATATACTGTAGCTGTGAGAGGAGTTTCTCTAGCAACGAAGAATAACGAAGAGCTCGGTGACACCTCGAAGACGAAGGCATTAAATGATACCACGGGCGCCTGCGAGTACCCCTACTTCGCGCCGTCAAGCGCTTCCCACGCTTGCAGCAGAAACAGGGGAGAAATCGGCTCCTCCAGAGGCCAATAGGCTGCAGCCCGGCAAAGCTTCTGCCCGAGATGGCTTGTTTAGGCTTCCATATACAGAACTGGCAAAACCACTCCAGTATTCTTGCCAAGAAAACTCCATGGACATGGGGTCACGAAGAGTCGGTCACGACTGTCAGGACAAAACACACAGGCACACATACAGTAATTTAGCATGATGCACCCTTGAACTGCCTTGCGCTGAGCCTCTTAATCGGGGTTTCCAAGGAATGTGAGGGTTTTCAAGACACTCTGCTCCCATCCCTCCCACACTGGCTTCGCCTTTGACCTGAGGACCCCTGGTTTGAAACTGGCTCCACCACACCACATGGGGTTGTCAACTTCATTCAGGTGCTGCCCAGTGGATTCCAACTTCTGCTGACCTTTTTCCAAGTAAAGTGTTTGGAAGTGGCTTAGGATGCCCTTCTTCAGGGTGGTCTGGACAACCATGTTCTTTCCATCTGTAATAACTATGCTGTAATGTGCTGCTGAAAGCTGCGTTTATTGTCAGCTCTTCTCCCAGGAGGCATAGAGAGGAATCACACTTCTAACCTCTGCCTTGTCCTCCAAACTGAACTCTCTGGCCAGCTCTTGATGCTGCTTTGCAGTGTCAGCCGCAAGAGACAAACATGGCCATGTGTCCAGAACTACATTCTGCCTCCGTCTCTGCTTAAAGATTTGTGTTTAACAAAAATGCCTAGGGCAGTGTTGGCAAACCTATGCCACGGGTGCCAAAGGTGGCACCCGGAGCCCTTTCTGTGGGCACCCGACATGGCCCCTTCACAGCCACCTGTATTCAGGTTAAATGGCTGTATTGGCACTTGGCAAAAAAATTAGTGGGTTTTGAATCGCAGTTTGGGCACTCAGTCTCAAAATGTTCGCCATCACTGGCTTAGGATGAAGCTATCCAAAAGTGAGCAGTGGTAGGATAATACTTCAGCACCCTGAACATCATTCTACTGCTGGTCAGTTGGGGATATGATCCTGGTAGAGAATCCTATTTGCTTGCTTCAAAGCAGACCTAACCTCTGGGATGTTTCCTTATGTTTGTTTGCACACTGGCACACATTAAAACATCACATGGTGCTTCAAATGAGAGAAGGATACAAACATGTATTTATATAACTAACAAGATCAAAAATATAAAAGGCCATACTAAGAGCTCTTGCTTTCTCATAACTGAAGATGGAAACAAAGGTTTCTCTGTGACATTTTAGTGTTTCTCTTTAAGTCAGCACCTACAAAATGCATGTGGTTGTGGGAGCAATGCAATGGATGGAATTAGCTGGCAGGTCAGGGGAAAGGATGAATTTAGCCATGTGTCATTGATCTGCCAGTCTGAGTTAGGGGGCACAAAATATTGCCTTGCCCTGGCTGATGCTAACCCACACTACACCACTGTGCCCAGTTCCAGGCGTTACCCACACACACACCAGAAGAGGGGAATGGTTATTCACTTCTGAGTATTCTCTACCTGGAACACCCTGAAAGGGGTTGCCACAAGTCAGAACTGACTTGATGGCACATCATTATTGTAATCCCAGTGTGGTGTACTGGATAGAGAGACAGACTAGGTCTCAGGAGGCAGTAGTGAAATCTCTGCTCATCAGTGGAGACTCACTGAGGGAGTGGAACTGGCAAAACCACTCCTTAAATATTTCACTTACATTGAAACCCCTACTAGGCCACTGATGACAGAAGCAGGTGTATCCAGGAGCCAGTTTCTTCAACTGTGTATTCCCCAAACAGACATCTATGCTAAGAAGGGCTTTGTGCAGATGCATGCATTGAATATAAATAAATGTATTGCATATATAAATGATGCTTTCTGTTTTTCTCCTATGGTACATCTGCACTACCACATCAAATAAACAGTCAGAGAATAGCAAATCTTGAAATCTTTATACATGTATATTATGATTCCTCTCACTGCCTCGGAACACCAGTTGTTGCAGAGTGGAAAGCAATACTGTAAGCTGTTTGCAAAGTAGACACACATGTGTTAATTGAAGTGAAAATTTGTAAATCCATTTCTAGACAACAATGTCATTCACTTCCTCCAAATTCATAGATGGAAAACAGTTGCCACATTTCATGGAACATATCAAAATATAGTTTATATCTATGCAAGAAGAGGAAAGACATATTAAATTACTCCTTTCTTTCTTTCTTTCTTTCTTTCTTTCTTTCTTTCTTTCTTTCTTTCTTTCTTTCTTTCTTTCTTTCTTTCTTTCTTTCTTTCTTTCTTTCTTTCTTTCCTTCCTTCCTTCCTTCCTTCCTTCCTTCCTTCCTTCCTTCCTTCCTTCCTTTTTTTTTTCTTTCTTGCCAATGTTTATAATATTAACATATGCTTAAGAAGAATGCTTTGGAAACACATATTATATTAGTCTTGTAAAAGATCTAAGTATCCATAACAAAATGCACAAACCTTTTAGACATGAAGGTTTTGCACTGGACATTTGTAACAATAAGTAAAACACAAGAAGGCAATGTAGCAATTGTTCTTATGAATTTTGTTGTTGTCATTTTTGATCTGATAAAACTTTCCTGTCCTCACAACATCCAATTGAAAACATTTTGAAAGCCTTTTCTAAAGTGAAGATGTTATGGGAATAAAATCAGACACAAATTCAATTTGAACTCGGCCTTTATATTGTTTATAAGATCAGAGGCAAAGCAGAATGTTAGACAACCTAAATGACAGTAAAAGGGTCATATCATTGGGGGGGGATGGGAACATTCAGTTATTAAATCAAGCACTACACGTCTTAAGGCTATGTTGTCTAACAATCTCCTAATTAGCTAATAGTTTAGTTTCTTTGTAAACTGTCCTGTACATTTGTTTTTGGTCACTTTTTAGTCCCCCCATAGAGAGTTCTACAGAGGAGACTATTAGGATTATAGAGTTCTTAGTGGGAATAGCCATTATTCCAGAATATGTCAACCGTCACAAAATAACCTGAATACTGCTATAGGAGGCCTGGTACATAGATCAGTCTATGGATCTTTGTTGGTACGGTTTGTTTTGAACTATATGGTGGCATCAACACATGTTTCTGCTTAGATCAATCCATTCTCCCCCTTGGAGAGGCACTGCACACCTTTCTGGCCCAGTGCTCAGACATGCATTCTTTTTTGGTAGATTCAGCACAGTCCTAATTATCTTGTTGTATATCCTTTGTAGACAGTTTGCACCCAAATAGAGCTGTGGGTGGTGTTATCAGAAGTGACAACCCTGTGACTTAATATGTGCATCATGACATCCAAAGGAAAGAGTGAGAAACCCCCACCTCTATTTTTGTTGTCTTCTTTTAAAAAAAAAAGCATTTCCCTAACTGACACAGCACAGTTCTAATACCAAACTAGGTGGATGCATTGTTTTTTTTAGATATGCCACTTATTGCATTTAACAAAAGAGAAAAAGAAAGCTACCGCAGCTGGCAGAATTAAAACTGCAATACAAGGCAGTGAAGAGGGCTTGCTGACTCCAATGATTTTACTTCAAACCAGTACCACTACCATAAGCTTGTCCCAGCACTGCTGCCTCCTTACTCATGACTAAACTGGGTAAATGTACTCACACATAAACCAGGCACACTTGCATATGAGTAAACCACCAAATCTAAAGCCTCGGGTAGACCCTTCTCATGGAAGAAGAAACATTCCAGTGTGAACTGAAGGATCACTCAAGGGAGAGATGAAACTGATCTCACTAAAGCTAAGAAACTTTTAAATAAAAACCAGGCAGCTCTAAATTTTACTGTCTGGACAGGCCCATCTAACTGGTAAGCTTTTAAAAAGATGTTAGTTTTAACTTTTGCAATTGCAACATTTGCTTTTTATATACTTTAAAAGTGTCTAATACTTCCTACCATTTATGTTTTATTATATATATTAAAAATGCATGCATTCTTGCCTTGAGCCTTTTCATTCAGTGGCTCTGGTATCAGCATGTTATGAATAAGCACTATTAGTGATGAATAGCCATGGCAAAAAGCGAAGGGGGAGAGAAAAACGTTCTATATTAGAGGGATTCTGCGGAAGACATCCATTGGTGCCCTCTATATAGGATGTGGTGCTGCTGCACAAAAGTATTTCAGAATCTTTCCCTTTTGTTCACTTTCTCTGAACAAGAGATCATACCTAGGTCTCCTTCCTGCCCTTGCTTCTTACTGGGCTGAGGCTTCATTTTCTTTGGGCACTGAAATACAAGGATATTTTTATGGCATTTGTGTGCAGATGTACATACAGTGGTACCTTGTATAAAGGAATTAATTCATTCCAATTAAAATTATGTTAAGCAAATTTTCCTTTGTACAAATCTCCCATAGGAATGGATTGAAAATGGATTAATCCCTAATCATGACCATTTTCTGTAGTACGGATTCGCCCCATGGACAATTCTGTTAAGCGATTTTCTCCTATCTCCAGAAATGTTTTCCTTTAAGCAGATTTTCTGTTAAACATACCGCTTGTTATACGAGGATCCACCGTAATTATATAGAGTTTTGGTGCCATTTTAATAAACTATTAGAGGAGATACAAAAAAAGAAGGAAACCCCCAAAACTCGGAGAGAAGCAATAAGGATGGTTATTCATAAAGAAGGAACGGATCCAGAAGAAATACATAACTATAGACCAATTTCACTACTGAATGTAGACTATAAAATATATGTCACTATACTAGCAACAAGACTTAAAAAGGTGCTTTTAAATATAATCCATCAAGACCGAATAGGCTTTTTACCAAAAAGAAAATTAAAATCTAATACAAGAAAGATTGTTAACTTTTTAGAGCATTGTGAAGCATACTCTGACAAACAAATGGCAATGTTTTTAGAGACACAGAAAAAGCTTTTGATAATATCAATTGGCATTTAATGATTTCAGTTACAAACAATGGAAATAGGGGACTTCTTTATTGATGCAATAAAAGACAAATGAAAAACAAAGAGCAAAAATAAAAATAAATAGAGAACTGTCAGGAAAGAGAGAAATTAAGAAATTGACGAGGCAAGGTTGTCCACTCTCACCATTATTATTTATATTGGTGATGGAAACATTAATGAATCAAGTAAAGAAAATGGATAAGATTAAAAGACTTAAAATAAAAGAGGCATTCAAAGATCAAGCATTTGCAGATGATCTTTTGATGACTGTGAAAGAATCAATACAATCCACAAAAACTCTCCTAGAAGTAATTAGGGAATATGCTACAATGACAGGATAGAAGATAAAATAACTAAAAATAAATAAATAAAACCAAAAGCATTGACAAAAATATGCAAGGAGAGGAAACTGGGAAACTTATTGAAGTAACAAATTTCCAAGAGGGGAAGAAAGTAAAATACCTAGGGATCCATCTAAGAAAAAAGACAAGCACTCTAGTAAAGAACATATATGTATGTCTGTCTGTCTGTCCGTATGTATGTATGTATGTATGTATGTATGTATGTATGTATGTATGTTACCTTCCTCTCGCTCCCCAGGACTCAAGCTGACTCACTCTCAGTTAAAATAACAAAAGTAGCATTAGAAATTCAATAAGATAAAGGAAAGCATTTACTAAAAATGTTTATCTTTTTTTAATCCTTACACTTATTCTTAATCCTTATATTATCTATAGTACATATGGTTATTGTTTTGCTTTATTATTTGATTGTGTTTGTTTATATATTATAGTTTATGTTAATGCTAATTTGGTTTTGATTTTGGTCTTTTCTATTGATATTTTTCTGTTGCATTTTTTATTAATTTGTATTTTATGATATTGTACACTGCCCAGAGTGGCGTTCAGCCCAGATAGTCTTTGGGATATAGAAATAAAATAATAAATAAAATAAAATAAAATAAAATAAATAAATAAAGATGTATTTTTTTAAAAAAAATTAAACAAATTATATTTAAAATAATGGTACAATAACTCTTATAAACAGATTTGCCTCAGTTCAGTAAATATAGCATCGCAAAATGGCTCTTGCTTGTCCATGTCAGTTAACAGCCTAAGTGAAAAAGAAGGTGTTTACCAGCTGATAGAAGGACAAGAAGGAGGACACCAACCTGGCATCCCAGGGAAACGCATTCCACTGCCATGGAGCAGCCACAAGCTTGTGCAAATTTTGGGACCAAGAACCTCCTTAGAAAACCTAGGAGCTGGGAAGGCTCTTGTGGGATGAAAACAGTCCTTCAGATTGCCTGGGCCCAAGCCATGTAGTGCTTTTTTCTGTCCTGAGTAAACACTAAGCAATCCTGGCTCAGGGACAGGAGTGAGTGGGATATTAGAATTGTTGTAGGCTGCAAGCTGAATATGAACCAACAGTGTGATGTGGCTGCAAAAAAAAAAAAAAAAAAAAAAGCAAATGCTATTTTAGGAAACATTGATAGAACTATAGTCTCCAAATCCACACTCTTCCCCACCCGTACGAGCCCTTTGCTGTCTGCAGTGATTTCCATCTAAGAAAGTATACCTGCCCTTAAGAAATCAGCAGAACAGCCTGAAGAAGATGAATTATCATCTCACTGGGTGTTTCTTGTTTTTGTTTTGTTTTCTTAGTCGTCCAATAAAGGTATCGCCAGTTGCTACATTTGTACAATGAAATGTGGCTCCATGCTAAAATGTAGAGTCTGAGCCTTCCAACGTGGCCTAGGGCAGTGGCTTTATTTCTTTCCTACCTACTGCATTTCTGAAGTGAGGGTTAAAAATATCCTAGCCAGAAGCAGTATTTGACTCAGCAGACCTTGTGCTTGACATGCGAAGAATGTGTCCTATTAATCAGCAAATCCTCCTGATAAAGACGTTTCCTTGCACACATCAACATTTTGTTTCAGACTTCTCTTAGATCCCAAACTTAGATGGGTTGGGTTGAGTTTCCAGTTCGTGCACTATGGAAGCCTTTATTTTTAGTCTTAACACCCTTTGGTGTTAAATGCGACATTGCTCCTCTTTACCTCCATAACAATGGGACATTTCACCATCACGATCCCTCCACGGGAATGGAAAATGCTTCTTTTTTTGGATGGCAAGTCCAAAAATACCATGTTGGCCATCGGCAATGGGCTGTTTTTAAAAATGCAACTCTTGACATTTCTTCTGTTTCCAACATCGGGGCCAGAAACATCCTTTCATTCTGAGTTACTACACTTGTAATAGAGATACTGCTTTTTAACTCTAAAATGATGTTACTGTACTCATTATCTTCAGTGGGTTGTTGATGATACACATTGCTAGCAGTTTTCCCCAAGTGCAGAAATCATAATCATGCATGCTTTCATTACACAAAATCTTAACGCACCTGGATTTCTGATAGGGAAAGTCAGATTTGGCTGGAACTGGGGGTTTGCAACCTTTATCACAAAGTGCTCGAGCATTTTGGGTCAAGCTCTATAGTATGCATCTTATTTTCATATAAACCTTGCAACTTAAACACATACTTGAAGACTGTGCACATTTTCAGAGATGGGGAAAGGGTATACACGTCTGCAGTACATTGTATGCATTATATGAACTGAGGAGCACTCCAGTTTGTCATTCCATTAATGCAAAGAAGGCTGAAAGCTTGCTTAGCCATTGAAGGTCCAGTGGAGTAAGGGTGCCAGAGCTCAGAGGGTTAAAGTACTCATACTTTTTCACTTTTCTGGGACAAGGACATCATCTTCAGCCATCCATCTCCTCTGAGTTTAACTGCAGTTTTCACAGCAGCAGTGGCAGAAACAAATATCTCCAAGAACAATCCCCTTCTCCCCTGTTGTAACATAAGGTATGGGGAGATGGGTTGGTCTGAAATGGTCTGGAATGGTCAGTTTAGACCCACAAGCTTTATTCTTAGGGTAGGTGAAAGCTGCTAGAACTGATTTCTAGAGATGGATTGGTGCAGGTGCTTGTTTGCTTTGGGAACTCTGCGTGGGGCCATGGCTGTGTGAACTCTCGTGATGAGGACCTGCTCAGTACATTTGACATCTCTGAAAGCCATGTGGTACGTTCTCCTTCCCTCATACCAAAAACACCTTGTTCACCAAAAGAGGAACAGAGTCAAAGACCAATTTAACAGTCTCTTAAAGAAGCCATAGTGTGCTAAGACCACCAGCTAAGAGCAATGCCCCACTGCTTTGCAGTGGCTGCAACTTCTTAGGAACCATCCTCTATCTACACTACTGCTTGCACATCTCCTTGTGTGCCTGTCCTTATTGCCCTCCTTCCTAGAATTCCTGTAATGCTCCATGCACTGAAGTGCACTAGCATGATCTGGATTCGATGCCTCTTTTGGGTTTAATGAGGCCTTCTTCATTATCATTTCACAGTCTGTTAAGAAAGTGCACATTTTCAACTTCTCCAAATAGGACATGAAAAAAAAAACCTAATTAAGAGTAGCTTGAGGCAATGTCTTCTAGCTTCCAAGCAAGTGAAGGATGTGTGCACATGTGCAACATTCTTGACCTATTTATAAACCTTTGGAATCATAATTTAGGGAAACAGGAAAGGTCCTTTTCCTATGTCAGAATGTTGGTCCATCCAGTGCGCTGTTGCTGAAACTGATTGGATGCAGTTCTTCAGTTCTTTGGGTAAGAGATTTTCCAACTCTTAACTGAAAAAGCCAGGAATCTCGGTCCTGCTACATGCAAAGTGTGTGTTCTGTTTTGGCCCAGCACCTCCATGATGCACAAACCTAATCCCAGCCTCTGTTTGCATCAGATTTCAACAGATGTCTACCATGCTGTACTGGCAAATATGCAATATACCTCTATACACAGTTTTAGACTCACTCCTCTCACTGAGCAAGACCACAGCAGGAGCCAGGGCTGGCACGTCCATTAAGGCGAACTAGGCAGTTGCCTACTAGGGCACCAAAATGGAGAGGGGGTGCTCGCCAGCCTGCTGCCCCCCGCTGCCCCCCCCGCCGCTGGGCACCGCCCGTCGCCGTCCGCCGTCCGCTCCCGTGCCCATTGCCGCCCACCCCCGTGCCCGTCGTGTCTCGCGCCATCCGCCACCCCATTGCCGCCCTGCCCCCGCTGCCCCGCCCCCCGCCCCCGGCACCCACCACCCCTCCCCTGCCTCCCACCCCCTGCCCCACCCCCCCTGCCATGCCCCCCGCCCCTTGCCTAGAGCACAAAAAAACCTAGCGCCGGCCCTGGCAGGAGCACACCCACATTGAATAATGCTAATTTTCCAAAAAAAGTGTGCTGCTTATATACTGTCCCATAGTGCTTAAAGCATTCTCTGGGCAGTTTTCAGTATAGGTTTACAGGGTACACATTGCCCCACACCCCACACCCACAAGCTGGGTACTCAGTTTACTGATATCTGAAGGATGGAAGGCTGAGTTCACCCAGAGCTGGCTACCTGATTCCACTGGGACTGAATGCAGATCAGGAGCAGAGTAATGAATGCAGTGCTGCAGTTTAACCACTGTGCCTTGAGTATACAGTATGTCTGTTTCATGGCAAAAGCTATGTCCGAACATTGGGAAGAAATCTAACCTGGCCACACAATGCACCAGCAGCAGCACACTCTCACCTCCCAAGTCATCACCCCACAGAGGCCCCCTTCACAAATGTAACACACAAAGATGTTTTTCTTTGATATGACCATGGCAAAGTTGAGTGGTAAGACACTGCTACCCAATCTGGCATTCCTTAAATAAAAATAAATAAATAAATAAATAAATAAATAAATAAATAAATAAATTTTGTTATGTTTGTCATATTTGCAATTCTTTTGACCTCTTCAGCAGTCCCAAATATGATGCTCTTCTTTCAAGGCACAGATTCAGCTAGTGGAAAGAATTTTCCTGTTTTTTTTTAAAACTCGTTTTATGTGTTCCTTGGCTCACTGAACAGTGAGATATTCTATGATTCTGCGAGTTAGCAAAAGAGACCACAAATGTTAATTATGCTTCAAATTCATAGGCCAAAACCTTCCACCCTTGTTTTGCATCACTTCCCACTAACCTCTGAGTTGCCTGTGAAGATTCTCAGTCATAGAATCATAGAATCGTAGAATCATAGCATTGGAAGAGACCTCAAGGGCCATCTAGTCCAACCCCCCGCCATGCAGGAACCCCATCACAATATTTTCGACAGATGGCCATCCAGCCTCTGCTTAAAAACCTCCAAAGAAGGAGACTCCACCACCCTTTGTGGCAGCATATTCCACTGCCGAACAGCTTTAACTGTCATGAAGTTCTTCCTAATGTTCAAATGGAATCTCTTTTCCTGTAGTTTGAAACCATTGCCCTGAGTCCTAGTCTCTGAAGCCATGGAAAACAAACCTGTTCCCTCTTCAATATGACATCCTTTCAAATATTTAAACATAGCTATCATATCCCCCCCAGCCTGCCTTTAGAGAGGCTAAACATTCCCAGTTCCTGAAGCCGTTCCTCATAAGACATTTCCTCCAGACCCTCAACCATCCTGGTCGCCCTCCTCTGCACCCGCTCGAGGTTGTCAACATCCTTTTTAAACTGAGGTGCACAGAACTGGACACAGTACTCCAGGTGGGGTCTGACCAGAGCAGAATAGAGTGGTACTATCACTTCCCTTGATCTAGACACTATGGTTCTGTTGATGCAACCAAGAATCGCATTGGCTTTCCTGGCCGCTGCATCACACTGCTGACTCATGTTCAATTTGTGGTCCACCAAGACTCCCAGATCCCTTTCACAGGTACTATTCTCCAGCCAAGTGTCCCCCATCCTATATCTGTGCAATTCATTCTTTTTACTTAGATGTAGCACCCAACATTTCCTTCTGTTGAAATCCATTCTGTTTGCTTTGGCCCAGCATTCTAATCTGTTAAGGTCCTTTTGGATTTTCATCCTATCCTCTAGGGAATTAGCAACCCCTCCCAAATTGGTTTGGTATCATCTGCAAATTTAATTAGCATACTCTCTATTCCTTCCCCCAAGTCATTAACAAAGATATTGAACAGCACTGGACCCAGAACAGAACCCTGGGGCACCCCATTGGTCACGTCTCTCCAAGCTGAAGAGAGGCCATTTATGAAGCTGAGTCATGGCGACTGGACTTCTTTTCTTGAGAGACTGAAACGTTTCGGTGCTCATCCAAGCAGCTTCATCAGTCTGGGGAAAGCTAGTTGCAACTCCTCCATTTTATAGTTCATTTTGACCTCATGTCACTCTGGTCTGAAACAGGCTCATAAGATGAACAATGGCCTGAGTAGGCTCGTTAGGTAGACAGTAGTCTCAAGAGGCTTTATGTGAACCTCTAAGTTGTTTTCTCCTTTGACTTCTAAAATTACAGTATCTTTTTAAATTCCTTTCCTACACACCACAACTCTGAGATTCATTCCAGATATATCTGTAGTGATTAAATATAAACATTTGGGTCTCTCTTTTTTTATTAATAGGGATCAAACCTGCCAACTTACAAAAACTGGTATCCTCTTGATCATAACATTAACCCTATCCTTGACAAAGGTGTAAGAAAAAATTATAGTATTTTTCCTTAGAGAATGTTCAAAATTTCAGCAAGTGGCTGTTCAGTTTGTTGCACAAAGTTACAAAGTAAAATAGTGCCATACAGGCTACATGGATGTAATATTTTGATGGGCAGCAATGAGTAATATGAACTATAACAATTGCAGGTCTTTTCTGAAGTGGAGAGCTGTAAAGCTTGAGGAAACATGCTTCCTTGGGAGATAGCTCCTTGCGTTCTCCAACCTGCAGAGCCAGTAGCTATGTGCACTGTGGGACACTCAACACCATAGTCCAAAAGGACAGCTTTTTTGAGCTCTGGAGGAGTAATTTAGATCAGAATTGCAATCATTCAAAGACATAAACAAGGGCAAACCCAATACAGCCTTGGGCATGACCACAGGGGTCGAACCAGTCTTCTTGGGCTGATCCGATCTTCTGCTTGAAAGTCCCTGTCTACCTTTAAATAAGGAGTGCTTTTCTCAGGCTCTGGGTTGCTTTTACTGTGGTTGCTGGTATATTTCACTTTTCTATCAGCATAGCGGGCTGGGTGGGTGTAGAATTGCACATATTGCAGTTGGCCAAAGCACAAAGTTACCGAGTGAAAAGCAAAAAGCAAATGTGGACAGCAGGAGGCAATGGAAGCCTCAGAAGCGTGAATCCTTTTCCAGCAGGGGTGGGGAATGTGTTAGCGTACTAAACCTCCAATCATGTTTCACTTCGGCTAGAGCTGAGAGAAGTTACTGTTCAAGAACATCATCTAGAAGACCACACGTTCCCCAAGGGTTGTGCCTGAGCACGTTGAGAAAGAATTTACTTGGTTCAGAGTCCACGGTTTGGGAGAATCATGTTTCCTCTATGTGGGATGGTGTATCCTCTTGGTTTCTCTGAGCCTTTTGGCTTTTCAATGGTCTTCCTCCATGAGCCTGACTACCATCTGTGTGTTCTCCCACATCCAGTGTGGTAGATACCAAAAAGCTGGGACATCCTTCTTTTCAGAAGGGGGGGGTTCTGACTCACTGCTTCTAGGCATAGTGAATAGAGATGGGCATGAAATGAACTTTTAATGTCGTTTCATTGCTTGTTATTCATTTTGTTACAAAACGAAACAAATAACGAACTTCAGAGTGGATTTAGAATGAAATGAACCGAACCGAAAAAAAAATTGGTTCCGTTCGGTTCGTTAATTGTGGCGCCGGAGATGTCTCCTACCTGGTGCTGGCCTCAAAAAGCCCCTGCCAGAGGGGCCAGGATTGCCCCACAGCCACTGCCACCGCCCGGTAAGCATGATATGTTGATGGCTCAAGATGAGGAGGAGGAGGAGGAGGAGGAGGAGGAGGAGGAGGAGGAGGAGGAGGAGGAGGATGCCAGTCCAGTTTGTGCAGTTGTTGTCAACATCTGTGTTGTTTTATTTTGAATGTTTTTCCTGCCTGCATGCTGCCAAATGGATTAAATAGCGTAAAGTGGGGAAAAACAAATAATGAATCAATGAAACAATGAAATGAATTTTTCAAACAAATCGTTAAAAATGAAATGAACCAAAACAAACCCTAAAACAAACCAAACCAAAACGAATCGCCATTTTTTTCAGTTTGTGCCCAACTCTAATAGTGAAGTATAACTGGACCCTATCCCAAGAACTGCCATGTTCCCACTGCCCATCCTGCCAAACTATTCTCCTCTTTTTGCAATACAAGGAACCACCCAGACTGTTTGTAGATCATGCAGAAATTCAGAGGTTTTTATTTTCTATTTTCCAGTGTATATGTCTTTAAAGAGTATCTTTCTAGTTTCTGTTTATTCTCTTGGGCAGCCTTGTCAAGACAGGCTTCGTACCTCTTTGCCTTGAAAGCCTACATGAAAGGTGAGGTCTCAAACACACACAGTGCCAATCATAAGGGCTCAGCTCAAGCCCCTTGAGTGTGGCTATCATAGGTTTACCCTCTGCTGGGCTGTCAAAGAGGCCTTGAAGTCTGAGTTTCTTGAGGTCTCACTCGTCATCTTCAGGCTGGTGTTCTGGCTTCTTTCTTCTTGAAGCAAAGTGTGGTCTCAGTTGAAGTCCTTCTATAAATACTGCTGGGGGGAGTGTGGTTTGCTTGCTCTGTTGCTGATTGTAGGTTCCTTTGTTCCTTTGTTCTTTTGTGATCTGCTGTGTGGCTGAGGCGATCGTTAAGGGATTAACTGCTGATGGCTGTTTAGATGGCTGTTTACATGCTGGTGGGTTAGATGGCTGGTAGGTTCTGGCAGTATCCTGGGCTTTGGTGGAGTGGGGTCCTGTGTCTTGTGAATTCATTTTGGTCTGGCTACGTGTCTGTGGTCTCCCAATGTTTTTTTGGGGTGTGTGAGTGTGCTCCATGTGGTGACTGGAGTGGGGTGCCGCAGTAGATGGTGCAGTCGTGGTTTTGTTATTGGATGGTGGTTTCGTTTCATCTGTGGGAAGGGTCTGGGTTTGTGTTTGGTGTGGATGGAAGGTGGTGGCATCTTGTGTCCTTTTGGACCTGGTGTCAGTCTTTGTGACAGAGGCTACCAGGGCTAGTTTCAGATGTCAGGCAAGCGGGAGGTGTCATCACGTTTATTCATGTTGTTTGGGTGTTTCTCTATTTCAATGGCTTCCATGATTATTCGACTGTTGAAGTGTTCAGTTTTGGAGATGAGTTTGGTTCTTTCAAAGTCAATTTCATGACCTGTTGTTTTTATGTGCTGGAAGAGAGAGGAAGATTTTTCTTCTTTTTTGAGGCGATGCGTGCGCTTATTCTCCTGTTTGTTTGTCCGATGTATGTGGCTGGACAGACTTTGCATGGTATTTCGTAGACTCCTTGGTTTTCTAGCTCAATCTTGTCTTTGGGGTTTCTTAAGATGTTGGCTATTTTTTGGTCGGTGCAAAAGGCTGTCTTGATATTGTGTTTGTGGATTTTGCTGATTTTGTCTGTGGTGCCTTTGATGTAAGGGAGGAGGGCGGTGCCGTTGTTCTCTTCTGTTTCTTGGTTCTTGGGGGTGTTTCCTTTTGGATTAGTTTGGTGATGGTGTTTTTTTGGAATCCGTTCGCAATTAAAACATTCGAGAGAGTGTGTAATTCAGTTTTTAGGTGGTCTTTGTCAGCGAGGCGTTTGGTTCTGGAGATGAGGGTTTTTGCTACGGAGTTGATCTGTGCAGGGTGGTGGTGTGATTGTGCATTTAAATGAATTATGTCCTAAGGAGCCGTCGGGTTTTTTGTAGATTAGGACGTCCAGGAAGGGAAGTTGGTTGTTGGCTTCTATTTCCATAGTGAATTGTATTTTGGGGTGTAGGCTGTTGAGATGTGTGAGGAAGTTGTTCAGTTTATCTTTCCCGTGTGGCCAGATAACAAAGGTGTCGTCAACATATCTGAGCCAGAGTTTGGGTTTATGTTCGGACTTCTGTAACGCGTTGGTTTCAAAGTGTTCCAAATGACAAATCCAATCTGTTTGTATCTTTGTCCATTGTGGATGAAGTATGTGTTGGTTAGGCAGTGGTTGGTCAGATCTAGGATGTGTTTGGGGGTTGTATTTGTTGTGGATAGCTGTCAAGGCTTCTTGAATGGGCACTTGTGTGAAGAGCGAAACAACATCGAAGCTCACGAGTTCATTGGGTTGTAGGTCTTGTTTCTTTATAATTTCTATGAAGTGGAACGAGTTTTGTAATGAAGTGATGGATTCTGCATAGGGCTGGAGTTGTTTGGCAAGAAATTTGGCGAGGTTTTGTAGAGGTGAGCCTATGGAGCTGACTATGGGTCTGAGAGGTGTTCCTTCTTTGTGAATCTTGGGGAGGCCGTAGAGCTTGGGGCATCTGGATGATTTCTCTCTGGGGATGATGCTTGGCTTGATTTCTTCACTTAAGGGAGAGGCTTTATTTTGGCTTTGGTGGTTTTTTTCCAGGTAGGTGGTGGGGTCTGTGTTCAAAGGTATGTTCTTGTAGTAGGTTGGATAATTTGGCTTGGTAGTCGGATGTGTTCATCACCACTGTGGCATTGCCTTTGTCTGCTGGGAGAATGATTATGTTGTTGTCTTTCCTCAGGTTGGAGAGGGCTTTTGTTCTTCTTTGTGTAAATTGCTTCTGGGTGGTTTGCTGGAGCAGAGGACATTGGTTTCCATTTTGTTGGCTTCATCTGGGTTGATTTTGGTTAGGCTGGCTTCCACTCCGCATATGATGTTTTCGGTGGGGATGTGTCTGGGGGCGACTGCAAAGTTGAATCCTTTGGAAAGGACTTTGGTCTCTGCAATGGTGAGTGTCCTGTCTGATATGTTGTGAACTGTTTGTTTCATGGGCTGTTGTGGGGGGTTGGGCTTCTGGCGTTTTCCAGTTTGTGGAGTTTGTTGGTGTGTGTGTCTGTCTTGTGGGAGGTCTCTGTTTCAGCTCTCCAGGCGGCAAGTTGCTTGGATTTGTTCCAGAGTGTTGGGTGGATTTTGTTGCTGAGTTTGAGGTGGAGTGAGTAGGTCTCTGTTGGTTTGATCTAGTAGGTATCTTTTCCTGTGTAGTTCGCTTCTGATTAGGGCTAGTTCTGTTCTTTTCAGGATCCTTTCGCTGGATGGGGTTTTTGAGTGGAATTTCAGTTGGAAGCTTGTGGGGATCACATTTTTGTCTTGGCAGTTGCGTAGGAATGCAATGTCACATAAGATGGTGGCTCTTCGGACTTCTAGTTTCTCGTAGGTTCTGGTCAGCTGGAAGGTTTCCTCCCGTAGAGTCGGATATTTGTTTTCGTAGATTTTCACGGGTATAGGTATGCATGTTAGGGTGGATTCGGGTTTCTTCCCGTGTAGAAATCTGGTTGTTTTGGCGACGTTTCGACGAGGTCTCACTCGTCATCTTCAGGCTGGTGTTCTGGCTTCTTTCTTCTTGAAGCAAAGCGTGGTCTCAGTTGAAGTCCTTCTATAAATACTGCTGGGGGTGTGTGGTTTGCTTGCTTTGTTGCTGATTGCAGGTTCCTTTGTTCCTTTGTTCTTTTGTGATCTGCTGTGTGGCTGAGGCGATCGTTAAGGGATTAACTGCTGGTGGCTGTTTAGATTGCTGTTTAGATGCTGGTGGGTTGGATGGCTGGTGGGTTCTGGCAGTATCCTGGGCTTTGGTGGAGTGGGGTCCTGTGTCTTCTGAATTCATTTTGGTCTGGCTACGTGTCTGTGGTCTCCCAATGTTTTTTTGGGGTGTGTGAGTGTGCTCCATGTGGTGACTGGAGTGGGGTGCCGCAGTAGATGGTGCAGTCGTGGTTTTGTTATTGGATGGTGGTTTCGTTTCATCTGTGGGAAGGGTCTGGGTTTGTGTTTGGTGTGGATGGAAGGTGGTGGCATCTTGTGTCCTTTGGACCTGGTGTCAGTCTTTGTGACAGAGGCTTAGTTTCAGATGTCAGGCAAGCGGGAGGTGTCATCACGTTTATTCATGTTGTTTGGGTGTTTCTCTATTTCAATGGCTTCCATGATTATTCGACTGTTGAAGTGTTCAGTTTTGGAGATGAGTTTGGTTCTTTCAAAGTCAATTTCATGACCTGTTGTTTTTATGTGCTGGAAGAGAGAGGAAGATTTTTCTTCTTTTTTGACTGCGTTCTTGTGTTCTGCGATGCGTGCACTTATTCTCCTGTTTGTCTGTCCGATGTATGTGGCTGGGCAGACTTTGCATGGTATTTCGTAGACTCCTTGGTTTTCTAGCTCAATATATATAGTGTGCATTATTAGAAGAGTCAAAGGAGCTGAATCTGTTGAGATTGCTTTCGGTTTTCTCCCCATTCTTAAAACATCGGAGATCCGTTTTCAAATGCCTCGAGCATGACAACAGATGTGATTACCACCAAATTAGTTTCAATGTCTCATTAAGACACAAGATTCAATGTCTCATTAAAACATCGGAATAAAGAAACAAATACAGTGGTACCTTGTATAAAGGAATTAATTCGTTCCAATTGAAATTATGTTAAGGAAATTTTCCTTTATACGAATTTTCCATAGGAATTCAGTGAAAGAGTAATCCCTAATTGCGACCACTTTTATGTTGTATGGATTCACCCCCTAGGTGATTCTGTTAAGCAAATTTCTCCTCTCTCTGGAATTTTTTTATTTGTACAGATTTTATGTTATACAAACCATTTGTTATACGATGGTCCACTGTACATCAAGACTAACAATCATGCCTTTGGATTCTCTACTACAGCCTGCAGCACCCCTCCTCTGCCCCATATAACCTGCAGAAGCTTCTTCAAGCAAGGTATGATCATTTCCTTACAGCTCCTTTGGGGCTCCTCCCTTTCTGACAGGAGATGTGCTCCTGAAGGACCACAGAGGTTCATCTAGAACAGCGATGCACTGTCCGTAGTGGTTCAGTGGCCCCATATACTCATATCTAGATCTTGGGAGACCCATATTCTTCTTGCAGCCTGCTCCCCTGATTCCCCCAAAAGTTTCTTTGTAGAAAAAAAATCTTCTTTTGTATCCTGCTGTGACTAAAATTTTAAAAGAAACTAATTAGAATTTTGTGGTGTGGTGGGGAGTACCCTCTATATGTTGCAAAATTTGAAGGATGCAAGAGAAGTTTGGGAGACCTCCACAATTGTTCAAATTAAAGTGGGACTGGGACTCCAATTGGATTCAATGTCTGAAAGATATTTCTAATACTGGATTTCATACCACTCCTTAATGGCCATGTCTTACCTATAGGAGTGCATCATAAGTAGTATGTTGTGCATGAATCACATGTATTCCAGGTCTCAAACTTATCTATTTTGATCTATTTTTCCCTGGAAGAGATACCAGTTCTGGCACAAAGGTTTGTGGCTCTTCATGAGCCAGGCCATTCTAAGTCTGGTTCTTCAGCCTCTGAATAGGTTTGGATTCTTACCACCTTTTCCTCCTAGCACGTATTCATTGCAACTTGAAATATGAAAAGCGTTGAAATAAATGGGCAGCTTTCTGTGAGAACAAATGCAAATGCAATGAGAAGACACAATCTGCACTAATAACAAAACAAGTAGATATAGAGCCTGTTTTAGATTAAATTATTTTCTTCATCTTATTGTTACATAACAGTTGTGCTACTAGCATAAAACAATGGAGCACTCAATGTATTAACAAGCCAAGTTAGAGAGGCCAGCTAAACTCTTATTTTAAGAAATACAGTGGTCCCCCACCCTTTCGCGGTTCATATACTGCGGTCCCACGGTATATGAAAAAGGCCCCCTTGGTTAAGGGGGAAAAGGCCTGTTTCAGGCCTCCCATACTTACCCCCAACCTGGCGCTGTCCCAAATAGGCCTGAGAGGGCCTTCCCAGGCCTTCTGGAGGCCCCAAAAGGGACTCGCTGTGAACCAGAAGTGACTTCCGGTAAACCAGAAGTGTCTTCCGGATTGCCGAAAATCATTTCTGAGGCCTTCAGTAAGTACGAGAGCCCCCAGCTAGGCGCCCCAGGGCCAACCTGACCTGCATTCGCATATCGCGGATTTTCAATTATCGCGGGTCGGGTCGGGCCCCTAACCCCCGCAATAGGCAGAGAGTCACTGTATTATCTCCATGCATGCACGGACCTCATGTGTACGTTGATATTTATTTATTTATTTATTTTAAAAAGAGAGAGCCTGGTACTGTTGTTTTATAGGTCAGTAGAGCCGAGTCTCTAATCTGATGCCACATCACTGCTGTGTTCCCTTCCCATATCTTCTGCAAAAGTTATACACACAGCATATGTATTTGATATTTTAAAAGCTGTAAAGAAAATCCCTGATTTTGCTCACATAAAATAGGAAGGCTGGGGGAACTTAGAGCAGATCCCTCTTGGGTAATTAAACAAAATATGATTCCCAGGACATTAGCACTAGGTAGAGGAAGTGTGTTATGTCTCATGTCTAACGTGGCAATTCACAAAGAGCCAAATTGTGTCTGTGCACACAGTGGGGTAGCAGTGGTATTTTCAGTGGTTCCCAGCACAACAAATTGTTCAGGTCACAGTACAGGTGTGTGTTCTACAATTATAATGCCTGTTCCACATACCAATTCTCTTTGAAAACCAGCAATTAGGAAAGTGGCAAAAGATTATACATTTTGCTCAAATTGGAAAAGATGAAGGATCTCAGTTGCAAATCCGATTAAAAAGAACCATCTAATTGGAAGGCTGGCTTCCCTGAGTTCCCACCATTATTATTATGCAAAATGGATTCATTACTCTCAAATGTCCTGGAATACATGTGAACAATAAGGTAGAAAAACAGCTTTAAGATCTGCCAGAGACCAAATAAAATGAGAGAGAAATGAGCACTGAGGTAATATTATTATAAAATGTGTTGGGGTATAGCATATAAAATGATACAATGGTCCTAACACTATAACTTAAGAATAATTGTATATGGATCCATTGGAATGCTCAAGAGGGGCTATTTTATACTTAGACACCTGCCATAGCTTCACATATAGAGTTGTAAGATTGAGAGTGGAAGGCTTGTCTCAGGTCATGGACCACTCTAGTTTCTCTTAGATTTGGCATTTTAGCCACATAAAAGAGACTTGTGAATATTGGGACATATACTGTAAGTGCAATTCAGATTGTATGTATTTTTATACAAGAATTATAGGGTTGTGTCATTTATATTGTAATTTATGTAACCAGTCAGATTATACCTGACTATAGGCAAGAGGTGTTAAGTGGGTTAGCTGCCAGACAGATAAAAAAGAAATGACAGTAATTATTCTGTAAAAAAAAAAAGTCAGAAAGTCACAAGTAGGTGCTCTGCTGTCTGTTAGCAGTCTGCTTGTCTGTTACTATGTCTGCTAAGAATATGCTATGAAACAGCCATGGATCTCTCAAGCATGGAAGTTTATGTCAAGTGTTCTTAATTTTAGTTTATTCTACAAGAATACAGTAAATATTTCCTTTCCTTTCCTTTGTTTCTTTTTGCTTTCTTTTCCTTTTGCTTATTTTTTTTTAATTTTCTCATGAAAATAGGATACAAAAAGGACAAAGGGTAAAGGGAAAACTGAAGCTTCAGAAAAAAATCCGATATTGCATACAAGGGTTAACCATACATTTCTTCAAAAATAAAAACACAATACAATATCATCATCTTATTATTAAAATAACCTTTCCTTTTTGTTTCCAATTTCAATCATTTCAGCTTATGTTATTCTAAATAATCAACTTAACATAAAAGTGCTGCTCACTACTTTCTAGTGTACTTACTATAATAAATTTTAATTATGGCAATATTATATTTATTTATTTATTTATTTATTTATTTATTTATTTAGCTTGTATGCCACCCACTACCCAAAGGTCTCTGGGCAGCTCACAATCAATTTATTTATTAGTATTATAATTATAATATAATAAATTATATTATAAATTATAAATTATTTATAAGTATAATCAAAACACCTGTATTTCAGGGTGATTAAAATGTAAAAAAAATCTAATCAGAATTTCAAAGCATTACCCTTGAACTCAAATTGAATTTAACAAATTTTGAACCTTCATTTTAATATATTTAGTCAGCCATTAAAGAAAAAGATTGCAGATAAACCACAACCATTATCAAATAATACAGTTGAATTGTAAGTTATCCACATATTGTATCAAACATCTTGGTTATTTCCAAGGTGTAATATACTTGACAGTTCTGATGTTTTTCTTTCAAGCAATATTTATATATTTAACTTTGCCATTATTGCATACTCAGCCTTTATTTCTTTTCAGTTCTTCAACTTTGGACTACATGCCTGCCATTTAATTGCAAAAATTGATCTGGCAGTTATTAACCTATATCTAAATAGGTCTTGTGAAGTTATTCATTACTTAGTAAGATTCCTAATAACATAAGATCCATTGGAATTTTTTTTTATTTTTTTTTTTTTTAAAAATTTCCACATGTACCTTTATCTGAAATCTCTTTGTCTTTATATAGTTCCACCTCACATGATAACATGTGTCATCTACCACTTTACACTTCAGTAAATGTTTTCAAAGCTTTGCTAAGACTATGTGAACATTATTTTCAACCACTGATGGACACAAAGGAGAATACAGTACATGTACTGTTCATACTTTGTGTGGTGTTCTTATACTAGCTTGAAATGCAGTGCACAAAACTCTCAGTACACTTAACGCTACAAGGCCTTCCCTCCACCCATGTTTATATCAAACAAGTGGTTGTCAATTACCTCACAATGGCAACATCAGGGGCACTGCTTCATTATTGGTTAATGTTAGCAGCCTCCTGACATGCAAATAAGACCTCTGCCATATATATTAGTGATATGCATATATTGTACTTCCTGACCTAATCTGTACTGGAATATTTGCCATTACAGATCAAGATCATTCCTGTTTTAGGAGTGGCTTGAACCAGTTTGCTCAGAGATGTGTGCAAGTATGTGTACATTTTCAAATCAGGAGGGGGGGAGGGGGAATGACCGGTGAATGGAGAAAACAAAAGGCCATGGGGGTTAATTAAAAGAAAAGAAAGAGAGAAAAGTCGTGGTGAGATGAGTATAAAATAGCATCAAAGGGATTGCTCTAAGTATAAAAGAGTGACTCAAATGTATCAGTGAGGATCCTGGGTCCTTTTGAACTCTGGTTTCTGATGGAGTCTCAAGTGTTCTTCTTTCTGGGGGGGGGGGGCCTCCGGGTCCTAATCTGATGAGCACTAGTGGGACTGTGATGCCCACATACTTGATATAGGAAGCCAACAAAATTAACCAGACAGCTCTGTCACATGGAAAAGGGCCCCCTTCTAGCAGATGTGAACTGGTCCTAACAGACCAGAAGTGACTGCTTTAAGACAAGGGACACCATCCCCCACTTGTCATTAATGACACATATGTGGACTAAATGGAAAGACTTTCTTCCGATGAGGAGACCTCCATCTGGGACGATGCGTCTTTCTGTTGAGGACCTAGCATTTGTCACTTAGTAATTCAGCCAGTAGTACTTCAATGCACAGGCACTCTTTAATTCATCTACCACCACCCCATGCCTCCCTCCCTCCCTCCATGTCAAGTTTTGACTTGAAAGAACTTCAAAAGGCACATTCTTGGATTCCTGTGGTTTGCACACAAGCTTCAGATGTCTAAGTTTCAATGTCTTGGAATTCTGATGGACACCTATGTACACCCAAACAGTGTTATCATTGTAGATTTGGATATAGGTGCTGTTCTTTCATGTTCTGTAGTTATCATGCCCCCACTCCACCCCAGCTACAGAAGTCCTCCTGAACACTTGAGATAGCAGTTTCCTTCTGGAATTGGCGCGGAGGGGACAGAAGCCTAGGAAAAGCTCAGATTCTCAGGAGGGATGGCTTGAGAGCCCACCTCCTACAGACTACAGGAGATCTGCAGCACAGGGAGGAGAAACCAGGAAGCCTAATGAAGCAGATCAGGACTACGCGGCCTGGAAGACATGGTCAGCAGTGCCAGATGACACCTTGGGACAACTTCTGGAAGCTTCAGCCGCTGCAAATTGGCCTTCAGCAGGGCTGGTAATGCCGGAATAAAAGTTTTGGCAGAGGCCTGAAAAACTGCTGAGGGCAACTCATCAATTTCCAATTAGCCTTAACACTCTGTGTTCCAAGAACATGTGGATCCTGGCTTTATTTACTCTGCTGGCTTTTGACCCCAAATCTCCTGTGCTCTGCCTTGTTGATTTTTCCAGGAGAACATTATCTGTCGTGACCTCGGCATTGTTTATCAGACTTGATTTTGAGCCTGGGTGTGATTTTGAGCCTGGGTGTGAATCCAAGCAGAGCTACTGCTGAGAGAGAGAAAAAGAAGACAGCACTGGTAAGTTTCTGGGTTTGAACAGTTCAGCTAGGGCTGTTTGACCGGCCCGCGCGCCTCATGGCACGCGAGAATTTATTTTTCACTTAAAAAGAGGAACATTGGTACTAGATTATTATTTCTAGAGTAGTAGCTAGTAACACTAAAAATATTCAAGGCCCAGAATACTGCACTCATTAAAATGGAGTCTGAGGGAGCAGCTGTAGTTACCTGTAACACTTGTGCCATGTTTGTCATCTTGACAAATCGCACCGAGAACTACACTTGCTGCAAGTGCAAGCTGGTTGCACTATTAGAAGAGAAGGTCCAGGAGCTAGAGACCCGCATATCGAACCAGCAACATATTAAGGAGCTCGAGTGGTTCTTGGACAGAGCTGAACAGACTATCCAGGTCCAAGAAGAGACAGAGCACACTTTTGAGGATGTAATCACTTCCCCAACCCAGGAGGTAGATGTGTGGAGGAATGTGACTCAAAGGAGTAGAAGGCCAAGGGATCGCTCAGAGAGTCTCATATTGCACAATCAATTTGAGGCTCTTTCCCTCATCACACCTCATGAGGCACACACCGAGGAACAACTGGTTCCACCTGAGGATCTCTCCCTCATCACAATTGATGAGATACAGGATCAGGTACATGTAGAAGAACAGGCTGCAGGAGAGAAGCTCCTTCTGCTAGGGGATTCTATAATTAGAAATACGGAAGGATGGATTTGTGATGAGCATGATAACCGTATGGTCACTTGCTTGCCAGGTGCAAAGGTTGCAGACATCACGAGAAATCTAGATAGCTTGTTAGAGAGAACCGGGAAGGAGCCAGTGGTCATGGTACATGTTGGTACCAATGATGTCGGGAAGGCCAAGCGGTCAGTCTTGGAAGCCAAGTTCAGGTTGTTAGGAAGAAGATTGAAGTCCAGGACTTCCAAGGTAGCATTTTCAGAAGTGCTACCTGTTCCTCGTGCAGGACCCGCCAGGCAGGCAGAGCTCAGAAGCCTCAATGCGTGGATGAGGCGATGGTGTCGAGAGGAGGGCTTTAGATTTGTAAGGAACTGGAGAACATTTTGGGACAAGCCAAACCTGTTCAGGAGGGATGGGTTGCACTTGAATCATGATGGGACCAGATTGCTGGCACTCAACCTCAAAAAGGCTGCAGAGCAGCTTTTAAACTGATAACTGGGGGAAAGCCGACAGGAGCTGAGTGGCATCCGGTTCGGAACACCTCATCCACAGGGAATGAGGTTGGAAAGGGTAGAGAATCACATAGAGATGACATAGCAGGTATTAGTACTGGGAGAATAATGGAATGTGATAGTTCATCTACTGAAAATAATAGCTGTGGGGGGAAAAGAACAAAGCAGCAGCTGTTGTTGCAGAACCCACTGTACAGGTGCTTCTACGCCAATGCTCAAAGCCTCCGACCAAAAATGGGAGAACTCGAACATTTGGCAGCTAGGGATAACATTGATATAATAGCCATAACAGAAACCTGGTGGAATGCAGAGAACCAGTGGGATACAGCAATCCCAGGCTATAAACTCTATAGAAGGGATAGAGAGGGGCGGGTTGGAGGGGGAGTGGCCATCTACGTTAAAGAAGGGGTAAAATCCAGCAGAATGGAGATTGACAGAGGGTCTGACTCCACCATAGAATCACTGTGAGTTAAACTACCAGGTCCAAGGAGTGATGTGATAGTTGGGGTATACTATCGCCCACCAGATCAAAAACTTGAGGGGGACCTTGAAATGAGGAGACAAATCATGGAGGTGTCTCAGAAGTACAGGATAGTAATCATGGAGGACTTCAATTATCCCCACATCGACTGGGCCAATGCGAGCTCTGGGCAAGAAAGAGAAACTGGGTTTCTCGACTTGCTGAATGACTGTGCCTTAGAGCAACTTGTCATGGAGCCCACCCGAGAACAGGCAACTCTGGATCTAATACTGTCTGATACTCAGGATCTGGTCAGGGATGTGAATGTCACTGAGCCTCTGGGGAACAGTGACCATGCTGCAATCTCCTTTGCCATGCATGTTGGAGGAAGAGTGTCAAGCAAATCAGACATAAAAATCCTTGATTTTCGAAGGGCAAACTTCCCTCAGATGAGGAAACTAGTTAGAAAGAAATTGAAGGGGAAGGTTGGAAGAATCCAATCTCTTCAAAGTGCATGGAACCTGTTTAAAACAACGGTAACAGAGGCCCAGCACAAGTGCATACCACAAAGAAAGAGAAGCTCATTTAAGTCCAAGAGGGCACCAGCATGGTTAACGAGTGGAGTTAGAGAGGCTCTAAAGCGCAAGGAGAGGTCTTTCTGTAAATGGAAATCCTCCCCAAATGAGGAAAATAAAAAGGAACACAAACTCTGGCAAAAGAAATGTAAGAAGATGATAAGAGAGGCAAAGAAAGATTTTGAGGAACGCATGGCTAGCAATATAAAGGGTAATAATAAAAGCTTCTTTAAATATGTTAGAAGTAGAAAACCTGCCAGAGAACCAGTTGGCCCTCTGGATGGTGAGGGAGGAAAGGGGGAGATTAAGGACTTGGAAATTGCAGAGAAATTAAATGAGTTCTTTGCATCTGTCTTCACGACAGAAGACCTTGAGCAGATTCCGCTGCCTGAACGGCCCCTCTTGACTAAAGAATTAAATCAAATACAGGTTAAAAGATAAGATGTTTTAGGACTAATTGATAAATTGAAGATTAACAAGTCCCCGGGCCCAGATGGCATCCACCCAAGGGTTATTAGGGAACTGAGAAATGAAATTGCAGATCTCTTAACGGTAATATGCAACTTGTCTCTTAAAACGGCCACAGTGCCGGGGGACTGGAGGATAGCAGATGTCACACCAATTTTTAAAAAAGGAAGGAGGGGGGACCCGGGAAACTACAGGCCAGTTAGCCTTACATCTGTCCCAGGGAAGATAGTGGAAAGCCTCATCCAAGAGAAAATCTTAAAACACATAAAAGAACACACTTTGCTGAGAGAAAATCAGCATGGCTTCTGCAAGGGTAAGTCTTGTCTGACAAATCTTGTAGAATTTTTTGAAAAGGTCAGCAGGCATGTAGATTTGGGTGAACCGGTGGATATAGTCTATCTGGATTTTCAAAAGGCCTTTGACACAGTCCCTCACTAGAGGCTGCTGAGAAAATTGCACAGTCAGGGGATAAGAGGGCAGGTCCTCTTATGGATTGAGAACTGGTTGAGATCCAGGAAACAAAGAGTAGGTGTCAATGGGAAATTTTCACAATGGAGAGAGGTGAAAAGCGGTGTGCCCCAGGGCTCTGTCCTGGGACCGGTGCTTTGCAGTCTGTTCATAAATGACCTGGAGACAGGGATAAGCAGTGAGGTGGCCAAGTTTGCAGATGACACAAAACTTTTCCGTGTGGTAAAAACCAGAGAAGATTGTGAAGAGCTCCAGAAGGATCTCTCCAAACTGGGGGAATGGGCTACGAAATGTGTTTTAATGTAGCCAAATGTAAAGTAATGCATATTGGGGCGAAAAATTAAAACTTTATCTATCAACTCATGGGCTCTGAGTTATCCGTGACAGATCAGGAAAGAGATCTTGGTGTGTTGGTGGACAGCTCCATGAAGGTGTCTACCCAATGTGTGGCAGTGGTGAAGAAGGCCAATTCCATGCTAGGGATTATCAAAAAGGGGATTGAAAATAAAACAGCCAACATTATAATGCCATTATACAAAACAATAGTAAGGCCGCATCTGGAGTATTGTGTACAATTCTGGTCATCGCATCTCAAGAAAGACATAGTGGAACTGGAAAAAGTGCAGAAGAGAGCGACCAAAATGATTACTGGGCTGGGGCACCTCCCTTATGAGGAAAGGCTAAAACATTTGGGGCTCTTTAGTCTGGAAAAAAGGCGCCTGAGGGGGGATATGATTGAGACGTACAAAATAATGCAGGGCATGAGTAAAGTGGATAGAGGGAAGCTCTTCTCCCTCTCACAAAATACCAGAACTAGGGGACATACACTCAATTTGTGGGCTGGGAGAGTAAGAACAGACACGAGAAAATATTTTTTCACCCAGCGTGTTGTTAGTCTGTGAAAGTCCCTGCCAGAGGATGTGGTGATGGCATCTGGCCTGGATGCCTTCAAAAGGGGATTGGACAGATTCCTGGAGGAAAAGTCCATCACAGGTTACAAACCATGAGGGAGATGTGTAATCTCCAGGCTTAAAACCAGGGTACTTCAAGGGCCAGATGCAGGGGAGTGGTATCAGGAGACAGATATCTAGTCTCATGTGCTTCCAAAAGCATCTGTTGGGGCCACTGTGAGATACAGGAAGCTGGACTAGATGGGCCTTTGGTCTGATCCAGCATGGCTCTTCTTATGTTCTTATGACTATGCATGTGCCTCATGTAACTTGGTGGTTCACTGTGAGCATGTGCCTTTTCACTGATGGAATTTGCCTGGCTGGAAATAGGACGATTTCCAAACACACATTGGCTGCTGTGACGGGTCCGTGTCTTTGAAAACCCAGCCCACACTTAAACTTTGTTAAACCACCTTCTTCTTATGTTGCTGCCACCAATCACTATCTAATATTCCTATTCATAAGAAGTGGGACTGACAGTGATGTTAACGTTTCCAAAACACACTTGAAGTTTATTAAAGTAACTAAAATACATAAATACACTAGACCCTCGTATAACAAGCTGTTTGGTTAACAGAAAATCTACATAAAGGAAAAAATTTCCAGATATAGGGGGAAATCGCTTAGCAGAATCGCCTATGGTGCGAATCTATACAACAGAAAAACAGTTGTGATTAGGGATTAATCTGTTTTCAATGCATTCCTATGGGAAATTTGTATGCAGTCCCTAATTCCCTTGACCAATTCCCTGACTGGACCCTTTCTCCTTTACAAAAACATAGCCCTGATGCCAACTACTCTCTAGATGCTACTTGCTCTCTGGCTTGATCTCTCTCTCTCTCTCTCTCTCTCTCCACAGTTTAACTGTCACTCCTTTTATAGGACCTAGCCCCACCCAACTTCTAGGACTGGCCTTTATTAGCACATTCAAGGGTCTCATTCCTGGGGTTCCATCACAGCTGTGTGTTCCAATCCAACCTAATCTCTCCTTACCAGTTTGTCCATCCTCATTATTTCTCACTGCCCCTCTTTTCCACATTCACATTGTCATATTATACCAGGGGTGTCGAAACTTTTTGCAAGGAGGGCCAGATTTGGTGAGGTGAAAATGTGTGGAGGCTGACCTTTCAGCCGCATTTGGCTCCCGGGCCAGACTTTGGACAAATCTCTACAACATGCAAGGAGATGGGGAGGATGCTGTGGCAACAGAACCAGGGCCGGGTAGGCTGGGCAGGTGGCTGGGGAGAGGGACAGAGGCAGGGAGGGCAGGCAAACCATAAAACTGCAAGCTGATGTCCCCATCCAGTATGGGGAGGGGCCACTTGGCGGGGATACATGACAGGCTGAGCCAGTGGGGAGAAGAGGCCATGGGCCACTCAAAATTTGATAACGGGTCGCATTTGGTCCCCAGGCCTGACTTTGGACATGCCTGTCTTATACTATACAGGAATATCCTTTAATCCCTAGAAAGGAGTTATAATACAATACAAGCAGTGATTCTCAACCTTGGGTCCAGAGATGTTCTTGGACTAAAACAGCAAGAGATCTTTACAAGAAGCTGTGCTGGCCAGGATTTCTGTGAGTTGCACTCTGATAAAATGTCTTTCAGTATGGATTTTATTTACCATTTTTAATATAATGCCTGTTTAATTCTTGCTTAGTAGTCCTATACTTGCTGTTTTTAACTTGAAAATATATATTTTAATTATTTAAGTTTTTAAAGGAGAAAGGTGGGATAAAAGCATTTTAAATAAGTAAATAAATAACATCTGGGGACCCAATGTAGGGAATAACTGATCTAGAGGTCAGTAGTTGGGTGGTGATGGATATGTACATTTCATCATTACATTTCAGAGCTGGGACACCATGCCAGCTGGCAGCCTTCCCTAAAGTAACTGGCCAACTAATGCTACTATACAACACAAACCATAGTTTGGAAAGTTTGCTATTGTGGGGCTGGAGCTCTCAGAATTCCCAACCAGGCACAGAGAATATGATGCTACAATCTGAAAAGGTGATTTCTCAAAGCTGTGTTGCAAATCTGTGGTAAATGTGGAGAAGTGGTGGGCCCCCAAATTGCTGCTTTGGATAACAGTGGCCTGAAAATATGGAGCTATTTAACATTAAGAACCTTATCCCTTAATGCAGGTTCAGCACCTTGGATAGTGCTTTCAAAGTTTAGGCTCAAACCTGGAGAGGTTTCATCGCTCTGCTGGCACAGGGCTCAGAAGGCGCTATTAGACTACAGTACCCAGGAGTTTCCAGCTAGCATGGCAACTATTGGGGAATTCTTGAAGTTCAGTTCCTAAAAATAATTGTCCAAGTTTCTGTTCTGATTGGATTTAATGGATTTTTGTTCTTCATTTGTTTAAGATATACAAGAACATTATAAATCCTCCCCCCTTCCTGGTTCCAAAAGAAAGAGACAGGGAGTATTCATGTACCAACAGTATTTAAAAATGTATTATTAAAAAGTTCAAATAGAGCTGAAACTAGAAATGTTCTTGAGAATAGATAGAAAGGAGATGGAGAGGTCCTCTTCAGAAATATTGTGTGTCTGATGGCAATGTTTAGTTTGCTCTGATGGCCTTCACAAGCAAAATGTCCTGCATTCATTCTGGTTACTCTGCTGTATCAAAAATCCTGGTGCCTGCCTGCTTGTTGACAGTCTTAGCAAGCATGATGAAATAACATGGAATCCTCAGCCTAGGGAAGATCAGGTCAAGTAATTCCTACTCTCCATTAAACACTACTCCTTCCATTCTCTTGATTGCTTCTTTCATGTTTGAATTGCTTATTTGTTCCTTAATAGTATTGGCCTCAGTGTAATCAAGCTAACATCATTACTAACATCTTCATACTTTTAACTCCCGGTTTCATTTCCTTAAGCCTCTAGCCTTTATTGCCTAAAGCCTTAGATATAATCAGACTAGTATCTATCTTCAAAGTTAAGGAGTATGGCTTAACATACAAATTTGTTCATGTATTTGTTTGTAAAATGTATATACTGCCTATATTATTTCACTACTTTAAATAATATAAAACAATATACAGTGGTGCCTCAGCTTACGAATTTAATCCATTCCGAATGCATGCTCTTAAGTCGAATTACTCTTAAGTTGGGGTGCTTATCTAAAAAATTGAAAAAAATAAGTTAAAAAATAAAAAATGAAAAAATATTTGTAAGTCAAGCAGACCATATCTAAAATTTGTAAGGCTGCAGTTAAAACGCCAACAGTTTTCCACTCTTAAGTCAAATTGCTCTTAAGTTGAGCTGCTCTTAAGTCGGGGTACCACTGTATATAAATCAAACCAAAAATAATTAAAGTAAAATAGCCCCATTATCCTTAATAATTCAAACCATTAATAAAAAGGGAGCTATCCTCAGCTGACACCTGAAATACAATAAACTCCATCCAATGTACTGTACAATAAACCATAAAAATAATAGAGCAGAACTACAACACAATATAATGGCTTGTCGAAATTCCCCATACAATTGTTGGTAAGAGGAGCTGGGCCAATTGCATCAGCAGCTAGGCCACATTTTGCATCCTCCACAGTGTCAAGCCCTGCACACAGAATACACAGCAAGCCAAGTTCAGTTCTTTGCCAGGAACTTTAGTTGTAATCCAGATAACGAACAAAGTACAGTCCGAATCAAAGCCAAAATATCTTACAGAGCCAAATGCCAAGTTCAAGGGTACAGAGAAACATCGTAGTCAGAAAGCCGGTCCAAGGTCAGGAAACAGAGAACGCCGTAATCAGAAAGCCGGTCCAAGGTCAGGAAACAGAGTCTGGATACACACAGGAACGTGGTGACAAGGTAAGTGATGCATTGCTCCCACAGAGGTTTCAGGGTAAACTTGCTAGCTTTATCCTAAACCAGGGAACACACCCATATCTCTGGCAAGGCTCCTGCTAGAACTCAGGGCTTTCAGATCTAATTCTACGCCTATCATTAAAGATCCTTTCCCTGGCTCTCCTGTTAGTTCTTCTTTGCAGGATCCTGTTCCTAGCCCTCATAGGAGGAGGATATGTGCCCTCATCTGCGTCCTCAGACTCAGCTGCCTGCTGAGTTGAACTGCAAGGCTCCTCCTGCTGTTCTTCAGCATTTAACCCTTCACATTCAGGTTCTAAACAGGCAGGGTCCTGGCACACAGTGGTCTCCATCTTCTTTCATTCTAGGGCATGGTACTATTGGTGGTCTCATGGCAACAGTTGCCAACAATACTGGGAAAGGTTTGGAGAAAATTCTGCAATGTGGGTTTCTATTTCTTGGCAAGCAAGGAAAGAAAAGTGCCAGAATTAAAAAAAAAGTCTTGTTGGAGAGTTTGCCTGAGCAACACTAGTTGTCATTCATCAAAGTTTAGCACCTTCCTGTTCTCCTGTTTTGTTGATGTGAAGATGGAGGCCTTTTTTTCTGCTGCAAGAACTTAGCTGTAACACAGGGCCTTTTAACACAACCCCTAAGATCCGCTGGCCACTTAAATTCGGACCAGAGATCTTAGGGGTTGGTCGCTCTTCCTCTGTCTTCCTCTGTCCCCACCCCCCTCGGCACTTCCTGGTTGCTGGCTGCCTGAGGGACGGAGAAAAGAGAAAGCAAAGACTGCCGGTTTACCTCAGTTTTCTTCCGGACAGCATTCAGATCTCTTAAAGGAGCGGGGCGCAAAAAAAGAACAAACAGAAGCCAGGAGAGCCCCGCACTCACTATCCTTACACCGGATCAAATATTTGTCACCATCAAAGACCAGGTACAAGAAAACTGCTGTTTGGTCGCGCTAAGTGGGCAGGGTCACACCTAATTGTCTGCAAAGTCCGGAGCTGGTGGGTAAACATTTTTAAGGTCTGAACCTTGCAGCCATTTGCGGTGGAGCTTAGGGGTCATGTATAAACGCCCACAGTTTCTCCCGCAGCAGCTCCCAGAAGTTTGTCTCCAGCAGTAACAATTATAACAGTTTATAAAAGGTTAAAAGTTTAAAAAGTTAAAAGGGTTTATAAAAGGTTAAAGGTAAAAAAGTTAAAAGGTGTTTTAAAAAGTTAAAAAGTAAAAGATGTTAAAAATTTTAGAAGGGACTGGAACTCAGCACAAATGCTGCTCCTCTTGCTGCAAGAACTACAAAGAGGACTGTGTGTGTGTTGTGTCGTTACAGTTGTAACCAACTCTTCATGGCCCCATGTACACGGAGTTTTCTTGGCAGGAATACTGGAGTGGCTTGCCAGTTCCTACTCCAGGCGCCTACAAGCACCTGATATCTCCTGGTGGTCTCCCATCCAAGTATTAACCAGGGCCGACCCTGCTTAGCTTCCGAAATCAGGTGAGATCGGATGTGCTTAGAGCATCTAGGCAGCTTGTGTGGCTTCACCTAAAGTAATCGGCAGATGAGGGGATTAGAGAGAATTTGACATTTTGAGTGCACGGTGGAAGAAAATGCAAACCTTTGTTACTGTTGCCTCACATGGAATCTAAACTCCATTTTTC
The DNA here is from genome assembly GCA_029282475.1 of Phrynocephalus forsythii. Taxonomy (NCBI): domain Eukaryota; kingdom Metazoa; phylum Chordata; class Lepidosauria; order Squamata; family Agamidae; genus Phrynocephalus; species Phrynocephalus forsythii. Next base: position 159,529,710 of record JAPFRF010000002.1, on the reverse strand, counting down.
TCCCTTAGCAGACTTGCCTCAGATGTGAAGGGCATTAGATTTGACCCGTTTTTTAAATTACTTGCCTGAACTCCAAAATGAATGCCATCTTTGTCTGAATAAGAGTCCTGGAGACCTCAAAAGCTCATCTCCTTTGTAATCTTTTAGTGGTTCAGTATTGCCTACTCCCAGAGCTCATCAACTCAGACAAGAAATTCTGAAGACTTGTTTCCTTCTGCATTTCTGAAATATGTCTGTGAAGATTCTCAGTCATCCAGGTGAGGCTTTCTGGAAGTTGAGTCATGGCAACTGGACTTTTTGTTGAGAGATCGCTACTCATTCAAGCAGCTTCCTCAGTCTGAAATGTAGCAAAATGTTTCATTCTCTCAAGAAAAAGTCCTGTTGCAAGAGTCAACTTCCAGATTCATCGCAAATTCCTCGCAGCTGCCTTCTCTCTAGCTCTGCGCTGAACCGACCTTGAGACAGTGGTTCCAAGCCTCTCAGAGAAATGTTTCTTGCTGTTTGAGCCTTCTGCTCCTTTCCGCTCCTTTCCACTTCTTGTTTGTGAAGACAGAACCTTCCAATACCTGCAATTATTTCCACTTAAGCTGTCTGGGCCTCTCACCCTGTTAAAAAGTGTAGCTGGGTTATAAATGTTTCAAAGATTAGCAGAGTTATACAGTGGCATGGAAAAATTATTGCTAAGCACAGATTTGAAGCTGGGAGACAGAAGTAATCTTTAGCATAAAAGCTTGTATTACCAAAACATACACAACAAGATAAAACACACAGCATATATATTACAGAGTAGTAATATAGCAGTCCCAAAACTCAATCTGCTGTCAAGTTACAAGTCAATAGGCAAAACTTGTCAGCTGGCCCCCATATGTCTGTGAGCTTCCCCATGTGCGGGGACACACACACACACACACACACACACACACACTTACCACTATCTTTATACTGAGATCATAAACTAAGAGGAGAACTAGATCCTGCATGTATCAAAGTCCCGAGTTTGAAGGAAATTAAGAGGTGTCGAAAGGTGAGAGAATATGGAGTATTTCACAAGAATACCTGTGATGAGTGTTGACCTGTGGGTGCAGTTTGGGTGAGGAGAATTTATCTCAGTGTTTTAATGTAATATTTGTCAGCCTGGGTTCTTCACATCCCATTACTCATACTCTCAAAGAACCTGTGTCCCACCATGATGGAAACTTTTTGCCATTTACAATAAGTTTTCAGGAGCTTAAATATTGTGGTACTGCTGAGAGTAAGTGCAAGCAAAAATAGTAACTCTATTTATGGCAGAAAATTATAATATCATGGTTCTTAATTATGTGAAAACCATGCATCCTACCTTGCCTACTGCTACATGCCACTGTTTTTACAGATTTGAAAGGAGGAAACTTCAGAACGTTCATAGTAGGAGGCAATTTAACATGCTTCCGTGTGCCTACACAAAATGCAAGCAAAAATAAATATTTGTTCAAAGGGAAGCTATTATCAGCAGAAGAGCATTCAATCCAGGATGAAAGACAGTTAAACAAAATGCCCACATAAAATGGCAGAATTGCTTTCCATTTTAATTGGTCTAAGGATCCATACATGCTATCACTAGATGTACAGTAGACAGGGGTTTTGTCAGTTAAGAGTTTCTTCTAACAACAGGTTGTAATGTGAGTGAGTTGGGTAACTGTGCTGGAGAGACTGACACCCACACCCCCCCCCCCCGTGACTTGAGGGGAAAACAGTCAGTCTGTGCGGCCATGGGCAGGTTGCACAGTTCCATTCTCTCTATCTAGCCAACCCTGGAAAGGGTCACCACAAGTCAGAATTACCTTGACAGCACATGGTTATCATTCCTTATTAACATTAGGTATGGGAGAGGGTGGGTCCATAGCCCTTTGCCAAGAAAGCAGTGTCATTAGCACTGCACAATTTTATATATTATCACGGAGCCAACTCGGCAGAACTTACTAGACAGAGTAAGAGAGCTGCCTCAGGCAGTAGATTCTGAAGGGCATTCAATTGCCAGATGGTGGTTAATTGGTGGTTATTATATATATATATATAACTGGCAGACAGATGGAGGGGTATTTGTGTGGGGTTTCTGAGTCATGTGTCAAAATAATTTCCTGGCTGTGGATAGCATGCAGCTTGCCTCGGAGATAAATGAGGTGTCACTTTCCCCCCATCTGTCAACCCATAATATGGCTTGGCCTGGCACTTCATAACTCAGATATAGCTAGATGCTATGTAACCGTTGCTTTTATGTGAATCTGAAGAACGACAGAACTGGCTATATTCAAAGATCAGTGAGAAACTAATGAAGAACTAACCAGTATGTGATAAACCTAGCACTTCATTTCCCTCTCCAGGTTTTTATACAAAGGTTTACACTTTAAACACATAAAAATAGTCAAATAACAAGAAGAGACAAAGAAAATAGAACAAAATATTCACAAGCAGTGCAGTCTTCCTTCACACATACCTCGAAAAATCCTCACCAACAAAATGTCTGCAGTTCCAAATAGCCTTTGCCATTTTAACATACTATACATTTAAAGTTGCTACCTAGATGCCCTAAGCACATCTGATCTCTCCTGATTTTGGAAGCTAAGCAGGGTCGGCCCTGGTTAGTAATGGGATGGGAGACCACCAGGGAATACCAGCAGCTGTAGGTGCCTGGAGTAGGAACTGGCAAACCACTCCAGTATTCCTGCCAAAAAAATTCCATGGACATGGAGTAACGAAGAGTCGGTCACGGCTGTAATGACACAACACCACACACACACACACACACACACACACACACACACACACACACACACACACACACACACACACACACACACATTTAAAGTTACTAACCAGCACATTATCATGCTTCTATGCATTGGTATGTGAGAAGCTTTTGTAAAAATATTGTGATATATTACGATAATACTTAAAGTGAAATATGCATTTTAAATGTGCTTTCAGGGGCAGCCCAAACATTTTGATGTTTGAAGCAAAAGGTAAAAAATCCTGCCACCCTTATTGAAATGATGGAGAATAGCAATGGAATTTTATTTCAACACTTAAAGACAAGACAGCACCTCTCACACCATGACAAAACTGGAATAGGTGATTACAAGCAGCCTGTTCGGCACACACATGCATTCAGCCTGATAAAAGGGTAGTAGTAACATACCAGTTTAGGTTACTGAAAAGCTGGGAGTTTCAGAGAGGGTAGCCATGTTAGTCCGTTCAAGAATTGCAGGCAAAAATCAAAGAAAAACAAAACAAAACAGAAGACACAAAGCATGTGGCACCTCAAAAACTAACTTTCATATTTTAATGTAACGTTTCATGCACACGTCCACTTCCTCAGACATATAGCAGTGAGCTGCCTCATCTGCTGTTGCCTCACTTCATTTTACAATAGAGCTGGCCCTGAAGAACTTCTAGACATTCTCTGAGGTCTCAGTTGCCTTCTCCACTTGTTAACTGAAAGAGGAAGTCATTCTTCCATGTAAATATTACCGTACCTAGAAGGAAGCCCCCATTTTAATTGGCTCTAATTGGCTCTAACAGCCAGAGAAGAGGACCAAGATCTGCAAACCTCTTCCCTTCCTGTCTTGCATTTTTCTTATTATTCTTTTATCTGTCTATTTACAGTGCCAGAACAATGCAGAGAATACCAAATGGCACCACAAAATTGTAAGAAAAAGCACAGGACCGAACGTTGAAATCTTGGATCAATTTGGGCAGAACTTGGAGTCCTCCTTAGAGAAGGAGCATCTCAGAACTCTTCAGGTTGCCAAAAGGAGCCAGACTTTGACTAGTAAGAATATGGCACCTGCAGTCTTGATCGAGATCCAAGCCTTTCCTTCACAGCATCAACTCCTCATTTGTAACCTGTTTCTGGGGGTTGAGTCTACGTTGATGGTTGTCAAATAGGATCTCAAGCAAAATTGGTACAACCTGCCATATAAAGGAAAAGGAGGGTACTTCAAGTAGAAAACATTGGATCCCTCCTTCTAATGCAAGTGAAGGCATTGTTTTCTGCTGTTCAATCACATTTGGCCTCCTGTAACTCAAACAACAGTGAAGGATCAAGTTGGAATTGTCCAATAGTGATAAGGCTTTTAAGTGAAATATCTAAGGAGCACTTTTACTAGTTCCACCCACCCACCCCCATTGGTTTCCATACCCAAACTCAGGTCTCTTAGTTCATTAAGAAGCAGTGACCTCCAAAAGGTACTGTAATAAGCAGTCAAATTAGTCCTTGGAAACTTGAGCCCATGTCTCTCTTTATTAAGTCAATTCATCCCCTATTTGTTCTTCCTCTTTTTCTCAGGCCTCCCATTTTCCCTAGCATTATTGCTTTTTCAAGTGAATCTTCTCCTCTCTTGGTGATGGCAAAGTATAATTGCCACAGTTTCATCTACTTTGTTTCTAGGACAAGTTCAGGTTGGATTCGATGCATCAACCACTTGTTGGTCTGTCCAGCGATCCATGGCATCCAGAATGCTTTCTTCCAACATCATATTTCAAGTAAATCAACTTTCCTCCCCTGTCCTGTTGCTTTAATGTCCAGCAGCCAAATTGTAATTGGGAAAACCATAGTATGGATGCTCTTGGTTTTGGTCTTCAGTGGCAATCTTTACACTTGAGGGTCTTTTCCATTTCCTTCACACCTGCCTCTCAGTCTTTCTGATTTCTTAGCTGAAGACTCCATTTGGCTTTACAAAGAGGTTGGCGTACATTGTCATTTTGATTCCTTTTTGAATCTTGTTCTGATACACAAGTTATATACAGTAATAAACAATACAATTCTATTTTTTTGGGGGGGGGCGGATTCTTACTGTTTTGCAATTTATTACTTTATTTAGTTACAGTATTTTCTGGTATATAAGACTATATTTTTGTCTAAAATTGTTAGACAAAAAATTGAGGGTTGACTTATGCACGGAAGTAAGCCAAGGAGAGAGAACCGTACAGTTGCAAAACAGTAATTTTGGGTTGGAAAAGGGGGGGGGTCATCTTATACATGGAGGCATCTTATAGATGGATAAATATAGTAACTTATATGCCACCCATCTAGTGGCAAGGTCACTCTGGGCAGTTCATAACAGTGTAGACAACCATAAAATAGGATAATGAACAGTGAACAAGTAAAATCAAATAAAGTAGAAGCAAAATCAATACAAGTTTAAACAAATTTAAGTCAAATGCCGTAGTAGGTTGAAACATGGGTATCTGGAAGTTGAGTCATGGCACTGGATTTCTTGAGAGATTGAAACATTTCACTATTCATCCAAGCAACTGCGTCAGCTGATGAAGCTACTTGGATGAGTAGCAAAACATTTTGATCTCTCAGGAAAAGGAGTCCAGTTGCCCATGACTCATCTTCCAGATAACCTCACCTGGATGAATGAGGATCTTCACAGACTCGAGATGAGTAGAAATCCTACAGGCACATACTACATGAGATGCTTGTCAGAGTATTTTGCAATTTGTTCTGCCAGCGGAAGCAAATACTTGTGTGTTGAACAATTACATAGACAGAAGCAGAATCAGACAAAGTCAGAGCTTATTTAAAACAAAACAGCTATATTACATATATACACAGATAAGTTACATGGAGACAAATCAACAGCATAACAGCATTTCTTCATACATGGCATACATAATTAGCACATGGCATAGAGAGACATAGAATGGGTGCCTTACTCACAAGGCCCACTGAACAATGATTAACAGAGCACTTAAATACATTTGTCAGTCCAGTCAGGTAACACATTGCATCATGGCTATTGCAGCACCTTGCATAAGCAAAACCCATTTAAGTACATTCTTTTCACCTGCAGTCTAATAGAAAAAAACCTTTAGACTGAATTACTGTGACTTTGCACATTTGCAGACTCCATCTTAGAAATCACAGAGACCATTTATTTATACACCTGTCTAATACATAGTTTCACTAACTAATATCTGCATGGGTTTGGAGCTTTACAGCACAACCATGTGCATCAACAATGAAGATGATATACCATCTGGATAATCCCAATTTTGGAGACTCTTTCTGGGATTTCTTCAGAAAGAATTCATGTCACTTACCCAAGGTAACACAGGCTGGCTCTTCTCCAAGAATCATAGGGCGTTTATACACGACCCCTAAACTCCGGGGCAAATGGCTCCCAGCTCCGGAGCTTAAAAATGTTTACCCACCAGCTCTGGAGTTTACAGGAAATTAAGTGCGACCCTGCCCACTTTAGCGCGTCCCAGCGCAGCTTTCAGGTACCTGCTCTTTGGAGGTGAAAATTATTTGATCCGGTGTAACAATAGTGAGTGCGGGGCTCTCCTTGCTTCTTTCTGTTTGTTGTTTTTTGGCTCCCGCCCCTTTAAGAGCTACTTTTACAGAGACGAGAGGCAGAACGAGGTGAGTGGCATGCTTTTCTTTCTCTTTTTCTCCCTCCCCTCACGCAGCCAGCAGCCAGGAAGTGCGGAGGGGGTGGGGACACAGGAAGAGCGACGAACCCCTAAGATCTCTGGTCCGAATTTAAGTGGCCAGCGGATCTTAGGGGTCGTGTAAAAAGGCCCATAGTGGGAAACTGAACCTCCCAACTCTATACTCCAACTCATTGAACTATCTACCAGCACCTTTATTGAAGTAGTTCTAGCTTTGTTCAGTGAGAGGGTTCCAGCTTTCCCCCTACTTACTTCCCTGGGGACTACTTTTGACTGGACAACTAGACAAGTATAGAAATTGCCAACAGATGGCCAATTTTAATTCAAAAACTCCTATTCTCATTTGATTTACTGTTTTGTTATTCCAACCTGCCAGTTATAACCAGTATTGAATTGTATAAACTGGGGCATTATAGGTGTTAACTTCCACTTTCCATCAGTTGCCCTAGCAGTCAGTACAAAAAGGCAGCCAGCTCAATAATCAAAATTATCATTGTTGCCATTATTATCAAGAATATCAGTTTCATACACATTGCCAATATAGTTTTAGATACAGTAAGTGGTTTACAAATTAATGAATACAAGTTCTGTAATCATGTTTTACCTAAAAATCAATAAGTAACACCCTTTAACCTTTAATAAATAGATTGTCAATAACCACTTTTCAAAAACAATGGTGCCTTTTAAAAAATTTATACACATTAAGGTTTCATTAATTGAGAGTCACAGTCTCAATGTTGGGGCACCCTTAAAAGTATACATTTTTACAAAACCCTCCCCTTTGCATTCTCCATATAGCCCATGTGTAATCAATATATTCATGTATTATTTGAACTACACGCAGCGATGTAAAACTGTATAACTGAAGCCAAAAGTCCACACCTGCCCAGGCATGATGTAATGTTCTCATTATCCCATATATATGACCTGACCTCTAACACTACACATCCCAGAGATGGCTAGAAAGTCCTTTGTTGGACGGCCCAATTATTTCAGAAGTGCCCCTTACCCCTCTTCCCTTATCACATATATTTACATCCAATATGTTATTACTGATGTATTCAATAGTGCAACCAAAGAGGCACACATATCTGTACATATTATTTTAATAGTCATTTGTAATGAATTGTTGAGTTTAAAATAAGATTAAAATTCTATTTCAGACAGGCTAGCCCTGCTGAATTCTGCTGGGCCCCAGTAGCCCAATGAAGCATCCAGCGAGAGAGAGATCCGGAAGGAAATACTGCGTTTATTAGGCCCAATAAAGACAGCAGGTGGACACAAGCCAGGAACCAGGCAAAGATGTCCGACCCCGAGCACATGGAAACCCCAACTTTTATTGATCCCCCCCTCCCTTCCCTGGGTGGTGCCTGTCCAGGGATTGGCTGAAGGATGATTTTCAAATGGTCCAATCAATGTAGTCCAGGGGTTGGCCAGAGGCGGTCCTGGGCTGTCTCTGGCAGGCTGGAGTCGGATGCCTATGTAGGTGTTAATGAGTCCGGAAAGCCCTTTGATTGGGCCATCGTGATAGAACAATAAGAAGGGGAAGCAGGGTATTGTCCATAGGTCTGGGCTAACTTATGGAAATCAGAAAGTCAATAGAGGTTGATACAAAGAGTTAAGAGAAACCAGGAAACCTGATGAAATAATCCAGAGGTGTCTGGATGGTCCTTTGTGGGTGCAAAGATGTGGTGGTGGAAACCCCCCTCAGGCTGTGATAACATCTGTGGTCTACGTGACAAGGAATTCTTGTACTTCAGGAAACAGCTGTGTGTACGTGCCAAGAAATCTGAGGCAGATGGACCCCTTCTAGAAGATGTAGCCAGCCTCATGAAGCCGCCATGATGATCCTCTTCTTCTTCTGTGCCATAACCCCCTTGCCCCAGATTAGAGTTAAATAGGCCATAGGATAGGACAGGAAAACACGTTTAAGCACACCCAGGGTAGAAGGGGTGGGAGGAGAGAGAAGGGTGGAGGAGAAGGGGAAGAAAAGAGAGAGAGAGAGAGAGAGAGAGAGAGAGAGAGAGAGAGAGAGAGAGAGAGAGAGAGAGGGGGAAGGGGGGCACCCCCTGAGTTGAGAGTCTGGGGCTATGTTAGGCAGGGGCAGTGGAACCAGGTCCCAGATGTTAAGGAAGTCCCTGATTCCTGAGAATGATGGTTGAAAAATCATTCTCTTTGCAAGCCAGAGCAGGGAGGAAAATAATCCCTCGATTCAGGAGAGATCTTGCCTGAATTGCGGCTCTGGCTGAAATTTCAACGTTGGAAGAATGGGGAAAAGGAGCAGAAAGAGGGTTAAGGAAAAAGGGCAGGGAAGGATTAAAGAAACAGGGAAGGGTTAAACAACAAGGTTGGGGAAATGGGGGGGAAAGAGCAGAAAAAGGGTTAAGGAAAAAGGGGCAGGAAAGGGTTAAGAAAAAGGCAGGAAAGGGTTAAATGGAACTTTTAGCTGGGGATATTCCTGATACCTTGGCTGGAGCCCCTGGAACTGGGAAAATCAGCTTCTAGGGGTTCCCGCAAGAGGGGAATCCTGTTTAACCAATTCAGAAAAGGGGACCGGTCTACTCCCATAGAAACACATTGAAACAGAAGGGGGGTTACTTCCATAGGAATATATGGCCGGGAGAAGGCATGAATTTCGAGTCTCCCTGGGACTCGAGGCGGCTACAGATTTTGAATTTGCCCGGGGAAACATGATGGTTCTTTTGGAGGGGTCCGGTCTAATCAGCCAATTCAATGGAATAAGGTTCCCCGCTGCGCCCCCATCTGGCCGTAATTAATTTGACAGTGATTGATAGCTGGGGGCGCTGATTGGTCAAAGTGCGCAGGAGAGCTTATCTTCGCTCCCCTGCTGTTTTATGGAGTCTCCGCGTTAATAGACTGCCGCAGGAGACTCGATACTATGTAAACTGTTAAATGAGGTGCGAATTTGAGTCTTCCACTGCCGAATCTCGGCTCGCAAGGCTTCTCAGCTGACAGCAAGAGGCGGCTTGTATTTCTCCCGATATCTCGGGAACGGTTTCGAGTTTTTGAACGGGGAAAAGAGTGTAGTGCTTGTGACGGTGTGAGGGCCATTTGGGTCTCGGAACCGCTCCAATTATTTATGAATTTTTGATTTTCCACTGTGACTTTTCAGAATCACATATAGAAGTAAAGTATATAATTGCCCTTTTGTATTTTGTCTAATTTAGGCAGTTTTTGAAGTCTAACACATGGTGGCTCAGTGAGGGGCGTGGTGGGTCAGTGGACTAAGGCTTCTGAAAACTGTCGGCTACAAAGTCAGCAGCTTGGCAGTTCAAATCCCGGGTGCCACGCAACGGAGCGAGCTCCCACTGTTAACCCCAGCTCCTGCCAACCTAGCAGCTCAAAAGCATGTAAATACAAGTAGATAAATAGGTACCGCTGTAAAAAGGGGGAAGGTAAAACTGTGTTTCCATGCAGCCATGCCGGACACATGGCCACAGACTTGCACAACACTGGCTCTTTGGCTTGAATACGGAGATGAGCACCACCCCTAGAGTCAGACATGATTAGTACGACCTTGACCTTTACCTGTTTGGCTACAATCATCCATTATGTTGCAAGAAAGTTATTGTTTAATTGGATGCTTCAAAGGAAAATGCAAGATAACGGGCCTGGAAAGTTAGGAAAGGGAGGACTAAGGAAGGAGCACCAGTGAAAGTGAGGTAATTGTTTACTTTGAAGTAGGGATAGGGCTGGACACGGGTGGAGCATATTTCCTTTGAAGGAGGAAAAGACAAGAATGCATTGGATCAACTGAATTCTGATTGTAGTGATGCATTACTGGTAACTAAAATGAAATTGATAATGTAACTATATAATTAATGAATTACCCCAGGCTGCCCCTTTCCTGACTCTTGCGGGAATGATCAGTCTACTGTCATTTGTTTCCAGGTGAAAATAAATTGTATTTGATCTCCCTTTGAATAATTGCTTAATTGGAAACCTGAAGCAATTTCAAAGACATAAAAAGGAACAGGTTAGCTGTGACTCATCATCAGTTGTAATAAAATAATTGGAACCCCCATGGAACATCTTGTCATCTGCGCTAAGATAATCAAAATACTGTTATACTGTACTTATTTGTTTCTTTAGCTAACTGCCTTTCTCCTGATGAGGAGAGCAAGGAGGGCTCGCAATATTTAAAACAAGTAAAGTCACAAGAGATGGCGAAGCAGGAAAAAAAAACTTTTAAACCGAACTACTGTATACTATAAACATGGGAGGTTTTCATTTGCTTATGACACACACTCCCTCCACTTCCCCGAAAGTACAGGAACGAAACCTTAACGTGGCGGGAAATGTATTTAAAATAAAATAAAATTATAAAAACCGCCAGTGTTGCAAAAGCAACGCAGGGAACACAGACACTCCCTCCACTTTCCCGGAAGTACAGGAATGAAACCTTAACGTGGCGGGAAATTTATTTAAAATAAAATACTTTAAAAAAATCACCAGCGTTGAACACAGGTTTCCTTAGGAACCCCCAGCCGTTTCCACTCATTCCCCCCCCCCCCCGCCGCAGACGTGGTTCGCGCGGGAACCGGAAGAGAGAGGGCTGCGGCGCCAAGGGTGAGCAGCAGCGCAGCCCTTCTCCTCTAGGGGCTCCTGGGATTCGGCCGCCGCTTCGGAGTCCATTGGCTCCGGCTCCGGCAAGATGGCGGCGGGAGCTGTGCTGGCCCGCGAGGCCGGCGGGGAGGCTCCCTGCAGGTCCCGGGAGAGCGAGAGCCGGGAAGGAAGGGGAAGGAGGAGGAGGAGGAGGATGACAGCGCCGCTGCTGATGCTGTGCGGGGCCACGGTGGTCGCCTGGGCGTCTCTGGCGACGGCGGCGGCGGCGGAGAGCCCCGTGCGGGAGCTGAGCGGCTCCAACTGGAGCCTCCTGCTGCAGGGCCAGTGGATGGTGGAATTGTGAGTGCGGGCGGCGGCGGCGGCGGCAGGGCGGACGGGGCTCGATCCGGGGGGGGGGCAAAGGAGCAGCACAAAACTCCCGCGGTGCGATGATCCTGCAACATGAGGTTTGGCTGCCTAAACCCGGGTGCTTTGCAGACCTTGAGAACGGCAGGCTTTTTTTTTTAATCTTTTAAACTTTATTGCATATTCCTTTTTTTTCTTTCTTTTTTTAAATTATTATTTTGCATAATATATACAAACAGACTCTGGTCTTTTTCTAATGTGACAGGTTGCGCCGGTGGTGCCGCGCGCCCTCTTTCTTCTCTCCACGTTGCTGGCTGCCGGGCTACACGCCTTGCTGCTCTCTGGACTTTTTAATTGTGTGCCATGCCTGGTGTGCGACACGGCCAGCTCTTCCTCCTCCGCTGGGCCGTTTTGCTGCCCTTGCGAATACAGAACACTGCCCTAGTACCTAGAGTGGGAAGAAAGAGCCTCCCTTCTCCCCGGAGTGTGCAAAGCCCTTGGCACCTCTATTTCTAACATGATGATGATTCATTCCTTGCTGCCTTTGGAAGGGATGGTTAGAGAAAAGGCAGTTTTGCAAAAGGCCATGTGATGGGCTTTAAGGAGAAAGTTCAAACCATGGGCTTCTTGAATCTGTTACTCTGTTGATCTTAAATGTATTTTGTGTGTTTGACAAAATAGCCTCGATGCTGGACAAAGCAGCAAAGGATGCTGGATGTGATACTGTAACTTTGTAAGAAGGCACTTGTAGATCAGGCAGCAAAGGGACAATTTGTTCAGAATATAGACCTAGGCAATTTTTAGTTGAAGGGTTTTTTGTTTGTTTGTTTGTTTGTTTTTGCTAAACTTGAGTTGCATGGGGGTTGGAGAGGTTTTTTTTATATAGACTGGTTGTTAGCAACTTTCAGACTTAACTCAGTGTGTTGAGAATATAAATCTATTCCTTAAGTTGCAGTGTTTTAATCTGTTTTGTTTCTGCTATGCACCATAAAGTTGCCTGCTGAATCATAGCAGTCCCATAAATGAATGATGTCCAAAATCCCCAACATCAACAAAAGCCTTTCAGATAAACTTAGCAAGGATCACAAATTGTACCCAATTGTATCTCTTGTTTGGCCTGAGAAATGAAGAGCTTATACAGTGGAACCTTGACTTACATGCTGCTTGACTTGCAGCATACTTGACTTACAGCAAGAAGGGGCCTGTTTGACTTGAGTCGCAGGCTTTGACTTACAGCTCGGAGTCCTGGTACAAGGCACCGGAATCTGGCGGGTGCCGCCTCCAAACTGCTCCTGCTTCCTTCCTCTCCTCCGGCAGCGGCGGCTTCGGCGAGGCCAGCTCCGAGCACCTGGATGTGGTCCTCTGCCTCACTGAAGCCGCCACTGCTGCTGGAGGAGAAAAAGGGCTGGAAGCTCGGGCCTGGCCTCGCTGGTTAGACCAGGGGTCCTCAACGTTTTCAAACAGTGGGCCGGTCCACCACGCCCCAGACACTACTGGGGGCCAGACCACAGTCCAAAAAGAAAAAAGAAAAGAAAAGAAAAGAAAAAGAAAAAGGCCAACATGGAAAAAGGGGGGAGGGAGGGGCAAGTGGGCGGAGCCCATCATGACTGGACCATGATCATTGTATCTCCAGGGCCCCAGCAATGCCTCCTGTTCCAGATCGCTACCCTGAGATGCCACCACTGGGATCCCTCTGCTGCGCCTCTTCCTCCTCCTCCCTCCTCCTCCTCCTACAGTGGCAGCGGCTGGAGTGGCTCTCCTTCCTTCCTTCCTTCCCTCCTTCCTTCCTTCATTGCGTCGGGAAGGAGGTGGCAGCCCAGGCAAACTCAGGCCCCTCATCACTTTCTGGGTGGCCACTCAGGATGAGGAGCAGCAGCCACGGCAGGGGCAGCAAGGCTGGTGCCACTGAGCGCAGATTCAGCCGTGGCTGGTGCCACTGAGCGCAGATCCAGCATGCCCTCGCTGCTCCCCGGAGGGAAAGCTGCTGCTTCTCTTGGCCTGGCCCGGCCCGGCCCGACTTGTTGCGCTGCAAGTGAGGGAAGGAGGGAGGGAGCAAGGGCTGGGAAGGAGTGAGGGGAGGCAGGAAGGCCTGCCCAAAGCCACCTGCAGCCCACTCACTGGCTGAGTCCAGCCAGGCTGCAGTGCTCTCTTGGCTCGCCATCCCACCCATCACCAACCGGGGACAAATGCAGCCCCGCCAGCCTCCCAGGAACCAGGCCCAAGCCACCGCTGGCCTTCTCTTCCCTTCTCTTCTTTCTCCACCACCTCCTCCTCGCTGGTCTCTAACCCGGTGATGGTGGTAGCACTTCAGCCTCCGGCCATGGCTGTGCTCCCTCCTCCCCTCCCTCGCTCCATGTAGCAAGGCAGCAGCTCAGAGGGGGCTGGGTAGGCGGGAGGTAGCTCTGTTTCCCCCTCGGTCGCCTGCCATCCATCCCTCCAGCGGTCCACTGCCATGGCTGCTCTGGCTTGGAAGGCTGGCTGGTGCTGCCTCCGCCTGCCCCCTTTATTCCTCACAACTACAATAACACAGGTGGCAGCCACACAAGGAAGGCAGGTGGGCAGGATGGAGGAGGAGCAGGGGTGGGGCCTCAGGGCCATGGAGGGAATGGGAGACCTTGCCGCAGCTGTCCTGTTTTAAATTGCCCCGCTCAGCTGCACCCGGCACCCTGACCATCTGGGCGGTGGGTAGGAGGAGTGGGGGACCTTGCCGTAGCCCTCCCACTTTGAATGTCCCACTAGCCAGTATGCTGATCATCTGGGTGGTATTTGGGGGAAGTGGGAGAAGTGACATAGCCCACTACTTTGAACTGCCTCAGCAATAGAAGCAGCTGCAGAGGCTGGCTTGTTCAATTGGTCCCGGGGCAGATTCAGGACCTTCCGGCCCCAGGGCCTTAGGTTGAGGACCCCTGGGTTAGACAGTCAGTCGGCTCAGTCTTGTAAAAAATCTGCCTGCAGAATTCTGGTCCACAATGGAAGCATTTTAGTTGGGGAGCTGTACAGTTATGGGACTCTAATGGTAAGCATAGAGTTGTTCAGAACTTGGAACGTCAGGTTAAAAATCAGTAAAACTTAAATGTTAGACATTGTTGCTATGACCATTAAAAAGTGGAGGCGTATAACTTGTGGACTATAATTCCACTGCCTCCTCCTCTCTTTGAAGAGACATTTCATTTACATCCCCAGAAGGAATCTCCTATCCCAGTCAAATTTGTGTTAAATTTCTGTTTTTTTTTTGGGGGGGGGTCTTTTTCATCATCTGGAACAGATTAATCCACTTTCCCATTACTTTCTATGGGAAACGTTTGTTTGACTTAAGCAAAAGCAAAGCAAAGTGTTCTGCTTATATACCGCCCCATACCACTACAAGTAGTCTCTGGGCAGTTTGCAATTTTAATTACTGTGTGCAGGCTACACATTGCCCCCCCAGCAAGCTGGGTACTCATTTTACCGACCTCGGAAGGATGGAAGGCTGAGTGAACCTTGAGCCTGCTACCAGGGATTGAACCCAGGTCGTGAGTAGAGATGGGCACGACTTGAAAAAAATTTTTTTCGAGTTGTCGTTAGTTGGGCCGGTCCCGTTTCGGCTCGTTTCCGGTTTTCGCAAAAATTCGCAAAAATTAGTCGGTTCTTTTTTTCGTTTTTTTGTTTTCGTTAGTACTGGTTTTTTGGGGGGGGGCGGGCTCCTGGAGGCACCTCTGTGGGGTGGGTGCCTCCTCTGGCCCGCTATAAAGGGAAAGTGGGCTCCTGGAGGCACCCGTGGGTGCCTCCTATCCTCACCCACTAGGAAGGGGAAGCAGGCTCCAAGAGACCCCTCTACATGGTGGTCTCCCCTCCTCACCTGCTGCTGCTGCAAAATGGCATGCAATAGCCATATGGATATGCATACCAGTTGCAGGCTATGAGACCAGTGAGAGTGATAGCGTCATGCCTTCCCTGCACAAGGCTCTCGCACCGCCATGTCTCACAAAGAAGGGAATCGTACTTGCGTGTAGTGCAATATGCAAGTAGATCTGGCTTAGGGTTAAGGTGGGTTAGTGCAAGGGCTAGGGTTAGGCTAGTGACGGGTAAGGTTACTGTGGGCTAGTGGGTTGCACCTCTGGGTGCCTCTCTGACCCAATAAGAAGACAGTCTGTGACGTATGGGTAAGGAGTCAAGGGTTAGGGTTAGGGTTAGGGGGCTAGGGCAGGTTTTAGGGGGCTTTTGGCACATCCCAGAAGTCTCCATGGCCAAGTGGCCATGCGTTTGGTGGGATGGCTCCAAAAATTTGCATGGTCGTCCACTCCCACCACATGGCTGGCCACTCAGCCAGCCCATCATTGTGCAGGTGTAAATAAAATAAAATAAAATAAAATCAATGGAGGACAGAGGAGGAGAGGAGAGACATATTGTTGCAAGAAAAAACCCACTGCTACTGTGAAAAATCTGGCAGTTTATAAATTTTCACGTGTTTCTGTTGTGCTTGTGTGTTTTTGGACCACAATTTCAAAAACAATATTGCATTCGCCGCCCCATTTTGGATCCCCCGCCCGCACCGCATGGCATGGCGACTCGAGTCCGGCTGCCTAGGACGGGGGGGGGAGGCGGGACCCCCCCTCCAGAAACCACCCCTCCGGTAGGTGCCCTGCACCCTTAGTCAAGCAGGCATTTTTCCGCCTGCTTTTTTGGCCCGGGAATGGTTGGGGGGAGAGTTTAAAAGTTTTTTCCTGTGCCGTCTGTGCCGCTTGCTTGCGCTTTAATTGCGGCGGCCGGCGGCGAGACTGGGCTTTTTGCTGGCTGCGAGCCTGCGGCGAGTCCCACCAGAGCAGCCCAGGACGGGGGATGGGGGGGAGGCCGGGGACCTCCAGAAACAACCCCTCTGGTAGGTGCCCTGAGGCCGGGGACCTCCAGAAACAACCCCTCTGGTAGGTGCCCTGAGGCACAGAAGGCATTTTTCTGCCTGCTTTTTGGCCAGGAACCAATTTTTTTTAACTTTTAAAAACTTTTTTTCTGTGCCGCGTGGCATCGCGCGATCACGTGATGCAAGGAACGAGCACGACAAATCAGACCAAAATTGTTCGTTCGTCGGTTCAAGCTCGAAGTCTGGCGGAGTAATTCCCGTTTCCGTTTCCGTAGAGTATACCGAGAATACCGCTAAGTCGTGCCCATCTCCAGTCGTGAGCACAGTTTTACCTGCAGTACAGGCATTTAACCACTGCGCCACGAGGCTCATGTTTGACTTATGTCTAGACCTCTGGAACGGATGAATGATGTAAGTCAAGGCTCCACTGTACCTGTGCAGTGAAAAGGGGATATTCTGCCCACCCTCACCCCACTACACTTGCAACTTGAACCAGAGTAATTACTGTTAACTAAAGGAATTGCAACCCATTAATATCTGGAAAGTCATAAGTTACTCACCACTCATATAGAGGGAGAGGTTGTTCTGGTTTTGAATTCCTATATGTATCAGGCCCTACTCTCTCAGTCTTTGAATTGGCCCACAGTTGTATTAGCTTTCAGGCAGTATCAAGATCAATGTCATTTTAGATCATCTTATTAAAGACAAAAGGGGTGAGTATAAGGAAAGAAACATTGCCACCATGTCTTAAGGCTTGCTTTATGGCTGGGCTGGAGCAGACTGAATAGGGCAGGTTGGAGGCCTGGTATACCATTTGGTGTGATCCTCACATCCAAAAGGTGTATGGGCCCCAAGCAACCCTATTTGATCTGCTTATTAAAGTGAATGTGTATTGCAAGTGACCTTTAAATGAAGTGTGTTACACTTCTCTCTCATGTCTTGTCAAAAGCCTGACACAACCTAATTACACACATACCCTTCTTTCCCTTGTCTTAAAGGGCCAGAGTCAAGACACTGCTAGGGTGGTGGATTCAGCTGTGGGCAGTTTCTGAACTTGCCCTTAAGACAAGGGAAATAAATAAGTTTTAATTGTTTTTATAGGTGATGGAGTACATTTTGGAGACTAAAAAAGTATTCCCCTCCTCAGTCAAGGAGCAGAGGAAATATTTAATTAGCCAATATCCCGAAGTGTATCAAGCTGCTCTTACTATTGGGAAATCAAAAAAGGGGAAGGTTTTTTATTATTGCCCAGTTATCAGACACACTGAAAATGGAACAAAAGAGAGTGATCCTACTCATACCAAAAAAAGTCAAAGTTCCTGAGAAATCCCAGAAAGGTGGGGAGTAGGATGACTCTTGGGGTGAGCTGGTTCACTCCATCAAAGATATCTGATTACTATCTTTGGGGAGCACGCCATCCACCCCTGTTGTGGACTAAACAGTGGACTAAGGGTCCACGTAGCCAGCCTCTGTGTTTTTGTTTTTGTTTTATTTTTTGTTTTAGAGTATTTTACTCGGCCTTTCTCCTTGGAAAAGGACCCAAGGTGGCTTACAGTAATGAGGGATAATATACAATCCAGAACAATTAAGACATGTTCAAGTATTTGAGGACAAAGAATTGGGGACATCTTACAGCATTAATAGGCAACATTATATTAAAGCTACAAGGTTATAAGTAGTTATAAAAACAAAGTCTATGTGAACCTATAGATTCATATAAAATACACATAATGGTAGTCCATCATTCAGGGAAAGCTTGCCTGAAGAGAAAGGTCTTTGCCTGTGTCCAGAAGGACAACAGAGATGAGGCAGTCCTGGCCTCTAGTGGGAGGGAGTTCCAGAGTCTGGGCGCAGCAGTCGCAAGGTTCCTAGAACAAGTAGTCAAAGAACAGGCAGTTCAAATAAAGGAAGTACAATGAGTAGTTGGTCTCTTATGAGAGTTAAAGGAATGGCCCAGTTTCCCATCACACCTTCTGCTGCAGCAAGATGAAATGATTTCTGTTAGGTGAAGGTTGATTGAGGGAAGAGTAATGATGTTCTGTATTTTAAAAAAGTTGGCAGTATCTCTGTGTCCATCCTTCCCTTACTGTAGGTTGTTGATGAAATGTTTCCTGCCAGGGTGGCAGACTTGCCTTTATTTAATTCCTCATAGCCTGGGAAAGAATTAGTATTAAATTTATGTGGAAGCTTTGTCAAACTGTCCAAGTTAAAGGCATTTGCAAGTTAAGTTTCAATCTCAGTAAATCAGCTTTCAGTTTCAGTTGAAAGACACTTTGGTCTTACCTGACTAAATAGCAGTTCAGGGCAAGATCTGCTACAGTGTAAGGACAAAGGCCTTGTGAGGAACGTTTTGTTCATGAACTGTTTGGGTGGAGAATTTCTCCCCAAGAAATAACCACCTTTTTCACAGCTCAGATATGTGTCTGAAAGAATAGCATCAGGTGGGTACAGAAGGTGTGCAGCTTCTGTCATCCTGTTTCCATTGATTAGCAAGTATGAATCACCTCTGCTGAGACTAGCCAGTGTTGGGTTTTCACAAAGCAATATCCAGAAGTATTTTAGATAGCAAAAATCTGGAATCATAGACTTACAGCAAAAGGTACTGCAGATATTTTTGTGTCATATGTCTGAAGAAGTGGACTTGTACACAAAAGCTCATTTTAAAATATACAGTATTTTCTGTGTATAAGACTATATTTTTGTCTAAATTTGTTAGACAAAAGATTGAGGGTCGTATTACACATAGAAGTAAGCCAACGAAAGAACTGCTCAGTTGCAAAACTGTAATTTTGGGCTGGACAAGTAGGTGCCGTCTTATACATGGAGACATCTTATACATGGGAAGGTCCTGTAACTGGTAGTCTTCGAGGAGCCATTTTTGTCTTTTTGCCTTTTTATTTTTTGTCTTTTGCCTTTTTTATTTTTTTCCTTTTGGTTTTGCCTGATAGGCAGATGTATTGTTAACCTTGTATTTAGCACTAAGTTATTCTTTCCTAGAACATGTATACAACACAAAGAGTCATGCTGAATGCCAGTAAATCACTTGTAAACAACACTTCTGTGTATGCAAAGTGAATTAGACTAAAATACTATACATGTTCCTAGTTGTAAATGGGATTATTTCCTTACTTTTTGTGTATAATTGGCCTTCAACAATCCAGAGGGTTTTTGCAATAAAATGTTGTTGGACTGGAAGTTTCACAGGTGTACGCAGTTTTTAATGGGAACGTATATATTTCAAGAAATGTTAGGATATTGTAACGGGGAGATGAAATACATTTTCTTATCTAAGGTTGCAATTGCAGCTAGATTTGCAGCCTATTTTATCAGGTCACATAGAAACAGCAGATTATTCTGGTGCCAGTGTTCATATTGGCCCCTCAATCTGATGCAGTTTGAGCTGTGCCACTGCTTCTCCCTTTGATTCTACCCTGCATCAATCCATGAATCTCTTTTTATGGCTCATTATGAAGCTTGTGGACTATTTTACTTAGCAGTGGGCACTAGGGAAAAGGGGCAGTTTTCCAAACTTCTCTATGGTGTACAAACACATAATACAGTACTGTGAACCATAGTAGTCTGCTGTAGGTTTTAAGAATTGTTTCTGTTTCATTCCAGTTTTTAATATTTTTTAAATTCATGCAGAGGTGATCTAGAGCAAATCTCATAATTTGTTTAAAGAAAATGAAAAATATGTCAGGGGAGCTAGGGAGGGGAATTGTACATGTTGTTGCTCTTCCTGTCCAAAAATGACACCCAGTTTAGGGTGTCACCAGAACACAGTCAACCCCCACCCTCCTGTCACCATTATTCTCAAGAGCAAAACAATTGATTACATAGGGGAAAGTCCAAATTGTTTGAAAAAAATAGAACACACCCCCATGGCAAAGGGAAAAAACACCTTGGTGCAGAGAGTAAAAAGGAATGGACTGATTTGTATTGGCCATCATATCATATGATCAATAACAATGTGAATTGATTCATTTTACACCTGGGGCAAATCCGGAAGCCTTTGACTATGTAGTAGAAGCCTAAATAATTCCACCTTTTGAATGCCTATATTGGTATCATTCAGCTACACCTAGCTGAAATGATAAAATTAGCAATGCATTCCAAACAGGAAGTGTATTCATATTGCTTTGTGAAACATGCAAAGTAAAAAGTTGTTTTTATTTTGCATGAGTTGTTTTATACAAGCTGGCAGTATATAAATTTTAAATAAAGTAAAAAGTAAAGTAAAAAGTATCCTTGTGACTGCATCAGATTATAATGCAATTAATGTCATTGTGTCTCTGTGAAATATTAAGGGTACTGTACAGTCATGTGCACTTTTAGCTTGGAGTATGCTCTGTTGAATGCAGTGTGGCTCACTTCTGAGTAGGCATGTTTCCTTGATAAACTTTCAGAAAATTAGTAGAGACAAGCGTATCTGGACAGACAGCACATGCCCTTGAATAACAATGCCTTGCCTGCAAAGTAGCTACATGTACCTAATCAGAACTGTTACTGTTGATACCCAATGGTAACTGTGGTTGAAGGTCAAATGTTAGGGTAGAACACTAGACATGGGCACGAAACAGAAAAATGGTGTTTCGGTTTTTCGTTTGTCGTTGAGAGGTCTGTTTCGGTTTGTTTCCGTTTGTCGGGAATTTTTTGAAAAATTTCGTTACCGTTTTTCATTTTTTTGTTTGTCATTTCTACCCGCTTTTTGCGTGATTTTTAAAGCATTTCCGTGCGCAGGCATCTTCCAACACCCCAGACCAGAGGGAAAACACTAAAAAAATGGATGCTGACAGAGACACAGTATAGACTAGGTATGGAGGGAGGCTGCAAAGGCAGTGGCGGGCGTTGCCCAGGGTGCAAGACAGCCACAGAGTGACTGCACTGCAGGGCAGGGGAGGGCACTTACCAAGAGGTACGCAGCACGCACACAGGGAGGCTGCAGGACTGAAGCTAGAGTCACAGAGACAGCAATCCCACCCTAACTCCCACCAGAGACTGCAAGGAAGACGGGGGCTGCCAGACCTTTTTATGCCCTCTGTGGCTGCCAGACCTGCCCGCCCAGTCTGCAACCTGGGCATGCTATTGGTTGAACATGATCCCACATCACATGGCTTGCCTCCATTTTGTGGCTGGTGGCGACATCCATTTTAAAGGGAAAAGAAAATTACATTGCGATGGGAGAAGACAAAAACAAACATTTTAAGGACCCCCCGGTAGGTATTATTAGACAATATAAATAATTATCACTGCATTTTTATGGATGTCCAGGGCATTTTTTAACATTTAAAACAGCTCATTTCATTGCGCGTCGCCATTAATGGAAATGAAACGTAACAACCTCAATTTTCGTGGTTCTGTTTGTTTCGTTTCATTTTCATCACAATTTTCGTTTGTTGTTTCGTTACGTAACGGAAACGACAAACGGTAACGGAAACGAAAAAATGTTCGTTCCATGCCCATCTCTATAGAACACTTCAGGTCCTGTTGGGATGCATAAAAATATCATCAAGTATTTGAAGCACTTGTTAATTGAATCCAGTAGGGATCTTCAAACTGTTTGTGCTGGTGTTTCAAAGTTTGTGTGCTGGAGTAGGCCTAGCAAAATGGTTGCATAGGGCAGGAGCTGTCTCATTTCTGCAAGGGTCCCCATGGTGAAGAAAACACCCATTTCCTAGAAAGCATCGTGACTTCCCAAACAAATCACATTCTCCTGCATTCTGTGTTCTTCTCTGCTGCCCATTTTACAGAAAGCAATAACCTGCATGCAAAGTAGAGATCCGTTTAGTCTCAAATGCCTAATATATGATTTATGTGGACAGAACACAACATAATATCTCTTTTACAAGAGTCAAAGGCTAGATGCTCAGAGAAGCACAAGCAAAATACGTAGTCATAGCCACGCACAAAGTGAAAGAGAAAAATCTGGCAAGCCACACCACATCAAAAGAAACACTGAGAAGAACTATCAAGGATGCACTACACCAGTGGTCCCCAACCTGGGGGGGTCGGGACCCCTTTCGGGACTATTTCACAGGGGTTGCCATGAGCCAGTGAAGAAAAAGACACAAGGCTTGGGTCTGGAGGAAGGGGGGGAGGAAGGGGGGAAGAGTGAGTTACAGCTTGATAGGTTGGAGGGGATGTCTGTCGGTGGCACCGGAGGCTGCAATTGGCTGAGGGTACCTGTAGAGGGAAGTTCTCTATGACACCTGTGGCAGTAGCCTGCCAAAGGGGCTTTGTGGCATCTTCCAAGCAGGGCAAGGGGTCACCACAACAGGAGGAAATGTATTAAAGGGTCGCAGCATTAGGAAGTTTGGGAACCACTGCACTACACCAAGGAAAAAGCACCAGCCAAAACACACAGCAATACAATAACATTTTCTTTGTTCTTCTCCATCCTCTCTAGCTCCCAAGATAATCCTTTTTTTTTTTTGTTCTCTAACATGGTCCACTTTTTAAAAACATGGCCAGTGATGCTATAGCCGTAGACTATTTTTATTTTCTAGAAAAACGCTTAGGACTCCATTTGGTACCCAACTCCTTCTGGAAATAAAAGTCATTTAGGAGGCTGAAGCTGTTCTTTGTAGGACACCAGCCAGCCTATTGACACGGGGAGTTCTGATTTATAAAAAATAAAATAGGAAGCGCATTGAGTATCAACACAAACTGTAGGTGCCTGTGTGAGAAATCTAGGAGTTGAGTATGACCATAGGTGAAGGGCATAGATGCAGCCAGTGATCTACCTTTGCTAGCCATGTGTGGCTGAAAGATGAATCATGAATACTTCAGTCACATAGTCTTGAGGAGATGAGGATTGGCTGCACCCACTTCTCCCTGTGGTACATAACTGGGGAGTGGTACAAACTTTATTTGGAAGATGTTTATCTTTGTTAAAACAGTATACTCTGATCTTCTGACTATCAAAGTTGGGAAAAGAAGATGTGAAGCAATGCCTGAAGTAACTTTGTGACATTTGGGACTTTAAGAGAGTATAGTTGTTGAGTTATCCTGCTATATAGAGTTATTATCAGTGTTGCTCGGGAAAACTGGAGGGAGTGTATGTCTGCCAAACAATGTTATGTTGATACTTTAGTTTATGATATGTCATCAAAATGACTTGTACTGGAAGTAAAACTACATCGAAGCAGACATGCTAAATTTCAAATCTATAAATCCATTAAATAGAAAAGAGTAGCAGCATTTAACACATTTCAATTACTGTATAATTTAATTAAAAATTCATGTTCCAGTAAACGATAGGTTGCTTGTAGTCTGAATGAAATGTTAAGGCTATTTTGAAATTTAGGGTGAATTTTCCCAGTCCAGAACATGGTCTGTACTAGAGCCAGTATTAAAAACTGACTGTTATAAAAAGTTATGCATAAACCATCTGAAAATGGACAAACATGTTTGTTGGTGAATATCTACTAGGAGAGATGGCTCCAGTATTTAATCTTCACCAAAACAACTCTGTTCTAGTATATGCTTTTCTTATTTGGTGTATGCTAGCTACACGGACACAGACTTGTTCAACACTGGCTCTTTGGCTTAAAAATGGAGATGAGCACTGCCCCTAGAGTCAGACATGACTAGCACGCATGTGTGGGGGAAACCTTTACCTTTTTATATACAGTGGACCCTTGTATAACAAACAGCTTGTATAACATAAAAATTGTACAACATAAAAAATTCTGGAGATAGGGGAAATTTGCTTAACATAATCATCTATGGGGAGAATCCGTACAACATAAAAATGGGATCACTCCGTTTTCAATGCATTCCTATGGGAATTTGTATAAAGGAAAATTTGCTTAACATAATTTCATTTGGAATGAATTAATTCCTTTATACAAGGTACAACTGTACACTAAAAACAGTGTTTCTTCACCTGGAGGATTGTGACTCAAATAATTTTCAGGGGGCGGATTTGCAGGATTCCTTTATATGTGTTGTAACCCTTGTTAAACATTTACTTCCTTAACCTTTTGGAGTGGCATATTCAAATCAGTGTGTATGTTTATGTATGAGAAACAGGCCCTTTCAGGGAGAAAAAAGGCCATGCTTTCTGAAAAGGGATGACTTTACCCTATTAAAATGTGTTTTAATGCTAATGTGGAGGTGAGTGCAGGTTAACTGGTTATTATAAAAGAGGGTTGCAACTTGAAAAAGGTTGGAAACTACTGCACTAGAGAGAGCATAGAAATGAAGACAAACCTTAAATTCCAAGGAGGTTCGTGTAGAGCAGAATGTTTCTATGCTGACATGGTTCAAAGCCATTTAAGGTAGTAAAAATAAACATGACCTTACATTGAGCCTTGAAGCAAACTGGGTAATCAAAGGTAGGGTGAAATTGAAGATAGTTGCCATGGGTCCTACTGTTGAGAAAGATGTTATAGAAGTGCAGTTAATTAAATATTTAATTAACTTTTGTTACTTGATTGCACCTATAAGAACAGTTTTGCACAATCAGATGTTTGTTTTTTGTTTGTTTTTTTTTTTTTACAACTTATATGCCGCCCACTACCCAAAGGTCTCTGGGTGGCTTACAATCAAAATTAAAACAGTTAAAACATCAGATATCAATAAATAATTAAAACAATAATAAAAACTTACACTTACTCTTCATGGTTTCCGGAAGAAACTTCCGTAATACAGCATGGAAGCTGTGAGACAGCCCATGGTCTGAGACAGAGTCTTACCCAAAATGGTCACCTTAAGCCTTATGTGATCATGATGTCTCTTGGGAGAAGCATGGTAGGGCTGAGAGTATTGTGGCAAAACATAGCACTGAAATGATTCAGGGAAGTACAGTTCCTTAGTAATATGATAGGGCTCACCCGATAATGAAGCGGTGTGTTCAATTCACATCACACTCTCACTTCTTTAGCTATGCCCCTTGGTGTCCAGCCTGTCAGCAGATGGAATCGGCATGGGAAGCGTTTGCCAGAAGCAGCCAAGACCTTGAGCTCCAGGTTGGCAAAGTAGATGTCACTCAAGAACCGGGTAAGTAAAATCTGGGTTTTTTAATAGATAGCTAGTGAATAAGTAAGAATAAAAAGAGAATTGCATGATAACATTTTCAAAGAGTCCAGCGCATTGCTTTGCAATTGTGAAATGGAAAAAAAAAAGCACTGGAGCAAGGATAGGAGCCTCAAACCCGAGAGTCAGATATACAGTGTATTTCTGTGTAAAAGATGATAAAACTTGAGGATTATCTTATACACAGATGTAAGCCAAGGAGAGAAAGTAACTGTAATTTTGGGTTGGAAAAGTGTGTGGGTGGGGTTTGGCTTATACATGGGGGCATCTTATAGGCAGAAAAATACGGTAATTACCTTGCTGGTCCATGTGGACTGCAGGATGAGGCTTCCCCTATTTGAAAAGAGAAGAGAGACGCATGGAGACTGACTGGTTTGTGTGTCCAAGCCGTGGCTCAGCTGCTGTACTCCAAGCCAAGGAAAGTGCCATGTTGTGCCCACCCATTTCCCCAACAGGCTGGCTGTGTTTGCTTTTCTCTTCTTTCACTTTCACCTGCAAAGGAGTAGCGTGGAAAAAACACAGCTCACTCTTCTGCAGGTGGAATTCAGCCAGCTGTTCATTTCCTCCACGGGGAGGGCAGAGGAGGAGCAACATTCTCTGGAGGAGAGGCTCCAGCTGAAGAAGCACTTCTCCAGAACTTGATTCCGTCAAGGGATTGGTGGTGCTGGGAAAGGGAGCAGGGGATTAGGTAACCTTGGACCCCTTTCCATAACTCTGCAAGGCTTCTGGGATGGGCATGGGTTAGGTGTGAATCATCCTTATGGCTAATTGGAAGATACAGTAGGACCCCACTATCCACAGGGGATTGGTTCCAGACCTTCCTGTGGATAATGAAAACCGTGGATAAGAGAGAATGCCAAAATCCCCCCCCCAAACTGCTGTTTTCTGACAGTAGCTTATTTTATGGCTGCTGTTTTCTGACAGTAGCTTACTTTATGGCTGCTGTTTTGTGACAGTAGCTTGCTTTATGGCTGCTGTTTTGTGACAGTAGCTTGCTTTACAGCTGCTGTTTGTGACATCAGTTTGCTTTGCAGTTGCTGAATTATTTATATAATTTCCCCCCTGCCAACTGTGGATAACTGGATCAGTGGATATGGGGGTCCTACTATAATTGCTATTGCTGGGTTACTGTCATTTGAGTGCTGAATAACCAGTGTTGGGTGAGATAGACCGGTGTACCCAAAGTGTACATGGCTGTATTTTAATTGATAGGTTATCTGCAATTATCAGTTTCGAGAGGAGCAACAAGTTTCCCACACCCACCTGTGTATTGTTTGATCCATGCCCGTAGGGAAAAGTCTAAAAGAGGAGAGAGGTTTTTGTTCACATTTAGGCTCTATGTCTGCAGAAGACCTAGGTATTTCCAGGTTTCGTACTTGCACGCCCGCAGCCTTTATGTGAGTGGGAACCTCTTCTCTTCAGGCTTGTCTCTACTCCATTGGAAAAAGTGATGAGGCAGGGTGTGGGGCTTGCTGCTCTTTTCTGTCCATGTTGGTGACACCAGATGAGCTCATAATTGAATGTGACACCACATGGTCACTTCTTTAGCTATGCCCCTTGGTGCCCAGCCTGTCAGCAGACGGAATCGGCATCTGCTCTAAATAGCACATGTATGGGAACGTTCCTGTATAAGCTGTTCACTTGGCTTGGGCTATGTTGATGCGTATATTTGTCTTGGATAAATAGTGTGTCTAGGCTTTGGGGTTCTGCTCAAAGGTGGCCAGGTCAGGACTGGAAAAATTACAGCATTTGTTAAGAATATCATTTAGGCTTCGGAATAGGAGTTGCCAACTAACTGAAATAATCTTTTGAGATGAGAGCAAAATGATTGATACAAATTTGAAAGGTAGTGATTTTTTTTGGACTATCAATAGATTTTGTAGTACAATATCCATTCATAACTATAC
This sequence comes from Phrynocephalus forsythii, assembly GCA_029282475.1. NCBI lineage: Eukaryota > Metazoa > Chordata > Lepidosauria > Squamata > Agamidae > Phrynocephalus > Phrynocephalus forsythii. Next base: position 159,502,557 of record JAPFRF010000002.1, on the reverse strand, counting down.
ATAGCATAGAGGAAGTTAGGCTGTAAAATATATTGCTGGGTAATAAAAATGTTCTGATCTTTGAATGCCATTCAGATGCTGGTTGTTTACACTTCAGTTCCCCTGTACTTCCTTGTCAGATGGTAGATATTATTATTGCTATTACAACCCGTCTACTGTTGCAGCAGCAATAAAGTGAGATGTGCAGCAGCAGGAGTGGCTATAGGCATATCTCTGCCCCTTGGCAGAGACCATTTGCTATTCATTTTGGGCTCTTGGATGGAAATTGCTGCAATTTTGGTTCACCACAATTTGCGTGGTAAATCTGATACCTGCTGATAGAGATCTATGATACCCAGACACACTTGGAGGTTTTAGGCTAGGCAACATTCTGCTCCAGTAAATTCATTCATCTTTTGTTTAATATAGAGTGATAGCCATGTTGTTTGTTTATAGCGCAGGACTGCACAGGGTTACTCAGAAGTAATGCAAGAAGAGATTACCTCCGGGTAGCCTACTCCACTACCTTGGTGGAGGTAACAGGATATAGAATAGCAGCTTTGGTCTACGCGCTTGAAGAGCATTTTGGTAGTCATGAGCTTGTGTTCCTAAATGGGCTTTGGCTGTATATTTACTTCTTCTGCATATGGGCCAGGAGTCTTTTCATTTCTCCCCTCATTACTGGTGCACTGTGTATGGGCTCTGTGAGATACACTCAGTGGGCTTGAAACCATAATGGACCATCCGTTTCTTAAACCAGCTCCAGGCACATGACAGTGGCTTCACTTGAAAGCTTGTTTGTTATCAAGTATCCGAACTGACTTGTTATGAGGTTCTTAGTGCTTATGTCTACAAAAGCAAAATAATGCACTTAGAAAAACTCCACTGAAGAAAACCTCTTTACTCCTAGGCGTAAGTGGCCGTTTCTTTGTTACCACACTTCCCACTATTTATCAGTAAGTATATAACTTCCTTTTCCTGAAAATAACAGTTGTTATTTCAATATTTGTATATGGTGGTGATGATATGAGTGTGGCCTTGTGAGGATGAAATACATATATAAAAAATGATAATAGAAGAGCATGAATAAATGCAGCAGTCTAATAGATATCAGTTGTTTTGAGTTTTAGAGACTTTAATTTACAGGATTATGATACTTGTCTCAATGGGACTCCAGTTAATATTTTGGATGGGCAAAAGGTGAAGATTTTTCAGAAGCAAAGCTGAAGTCTTTGGAGGCCTTTGGAGAGCATTACTGAATTTCTTTGCAGAGATAATGCCACAGTCCTTTTGAGTGAAGGAGCTAAGAGATGAAGCAATGCTGAATCCATAGAGCAAGGTCCCAGGGAAGGAATAATGCCAACCTGATTAAGCAGATTTGTCTCTCTATGGCAAATGGCCACTGTGGTAGTTGGATTACTGTGGGATTTATTCATTGAACATTTTGAAGCGTTTGCAAAAGAAACTGGGCACGTATAGCTTAGGTTCTCTGAAGGTCCCCTTAAAATCTGAACTGTACATTGGATCATAGAGTAGATTGGAATGTCTGTAGCTGCTTCCCCTCGAGCATCACAGAAGGGAAAGAAAGAGAATGAGGGACGTTTCTAGGACAGTGTTTCTCTTCATCTCTGTCTGGCAGAACGGGTCCTGCTGCAAAATACTGCCCATAACACCCGATCATCTCAGGCAGGGCATTTGAGGATGCCGTCGCTGAAGGAGGCCCGTAAATATTTGATGAGAAATCAGGCTTTCTCAGTGGTGGTCCCTCAACTTTGGAACCAACTTTCCTCCCAGTCTTTAAGAGACATCTAAAGATGTGGCTTAAAAAACGCTTTCCCTGCATATTAATATACGCTATTAATGATTCACTGTTTATGCATTTTATTCCTTCGCTTGCTTCTAGTCCATCTTGCTCCTCTTTGATACTTTGATATACAGTAATACCTTGGATAACAAATGCCCATGATAACGATTTTTTCTGATAACAAATTGCAATTTCCAGGTATAGGGCTGCCTAGGATAACGAATTTCCAGCATGCATCAGTAAAAAAGAGTTATCCTGGGCTGCATCACATCTGTACCTTTAAAGTGCACTTTATAAACAGTTTTGAGCAAAAAAAAAAAGTGTCTGTGTCATTTTCCTAGGGTCTGGAATGGATTAATTGGTTTCTCATTCATTCCTATGGGAAACCATGTTTCAGATAACAATTTTTTTCGGATAACAAATTGCCTCGGAGAACGAATTAAATTTGTTATCCAAGGTACCACTGTATATTGTTTTTTGTTGGTTATTATGTTTTTTATTTATTGGATTGTTTATCTATTGTATTGTTTGTTGGTCTGATATCTGTTCAACCTTGTAAACCGCCCAAAGTGGCCGTGTAGCTAGATGAGATGGTTTATTTATTTATTTATTTATTTATTTATTTATTTATTTATTTATTTATTTATTTTTATATACCACAATCCGATTTTCCTCAAACGGGAACTCTGGGCGGTTTACAATAATAACTTATAAAACAGAATCCATAATAATAATAATAATAATAATAATAATAATAATAATAATAATAATAATAATAATAATAATAATAATAATAATAATAATTAATACATACATACATACATACATACATACATAGATGCATCTGTTTTTCTTGTATGGATACCTTGCTTGGAATGCACAGAGAGTAAGCAGCAGGGAGAAAGTCAGCATGAACAAGAGGACTTGGCTTCTCTTCTCTTCCTCTCAAGATCTTGCTTAACTCCTATGAACGGGGCACATGCCACAGCAGGGGCTGGTTCTTCTGTATTGGGTGGCTGGATCTCTCCCTTTCGGGCCCCGTGTTACAACTGTCCTGTCCTCTGCTTTCAGTGCAAAGGATGGAGTTTTCCGCCGATATCGCGGCTCAAGGTCACTGGAGGATCTACAGAACTACATCCTGGAGAGAAAGTGGGAATCTGTAGAACCCGTGGCAGGATGGAAGTCCCCATCATCAATCCTGTAAATACATTAAACCTGATTGCCTTGAGTTGGAATCTTACTGGGTTTATTTAAAAGGGTGGACTGAAAGTACTCATTTGCTTCTCCTCCCTCCTTCTTGATACATAATGTGTCCTTTTTGTTGTCATACGTTCTTCCTTAACAGAATCACGGTGCACAGTTCAATCAATAAAAGCAATGAAACTGAAAGCACTAGTCCACCGTCTGGTATAAAATCAGCAACAATAAATCAGAGGTAGGCAGTGGCCAAGGAAACCAGAAGAACCAGGTCTTACTTGACTCTAGAGCCAGCATCAGCGCTGACTGAGGCTCCAGGGGATGGCTTAAAAAATCCCTCCATTGTGTCTTCATATACAGTGGTCCCCCGCCCTTTCGTGGTTCACATACCGCGGTCCCGCTATATTGCAGGACCACAGTACCCAGAAAGGGCTTGACGGAGGGGTGATCGCACACCGCCCGCCTGCGCCTCTTGGGAGGTCTGGGTAAGCAGCGTGCGATTGCAAAGGGGATTTTGGCTGCGGAGCCCCAGCACTGGGCTCCGTGGCCAAAATCCCTTTGTCTGATCGCGCGCTGCTTGCCCGACCTCCCGGGAGGTCTGTGCAAGCAGCATCCAATTACAAAGGGACTTTGGCCACAGAGCCCAGCGCTGGGGCTCCGCAGCCAAAATCCCCTTTGCATCACTCCCCGCTGCCTCCAGCCCTTCCGAAAAGCCTCGGAGCCTTGCAGGGGGGCGGCGGGGAGTGATCACATCGCTCCCCACCTCCCCACCCCCTCCAAAATGCCAAAGAGCTGCGCTTCCCGCCACCACTTCCTGCCACCCTCCGCCCCTCCGGGAGCCCCGGGTGGGGCAGCTGGGAGCGATCACATCGCTCCCCACTGCCCTGGCCCCACCTGACCGCCCCCCCCCCCACCTGACCCGCTTCCGCATATCGCGGATTTTCAGGCATCGCGGGTCGGGTGGGTCCCTAACCCCCATGATAGGCAGGGGTTTACTGTATTATTATACAACTTACAAGGGTGGGAGAAAGAGGAGAACCCCCTTGGTGACTCGTAAAGCCAAACTTTTTGCTTAGATACCACCCTATAGTACTTAAAGCATTCTCTGGGTAGTGTACAGTTTATTTATGCAGGCTACACTTTGCCGGACCTCAAGCTGGGCACTCAATTTACCAACCTCAGAAGGATGGAAGGCTGAGTGAACCTCAAGCTGGCCACTTGGGTTAAACCTGGGTCATGGGCAGAGTTTTGGCTGCAGTAGTGCAGTTTAACCACTGCTCCGTACTCGGGCAGGTGTGGATCTGAAGCAGTCTTTCAGATATTGAGATCCCACACTGTTCCTAGGTTCAAGCATGACTCTTAACGTTTGCACTGGATTCATATGGAGTATGTATTAGCAGTACAGCAGTTCCTTTAAAGTCCTGGAAGTTTTTAGTTTTTTGCAAGAGAGTTTGAGGTGCTTCTTTGTGACTGTTGCTATATTACATGAAATACTGCTTAAAAATAGATAAGAAATCTTTAAGTATCCATAGGCTGCTAACATGTAGTCAGGTGATTTGGTTTATTTGTAAGAAATTTTTCCTCTTCATTCTTGTCTTTCCTTTGTACTGCACAGTAAATTCTGCTCTAAACAGTGATTTAACTATTGTTTAACAATAAGGTTGATATAACTATGTGGTTGTTCTTTTTAGGATGCATGGAATGGCAGGACTATTCCACCTATCTGGATGGATTAGGGTAAGTAAACTGGCTGCTTATTAAGTGCTGTGCAAAAGCTTTATGTGTGATGTACTCTTTTGAAATGGCTTGTGCATTTCCCAGTAGCTGTACAACATGGAAAGCTTTTGTGTGACAAGTGTTGTACTAAACTTAAGGGTGTAGTTCAGTGTTGTTAAAGAAGTGCAGTAATCCTTAGCACCTGCAACATTCTTTGTTCTGGTCAAGCATGTCTCATAATATGTTAGCAACTTTTCATATCTCGGGGAAATTTCCATATCTTAAGTTTTTGTGGAAGACTTCAATTCCCAGGGTGCATTGAGCACCTGATGGACTTCCCTTTTGTATCTCAAAGCATTCATATTCCAAGCTAGCTAGTATAGACAGTGGTAGGTGGAATGAGGAGGATCAATTTCACTTTGATTTGGCAATGTTTGCAGAAAATAAGCAGTGAGTAATGGAGCACATCCGATCTCTCCTGATCTCAGAATCAGGCGGCCACCAGGGAATGCCAGGTGCTGTAGCCACCTGGAGTAGGAACTGGCAAACGACTCCAGTATTCCTGCCAAGAAAACTCCATGGACATGGCATCACGAAGATTTGGTCACGATTGTAACGACACAACAACACAGATTTTGTTCTTATCAAACTGGGTGTATTAGATTTAGCCTAACCCGGGTAAAATGTGACTCTCTCAGTGTTGTTGGACTGCAAGTCCCAGCATTCCCTACCATTGGCTGTATTAGTGATACATTCTGGGAACTGAAGTCCAGCGATTTCTGAAAGGCTTAGACTCATTGAATCATGGGGTTAGAAGGGGCCTACAAAGGACATCGAGTCCAACCCTTTGCTCAACGCAGGAATCCAAATCAAAGCAGATGGTTGACCCATTTTCTCTTGAATGCCTCCACTGGTGGAGCACTCACCAGCTCCCAAGTTTCAATTGTTGTACTGCTCTAACAGTTAGGAAGTTTTTCCAGATATTCAACTAAACCTGTCTTCCCATACCTTGAGCCCATTATTACATGACCCGCACTCCAGGATGATAGAGAACAGACTACATTTCAAGTATCTGACAAGTGCATCATATCTTCATTTACCATCTTGCCTTGTGGCGCAGTGGTTAAAAGCCTGTACTGCAGGTAAAACTGTGCTCATGACCTGGGGTTCAATCCCAGGTAACAGGCTCTTGGTTGACTCAGCCTTCCATCCTTCTGAGGTTGGTAAAATGATTACCCAGCTTGCTGGGGGTGGGTGTAGCCTGCACACTGTAATTGAAATTGTAAAACCACCCAGAGACTACTTGAAGTGGTATGGGCTGGTATACAAGCAGAACACTTTGCTTGGCTTTACTTTAGGCCATAATATATATATTTTGCCTAATATGTGAAATAAATGCTGTGTTCATAGATTCACTAAAAAAGCAAGAAAAAATAAAGGTGCAATAAAAGTACAATAAAAGTAGAATGCAATGAGATGCACCCTTATATTAATATAAATGAATTCATTTAAAAAGCTGTCATGAAATGTCTGAAGATTTTGTCTGTCTTATACAATTTATCCTACAAAGATTGCACTTTCAGTTCCCTTTGTTTGTTTCCTTTTTAGCAAATCGACAACTACTTAACAGGCACTCTTGAACTTCCTGTGTGGGGTTCTTATGCAGTCTTCATAGTGGCTACCTTACTAATTGGTCTCATCCTGGGCTTGGTAAGAGCAATTTTTTATTCTGTAAATGAGCTGTAATGGTGATATTTTTTTTTAACTTTGGAAAATATGGTTTCTTAAACTCACTCATGTGCATACTAGCGTTGCTTTTGCTTATAATGGCATTTTTGAGGTTTGAATTTGAATCTGATGGAGATGATCTTTGAAAATGAAGCACAGATTATTATTTCTCAGGTCTAGTCTCAAGAAACAGCATTGTAGCAGGCAGTGCCATCGTAAGAGGGAGTTAATCTTTGGGGTTTGCTTTGTATTGAAATGCTATTCCATTTAGTTAAAAAGCATCTGGAATTGAATGATTACTTTGGCCATTCATGGCTGCGTAAGAGGAAGGTTCTCTTTCCATTTGGTCACCCATGCCAGCAAATGAGATCTATGCAAGAGGCATGGAAGGTAGTACAGTTGTCCCCCGCTATATTGCGGTTCATGTACAGTGGTCCCAGTATATTATGGGATATGAAGTCAAGGGCTCCTGGGGCAAGCTGTGTGCGCCTGTTTGGGGCCTCCTGCACTTAACCCAGGCTTGGCACTGCCCCAAGCGTCCCTCTGACGGGCTTCCTGGGCCTGTCCCAAGCCCCAGAATTGGTTTCTGGTGAACCAGAAGTGGCTTCCAAAAAACCAGAAGTGACTTCCAGTTCACAGGAAACCACTTATCTGGAGCCTCCAACGGGCCACGCGGGCCTGTCGGAGGCCTCAGAATATGACTTCCAGTTTACCGGAAACCACTTCTGGGGCCTCCGACAGGCCTGGGAATCCTCTCAGAGGCCCACTCAGGGTAGTGCCAGGCCTAAGGTCAGTGCAGGAGGTCCCCAAATGCCCCCCCCCAGTCCCGACTTGACTCAGCATCCGCATAATGCAGATTTCCTTTTATTGCAGGATGGGTCAGGTCCCTAACCTCCCACGATAAATGGGGGGTTACTGTATACCTGAACTGGGAAGAGGAAGAGGCAGAAGAAGAGGTCCTGTCATAAGGAGGGGTGGGGGGAGAGCCTTGAACTCATAGAGCAAGACGGGAGGGGAAAGGAAAGGGCATTGTTGTTGTTGTTCAGTCGTGTCTGTCTCTTTGTGACCCCATGGAGCAGAGCAAGCCAGGCCCTCCTGTCTTCCATTGCCTACCCGAGTTCGGTCAAATCCATGTTGGTTGCATTGATAACACCATCCAACCATCTCATTCTCTGCCATCCTCTTTTCCTTTTGCCTTCAATCTTTCCCAACATCAGGGACTTTTCCAAGGACTCCTCTCACCTCATGAGGTGGCCAAATTACTGGAGCCTCAGCTTCAAAATCTGTCCTTCCAGTGAACATTCAGGGTTGATTTCTTTCAGGATGGATAGGTTTGATCTCATTTCAGTCCAGGGGACTCTCAAGACTTGTCCTCCAGCACCACAGCTCAAAAGCATCAATTCTGCGGCGATCAGCCTTCTTTATAGACCAGCTCTCACTTCCATACATCACTACTGGAAAACCATAGCTTTGACTATTCAGACCTTTGTCGGCAAAGTGATGTCTCTGCTCTTTAAGATGCTGCCTAGGCATCTTTTAATTTCATTGCTGCAGTCACCATCTGAAGTGATCAAGGAGCCCAAGAAAATAAACTCTGTCATTGCCTCCATTTCTTCTCCTTCTATTTGCCAGGAGGCCCAGTAGCCATGATCTTAGTTGTTGTTTTTTGATGTTGAGCTTCAGACCATTTTTCCACTCATTTCTTTTACCTTCATTGAAAAGGTTCTTTAATTCCTTCTCACTTTCTGCTATCAATGTAGTATCATCTGCGTATCTGAGGTTGTTGATATTTCTTCCGGCAATCTTAATTCCAGCTTGTGATTCATCCAGACCTGCCTTTCGCATGATGTACTCTGCATATTTCTGTGCAGCCAGCCCAGGGGAGGGGAATATTTGGCTCTCCAGATGTTTTGGACTACAACTCCCAACCTCCCAAACATATTATAATGATAAAAGGACTGTGGGAGTTGTAGTCCAAAACATCTGGAGGGTCAAATCATCCCCTTCCCTGATCCAGCTCTTGGAGTACTTGCTGCCAGATAAAAGACGTGGGATTCCTGACCAGAATAACTTATAACATCTTACCTCTGATTCTGGGTATCTTTTCAAAAATACACCACAGAATATAGTTTGATTTACTCCCAAGTAAGTAGTAGAATACAGCCTAATTTTACTTTTTCATTATAAACCACAAAATAGAGGCAGCCTTCCAAGAGGAAACTCAGTTATTCAAGAAAGGAATACAGGAAATTGCTTGGCAGTGTTATTCTCCACCACTTAGGTGGTGCTTTCTGATTTTATACATATAGCCACAATTTTCCAGCCCACCCTACTAAAGAAAAAAAGTTGATTCTGGCGATTTAAGTGAGGCTGATGATCGGCTTTATTCTGTTCTCTAGGTCCAATGTAGGAAGATAAGGTTATAGTTATTGTTTGAGGGCTTCAGTACATTCATATACCCTGAATTTTCTTCTCTTCAATCCAGTCCTAGTGTCTGATGCAGATTTCTTATTGAAACCTGAGATCTTTTTCTTGTTGCACTGTAAAATATCAGCATCTCAGAATTTTCCTGTGGTGATGCCTCTTACTATTAAGAACTTCTCACTTCTCATTCCCTGTTCTCTTTGTCTTATGTATCTGTTATCTATTGAGGTTCTTTGCTCTTTTTGTGAAACTCAAGATATTTCTCACTAGAAAACATTGTAAAGGCCATCCACAACTAATAATGTTCCTTACTGCTGCAAAAATTGAGAGGTCCCATCCAGTGAATTTTGTGACACTAATTGATCTTTTGTATTTTGAACTTTATGACACTTGTGGGCAATTTCAGAAATGTTTCAAGCTGGTTTGCATCTCATTCTTATTTACATAGTTATACACAAATGTGTAACATCTCAGCCAAATAGAACTGGAAGCTTCAAATTATCTCCACTCACATGTAATGGCCAGAAGGTTTATGTGAGCTTGTAGTTTGTCACAGCGTTTATTTGCAACACTAAAGTATAATGTAGTAACTGAATATGGCTATAGTACTTTTATATTCTGCTTTTCAGTATTCAAAGTGCTTAACATTATCCTTTATTGTAGTACAGCGGTGCCTCGACTTAAGAAATTGCTTTTGACAGATGAGAAAATTGCAGTCAGAGGATAAGAGGGCAGGTCCTTTTATGGATTGAGAACTGGTTGAGACCCAGGAAACAAAGAGTAGGTGTCAATGGGCAATTTTCACAATGGAGAGAGGTGAAAAGTGGTGTGCCCCAGGGATCCGTCCTGGGACCGGTGCTTTTCAGTCTGTTCATAAATGAACTGGAGACAGGGATAAGCAGTGAGGTGGCCAAGTTTGCAGATAACACAAAACTTTTCCGTGTGGTAAAAACCAGAGAAGATTGTGAAAAGCTCCAGAAGGATCTCTCCAAACTGGGGGAATGCGCTGCAAAATGGCAAATGCATTTCAATGTAGGAAAATGTAAAGTAATGCATCTTGGGGCAAAAATCAAAACTTTATCTATCAACTCATGGGCTCTGAGCTATCTGTGACAGATCAGGAAAGAGATCTTGGTGTGCTGATGGACAGGATGTGGCGATGGCATCTGGCGTGGATGCCTTCAAAAGGGGATTGGACAGATTCCTGGAGGAAACGTCCATCACAGGTTACAAACCATGATGGAGATGTATAAGCTCCAGGCTTAAAACCGGGATACTTCAAGGACCAGATGCAGGGGAGTGGTATCAGGAGACAGATATCTAGTCTCGTGTGCTCCCACACACATTTGGTGGAGCCACTGTGAGGTACAGGAAGGTGGACTAGATGGGCCTTTGGCCTGATCCAGCACGGCTCTTCTTATATTCTTATGTTCTTATGAAATTAATCTGTTCTGAATGTATTTTAAGAAGTTATTTTTTTTTGTAAGTTGAATCATGGTTTCCCATAGGAATGCATTGAAAATCAGTCCATTCCGGAGGTTGGGAAAAAGACAAAAAAGGGAACAGATTAATAATTGGTTTCCAGTGCAGTCCCATGGGAAGGCTGTCCCACCCACCCCTCAATCAACGGCAGTCGAAGGCTGCTCTCCAGAGCCCCCGCCAGACAGCTGATTTTGACAGATCCAACATGTCAAAATCAGCTGTCTGGTGGGGCTGTGAAAAGCAGCCTTTGGCTGCCATTGATTGAGGGAGATTGTCTCCTCCTCCTCCTTCTCTAGGATGCTTTGATCTCTTTTGCAGAGATTGAGTCAGGAGAAGAAGGACAAAAGGGCGATCTCCCTCAATCAAGGGCAGCCAAAAGCTGCTCTCCACAGCCCCGTTAGACAGCTGATTTTGACAGGTTGGATTTGTCAAAATCAGCTGTCTGGTGGGACTGCAGAGAGCAGCCATTGGCTGCTGTTGATATATATATGCCACCCACCTCCCAGGGGTGGAGCTTTGTACTACAAGGAAATAATTGGAAATGGATTTCCTTTCGTAGCTCAAGTTTTTTTGGAAATCAATTTCCAATGATTTCCTTCGTAAGTCAATTTTTTTGGTCATGAAAGCTTTCGTAAGTCGAGGTACCACTGTACTTATACCAACTATGTAAGATACATTTGTAGTGTTATCTTAATATTGATGGCATAGGGGGAGGGCTGAAACAAATGTTTGCCTTTTGTAAAACTCTTCATGTTTTCACCTGGCAAGCCAGGGTAATTGTGAAAATGATGATGACTCATACCACATGCCTTTGTTTAATTTATGTTGAGAAGTGGTATCTGTAGTAAATATCTAAAAGCATTTCCACAAGTAATTGTGTTATTTTCTGACAATGGAAATTTGAAGAAAACTTGGTGAAGCCAACTGTGTCACTAAGTTTTTAAATTAAATCTTCTGTACTTAAAAAGACTAGAAGTACTACTATATAATATTTATAATTGGCATTTCCTATGTAACAATGTTCTTCCAAGCGGCTGACAGGATTAATGAGTTGTTTTATTCTGAATTATGGCTGTGATCAAAGACCTGACCCTAAAATCTCTTGTGAAAAATATGGATATGGCACGCTGAGATACAGATGAATAGTAAGGCAACAGCATACAAGTGGGTAGCATCTACGCTTGGAGAGGCCTTTTTCTAGTTGGAAAGCTAATTGTAGTCTTTATAATTCTACTTCTTATCTTACAGATCCTGGTTTTACTTGCAGATTGCATTTATCCACCCAAGCCCAGAGCAGAAAGTCCTGGTAAGTCTATGATAGTAGAAGCTCAGGTGACAGTTTTAGGAAGCATGTCATTATGAACAGGATTGTGAGCAAGAGCAAATAACTGAAATATACAACTTTTCAGGAGAGCCTGTTGGGTTTGAAAGGACAAGTCTTTTATGTTTTGTCCCACCTTTCTCCCAATAGCTAGCTAGCTAGCTAGTTAGCTAGCTAGCTAGCTAGCTAGCCAATTCTAGCCACGTCATAACTAGGCATGCCTGTGAGGGTGGCAGGACTTAGTGAGTTGGTTCCTTTGACTATCACAAAAACTGGGAAGGGTTGTACGGGACAATGGGTCTGTACCCAAATCATGGAAGAATTTATAAATCATAATAATGAGCCCTTTAAACTGAGTCTGGAAACAGACTGCTAATTAGTGATGCTGTTGTAACAGGAGCAAGAGAGAGAAATGATCTGTTGGAGATGGGCACAAATTACTGTAGTTTGTGCCGCTTTGTATGAGGCTTGCTCTGCTGTGCTAGAGGTGCTATGCATCCCCTCCCCTCTGACCTATTCACCTTTTGTGGTGTGCCATGGGAGTTTCTCTCCTCCAGCAGCACTCCAGTCCAGGCAGGAACGTGGCCTGCTTTTCCTCTCCTCTGGCAGCTGACCGCTCGATGGCTGCACAGGGAGAATCCCTGTCCCACCTCCTTGTCTGAATGGTCAGCGGCCAGAGGAGGTGAGGCATGGCATCATAGTCTCCATCCTGGACTAGAGTGCCGCCAGAGAAGGAAGGCCCCAGGTTCTTGTGACAAAAGGTGAGTGGGCCAGCTAGCCAGGGGGACAGGATGTGCGGTGCCTGTGGTATTACACGGTGTGCTTTGTATGAAGTGGCACACACTCATTTGTGCCCATCTCAGATCTGTGTAACCCAATCTTCATAGCAGTGCAGCTGCAGTGTTTTGAAACCACTGCAGTTTATTAGCATTCTTCAAAGGCAATGCCACATGCGTTATTGCAGCCAACCAAGCAGGAGGTAAATTGGGGATGTGTAGACATCCCCAGGAATGAGAGCAGGCAATGAATTGTTTTTAGCCATGCAAATGCACTCCTAGTCACTGCAGACATCAGAGCGTTGAGATTCAGGAACAAATCCAGGAGTAAACCCAGATCCACCCTGAGTTTTCACAACGACCAAAGAGAACCACTGCAAGGCAGTGTTTCCAGAGAGGTAAACCAGAAGGATAGCATGGTCACTGGTGTTGAAAGCTGAGGATAAGGACAGCAGTTTGGAATCCTACCTTGATCTAGAATGGCATTCACTACTCCCTTTACTCTCTTGGCTAATCTCCCTGACTGATGACTGTGGAGATTCTCAGTCATCCAGGTGAGGTTATCTGGAAGTTGAGTCATGGCAATTGGACTTCTTTTCTCTTGAGTTCAAAAGTCAGAATTGACTTGTGAGCACATTGCTGGTATGATATATGCATTTGCATATGCATATGAGAAAGGTGTAATAGTACATAAGTAGTTAGATAACAGCCCAACTTTACTAACAACCTTACTAAGTTATCACTTCAGTTTGGCAATCAAGCCTGTAAAAAAAACTGATGAAGATTTTTAACAGTGTCTAGTGTATACCCATGGAGCAGCCACAGAACTAGTAGAAAATGTGCTACTTGAAGCACATAAACTTCATAGCAGCTAATGAAGTGATGTGGACTGACTTAAGTTTGAGCTGGTAAAATTATGCATGCTTAGATAACTGCAGTCTTCAAAATCTATGGCAGGTTTTATGTGTTTGAAAATTGGCATTTCTGTAATGCTTCTGATGGTAATGAATTTGATTTAGAGTAATTGGAACTTGTTTCCCAATATGCTAAAGACTATGGTCTTATTTTCAATTGGAAGAAAATAGTAGGTTGTTAAAAAGACCCAGGGGACATTTTTAGGAAACTCGACATTTCCACTAGGAAAAGTAGATTAAGAAACTTCAGAAAGAAAGAGACAGTCATGGTGGGTATTTTGGGCTTCCAGATTGTTAGCTGCAAACTGCAAAGCAATGTTTTCAATATATAAATTGCTAGCAGACACAAAAAACATTACACAGTATTTCTGTGTACCAAGACTGTGGAGATTCTCAGTCCTCCAGGCAAGGTTAGCTAAGAGTTGGGTCATGGCAACTCGACTCCTTTTCTTGTGGGATCAAAACATTTCGTGACTCATCCAAGTAGCTTTCTCAGACTGAAGAAGCTACTTGGATGAGTAACAAAATGTTCAGTCCCACAAGAAAAGACGTCTAGTTGACATGACCCAACTCCCAGATTCTGTGTACCAAGTATTGGGGGTGGGGGTGTATTGTGAGTTAGTGAAGAAATTCAGCCACAAGGGCTGCCTTGAAAACTGTATGAGATATTATGTTTTTAAAAGGTATAACCCAAATTGTTGTCCTCAATGTTTTCGATTCTTCTGCCACCAGATGTAATGGACCCTAGGGATGATAAAACAGAAGAGCTGCAGGAGACCCAAGAAACTACATCAAAGGAGACACATATGGAAAATGGTTTGTCTGAAAAAGACGAAGATGAGTCTGAGGAAAATTCCTCGGAGGATTCTGCAGTTGAAGGATCCCAATCAGAAGAGGACATGGGACATGATGAATCAGGCCAAGTTGAGGAGAGCTCTGTAAGGCAGCGTAAAAACCAAGTGGAGGCAACTGAATTATAGGAACTATAGTACAGTTAGTACTGTGTGTATGTCCTCTGGACCAAAGATACATCCAGAGCCCTCCTTGGTTGCAACTGGAGCCAAACCATTGTCCTGTAGATCATTAGCGCTCGTGCTTTGTGCCAGAAGACTCATGGTTTGTTTTTTTTAGCATTGGTATTTTCTAAAGTTCATTCTACAGGATGACATTTTATTGTTAAGATTATAGCCATGACAATCAAACATAACAAGATTTGTTTTATGTTGAGTTAGGGCTGGGACTAATGAGGGGCTTTATCTTTAGGTCAGGCTAAGAAGTGGGGCAGAATGTGTCTTCGGTACAAATGCAGCTTTTTATGTCTCGGTATCGAGAGCTGACAAAATATAATGCAGATATCGCTCTTTATCGGATGTGTTAGCAACTGTGGCATATGAAGCTTTCTGTAAAGAAATTATCTAGCAGCTTCTAATCTTCCCTATAAGACTTCATTCTGGAGTGTACATGCACAAAGATACAATATGTATGGATTTCATTGCCATCTTTGAAGTAGCTAAGTGTATCGGGTGCAGGTTCACTTCAGATGAATTAAACTCCATTGGGCCAGCATATATATAGTGTTAGGCTCATACCCCCTAACATGTATTTCAACCCTTCCTGCAACAGATAGTAATCTTATAAAAGTATACATACATGACACAACTATAGCAGTTTGCTACTACGTTAATTGCCCTGGTTCTGTGCTGCGGAATAACCTGGGATACATAGTTTGTTGGGATCCTTAAAATCCTATGCTGTTGTTCAGAGGAGTGCCTGACAATTCCTTAGTAAAGGTGGGCTTTTCATTTTGGAAGTGGTCAGCTTCTGAAACGAAATTCGGGAGCCCAGCTGGCATTTGGAACTGGAGAAACAAAATCAACCAATCCCTTGCCTTGCGCTGAGGTCGTGTGGGGCTAAACTCCAACAAGGAAGAAGCCTCCAGTGTTATCTTTCCTTCTCCCTGGCGCTGGCCAATCAGGAGCTGTGAGGGAAATGCATCATCCCGCCTCCCTGTCTGACTGGAAACAAAAAAGCCCATCTCATATTTCCTAGCATAGAATTTTGTCCTTCACCAGACTCCAAATCACAGGATTCCACAGCATGGGGCCATGACGGTTAAAGCACTAGTAAACTCTTGTAACTAAGTAGTGTATGACAGTTACAGCAGCTCGCTACCAAATCAAACTGCTGTAACTACCTTATATTACATAGTGTAAAAACCTTGATGTTTTCTGTGGATCTAAGAATAGTTTTAAAGTATGGATGTCATTTTCTTGAGTTGGTGTTTGAATTGTCTATACACCAAAACAAGTCTCTAAGGCAATTTTTCCATTCCCTGGTTTGTTGATCATCTAGAACAGTGGTTCCCAACTGGGTCTCCAGATGTTCTTGGACAGCAACTGCCAGAAATCCTGGCACTCAAAGATATTGGTGAAGGCTTCTGGGAGTTATAATCCAAGAGCAGCTGAGGACTCAAGCATGGGAACCACTGATCTGTCAGACTGGTGGTTCAAGACAGGCTTGCATGTCGTTACTGTGCAGAATTGTGGTGGGGGAACTGCTTCCATTGTACTTCATTTAAAGGAGTCCTGATGACCAGAAGGAGATGATCACTTATTCCTTAATGACCAACATGCTCTGATCCCAAAGGGTTTAAGGGTCTTCTACACAAATATGATGGTATCTGGGAACATTAATGGTTCAGACTGATTTTGATTACAGATATCTATATGTATATAAATGGTTAAAATCTTCACCTAACTCCATATATTGATCAGTATCATAGAGCTGTGCAAAATATGCCTTGAATATAGCAGTTTGTCTTCGCATGCTATGTAAATATTCCCTTCAGTGCTTGCTGTGTGAAACAGAATTTCAGAATGCTAACATTCGTATATTTATGGCAGCATAATAGGGTAGCTAGTAGAGGAATGAATTTAGAAGCAGAAACAGATGTCACTTCATTGTTGGACTTCATTGTTCACCTTCCATGGTAAGGGACTAAGCCAATGATAAACTTGTAAACAAAAATTAGTGGTAACAACCTATGTGATGTGTAGCACCATACACCTCTTATTGGGACTTCTGTCAGTGTAGTCCATTCATTTCAAGTCTTTGTATTCCTTTTCACTCTGCCAAACTTTGCAAACCCTATGTCATTGTTGGCAAACCTACGGCATGGGTGCCAAAGGTGGCACTCTGAGCCCTTTCTGTGGGCACCTGACATCACCCCTTCACAGCCACCTGTATTGAGATAAAATGGCTGTATTGGCACTTTGCAAAACATTATTTGGATTCTGAATTGCAGTTTGGGCACTCGGTCTCTAAAAGGTTTGCCGTCACTGCACTATGTGGTAACTGCAAATAGCGGGTTCAATGAAAGATAATTTTAAAGCATACTAAAGTAAGATTAGAATGGTGCTCAGATTTCTTCTGTCTTCTACTGTGATTAAGTAAACCGAAATGCAGAAGATGTGTTCTTGAGAGTAGCAATACTGTAACTTTACTCAGGGGGCAGATCATGTCAGTGGGACCAAGAGTCGTTCTTGAGGGGATTTTTATCCCGAGGATTGCAGTACCTATGAGTGGGGCTCAAGAGGTTGTGTGGCCAAAGAGGCCATTTTACATTTTTATTTTTTTAATGCATTGGTTCTGTACAATGAAAGTTGTTGCAATAGGTTTTTTATTAACTATAAGAGAGTTTTAACTAAATGGGTTTTTTGAGGGGGTGGGTGGGGGTGTGCCATGGGGGCCTCTTCAGGGTATGGGGGGGCCCTCTCAAAACATGACAGACTTACTCCTGCTCACCCCTGGAGGGTAGGTGGGAGCTTTTTGAGTGTTCTTTAAAAAAATTAATATTTTGGGGTGATGCTGGGGGGTCACTAAGTGGCCCTGCAGGCTACAGTAATATGCTTACCATATTGCAATAATAGGGATAGGTTGAGTGAAGAATAGAAAATTGTTACATATCATTGTTATAGCAATACTTGAGGTCTAGAGGGATAGCAAAGGAGTGCTTCAGTTTTACACCAAGTGCACTTTTCTGCCAGGGTCCTTCTTCTTGACTGGAATCTGGAACTATCCTAATACAATGCCTTAGTGGAGTGACCAAAGTTGTTTTTCAGGTGCATGAATGATTTAGGCATTGGAAATGTATCCCTTCATGCTTTCATGAAAAGAAAAATGAAATACAGCATGTACAGGCATACCACGGTTGACGGAGTTAATCTGTTCTCTGGGACATTTCGTATTCCTGAAAATTTGTAAACCAGAGATGCACGGGACACAATGCATCCTGGGTACTTTTTTATTTTTATTTATTGCAATGCCTTATGTAAACCAAGGTATTGCAGGGAAAATCGTAAATGGAGGTGTTTACGGCTCTGGATTTCCTTTTGTGAACCAAAAAATTACATAAATGGAGGCATTCATCAATCAAGACATGCCTGTACATTTAACTGATAAAATGGTAAAATATTGTGCATACATTACATATATAAATATAATGCTCAGAATCATCATATTTTAAAAGCTATCAAAAAGGTACAAAGAACTATGAAAAACACCAGGGAGAAAATATATTTATGCAAATTCTCACAGCAATACCGAAATTGTTTGCTAGGTCTTCTTAGAAAAGAAAACAGGATTGTTGTAGTCCTAAGCTTGCATACTTGGGGAAACTGGTAGAAATGAAGCGAGTGAATCTTTGTTCCAAGTAAACCAGCCCGGAATTAATCTGTCATGGTCTGTTGACATGATGCCTGAAATCTTATCAGCATAACTATACCCGTGAAAGGGTGATCACATCACTATCAGGAGATATTTGGTAAACGTCCTTCTACTTTTTCCAACATGTAAGTAATCTGTTTAATCATTTGGAAACTGTGGAAGGTGTAGGACAGAAGGAAGAAGTTTTGCATTACCAAAACTTGCTGCCTCTGGAGAAGGTTATTGGCAGAGGGATGATTTACATAATTAAAAAGTTAAAAAAGTAAAGTGTGCTGCTTATGTATCACTGCATAGCATTTAAAGCACATTCTTAGTGGCCTACAATTTAATTATACCAGCTACACAATGTCCTCAAGCAAGAGAGATACTCAGTTTGCCAACTTTGGAAGGCTAGAAGGCTCCTTCAACCTCAAACTGACTAACTGAGCCCATTGGGATTGAACTTAGGTTGTGAGCAGAGTCTTGAATGCAGTACTGCTGTTTAACCACTGCAACATGAGGCTTCCAATCAAAGACTTTATCATTTCATCCCACAATTTCCATGGCTCCCATGCAATAAAATGGATTATTTATAAGTGAGATATGCTGCTGGAAAGTGTGAGGAAGTCTTTAATTATAGTACAGAACAGTACAAAAAAACCTTGCTAGTGATATTATTACCATTCCACAGGTTTAGCTACATACAGTATGCCAAAAGAGTTTTGGCCAGTACTGCTTAATACTGTCTATCTTTCACTGCCATCCACCCTGCTTCCATTCACACAGATCATGCTGGAACTGTCAATATTAAATTTGGAATTGTAGTGCTATTCTTGTGATTACTTCCATTACAGCAAAGAAAACTTAGTCCATCAGGGCATCAGAGTTGGTATTAGTCTCTTGTTAGAGAGTTTGCTGTTAGGATGCAGCTATGGGGATTTTGTGTACAGTAGGACCCCCGTATCCACCGGTTCATTATCCACTGATTCAGTTATCCACAATTGGCAGAGGGGGAAAAAATCAAATAATTCTGCACCCACAAAGCAAGCTGTAAAACAAGCTGTTGTCACAAACAGAGTTGTAAAGCAAGTTACTGTCACAAACAGCAGCCACAAAGCAAGCTACTGTCTCAAAATAGCAGTCATAAAGCAAGCTACTGTCAGGAAACAACTGTTTGGGGGTTGGTGGGCAGGTGTTTTCTCTTATCCATGGTTTTCATTATCCATGGGAAGGCCTAGAACCAATCCCCAGTGGATACTGGGGTCCTACTGTACTTCTGATACTTAAGAGCAAAGCTGTCATAGAGTACAATTTAAGAACAAAGCTGTCATAGGACAATTTAAGAATAGCACTTCTCAACAAAAAAATTGTGAAATATTCATGAAAAATGGGCATATAAAAACACACTGTGATCCACAGAGTTGCTTCAGAGGATATTGTGTATGGGTATTCCATGTCTAAAGGTGCCAAGTTTAAAAACTGATGGAAATGATTTATTTAGCTATTAATTATGTAAGGGTTGGAACTGGGCAAGCAAAGTAATTATGCTGGAAAAATGCAATATTTATGTTGATTTGTAACCGTTACCTTTGCTTGTGACATGGATTTTATCCAGAATGGTTTATACTAAAAATGCAATTGTCTATTTCCATATCAAGTATAAAATTAATTTATTACAAGTATTGTGTCCATGCAATTTAATTATGTTCTAAAATTCACATCACTTTATTTGGGGCCTTTGTTATATTCAAGTCCTGCACTTGTTTTCTGTTTGTCTTAATCAGAGGGTCCTGTGTAGACAATATTCAATTCTAGTTATTAACTGCTATTGATAACTTGAACATACCTCCGTCATAATACTTGACAATTTCTTTCTGGCATCGGAGTTCTACTGAAGCCCAATGGAATCTGGTCCGCTTACAAATCCATGGTTTTCACTCTTGAAATCAGTTTGGTTCCTCCATATCATGGAGATAGAAGATGGAAGACTGAGACCAACATGCCTACTATCAGCTTGGCTGCAAGCCTTCCAGCTTCTTCAGCTGTTGAATTCACTGATGCAGTCCAGCTTCTCAGATGAAAGGGCTTCTGTTTCTGCCTGTTTGGCATCAAGATGGCTATGAGGATGACGTGTTGTGCAGCTGTTCAGATCTAACCGTTGCAGAACTTTGGCTTGCACCTGTGATGAAGTTTGGTGCAACAAAATTCCATGTCAAAAGGACTCGAGAAAAAAGTTGAAGGTATGTGTGTTAGGTTGATCCTGGCTGTACTGGAAAGGGACACATAGGCACTAACAGGAGGGGAAACGTGGTTTTTAGGTCCCATGTGTGTTAGGTCATTCAATTGATAAGTAGGTTCACTTTGAATTAGACATGGGCATTTCATTTCAGAACAAGGCCAGTCCCGAAATGAAACACAGCAGCTCAGCTGCCGTTCGGTACCGGGACCCACCTTCCAGAATGAAATCAACCAGTCTCTTACCTTGTTTTGGTTCATGCAGGGCTAAACTCCAACCAGGAAGCAGCCTCTGATGCGTGATCTTTCACTCTCCCTGGCGCTGGCCAATCAGGAGCTGTGCAGGGACATGCATCATCCCGCCTCCTTATCTGATAAATTAAGTCCCTGTTTGTGAAGATATCTGCTAATTTTGCACAATTTTGTAAAGAAATTGAACATAGTTCTTGGACATCTGTGCTTGCCAAATTCAACAGGCAGAGCTTTTTCTGGCATAGAGAGGATCCTGTTGAGGGATGAGGAGAATCTTGAGGAAGAGGTGGCAACCCCAGTTCAACAGTGCTAGCACAGGGCATCAGACTTAAACTTTTAAGAGTTCACCAAAGGTGAGGTGAGCACCTTGAAAGTTCTGGGCCTGGATAGACAAGTCTTTTACATTTGCTTTCTCCTAGTAGTTAGACTCACCTGTTCCTAGCAATGAACTTCACATATAAGGAGTTTCCAATATGAATTTCACATATAAGGAATTTCCAATCAGTTTATGGAAATCAGCATTGTAAGATGTAGGGCACAGGCTTGGGTAGCTTTTGGAAGGGGGTAGACAGATTCACAGAGAACGGATCTGTGAATGGCTGCTCATTATGATTATACAGAGTCACCAGGTTAAGTGACACCAGGTGATGAGGGGCAAGAGCCAGCATTAAAGGACTACTTGCACACTTCTTGGCAGTACATGCTTGACAGTGATGGGAAAAAGGAACCTCATGCAGAGGTACCTTTCATATGATTCACTAACTGCTAGCACTTGTCTTCCAGCCTTCCATCACCTTGGTTAGGTTGCATGCTTCAGGTGCATTGCTTAGATCAGTGCTGCTTTGTAACAAGTGCCTCTCCAGGTATCATTGGCCTTCAGCTCCTGGAAGCCCTACCCAGCAAGGCCAATGCTCAAGAATGCTGGGAATTGAAGTCCAGAACATCTGGAGGCCCAAAGGCTGGGAACTACTGACATGTTACATGAGATAGATCATCTATATTGGAGATGTGCTGGACTGAATATCCAAATATTTGTTGGTGTGTGTATGTGTGTTCCTCTTTCTTCTAGTTAATACTATGGACAAGAGACATGTCACATTTTGGTGGATGAAAGCAGATGTCAAAGTCCAAAGCAATAATCTAGAAATGCCAATAGGGGGCTTGATATTTTGTTGCTTACTTTTTTAAAAAAAGGGTTCCATGAACTTTGCTTCAATTTAATGATTAACAGGGCAAAAAAACCAAGTCTAGATGTTCTGAGAACTGAAACCACATTGAAAACTTGCACCATGTCTGAGAGACCAATTTGCGTTGCTGATTTTGAACAATATGCAAAGAAAATGCTTCGAAAATCTGTATATGATTACTACAGGTCTGGGGCTGATGATCAGCAAACACTGGCAGAAAATGTGGCTGCCTTCTCAAGGTAAGTTGGTAAATGTACATGTGAGAGCTGAATTTTAATGGAAATTAAAAAAACCCAAGAAGAGCAGAGGTGTGTATGCGACAGGGTTAAGTAAATTGTAGTAAGGAAAAAATATATGATTCTTTGCCATGTACTTCAGACACTGACATATGAGGATCAACTTTTTATCATGGATTTTGTTAATACAACAAGATTGGTGGTATCTATTCCAGAGCAAAATGTTCTGAGAAATGCACGGATCAAAAATAACAAAAACAACAATCAGCTGACAATTTTTTTGCATTCATCTGTTTAAAACAACAATGCCCCAGCCTACTTTAATGTTTATATGTATTATAAATATATAATAGATAACAAATGGATAATTAATAATTTCTTTCATCCTGAACTTTATCCATATGAGAGCTTTTAAAAAACTCAACCATGAAATGGCTGATTAGATAAAAATATGGAGCATTTTCAAGAAGGGAAGAGAAATGTGAAACAGAGGAGGTTTGCTGTGTTTTTTTGGTCTTCAGCATCTAAGAACAAGCCAAAGGTGGGCAAAGGATGGTTCTCCATGTGTTCAACTGATTTGTATTAGCCCTAGTGAATTCAGGAATTCTGGCAGTGGTGTTCAAGACTATCTGGAGGGCTGCACATTGCCCTGGGTTAAAGTTTGAGAATGTTCTGGAATGTGTGTGTTCTTCCTTCCCTTTCATGATAGCATTTCCCTAGAGCCCTTCCATGCCCAGAGACTGCTGACAAAAACACTCGACTGCCAAAGACAGCTCTTACTTTTAAGGGTTACTATCAATTTCTTTATGTAAAGGAAGCTGGTCACAGAAATTAGCTGGAACTCCCATTATTCCCTTTCCACTTGACAGGCTACAGTCTTTCTTGCATTTCTCTCGTACCAGGCACTCTTTCCCTGATTTCTTCTGGCGTACATAAATTATAGCTGTGTAGGGTTATATGCTTCCCTGTTAATTCCAAAAAGTCTACACAAGGGAAAGTCATGCAGAAATGTACACATAGGGTTGCACCCCTAAAATCCCATGCCTGTTCAGACTTATATACCCTGTAAATACCATCCCTGGAACTGTTGCATTTCAGCTTGGTTTGCTTTCTCCCAGCATTGCATGAGCAGCCCCCCAACCCAAAATGTGCCTGAGGTGGTTTATTTTGAGAGGCCAACTATTTAATTCTGTGATAATAATGGTGCCTGATTCCACATGATTACCAGTACCAGAGCCTGGCAAATAGGAAGATACAAATAATATCTGTAACAGTTTTGTGGAGCGGGGGACTTCAACCCCCCCCCAATACTTCATCTTTCTATGCCAGAAGACTATTTTCTCAAAATATTAATGGCTTTCTGTAATTTTGAAAACTTGGGTCATCTTAGGGGGTTTCTGAATTTCCTGTTTTTCTAAAGAATAACTTTGTGGAGTTACATATGAAGAAAGTTGTCCTACATGAGTTATGGGGTAATTTTTGATCCCAATGAGAATTCCCCAAGTATGGGTTCAGAATTGGAGTACTGGAGATTACAATTAACTTCTACTTAGTAAGTTAATTGCCTTAAGTGTTCAGATGTTATAAACATTGGAAAGTTGAGAAAATTGCTGGAAAATACATTTTTCATCCTGTAACTTTACCATTTCTTTTATGAAGATGAAGTAGCTAATCTGAGGCACAAAATCTCTGAACCAGGAAATGATATGTGATAGGAAGGAGGAAATGGGTACATGCTGGGTTCTGTTTATCTTTTGGACTGCATCTAAAATGAACATGGAAAAAGAAATATTTCAGTCTTATTTGACAAATAAAACAAATTCAACTCTGGCTCTATATAGTTGAAACATTTACAGTTCACTACTGTCTTTCGTCACTGACTAAAGTATGGATGTTCTCAACGACGTCAC
Organism: Phrynocephalus forsythii; assembly: GCA_029282475.1. Classification (NCBI taxonomy): domain Eukaryota; kingdom Metazoa; phylum Chordata; class Lepidosauria; order Squamata; family Agamidae; genus Phrynocephalus; species Phrynocephalus forsythii. The sequence goes on along the minus strand of JAPFRF010000002.1, from coordinate 159,478,692 downwards.
TTTTCCTCTTGATCATGGCAAGGCAGGACCAGAGAAACTACCAGACACACAAGAAATGGCTAAGAAGGAACAGCACACTGGACTCAAGGAGGCCATTAATGGATCTAGGCAAGACTGCAGTCAGAAAATGAGAAGAAATTGCATTTCAAATTATGCAACCTTCACAAACCTCCATTATTTCTAAGGTACCTTCTAAGGTATCTTAGAACTTCGGCAAAACCAGCAAGGACTTATCTGCTCTCTCCATTTCTTGACATTGGATGTCTACCGAATAAATCAAGTCTGCTAGTGTTCCAAAATTAAACTCCAGCTCAGATGAGAAAGGATACAAGCACTCCCATTCCAGGACAACCTAGAGAGAGATATTGCTAGCATCTCCTCTTTGATCTTGCTTAAAAGATGAGACATTGGCCAAAGATTACCTAGGATTATGGGACTCCTATGCCACTGCCTTTCCTTTTGGCTACTAGAAAAGAAGTGTTCAAATCCACAAACTTACTGCTGCTGTCAGTATTTTTCCTTGTTCAGTCATGTTCAACTCTTTGTGATCCCATGGACCAGAGCTCGCCAGGCCCTCCTAGAGTTTGGTCAAATCCATGTTGGTTGCATCGATGACACTGTCCAACCATCTCATTCTCTGCCGTCCCCTTTTCCTTTTGCCCTCAATCTTTCCCAACATCAGGGACTTTTCCAAGGACTCCTCTCTCCTCATGAGGTGGCCAAAGTACAGTGGTACTTCAACTTACAATTGCATTGACAACTGAAAAATTTGACTTATGAAGGGTGCCAGATAGGTGATTTTGACAGGACCAACCTGTCTGGCATGGCTGTGGAGAGCAGTCTTTGGCTGCCCTTGATTGAGGGAGATTGCCATCTCCTCCTCCTTCTCATAGGTTCTTCAATCTCTGCAAAAGAGATTGAAGCACCTAGGAGGAGTAGGAGTAGGTGGCGATCTCTGCCTCTGCTGCCTCCCCCCTCCTTCCTTCCTTCCTTTCCTATCTGCCTGGGCTGTGTGAAGATCCATTGTTCCCTGCTCTGCCCAACAAATTGGTGGGGTAAGCAGGGAACAATGGATCTTTGCCCAGCCTGGGTGGCTTGCAAGGGAACCAGAAATGTGTGCTTTCCTTGCAAGCTGCCCAGGCTAGGTGAATATCAATGGGTGATCTCCCTCAATCAAGGTCAGCCAAAGGCTGCTGTCTGCAGTCATGCCAGACAGGTGATTTTTACAGGTTGCACCTGTCAAAATCAGCTGTCCGGAGGGGCTGCAGAGAGCAGCCTTTGGCTACCCTTGATTGACGGGGGTTGGGACAGCCTTCCCATGGGAAAGCACTGAAAACCAATTAATCTGTTCCTTTTTTTTGCCTCTTTTCCAACCTCTGGAACAGCTTAATTGATTTTCAATGCATTCCTATGGGAAACCGCTGTTCGACTTATGAAAAGTTTGGCTTCTGAGAATGCATTCAGAACAGATCAATTTCATAAGTCGAGGTACCATTGTAGCCTCAGGTTCAAAAATCTGTCCTTCCAGTGAACATTCAAGGTTGATTTTTTTCAGGATGGATAGATTTGATGCCCTTGCAGTCCAGGAGACCCTCAAGACTCTTCTCCAGCACCACAGCTCAAAAGTGTCAATTATGCAGCCTTCATTATGTTCCAGCTCTCCCTTCCATACATCACTAATGGAAAAACCATAGCTTTGATTATCCGGAGCTTTGTCGGCAAAGTGATGTCTCTGCTGTTTAATATGCTGCCTAGGTTTGCCATGGCTTTCCTCCTAAGAAGCAGGTGTCTTTTAATTTCATTGCTGCAGTCACCATCTGCAGTGATCAAGGAGCCCAAGAAAATAAACTCTGTCATTGCCTCCATTTCTTCCCCTTCTATTTGCCAGGAGGTGATGGGACCAGTGGCCCCGATCTTGCTTTTTTGATTTTGAGCTTCAGCCCATTCTTTTCATTCTACTCTTTCACCCTCATTAGGAGGTTTTTAAATTCCTCCTCACTTTCTGATATCACAGTAATATCATCTGCGTATCTGAGGTTGCTGATACTTTTTCCAGCAGTCTTAATTCTGGCTTGTGATTCATCCAGTCTTGCCTTTCTCATCATGTACTCTTAGTCAATGAAGCAGAAGTAGATGCTTTTCTGAAACTCTTGAGCTTTCTCCATAATCCAGTGCATGCTGGCAATTTTATCTCTAGTTCCTCCACCCCTTCTAATTCCAGCTTGCACTTCTGGGAGTTCTCTTTCTACATACTGCTGCAGCCTCCCTTATAGAATTTTGAGCATAACTTTGCTGGCATGTGTAATGAATGCAATTGTGTGATAGTTGGAACATTCTTTGGCATTGCTGTTCTTTGGGATTGGGATGTACACCAATCTTTTCCAGTCCTCTGGCCACTGCTGAGTTTTCCAAATATGCTGGCATATTGCATGCAGCACCTTAACAGCATCCTCTTTTAAGGTTTTAAATAGTTCAACTTGAATGCCATCACCTCCACTGGCCTTGCTGTTTGCAATGCTTTCTAAGGCCCACTTGCCTTCACTTTCCAGGATGTCTTGCTCCAGGTCAGCAACTACACTATCTTGGTTATCAGGCACATCCAGATCTTTCAGGCATAATTCCTGTGTATTATTGCCATCTCTTCTTGATGTTTTCTGCTTCTGTTAGGTTCCTAGCATTTTGTCCTACATCACATCAATCTTTACACAAAATGCCCCTTTAATATCTCCAATTTTCTTGAACAGATCCCTGGTTTTTCCTTTTCTGTTGTTTTTTATTTCTTTGCACTGTTCATTCAAGAAGGCCGTCCTGTCTCTCCTCGCTATTCTTTGGAAGTCTACATTCAATTTTCTGTATTTTCCCCCTTTCTCCCTTGCATTTTGCATGCCTTCTCTCCTCCGCTATTTTTAGGGCCTTGTGGGACAACCACTTTGCTTTCTTGCATTTTCTTTTCTTTGGGAGGTTTTCATTGCAACTTCCTGTGCAATGTTACAAGCTGCTATCCATACTATTTCGAGCACTGTGTTCACCAAATCTAGTTCTTTAAATCTATTCTTCACCTCCACTGTGTATTTATAAGGGATTTTACTTAGATTGCATCTGACTGGCCCAGGGGTCTTCCCTACTTTCTTCAGTTTAAGTTTGAATTTTGCTATAAGAAGCTGATGATCTGAGCTGCTGTCAGCACCAGGTCTCATTTTTGTTGACTGTATAGAGCAACTCCATCTTTGGCTGCAGAGAACATAATCAATCTGATTCTGGTATAGTCCATTTAGGAGATGGGCACGAAACAAACAATTTTTCGTTTCCATTTTCGTTTTTTCGTTTCGTTACGTAACGAAACGACAAACGAATTTTGTCTCTAAAATGAAACGAAACGAACAGAAACACCAGAAATTTTGTCGTGCGTTTCATTTCCGTTACTGCAATATGAGTGAATTGCTTGAAATCCTTTAAAAATTACAAAAAACTGGAATAAATGGTAATGAAATTGTAACGAAACGAACGAAAACGAAAACAATTTTTTTTGCAAAAATTCACGAAAAATGGAAACGAACCGAAACGGACCTTCCAAACAACAAATGACAAACGAAATGCCATTTTTTTATTCGTGCCCATCTCTAGTCCATTTGTTGATGTCCATCTGTAGAGTCGCCTTTTGTGTTGTTGGAAAAGAGTTCTTGACAAAACTTTGCCCTGCTTTGTTTGGAACTCCAAGGCCAAACTTACCAGTTATTCCTTTTATCACTTGACTCCCTACTTTAAAATTCCAATCCCCTATGATGAGAAGAACATCTTTCTTTGGTCTCAGTTCTAGAAGGAGTTGTAAGTCTTCATGGAATTTGTCAATCTCAGACTGTTCAGCATTGGTGGTTGGTTCATAAGCTTGAATTACTGTGATGTTAAAAGGCCTGCCTTGGAATTTTTTGAGGTTGTATCCCAGCACAGCTTTCCCCACTCTTTTGTTTACTATGAGGGCTACTCCATTTCTTCTATGGGATTCTTGCCCACAGTAGTAGATGTGATAGTCATCTGAACTGAATTCACCCTTTCCCATCCATTTAAGTTTCCTGATGCTCAAGATGTCAATGTTTATTCTTGCCATCTCACGTTTGACCACATCCAGCTTACCCTGGTTCATAGATCTCACATTCCAGGTTCCTATGCAGTATATTTCTTTGCAGCATTGGACTTTCCTTTCTCTTCCAGGCACATCTGTAGCTGACCGTCTTTTCGGCTTTCACCCAGCTGCTTCATGAGCTCTGAAGCTACTTGTATAAGTCTTTTGCTCTTCCTCAGTAGCATGTTGGACACCTTCCGACCCAAGAGACTCATCTTCCAGTGTCATATCTTTTAGCCTTTTGTTTCTCTCCATGGAGTTTTCTTGTCAGGGATACTGGAGTGGCTTTCCATTTCTTACTTCAGGTGGACCACATTCAGTCAGAACTCTCCACTACCTCTCCATCTTGGGTGGCCCTTCACAGCATGGAGCTCATAGCATCTTTGAGTTACTCAAGCCCCTTCGCCACGACAAGGCAGTGGTCCATGAACAGGAGTATTTTTCCTAACCATTGGTTAATATGCTGTTTTGAAACCACCAAACCACTTGCACAAGAGACTATTGGGTTGCTTTTTTGTCTCCAGGTTAGGGTAGGATAACTTAAAGATTGACCTCCAATATTTCTGTTCTTGGCAGACAAAATTCTGCATCAAAGTTTAATCAGGTCTGATCTCTTTTTAGAAAATGGATTTTTGGACAAGGTCACAGTGTTTTTGGTCTAGTAACACTCAAGGAAATCAATTTAAAAATATCTTCTCGAAGGTTTGTAAATTGGAGTAAGGAAAAAAATCAAACCACTGTTAAATCAGTTCTGAAGCATAGTATCCCTAACATTGTAAAATACTTTAGAAAGAAAACTGCCCTTCCCTGATAAAGCATAGTAGGACTCATGAAAGCTTGTTTACTGAAGTTGATCACACAAAACCTTGTCATTGCTTCCCTGCAATTGAGTGAGAATAAGATCACTGCAACAAGATTTGCCTTACTTTGAGGCATGCTAGGAAGAGTTCAACATTTTGGCAAGTACTGTACATTATAAACAATCAGGGGTTTATTTATAGTGAATTTCATACCAGTGACTTACCATGCTTTGATTAGTTTACCAATTCAGATGCAGAGAGTGGATGTGTCTCTGGGGGAAGTTTAAAACTCTTGGAAGGGAATAAGTGTAAAAGATCTTTATCAGACAATTGGTGATGATTAATTCCATCACAGTTGTGGTGATTAGGGTGTGACTGGTTGACAATGTCCCAGACTATTGTGATTAGTGTAGACAATGACACAGGAAACCACTGTCTTTGTTAAAGCCTAGAGAGAGAGTGTGTGTTGTGGAACTTCCTGCTGTGTTTCTCCTCATTAGTTTCCCATTGGAATCTGTTTTGAAGGTTCTCTGTTTAAGAACTGCAACCCTGAGGTTATAGAGAGAGTGTCCAAGAAGGGTGGAGTATATGCCCAGTGCTTTCTGGGTTTTTCTATTTCTGGTGTCCATTTTATGCCAATTTACTCAATTACATTTGTCCAGTATAAAATGCAGTTGGGGCACAAACTGGACATCAGAAATAGAGAAATGATACCATATAATCACATTGGGGAATGAGTAAGTGCATGAGGCCCTGATTTTATTCACCACCTATTCTCTGTTAAATATCTTCTTCCTCCAGGACAAATACACCCTCTTGTTGTCCTCTCCTGTCACAACCTCCATGCAAACTACTCACCCCAGAGACGCAACCACCCTATTCATCAAAAGAACTATACTAAGACACAGGAAAGCATGGGAGGGAAAAAAACTATTATGGCGGTTACTTCCCGTTCTACCTCCTTCCACAATTACGTTTGTACTGTGGCAGCATTGTTCTCAATCACGTGGTTTTGTCCCTGTTCAGTCCTTGTTTCCGTTTACTCACAGTCATGATAATTTGTCTCGTGACAAGTGTTACTTCACGGCCTTGTTTCGTGACAAGATCTGCTTTTTTGAAAGGAAAAAAAATATAAAAATAAAGGGCGCACCACACCCCCTGTGCTTCGTCTATTCGAAATGTCGATCCACAGCACTCAAAAGTATGAGAGAAAAGGATGGATGCAAGTTCACGAGCGGAAGATTGCCTTTGTTGCGTGACAGTTGTTACCTCACGGGACCTTGTCCTGGAACAGGAACAGAGACAAAAGAATTCCCCAGCCCAGGGGCAGGTACGGCTTGTCATGCTCTGTTTCCAGTTCCGGAAGAACTGTCACGCTATGGAACTGTCACGCTATGGATGTGAAGTAAGGTGGGGGTTTTTTGTGCCCATTCCAAGCGGGACAGCAAGGAGGGGTGAACAGGACATGAAGTAACCGCCTTTGTCTTCAATGTGCTACAAAACTTCTGGTTTCTCTTTTGCTGCAACAGAATAACACAGCTGCTGGCTCAATTACTTTTTACCTACCCTGTGCCTTACAACATAGGATGTAATGGTCCCATTAGTTAGATATCATTGAAACCTTTTTCGACAAGGGCTGAAATAAATATATCAGAAATTATCAGAAACCATCTCCCATTTCGGATGGGGCCAAAGGCAAATGGGTAGGATCACAGATACATGTTAATTATTTTGCTGCCAGGAAGTAAGATATTCTTACTGGTTTTTTGACAGTCCCGAATAGGAAAGAAACTCATATGACCAAGTGATGGTCTCATGGGGAATTAAAAGGACCATCTAAGAAAGCCTAGTTGGGTGACAAGAGGCCCAGATTCAGGCTCAGGGCTTGAAGCTCCTTCCACCCCATGCCCCACTACTCAAGAGCCCAGGCAAAGAAAAGGCCAACACTACCAATGAGACTACATTTCATTGAGTTTCTTGCAGTTTGGTCAATTTTACCACATTTCCTATTGTTCAGTACATAGACAAGTAGAAAGAACAAGACATTAGAACAGTGATTCCCAACTGTGGGTAATTGAGGTGTTCTTGGACTGCAGTTCACAGAAGCCTTCACCACTAGCTGTGCTGGTTAGAGTTTTTGGGAGTTGTAGTCCAACAGCACCTGGATTCCTCAAGATTGGGAACCACTGCATTAGAACCTGGGCATTTAGCAGTGGCCTGTATTCCAATATTATGCACCTGGTGAAAGCAGGAAATGAAACATTGATGAAGCTATTCTTTTTTAAATGCTAAGACCCCTGCACTTCATATCCAAATTTACAAGATGGGAAAAGAAAAACTCCCATGCCAGAGAGCTTTAAGAGTCAACGTATTATGTTTGAACTAGTATGAATTAGAATAGGAAACCAGCTTATTGTGATTGTGCCCTGAGTCTTGCGAAGCACCCAAACTCATAATGGTAATAATCTAGCCATTAAGTTCTCAATTTCTATCTGTGCCAGATTAAAACTGTATCCACGGATGCTGAGAAATGTGTCTGTTCTGGATCTGTCGACTTCAGTCTTGGGACAGAGAGTCAGCATGCCAATATGTGTTGCAGCAACTGCTATGCAGCGCATGGCTCATGCAGATGGGGAGATTGCTATGGTCAGAGGTAAGTCATCACAAAATAAATCCACTAAGGGAAAACAATAGTGGATTACATATCAGGGTACAGTTAATTCTGAAGCACAGTTTTCCTGTTTAGGGACATCTGAATCTCTACAGATTTTGTTTGCCATCTTGCATAAGAAATAGCAGAAAGTGGCAGTGGTACAGAAGGAGGTAGTCACTGGCGCTTTCTTGATATTAAATAGTGTCCTTTGGGCATCTTCTTCTTCTTCTTCTTCTTCTTCTTCTTCTTCTTCTTCTTCTTCTTCTTCTTCTTCTTCTTCTTCTTCTTCTTCTTCTTCTTCTTCTTCTTCTTCTTCTTCTTCTTCTTCTTCTTCTTCTTCTTCTTCTTCTTCTTCTTCTTCTTCTATATGCTCTGAATGATTTGCTCCCAAAGTACACACACCACTGTATAGGAATCAGTGGGGGCAAACCTTTGGCGCTCCAAATGTTTTGGACCTCAACTCCCCAATCCTTTTCATTGGCAATCCAGGCTTCGAATTCTGGGAGTTGTTGTCCAAAACATTTGGAGTGCCAAAGGTACACCACTACTGGCATAAGTGATAAAGAACCAAACAGTTACTCCAACAAATGCATGGGAAACCCTTATTAACATGCATACATGCAGTCAAAGTATAATAATACCACCTATGGAACACTTCTAGTGTGGTCTTCTTGTAGTATGTGACTAGAGCTCATAATTGTGTTTTGGCAAGTCAATCCTGACTTATAGTAAGTCTTTTCTGGGTTTTCTAGGTAGAGAGTACTCAGACATGGTTTGCCATTCACTTCTTCTGGTTTGTGTGCATGTGTCCTGGGATCATGCAACTTGCACAAGGTCACACAGGTTGGCTTTTCTCCCAGGAGGCACAGTGGATGATTGAACTCCCAAATGTTGAGTCCACAGCCAGATACCTAAACCACTGAGCTAGCGAAGCCTGGCGAAAAACGTTCATGGTCAGTTTCAGCAGTAATCAGTAATCACTGAGTTTAGACTGGTTTCCTGCATTGCTTTCAGTTCCCTATCTGACTCATACATTTAATTAACTCTTGAAGCAATATATGAGGGAGATCTGCTCATTGGGGTTGTTTGTGGGAGAAAACAGAGTTGACCAAATTAGTAAGTGATCATAATTATTACTATACAGAACATTTCTCCTCAATTCTCATTCAATTCTCATTCAGTTACAAAGAAGACAAATTTCTTTAGAAAAATAATTTGGAATAGGAGAAATTAAAAAAAAATTCTAATGAGAAAGTGTCAGGATTTCTTGCACTTAGTCTTATTTATGTGGTAGCTGAGGAAGGTGCCTGCATGTCCTATCTTTAACTGTGCAGTTAGTTATATCTCTGGTAGATATAAGGTGCAAGGCTTGACACTTTCCTCCAGCTGGGATGGTGATGGGTCAGAGTGGAGGGCAAATTGTGTCACACCATTTGGCCCTCTCTCCTCAAACCTGCTACAGGGATTAAAAGCAGATAGCTGTGTTATTAGCACATTTGTTGGACAAAGAAATACTAACAAGCACTGAATCAAGTTTGCTCAGAATACACTCTGGGAGTGTCTTCATTTTTTTTTTACTCCCCAGAAATGCAAGGCCATTTTGCCGAATTATTTCCATTTTCTCCTCCTCTTCCTCATGGCTGTTGGACTCCGTGTTGCCACCACCACCATCACGATCACCATCAACACCACTGCTAAGACTTAGAGAGCCTCTACATAGAGGCCATTATGGAGGAAGCAAAATGATAACCAAGATGTCAGAACAGTTGCAGTGTCAGTGCCAATGCCAGTGCAAAATAAATAAATAAATAAATTGGGGAGGGGGAAGAGAAAGATCACAAATGTATGCAGCAAAAAAGAATAAATCCATTAGTCTTCACATATGAAAAACTTTTGGGTAATCTCCCCTTACTTTGAAGACAACTCAGAGAATGTTCCCTACAAGGTCTCTTCCATTAAATAGGGTAGAGACTAGAGAACTACAAAAGGCAACTGGAGAGCAAATATTTCTTTGTGTCAAACACACACACACAAACACACACACACACACACACACACACACACACCACCACCACCACCACCACCAACAACAACAACAACAACAACAACAACAACAACAACAACAACAACAACAACAACAACAACCATAACATTAATACATAGATCAGGTAATTTTTGCCCCACCATGGACAATATTAAGAACATTTAGAGTAACTAACATCAACTTCCAATGCCAGTTTCTTAGGTTTACTGTAGTTCTGGCAGTGTCTGTTCATAGCCTAACAGTGGTTTTGAACCTTCGGCACTCTAAATTCTTTGGACCACAACTCCCACAGTCCTTTGTCATTGGAAATACAGGCTTGGAATTCTAGGAGTTAGAGTCCAAAACATCTGGAGTGCTGAAGGTTCACCTCCAATGGGCTAGGAAGTGACTTCCAAGTACTGTGATCCAGTTCCTTGTGTGACCAGGTGCTAGCTTTTTCCATCCATGTTAAGAGATGGGTGGTTCTTGCTTGTCCCATCATTGCCCTGGCACACTCTGCCGTTCCTTTAATTCTTATTGTGGACTTTAAAATATTGATCTGTTGTTGTTTGTTTCAAAGTTACTGCCTTCTCCTGCTATGTTGCTAAAAACACGTCTAAAGGCAGTGGCTTTGCTTAACTAAAAACATCATTAATTTAAAAAACACCCTTGTTCTGCCATCTACTGTGAATATATGTACAAGTGGACTCTCGTATAACAAACGGTTTGTATAACAAAAATCTGTACAACATAAAAAATTCCGGAGATAGGGGAAATTTGCTTAACAGACTCGTCTATGGCGAATCTGTACAACATAAAAATGGTCACGATTAGGGATTACTCTGTTTTCAATGCATTCCTATGGGAAATTTTGTATAAAGGAAAATTTGCTTAACATAATTTCATTTTGAACAAATTAATTCCTTTATACAAGGTACTACTGTATATGGATATAAAAAACATGGAGTGAGAAATGCCAGAATATGTACTGGGGTGTGTGTGCCAGAATTTCACCATCATCATATAGAAAAGGTTTTGTATTTTAGCTGCAAGTGAACTCGGAAGCATTATCAATGGCATGGCCGATAGTATTTTAGTTTCACCTGGGAGTTTCATTGTCACACCGAGAGTTATCACTTCTTAACTTGAAAGGAAAGTATATAAAATAAAGCTTGAGGGTGGGGAAGTTTCCAGTTATTTGCTCCCTGTTGCTTTTATTAGGACATTGCTGCCTACATCTGCATGCTGTCATGGATACACTATTATTGTCAGTCCTGAATTATTCATTCACAGCGACATGCAACTATGCACAAGATAGGTGCACACATAGTTTAACCAGCATTTTCCTAGGAACAGGGTAAGGTAAAGGTAAAGGTTTCCCCTGCACATGCATGCTAGTCGTGTCTGACCCTAGGGGCGGTGCTCATCTCCGTTTCCAAGTCAAAGAGCCAGTGTTGTGTAAGTCCATGGCCATTTGGCAGGCATGGCTGAACACATTTCTGCACACGAAATACTGTTTTACCTTCCCACTTTGTATGGCAGTACCTATTTATCTACTTGCATTTACATGCTTTCAAACTGCTAGGTTGGCAGGAGCTGGGGTTGACAGTGGGTGCTCGCTCCGCTGCGTGACACCTGGGATTCGAACCGCTGAGCTGCCGACTTAGCAGCCGACATTTCAGTGCTATAGCCCGCTGAGCCACCATGCCCCAGGAATCCCCCAACCATATTCTGCTCTTCCTTTCTTCTGGAGTGCTCTGAAACTGTGCAGCTTGCTCAGGAGATGAACCAACTTGTGTAGAATTACACTTCCAAGCTCTGGCCTCCGCAGCCAGAGACCCAACTCACGGAGCTATCCAGATAACTGGCAGGATGGATATGAGCTTAACTTTGGAGTAATCTAGTCATTTGCCAGCCTGAACCCTTTGGATGGAGGGTGGGCCAGCATTTGCCCTGCTGTGTTTTGTACTGCCAAGTTGCATCTGAATTAATGCGACCCTATTATTGTTTTTAGGGGGATATCCGGTGTGGTATAATGGACAGAGTGATGGATTAGGACTCAGAAGGCCTGGGTTTGATCTCTCCATAGGGACTGACTGGGAGAGAGATAAACTGGTTGAGTAGGACCCCCGTATCCACTGATTCATTATCCACTGATTTAGTTATCCACAGCTGGCAGAGGAAAAAATTAAATAATTCAGAAGTCACAAAGCAAGCTATGGTCACAAACAGCAGCTGTAAAACAAGTTATTGTCAAAAATAGCATCTATAAAGCAAGCTACTGTCTCAAAAGAGCAGTCATAAAGCAAGCTACCGTCAGGAAACAGCAGTTTGGGGGTGGGTGGGCAGGTGTTCTCTCTTATCCACAGTTTTCATTATCCACGGGAAGGCCTGGAACCAATCCCCAGCAGATACCAGGGTCCTCCTGTATAACAATTCCTGAAAAACAACACTTACCTTGAAAGCTCTAGTAAGGTTGCTATGAGCCAGTTCTGATTTGGCAGCATAACAACACAACAAGGTTTTCAAGGTGGGTGAGATATTTGAGGGCTGGTTTTACCACTGCTAGCCCCCAAGGGAGTTTCCATGACTTAGTAGGGAATTGAACTAACATCCCCTAAGTCGCAGCCCATCACTCGGTTATACCATGCTGGCTCTCAACCAGGCTCTTGGATGCTAGCAATTTGGAGTGTGTGTGTGTGGGGGGGGGATTTTCTCTAATTGGCTTAGATTTGTTTGTTGTTTGTTGTTTGTTGTTGTGGTGGTGGTGGCAGAGTGGTTAAATGCCTGTGCTGCAGGTAAAACTGTTCTCATGACCTGGGGTTCAATCCCTGGTAGCAGGCTCAAGGTTCACTCAGCCTTCCATCCTTCCGAGGTCAGTAAAATGAGTACCCAGCTTGCTGGGCCCCCAATGTGTAGCCTGCATATTGTAATGAAACTGTAAACTGCCCAGAGACTACTTGAAGTGGTATGGGGCAGTATATAAGCAGAACACTTTTTGTTGTTTTAAAAAACAAGCCTAGATATTCTTTTAACCTCAGTTGTTGTTGTTTTGTCACAGAACAAAGATCGGCAGTATATCAAGCCAGGTGGGGGACTATGGCCATACACTAGTATCTCGCAGAGAAGCTTAATAGAAGAACAGGATTTTCCATTTGCCACATCATGACTCTTAATGATTCCCTCATTAGAAACAGGAGGGCTTGCTTTTAATTGGGGGAATTGTGTGATTTAAAAACATATAATTCAGTCCCTGCTGATGCTCCACAGAAGCCGTGTTGCTTCAAATGCTCTGCATCTGAAGGATCCAGTCATGCTTCTTCCAACCCCTGATTCAACTCAGGAGGGGTTATACAAACTAAGGATCCTACAGTGAGCAAGGCAGAACATTTAAAGGGGGGTAGAGAGAGAGATTACAGGAAGTTGGCACTTTTAAGCAGATGAAAGCCTCTGAATTAAAAAGAAACACTATCAATATTCAACACATGTTTTGTTTTGATGCTATTGGCATTATAAACAGATCTTTTTGCTTGCTGGTGGAGATATTGTTGGAGAAATTTTTGGCTTATTCTTTATAGCTAGCAGAGAATCAAGTATAAAAAGCCAGCTGTGGCATAGGAGAATTATGAAGATGAATAGCTAAAAGCATCAGCTTCCACCCTGTCCCATTTGTTTTCACAGTGACTAGAACATTGTATATAAAAGCACTCTACAATTAGCTTAAATAGAAAAAGAAAAATGTATTTCTCTACAGTTGTGGAGCTTCAGTTACTCTCAGGAGAATAAAAGGAAAGAAAAAACGGAGTCTCCACCCTCTGGAAGAGCATCTCCAGTGCTTGCTACGTGCTCAGAGGTCAGGAAAGAGAGAAAGGCGGACAAAACAACAGAAGCAGACAATCAGGAAGAAGGGGCTGGGGCTTGCATTGAGTCAGGGGTGGTGATGGGGAAGGATTTTGCTAATTAATTGGTGGTAAGCCATAGTTATGTTAGGTTGAGAAGTGACCTTCTCACTGAAAGCCTGTGTTAGGTTGCATGCAAGATTGTTATTTTCTCCAATTGATATAAATCTACTTTAGAAATCAGTGTAGGTTTCCTTTCTCTGTCTTTGAATAACATTTAAAAAGAATGCTAGTTCAGGATAGCATTGCTCTGTCCTTATATCATCCAAAGCATTCGTAAAGGTAATATTTATTTTGCTTAATTTGGTCTTTTCAACTGGTTCCTTCTGCCACAGGGTTCTTTCTTTTAAAAAAGAAAAGAAAAAGTCGACTAGTCCTTGGGCATCATTTGAAAATAGTAAGGGCGGGTGATACTTTTATCAGACCACTAAAATATCACAAACAAAAATAACTTTCAGTTCCTGCAGGAATCTTAATCAGGCTGGGCACCACAGACATGGGGGTGGTGTGGTAGAAACCTCAAGTTGCAAAAATCATCAGTGTAAGGACCAGGCTCCTTGTTTAAAGCATGTTCCAAAAGGGACTCTCCCCAGTTGTGTGTGTGTGTGTGTGTGTGTGTGTGTGTGTGTGTGTGTGTGTGTGTGTGTGTGTGTGTGTGTGTGTGTGTGTGTGTGTGTGTGTGTGTGTGTGTGTGTGTGTGAATCTCTCCTTTGAAAGTCTAAAAGTGCCAATAGTATCTAGTGAAAATATCTTGGGTACATTTCAGCCCTAGTAGGTGGTTTCATGCTCCCTCTCCACCCCACCCCTGTGTATCTCCCTCCTTTGAATGTCTAGTCAATGTCTTTGGACAGTTTCATCTGGAGTTCCCTGTCTCCCCCCACCCCTTCAAAAATTATCTGCCATTCTCTACCAGCGCGATGCCAGATTGCAATTAATTAGTAATTAAAAATAACACCACAGCAGCAGTGGCTGGTAGATATGACAGGTAGCCAGCGCAAAGGTGGGAAGACACACAGATAACTAAGTCTCAAATGTTCTAAAAGCATATGCAGTCCCCTTGGCTAATTAACAACACATTTTAAAAACAGGTTAAAAGTTCACCAAGATGATGCATAGGTAAAAGGTAAAGGTTCCCCCACGCATGCGTGCTAGTCATGTCTGACTCTAGGGGCGGTGCTATCTCTGTATTCAAGCCAAAAAAGCCAGTGTTGTGCAAGTCCATGGCCATGTGGCCGGCATGGCTGCAAGGACACACTGTTTTACCTTCCCACTTCTTACAGCGGTACCTATTTATCTACTTGCCTTTACATGGTGGGCTTAACAACGGGAGCTCACTCCACTGCATGGCACCCAGGATTTGAACCACTGAGCTGCTGACTTTGCAGCTGACTGTTTTGGTGCCTTAGTCCATTGAACCGCCACGGGTTAGCATATGCTAATTCAAAAACCACATGACTTTCATCCAAATTCAAAAACCACAGTCTATCCCCTGATTTGTTCCAATTGTATAAGCAGCCCTAAGTCAGGATCACCTGGGATGAAACCTGAAATCTGTGCCACTGACCCTATTCCGTCAAATTGGGCACTTTGTTTTGAAACATACTTTATACATGCAAAGCCACAACTGTTGGAAATGTCCTGTTACTTTTCCATCCCCACTCCCAGCTCTGTAACACCCAGATGAAGGCTTGTACAGCACTGAGAGATGAGCTTCTCTTTGTGAGGTATTAGTGGTCTAATAAGTGTGTCACCTTCCCTTGTCTTAGGGATCTCTTTTAAAGCCTCCAAGCCTTTTTTGCACTCCTGAGACAGACCAGGAGGTTCAAGTACCCAACCACCTGGCTCCCTCTGATGGCCATCTGAAGCCAATGTGCCCTCGAACAAGGCTTTGCTTTAAAACTAATTTTGTTATAACTGATCTAACCAGCAGCATGGTTCCTGTTGGCGCACTTAGATGCTCATTGTGCATTCTCCTTTTAACTGGCTTCCCCTGGCTGACGTTATGGTGGGTGACTGTGACATCTGGAAGATCTGGTGCCTGCCATCTGAGCCTGATGCCTTGTGCTCTGTCGGCCCCCCTCCCCATATTCTAGGGCATCCCAGACCATCATAATGTGACGATGGGGCACATGGGTTTGCTGGATGGTGTCATCATTCAGTGACTGATTGTCTTGGGGTGGGGTTTCTTCTGGAATGAAAGCAGAACTGAATATGGCTGGGAGTGGAGAGGCCCCCCATTCCCTCTCGGAGATCTGGCTGCAACTTCGGGGCTTGGTTTTATTTATTTATTTGTTTGTTTTTAAAGATTTAGTTGACTTTGTTATCTTTTAGGGGACTTGTGTTTGTGTGTTGGATTTGCGGTTGGAGTGTTGGTGGGAGGGGAGGTTGTAGCATTTTTTTAGTTGTCATTAGTCTTCCCTCTCAATTTGTGCAGTTTATGTCTTTTGTCTCCCCCGACGGGAGTGTTCAGTGATCACCAGGGCCAGCAGAGCCTATTCTGGTAGTGTTGGGGCATGGGAGATATACTCTGGGCCATGGCGTTGATCGGGTGAGAAGACCTAGGGTCAGGCAGTTGAAGCCTGTCCCCCGTTCTGACCCCAAGTACCTCTGCCAAATAGCAAGGATCCATTCTGTCTGTGCCTTCGATCTGTCCTGTTTGCTGGGGAATGCCAGGTTGGTTCACAATAAGATCCTGGTCATCCATGATTTAAT
The DNA here is from genome assembly GCA_029282475.1 of Phrynocephalus forsythii. Lineage (NCBI taxonomy): Eukaryota > Metazoa > Chordata > Lepidosauria > Squamata > Agamidae > Phrynocephalus > Phrynocephalus forsythii. The sequence continues at coordinate 159,462,485 of JAPFRF010000002.1, read as the reverse complement.
TGTGAATGAGGGAGCCCAACTGCCCTGCTTTACCGAGACCTGGGTGGGCTAAGAGGGCAGAGCTTCCCTCGCCCAGCTTTGGCCTCCTGAGTTTTGTTACCAGCATGCAGGGAGGTCGGGAGGGGGGAGGTGTGGCCATTGTTTATCAGGAGTCTTTTTAATGTCAGTAAAGCTGCAACATTGGTGTGTCCAAGGTTGGAATGCCTACACCTATTCGTGGGACAGTGGGAGAGGTTTGGGATTGTGCTGGTATACCGTGCTCCCCACAACCCAGCATTGTCCCTTCCAGAGTTCTGCAAGTTCATCTTGGCAACACTATTGAGGTCCCCTCACCTTTCAGTGGTGGGTGGCTTCAAAGTGTATGCTGGGGCTGGACTGGCCGGAGTGGTTCTGGATTTCATGGAATCCATGGCATCCATGAACCTCTCCCAGCATGCCACTGTTCCCACCCATAGTTCTGGGCATACCATGGACCTGGTGTTTTCCTCCACATCTGCGGATTATAATCTTAGGTTTGGTAACCTTGGTTCCCAACCTGTGCCATGGTCAGATCATAATTTGCTGACTTTCTCCCTGGCAGTTGCTGCACCTCCCCATGGGGAGCCTGGCCCTTCTGTTTGGGCCTGTACCTGGAGACTTCTGGACCCTTTACGGTTCTTGGAGGCCTTCGGGGGCATTCCGGATGGTCTGGTCAATGATCCTATCAACACCTTTGTTGATAGATGGTATGGGGATGCCACCAAAGCTGTCGTCTGGATCGCCCTCAAACACCTCATCCAATGCTGAGCTCACACTTCGCCATAGTTTACCATGGAGTTATGAGAGATGAAGCAAGAAAGGAGGAAGCTGGAAAGCAGATGGAGGAAGAGGGGTAATGTCAGGGCGATCAGGGAGGCTAAAAGATCTCATACCTCCATGAGAATTGGTGAGGCCTCAAACCGCCAGACTGAATTGTTCAGGGTAGTTCAGGACCTCTCCAATCCTGGTCAGCAGAGGGCGCCTCCTAGTGATTTCACTAGTGAGTCCTTTGCAGCCCATTTTAAATCTAAGATAGAGGCCTTCCGGGCCAATCTGGACTCCAGTTTCACTAGTCTGTCCCCAAGATTTGCTTGTGCTGCACCCCCTCAGTCTCCCTGTTTTGTCGAGTTTGGGCCTGTTACTTCAGCTTAGGCTTCCAGGGTGCTGGCTTACTGCTAGCCTGTGGCCTCTCAATTCAACTCTTGCCCATCTTGGCTGATTAAGACCACCGGAGGGAGCATGCTGGAATTGGTGGCTGTGATCACATCTGCCTCCTTCAGGGACACAATTCATCCCATTCTCTTGAAGGGGACCGTGATGCAGCCCATTCTTAAAAGACCCAGATTGGCTGCGGACGATCTGTCCAACTATTGTCTGGTAACCAATGTTCCCTTCATGGCCAAGGTGATTGAATGTGGTGGCCATGTTGGTGGTTGGTGCGGGCAGGTATTACTGCATCACCCCCAGCTTGCCTGCATTGGCTACCCATTGCCAAAGGTTCACGGTACTGGTTTTGGTTTACAAAACCCTCCATGGCTTGGGACCTGACTATCTGGGGGAGCAGAGGTTCGCGGTACTGGTTTTGGTTTACAAAACCCTCCATGGCTTGGGACCTGACTATCTGGGGGAGCAGAGGTTCGCGGTACTGGTTTTGGTTTACAAAACCCTCCATGGCTTGGGACCTGACTATCTGGGGGAGCAGAGGTTCACGGTACTGGTTTTGGTTTACAAAACCCTCCATGGCTTGGGACCTGACTATCTGGGGGAGCAGAGGTTCACGGTACTGGTTTTGGTTTACAAAACCCTCCATGGCTTGGGACCTGACTATCTGGGGAGCAGAGGTTCGCGGTACTGGTTTTGGTTTACAAAACCCTCCATGGCTTGGGACCTGACTATCTGGGGGAGCAGAGGTTCACGGTACTGGTTTTGGTTTACAAAACCCTCCATGGCTTGGGACCTGACTATCTGGGGGAGCAGAGGTTCACGGTACTGGTTTTGGTTTACAAAACCCTCCATGGCTTGGGACCTGACTATCTGGGGGAGCAGAGGTTCACGGTACTGGTTTTGGTTTACAAAACCCTCCATGGCTTGGGACCTGACTATCTGGGGGAGCAGAGGTTCACGGTACTGGTTTTGGTTTACAAAACCCTCCATGGCTTGGGACCTGACTATCTGGGGGAGCAGAGGTTCACGGTACTGGTTTTGGTTTACAAAACCCTCCATGGCTTGGGACCTGACTATCTGGGGAGCAGAGGTTCACGGTACTGGTTTTGGTTTACAAAACCCTCCATGGCTTGGGACCTGACTATCTGGGGAGCAGAGGTTCACGGTACTGGTTTTGGTTTACAAAACCCTCCATGGCTTGGGACCTGACTATCTGGGGAGCAGAGGTTCACGGTACTGGTTTTGGTTTACAAAACCCTCCATGGCTTGGGGACCTGACTATCTGGGGGAGCAGAGGTTCACGGTACTGGTTTTGGTTTACAAAACCCTCCATGGCTTGGGACCTGACTATCTGGGGGAGCAGAGGTTCACGGTACTGGTTTTGGTTTACAAAACCCTCCATGGCTTGGGACCTGACTATCTGGGGAGCAGAGGTTCACGGTACTGGTTTTGGTTTACAAAACCCTCCATGGCTTGGGACCTGACTATCTGGGGGAGCAGAGGTTCACGGTACTGGTTTTGGTTTACAAAACCCTCCATGGCTTGGGACCTGACTATCTGGGGGAGCAGAGGTTCACGGTACTGGTTTTGGTTTACAAAACCCTCCATGGCTTGGGACCTGACTATCTGGGGAGCAGAGGTTCACGGTACTGGTTTTGGTTTACAAAACCCTCCATGGCTTGGGACCTGACTATCTGGGGGAGCAGAGGTTCACGGTACTGGTTTTGGTTTACAAAACCCTCCATGGCTTGGGACCTGACTATCTGGGGGAGCAGAGGTTCACGGTACTGGTTTTGGTTTACAAAACCCTCCATGGCTTGGGACCTGACTATCTGGGGGAGCAGAGGTTCACGGTACTGGTTTTGGTTTACAAAACCCTCCATGGCTTGGGACCTGACTATCTGGGGAGCAGAGGTTCACGGTACTGGTTTTGGTTTACAAAACCCTCCATGGCTTGGGACCTGACTATCTGGGGGAGCAGAGGTTCACGGTACTGGTTTTGGTTTACAAAACCCTCCATGGCTTGGGACCTGACTATCTGGGGGAGCAGAGGTTCACGGTACTGGTTTTGGTTTACAAAACCCTCCATGGCTTGGGACCTGACTATCTGGGGGAGCAGAGGTTCACGGTACTGGTTTTGGTTTACAAAACCCTCCATGGCTTGGGACCTGACTATCTGGGGGAGCAGAGGTTCACGGTACTGGTTTTGGTTTACAAAACCCTCCATGGCTTGGGACCTGACTATCTGGGGGAGCAGAGGTTCACGGTACTGGTTTTGGTTTACAAAACCCTCCATGGCTTGGGACCTGACTATCTGGGGGAGCAGAGGTTCACGGTACTGGTTTTGGTTTACAAAACCCTCCATGGCTTGGGACCTGACTATCTGGGGGAGCAGAGGTTCACGGTACTGGTTTTGGTTTACAAAACCCTCCATGGCTTGGGACCTGACTATCTGGGGAGCAGAGGTTCACGGTACTGGTTTTGGTTTACAAAACCCTCCATGGCTTGGGACCTGACTATCTGGGGGAGCAGAGGTTCACGGTACTGGTTTTGGTTTACAAAACCCTCCATGGCTTGGGACCTGACTATCTGGGGGAGCAGAGGTTCACGGTACTGGTTTTGGTTTACAAAACCCTCCATGGCTTGGGACCTGACTATCATGGGGAGCAGAGGTTCACGGTACTGGTTTTGGTTTACAAAACCCTCCATGGCTTGGGACCTGACTATCTGGGGGAGCAGAGGTTCACGGTACTGGTTTTGGTTTACAAAACCCTCCATGGCTTGGGACCTGACTATCTGGGGGAGCAGAGGTTCACGGTACTGGTTTTGGTTTACAAAACCCTCCATGGCTTGGGACCTGACTATCTGGGGGAGCAGAGGTTCACGGTACTGGTTTTGGTTTACAAAACCCTCCATGGCTTGGGACCTGACTATCTGGGGGAGCAGAGGTTCACGGTACTGGTTTTGGTTTACAAAACCCTCCATGGCTTGGGACCTGACTATCTGGGGGAGCAGAGGTTCACGGTACTGGTTTTGGTTTACAAAACCCTCCATGGCTTGGGACCTGACTATCTGGGGGAGCAGAGGTTCACGGTACTGGTTTTGGTTTACAAAACCCTCCATGGCTTGGGACCTGACTATCTGGGGGAGCAGAGGTTCACGGTACTGGTTTTGGTTTACAAAACCCTCCATGGCTTGGGACCTGACTATCTGGGGGAGCAGAGGTTCACGGTACTGGTTTTGGTTTACAAAACCCTCCATGGCTTGGGACCTGACTATCTGGGGGAGCAGAGGTTCACGGTACTGGTTTTGGTTTACAAAACCCTCCATGGCTTGGGACCTGACTATCTGGGGGAGCAGAGGTTCACGGTACTGGTTTTGGTTTACAAAACCCTCCATGGCTTGGGACCTGACTATCTGGGGGAGCAGAGGTTCACGGTACTGGTTTTGGTTTACAAAACCCTCCATGGCTTGGGACCTGACTATCTGGGGGAGCAGAGGTTCACGGTACTGGTTTTGGTTTACAAAACCCTCCATGGCTTGGGACCTGACTATCTGGGGGAGCAGAGGTTCACGGTACTGGTTTTGGTTTACAAAACCCTCCATGGCTTGGGACCTGACTATCTGGGGGAGCAGAGGTTCACGGTACTGGTTTTGGTTTACAAAACCCTCCATGGCTTGGGACCTGACTATCTGGGGGAGCAGAGGTTCACGGTACTGGTTTTGGTTTACAGAACCCTCCATGGCTTGGGACCTGACTATCTGGGGGAGCAGAGGTTCACGGTACTGGTTTTGGTTTACAGAACCCTCCATGGCTTGGGACCTGACTATCTGGGGGAGCAGAGGTTCACGGTACTGGTTTTGGTTTACAGAACCCTCCATGGCTTGGGACCTGACTATCTGGGGGAGCAGAGGTTCACGGTACTGGTTTTGGTTTACAGAACCCTCCATGGCTTGGGACCTGACTATCTGGGGGAGCAGAGGTTCACGGTACTGGTTTTGGTTTACAGAACCCTCCATGGCTTGGGACCTGACTATCTGGGGGAGCAGAGGTTCACGGTACTGGTTTTGGTTTACAGAACCCTCCATGGCTTGGGACCTGACTATCTGGGGGAGCAGAGGTTCACGGTACTGGTTTTGGTTTACAGAACCCTCCATGGCTTGGGACCTGACTATCTGGGGGAGCAGAGGTTCACGGTACTGGTTTTGGTTTACAGAACCCTCCATGGCTTGGGACCTGACTATCTGGGGGAGCAGAGGTTCACGGTACTGGTTTTGGTTTACAGAACCCTCCATGGCTTGGGACCTGACTATCTGGGGGAGCAGAGGTTCACGGTACTGGTTTTGGTTTACAGAACCCTCCATGGCTTGGGACCTGACTATCTGGGGGAGCAGAGGTTCACGGTACTGGTTTTGGTTTACAGAACCCTCCATGGCTTGGGACCTGACTATCTGGGGGAGCAGAGGTTCACGGTACTGGTTTTGGTTTACAAAACCCTCCATGGCTTGGGACCTGACTATCTGGGGAGCAGAGGTTCACGGTACTGGTTTTGGTTTACAGAACCCTCCATGGCTTGGGACCTGACTATCTGGGGGAGCAGAGGTTCACGGTACTGGTTTTGGTTTACAGAACCCTCCATGGCTTGGGACCTGACTATCTGGGGAGCAGAGGTTCACGGTACTGGTTTTGGTTTACAGAACCCTCCATGGCTTGGGACCTGACTATCTGGGGGAGCAGAGGTTCACGGTACTGGTTTTGGTTTACAAAACCCTCCATGGCTTGGGACCTGACTATCTGGGGGAGCAGATCTCCGAGAGGTCAGCTTCATCGTGACTGACCAGAGCTTCGCTCACCTTTTTGCTTTGGGTGGCCACTCCGAGGGAGGCCCGTAGGGTTTCCTCCTGTAATCGGGCCTTCTTGGTGGCTGTCCCAGCACTTTGGAATAAGCTGCCATCAGACCTTTAGGAAAGCCTTGAAACCTTTGTGGAAACCTTTGGTGATCACTGAGCGTACGACCATGAGTTGTTGTTGGTTGTATTATTTTGTCGCTGCCCTTCTTGCCGGATTCTCTGTTGCCATATTATTTTTGTTATTGTTTTTAGTTTTATATTTTGTTTTGTTCATTATGGGAGTTGAGTTTGGGTTTGTTGTGTTTGTTATTTGTTGTATACTGCCCAGAATTCCCAAAGACAAAAATAAAATAAAATAAAATAAAATAAAATAAAATAAAATAAAAATCTCTACATTGATACCTTTGTAAGGTGACTTAATACTCAGCTTGACACTTTGTGTGTTATGTTCACACACACACACACACACACACACACACACACACACACACACACACACACACACACACACACACACACACACACACACCCCTTCACCTGTTTGTCTGTCTAATCCTATCTATCATATTTAGATGCAAAACTTCAATGTTTCATTTTCCCATGAACAAGAGAGCACTAAAGGCTCATGAAACCTGACTTTATGTCTCCTTCATTTCTTAAAAATGAATCGCATATGCTCATTGGAGGAGAGGTGCAGAATTACTCCAGGTGTTTTGACTTCAGCCACATCACACATCTTCTTTTCCCTACATGTACCTTGTCTTGATTTTCAAACACCAGAGCTATTGTTTGTGTCTCACATACATGTTTTCATGCAAATGCAAAAGCTTCTGGTTTTGCAAAAACTGTACAAACCTCAGGGATTGGGCAGAGTGGGGGAAGTCCTCCTTGTCCTGCTCTTGATTTGAAGTGCAGTATTACTGAGGACTTGGAAATTCCTTGTTAAAGTGATTTGTCATGTCAAGACTGCCTAACTTTATCAAAGAAATGGGTAAAGTGACTATTCACACGTCCACTCTGCCTCCTGTGGTAGTTGCTGGAAGTTGAAACCTGATAATGTGCCCACCTTGCCTTTTAACTCCTTCTTTCCTCCAGTGCTGCTTTTCTACTTTCACCCAGATGAGCTGTATCAGGGCATGGCTACCTTGGAAAGATGAATTGGAACTACAGTACTCCCCCATTTATTGCAGGAGTTAGGTGCCTGATCCACCCACAATAAAGGAAAATCTGTGAAATGCAGATGCCTCTGTAAACTGCCCTTGGGCTGCTCCTGCTGACTGCATTTCCAAAGAGAGGTTTTTAACCCCCTCCTGACACCTCAGCAAACTTTGCTACCAGGAGCTCAAGGTCTGTTTGCTGAGGTGTCAGAAGGGGGTTAAAAACTTCTCTTTCGAAACAGCAGCCGAGCAACCCAAGGTCAGTTTGTGAGGTGTTAGGCTTTGGTTAAAAACCTCTCTTTGCAATCGCAGCCAGCAGGAGCAGCATCAGCTCTGCTTGCTGGGATGTCAGGAGGGGGTAAAAAACCTCTCTTTGGAAGTGAAATGCAGACGCCTCAGCAAGGGCTGCTCCTGCCAGCTCTGCTTGCAAATAGGTTTTTAACCCCCTCCTGATACCTCAGCAAACCTTGCTGCCAGGAGCTCAAGGCCTGTTTCCTGAGGTGCCAGGAGGGAGTTAAAAACCTCCCTTTGGAAGCCTGCATCTCTCAAGAAAAAAAATGTGATATACTGAGACTGTAATATATGAACCCCATTGTGGCGGGGGACTACTGTATTTGGCTTTGTTGCAATTATATTCTCAGACCGTATTACACCTGAAATAGCAAACAGTGCTCCCACAGCGAGCATGGATTGATTGGGGAGTTCACCATTCATGCTGGCTGTTATACAGGTGGCATTCTTACTCACCACTCCCCCACTTCCTTACTTATTTCAGTCCTTTGTGGTCCTGCCTAGATTTGATCCTTAAATGGCTTGCAACCTAGAGGAGTCCCATACCCCTCTAGGGAAGGAGGGAGAGGAAGTGTAGGCAAAAGCCACCGTGTAGTGAATCTTTGCCTAGAGGGTTGAGGTGATGAAAATGAAATCCCAAGTGCATTGTCTCAGAAATCTCTTAGATTGGGGTTAGAGATGGGTGTTTCAGAGAAGGGGACTGGTTCTGAAATGAACATGCCAGCACAGCTGGCATTTGGAACACAGTCCCACCCTCTGGAACAAAATCAACCACTGTCTTACCTTGTTTTGCATGGGGCAAAACTCCAATCAGGAAGCAGCCTCTGACGTGTCATCTTTCCCTCTCCCCGGAGCTGTGCAAAGGCATGCATCATTCCATCTCCCTGTCTGATTGGCCAGTGCCAGGGAGACAGAAAGATGATGCATCAGAGGCTGCTTCCTGGTTGGAGTTTTGCCCCATGTTAGGTAAAGCAAGGAAAGACAGTGGTTGATTTTGTTTTGGAGGGTGGGACTGCGTTCCAAACACTGTGCTGGTGTGTTTCATTTCAGTACCTCTCCCCTTCTGAAAGAAAACACCCATCTCTAATGGGGGTAGAATCCTGATTTATGCAGCCAGGAGAGAGTCAAAGGAGGTGTTGTTGGAGATGCTGGCTGGTCCCAGGATGCTGGGAAGTGGGAGAAAAGTTGTGACTCTCCCCTGATAGAGTTCAGGAGGACCTAAAGAGGCATTGTTTGCAGGCAAGCCAGGTAGAACTTCACTGGCTCTCAGCCACGTATTCTCTCTGGGGTTCCTCCTACTCAAGTGTCAATAACCACAGGTTTCTGTAGAAAAAATAATATGAACAGGTACTTCCCAGTCTGAGAATACAAAGCCTCAGAAGTTTGAACAGTAATTTTGCAAAATACTTTATGTCCCACAACTCCTTCTTACCACCCATCTGTTTCTCTCCTCCTTTACTTTCAAATAATACACACAGGTATTTTTGCTCTCTGGTGACATGAGGCAGTTCAAACTAAGGTAAAAATATATGTCACTGAAAAAACATACTTTGAATGCATCTGTTTTATAAGCAGATGAAATCCTGTAATGTTTACCATGTAGTCGCGCTCTGGGTAACTCAGGGTGTTTATACACAACCCCTAAGCTCCGCCGCAAATGGCTGCAAAGTCCAGACCTTAAAAATGTTTACCCACCAGCTCCGGACTTTGCAGACAATTAAGTGCGACTCCGCCCACTTTAGCGTGACCAAACAGCAGTTTTCTTGTACCTGGTCTTTGATGGTGACAAATATTTGATCCGGTGTAAGGATAGTGAGTGCGGGGCTCTCTGGCTTCTGTTTGTTCTTTTTTTGCGCCCCACCCCTTTAAGAGATCTGCTGCCCGGAACAAAACGGAGGTAAACGGGAATTCTTTTCTTTCTTTTTTCTCCGTCCCTCAGGCAGCCAGCAACCAGGAAGTGCCGAGGGGGGTGGGGACAGAGGAAGAGCGAGGAACCCCTAAGATCTCTGGTCTGAATTTAAGTGGCCAGCGGATCTTAGGGGTCGTGTAAAAAGGCCCTCAGAGAGTCATCTACTTCCTGCTTCAACAAGAGAGAAGTGGATCACGTGCCTCTGTGCCATGGCTGCCTATTGGAAGGAAGGACTGGCGATTGTGGGGCCATGCTCGCTCACCCTTCCTATTCGAAAAAGAGAGAGCATGCTGAAGCTGCCCCAAGGCCTAAAGCAAGAAGAAGAATGGCTGTGATCTCATGCGGATCCTGCTTCTCTCAAAGGGAAAGGCTAGTAGTCATGTCATCATATTAATGCTGGAGAAAGATTTGTCACTGTAAATTCCTGCGGGTGTTGTCTGTGCCTGCCCTTCTGCCTGACTGGGCCCTGAGAACTGGGAGACTGGTATTGTGACTTCATGATGATGCATTTTTCTTCAAGCAGTGGCAAACTAACCAAAGCATTCTCCTACATTTATTATCCCTTGTAAGTGGTGGCAGGGGAAGTGAAGAAGAGCATATATCCACAATTTCCTGGCTACTACCCCAAGGAAAGGTATTTTTTCATATCTGAGCCAGAAAATGACCTTCTTAAAGTTCTTGTGCATTATTTCTATTGATTTTCTTAAACTAAAGTTTCCTTTCACCTCCGGCAGATAGGTATCTAGTCAATGCATTTTAGAATATAGGACAAATGTTCTCTGATTCCTGTTCTCTGTTGGTAAGTGTCTCTCTCCATTCAGGAGATTGTTGTTGTGTCATTACAGTCGTGACCAACTCTTGTGTTTCATTTCGCTTCCTTTCCTCCCCCCACATTTTTTGTTTCATTTCATACATTTTTTTTCAAAAAATATTCATACAAAACCAACCACTAACAAAATGGTTTGGGGGGGCTGGAATGTGGTTGAGGGGCAAACGTTTTTTCCTCCCCCCCCCGACTCTAGCGCCGATCAGCTGGCGTGGCTTGGGGAAGGGGAAGAGGTTTTTTTTTTTAAAGCGTGGAGCTTTTTTAAAAAACTTTTTTTCACTCCCCCAAGCGGCTTACAGAAAGAACGAAATTGTTCATTTCTTTTTTTTTTTTTTAATTATAAATTTTAATAGAAAACATAACATATACACTGAACAGTACACTTAAAGTTAACAATACAAAACCTACCAGGATAAAAGAACGAAGAGGAGAAAAAAAAAGAAGAAAAAAAAAGAAGAAGAAAAGACAAGAATACAGATAAGTACACACATTAAGATAAAATATAGCTTCCGCCGGAGAAATCCACACTTGTTAAATTTCTATTGTTAATTACCGTTAAATCTTAAATTAATACTCAAATATTTACTATTCAATTCTAATCTTCAATACAATTCATCTGTACACAAAACTAGTTGTGAGTTAATCCAAACACAGCCATATACTATTCCTCCCTAAATTTGCTAAATATTTGTTTAGGTAATTCCATTCTTCTCTTAACTTATCATTATTTTTCTCTTTTATTTTACAGGTCATCTTAGCAAGGTCCAGGTATTCACATAACTTCGTTAGCCATTCATCCCTAGATGGGACTTGTGGTGTTTTCCAGTATTTTGCTAATTGTACCCTAGCAGCCGTAATCGCATACAACAAAAGATTTTTTCTATCATTCGGGAATTCTGTGTTTATTATGTTCAATAAAAATAACTCTGGTCTTTTCTTGAATGAAGTTTTGGTTATTTTTGCAATTCCTTATGTACCATGCTCCAATAGCTTTCGATTACGGGGCACGTCCACCACATGTGGAATTGTGTCCCTACAGATCCTGCACATTTCCAACAAGAGTTATCATTTGATCTTTTTATTTTAGCTAGACGTTGTGGCGGAAGGTACCATCGATGTAGCATCTTCCATAAGTTTTCTCTTACCAATATACAAGATGTAAATTTAGTTGTCCATGACCATGCTCTCATCCATTCTTTTTCATCTAATTGATAACCAAAATCATTTTCCCATTTTTGGACTGATTTAAACTTTATTTGTTTATCCACAGAGTTATTCTGCAGTAAGTTATACATTATAGTTATATTTTTTTTCTCTTGCTTTAAAAATTTCTTCTCGAAAATAGATATTTCTTTCACAAATCCGACTTTATCTTTATCTTTTTTAAATGTACAATGAATCTGTTGATATTCAAGCCAATTAAGATTTTTTCCCTAATTTCCTGGAAATTCTTAAGAATAGGATTATCCGATCTTGCTTGAACCAGATCTTCATATCTCACAAAATCCCTATTGATATTATTATTAAATATTGAGGTAGCTTCATGGGGGGAAATCCACCATGGGGTCTTATTTATAACTTTATTTTTGTTCTTAACCAGACCTCCAACAGTGCTTTCCTAATAATATGATTATTGAAGTTTTTATGTAATCGGGCTTTTTCATAAAATAAATAAAGCGTGCCATCCGTAAATTTTATCCCACCCCTCCAAATTTAACAATTCCCTCTTTTCTAATTTTATCCATTCTTTTATCCATGTCCAGGCCGCTGCTTCATAATATTTTTGGAAATTTGGGAGGGCAAATCCTCCTATATCTTTAGGTCTCATCATTAGTTCTAATTTTATTCGGGCCTTTCTGCCCTGCCAAATAAAATCTGCTAAATCTTTGTGCCATTCTTTGAAACACCTAATTCCTATGATAATGGGTAAAACCGAAAACAAAAACACCATCTTGGGCAAAATTGACATCTTAATTAAAGCTACCCTTCCCCAAATTGATAAATTTAGCTTTTCCCATTTCTTCATTTTATTTTTTAATTCCCTCCAATTATTAATATAATTGTCTTTGAACAAATTTGTGTTACTGCTGGAGATCCACACTCCCAAATATTTTACTTTTGACACTATTTTCACCCCTATCTTATTTTCCAGTTCTTTTTGGTTTTTATTATTCATATTTTTAGTTATCAAATTTGATTTTGCTTTATTTAGTTTGAAACCGGAAATATTCCCATATTGGTTCAATTCTTTAAAAATTTCGTTTATGCACATAAGGGGTTTTTCTGTAAATATTATTACATCATCAGCAAATGCTCTGAGTACATACTTTATTCCATTAACTTTAACTCCCTCTATCTTATTATTTTCTCTTAAAGCTCTCAAAAGAATCTCCAGCAGCAAGACGAATATCAACGGTGAGAGAGGGCAACCTTGCCTGGTGCCCCTCTCAATTGAGATTTCCTTTGTAATTTCCTTGTTTATAATCAATTTAGCCTTTTGGGTAGAGTATATAGCTCTAATCCCATTTTTTATTTTTTCCCCCATTTTTAGTTCCTCTATTACATAATTTAAGAAATTCCAATCAACTAAATCAAATGCTTTTTCAGCATCAATTAGCAACAAAGATAATTCCTTACTTGGATTCAACTCCGCATATTCTATTATATTTATTACTGTTCTTATATTTTCTTTCATAAATCGACCTGGGATGAATCCGGCTTGCTCCTTTCCAATGATTCTGGTCAGAACTTTTTTCAGTCTATTTGCGATTACCCCTGTGAAGATCTTATAATCTATATTCAGTAAAGATATGGGTCTGTAGTTTTTAACTTGTTTTAAATCTGCCCCTTGTTTCGGGATAACCGAGATTAATGCCTCTTTCCATGATTCTGGCATTGCACCTTCTTTCATTACATTATTTATGATCTCTTTTAAGTATGGCAAGATCTCGCTTTGTAAGTTTTTATAATAAGCAACCGTTATCCCGTCCGGGCCCGGAGCTTTCCCCATCTTTAAATTTTTAATTACTTCTAAGATTTCTTCATCATTTATATCCCTATTTAAATATTCGATATCTTTTTCCTCCATTTTAGGCAGTGATTTACTTTCTAAATATCTTTTTATTTCCTCTATATCTGTTTGCTCAGATTTATATAACTCACTGTAAAATTTCACAAATTTTTCTTTAATTTTTCTGGGTCTGTTATTATCTCTTCTTGATCTTCTATATCAGTTATAATCCTCTCTTTTTGTTTTTCCTTGGTTAACCACGCTAACATTTTCCCAGGTTTATTAGCATATTCAAAAATCTTTGTTTAGTCCATTTTATTTTCTTCTCAACCTCATGTTCAATCAGACTTGACAGGTGGTTTCTTAAAATCTTTATATCCCTCAGTAGATCAGAATCCTCAGGCTTTAGGATTAATTTCTTTTCTAGGTCTCTGATCTTTTTTGTAATTTCCGTTATATTCTTTTCTCTATTTTTCTTTATTTTAGCCATTACCTGTATCCCTAACCCCCTCATATATGCCTTACTGGTTTCCCAAATTATATTCTTATTAGTAGTAGCCGTATTATTTATTTGAAAAAATTCTTTCATCTGGTTCTTAATCTCAGTTATTGTTTCATCCATCTTCCAGATATCATCGTTTAATCTCCATCTACCTTTTACCCTTTTTTTGAACTTGTAGGTAAATGGCAACCGGATTATGATCTGACAGGATTCTCTCGTGGATTTCGGCTTTCTCTAAATTAAGAATTAGATCTTGAGAAATCCAAATACTGTCAATTCTACCACCTGATTTATGTACCTCTGAAAAGTACGTTATTTCTTTTATGTTCGGATTTTTAACTCTCCACACATCAAATAAATTCATGTCTTCCACCATTTCAAAGAAGGTAAGTGGTAGTTTCCCCGAGTTCGTTACTCTTATCTTGTCCGTCCTATCCAAATCCATCGATATCACTCCATTAAGGTCGCCCAAAAGCATTATCTTTTGATCCATAAATTCCCTTAATAAATTCCCCACTTTCCGGTAAAACTCACTTTTTTTATTATTAGGAGCATAAAGCCCTACTATCAAAATCTTATCATTATTTACAGATATTTCCACACCTAGTAACCTTCCCTCCTCATCTTTAAAAATCAATTCGGGTCTTAACTCTGGTCTAACATACATAACTATTCCATTCTTTTTTACTGTTGCTGATGCTGTGAAGGTAACTCCCAGTCTTGGATTTTCTAAAATTTTACTATGATCACTTTTTACATGGGTTTCCTGTAAAACCATGAAATCCCATTTCCCTTTTTTGAGGAAATGCTCAACTTTATTCCTCTTCCGTTTACTGTTCACTCCATTCACATTCCAGGTCATACCTTTCAAACTATTAACCATTTTGATTTTGCCTCTTACTCTCTAAAGTTCCTCAAATATTCCCAAACGATATCTGACAGTAACTAGGAATTAACCTTTTCTTTATTATTCCACACAAACATAAAGAACAAGGAGAAAAAAAAAATAAGTATTAATAAAAATAATAATAGAAAACAATACTAGCAGAGATACTAGGAAAATTATCTCATCTTAAGGGTTGGGCAGGAGGTAAAGCTAACTTTATATGAATGGCTCCATCCTTCACAATCTTCCTCTTTTCTCGCCGCAGAGTTCTACTTCATACTTCCTCCAAAATATTCCAGTCTCTTCCACCGATCTAAATGTCCTTTTCTTATCTTTATATTTAAACGTCAAACCTTCTGGCGTTTCCCACCTAAATGGGATTTTATTCTTCTTGAGAGCTGAAGTCATAAACTTATAGTTTTCTCTCTTCTTTAATATACGGCTGGGAACTTCTCTCAGGATCTCGATCAGGTTATTTCCTATTTTCCATGGATCTGCTCTGTTCTTAAACAACATCTTGTCCTTCAAGAGTCTTGAATTTAAATATAAGAGGCAATCGTCAGATCCCTTCTTCTTCATATTATTCGAAATTGTTCATTTCAACAACAAAAACCAAAACCATTTTTTTCGTCTGTAACGAAATGCTGCTTCCTCGTGTTGTTTGGTTTCGTTTCATTTCGTTATGTAACGACACAATGAAACAGCATTTTGTTTTTCATTTTGTGCCCATCCCTATTTGTCAGTTCCTACTCCAGGCACCTGCAGCACCTGGTATTCCCTGGTGGTTGCCCATCCAAGTGCTAGTCAGGCCCGACCCTGCTTAGCTTCCAAGATCAAGCGAGATCAGATGTGCTCAGGGCATCTAGGCAGCTTGATCAGGAGATAATCCCCTGCAAAGACGAAAGTAAGTGCCTTGAGCCTTTGTCTTAGCCAAGTGAGGCCAATGCCTGGAGGCCTGAGAGCTCATTAACCGAAGCCAAGGATCCTCCCATCAGTGGAGTGGGTTACTTCCTTAAGGTGCCAAGCAAACTACTTTGAGAACTTTTGTCCCTCATGCTTTGAACGAGTAACTACTCCTTTTTCCACTCCAGAGAACTTCAAGCCAATTCAGTTTCCCTTCATCCCGGGTTCACGGGCTTGCCTTTTCTTGCTTTCCCCCAGAGTTCTATTCAGCTTCTCTCAAAGGGGCAATAATACATTAGTAATGCAAACGTATTAAAGTTATAGAAAAATAAAGCAAAGCAAAGCAAAGTGTTCTGCTTATATACTGCCCCATACCACTTCAAGTGGTCTCTGGGGGTTTACAATTTTAATTATAATGTGCAGGCTGCACATTGCTCCCCCCCAGTGAGCTGGGTACTCATTTTACTGACCTCGGAAGGAGGGAAGGCTGAGTCAACCATGAGCCTGATACCTGGGATTGAACCCCAGGTTGTGAGCACAGTTTTAACTGCAGGGCAGGCGTTTAACCATTGTGCCACGGGGCTCGTTTAAGCTACTTTTTGCATCTTTACATAGTTTTTTTTTCTTTCCTCTGTCAGGGGCTTTGTTCTTTCTTTTCTTACATGCAGAGTTCTCTCTCTCTCTCTCTCTCTCTCTCTCTCCCTCCCTCCCTCCCTCTGTCTCTTTTGAAAGGCAAGTCAGGCACTTCCTTGAAAACGTCTATCTTCAACTTTTGTGTCATATTTTCTACATAAAGGATTATAAAGTTGTTCTGCCCACCTGTATACAGTACTTCTGGAAAAGAGGTTTCTTGATGCTGGAAATGCTGTGCCTGGTCCCATTCTTAACTTTTTTTTAAATTAAAAAAAACCACTTAGTAGCATATTACTGAAATGAGGTTCCTTGTGAGCTAATTTCATTAGGAATCTGGTGGGAAGCCATGGACAAAAACAAAACCCCAGATATACCCTTAACACTTGATGCTCCTGCCTTGGGCATTCTACCCTCCTAGGAAAGATGGCAGATAGGCTGTATGTGGAGCTGTTGCCATAGCTATGAGCAGTGAGAGGACTTTTTAAAAAAGCTTAGGATGCAGGACGCCTGAGGGGGGGATATGATTGAGACATACAAAATAATGCAGGGCATGAGTAAAGTGGATAGAGGGACGCTCTTCTCCCTCTCACAAAATACCAGAACTAGGGGACATCCACTCAAATTGAGGGCTGGGAGAGTAAGAACAGACAAAAGAAAATATTTTTTCACCCAGCGCGTTGTTAGTCTTTGGAACTCCCTGCCACAGGATGTGGTGATGGCATTTGACCTGGATACCTTCAAAAGGGGATTGGACAGATTCCTGGAGGAAAAGTCCATCACAGGTTACAAACCATGATGGAGATGTGTAATCTCCAGGCTTAAAACCGGGGTACTTCAAGGACTAGATACAAGGGAGTGGTATCAGGAGACAGATATCTAGTCTCGTGTGCTCCCAGATGCATCTGGTGAGGCCACTGTGAGATACAGGAAGGTGGACTAGATGGGCCTTTGGCCTGATCCAGCATGGCTCTTCTTATGTTCTTATGTTCTTAGGATGAAGGGCACTATAATTCCCTTCCCCTTCATCTATGCCAACCACACCTCTGCTAAAACCACTTGGAGATTACCACTGGCAGAATAAGAGAGGGGAATAGTTCCTTAGAAACATAGTATCAGGAAACACAGCTTGGTTTTATTTCAGAGGGAAGTTGCAGACTCCCAACTGGTGAGGATGCTGTATTCAGTTGCTCAGCCACCTCTCATTTCATTTTCTGGGTCCCATGGCATACGGCCTCAAATTTCTTTGAAGGTCTTTTTGCAATTTATACCCACCTTCACAATCATATATACGAGGCTCTTGAACAGGGGTCCTCAACCTAAGGCCCCAGGGCCGGATGCGGCCCCCCAAGGTCCTGAATCCGGCCCCTGGGACCAATTGCAACCCTCCCACATACCCCCTACTTTGCGAGCAAGCAAGCCTCCGCAGCTGCTTCTATTGCTGAGGCAGTTCAAAGTAGTGGGCTATGTCACTTCTCCCACTCCCCCCAACTACCGCCTAGATGATCAGCATGCTGGCTAGTGGGGCATTCAAAGTGGGAGGGCTACGGCAAGGTCCCCTGCTCCCCCCACCCACTGTGGTCCGGCCCCCAGTGGTGTCTAGGGCGTGGTGAACTGGCCCGCTGTTTGAAAACTTTGAGGACCCCTGCTCTTGGACATCTTCATATAAGAACAACCCTACTAGCTCTCTGGATAGCTATGCTCGATGACCTCTCTGTCCCCAGGCAGCCCTCAGGATTGTCATGGAGAGAGCTTCCTTCCATGCATTTAGGGAAATTGCCCTGTGATGGGGGAATTTTAAATGCTGTGCCCCCTACTTGGAACCTCCAAGCACCGCCAAGAGCTGTCTGTCTGAAGACTGGAACACAAATACCTGCACAGTATAAAGTAGCCTCCTTAATTTTTCCACAGACTCAAACAAACAAAAGGGATGGAGAAACCCATGACCACTATACAGTGGTACCTTTTATAAAGGAATTTATTAGTTCCCAATGAAATTATGTTAAACAAATTTCCTTTATACAAATTCCCCGTAGGAATGCATTGAAAATGGAGTAATCCCATTTTTATGTTGTACGGATTTGCCCGATAGGTGATTATGTTAAGCAAATTTCCCCTATCTCCGGAATTTTTTATGTTGTACAAATTCTGTGTTACACAAACTGTTTGTTATACAAGGGTTCACTGTATTTAGGAAGCGAGCTGAAGATTTGCTGTGGTTAAGTGGACAGTCCACAGGGTGGAGCTCTTCTACTTTTAATATAAACTGAAATCCTAGTCCTTCATTAGCATAGTTGTTGTAACAATGAAGAGCTTTGGGGAGAGAGATTTTTGGTTAACACAGTTGTACGTTCCCTGCCTAGCTCAAAGACCAATAAGTTTGCAAGTGGGATGTTTGAATAGCTGGCATAAAAAGAACTGGATATATAAGTATGAGAATCGCACTCTGCCACTGCCACCAACATTTCCACATGTATGCTACTGAAACAGTTCCAGGGGCTGCCACTCCATGCAGGAATGGCCTGCCAGGAATGCATTTGTTGTGTGGGCTGATTGCCATTCTGTGGCAGATTCCTGTAAAACGTTGTAGTCTTTGGATCAGTTGTGGTGGTTATTCAGTGCAAGAAACAGCCTTCCGTTGAACAAGGGGTGGGGGGTTGGCCTGTATTGTTGAAACAAATTAGCAGCAGCTTTACGGTGTGTCTGGCAGATTTCTTTCCATCGGAAGCAGGATGAGTGAGGGTTTGTCATGGGTGCTTGTATCTCTGAATATCCTCTAGTGAGCTTGTTCTGGGGAGAACATGGAGCTAAGTCAGTGATGGCAAACCTTTTAGAGACCAAGTGCCTAAACAGCAATTCAAAACCCAATAATTTTTTGCAAAGTGCCAATTCAGCAGTTTAACATATCTCCTTGTTTTGTTTTGTTATATTGTTGTATTTGTACCTGATGTTTGTTGTTAACTGCCCGGAATTCCTTCGGAAGATGGGCAGTAAACAAACAAACAAACAAACAAACAAACAAACAAACCTGAATACAGGTGGCTGTGAAGGGGTGATGTTGGGTGCCCACAGAAAGGGCTCTGAGTGCCACCTTTGGCACCCGTGCCGTAGGTTTGCCAACACTGATCTCAGTTATACTCATTATTCCTAAAATGAGGACAACTTTGCTACCAGGCAAATCCTGACTTCTCAGGTTGCATGATAATTATAGTTTCTGCAACTGAATGTCAGAAAAGCCTCAATAACCATGCCCAAACATGGCTATTGCCATATTTCTTACCCTGGGCATGTGTGTCCTAATGTTCTCCACGTTTGGGACCATGATGCCCTCTTCCCAGAAGGCCTGTTCCTCTTCATATTTTGACCTGGCTACCCCTCAACCTGGCATGGAAAGCCAATGCTGGCAAGGCTAAATCGAAGTGATGCAATCAAACTTGTTCATAGCTGACACCAGTCTGGCTGCCACATTCTGCACCCACTGCAGTCTCTGAGCCAGCCTCAAGGATGGGCCCACATAGAGAGTGTTACAGTAATCAAGATGAATGATTGCCAGAAGATGAGTGCTATATAAAGGCAAAGTGTTTATAGAAAGATAACTGGGTTGCCATAAATAACACAGTGGTTAGTCTTGCAAGGGCTTAGTGTCATGTCCTTTGTTTGATGAGTATGCAATGAATCTTCATAAATGGCTTCATCCAAGAATTTTTCCCTTTCCACGAATGGATTTCCCATTCTGGGTATTCACCCATGTTAGTGTTAGGATTTGATAAGCATGAGGGGAAAAAAAATCAAAATTATTATAAGCATTAAAATATTAACAGACCCGAATATGCTGACAAGGTATAAGGTCAAAATGACTCGGCAAGACTTGGCATAATAGCTGAGACTTGGCACGATCTTACAGTGCGGGGGTGCCAATCTCCTGAAGAACAACATGGCGGTTAGCCAGGAATAAGGAACTATCAAACAAACTAGGAAATAGGGTCAGGTCATTGTAGGCTTTGATGGCCAATCGGCTATGAGCTAATGAACAGGCACATGTAGGTACGTGTGGGCACGTGTAGGGGTGCACAAAATACGTCAGTCTTAGATCATACAAACCACACAGAAGAGTATATAACCATCATGGGAAGCAATTTAAGTCTTTGTCCAGACCAGCTAGGTTGATCCGTACAATGGATCAACCTGGGTGAACTCTGAACTCTTAAGCATAGGCTTAAGTATTTCTACTAATCTTATCTATGTTTTGTGTACTTCTTGCTTGCTAAATACTTTCTATATTTCTGTATTCTTGTGAATGTCTAATAAAACCCTTGATATATATAACTAACTCAGTGTGGCAATTTTAAGGAACCACCAAAACCTAACAATGGTGCATTGGCAAATTTTAAAGGAACAATTTAAACTTTAACATTAGCACTCAGTAAGAGAGAGTTCTCATCCTTAATATATCCATAGTAAGCAGATACAGCAGATACTTTTCCGTCCTTTTGCAATTTAACTACAGTAGTTCTGTGAAAAGAAAATGTCTCTGTCCATTTTTGAAGCATTAAATAAAATTTGCATATTGCATATTTGGGATGAAAATAATCTGGGGTTTAATACATCACATTGCTCAAGAAACCAAAGCTTGGCAGGCTCCTCCATCCCTTGTTAGATCTGCAAGAAGAAGGAAGTCACTGCAGGTGGTACTCCTGTAATGCCTAGGGGTTCTTTGGAGAGAGGATCTTAGACTGGATTCCCTCCATTTAAAGCAGTGGTTCTCAACCTGTGGGTCCCCAGATGTTCCTGAACTGCAACTCCCAGAAATTCCTTCCAGCACAATGAGTGGTGGAAGCTTATAAGAGTTGTAGTCCAAGAACATCTGGGGACCCAGTGGTTGAGAAACACTGATTTCAAGGTTAATAGTCCTGGAGGGAAATTTCTGCATCATGTGGCAACAGTCAAGGGTTCTGTTTTCAGCAGTCTCTGCCCATGAGCTTCTGGGGAGATTTGTGTGCAGGAGATGGCAGGGCTTTCTCCTTAGGTAACTGTTAACCAGACATAGTCTGTTGTGGAGACCCCATTTAGCTATTGTGGCTGGTAGTCACTGAGACATGAGATGTATATCACACTGCTGCAATGACAAGTACTTGTCAGCCAGGCTTGCTTTCTTCCAAAGACCCTGTTCCATTCCTCCTGTCCTTAATTTCCCATTGTTTCCCCCAACAACGATCAGCATTTTATGCCCCCCCACCTGTCCAATCCTCAATGGATGTATTTGTCTCTGTTTCTATTTTCTCCACCCCTTCAAACAGTTTTTATACTTCTGCTGGTTTAGAGATTTTCCTAGCTGTGCTGCCAATGCCAATCTGTTGTCACAGTTTGCTTATCTTCTGGATATATCAGGAGCAGCTCTTAAGATAATCAAGTTGAAACTGAGTTTGGGGTGATCTTTCACCATTAGTGATCCATAGGTAGGGGATAATAGAACAGGGGGAATGGACCATTAATTATTTAAGATAAGGAAACATATGGTTTTACATGGCCCCACCTGTGCCTCGTCCAGCTTGGATAGCCTTTTGAATTTGGGCCAAACTAAAGGCCTATTCCCCATTGCTGGAATAAACCAACAGAGGGATTGGATTGTTTTTAGTTTCTGCTGAAGTTACATGGACTTTAGCCTGTATCCAAAATGTTTGTGGCAGTGTGGACTTTTTCACCATCACCACTGGCAAGGGATGGGCACAAAACAGAAAAAATATAATTTTGTTTCATTTCGTTTCGTTTCTCATTCCATTTTGGTTTCGTTTCATAAGTATTTTTTTTTAAAAATTGCAAAACAAAATGAGAAACAAAAAATGCTACTGCCAACCAGCTGGTTTTTCGATAGCTGGGTCTGTGGAAAGAGGGGCCAAGGGGGAGTAAAGTTGTCATGCTCCCCACAGCCAGAGCTGTCAAAAACCAGCTGGGTGGTGGTGGCTTAGAACTGGATAGCAATGAGGGCTGGAGGCTTTTGAATCCCCCACCACAACAGCGCACTCACTGGTGCAGCAGGGGAATTCAAAAGCCTCCAGCCTTCCTCCGCTAACTGGTTTTTCTGAGCCAGACAAGGAGAAGGAGAGGGGTGAGTCAGGTGAGCGTTGGGTGGTTGCCTGATACTCGCCTGGCTCAAAAGACCTGGAGAGTGGTGGAGGGCTGGAGGCTTTTGAATTTCCCACTTCAAAAGCCTCTAGCCCTCCACCACTCTCTGGTTCAGTGGAGGGTTAGAGGCTCTTGAAGCTGGAAATTCAAAAGCCTCCAACCCTTCCACCACTCTCCTTCTGAGCCAGGTGAGTGTCGGGTGGTGACAGGATGCTCAACTGGCTCAGAAGAACCAGGAGCAGGCAGCAGTAAATTTTTTAAATTTACCACTGCCTGCTTCCTTCTCCTGTGCTCCCCCATCCTCCCAGGGAGGGTTTCTGGATAGGGAGGGCTGTGGGCAGTAGAGGCTGATCCCACTGCTAACAGCCCTCCCTGTCCAGAAAACCTACCTTGGAGGAGAACTGAGCAGGCAGCGGTAAATTCAAATGGAGCACTGTTTGAATTTACTGCTGCCTGCTCCATTCTTCTGATCTTCCCTGCCTCCCAGCTGGGTTTTTTTGACAGCTCCAGCTGTCACAACCAGCTGGGAGGCGGTGATGAGAACTGAACAGGGAAAGAGCTGCTGGATCTCACTGCAGCCCCTTCCTTGCATGAAGCGAGTTCTGGCAGCGGTTCCCCAGTTTGATTCCTCTGAACCGAAAACATCATTTCGTTTCAATTTGTGGCAAGATGCTGTCTGCTGTTTCATTTCATTTTGAAACATGTTGAAACCTTATGAAAAAGCAAAACAGTGTGTCATTTTTGTAAGGTGTCCATTCCTACCACTGGCCCTTCCTCCTTCTTGCGCTCCCTGATGCTGCCACAGGTCACCTCTGCCACCACCCTCTCTGTTTCTGATTAGCTACAATCCACTCAGCCACGATGGGTGGTATTCACATAGGTGGAATCAATTCCAATGGATCAATTCCAGACCACCCTTAAATAAACAGACCTGTGGAAGAGGAACAGAGAAACCTGCTCTGTTGGCACAGTGCTTTCATGCATGCACATGTCTTCTGTAGATGTTACAATTTAAAATGTGGTTGTTGTTTTTTTTTAAAGGAGAATCTAGTACAACTATGAGGTTATTTTTTTTTGTCAGTGAGATGGAGCCCCAAATGTGTTCAGACATACAGGAGCATGTTGAATAGCTGTCATAATTACAGGAGCATGCTGAATAGCTGTCATTGAAGAAAGGGTATGGTTGCAATTGTATTGACAAGTTCCTTTAAGTTTTAAGAATGGTTTCAAGTTGACTCTGGCTGGATAGGTGAATGAGTTAGGTACCTGGCTACAGTGGCAGAGCTTGGTAGTCTGATTCTCCACTCTGTCTCCAGGGAGGAGAGCCATCCTGTGTGGCCTTGAAAACTCCTAGGGTGCCTCTAGAAGAAGAAAATTGAAAACCACTTGTAAGTATTCTCTACCTAGAAATCTCTGGAAAGGGTCATTGTAAGTCAGAATTAACTTCAAGGTGGTGGCAGATTGATGATGACGAAAGCTAACTCTAAGGGTGGACCTGTTTCAAAAACAGATTGCGTGTGCCAGAAATACTTTCCCAGTCTTTTATTTTATAGTTAACTCTTCATTCCAACAAGGGAGTTACAACCCCCTCCCAAAAGTAACATGATCAAAGAAAAGTTGATCAGTATCATCCCATTGTACTAAATTATTTTTGAAAGGTGCTGAAAAAACAGCTTGTCAAACTAAACTCTGCCAGAATGTGATCAGTAGCCTTTGTGTTCCTGAAAGTTAGATTTTGTGTGTTTGGATAGTACATTTCTCAAATGTTAGAGGAGAGTGGATGAATCATCTTTTTGTGTGTAGATAATGGAGAACAAGAAGTTGCAAAGGTGTGGGAGGTGCTTCAATAAGCAACAGGCAAGCTTTTTACACATCTTCAGCTCATATCAGCATTTTCAGGCAAGACACAAAAGGAAAGTATCAGGACTTGGCAGTTTGAGGCAAGTTAGTCCTTTTATGGCATGCAAATAATATACATATATAAACAAGAAAGAAAAGGAGTTCGGTTTATAGCTCTATTTCTGGGTGCAAAATCTAAAAAATATAAAATATCAAAATTTCATATAAAATACAGCAATTGGCACAAAACAGCATAAAGAATTGAAAAGGCTTGTTCAGGAGAATGTTGATTATAGCATAAAATTGTGGGTGTCTCAGATTTATGGCTCCATGGCAACTCTGTGTGTAAACAACAACAATCTTATTTACAGGAAAATGTTAGATGAATACTAGTCCATCTTTGCTCATTTTTCAAAAATATATAAATACTAAAATTTAAAATACAGGTGTACCTAGAAAATAAGCATGAGCCCCAAATGATATACTACAGTAAAAGCATTAAAAACATTTTGTCACAATTCAGTTGTAAAGGAGAGGAGACTCATTGATGTTATTTTATTTGTGACCAGCATTGTATTTAGGCCTGAATGATCTGAAAGTAAGACAGGCAGAAGCAAAAGAATCTAATAAAATTTGAAAGCAGCAAATATAAAACCCATAAATGCAACCATTGAAATCACACACTGAAAGGAGAGGACCTTTTCTTTGGTGGATGGAGAACTGAATTAGTCAAGATAAGGTGGCCTCCAAGAATGATTGGTTTAAATCTAAACCAAAGTGTCAGCTGGATTTAGAGCAG
Organism: Phrynocephalus forsythii; assembly: GCA_029282475.1. Taxonomy (NCBI): domain Eukaryota; kingdom Metazoa; phylum Chordata; class Lepidosauria; order Squamata; family Agamidae; genus Phrynocephalus; species Phrynocephalus forsythii. The sequence goes on along the minus strand of JAPFRF010000002.1, from coordinate 159,437,577 downwards.
ACTCAATGTCCAGATTCTAAGTCAACACTTTTGTGTGTCACACTGATTTATTGGGTCTGCTCCAGTTGGGATTAGCAAGTGGCTTTAAGTCCATTGGCTATAAGTATGGAAATTCATTTTTCTGGAGCTTTACTTAGTCTACAGGAAGGCCATGCCGAAACACACTCTCATTAACAAAATGAAAGGATGTCTTATTTCTTCTGTGCATCATTGTTTCCATAGCCTCCTAGCATTCGCACAGTATGGGTGCACTTTTTTTGAAAAGCACATTTTTCCATGTTTTATCTAGCCCCCCTCTGTTTCCAGGGGCCCTAGGGTCTTTCCAGTTTGCCACAATTTTCAGCTTGGCTGCAGCTAAGGCATACTTAATTAGAATTCTGGGTTACTGTTAAAGGTTGATGATGGCAAGGCCGACAGATGGGTCACCCTCCAGTTGCAAAGAAATCCGGCACTCAGTAGCAGAAGGAATTGCTTCCTAATGCTACAAAGCACAGGAAAAAGAGGATACAGTAAAAAAGCCACAGGTATTTTCCCCCCTGAATGTTTTAAATTATTGCCACCTATACAGATGGATGTACGCTGAGCTTGTCAGCAAAATGTTTAGCACAAATGCTTCTATCAAAAAGCACTTGCTACCAGCTGTGCGTCTCAGAGCCTTTGCGTTTTTCTAGTGGGTTGCTTCCTTGAGCCACCAGACAGTTCAGATTCTTCCAAAATGTGCACACCCTAGCAATGGAAGAATACTATAAAGCCAGTGAGATATCAATCTTCCACAATGTTTTCAAGCCGAAGGAATTGTGAAATCTTTCTAGAGCGGTAGTTCTCAACCTTGGGTAATCCCCAAATTCTTGGACTATAACTTCCAGAAATCCTGACTAGCACAACTTCTAGGAATTTCAGTCCAACAACACCTGGGTTACTTAAGATTGAGAACCATTGCTCTAAATGTGGAGCCCCCCCCCTTTCCTGGAAACTGTGTGGAGCTGTCAATTTTATAAGGGCAACGAGGTCAGAAAATACCCAGCCAGTACTGTATATTCTTAAGTAGGTGGTGTGCTTGTCTAGGTTGTTACATCCCCCCTTGTTAAGTGTATCCCCCCCAAGTCATTTGCACAGCATTAACATTTGTCAGAGTTTGTGATTGCTGAGTGTATTCTACATTTGTGCTGTAACAGCCCAACGTCTGAGGTTCTTCTTCCCACAATGTGTGGGTTTCCAATTGCCCTTGAATAAGATGCAAAAGATCAAAATGTATGTATGTATACACATAGAAGATGTTCAGAGGCATTACAATAAATCATGGTATATTATACTGCAACATCACTATATGCAGCTTTCCACTGCCTGAAAGCCTTCTTGAGGACACCCTTGATAGTAGTACATCTTGTTGCTGCATAAAGGAACAAGGCTATCATAAAATGTCAAGGGAGCCTTTTATACCTGAAAAATGAAGCTTGCAAGGTTCTGTTCTTTGCTGCATGCCAGTGTCTTTTGGGCAGACACTTTCTCCCATTCAGCTTGCAGATCAATGGGGACCGGAATGATGCTGAGCTCGTGGGCCACATCCTCTATTGAAGAAGTTGCAGAGGCAGCTCCAGAGGCCACTCGATGGCTCCAGCTCTATATCTATAAGGATCGCGAGGTCACCAAGTCCTTAGTGCAGCGTGCAGAAAAAGCAGGCTATCAAGGCATCTTTGTGACTGTGGACACGCCCTTTCTTGGGAAGCGCTTAGATGATGTACGCAACAAGTTCCAACTTCCTCCGAATCTCAGGTATTGATGGGCATTGTTCAATACAGCTCTGCTCAAATCACAGCCTTAAAGGGCATAGCTCTGCAGTATCACTTAGCTACTCAGCACGACTTTATTTAATGCTGAATGTAGGACCCTCACCTATAATTGCTCTACTAAAAGTAGGTAATGGCACACACACATACACAGCACACACAAACACACACCAGGGGTGTAGCGTGGAGAGGGCAAGGGGGCGGGGTGCCCTGGGTGCAGCAAATAGGGGGCGCCAAATTGCCTACTGACACACCCACCACTGCCCCCCACCCGCTATCCAGATTATATTTTGGAATGAAGGGGGGCACAAAAACTGACTGCTGCCCTGGGCTCTGGAAACCCTAGCTAGGCTTCTGACACACACACACACACACACACACACACACACACACACACACACACACACACACACACACACACACACACACACACACACACACACACACACACACACACACACACACAATCCAGGCAGTATAAACAGTTCAAAAGGAACTTTTATATGTGATTCTTAATCTTTAAAGTCTTTACACTAGGCCTTCATGTCAGCTGTTGGGTGGCCCATCAGAGCTTGCAGAAAGATTTCTTTTAATTGAAATGTTACAATCCCAACCAGGCAGCATAGTTCTGGCCTTGCTGGTTAGAGATTTTGGAGAGTCGTAGCCCCAAAAAGTAGTTTGCTGAGCTCTGGCCCCTATACATGCAAGGGAATCTGAGCCACCCCTTCCTTCCAAACAGTTGTGTTTGAATCACATTGCATCAGGATTTGATTGATGGGCCAGAAGGATGTGCTTCCCTCTGGCTTTTAAGTGATGGACAACCCTCCCCCCCCCGATGAAGACATTGCTTGAGATTCTAATCCCCGAATTGTGTTTTTGTAATATACCCTCTGTGTGTGGTTCTTACACAAGGCCAATGCCCTTAAAAATTAGGTGTGGGAGAAGCAAATTGGGAACGAAGAGAGATGGAGCCCCAGTGTCACGCCTCATGATATTTCATCCCAGACGTCCCATTTTTGTAAGCCCCTCCAGGTAGTGTAGTTTGCACTAAGAGGGCAGTATAGAAATCAAAACAAACAAACACATAAATAAATAAATAAATAAATAAATAAATAAATAAATAAATAAATAAATAAATAAATAAATAAATCCATTGAGATATCACAAGGCTCCATCTCTGGTTTCAGGTTTGAGGCTTGACATTTCATGGAATGGGCTACTGTTGAGCTGGCAACGCTCTTTAGTGGCAGGAAGTCCACAGGGTCTTCATTAAGTAAAAAAAGTACTTGCTTCTGAGAAGAACATGGACCCTGCTGAGTGCCTACTTCCTGACACAGCCACATCTACTTCATGTGCATTTTCTCGTGCTACAGCCATCAGTAGGCGTTGACCTAGAAGACGTTATTTGTTAGTGGAGATGGGTCTTTTTGGTTTGTTTGTTTGTGCGTTTGTTAAAAGCTGAAGCTTTACTGAGTTGCCGTATTGTTTTCTGAAAATCTTTTTCTCTGCCAAATTTCAGAATGAAAAACTTTGCCACAAACGATCTGGCGTTTTCGTCTGAGAAAGGGTATGGCGAAGACAGTGGCCTGTCCGTTTATGTAGCAGAAGCAATTGATCCGTCCATCAGCTGGGAGGATCTGGGCTGGCTCAGAGGACTGACATCCCTGCCTATTGTCGCTAAAGGCATCCTCAGAGGTTTGTACAACTGCAGACAAAGGCTTGAGTCAAATGTAACCTATGAGATCTATTCGGGGAGGCATCACCTTTTTGGATGACATATAGGAACAGGTGTGTTTCTGGAGAACCCTATTTGTCCTCACCCCCTTTTAAAATATGCAAATAAACTTACACTGCTCTTTCATACCGGTTACAAAAGGGCACCAGCTCCCTCCCCATTTTATATTTAAAAAGAATAAAATAAGGTTTTTTTTGTTATGTGCATGAACTAGCACAACACACCACTAGACAGCTCCAGAAAAAAATCCTGCAGACATCGGGTTTCATCATAAACCCCTCAGGATTCCATCTGGAAGATAAAAAAACTAGTAACTCTCTCTCTCTCTCTCTCTCTCTCTCTCTCTCTCTCTCTCTCTCTCACACACACACACACACACACACACACACACACACACACACACACACACACACACACACACACACACACACACACACACAAAGAGAAAAAGAGAGAGAGAGAGAGAGACTCTGTAAATTTTAGCACCCCAGCAAGAGGACTGTTTGACATACAACTGTTGAGACAAGTGTCCATGTGAGGTATTAAAAGTGTAGTGCATTGATAGCCAATTCAATGAACAACACCACAAACAGAAGCAAGAGAACAAACATTGTGCTGTCATAGACCGTGAATGGCACAGTCTCCCCCAATGAATGGCTTTAATGCACTGAGATACCCACTACTTACTTACTTACTTACTTACTTACTTACTTACTTACTTACTTACTTACTTACTTACTTACTTACTGCTATCTAGCAAGAGAGGCCAGTCTGGGCAGTTTACCAAATGACAAGTACAAAATACAAAATTTATATGTAAATAATGCAATTTAATAAAAACAATAAACATAATTAAATCAAATCAAAACAATGGAGGATAAGAAAGTAAGAAAACTAAAGGTAGAACAAGAAAAGGTAAGAACAGCGAATTATACAGTGGTCCCCCGCCCATTCGCGGTTCATATACTGTGGTCCTGCTATATTGCAGGACCGCAGTATATGAAAAAAGGCCCCCTGGGGTAAGGGGGGGAAAGTCCTGTTTCAGGCCTCCCTTACTTACTGGCGCTGCCCCAAACGGGCCTGTGAGGGCTTTCCCAAGCCTTCTGGAGTCCCCAAAAAGCCCGGGAAAGCCCTTGCAGGCCCATTTGGGGTAGCACCAGGCTGGGGGTAAACACAAACGCCCCCAGCTAGGTGCCTCAGGCCTGACCCGACCTGCATCTGCATATCGCTGATTTTCAATTATCGTGAGTCAGGTCAGGTCCCTAACCCCTGCAATAGGTGGGGGACCACTGTAACAGAATAAACAAATAGCTGGGGAAAGCCTTTCTATATAGCCACGTCTTAAGATGTTTCTTAAAAACAGTGTAGGGGCCAAGCAGATCTCAGGTGGGAGTTGATTCCAAAACCAAGGGGCCACCACTGAGAAAGCTCAGTTCCTTGTTAATGATTTATGAGCCTGCTTCAGTGATGGCACCCTCAGATGCACCACCTGAGGCAATTGGGTACAATGGACAGTGCCTTGCTATAGAAGTCAATGTGGTAATTGATCAGCAGCCAGTACAATGTGGCCAGGATAGTGGTAATATATTGGTATTTACTTAATCCCATAACTAATTTAGCCACAGAATTCTGCACCAGCTGGAGCCTCCACATTGATTCCAAGGGCAGTCCCACATAGAGAGCATTGCAGTAGTCTACTCTTGAGACTACGAGTGTATGGACCGATGTGGCAAGAGCACCAGCATAAGATGATAATGCGCAGAATGGACCACTGACGCCACCTGGGCTTCCAGGGAAAGTGCTGGATCCAGTACTACACCCAGACTTTGCACCTCATCCTACATGGAGAGAGTTGTCCCCCCCCCAAAAAAAACAACAACAACTGAGGGAGCTTCCCAAACCCCCGACACCCAGCACCCCCACCCAGAGGAGCCTGAAGGTTTTGTTTTTGTCTTGAGGCAAGCAATGTGCTGGAATACACATGGTTGTGTGAAGTCCTTCTTTATGTAACACATTCAATGGTTCATAGACTCATATAATCAATCAGTTTGAAAGACCATTCACTCTCTTTCTGTTTGATGTGAAATTAGAAATTGTTGTTAGCTTGCCACTAAATGTGAGAGCAGGTGAGAATGGGAAATAGTTGTGTGTGTCTGATCTCATGTAAAACCCCATGTTCACCTACATACACTCTCCTCTTGATCTACATGGAATTGCAACGCCCCTCTCTTCATTTCCTTGTTTACAGACTTTAATTGGAACATCATGAAGTGATTACCATACGTTTGTGGTTGATTATGACAATCATTAATTTATCTGCAATAAATCTCTAATCATATGTGATGGCTCTGATGTTGGTATGATCACTGATATTAGTATAAAAGAGTGAACTTGGAAAATGTACTTATTTGGACAGTTTGCAATCACCAGGTAGCTGCTTGAGAAACCCTGGGACGTAATCTGAAAAAACAGCTTTTCCTAAACAAAGTTACTTTTAAAATTAAAACACAGAAAATCCCCCATCCTCTGTTATGGACAAATTGTTACTGCAGTTAATCAATCAATCAATCAATCATTTATTGTGGTCATATGACTGGTTCAGAGGCGGAAAAGAAAAGAAACAACAGCAAAACAGTACAATAAAGAAGAGAGGGCGGCATAAACTGGGGTCACAGAGAAGATATATGCATAGAGTTATTGCATTCATTTTTGACTTTGAGCTTTGAGAGGCATACAATCCAATTAGCATCTTCTTCTGGATTCAAGGTGTCACAACTTAGCTGCTCAATTGCATTCATTGGCCAACCTCCTGCAGCTGGGCCCTGATTCTGTGAGCAGATTTAGGGCGTTTATACACGACCCCTAAACTCCGGGGCAAACGGCTCCCAGCTCCGGAGCTTAAAAATGTTTACCCACCAGCTCCGGAGTTAACACGAAATTAAGTGCGACCCCGCCCACTTTAGCGCGTCCCAGCGCAGCTTTCAGGTACCTGCTCTTTGGAGGTGAAAATTATTTGAGCCGGTGTAACGATAGTGAGTGCGGGGCTCTCCTCGCTTCTGTTTGTTGTTTTTTGGCTCCCGCCCCTTTAAGAGCTACTTTTACAGAGACGAGAGGCAGAACGGAGGTGAGCGGCATGCTTTTCTTTCTCTTTTTCTCCCTCCCCTCACGTAGCCAGCAGCCAGGAAGTGCGGAGGGGGGCTGGGGACATAGGAAGAGCGACGAACCCCTAAGATCTCTGGTCCAAATTTAAGTGGCCAGCGGATATTAGGGGTCGTGTAAAAAGGCCCTTAATCACTTTTATGTATGTCACATTTTTCTACACTGACAGCTGTGACTTGTAAAGCCCCCAATGTTTCCTTCCCTTCCCCCAGCTGATGATGCTAAAGAAGCAGTGAAGCGTGGTGTAAATGGGATTCTGGTGTCCAATCACGGTGCACGCCAGTTGGATGGGGTTCCAGCTACTGTAAGTATTGAAGGCACCATGCCAGTTTGTCCTAGAGACTGGCAAAATTATTTAAATACAGTGACAGCAATTAAGCGGTTTGTTGTATTTTTCTAAGCAAGGAAAACACATAAGGCCTTCAAGAATATTTTACTGCTGCTGACTTTATAAGCATGTTTATTTAGACTTTGGTTTCTTTGAATTTTGGAAAACTGTATAAAAGGAAAAGAATTTGCATGTTGAGTTGGCTGTTGTTCTTTGGGCATTTTCCTTCCAGATGCAGACTTAGAAAAATACTTCCTGACAAAGTCTTAGGTTTGGAAGCTTAATATAGTGAAGCGCTGCTAGCCCTGGAATTTTTTTAAGTGGCATACCTTTTTATGTAATACAGCAGTGCAGTCTGCCTTGCTAGTAAGACAGACGGAAGGGATAAATCAAGGGTCATAAAACCCTTAGTGTTGCTGTATATGGGTCAAAGTGGCTAAAATATATCAGATCTTTGAATAAGCTGTATATGATACAAAGGTAAATGCTCACCCCACTTCATGCTTACCACAGTAGTTGTGACTTATGGCGCTAGGTGACAGGATTACAGCCACAGGAGAGCTGTGAAAATAAAGCTGAGTGAATATAAGAGTGACACTAACTAAATGCCTAGTCAAATCTTCAGCATCTGCCCAGGTTACTTCTGGTTGCTGTCCCACCCTTATCCATCCTGCCCATGGTGTCTGGCGAGGCTGACAAGCAGCCCCATCTTCAGGGGTTACATCCATCCTGCCCATGGCAGAGCCCCTCCAGGCCTTGTGTGAAGTCATAAACCCCCATGTATGTGCTGAGACTTAGTCCTCTTTTTTATTTTAGCCTGGCTTTTCCTTCCCTCCATTTTACAATGCCATACTTCTCTACTGCCTAGTCTTCCACAGATTTGGTTTTAATTCATCTGTTTTTTTTTTTTTTACCACTAGCCTCTCTGGACTAATATTTCCATCATATTTTTATTTTGGCTGTCTGTCTCACTCATCTTGGAGAATCCTCTGAAACTTTCCTTTCAGTCTCAAGGAATCTGGTCCTGTAAGTCTTTCTGCCTCAGTTTTGAGGCCAGGTTTATATAGCTGACAATGTAGCTGAGAATGTTCTATACTGTATTTATCTGTAGAAATCATGGCATTTGTTTATTTTCTTCTGCCATGATTCCCTGTTGATCTGCTGTGACCTAAATAACTTGCAGGAAGTGAGAATAGTCTTGGGTCATCTCTGGCTACACCTTCAGACACAGGGGCAAATAAAGAACCTAATTTTCAGTAGGTTGTGAGTATGACACTTAATGGTGCCATTCTACCTCAAACGGATAGCAGCTGTAGGAGATCTGGAACACACCAGCCATTAGACATCCCCCTATTCCCTCAGAAATGTCCATAGACTGGTGCAGCTTGGTTGGCTCAACTGACCTCAATCCACCTCCTTGTCTTAGTGATCAGTTCTACCTGAAGAGGAGTGGGAGGAAGGCCACAAGTAGTATTGATGGTGCCACATGGTTGATTTGGAATGAAGCATGATGAAGTGCTTCATGCCCATCTCTGCGCTAGCTCAAACATTACTGAATCTCAAGGATGCAGCCATTGTCACAGAAGAGTTCAGGCAAAAAGAAGGGCAGCCCTGCTTATTTTTCAACATTCCTAGGGTTGTTTTTGGTTTGGATTTTGCACAGCTTCAGCTGTCTGCCTGCCATATTAGGCTATTTAGGATTGAGCCCAGGAAGACTAAAGAGCTGAACAGACGTCAAGGGTCATAGCTTCTTCGTGTGGCCAACTTATAGCAGAATGATGGCAAAGACTTCTGTGTGAGGCTCTGAAGGGCTGCTAGCAGGCAAAGCTTGGGAAAATCACATCTTTTTGACCAAAATTTAACAACCTGCAGAGTTGGAGAATTTTTGGGAGTTGTAGTCCAGCAGCTCCTTAGGGCCTCATAGACAGGTAGTCCCCATCATCTGCTACCTGAGATTCTCTTTACACTGCAAATTCCAGAAGAAGGCCTAGCATCCTTGTGCATGCAAAGTATGCATTCTGCCATTGAGCTGCAGACTTTCCTCCAAGTTTCATAATAAAAAAAAATCCCTGTTTAGAGGCTGACTGAAACAATGGGGTTTTCAAAACCTAGCTACGTGGTTTTGCTTATCCTGGCTTTTGAGAACAAATCAAGCCCAAACTGGTGAATGTTTCTTAGTCTCTAGTTACAGGTTGATGAAATGTGTGCTTTAATTATATGACTTCTATCATACACTCAGGTAACAGCACTTGGCACAAGGATCCTGGAGGTGAAAGTGAACATACATATGCGGAAATGGATCCAGATGATTTCTGGCAACAAAGCAAAACCTAAAGGGGATAAGCAACCCTTTTATTGCATGCCAGACGACTTGAAAATCTCAGTCAAAAGATACATGCAAATTGAATTTGCAAGCTTTGATTCCTCCTATTCCCCCCTTTTTGCCTTCAAAGACTCTTGCCCTTGCTTGTCTCTTTTAGCATTATTTTTTATGTAAGAAACACTGGTTCATACATATACACATTCCTTTGTTTTCTTACATACCAACAAATTATGTTTTAGAGAAATGACGGTCATATTTAAGACTGGAATCTTACTTGTCATAAGCGTGTACCTTATCTAATCATGGTCTTATACAAAAGATTCATTTGTTTGACATCCTATGTGTAAATAAGGTGTGTTCACAGGATTGCCAAAACAGGGCAGCAATACCAAGGATCTAAGGGGTAGTGTATAGAGTCATGAACTAGTACTAGAGATGGGGACTTTCTATTTATATCTTGGTAGTGCCCCAATTGGCCCTCTGGCATGAACTGGTGGGACCCGAAACCATCACCTTGCGGAGTGGGGCTCCATTGTCGTCATCATGTCAATCGCGGAAGGAATTGGGTTGGACTTTCCCCACCTCCCTACACAGTTGACCACTATGGGACCATGAGTGATCGGCTGTGCAGGGAGGTGGGGAAGAGCCAGCCAGGCACCTTTTGTAATTGGTCCAACCTCAAAGACAACGGAACAGAGAATGGTGAGTGGTCCCACTAGTTCGAACAGGTGGAAATTGGGCCACTGCAGCACCTGTGGTGCCATGCTATAATATGTCTGAAGAAGTGGAAGTATCCATGAGAGCTCACTATATGTCTGAAGAAATGGATGTGTCCATGAAAGCTTACATTAAATATAATAGTTAGTCTTTATGGTGCGGCATGTTTTTTTCTTTTATATTGTTTTATTTTGATTTTGGCCTGGAATGTGGTGCCATGGTTCATGTTTGTATTCATGAGATATAAATACGAAGTGCCCATCTCTAACTAAAACTCACTGGGTGTGTGGAATGGGTAAAGCTGCTCGTTAAATGACCCACTTAGCTTTAAAAGCCCTGTTATGGCTGTTGTACACATTGTGAGCAGCTTGAGCTCATTAATATTCTTGGGCTTGCACCTTGAACCACATTCCACCTTGGAGTGGGATTTTTTTTTTTTGTTTCACATGTCAACTATACATATTTCTGTATCCATTTCTAAATGAGAAGATCTTTCTTTATAGCTTTCTCCTGCTGTGCCAGATTACCTGTGCTTGGCCAGAGAGTGCTAGAAGTTATCAATTCTTCTACCTGACTTGCAAGGAACAACCTAGGGGCAGGGGTCCCCAGTTCCAGGTCTTTTGGGACACATGCTGCAAGGTTTCTTGGGAGGTACATGCCCAAGTGGGCATGCACCATTTCCCCCCTCCTCCTGGGGCTTTTCCTTGCCTGCACACCTGTGGTGATCAGTTTTGTGTAGGTCTTGAGAGAACTAGTGTGTGTGTGTGTGTGTGTGTGTGTGTGTGTGTGTGTGTGTGTGTGTGTGTGTGTGAGTTGTATGTGCACATGCATGAGCCTCTCTCTCTCTCTCTCTCTCTCTCTCTCTCTCTCTCTCTCTCTCTCTCTCTCTCTCGTGTCTGAGACAAAGCCTTGCATGCACACATGCACAACCCCAAAAGCCCACAAGGGACAAAATCTGGTTCAAAAAAACAAACACCAAAAACGATGGGGAACGCTGGGTCAAGAGGAGAGGCCCAGGCTGGGCTGCAAGGGGTGTATGGGAAATACTGAGTTTTGCGTGTTTCAAAAGCAAGCTCCCCAAACATCCTTCTTATCTATGTAGGCCAGAAATATTAGCAGTCAGACAAGAAGAATAAGAAGAGACAAAATTGACTCACAAAACCATGTGCTCAAAAACTTTGATATGAAGACATGGGATTGCTAATGGTGAAAAGAAGAAGCTCTTTGTTAAAATCATGGCTGAGGAGAGAATTCTACATAACAATGTCAGAAGGGTACTAAGTTAACTGTGGGGAAAATTATTTCAGAGAAAAACATATTAAGCCACTTTGTGGCAGGAAGGAGAGGGGATTTTTATTTGGTTGCCTAAGAACAAGTGAAGAAACAAGTTAATAGCAACAGCAGCCGCTGATGTTGTTTCAGTTATAGATAGTCCATGCCGTTAAGAACATAAGAACATAAGAAGAGCCATGCTGGATCAGGCCAAAGGCCCATCTAGTCCAGCTTCCTGTAACTCAGAGTGGCCCCACCAGATGGCTCTGGGAGCACATGAGGCTAGATATCTGTCTCCTGATACCACTCCCCTGTATTTGGCCCTTGGTTTACCCTGGTTTTGAACCTGGAGATTACACATCTCCATCATGGTTTGTAACCTGAGATGGACTTTTCCTCCAGGAATCTGTCCAATCCCCTTTGAAGGCATCCACGCTATATGCCATCACCACATCTTGTGGCAGGGGAGTTCCACAGACTAACAACATGCCTGAAATATGCCAACACTCTCCCTTCTGTGTATATCTGGGTAGGACAAACTTCACAAGGCTCAGGGTGGCTTGTTTTCACTCCCAGCACCTTCATTGGGCTGCACCATGACTACAAGTTTTGAAAATACAGGGGAAGGGGAGGATTAAACCCAAAAGCGATAAAATGTCTACTTGTGGTGAAAGAAAAAAATGGGAGAAGCTCATTATAGCCAGGGATGTGGAGATCAATGAAATATTACTGAGAGTTGTCAATGCTATTATTCATTCATTCATTCATTCATTCATTCATATTCATTCATTCATTCATTCATTCATTCATTCAGTTAGTTAGTTAGTTAGGTAGTTACTAGTTACACTTCACTATCTGACCAAAGGTTACTCTCAGTGGTTTACAAAGTGATATTGGAAACATTGATGGGTCTCAAAAATGCAAGCAGGAGAAACTTGGATCCTCATGTGTAAAGGAAGTACCGAAAGGCCTTCTACTCATACATGAGTCTTTTTGGGTATCCCTCCTTGATGTGCAGTCCTTGTGTTAGCCTAGGACAGTGGTGGTGAACCAGATGTTTTGGACCACAGCTCCCACAGTCCCTTTAACTGGCAATCTAGGCTCGCAATTCTGGGAGTTGTGGTCCAAAACATCTGGAGTGCCAACGGTTCGCCAACACTGACCTAGGAAATAGGCTGGCATAAATATTTGTAGAAAAACAAAATGTGCATTTGTACCCTCAACCCACTCAATTAAACCATGGGCAAAAGTGTTTAAAATATATTTAACCAGCTCCCCTCCTGCCTATCCTTCCCTTATAGATTGAAGTCCTGCCAGAAATAATAGAAGCGGTGGAAGGAAAAGTCGAGGTATTCCTAGATGGTGGAGTCAGAAAAGGCACGGATGTCCTCAAGGCTCTTGCCTTCGGAGCCAGAGCCGTCTTTGTTGGGAGGCCTGCAATTTGGGGGCTTGCCTATCAGGTAAGGGAAAGCAGGAGTGAAAATAGTTCCTAGGGTGGCTTCCTGAAAGGGCAAATCCCCATTTTCTCTTTTGAGCCAGGATCTGAATCTGCGGTTGCAGATATGTTATTGCATACTGTGCCTATTCTGCTTTCTAAAAAATAAATAAAAAATCCTATTAAATTAAATGGAGGCCATCATTTTGTAAGGCACCTTGCTCTTTGCAGACCTCACTTCCTGCTTTCAGCTCCTGGGCAAAGGGTAGCGGTGGACGAATCACATCCTTTGAAAACGGTCGTTGACCTCTGAAAAGAGGGATGCCACAGCATAAATGTATGATGCCTCCCTTTTAGCAAAGTGCTTGCTAAAAGGATGCTCAGTTGCAATGGATCACATTCAATGTAAGGGGGAAAAAAGACAGCAGCTTTTCATAGAGGGTGAGGTAGGCATTTAATCAGGATTCTTGACATGGCAGATAAACCAAGAGCCCAACTTTCTGCCAGTGCTGGAAATCTACATTCATAAATACCTGTTTGTAGATGACAAGCTCCTCCCTGTAATGGCAACTTCCATGCTGAAGGCAGATTCTCAAAAAGAACTTGTCATTAGGAACTTGTCATTAAGACTAAATCACAACAGCCAGTGCCCTCCGGCTTGGTGGAAAGTCTCACCAGGAAAATAGCCCACTGTCCTGCTACTTGGAAAAGTGTTGCCAATGTTCAAGTGCTCATCACCGTGGACAAAACCCAATTAAAACCTGTAATAAAAACAAGGAGCATGGAAACAAAATGTGGAAAAATAAAATGAGAGCTGAAGAAAATGGCATTCTGTGTAATTCTGCATGGTTCGAGACCTCACCAATCCTAGTCTGGCTAGGCCTCCTCCTACTGATTTCAGTAGTGAGAATTTCGCAGTCTTTTTTAGATCAAAATAGAGGCCATCCAGGCCGGCTTCGAATCCGGTTGCACTAGCCCTGCCTCGCCAATCCCAGTTACCTCACCCCCCACTCTCCTCGTCTGGTTGAGTTTGGGCCTGTTTCCTCATCTGAGGCCTCCAGGGTGATCGCCCATTGCCGACCCGCGTCCACCCCCTTCGATCCTTGCCCATCTTGGCTTATAAAATCTGCCGGAGGGAGCATGCCCGAGTGGGCTTCTGTCATCGCCACAGTCTCCTTCAGCGAGGTTTTTTTCCCTCCTTCTTGAAGGAGACGGTGGTTAAGCCCATTCTGAAATAACTGGGCCTGGCATCGGACCAATTGGCAAACTACCATCCGATTGCCAGTGTTCCTTTCATGGGCAAGGTCATCGAGAGGGTGGCCACGGTTCGGATACAGTCATTCTTGGAGGAACAGCAGTGCCTTGATCCTTGCCAGTCTGGTTTCAGGCCTGGCTGGGGGACCGAGACAGCTCTGGTCGCGCTGCAAGATGACCTAATCTGGGCGGCCAACAGAGGTTGCTCTACCCTGTTGGTCCTCCTGGATTTGTCAGCGGCCTTCGATACCGTCGACCACGGTATTTTACTGGACCGGCTCTCTGAGGTAGGTATCGGAGGCATTGTTCGCAGTTGGCTCCGGTCCTTCTTGGAGGGCCGGCTCCAGTATGTGCAGCATGGGGGAGAGTTGTCGGCCCCGTGGACACTCCCTTGTGGAGTTCCGCAGGGGTCGTCTCTCTCCCCCATGCTGTTCAACATCTATGTAAGGCCACTGGCTGGGGTCATTAGGAGATTTGGAGTCTGCTGTCATCAGTACGCTGATGACACGCAGCTCTATCTCTCCTTTTCCACCTCTGCAGTGGAAGCTGTCTGGACCCTTGACCAGTGCCTGGAGGCGGTCATGGCCTTGACCAGGGCCAACAGGCTCAGGCTCAGTCCCGAGAAGACCGAGGTGATGTTCTTTGGGAGTTCGCCATCTGGTTACGGAGGCCCTCTCCCCAACGTGGAGGGAGTTTCTCTCCAGCTGGTGGATAGGGTTAGGAATCTGGGTGTGGTCCTGGACCCGGCGCTATCTCTGGATGCCCAGGTGGTTGCCATGACCCGGACCGTGTTTTATCATCTACCTCAGATCGCCCTGATCCGCCCATACCTAGATGGCGACTCTCTGAGAACATTGGTTCAGGCACTGGTGATCTCGAGGTTGGACTATTGCAATGCCCTCTACATGGGGTTGCCCTTGACTCTCCTCCGGCGATTGCAGCAGGTTCAAAATGCGGCGGCCAGACTGGTGGTGGGTGCGCGTTGTTTTGATCGCATTACCCCAGTCCTGGTCCTGCTGCATTGGTTGCCCGTTGCGTCCCGGATCAGATTCAAGGTCTTGGTTCTAGTTTCTAAAACCCTCCATGGCTTGGGCCTGGACTACGTGGCAGAGCAGATAGCCCAGCGATCAACATCGGCCCGACCAGTTCGGCAGTCGTGAGTGCACTTGCTTCGGGTTGCCACCCCCTGGGAAGCCAGACGAACTTCCACCCGTAATCGGGCTTCCTCGGTGGCTGCCCCCTCATTGTGGAACAGCCTCCGCAGCGAAGTGCACTCTGCAGAGTCCCTGCTGGCCTTTCGCAGAGCAGTGAATACCATCTTATTCCGTGAGGCCTTTAGTGACCTAGTCTAATAGTTTTTTTTTACCCCACCATCTGATGAAGGCTCTCTCCACAGCCTGATGCCTCTAAATGAGATTTGTTTTATAAGGGTGCCATATGGTTTTATCTATTGTTTGTTTTCTGAGTGTTTGTAATATTGTTTGCTGCTGAACTGCTCAGCTTTGTCTGTAATATTATTTGTTACTGAATTGCTCAGCCTGTAAGCCGCCCAGAGTTCCCTTGGGAAGATGGGCGGGGTATAAATTCAATAATAAATAAATAAAATAATAAAAATTAAAAGCCTACAGACAAGCAGAGGTCTGTCATGTCCATCTAAATCATAGAAAGGAAGAAGTCAGGTCCATGTCCTTCAGGAAGTTCCAGAATTGAGGTATTTCTGAGAAGTTCCCATCTTCAGTATTCACCAACCTCATATCATTGGTTTTTAGGAAATTATCAAAAAAAATAGAAAAAGAAGGCAGTCATTCAGTTATTCTGGGCCCAAACTGTTCAGGCGTCTTAGGGCGTTTATACACGACCCCTAAGCTCCGCTGCAAATGGCTACAAGCTCCAGAGCTTAAAAATGTTTCCCCACCAGCTCCGGAGTTTGCAGACAATTAAGTGCGACCCCGCCCACTTTAGCGCGACCCAGCGCACTTTTCTTGTACCTTCTCTTTGGAGGTGAAAAATCTTTGATGCGGTGCAACGATAGTGAGTGCGGGGCTCTCCTCGCTTCTGTTTGCTGCTTTTTGGCTCCTGCCCCTTTAAGAGCTACTTTTACAGAGACGAGGGGGTTGGACTTGATGGCCTTACAGAGACGAGAGGCAGAACGAGGTGAGCAGCATGCTTTTTTCTCTTTTTCTCCCTTCCTCACGCAGCCAGCAACCAGGAAGTGCGGAGGGGGGTGGGGACAGAGGAAGAGCGACGAACCCCTAAGATCTCTGGTCCGAATTTAAGTGGCCAGCGGATCTTAGGGGTCATGTAAAAAGGCCCTAAGTTGGGGCACTTTGATCCTAAATTGTATCTTGAAACAACAACAACCTGGAAGCTAGTGATGTTATCTGAAGGCCAGTAGAACAGAGTAGGGATGGGAAATTGTTGTATTCTTTGAATGACAGTGCATAGAAGTCTGTTGAAATTGCCCAAGCCAAGTTCTGGGGGCTTTATCCCCACCTAAAGCTTTCTCAAGTGTTTGATAGAACTTACGGCTGCAGCATGAATGAGGAAAAATTCCAGTGAAGAAGGAATTGGCTGGCTGGTGCTAAGCCATGTGGCACTGCAAGGTCTTCTCCTCTCGCTGTTCATCGTAGTTTCCACAGAGGCACCACTGCCGGTTGCCTCTCAGGAAACTACGATACCCCTAATGCTTTGCGCTGTCACTGTGCTTAGCACCACTCAGCTACTTCGTCCTTTGTTGGACTGAGCAATGGAAGGGTTTCTCCACTTCTATTTATACATTTATGCTGCATTTGTAAGTTACGTCAAACACCTGAGAGGGCTTGAGGGGTGGGCAGGGGGAGAGGCTAAAGCCTCCAGATGTTTCACTGGCCAATTCTGGCAATCGTCTATAGTTTTAAAAAATATTAAAATTAAAACCCTATCCCTTCAACGTGCTCCTGAGAAAGTGTCTACCCACCACATTTTTCCCTAGCTGTGGTTTCCAAATATTTTCAAGAACAATGTGTGAGGCCATTGGTTGGCTTTGGGACAGCCAGAACCCCATCTTGAAGTACTGATGTGTCCCACTAGCACCGGGTAATGTAGAAGTCATTTATACAGACACAGCCTGATACAGTATAGGACATGGAAAGATGCATACTGTACACACACGTCTCAGTCACCAAAATAAAAAGCACGCACCCCAGTGTTACTGGAGGATGGAAACTTGGTAATGAGAGCAGCCTTGGTCGCTCCTTTGAAATGCACAAATAATAGTGGGTGAAGTTAGTTAGTAGAATATGGCTTCATCTCATATTAGTGTTCCTTGGGCGCAAACCAATGCTTCCATTACCATACTGGGGTCATTTGCTGGTTCAGTACTGGAAAACATCTATGCCTCTATGATCTGTTTTAATTAGGGTGAAGAAGGTGTGAAGGAGGTTCTCCAAATCCTGAAGGAAGAGTTCCGGTTAGCAATGGCACTCTCTGGTAAGGTGCAGAAAATGACAAAATTGTTATTGGCTTGGTCTTTTGCTCTCTGTATATCCTACAAGGGACCGCCCATAAGGTGGATCAAGGCATTTTGCATAGAAGAATAATTATATGAATTTCTCACATAATTCTGCATTTGGCTTCTCTGGCAAAGGTCTTTCCAACCTCCTGCTACCTGGTCCTTCTGGCTGGAGATGCCAGAGGTGGAGCTCTTGGTTCATAAAGCCAGCTCTCTCCTACCAGTTATGAATGTTTCCCCTTTACACCCTGTAACAGATCTTCAAGATAGTTTACATAGGGGAGGTGGGGTGATGGTGAGACTTCTAAAACCAATCTTCCTAGAACAGTACAAATAAAGACCTTAAGTAGGTATGCCATTCTCCAAAATGCAGTTGTCATCAGTTTGATGGGACTAAAATAAGTAGTACCCAGAACAGGTTTGGAGGTGACAATTTAAGTCTTCCCGATATGTTAGGAGTACCAAAGATAGTTAGCCAATGTTACTTTGGGAAGGTGGTATTGCTTTGGAAATAAATTCCCCTCCCTTTTTGTAAAAAATATACTAACTTCCATGGAGAAAAGACGTGGGAGAATCCAGTTATATTTACCTGATAGCTGAAAGCTAAATACAGGTGTCGCCAGAAAGGCAGGCTGTAAACCAGATCCCATTCCTGGGATAGTTCTGGTCTATACCTACAAGGTTTCTAAAGACGGGGTCCCTTGGGCCTTATGCTCTAGTTTCCACCAAAGAAGTCCTTTCAATACAAAGAATTGGTGTGTCATTCCATTCCATTCCATGAAGCTTTAATGGCATTTAAACAAAGGAAGTGCACAAATAAAGACTCAACAGTTACATAGAACATTATAAAATAAATCTCATCAATGGTCTAACTAAAGTTCATAGAGGGTTGGTGTGTCATTTTGGGCCAGAAAAGCTTTGTGAACTAAATTCTAATTCTCTTTTTCCTTCTTTTTCCAGGCTGTCAGAGTGTGAAAGCAATAGATAGAACATTGGTCCGGCAAGATCAGTGGGTTGCCTCCAAGATGTGATGGTCTTTTCTGTCTCAGTTCAAACTTCCAAGGTTACCTCCGCGTCCAGCGTCGTCCGGATGCGGTGGTTCTTTGCCTCTCCCATGCAAATAGGCATAAAATGGCGGTGCCAGGGGCCATTTTGTGAGGGGCAGTCTATATAAGAGACTGCCCCAACCAGTCCTACATCTTCGTCCTGGCACTGCGGAGACCCCCCCTCAGGTTGATAATGACATTAGCTGGTCGCTTCGGGGCCGGATGGGAATTTTTGACTGCTACCCTGATTGGCCATGGGTGACAGTGTGTTTTTGCCCATCCCATTATGAGCATAGAAGTTAGGCATCCCTTCTTAATTCCTGGTCGCAACAGCGGGTAGTGCATAGGCCGATAGAGTCATCTTGAGATCCCAGACTGGCATCCAATAGGTGTTTGGTAGCCCTCTGACTGTAAATAGGCTTTGGATTAGAACATAGACTAAGAAATAAGTAAATTAGGACCAGTAATTGGCTGAGAGCAGCCCAGATGGAATTTAACCTGTAATGGGGATCTCAAGGACTATTATCTGGAATATGGGTCTATTACTGCATGACTGATCCCAACCTATTGGACTACGTAGGCTCCCTTATAAATATTTCAGTAGTTTTCAAAGTTAATAAAGTTGTGGCCCTTGTTTAACCCAAAAGCTGTTGTCTCGCCTCTTTATTTTGGGTTGGAAGGGCAAAGTCCAGTGTGTAAATTAGGTGTCCCTTTGTCACCAAGAAATGGAAGACGCAAAGCAAACGACTCCAATGCACATTTCAGCTGGACCAAAAAAGCCCTTATTAGAGATGGGCACAAACCGAAATAATGGTGATTCACTTTGGTTCAGTTCGTTTTAGGGTTTGGTTTGGTTCATTTCATTTTTAACAATTTTCTTAGAAAAAAATTGTTTCATTGTTTCATTGATTTGTTATTCGTTTCCCCCCGCTTTGTGCGATTTAATCAATTTGACAGTGCGGGGGCGGGAAAAAAATTTAAAAAACAAAAAAACACAGACGTTGCAACTGCACAAACTGGACTGGTAGCATCCTCATCCTCATCATCCACAGCATCAGCATCATCTTACCGGGTAGCGGCAGCGGCGACAAGGTGATCTTTTTATTTTTATTTTTATTTTTATTTTTATTTTATTTTTTTACTTCCGGGTTCCTGGCCCACGCTACAGCTGTAGCACAGGGCTTTTTGTTTGTTTGTTGTTTCTTCAAGCACCGACCGTGCGGGCCCTGGGGCCTTTTCAGCACTAGTTTTATTTTTAATATTTTTACTTGATTTTAGGGCGCCAACCCAATCACCCCTGGGGCCAGGTCGGTGCTCCATTTTAAATTATTTTTATTTGATTTTTGTCAGGCCCCTGCCAGAACCTATTCCAGAGGCTGAAGAGTTAATGCCTGAAAAAGCCCCAGATGGGGTTTCTGAGCTGTCAGTTCCTCCAGCAGCTTCACAGGAGAGTAACTCAGCATCTTCAGGAGAGTCTCCACCTCCACAGAGGGCTGCTTGTTGAAGGCAGTGAAGACTTACAACTAGGAGAAGCAGAGACAAGCTTTATCTGAGCCACCGAGGTCTGCATTCAGGGAGTGCTGAGTTTTGACAGGGTTAGTTTCTGGGAAAGTGTCCGGCGCTGCCATTAACAAAATGAAATGAACTGAACCAATTTTTGGTTCATTTCGTTTCATTCTAAATCCACTCTGGGGTTTGTTATTCATTTTGTTATGTAATGAAATGAATAACGAATAATGAAACAAACTAAAAGTTTGTTTCATGCCCATCTCTAGCCCTTATGCCTTCTCTTTGATACTTACGGCTATTATGCAAATGTGATATTGAGAGCCTAATTTTTCATGTATACATCAAAAGTTGAAGATGCTAGGAATATTTTGGAAGGTGGATCCATGTCTTTCTTATTCATTGTCAGCCATTTTGAATGATGAAAAGTGTTGCCCAAATAAGAACCCCGCCTGCTCCGCACTTAAGAGTGTTCTGAGGTGTTAATGACGGAACCTGCAGGTTTTCTGATGGAAGGAGGCTGACTGAACTGCAGTTGTGCAAATATTAGCATTGCTGTTTTGAAGCTCTGGAGTGGAAACAGCTGAGCTTCTAAAACAACAGTAAGCACTTGTCTGGGAAAGACACTTTATATTAAAAGAAGTGTTGATGTCTGGAGTCCAAAGGATACCCCTTTGGTATTGCTTTAATGATTTAATCATATTCTGGTTTCTAAACTTAACACCTAGCATCATTTTTCCCTTGGCACTAGGACAGAGGAAAGCATAGCACCTTTATAGCGGCTGGAAAGAGAGGCCACAAGGAAATGTAGGTGTGTAAAATGCTGTTTGAAACTTCTGTCCACACAGCTATCCCAACTGGTTACTACAGCCCATGAAGTCATTGTTGCATTTAAGGTTCCAAACTGCTTTTATGCCTGTCTTCCAGTTATGGCAGGGGTTCCCTTCTCATCAACAGGGAGGCATATACTTCTGTGTATAAGATGACCCTCAATTTTTAGTTTATCAATTTTAGACAAAAATGAAGTCATATACATAGAAAATACTGTAATCTGGATGTTTCAGCATCTATTGGGGGCAGCTTGGAATGGATCCCCCATAGATACAGGGATTATGCTGTAGAGCTTTGTTATCCTACAGCAGGTATGCCTTTCTTAGCTCTCTTTATAAACCATCATGTCCTCTTACATACAAGTTTCATAGGTCTTCAGGATTGTATGGTCTGCTAGTGCTTTTACAACACAACAGCCAGATCTACACATCCTTTTTTCATTGTCCCTGAATCTGCAGTCACTCCCATCATCTGATACACAGATCTGGCTAGATCCAGCATGTACATCTATCAATACATAGCCATAAGAACATAATAGGACTCCTATGGCCCAAGGCAGCACTCTCCCAAATACCATCTTCCTGGGGGCATCCCAAAGGCAGCTGCCTTGGGATGGACCTTTTGTGGTGGTCCTAGCAAGCCATGTTCATACAATCTTTAGGGAACTTATAGTAGAGGTAAACTTCAAATCCTGGGGCAGAATACAGCTCTCCTATGGGCTGTTAAGTTCTGTGGTTCTGCAGAATACCATGCCCTCTTGGTGATTTCTCAGCATTTGTACTAGTATGTCTGCCCTAACCATTTTAATGCGGGCTCTGGCCATGACTGAAATGCAAAACCTTGAGCCCTTTTCAGAAATCATATCCAGCCTTCGTGGTGAAAAGACATTTCCACCTTGACTTATAGGAAAGTGGAGACATGAAGTTGATTAGGTAGAATAGACTGATGGATCCATTTCAAGACTGAAGTAAATAACAGAACCAGAATACCTTCTGCAAATATAGTGGCAACACTACATGTCACAAGTAGAGCTGGGCATGAATCGAAAAAATGACGTTTCGGTCTTTCATTTTTTGTTGCGGGTCCGTTTTGGTTCATTTTTGTTTTTTGTGATTTTTTTGGGAAAAAATTCATTTTGTTTTTTTCATTTTTTGTTTTTCATTTTTACCCGCTTTTTGCACGACTTAAAGCATTTCCGCGTGCGGACTTCCCCCAACGCCCCAGACCAGAGGGAAAACACTAACAAAAATGATGCAGGCAGAGACACAGTATAGACTAGGTACGCAGGGAGGCTGCAAAGGTAGTGGCAGGCGTTGCCCAGGGCATAAGGCAGCCACAGAGTGACTGCACTGCGGGGCAGGGGAGGGTACTCACTGAGAGGTACGCACGCACACAGGGAGGCTGCAAGAGAAATCTCTTCTTTCTCTCCCCCAAGAGCCAGGCTGCAGCCAGCAGGAACACAGAGACACACACCTGCCTGGCTGGCCTAAAGTAACAAGTCGCAGAGACAGCAATCCCACCCTAACTCCCACCACGGACTGCAAGGAGGACGGGGGCTGCCAAAGCTTTTTATGCCCTCTATGGCTGCCACACCTACCCAGTCTGCAACCTGGGCATGCTATTGGTT
Organism: Phrynocephalus forsythii; assembly: GCA_029282475.1. Lineage (NCBI taxonomy): Eukaryota > Metazoa > Chordata > Lepidosauria > Squamata > Agamidae > Phrynocephalus > Phrynocephalus forsythii. The sequence continues at coordinate 159,415,067 of JAPFRF010000002.1, read as the reverse complement.
GAAACTGTCCAAGAATTTACATGATCCCATCACATGGCTTGCATCCATCTTGTGGCTGGAATCCATTTTGTGTCATCCTTAAAGGGAAAAGAAAAAATACATCGCGATGGGAGAAAAACAAAAACAAATGTTTTAAGGACCGTCACCCCCTGGTAGGTAATAATTTCAAATAATTATCATTGCGTTTTTACGGATGTCCAGGGCATTTTAGTACCCAAGAAATCAATATTAGACATTGGGGAGCCATTGTGGGTCGATGTCCCCTATCTCCCCTTAAAGGGAAAAAAAAATACAGCGATCTGAGAAAAGACATAAATGCACGTTTTAAGGACCCCACCCCACCCCGGTAGGTATTATCAGGCAGAATAAATAATTATTGCTGGTTTTTTATGGATATTCAGGATGTTTTTTAACATTTAAAAACAGCTCATTTCATTGTGCGTTGCCATTAACAAAAACAAAATGTAACAAACCTAATTTTCATGGTTCTGTTCGGTTCGTTCCAATTTCATCACAATTTTTGTTATTCGTTTCGTTACATAACAAAATGAATAATGAATAATGGAATGAATTTTTTTTTTTTCGTGCCCATCCCTAGTCATAAGCACTCTTACTTCCAGAGGTTCTTGGGTAGGAAGGTCATGTTACACAATGATTTCCAGCCTGGAGTCCCCAGATGATTCTACTAATTCTAGAGGTCCAAGTTAGCATGGTTAATTTTGAAGAATTCTGGGAGATGGAGGCCATTGAATTCAAGCTAAGGATATGTTGGGATCCACTTAATGTAACCCAATGACGTGAACAAGACATGTTCTGCATTTATGTGCTGGGAACAAGGAACTATGCAAAGTGGTTTCAGGATGTGGCAGAAAGTTCCTCTTCTCCATATGAAGTAAATGTATGCCTTAGCTTTCATCCAGATTTGAACAAATGTCTGAAAATGGCTTTCTCTCCCACTTAAAATGCTTGTATCACTGAGAGCAAATGAAGGTTCCCAGTTTAGTAGGGTCACATTCTTTGGTATTTTAAGATCAAATCTGGGGACATGGGGATGTTACAGAGGTGGAACTGCCAAGGGCTGGGATGGGAGCTGGAACCACCTGATAGTGGGGAAAGGATATCGGATTTGGAATACATGGAATACGCCAATCCTAGTTAATCCAGTAAAATGGCAATTCATAGCCAAGGAGAGAGGGAAGGAACCATTTTGGTGACCTGGGATGTTACCCAGGTTTCCATGTGCCACTCCACCCTGAGATCAAGCATTCTCCTCCTTCAGCACTGCTTGCCCTGAGATGTATCCAGAGGAAACACAGCCATATCCTGAGACTTCAGCCCACCAGACACTAGAGATGCAAGTATCCTCTTGACCAGTGGTTCCCAAGGTGTTCTTGGACTACAACACCCAGGATCCTTCACCACTAGCTGTGCTAACTAGGGTTTGTGGGAAATGTAGTCCAAGAACTTCAGGATGGCTCATGATTGGATGCCATGGCTCCAGAATGGAGGGGAGAAAGCTTCTGTCCAGTTAAGCCCCATGTCTTTGTCAACAACTGTTTTATAAACAAACAAAACCAACAACAAAAATGTCATATGGAATAGAATTTGGGGAAAATAATTGAAGAAGTTACAGTTAATCTCTTCGGCTCTCACAGAAGCCTTTGTTTTTATTCTGACTGTAGAACCACATCTCCGGGCTATGTCATTTAGAAGTGCAAGTGGGATGGACACCCCACCCCCCAATAAGTATGAGGAAACAATTCCTGCAGAGAGGGTGCTGGCATACTGACAAGAAAGCTAGGACTGAGCGTGACTTTGGGATGTGCTAAGCAGTGTTTTGTTTTTACGGGGGATAAATATTTTGTACACAACTCTGTTCCTTGGAACAATCTGCTACCATCTTAAATAAGAAGACAATCCAAGGCCACAGAACCAGTTACAGGGGTACCTCTACTTACGAGCGGCTCTACTTATGAGCAATTTGACTTCAGAGTGGAAAACCATTGGCGTTTTATCTGCAGCCTTACAAATTTTAGATTCAGTCTGCTCTACTTACATTTCCTTTTTATTTTTTTCAATTTATTTATTTACCGTATATACTCGAGTATAAGTCAACCCGAGTATAAGTCGGGGCCCCTAATTTAAACCCCAAAACTGGGAAAATTTATTGACTCAAGTATAAGCCTAGGGTGGGAAATGCAGCAGGGCCTGGCATCTCCTCCTTTGTGAGCTGGGTGTGTGTGTGATTTTAAAATGACTTTTAGCCACCGAGGCAAGTGCTTGAGTTGGTGGCTAAAAGTCATTTTAAACATGGAGGGTCAGGATAAGTGGCACACAATGTTTAAAATGACTTTTAGCCACTGACCCAAACTTGCCTCAGTGGCTAAATGTATTGACCCGAATATAAACCGAGGATCCCTTTTTTCAGCCCAAAATTAGGGCTGAAATACTAGGCTTATATTCGAGTATATACAGTATTTATTTGATTTTTAAGATACACTTGCTCTACTTATGAGTTGTTTGACTTATGAGCATGCATTCGGAATGGATTAAACTCCTAAGCAGATGTATCACTGTAATGGCAGAGCTTACAATGTGAACACCATGTGCAGCCTGTTCACAGCAACTGCCACCCTGCATGACAGTTAGCTCTCACTATGTCAGACCAACTCTTCTGTGATTCAAAGTGAGTCGAAAACCTCACTCAAGTAGCAGGCTCTGAGGGGGTGGAACTCATAGCTCTGTATTTGCTGTATGATCTTTCTCCACTAGATGCTGTCTTGTAGCCTGCAAATAGTGTGGGCGGATGAAACAGATGACAGGTGACCCGTCTCTTTAATAGTTGAATGGGGAAGGAAGTTTCAGCAGGTGTACCTTGCGTTTAAAAGCAGCTCCTGGTCCAGTTCCCTTTTGGAAGCAACCATCAAAGATACAGGAAGATTGCTGCTATTTATTCACCCAGTCACCCTATTTGAAAGTGCAGTGTGTGTGTGTTGTGTTGTTACAGTCGTGACCGACTCTATGTGACTCCATGTCCATGGAGTTTTCTTGGCAGAATCAGAATCAGAATCAGAATACTTTTATTGGCCAAGTGTGATTGGACACACCCAGAATTTGTTTTGGTAATATATGCTCTCGATATAAAAAGATATATAAGAATCAGATAGTCAACAATAAAAACAGGAGTACTGGAATGGCTTGCCAGTTCCTACTCCAGGCGCCTACAGCACCTGGTATTCCCTGGTGGTCGCCCATCCAAGTACTAACCAGGGCCGACCCTGCTTAGCTTCTGAAATCAAGCGAGATCAGATGTGCTTAGAGCATGTAGGCAGCTCTTGAAAGTGCAGTAGAAGACCTTATCCCAGAATTCCAACCCTAAATTGCCGATGGCAAATGACTGTGGGAGTTGTGGTCCAAAACATCTGGAATGCCGAATGTTCGCCACCACTGGACTAACATCTTGTCCTTATATCTTGGGTAGATAAAGGTTTTGGGTCAGTCTTGAGCTTTTGTATGACCTCCTGGCTTTCTTCACACTGAACGGCTTTCAGCATTTTTTGGCAGCTACTTGGAGATGCTCCAGATGCACAATGATGATGAAATAGGAAAGGAAGGGGAGCTGAGGGCATGATCTGGAAAAGAGGACAATAGCCAAATGGTTTGTAAGGTTCTGCATGTTATTTATTGGGATTTGTAGAGAGTTGCACAGCAACCAGGCTTCATGTGTACAAAGGCTAAGCAAATGTTTCTCAGTTTGTAACAGACAGCAGTTCCTGTTGTTTACAGTACTCATTCTATTTGTCATTGTGTGAATTTTGTGGAATGTTAGCTACAGAAAAACATTAGCACTTGTTTATATTAGATATTATAAATTCATAGAAAGGACAGTAGTGTTGTGAGTTGATGTGCCTCCATTCTCATTCCAAAATGTAGCCAAAATTATTTCCACTGCTTAGCTTGAGGAAGGCTGTCTTATATTCCAGCCAAGGAGTAAGTGACAGAGATGATGTGTGCCTAAAGGACAGTGTGAACTTTATTGCTAGAATGAGCTTATCAATGCCTTTTGTCATTTTATAAGCCCTCAGTCAGTTGCCTTTCTGTGAGGTTATTGTACTCCTCTGTGTTAAGAAGCGCATCTGTGACTGATAGCAAGTTGAAGGTCAATGGAGACTGAAATGTTTTTATTCACTGCAACTAGTTAAAAATGAAATGAAAATTTCAAAGTTTTGCAGCCCTTCTTGGCCATCATTGTTAGGAGGAATATTCCAGATGTTTTGGGGTATGAGCAGCCCTTCAGATTTTGACCCTAGAGGAGAGGCACACTAAATTAATTGTGTGTATATTTGAAGTCTATTTAGTAAGCTGAGACAGTGCTGGAATGGTTTAGGTAAAGCCAGTACTGTTATAGTTCATACACAAGGTCCTGGGGACAAGAGCACTTTTCTCCAGATGTAATGCTAATGTACAATGGTAGCATGTTTCCTAATAAACATAGATTTATTATAGAGAGTGGCATTTGCAGTGCCAAAGAGCAGAGAGACCTTATGTCTAGCCACTGTAGACTAGTCAATTGTTGATTAAGTCTCAATAGCAGAGAGAGATGACTGAAGGAAATGGTGGGTTTGAGTGATATTACTACTCAGAGGATATGCTTTGGTTGTGAGGGCACACACACACACACACACACACACACACACAGAGAGAGAGAGAGAGAGAGAGAGAGAGAGAGAGAGAGAGAGAAGGGGAAAAAACAAGGAGGCTCCAAGAATCACTGTATGAAAAACAAGATGCACTTGTATGACTTGCACATAAATGTGAACAAAATGGTATGAATATGAGCCACATCAGTCTTCTGTTTGCGCGAGCCTAAATCCAGGTTCAGCAATAGACTATGATGATGATTATGATGATTACTATTTTGTAATTATGAAATGCCACAGTTATTCTTTTTTGTGAGCAGGCTGAGTTTCTGCTAAAGAATTCTGGATGACCGGCTAAGAGTCTGAGATGCACTCAGTCCAACTGTGCAACTATTTTAACAAACTGAATACTTTCCACTAGAAATGTCCATCTTCATAAGCAATAAAAAGAGGCAAGGAAAGAAGGAAAATCCAGGGAGAATTGCTTGAATGGGCTGGTGTGACATGATTTTGGAAGGCTGTGCATTATGATTGTTTCTATGTATGTTTTAAGGTGTTTCTAACTTTTAAACTAGTTGTTTTAATACTGTATATTGTTTTTAATGTAACAATTTACGAGCTGGAATCCTGAGTAGAATGGTTTTCAGTAGGCAAAAGTATCAGACAAGGATGTATTTTATTTCTTGTCAGCCATGGCTGGTGGTGTCATCAGACCCACACAGCGTAACTTGAGAGAGAGAGAGAGAGAGAGAGAGAGAGAGAGAGAGAGAGAGAGAGAGAGAGAGAGAGAGAGAGAGTCCAGTTTTGAGGGAAAAAATTTAAAAAGATCAAGAGCCTGGCCTCCATGGAGGGCCAGAAACTTTCCAGCTGTTGTCTATTGAATAATTACTTAACTTTAATGTTGACAATGAAGAAAGTTTTTCTGTACTTCAATTCAAGCATCAAACCAAACACAGCCAAGAAATCAAAACAGACTTAGAAGGGCAGCTATCAAGGAACTAAAATGATCCTTGAAATGGAAGGATTGCGTTGCTGGAGACCAAGGCCAAGATTATCCATATAATGGTATTCCTGATTATAATGTATATGTTTGAAAAGTAGCCAATGAAGAAAGCGGACAGGGGAAAATTACTTAAATCTGGTGTTGGAAGAATGCTTTATGGCAGGCCTGCACAATATGTCAACCGCGGGTGACCAATAGACCATGGGGATGTTTGAAGTAGCTCGCCAAGTGTCCCGATCTGCCACCAGCAGCAATGTGTTTGGGAAAAAAAGGTCCACCTGCCCGCCTGCCTGGATATTTGGTCCATTGACTAGATGTGGTGGCAGGGCGTGTGAGTCAGGCACAGCAGTATCCAACACTGACAGAACCAGAGGAATCTCTCAGCCTCCTTTGAGGTGCTCAACATCTACCTCCCTTGCGTGGACCCCCTGGAAGGAGAAGGAGGAGGGAAGAAAGGCACTGGAGGTGAGAGGAAGCAGCCCTGGGAAAGCGCAGGTAAGGCAGAGGGCTCTTGGGCACAGAAAGGCTTCAAGCCTCGGAGGCTGTTGGGGAAAGGCAGGCATTTCTTCCAGAGCAGACAGGAGGGGAGGCACCCCATGCCACCGGGTGCCTTCCACCGGTATGTGTGTGTGTGTGTGTGGGGAGGGAGCCACTAACTCTTATGGTGGGCTGCTGGGGCCTGCCCTTCCCTCCCTTCCTAGCCAGATCACCAAAACAACAACAACCCACAACCATTGTGGGCAGCCGCTGAGTTGTGTGTGTGTGTGCACATGCACTCATTATGCCTCTGTCCTACCATCCTGAACAGCAGGGGCAAAAACTTGACAGCTATGTCCCTTACCTGCTGCTGTAACCCCCCCCCCACCTCCTCACTTGGCTTCTCTGTAGGGCTCTCGGCCCTCCTAATTCAGAGCACTGGTGAACTGTGCGCACGTGAAAAGAGACTGCAGGGATGTCCAGGAGCTCAAAGAGTTGACCGCTGGCATGTTCTGGAGCTTGAGATAGGCTGTGGGCTGTTCAAAGTTGAACAGTCCTGCTTTATGTATATTATGGATTACTGGAAGGACAAACGAATGAGTGCTAGATCAAAAAAAGCCTCAAATCTCTCTAGAAGTTAAACATGACTAAACTGAAAAATTAAGTCTGGACAGACATCTCAGAGAAAAGGCATACAGTGACCCCCTGCCCTGTGATAATTGAAAATCTGCAATATGTGGATGCAGGTCAGGTCAGCCCTGGAGTGCCTAGCACTTACCAGAGGCCTCAGAAATGATTTTCGGCAATACGGAAGTCACTTCTGGTTCGCAGGGAGGCCCTTTTGGGGCCTCCAGAAGGCCTGGGAAGGTCCTTGCAGGCCTATTCAGGACAGTGCCAGGTTGGGGGTAAGTATGGGAGGCTTGAAACAGCCTTTCCCCCCTTAACCCAGGGGGCCTTTATTCATATAATGTGTTCCTGCGATATAGCAGGGCCACAGTATATTAATCGCAAAACGGTGGGGGACCACTGGATTGTATTCATCTGTTGATTCTGTCCTCTTCCATCTAAGTTAAAGGCAGCTTAATGAATTTCTTGGCAAAGTCGAGCAAGGTAGCCTGTTTCATCTGTGTAGGACAATGGATTTCACCACCCACAGCTATTGTGAGGGCACGGAACGAACATTTTTCGTTTCCGTTACTGTTTGTCGTTTCCGTTATACAACGAAACAACAAATGAAAATTGTGATGAAAATGAAACGAAACGAACAGAACCATGAAAATTGAGGTCGCTACGTTTCGTTTCCGTTAATGGCGACGCGCAATGAAATGAGCTGTTTTAAATGTTAAAAAACGCCCTGGACATCCATAAAAATGCAGCAATAATTATTTATATTGTCTAATAATACCTACCAGGGGGGTTGGGATCCTTAAAATGTTTGTTTTTGTCTTCTCCCTGTTATGTATTGATCTGTAATTGCTTGTTGAAGTAACTGCCTTCCTGTTCCAAAGGGAACAGGCCTATTGGTTGATTCTAGTTGCTGCATTTGGATCTTCAATCCTATTGGTTCCCGCCAAAAGGCAGCCTTGTGATTGGTTGTAATTGTTCCCTCCAAAATGTATCTTTTCCTAGCCAGTCCTGGCCCCTATAAATGTAACTCCATCTCCCCAGTCCTCAGTCTTGTCTCTCCCTGATTAAAGAGCTGTTCACTAGAAGCTGTCTCCAGCCTGTTTTGTCTCTGAGCTGAAATCACTGCTGAATCACTAACCCCATGCTACAATACTGGCGACGAGGATGGGATCCGGAATGCTGAGTAGCAGAGGCCCATCACGCTGACTCAGAGTCCAGATCGCAGCAGAGACAAGACTCACCTGCTGGCTAGAAGACGACCCTGCCCGCCTGGAGAATGGAAAGTCCACGGGTCTTGGAGCCCTTCCAGCTGTCTGAGCCTCACACTTGGGAGGACTTAGTTGAGCGTTTCGAGTTCTTTGCGGTGGCTCAAGGAATCACAGATGCCAGCAAAAGAAGGGCCACGTTCCTGGGTTGCTGTGGGCGGGAGACCTTCATGTTGGCCAAGGCGCTGCTCGCCCCAGCAAAGCTGAGTGAGACATCACTCACAGACATTTTCACCCGGCTGACAAGCCACTTGGCACCTACCAAAACCATGATGGCCTGGCGGATGGAGTTCCAGAAAAGGCAGCAGCAAGCCGGAGAATCTGTGGCTGCATTCCTGGCAGGACTCCGGGAGCTTGCTCAGCACTGTGGCTTCCCAAATCTTGAAGACACTCTCTTGAATCAATTTGTTGGGGGGCTCTGCAGCAAAAAAGCCCGAAGGCGCATTGTGGCAAAGGAAGATGTCACCCTTGCCTCCGCCTTGAAAGAGGCCTCTGCCACAGAGAATTATGAGCAGGAAGAGCTCAATGCCAGTGGCAAGACCACAAAGCTGCGGGTAGAGGCTGCCCATGCCATGGATGAGCCAGAGGCTAGTCCAAGCCAGAGCCCAGTCCATGGTGTCGAGTTGGTGCGTCAGGTGGCTGCACGGCCCAAAGATCGCCGAGGCGCTTGCACAGGCTGTGGCGGACACCATGAGCGGAAAAGCTGCCGTTTTCGTGATGCTACGTGCAGGGCTTGTGGTAAGACAGGACACATCGGCCGGGTCTGTCGGTCAGTGGCAGCTGCAACAACGGAATCACCTAGATCAGGGGTCTGCAACCTTTAAGACATAAAGAGCCACTTGGACCCGTTTCCGATGAGAAAAAAAAAACTGGGAGCCGCAAAACCATTGCGACATTTAAAACAAATATATACAACTGCCGCCGCCGTTCTCGCTGTTCCGCCTCAGCAACCGGGCGCTGGGCCAGCCGCCGTTCGAGGCTCCGTGAGGCGATGACCCGCGCTCTGGGCCTACCAGTGCCGCCGCCGCCGCCACCACCGCCACGGTCCCGCAGCCGGAGGCGAGGGAGCGGCGCCCGCCTCAGCGGTTGAAAGGACGGGCCTGCGACCCCGCGGCTGTTCCCTTTTTTCTTTCGGGCGGCGGCGACCTCCCCCCCCACACACCCTTCTTGCAGCGGTGGTGTGTGTGCGTGTGTGGGCAACGTTTGGCTTGTGAAGGAGATGGAGGGAAGGGGCGGGTGATGCCACACACACACACACACACACACACACACACACACACACACACACACACACACACACACACACACACACACACACACCCCTTCTTGCAGCGGTGGTGTCTGTGCGTGTGTGGGCAAAGTTTGGCTTGTGAAGGAGACAGAAGGAAGGGGCGGGTGATGTGACACACACACACACACACACACACACACACACACACACACACACACACACACACACACACACACACACACACACACACACACCTTCTTGCAGCCGTGGTGTGTGTGTGTGTGTGTGGGCAAAGACCTTCCTCTTGTGAAGGAGATGGAGGGAAGGGGCGGGTGATGCGACACACACACACACACACACACACACACACACACACACACACACACACACACACACACACACCCTTCTTGCAGCCATGGTGTGTGTGCGTGTGTGGACAAAGTTTGGCTTGTGAAGGAGATGGAGGGAGGGGCAGGTGATGCCACCCCCACCCCCACACCCCTTCTTGCAGCCGTGGTGTGTGTGCATTTGTGGGCAAAGTTTGGCTTGTGAAGGAGACGGAGGGAAGGGGCGGGTGATGCCACACACACACACACACACACACACACACACACACACACACACACCCTTTCTTGCAGCCGTGGTGTGTGTGTGTGTGTGGGCAAAGTTTGGCTTGTGAAGGAGATGGAGGGAAGGGGCGGGTGACGCTGAAAGAAGCGGGAGGGCGAGTGGCGCGCTGGGCCACCGTGGATCTCGCCGGTCCGCTCCTCCATTCTGCTTTCGGACCCCCTTTTTTTCCGTCCAGGCCGCCGCCGCCGCCACCACCACCACCACGAACCGACCGGCTGCTTGGGCCTGGCCGCCGCCGCCTCCCCTCGCCCTTTTCCCGGCCGGGCGCAGCCATTGTGCCCGTTTCCCCCTCGCCACCGCCTCCTCCACCTCCTCCACTGCCGGCGGTGGCGGGAGGAGGGGGAGGAGGAGGAGGAGGAGGAGGATTACCAACACGCGTGGCTTCCTGCTGCTTCTGCTGCTGCTGCTGCTGAGCGCCCCCTGACCCCCGTGGCGGGAGGAGACCCCGGCGGCCACCGTTGCCACCCTCACCACACCTCCAACGCCGCCGCCGCCGCCGCCGCCATCCTGGCCCTGGCCGGCCCAGGAGCCTTCGCCACGGCCGAGGAGGCGGTGGCGCACTGGCGGCGGCAGCAGTGGCTGCAGCAGCACCAGGAGGAGGAGGAGGAGGAGGAGGAGGAGGAAGATGAAGACAAGGAGGACGGCGGCGGCGGCGAGCTGGAGTTTCCCCCGCGGTCCTAGTTTAAATGCCGCAGGACCCCTTCCACGAGGGGAACTTCCCGGAGCCGCGGCAAAGGTTCCAAAGAGCCGCATGCGGCTCCGGAGCCGCGGGTTGCAGACCCTCGACCTAGAGCAACACGTCGCAGATCATCCACCACAACTCATCTCCTAGACGACTGCAATTATCTCACAGAGATCAACGGAAAGATCGTGCAGTTTCCGGCGCAGGGCAAACCATCAATCAGAGTGAAGATTGAAGGTCGACCGTGCGACATGGAGGTGGATTCCGGATCTGGATTCACCATTGTCTCAGACCAGACTGCAAGGTGGCTCTTTCCTGGGGGTAAGTTCCCCTCTCTGGAGCCATTCCCAGCAACCTTGCAATCATACACGGCGGGCCGCATCCACATTCTAGGAATGTGTGCTGTGAGGGTACAATTCCGGGAGAAACAGGCCGTGCTTAAATTGGTGATTGCACAGGGGAGTCGCCCCAGTCTTTTGGGTACTGACTGGTTTCCTGGCTTGGGGCTGAGTATATCAGGGCTCAACTCAGTCCAAACTGCCCCTGAGTTGGGCGAGGTATTAGGCCAAGAATTTGCTGAACTCTTCAGTGGAAACCTCGGTTGTTATAAAGGGCCTCCAATTGACTTTGAGCTGGACCCCAGGGTGGCTCCATTCCGACTCAAGCCAAGGCGAGTGCCTTTTGCGCTGCAACCCAAAATTGAGGCGGAACTGGAGAAATTGGTCAAACAGGGGGTTCTTTCACCTGTGGACTCTTCTAGGTGGGAGACTCCTATCGTCACACCCCTTAAGGCGAATGGGGAAGTGAGGATTTGTGCAGACTACAAATGTACCATCAACAAGGCACTCAGGGGAAATTCATACCCCATTCCAGTCGTCTCACAGCTGTTGGCAAAATTGGCTGGGGAAATTTTTTTTGCCAAACTTGATCTGGCTCAAGCTTACCAACAGCTGCCAGTGACTCCGCAGTCTGCGGAAGCACAAACAATCGTAACGCACAAAGGGGCTTTCAGAGTGAACAGGTTACAGTTTGGAATTTGTGTGGCTCCAGGAATTTTTCAAGGGCTAATGCAGCGCCTGCTAAGGGGTCTGCCAGGGGTCTTGCCATTTTTGATGATGTTCTGATTGCTGGGAAAGACCCCCAGGAACTAGTGGGGTGTATCCGTGCTGTGTTACTCAAATTTAAGGAGGTGGGGCTGCAGCTGAAAAAGGAAAAATGCAGTTTTGAGGTGCCATCTGTGGATTTTTGGGGTTTTAAATTGATGCAACGGGCATCCACCCCACTGACTCTAAAATTAAAGCCATTACTGAGGCACCACGCCCACGGAACAAGACGGAGTTACAGTCATTCCTGGGACTTATTAACTTTTATCATTCATTCCTACTTCAGAAAGCTTCAATAGCGGAACCGTTGCACAAACTATTGAAGAAAAAGAGTGTGTGGCGTTGGGCTCAGGCACAGCAGAAGGCTTTTGACACCTTGCGGGGCATGCTGACTAGCAGGAGCGTCCTTGCTCATTATGACGAGTTGAAGCCTCTTGTTCTGGCATGTGATGCTTCTCAATATGGGCTGGGAGCTGTGCTGAGCCATAGGGAAGCAGATGGGTCAGAAAAGCCCATCTCGTTCTATTCTCATACGTTGTCGCCAACGGAGCGCAACTACGCACAAATTGACAAGGAAGCCCTGGCAATAGTGGCAGGGATTAAAAAGTTTCATGACTATTTATACGGTCGCCACTTCTTCCTTGAAACTGACCACAAGCCTCTGTTAGGATTGTTCCACCCGAACAAACAGACGCCGCAGATTCTCTCCCCCAGAATGCTGCGATGGTCTATATTCCTGAATGGGTTCCAGCACACCCTGACCCATCTTCCAGGGAAAAGGTTGTGCCACGCTGATGGACTAAGTCGCTTGCCCCTTCCTGGTGTGTGCGATGCGGATCCTGCCCCAGCGGAACAAGTGATGATGCTGGAAACACTTCCGGGGGGCCCTGTAACTGCCACTGAAATAGCTGAGAGAACAAGGAAAGACCCCGCTCTCTCCTGTGTGCTCACTTGGGTGGGGAGGGGATGGCCAGGTGGCCCGCATGAGGAAAACTTTAAACCGTATGCAACAAGGCAACATGAGCTATCCCTGCATAAGGGCTGTCTCCTATGGGGAGACAGGGTGATCATCCCAGCACCACTGAGAAACAGGGTTCTGGATACATTGCACTTGGGGCATCCGGGAATGGTCAGGATGAAGTCGCTGGCCCGGTGCTATGTATGGTGGCCTGTGATGGACCAAGATGTTGAACAATGGGTACGGACGTGCAAGGCATGTCAGGAAGTGTGCCCAGAAGTGGCCAGAGCACCAGTCCACTGGTGGGAGCAGACCCGGACTCCCTGGAGCCAGCTGCACCTAGATTTTGCTGAGCCATTCCAAGGAAAGGTTTTTTTGGTTATTGTTGATGTGTATTCTAAATGGTTAGAGGTGGCTATGGTTCCCAGCATGTCGTCAGCTGCAGTAATCAAGGTGCTGAGACAGCTGTTCGCAACCTATGGGTTGCCCGAGACCACTGTCTCAGACAATGGAGCAGCCTTTGTATCCCAAGAATTCAGGGCATTTCTGGCTGATAATTTCATAAGAGGGGTCACCTCAGCTCCTTTTCATCCCTCATCCAATGGGCAGGCTGAGCGCATGGTGCAGACAGCCAAAGGATCTCTTGCATGCTTGATGGAGGGTGACTGGTCAACGGGCATTGCCCGAATGTTGTTCTCGCAGCATGCGACGCCGTGTACTAGTACGGGCAAGTCGCCAGCAGAGCTGCTTCTAGGTAGAAGGCTGGTGCTGGTGCTGGACCATGTCCACCCAGACAAAATGCCAAACCGCAAGGCTAGAGCACCTCCACAGGCAGAGAGCGACTCTACAAGGTATTTTGCTCCTGAAGATTTGGTCTGGGTGAGAAATTATGCCAGAAGTCCCCTGTGGGTGCCAGGGGTGATCACCAGAGCGTCTGGGCCAGTCTCTTATTACGTGACCATTGAAGATGGCAGGGTCTGGCATAGGCACGTGGACCAACTGAGGCGCAGAGCGCCCAGTAGAGTTGGTACCGGTATGGGTGAATTGCAGCCTGAGAGTGACACTACCCCCATTAATGATTCACAGCTGCAAGACCAGAGCGGAGATGCCCCAGGAATGCAGGTACCAGTGGCGTCTGCAAATGAATCTGCTCCTGCAAGTCCTCATGGCACCGAGGAACAGATCAAGGACACTGAGTTGTCTGAAACCCCCTCCGTGTCAGATGAAACTATTACAGTAGACTCTCCCCCACAGACACTGCCTGCTGAAGCCCCTGCAACACCCGTAGTCAGGAGATCAACTAGAAGTTGCAGGGCCCCACAATATCTAAAGGATTACATGTGCTGTGCCCACCAGGGGGGGATGGGTGTTATGTATTGATCTGTAATTGCTTGTTGAAGTAACTGCCTTCCTGTTCCAAAGGGAACAGACCTATTGGTTGATTCTAGTTGCTGCATTTGGATCTTCAATCCTATTGGTTCCCGCCAAAAGGCAGCCTTGTGATTGGTTGTAATTGTTCCCTCCAAAATGTATCTTTTCCTAGCCAGTCCTGGCCCCTATAAATGTAACTCCCTCTCCCCAATCCTCAGTCTTGTGTCTCCCTGGTTAAAGAGCTGTTCACTAGAAGCTGTCTCCAGCCTGCTTTGTCTCTGAGCTGAAATCACTGCTGAATCACTAACCCCACGCTTCAATACTCCCATCACGATGTATTTTTCTTTTCCCTTTAAAATGGATGTCGCCACCAGCCACAAAATGGAGGCAAGCCATGTGTTGTGATCATGTTCAACCAATAGAATGCCCAGGTTGCAGACTGGGTGGGCAGGTCTGGCAGCCACAGAGGGCATAAAAAGCTCTGGCCGCCCCCTTCCTCCTTGCAGTCTCGGGTGGGAGTCAGGGTGGGATTGCTGTCTCTGCTGCGACTCTAGCTTCAGTCCTGCAGGGTGTGCGTGCGTGCTGCGTACCTCTCGGTGAGTACCCTCCCTTGCCCTGCAGTGCAGTCACTCTGCGGCTGCCTTGCACCCTGGGCAACGCCCGCCGCTGCCTTTGCAGCCTCCCTGGATAACTAATCTACACTGTGTCTCTGCCAGCATCCATTTTTTTTTTTAGTGTTTTCCTTCTGGTCTGGGCTGGTGGGGGATGCTTGTACACGGAAATGCTTTAAAATCACGCAAAAAGCGGGTAGAAACGACAAACGAAAAAATGAAAAAAGGTAACAAAATTTTTCAAACATTTCACGACAAATGGAAACGAACCGAAACAGACCTCTCAACGACAAAAGAAAAACTGAAACACCATTTTTCTGTTTCGTGCCCATCTCTAATTGTGATGATAGGAGTTGTAATCCTCCAGTATCTCATTTGAGAAGGCTGCTCAAAACATATTAGTTGTAGGTTTCAGGTTCAATGGAATTGGTCCTTGGAAAAAAAACAACAGCAACAATCCATTGCCATTTTCTTGGTTTTCGGCAGCAATTAACCAAACAAGCTCAGCAAACGCACTAAACTTGGGAAAAGTCAAATAACCAATCAAATCAAACAACAAAATCAAGAACAAGACTAACACCAAGTCAACCCACACTGGATACTACCCCAACAGTAAAATATACCAACAAGTTTCTTGCACAAAGAAGGTGCCAGAATAGGAGTCATCCACAGAAAATAAACTGTATTCAATTCAAATGTGTCAGGAACCATCCTGCAGCCCATCTTCCCTTTATACCAAACTTTTATCATGACTCAAAATAATTCCACATTCAGACATAGTCTTCAAGGCCCCCAAAGAGACTGCAAGGACAGCTACACATGCAGACAAATGCAGATTTCCACCCCCCTAGTCCTTCAGAACCGAAACCAAGTCAACAAAGGCCTAATAATTCCTCCAACAAGGGACCTGACCCTCCGTTTCTACTTCAACTCTTTCTTTCTTTCTTTCTTTCTTTCTTTCTTTCTTTCTTTCTTTCTTTCTTTCTTTCTTTCTTTCTTTCTTTCTTTCTTTCTTTTTCTTTCTTTGCAAAAGGAAGAGTTTACAATCAAAGCCCCTTGCTATGGATTTCCCCTCTGACTGAGCCAAACCAAATAGCCCTCAGGGTTACAAGAGCAGCTTCTTCCTCCTGAGGGAAGAGAGGGGGTCTGCCCACCACACTGGCTGGAGCCATAGAGTGACAAAAGTAAGTTAGGGCTGTTTCTAGCAGTAGCTGCTGGATCAAGTCTTCAGCTCGTTGCTCATGTGTGTGTGTGTGTGTGTGTGTGTGTGTGTGTGTGTGTGTGTGTGTGTGTGTGTGTGTGTGTGTGTCTGTGTGTGTCTGTGTCTGTGTCTGTGTGTGTCTGTGTGTGTCTGTGTGTGTCTGTGTCTGTGTCTGTGTCTGTGTTTGTCTGTGTGTGTCTCTGTGTGTCTGTGTGTGTCTGTGTCTGTGTGTCTGTGTGTGCTGTCTCAGAGTGAGGACACAGGCCATAAGAGTCTTCCTGCCCATCCCAGTGAACATCCCATCCATCAGCCCTCTGGTGACCTTCATCTTACCCCTTAGCACTGAGCTCTTTTATTTTTTTTTCCCCTCCCGAGCCAAGCTAAACATAGAAGCTCTGTGGCACAGTATTATTTAATGTTACCTTTTCCACAATACCAGGAGGGAGGGGGAAAATAAAAATAACCACTTATGTGTGCAACTTGTCTGTCTAACTGAGGACCTCTGAACATTAATAAACGGGAGCTTGAGTCATTCCCCTTTTTGATAAATGAAGCAGTGTGGCTTCTTTTGGGGTCCCGTTGGAGATGCAAGAGGCTCAGGAGATGAAGCCAGCCTGTGGGAAGCAGGCAGGAATGGTTTTCTGCTTGTTTTGGCTTCATTGAGTGCCTTCCAGCCTGAAATCAAATACTGGGAGCATATGGGGGGAACACTAGCTTCTGAAGTCATGATTGTGCTCCCAACCTCATCCTAAGGCTCTCGCTGCTTCATAGAGCCCCCTTTCATGTGAAAACTTGGCTTCAGTCCTCCGGGAAGCCCATTTGTAAACACTCTGTCCATCAGAAGGAAGGGCACGCAGGCTTTCCAGAGCCACCTTAGAAGGCTGCTTGAGCAGAACTGGACTCTTCCTTGGTCGGTGTAATCCAACTAACATTGTATGGCAGTGTGTCCGTATATCAATAGAGAATGTATCCTATTCAAAGTGTTCTGTTCTGCAGATTTTATTCCTCTCCCCCTTTAGTTATTTTTTAAACTAATATAACTTTTTGTAGGTGGCTTCTGGAAACCATTTGGAGGTGTTCCCCTTCGCCCACATTGGCCGTTACTTCCCTCTGCGCGCGAGTTGATTTCCCCTGTCGGCTTTGTCCTCACGATCCTCCATTTTGATGCTACGCCCTGAAGCGTGCTCCAAGCGGGGCGAGATTCCCTGCCGGGAGGCCGGAATCTCCTCGCTTCGCATCCCGCTTCGTATCCAAATTCACGTGTGGCCAGTTAAAAAGTAAATTTTTTTTAACTTACTTTTTCTCCGAAATGCCGATGCATAGATATTTCGGTTAACCCGTTCTTTTGATCTTGCCTTCTGTACACAGGGCAGGGGCAACAGAGGGGGGCAAGCGTCCCGGGTGACGTGAGCAGAGCCCCTCCGCTGGCAAGGGATGGCCTGCAGAGGGAGGGGAGGGGGGTGTTTGTTTTGCCCCACCCAGAGAGCGGCGGCGGGGGCACACAGGGCGATGAAGCTGAGAGAAGCCTCCCCGCCCCCCCCAAAAAACCAACCCAGCTCTGCTTCAGGGAAACACGATGGCCGCCCACAAGTCCTCTGACTGACAGCCGGGTTTGATGCATCGATATGGTAATTTTTTTTTAAAAATAAAAGAAAGCAGAAACCGGACGTTGCAAGTAAGCTTCCGAATGCGAAGGGAGCACGTGAAGTACTACTGTTTTGAGGACACGGAAAGAGGGGTGGGGGCGAATGGAGACCACGTGACTACCACGTGACCGCCTTCGAATTCATAGCGAAGGCAATCATGCTGCGAAGAGAAGTTCTTCGTGAAGTGACAGCCATTATTACACTCCTCTGCTGCAGTTTCAGTGGCTGTCACCCCTCATTCGTTTGTTTTGTTCCCTCTCAAGTAATCGTACCCAATCAGGGATCCAATTCTTGGCACTATGGTATCCCAGTTCAGTGTTGCTAGCTGGAGTTCGATATTTTCTAATGGGACTATTGAGAAATGAAGTCCATGAGGCTGATGGCAGGGTTGGGTGACCTGGTCATACACTGATTCTCGCCAATCAGAGATTACTCAAAACCATCTTATTTTTAGTGATAGAACTACGAACATCATCATCATCATCATCAGTGCCTCTGTTGGGTGGAGAATTGTGGAAGCGGTTTTCCAGAAGACGTAACACTCGCTAGCTCCCTTTTAATTATTTGGGGTTAAGCTTATTTTTGTACTTACTGAGTGAGGTTTTTAGGGACAATAATTTTGGATCTCCTGAACTTCAGATCCCATAATTCCGAGCAAACAGACTGGGTTGAAGCACAAGAAGATGTTTTGTGCCCATCTCTACTGCTAACATATTCTGTACAGAGGGATCTTTCAACTTGCTTGTGATTGGAACAGTTTCCTCTCTTTGCTACATCCCTTACTTGTCCATTTGGCCTTGCATCTAGTTTGTTCTGAGTACAAACATCAGAATGTGGAATTTACACCAGAATTTTATTTGTTGGGTATGATGTCCAGCAATTTAAAAAAGGAACAACATTATTTAGTGGTGCACATAACTACTGTGGCCAGATTAGTATGGGCGCAGAAATGGAAAGGAAAAGCAATACCAACAGATAAAGAGATAATCACAAAGATCTTAGAATCTGCTGAAATGAACAAGTTGACTTTGATTTTAAAACATAAAGATGAAAGTAAATTTGCCAAAACCTGGGACTTATTTTATGAATGGTTAAAATTTAAATACAAAGAAGGATCTGAAATATAGGTATAAGACCAAGTTATAACCATGGGTGAAAGTAAAGAAAGAACTAACCTCCAATGATTCATATAATTATGTGACCTGTTAATTTTTTTTGTCTGGGTTTCTTTTTTCCCCTTTTTTCTTTTTTCTTCTTCTTCTTTTTCTCTCACTTCCTTCTTTTTTTGATTCTTCAGATCTTCTCTGTCTACCAGTATTCATTTAAACATTATCATCAATTGTACCCCATATATTGTTAATAATAATTTTTTTGAGCATGGTGGTATATATACATTGACTATCAGCAGAGAGAATTCAGAGAACAGAATATGGCAAGCAATTACATATAACCTAGAGGGGGTCGCCTGGGATAGTATAGTATTAGATGTTGGAACTAAACTGATATGGTTGGCTTTAAGCTTTGTGGAAACCAGGATCCCAAGGCCTCCCTTAAGGCGGCCATGTCTGGAGCTAGGGTCAGCTTTTAGTAAATAGCTTGCAAAGCCACCTAGCTCCAGTTCTTCCTTCTCCCAGGTTTCCTGAAAAAGTACTATATCATAATCCCTAATAATTTTTTGAAAGGAAGGATCTGCTACCTTCCCTCGCCAACCTGCAATGTCAATGCAGAAAGAAATGTCAATGCAGGGTATTGTTGATTTATCAAGGGTCATCCAGAGGTAGATGGATCTGAGATGAATATTTTCTTTCCTGCAGCAGAATTGAGGAGGGTATCACTTCCTGAGATAGCTGTTTGGTTTATGAGTGTAGGGCAGGTGTGCTGGAAAGTTGGAGAGTTGTCTCATTTAAACGTTTATATTACATGATAATGGTATGTTGTGAAATTATGTAATTATAAAGCATGTACTGTATATCAACTGATTCACCAATATAAATAAAACTAATTAAAAATAGTTTGTTCTGAGTAGCTAATGTGCGTCCTTATCCGGGTCCTGGAGATGTCAAAGCAGTAAGGTAACTGAATTTAGCAGTCTCCCCCAGATGCAGTCAGGACTGGTTTTTTTTTAAAAATACGGTACCATAATTCTATCTGACGTTTTACAGTCTCAGTTGGAATACTGTGAAAAACAGCAACCCTAAGACCTTTAAAGATGCTAAGACTTTTAAGGGAAGCTGCAAGGAAATGTGATCCATGCATTTTCTCAAGGCATTGTGGATCCTTCTGACAGTCCCAGGTGGCTAAGAGAGCAATATCAAGATATTCAGAGCAGTCCTCTTCTCCATTATGAGACCGTGGAAGTGTCTGCTTTTTAATTCAGCAAGGGGAAATATTGAACCTTTTGCAACCACCCTGAGAAACCAAGATTCTCAGCTGCCAACATTTCTTCCTGTTACGTCAAGGCATCTAAGAGTATTAAACTTAGTACAAAATCCTGCTTCCTTTTTCTTCCTTTTTCCCCTGCTCCTATAATCCCTAGGTAAATGTTACGCAAACAGTACCCCTCTGCTTTGCACATTAGAAAAAAGAAAGAAAGAAAGCAACTGATTAAATCTGAAAAGTTTGCAGATACACTTAGGCAATTTCAAAAGGGCTGCTGGTCCATCAGCAGATTCTAGGAGCAGCCATTTTACAGATTGAGGGCAATGAAGAGAATGCTTGGGCAGTTGACCTCCGTTTAGAACCTTGCAGCTATGGCAAATATTAACGGGTGACTCTTTGTTATCTCTGGCAAAACCCTGGAAGGCTCAAGTCAGGCAATAGTATTTGAACTCTGGGATTCCGTGATGAAAACTTTTTGTGGGTGACCAGTGGTGGCTGAATGAAGTCATTGTGTTAAGAACCTCTGCAGAGGGAAACAAAACTCTTCCTTCACTGACCCCCCATCCAGACTCTATGATTGTTGCCACCTTGGACTGGGTTTCAACCTGAACACCTGAGGTGCTCCAAAGGGAAGCCTCCTTTCTGCTCCTGGAGCCACAACCACATGCTCTGTAGAGGGAGGTTGCGACAGAGATACACAGAGGCAGTGTTTTATGACATGAAGAATAACATGCCAATACAGGGTTTCCCCCTTTCTGCCCGCAGCAAGAGATTTAAGGGGCAAAGCCACGAGGGATAAAAAAGAACGTTCTGACACTGAGGTCATATACGTGTCATATACAAATCATAGAATCATGAAATAATGGAATTGGAAGGGCTCTCTAAGGCTATCAAGCCCAACCCTCTACTCCATGTGGGAATCTAAATCAAAGTCTATCTCCCAGATAGTTGTCTAATTTTCTCTTGAATGGCTCCAGTGTTGGGAGTGCTCACCAGCTCCTGGGGTAATTGATTCCATGCCATGCTGCTCTAACAGTTAGGAAGTTTTTCCTGACATTCATCCGAAATCTGGCTTCCCATAAATTGAGCCCATTATTACGTGTCCTAAACTCTGGGGTGATTGAGAACAGATCCTGCCTCTCCTTTGTATGACTAGAGCTATCGTATTGCCACTCAGTAGTCTTGCATCATAGGGTTTTCAGTTTTGTGATAATCCTTTTTGCCATCCTCTGAACGTTTTCTGGTTTGTTGTAAAACCACATTAGGGTTTGTTTTTGCTTTGTTGTTTTTTGCTGTTCTCCACCTTGTTTCTTGTTTGAATTGTTTATAGTTATGCCTTTAGGATTTTCTTGTTAAACTCCCACCTATCTTGGACTCCTCCCTCTCCTTAGAGTCTTTTCTCCTGTATGGTCAAGGCTTTTCTCCTGTAGGGTCAGTTAAAGCAGTGGCTCACAACCTTGGGTAACCCAGGCTTTCATGGACTGCAATTCTCCAAAATACTGGTGGTGGTGGTTAAGTCTTCTGGGAACTGCAGTCCAAGAACACCCAGGTTAGTTAATAGAGGTGGGCATGAAACAGAAAACCCATGGTTCGGGTTCATCTGTTTCGGGCCCACCCTTGGTTCGGTTCAGGATCAGGTTCGTACAATGTAAAAAAAATTCGTATGAACCCGACCCGATACGAACTCGTTTGGGTCCTTACCGGGTGGTGGTAGCAGCGGCGGCAGCCGATCCTGGCCCCTGTGGCAGGGGCTTTTTGAGGCGCTGGTTTGGGGCCAGCGCCCCCTTTTTTTCTTCAAGACCCAAGCCAGTGCCTCGTTGTTGTTTTTCAAGCACCGACCACGCTTGGGGCCGGGTCAGTGCTGGTTTTATTTTTATTTTTCCTTGAATTTGGAGTGCTGAAGTGGCCACCCCTGGGGCTGGATCAGTGCTCCTTTTTATTTTTTATTTTTGTTTGTTTGTTTTTAAAGCACCGACCGCACGGCCCCTGGGGCTTGGTTGGTGCTTGTTTTATTTTTTATTTTTATTTTTTATTTCATTTTAGAGGACCGACCTGGCCCCCTTGGGGCTGGGTTGGCACTCTCTTTTAAAAATTATTTTATTTTTATTTTTATTTTTATTTTTATTTTATTTTATTTTATTTTATTTTTATTTTTATTTTTATTTTTATTTTTTTATTTTTTTATTTTTATTTTTATTTTTATTTTTATTTTTATTTTATTTTATTTACTGCTGATCATGTGCTCACCTACCAGCTGTACTGTGGGCTGATCGGCTTTCTTTCTTTCTTTCTTTTACTTTTGCTGGTCCGCATGCCCGTTCAGCAGCCCGTGGGTCGGGTCTGGTGTTCACAGGCTGGTTCACGGGCCTGCGTGCTGGATCTTTTTTATTTTATTTTATTTTATTTTTTTACTGCTGACCACATGGCCACCTACCAACTGTAGTGCAGCCGGTTGGCTCTCCCCCCTTTCCCCCTGGATGTTCCTGGACCCTCCCTGCAGCCAGGATGGAGGACCCCAGGAGCAGCACCAGTTAGGAGACACCACCGGCAAATGAAATGAACCAAAATGAAAAAGAAATTTCTGTTTTGTTTTGTTTCATTTCTCTTAGAGGGGCAGTTTGTTATTCATTTCGTTATGTAACAAAATGAATAACGAATAACAAAATGAACCAAAAGTTCATTTCATGCCCATCTCTATTAGTTAAGGTTAGGAACCACAGACTTAAAGCAAAGAGACCAGAATTTCTCAGTGTGACTTCACAGTTAGTAATTTCACATTTCCCTCACTGTGTAGTTGCATCCTAAGAGACGCATTCTTTAGGGATCAGTTGGAATTTTGTTTCAAGTTCATTTTGGACAATATTTATCCAAATTTACCAATCGCTTTGCATTCAGGGTGAAATCAAATGCTGAAGACACTGAAATGAGAAATTATTCATCAGACTCTGGGGTTTGATGACTTTATTCCTAAAGATCTAGCTTCCAATCCCTGTGTATAAATCCATATTTGTAGTGTTAAATTCCGACTGGCACCTCTGTGTTTCCGGGAAATTCCTTATTATTGAAACCTATATAGGAGGCAACTAGAACTTGCAATTTTTCTGTGCCTTAGGTCAGTGCAAACTGTAAATTGCTTTTGTCCAGTGGATGGAACTGTTACTTCAGCCATTTGCAAACAATTTGCTGAAATTAACGGATCACAACTTTGCGAGAGGAAAAAAAAGATGCCCTGAAAAATCCAAGTGCCGGAGAAAACTCAACTGAACTCCTACTTACAGCTTAATTTGTTGTTAGGTATTTGCTAAGGTTATCCCCAGTTTTATAATTAGACCATTCACTGAGACTGCCACTGTAGGTGCTGACATCAGGAATTAAAAACAGAGATATATTTTCCTTTCTATGCATCAGTACTTCTCTGTGAACACATATGCTTTCTTCCTGCCCCTTTGCCTTTACTGGTGGAGAGAGCATAGGGCTTCTCAAGTCCTGGTTCCAGATCGCTTTCAAAGATTGCTGAGAAGGACGTTTTCTTCTAATACAGGCTCTTTCAGGCCAAAGTGGTCCTTTGGGGTAGCTGGAGCAGAGGGAGGGGAAGAGAAGGGGTGGAAAGCATAAGGAGACCAATGGAGGGATTTGTAAAGATCTGCTCTCCTTCTCTCTGTGTCTGGCACAGGAATGCTACCAGCTGTAGCACCATTATAGACCAAATGCTGATCATCACAGGAGGTCCTGTGAATGTGTTTGAGTTTTCTGCTTGTGCCATGATGGCTCTGCTCTGTTTCCCTTTTTGCTCCTGACACGTTTTCCCCAAGTTTGCTTTCATTGTTCCCTCTTCAGAGCCCCTCATCTCTCTAGGGCACTTGGAGAGCAGAACCACAGAGAGCTGGGATTGCAGCTCTTCTCTCGTAGCCTTGGGAGACCATAAATCAGCCACAAAAAAAAACATTTAATGAAGTGCTTGACTGTTGCTTTAAAAAGAAGAAAATGAAAAAGAAAAAGAAAGAAACAAGTTCTGGCAAAATAAACCCACTGGCAGGGGAGTCAGAAGCAGCTCTTCAAAGGATAGGGATGTATGTGTGTGTGGAGGCATGCTGGTGTACTCTGAAAAAAGGGGGCATGGTTTGCCTTGTAACATATCAGCCAGGTTCACATGAAATTAAACTTCATGTTTCATCTGCTAACTCTCCACCAGCAGTGTTCCAAAATGCATCTTTGTTTTGTGAAGCGGGTGTGGGAGAAGAGGCTGTGTGGGGGTGTGTAGGTGTTATGTGTGTGTGTGGGGGGGGGAATAAGGCACAAATGATTCACTTCCCTCATGCCTGTTGACTGCTGCTGAAATGACCCCCTGCTCTTTGGTGGTCTTTAAGTTTTGAGAAGGTCAAGTTGGTCAGCATGGAAGATGAGATACAAATGCAAAAGTAGGCAATGCCTTTATAAACCACCAGCACCAGCACCACCACACAGTACATGAGCTTTTTTGGGGGGGAAACACCACTTCATCAGGTTTGCAAACCAGTGTGAAGAACTTCAAGTTCAAACCTTCTTGGCAATAGGTAATTCAGCAGTATGTTAGATGTAAGTCATGTAAGCAGTATGGTTGCTCTTTAATGGTTATAGCTGAGGTGGGCTGCAGATTGAATGTAACCTTCAGTTCTGTGGAGAGGGAATGTTTCTTCCACTTAACCAATTTTCCCACCCATCACAGGGTTTCCTTTGAATGATGGGCTTTAGCAAAAAGCCTTTCAAATCAAGCATGTGGTTGCTGTACAAATCCTGAAAGAAAGCATGCTGAATGCAAGGCACATAGATGAGGAAAGATATTTACTCATCATTTTATAGATATTTTAAGTTTCTACCCTGCCATCTAGTGGTGAACCACAAAGTACTCTGGGCAGTTTACAGCAAAATATGAACTTACTTTATTCTAAAAATGGGGGAGAGGCAGCACCTACCCCCACACACAACCCCCCCCCCGAGACACATTTCTATACAGAGCTCCAAAACAAGGAGATTGTTTCAAGTTGTTGAAAGTGGTGCATTTTACTACACGTTGTTTTATTAATCAACAACTTATGCCCAGGAAGCAAATAATCTCTTGGTTTTGGGCCCATGTAGAAATATTGCCATGTAAGTTCCATCCTTATGTCTGAGGAAGGAAGCATGTCCATGAAAATTCCCAAAAATTAGTCGGTCGTTTTTCATTTTTTCGTGTCATTATGATTTTGTCTTCTTTGTTTTGTTGGAGGCACCTCTGTAGGGTAGTTATTGCTGTTATATAATTCTTTTGTTTTTGGCCTGATCTACTAGCATGGACTAGCCTCACCTTTTGGAAGGGGAAGACATGTTGTTCATGTGTTGAGGGATCACTGCCCCCAGACTATGGAATGCCCTCCCTAGAGAGTCCCACCTGGCACTGATGTTGATAACATTTCATGGATAAAATACCAGTTGTTCAAATGTTTTTAAACTGATGATTGTGGATGTCCTGAACCCAATTTTGAGATGTTGCATTTTAATGTATTCTCATTTGTTGTAGTTATATGTTTTATTGTTCTAATTTTATTGTAATTTTGATGTTTTAATTGTCTATTTTGATTGTGAGCCCCCAGAGACCTTTGGGTAGTGGGTTGCACCTCTGGGTGCCTATCTAACCCACTAAATAAAATAAATCTGTGAGTTGCCGGGTTTGTCAAGTTTGACCTTTAGTATTCAGGCATCTGGGGCAGGTTTTAGGGGCTTTGAATATCCCAAAATCTGCATGGCCACAGTGGCTCTAATCTATGGGATAACTCTGTGCAAAATTTGCATGGCTTACAGAGGCCAATATGGCTAATTTAGGAGAGCCCATCATTGCGATGTAAATAAAATAAAATAAAATAAAATAAATGGAGGACAGAGGAGGAATGAAGACATATTGTTGCAAGAAAAAATTCCTGCTTTGGAAAAATCTGGCAGTTTCAAAAGGGTGCTGGAAGTGCCAGGAGTTTTTGGCAATGGAGGCCTTAATAGCAAGGGCTGTTTTGATCTTCCCTCCAAATGATGGGGAGACAGGGGTCAGTCTGCCCAGGATGGGGGAGCCTAAACCCCCTCCAGAACCCCCTCAGCCAAGAGAAGCTGGGAGGCCATTGTCAATGAAAAGATAGTCATTGCAGGCATTTTCTTGCTCCACTGCTTGGCTCCTTTGGCAAAGGCTGGGAAATGGGTGGGGGCAGAGTTTAAAAAATGTTTTATATTTATTTATTTATTTATTTGATTTGATTTGATTTGATTTGATTTGATTTGATTTGATTTGTACCCTACCCATCTGGCCTTCTGGCCACCCTCTACAGGACAAGAGGTTTAGGATGGGGATGGGGGAGGAGTTGGACCTCCAGAAACAACCCCTCTGGTAAAGGCCCTGAGGCACGGCAGGCATTTTCCGCCTAGATAGCCGAAACTGGGTTTTTAACTTTTAAAAGGTTTTTTCTGTCCTGCTGTTTCTAGTATTGATTGAAAATCAGACCAAAATTGTTGTTCATTGGAAGAGCAGTCTGACACAAAATTCTCATCCTTGCCTGCCTTTGTAGACTCAAACCGTGAAACAGAAATGTAGAATACCCCCTTGACCCCATCTCTAATTGCCATTCTCCACCAGCTATTTTGATGGTCTGCTCATGTCCATGGGGCTCCCAAAGCAATTCGTCATTAAGGTGCCATTATGATTTTGTCTTCTTTGTTTTGTTGTTGCAATAGTAGTAGTTATTGCTGTTATATAATTCTTTTGTTTTTGGCCTGATCTACTAGCATGGACTAGACATGTTGTTCATGTGTTGAGGGATCACTGCCCCCTAGTGAGACCCACCTGGCACTGATGTTGATAACATTTCAGTGCCGAGTAAAAACCTTCCTGTTCCAGAAGTTTTTAAACTGATGATTGTGGTTCCTGATGACAATTTTAGTGTTGCATTTTAATGTATTGCATTTGTTGTATTTATATGTTTTATTGTTCTAATTTTATTGTAATTTTGATGTTTTAATTGTCTATTTTGATTGTGAGCCTCCCAGAGACCTTTGGGTAGTGGGCAGCATACAAGCTATATAAATAAGTAAATAAAATAAATAAAACAGTTGCCGCTTTTGTCCAGTTTGACCTTTAGTATTCAGGCATCTGGGGATTGGATTTGAATATCGTAAAATCTGCAGTATTACACACTCTCTCTAATCTATGGGTTAACTCTGTGCAAGGGTGTGGCTTACAGAGGCCAATATGGTAATTTAGGGAGAGAGCAGGATTCTACCCTGAATGAACTTGCTCCATAACATCAGCTTCTTGTGAATGAAGAGCAAGGTTGCAGCAACAAATTCCCCCTTTGGACCTCACTTTTTCAGTAGGGTGCTGGAAGTGCCAGGAGAGGAAATGGAGGCCTTAATAGCAAGGGCTGTGATCTTCCCTCCAAATGATGGGGAGACAGGGGCAGTCAGCCGAAGGTACCACAGCCTAAACTTTGGCCACCTGTGTAGAAAGCTGCTCTGTGTTGTTGAGGTTGTGCTGGCTGGTACACTGAATCTAACGCTTCTTGCTGCATTTGCCTCCAAACAATGTGTTTGACATCCAGACATCAATAATATGTAAATCAGCCATTTTAAACACACTAAATTTCAACTTAGTTATGGGTTTCTCTTAAATGAGTTTTTTTTTTACTGAAAATGGATTTCCTGTCCTTTTTGAAGAAGTGTTTCTAAAATTTCTGAAAAAAAACCAATTTAAATTTATTCCATCATGTGTTACAAAGCATGCTCTGTGTTGTTTTTGTTGTGCTAATTTGTAGGGAGCCTAAGTCTGCTCTTCAATGAAAGAGTTTAATTTTGTTTGCATATGTATATAGAGAACGATGTCGGAACCAGACACACACACAAGGTAGACTGTTGTGTCCTATTAGGGGAGAAAGGCTTAAAACAGACACTGTAATGTAATAAAAAGATCAGCTTAAATAAGGTGGGTATGTTTCCTTTTCCTTCTCATCAGATTTTAAAGGAATGCAGATGACAGACCGATATCATTTGGATTCAGGTCCTTCTGTATGTGTACACAGTGATTTGGGAATGCAAACCCTGCTAAATTTGTAGAAGACTGAAAAGATGAGAAGGAACAGTCAGATGCAAACTATGGATGCCCAGTAGAGATGTTATGCATTATTTGTTTCATTATTTGTTTCATTCGTTATGCATTATTTGTTTCATTACGTAATGAAACAAATAATGAACTGTTCCATCTAAGAGAAACGAAACGAAATGAAACAGAAATTTCCGGTTCATTTTGGTTTGTTTGCCAGTGTCTCCTACCTGGCACCAGCACCTCAAAAAGCCCCCACTGGGGACTTTTAAACCCCCCCAAACAAATAAAATTAAAAAAGGAGGGCCGACCCAGCCCCAGGGGTGGCTGGGTTGGTGCTCTAAAATAAAGAAAAAATTACAAAAATAAAAGAAGTGCCAACCCAGCCCCAGAGGCCGTGCGGTCGGTGCTTGAGAAGAAAAAATGAATAATGAATCAAAATGAACCAACAAAATGAATATTTCAGTTTTTTAAATTAAAAATGAAACAACACGAAATGAACCTTAAAACAAACTGAACCAAAACAAATTGCCATTTTTTCGGTTTGTGCCCATCTCTAGTGCCAGTACTTGGTATCAACCCTAGACATTAAGTATCTCCGTACAGCATGATGTCCATAAGTTGTAATGTTGTGGTTCCAGGTAGGAGGTTTGGCCAGATAATGCAGAAATGCAGCATCTATGAGAAATATAAAGAACAGCAATTTTAGAACCGGGACAGCAGACGAGATATGTTACTGGAATCGTAAACAAATGGAGATTTAGAGCAAAGAATCAGTAGTTCTTCTTCAACTCAAAATCTAAAAAGCCAATGATTATTTGGGGACTTTCTCCTGTAAAAAGAACCTAAACCCAATGCATCCATCCAGTCGAGCAGCTTTTGTTCCTTTTAAATGCTTCCTGGCTTCTATGCAACTTTCTCATTAATTCTTAAAGAAGTCTGACAGTGTTGAGGTGAGATTGCTCTCTAATTATTGTGAGCAAGACCATCACAGTATTTTTGCTTGTAGGTTCTTCTGCTGGATCTCCCTACCTTGCTGGGGTGGGGGAAAACCCACTAAGGAATAAGCTGTACAGGATCTTCTGTGTCAACACCTAACAGGCCTGTATCTAATGCAGTCTCATAAAACCAAAAGAGGGAAAGAAGCTTCTGAAGGAAAGGGAAGCCCTATGGGTCTGCTTTTGTTCTTAGCCAAATTGGGTGTATGTGTGTGGCATTTGATCCGCCAGTGCTTGGAGCCCTGTTTGTATCCTGGCTGGATTACTGTAACACACATGATGTGGGGCTGCCTATGGAAAGTATCTGGAAACTTCAGTGGGTCCAAAGCATGGCAGAAAGATTGCTGACTGGGGCTAGTCACAGGGATTACATAACAAACCGTATTATACCATGTAACAAACCCTATTCTAGCAGCTCCACTGGCTGCCAATCTGTTTCTGGCCACAAAAAAGAAAGTGCAGGTTCTTTCTAACCTAAAAAGCCCTACACAGCTTGGGCCATGTTTCATGAGCCTGCTTGGCTGTTAAGTTCATCAGGAGAGGCTTTTCTCTTTGCCTAACCACCTTCACGGGTGCGTTTGGTGGGGACATAGAAGGAAGGGCCTTCTCTGTTGCTGCTTTCAGACTTTGGAACTTCCTCCGACAGGAGGCAAGGGACACCTCATCTCTGCTGTCCTTCTGCAACCAGGCAAAGATCTTTCTCCACAGGCAAGGTTTTCCTGAGTGCCTCAGTGGGGCTGTTAAATGGATGGCTTTACCTGATTCCTTTGAATGTGTTTTGGTGTTGCTTATTTTTTTTATCATAGCATTTATTTGACCCTCTTTAGTAGAGATGGGCAGGGAACAAACATTTTTTCGTTTCCGTTATTCGTTAGTCGTTCCGTTACATA
This sequence comes from Phrynocephalus forsythii, assembly GCA_029282475.1. Lineage (NCBI taxonomy): Eukaryota > Metazoa > Chordata > Lepidosauria > Squamata > Agamidae > Phrynocephalus > Phrynocephalus forsythii. The sequence continues at coordinate 159,385,263 of JAPFRF010000002.1, read as the reverse complement.
ATGAAACGACTAACGAAAATTGTGATGAAAATGCAACGAAATGAACAGAACCATGAAAATTGTGGTCGTTATGTTTTGTCCCCATTAATGGTGACACACAATGAAATGAGCTGTTTTAAATGTTAAAAAACTCCCTGGACATCTGTAAAAACGCAGCGATAATTATTTATATTGTCTGATAATACCTACCGGGGGGTTGAGGTCCTTAAAAGGTGCATTTATGTCTTTCTCAGATTGCTGTATTTTTTTCCCTTTAAGGGGAGTTAGGGGACATCGACCCAAAATGGCTCCCAGATGCCTAATATTGATTGATTTCTTGGGTATTAAAACACCCTGGACATCTGTAAAAATGCAGCGATAATGCGACAATTATTTGAAATTATCACCTACCAATGGGTTGGGGTCCTTAAAACATTTGTTTTTGTCTTCTCCCATTGTGATATATTTTTCTTTTCCCTTTAAAATGGATGTCGCCACCAGCCACAAAATGGAGGTAAGCCATGTGGTGGGATCATGTTCAACCAATAGCATGCCCAGGTTGCAGACTGGGCAGGTCTGGCAGCCACAGAGGGCATAAAAAGCTCTGGCAGCCCCCATCCTCCTTGCAGTCTCTGGTGGGAGTCAGGGTGGGATTGCTGTCTCTGCGACTCTAGCTTCAGTCCTGCAGCCTCCCTGTGTGTGTGCGTGCTGCATACCTCTTGGTGAGTACCCTCCCTTGCCCCGCAGTGCAGTCACTCTGCAGCTGCCTTGCACCCTGGACAACGCCCGCCGCTGCCTTTGCAGCCTCCCTGCATACCTTGTCTATACTGTGTCTCTGCCAGCATCCATTTTTTTAGTGTTTTCCCTCTGGTCTGGGGCGTTGGGGGATGCCTGCACACGGAAATGCTTTAAGAATCGCGCAAAAAGCGGGTAGAAATGACAAACAAAAAAACAAAATTTGCGACAAACAGAAATGAACCGAAACAGACATTTCAACAACAAACGAAAAACCAAAACACATTTTTTTTGTTTCGTGCCCATCTCTACTCTTTAGTGTTTGTATGTTTGCTGTGCTTAGCTTTAAATATTGTCTTCTAATGATGGAAACTGTCTCTTGGGTCTTTTTCCCCCCAGGAGAAAGGCAGGGTAAAGAATATTTTAAATGAATAAATCAAAATAAATGATTTCTCAGGTACTGTAACCTTTTTAGGAAAACAGGTTGTTTGGAAGCTGCTTCAACATAAGAGGTAGACAGACCCTGAAAGTGACATGTTAGTTGTACGAGTGCAATAATTTTTACATGTAACATGATACTGGAACAGCTCAATGCCTACACTTTAGCAGCAGTATACTACCTCATAGCTAACATCTCACACCTTGGCAACATGATAGGGACGGGAGTTAGCACGTTTTTTTTTTTATTTTAAAAAGGCTTTGTCTGTTGGAATTACTGTCACTTCCCTTTCCTGGATGTATGGCTGCAAATTTAGTATCCCTAGCAGCCAAATGGATTACAGTGGTTTCTGCTTGTGTTCCTCAAGAGGCCAATACTCAGCTGAGCAGCTGTTTTTGTTATATTAATTACAAAGCTGTAAATTTGAGCGATGAGCACCGACAACTGTCCTGCTCTCAGTATGAAACAGGTACGGTGGCCTGTATACACTTCACTCATTTTTATATGGAAGGCATGGCCTCAGACGTGTAAGGAAAAAGAATCAAACAGTGTGGAAAGAGGAGTACTTTCTTGGTGGCTGCCTCCAGCCTCTATATGGTATATACTCTGGAATATTATTCATATGTGATGATTCACACTCTTGCATTTTGCTGTCTGTACGTGTGAGGGACAAATGTCCTTACAAACGATGAAGATCCCATTTGGCAAGATTATTATGACTAGAGCTTTTACAAGTTTCTTTTGTTTGATTTTTTTTTGAGATGCATTCCTGAAGTTTAGCTGAGACATTTATTTTTCTTGTTTTTCTGCTGTTTTGAGCTCCAGGAATTCAAATGTAGAAACTCTACATAATCTTGAGTGAACAAATTTATTTCCTGTTTTCTCAGCAATATAGGATTAGGTTCATCATCAACAGCCTGCAGACATGATAGCTAAAATGGCAATCCCATTCTTATTTATTTGCTTTTCAACATTATTGGTTTAATTAGTTATAATGTTTTCATTATTTGCTTTATCCAGATAGAGAGGCAAGTAAGGACAACCACCACTTTTTTGTCCTGCTCTTGAACGTCTTTGGTTCCTATTGATTGATTGATTGATTGATTGATTGATTGATTAGTTGGTTGGTTGGTTGTTGGTTGTTGCTGTTGCTGTTGTGTCATTATAGTCCATGTCCATGGAGTTTTCTTGGCAAGAATTCTGGAGTTGCTTGCCAGTTCCTACTCCAGGCACCTACAGCACCTGGTATTCCTTGGTGGTCACCCATACAAATATTAGCCACTGGGCTCATACCATATAACAAAACTGCCATAAGACGTAGTGATGGCTGACAACATGGATGGTTTTAAGAGAAAATTAGGTACATTAATGGAACATAGAACTGCTGCAGAGCCAAAGGTTGGGAGTTCGATTATCCACTGTACCTTCTTGACAGGGGCTGGACTCCTTGATCTGTAGGGTATCTTCCAGTTTTGCAATTCTAAGATTATTATCATACAGCTAGCTACTGGTCAAGACGCCAGCATATCCCTACCAGTACGAGAGGCATACCAGTTGGTAGGGAACATAAAGGGTCTGTTGTGCTCATATCCTGTGTGTGGGCTTCATATAGACAACTAATTGGCCAATGTTTGATCAGAAAGTTGCACTAGTCAGCTCTTGGGTTTCATCCTGCAGAGCTCTAATGTTCTCTAGATAGACCTTGGAATGATTCAGTACATCAGTGACTTTCTTATATTTAAAGTGGTTGCTTCCAATGACATGTCCTAAAGAATTTGCATATGGAAGGAAAGGAGGGAGGGAAGGAGAGAAAATGGTTTCTGTTCCCATCACTGTGCAAAAGCCGTAAATTGTTCCTTACAGCATCCATCAGGGCAAGAGGCAGCTTGCATTTCTTAGAGCAGTGATGGCGAACCTTTGGCATTGCATATGTTTTGGACTACAACTCCCACAGTCCTTTGTCACTGGCAATACAGACGTGGAATTCTGGGAGTTCTGGTCCAAAACATCTGGAGTGCTGAAGGTTCACCACCACTGTCTTAGGGCGCTTTTACACGACCCCTAAGATCCTCTGGCCACTTAAATTCGGACCAGAGATCTTGGGGGTTTGTCGCTCTTCCTGTGTCCCCACCCCTCCGCACTCCCTTGCTTCTGTCTGCGTGAGGGGAGGGAGAAAAAAAGGGAGCAAAAAATGCAGGCTCACCTCCGTCTTCCGGTTGCAGCCCCGGAAGCAAGCATTCCAGTCTCTTAAAGTCTCTTAAAGGGGTGGGGGGCAACCAAACAACCAAACACAAGGCGAGGAGAGCCCTGCATTCATCCGCATCAGAAATTTTTCACCTTCAGAGACCAGGTATTTTTAAAATGCACTGGGACACGCTTAGGTGGGTGTGGTCACACTTAATTTTCTTTAAAGTCCGGAGCTGGTGGGAAAACAATTTTAAGCTCCACATCTGGGAGCCCTTTGCCTCAGATTTTAGGGGTCATGCAAAAGCGCCCTTAGAGAGTGGTTATGCTAATGAAATAAATAAGGAGATGGATTAGTGTTTTTAAAATTAGTTTAAAGTCATATGGTAGTCACATAATTTGGGGGTGAGTGGTTGTTTCATCTTGGGGGCCAGAATATAGTGTTGGATCCTGGCTGAGGGGGCTACACAGGCTTTTGGAATGGTTGCATTTGGGGCTTTGACCTCCACCCACCCGGCACGGCACCAGCTGCCTTGGAGTGAGTGGCTGAGAGGCAGCCCGTGTGAGGCAACAGACACAATTTATAGTGACAGAGGCAGGCACCGTTGCCAAATCGATTGAAAATAAACTGATTTGACAACCATCTGGTGGAAGAATGAAATAACTCACTTCTGATTTAAAAACAACAACAAATGCTTGTGTTTGGAGGGGGGACGTCCATGCTTCCATCTCTGTCACCCTTTTAATATTGATTTAAAACATGCTAAACGCAATTCAGACAGGGGTTTCCCTCCCACTGTAGCTGTGCTCTTGGAAGTGACTCTCCCAGCTGCTGAAGGTTGGATTGGGAGTGGGGGTCGGGTTGGGGGAATACCTGGCATGTTCATTTCATAGCTTGGAGAAAAGCATACTTTGGAATTCCGACTCCCGGACTCTCCCATCAAGCATGGCCAGTGGTCTTAGGTGGGTTGATGTGACCAGGATGGGCACAGGTCTTGCCCTCCTGGATTGAGGAGTGAATCACACCCTTTCCTGCCTCCGGTCACCATGTGGCTAAAGCCACCGATTCTGGGAATGATTCCCCCGCCGAGTTCCGATTCATTTCGCATGTTCCTATATTAAGCAACATAGTGGATCAAAGACGTTGCAGGTCAAACTTGGCTCTGTTTATTTTGCTGCAATCCACAGGCCTGGATTTTGTTTGTTATTTAGGTTGTTCATACAGATGTTTGACCCCATGGGTCACCACAGTTTGAATCAGAGTACTACGGAGGTTACTCGTTTCTAAGGTCACCATAGGTTGGGGGTGACTTGACAGCTGTAAGAACCACCATGAAAATCATATGCCTGTTTGTGTGTGTGTGTGTGTGTTTGGGAGGAACTTATAATAATACACAACATTGCCTTTCAAGTAGCCTTTCATTAAAACGTGTTGTGTAATCTGGGACACAGCTCACATTGCAGTTCAGCTTTTGCCTGGCAGGGCTGGAGATCCCTAGCGATCTGCAATTATACTAGGGTTTTGACATCTAAGGCAGTAGTTCCCAATCCTGAGTAACCCCGGTGTTCTTGGGCTATAATTCCCAAAAGCCTTCATCCATCAACTGTGCTGCCTAGATGTTTCTGGGACTTCCAGTCCAAGCACACCTTCATTTCCCAAGGTGGGGTAATAGACGACTGGTCTAAGACAGTTCCCGTGGGGCCTTGCATACACTGTGGGTGGCAGGTTAGCTGTGACCCCTATATTGTTGTGTTGAATGTGGAAATGTGGCAGGCTCAATCCAGGCCGCCTCTCTGTATGAGCTGGGACCCGTATTCTATGAGTTTCAGCTCATTTTCACATGAGGAAAGGCTACCTGGTGACAGCAGTCTTCTCCTAGTCAGGCTGTCATGTTCTTCTTTTCCATGTCAGAAGGGAGGGTGGAAGTACAACACTCCCCTCAAGTCATGTAGGATCCTCACACTTTGTAAACAGCTGAATCTGGCTTCATTCTTCTCAATCTCTAGCCAGACCGAGCAAGTTTAGAGGCTACATTCTAGTTAAAGATGGGCACCTTTTGTACCTCACCTGTGGTGCCATGGTGACCCAATCCCTCCCACCCCCAAAAAAACACCAGACGGTTCCCTTACCAATCTCCTGACAGTGCAGTGGTTCATCCCCTGTGCTGGTGTGCCAATCCAGGAAGGAGCCTTGCTGGTTCTTCGGTTCCCTCATCCTGTATATCCATTTACTTTGGCAAGGAGGTGAAACAGGGATTCTCCCACTCAGCACATCAGTGGATGGCTACAAGAGGAGGTGGGGAAGGGCCTGCCAGGGTCCTTCCCAGATTGGCATACTGGGACATGGGACAGAACCCTGCACCACCAGATCAGTGAGTGGACCAGCCAGTTTTGGGGGTGGGTGGGACTGAGCCTCTGGGGTTCTTATTCGTATCTCAGGAGATATGAATATGAAGAGCCCATGTCTAATTCTAATACAGGTGGCAAGGATTAACTTGAAGTTCCAGTATGTAGGTTATAGGGTTTGCCCCTATTTGTTGGGTGGGGATTTGTGGTGTAGTGGCTAAATGACTGTACCAAAGCTAAAACTGTGCTCACAACCTGGAGTTCAATCCCAGGTAGCAGGCTCATGGTTGATTCAGCCTTCCATCCTTCCGAGGTTGGTATAATGAGTACCCAGCTTGCTTGTGATGGTGGGGAAACATATAGCCTGCATAATTAAATTGTAAACCACCCAGAGAGTGCTTGAAGTGCTATGGGGTGGCATATAAGCAGATTAACAGAACACTTTAAAATTTGTTCCAAATGCATTGCAGTGGCAGTTGTTGTTCATTGGACGTGCGTGTATGTGTGCATGTGTGTGCGTGTGTGCAGACGTGTGCAACATGTGTGCACATGCAGGCCGGTATTATCTCAGATGCTGCCAAACCTCACCCCATTTAGTCACTCCACAACTCTGAGGAAAAGTCTTGCCCCCAAGTTAGAAATATTGCATTGTGGCATACATTTTTTTTAAAAGAAAGAAAGCTTATACACTGCTCCCGCTTTGTTGTCTGCCCAGTTTTGGGTTGGGCAACTGCCTTACTCACTGTATTTTCTCATTTTCTTTCTCCCACTGTAAGACACATAGAGAGACACTCAGTGTGGTGAGGATGGAATTCAGCAGGAGGGAATTTTCCTATCTCTGCTGGGGGGGGGGGTGGGAGGGTGTTGGTTGTGGGTAGCTTGAGACTGAGGTGAGGCAGGACCTCCCTTTGACCAGACTCCTCTGGCGCATGATCTAGACAAGGGCAGAGCATCCTGCCCTGCGCAATAAGGCCTGCTGTCTGTCTGGCCTCTCTCTCTTCATCTGTACACTCATTTGTTTTGGTTTCTGACCGTTTCTTCCCCTGCTGCCTGAGGCACAGGAAGCGCCCCATGAAAAGACAAATAGTTTGCTTCTCCGTCTGACAAATATTTCTTGACTAGAGCCGAGATTGGCCCCATGAGCAAAAGGGTGTTCCTGTTTCAGGACCAGTTTTCCAAACGTCTTGCACCACGTTGCCCTATTGTGGCAAAAGGCTGCTTTGAATTTTGACCGCAGGAAGTGTAGTAAATGAAGCAATGTTTAATCAGAAGGGTTTTACTGAAACATGAGATGTTTTTTCAGGGCTGGCTTGTTTAATGGCAGAGTACTGACAACTAACAAGGTCACTTTCTGACTAAGCCTGTATGGGACACAGCTGTTGGCGTGCACACATTTTGCATTTATTTTTATTTGGAGAGTGGAGTCCACACAAGTTCCATTCTTTCCTTTGATGGAGCTGCTGTTGGCTTGCTTGTTGACATCCTCCCAAGACTCTTGAAAAGTGAAACAGGCTGGAAAAGTTCATGAACTTTGCCAATGTTATTTTCTTTTTTCCTTTCAGGCGAGCCATTGAAAGTGGCTGGAATTAGAATTAATGGACAACGAGGCTTCGGGTAGCTTCCCTGCCTTCCCTCCCCTCGCCCCCAATAGACCTTAGTCTGCCAACCTTTCAAAGGCCTCAATGGGAACGGAAAAGCAATTGAAGTAGGACAAATCCAGGTAGTCCAGGAAGTCATTGGGATGATTCATTGGGTGATGGTATACATCCTTTGAGGTTACATTGAGTACGTCATGTGTTACTGGCAGTTATCTGAGACATGACTCTTGGGTCCCTCATTCTTTCCCATTCTCTTTGGGTAAGCTGAAGTGGCAACTTAATTGGCAAAAAAGTAAGCATGACATCAGTGGAGAAAGCACACCAGGAAAAAAAAGTTATTTGAAATATGATTCTTTGAAGATACCCTGGGCTGCCACAAAGACAAAACAAAATGGGCCCCAGGGCACATCAAGCCTGAACGGTCTCTGCAGGCCAATATGATGAAGCTGAGACTGTCCTACTTTGCTGGAAAAGACAACGATGCTCTGACAAGTTGAAGGCACCAGGAAAAGAGTGTTGGTGAATCTATGGCATGGATGCCAAAGGTGGCATGCGGAGCCCCTTCTGTGGATGTGGGCACGTGACATCGCCCCCCTTGGCGCTTCCAACTCTGCTTGGAGCACACCACTATGCTCCGTGCAGAGAGCCAGGCAAAGTGGAAGCAGTGACTTGTGGGCTCGTTCATAGCCCCAGTTTACTCTCCAGCCACGCTGCTCTTGGGATGTCTAGAGCGGCGTGGCTGGAGAGTAAACAGGCTACAAAGGAGCCCTCAAACCACTGCCACTCCTCCTGACTTTCTTGGCAGCGTAGCACCCCATCTGTCTCTATGTCTACGGCAGAGAAGTGGATGGGGTGGTACCCTTCAGGAAAGCGAAGATCGAAGAGCAGGTTTTGGAGTTTTCTGTCATCCCAGCGAGGATGCTGTGGCTGCGGAAAACTAAAAAGCCTGCTCTTTGATCCTCACTTTCCCAAAGGATAGCACCCGAAGCATTTGTAACCAGGGGTACTATAGTGCCCCCCTGCCCATTCGCAGTTTATACACTGCGGTCCTGCTATATAGCGGGACTGCAGTATATGAAAAAAGGCCCCCTGGGGAAGGGGGGGAGGCCTGTTTCAGGCCTCCCTTACTCACTGGCGCTGCCCCAAATGGGCCTGCAAGGGCCTGCCCGAGCCTTCTGAAGGCCCCCAAAGGCCCGGGAAGGCCCTTGCAGCTCCGTTTGGGGCAGCACCAGGCTGGGGGTAAATACAAAAGCCCCCAGCTAGGCGTCTCAGGCCTGACCCAACCTGCATCCACATATTGTGGATTTTCAATTATTGTGGGTCGGGTTGGGTCCCTAACCCCCACAATAGGCAGGGGATCACTGTATTGTATTCAGGTTAAATGGCCGTAATGGCACTTTGCAAAAAATAAGTGGGTTTTGAATCACAGTTTGGGCACTCAGTCTCTAAAAGGTTTGCCATCACTGCCCTATGGATGCCACCACCTGGAGTTTATAAGAGCTGAGCAGAACTGTTGAGGAGGACAGGGCATTTTGGAGGCCTCTCACATTCATAGGGTTGCTGTCAGTCAGAAGAAGTGAATTGGCAGCATGTAACTACAGGAAGCGTTACAAATATGGACGGCCGCATACTGCCTTTTAATCTTTTACCTGTCACTCTTGTGAGCTGGCAAATATAAGTGTGGATAACTTTCTGGATCACCTCTTATCATATCAGTGAAGAAATATTTGCCTTCATTGAAAAAGAACTAGAAGTGTAATTTCTTCTCTACCTCACAAGTTTTCCCTAAAAATATCATGTTGACTTGATTTAATCTCCTTCTGAATTTCTTACTCTTTTATTATGATGACTGATTATTATTTAACAATGGAGGAGAATTTGAGGAGAATTTGCTTTAATGTCCACTGAGGTAGCACAGTGGCAGTATATATATGACAGGGAAAGTGATGGGCTGTTCCACTCTTTAAATGTCCTAAAGTTTGGTACATTTATATATGTTTATGTGCTCATTTGGAAAAGCACATTTTCTACCCCTAACTCAAGCTGGCCAATGCTAATTTGATTGCACAGTAAGAATAATAAATAATTTTGTTTTATTTTGTCCAGGACTTCTGAAACTTGACACAATAATGCATCTTGAAATGTACAGAAATGTATTTCCCCCTGACATCAAGGTGCAGGATGTTGTCAAATTCCTGCTTCCCTCTCCAATACATTCTGATTGTCTGCCAACAGCCATCATTAGTCATACAACTACGTCTTTTGTAATAATCCTCATGACTCTATTGGTCCAAAAAATTCTGAAGCAATTTGATATGCAAAGAGTGAAATTAAGACTACCAAGAGCAAAACATGAAAAAAACATAGAAACGTCTTTATTCCTTTCTTTTGTCAATTTGAATCATTTGTGTTTAAGAGCTTCAGAACATGAACCACGCACCAAAAAACCCCGTCTTTTGTGTTATGGACAACCCATTCCAAATCAGCAGAAGGTTTTAATAATTATTGAAGCCTGCATAACATAGTGCACAGAAATAGCAAAAGGAGTAAAAGGTGTGTCAAGTTATGTCAGAAAGTGCCAGTGTGGCCCATGGGGTAATGGGTGTTCACATTAAATACTATATGCTTTCCTTTCATGACTCAGGGGCTAAATGTATGGGACGGGATCCTTGCACATATGTGTGAGCAGGGCCATGCCACACGTGTAGGCTTGATCTGCCAGAATGGTCCTTGACTGCATGGATCAAACATATGGGTAGGGATTCCTCCTAGGACATGCAAGGGTTATAACCATATGGACACCTGAGAGTCTCCTTTCTTTTCCTTCAGATACCTGCCAAGAGTTACTAAACACTAAATGTTTCTTGTGTTTAAGGTCTGCAATAGAGATCTATACCCTGGGTTCTTGGAGGCGATGTGTGAATGTGAGGGTGTGACTGACAACATCACCTAAAATATCTAAGATTTCTCTTGGGGTATTATTATGTTGACTCGTGTCAAGTTCTGATCCCATCCTCATGAAGCAGCTTCCACTGAAACTGATTGCGGGGAGTGGGCATGCTGTGCTCTTTAAATCACCTTGAGTAGATACAGGTTGGCACTTTGATCTGCCCATGGGTCTATCCCAAATCCACCTGCATTCCATCCTTGCCCATAACTGTCTTGTCTAGAGTTGGTTTGAACATCTGCAGTGGGAGTGGTTTTTTTTTTTCTCTTCAAATTTGTGAGAAACTTTCCCCCACTTTTTTATTCGAAGTGGCATAGCGCTGTATTTCTCTGCAATGGAGCCTTCCCTCTCATCTCATTTGGCCTGTTTGTTTGTTTGTTTGTTTGTTTAAATTTGTCACTACGCATCTCCTGGGAGGGGAATGTGGGTGATTTACAATATAAAACTCAATAAAGCAATGGATATTAAAAATCTAAAAACTACCCAAAACTAACAATATAAATATAAATAATTATTAAGATTAAGCGATGAAGCTTTAAGAGAGAAATAGAGAATCTATGGTATTAGCCATCTCTAGGAGTGATGGCTGCTTGTTCCACCCCAGGTAAGCTGGCAGAACCATGACTTCAGGCTTTTCTGGAAGACCAAATGTGAGGGGGTGCTGTCTCATCTCTGGGGGCATGCTGTTGCAGAGGCCTAGGGCCACTGCTCCTTTCCTAGACACAGTCAGATGAAATGCTCTTGCTGACAGAGTCTATACTCTATAGCAGTGATGGCGAACCTTTTAGAGACCGAGTGCCCAAACTGCAATTCAAAACCCACTAATTTTTTTTTTTGCAAAGCGCCAATACAGTAATTGAACCTGTATACAGGTGGCTATGAAGGGGTGATGTCAGGTGTCCACAGAAAGGGCTCCGAGTCCCACTTTGGCACCTGTGCCATAGGTTTGCCATCACTGCTCTATAGCATGTCCTCTCTGCATGGGGCAGGTTGCTGTAATGGGGGTGAGGCAGTCCCTCAGGTAGCCTGGCCTCCTGCTATATAGGGCTTTAAAGAAACAAACTGGCGGCCAGTGCAGCTTACATAACAAAGGTGTTACATGTGGTGATCTCAGGCACCAGGAATAACCTGCACTGCTGTACTCTGGGCCAGCTGTAGTTTCTGAATATTGTTGACTGTAGACCTTCCTGTGCAATAGCCTGACAAAGCTTGCAGATGCAATAATGAAACAAGACATTTAAAAAGGTGGTGGTGGGGGATGCAGATGTAAGAAAAAGAAGGAAAATAAAGGAGCTGTCAATGTTTGTATGGAGAAGCTCAACTCACCAGATGGAAGGAAAATCACATGTCAATGCCAAGCCAGCAAGACTCCTGTAGTCCTGTCCCTATGTGATCCAGCTCTAAAGCTCGATACTAAAAAGGGAAACCGTTTGGATAGTAGGCATAATTGCTGATTTCCTGGTTGGGCAGCATCTGGTACCACCTCAAGCACATCACCAAGACATCAGCATCGGGGACACCCCTGCACAAGGAATAAAACAATGAACCATTCACATAACAATAAATGGGTTAAAAACCCCCAATGCAATGCAGAGTAATTTAAAATGAACAACCTCTCAGGAGGTGTTTAAAAATAAATGATATGCCAAATAAAAGTGGGGTTTCTCCCCACACTTAGTATCACGTCATGTGGCTGGGAAATTTTGAATCAATTTGCATAGAGCTAATAGTAATTGGAGGTGCATATTGAACTGAAGTCATACTCCAAGTCATATTGCTGCAATGGGTCTACTGTATTTGGGACTAATAATGGGATTTAACCCATTAATATTTCAGATGGACTTTTTTTTTGCATTATGCAAACAATTTATTTTGGAAAAGCCAAAGCAACTAAGAAGTAGAATTACGGTGCAGCTTGGCAGACATTAGTCCCACACTTTGATCTTGGTTGGGAACATCTAGTTCACTCCTTTTCTCGGCAACCGGATGACATAAATACTGACATGAACCATCCTGCCCTGATTGATGTCTGCCTGCAACTTTGGAATTTTGTTTCATTTTCGATTTTGTTTTATTTAATGTGGGTAAATTCCATATTTGATTGCTGGCGTCAAACCAAAGCAGATGGGCTAGGCCAGTGGTGGTGAACCTTCGGCACTCCAGATGTTTTAGACCCCCCCCAACTCCCAGAATTCCAAGCCTGTACTGCCAATGAAAAATGACTGTGGGAGTTGTGGTCCAAAACATCTGGAGTGCCAAAGATTCACCACCACTGGCCTATGCTGTCTCTTTGCTTAACTTAAGCGGTTTAAGCATTTCTCAGGACTTCAGTCTTGAGAAATTGAAAGCTTCCTTCCTGCTCCCCTATGGAGTAGAAGAGGAAATTTTCTGTTTCTTTTTAAGTGTTGATATCACACTGGCAATGCTTTGAAAGGATTTTTAAAAGTCCCTTTTGTAATGCATCTCTGATACACAGTGTCACTCAGGAACAACTAAAATAAAAGGGAATTCTTTGTATCCCTTCTCTGTGAAAGAATGGGAAGGAAGCTTTCCAGTTCTCAAAATCATTGAGCAGCTTAGGTGGAGGGAGATGGAGGAGACACGAGAGGGAGTGCTTTTCTTTTTTTCTTCCCCTCTAAAGGGAATGGCCATCTCTTTGGATTGTGCTAAGAAGGTTGCTTAAAGTGTATTGTTGCTGATCCTTGCATGGGGGGCTGTATGATCAAGGCTACAAAAACTGTGCCATATGGGACACATACAAGGGAGTTGTGCATTGTTATGTTTAAACATATGTTGCTGCCTTTGCAAAGAACAAATGGCTCAAGAGGTTGACAAGATCATCCAACTTCTCTGTCCAAAGCCTTGTTTCAGCTTAAAGAAACATTTACCTCTTTGCTTCTTCAATTTCGTATCTTTGCTGCAATACTTAATGAGTCACATTTTCAACAATGGGGATGTTGTACAAAGACAGGATTTGAACTTAGGTCACATTTACTTCTGGCAGAAAAACCAACTTGGACTTTGGAAATAACTGATGAGTCTTTAAAGAACTGGAGGACTGCTGCTCCTCTTTAAGTGTTTGCTTATTTCTTCCTGTGTCACTGAGAAATATACCTCCTGCCACAGAAGGGGGAAAAATTACTGCATCCATCATTCTGAAGAACTGCAACTGGTTCCTTTAGTAAGTGTCTCAGTTCCATTTTTTTCATGGAAAAAGAGAGGAAAGCACAGTACATGAAGTAAAACCAGACTGAACATAGAATGCTGTTTGTTTTCCTTAAGACAACGGAACAGTTTCTCTCTTAAGTCAGCTTGGCACTCATACAACACACCTGGAACCGACATGACTGCCAATTTTAGTTATCAGAATTAGCCTTTAGGAAGAGAAATGATGCTCAAGTTCATAATTAAGCCTCCACCCAATCTAAGTTAAACTTACCTCCTCTTTCCAAACAGTAAAGAGGAGGCATCGTTCCCCTGTTGTCATTCCATCCACTGACAATAACAGTTCCATTTAAACACACACACACACACACACACACACACACACACACACACACACACACACACACACACACACACACACACATCCAGCAGGCTGAGAGTGGGTTTGGCATTGCCGAGAGATGCTTGGATGTTGGTTTCAGGAGGAAGTTATCTGATTACCTTTGAAACTTTGGTGGACAAGGAGCGCTTGCCCTTTTGGTCCAGGATGAGAGAGGATTGTTGGATTTAACCAGATCAGTCCCATAAACCTCTTTCTCAAGGTGGTTGTCAAGGTGTGCTTATGGGGAGGTGTGCTTCTTCCTCCTTCAGGCAGGTGGTGTGAGGACTTCACAATGGCTAGTTTGCCTTTCTTTATTATTTTTATTCCTTATTATTATTATCTCAGAATGAGATCATAATTGTGACTCTTTCTGACACGAGTTCAGGAGAAATGGATGAAAATTATAGGTGAAAAAGAAATATGTCTCTGGCAAATATCTGTCATGCATACTATTTTATACACTGACAGTTGTTTTCCTGCCATATTTATTTATTATTTCTTTACCTATTAAGATTTTTATACCACCCATCTGGCAACAAGGCCACTCTGGGTGGTTTACAACAATGTCACAATGAATACAATAAGACAGTAACTAGGAAAAAATAAGACCCAACAAATTAAACAACATCCAACAGGACAGTTAAAACTATTGTAAACAGTTTTAAGCTATAAGCATCTATGGGTAGGAGATAAAAATGTTACTTATTATGCCTGAGCACTGCTGTTGTCTTACCTTTGGGGGCCTTTCTTGGGTTTGAAGCCCTCAGTCACTCTGCCTGGAAGGAGCAGATAATATAGGCAGTTCTCACTGGGAGTAGATGCTCTGACAAGTACGGAGGTACTAAACTGTTTAGGGCTTTCTATGGGCCTTTTCACATGACCCCTAAGATCCGCTGGCCCCTTAAATTCGGACCAAAGATCTTAGGGGTTCAACTGCTCTTCCTTCCTCCCCACCAGAGAAAGAGGAAAAATGCAGCTCACCTGGAGGAGCTTCCCGGAGCTTCTATGCCAATATTTTCCTCCCACCTCTTCTCTTAAAGGGGCAGGAGGCAAAAAAAAAAAAAAAAAAAACACAAGCAGAAGCCAATGGTTTGACCAGATTAAATCTGTTATTTTCACCCACCTCAAGCAGGTACAAGAAAGTGCAGCTGGGTCGCGCTTTTGGGCCCTGATCCGGAGCTGGTGGGAAATGTTCTTTGCAGTTCTACGGAGTTTAGGGGTCTTTCCCTATGTCACCATCAAAAGTTGATGCAGACATGATTTGTGGCCAATAGCATATATATGCCAATATTTTCTTCTAACCCCTCTCAATGGTTTGGCCACTGTGTGTTATTTTCAAATCCTATTTTAGGCCCTGATCACATAAGGGAAATGTTCTCTAGTTCTACTGATACTTTCCATACCTCCGTTGTACTGATTTGTGGCCACGTGCTATATATACTAAGGCAAATGTCCCAGAAACCTTTGGCTGTAACTGTTTATTTCCTCCTGTTTGTATCTTTTTAATCACAGGACGGCCTAAAACCAATTCCCTTCAGATACAGAGTCCTACCATCCACAGATTATGTTATTATTTTGTTGGTGTAAGGCCTAATATTTTCTACTTTTTTCCAACTTTTAAAAAACATATTGCAAGATATTTGGGCTTTATCAAGTTTGCATCATTTGTCCGTCCACCCTCCCTTTTTAAACTGTAATTGAAAGCTATGAACAAAATGAGCAGGACAAGGAATAAATGGCCCAAATCCTGCAGTGCAGTTACTCATCACAAGACATCGTTTGTAGCAGCAAAATGTCATAAACTGAGAAATCTGCATACTGAATGATTCAGTCTGAATCATAGATGGAAAAAGTTTGTTTGTTCCCCAAACGATCGTAGAAGAGTGGATGCAGAAGATGTTCTGCTGTCCACCTCCCCCTGACACATGCTACACTTTCATTTCCTCTCCCTTGCCTGCTAGTTACTGTGACGGTACCCCTACAGTGAAACACCCGAATATGCTAATAGGCAGCCAATCCCAGAATGTGGGCGGGGCATGAGCCCTATAAAAAGAGTGACAGTTGAACTGAAGAGGGAGAGCAAGAGACAGCAAGCAGGAGAGCAAGGAACCTCCTGAGAATAGAGAGGAGTTGGCATCAAGGCAACATCTTTGTCAGAGATGGAAGGACTGGTCAGGATCTGGTTAAGGAAGTTAGGGACTGATTGAATATATATATTAAGAAAACTTTAAAGTGTACATTACTCATTTCTATATTTTTATTCACTTCCATAAACATTGTTTTTATTTGTAAAAGTTACCAACTGTGTCAGCCCCATTTCTTCTGGATAGAAATAGGAATATAGGGATGGGCACAAAATGGAAAAATGTTTTGTTTTGTTTCGTTTTGTGCTCACCTCGTTTTGTTTCATTTTGTTTCTTATGAAAAAAATTAAAAATTTCATACGAAATGAAACGAAACGAAATGGCTCCCCTGGGTCCTTGAGGCATGAAGTCTGACTGGGCCAGGTGCAAAGGGCTCCAGCCATTGACAGCTGGGCAGGAGCCCTCTGAAAATGGTCGGGTAGGCAGTTCCGTGGAGCCCGAAAATGATGGAACAAAACGGTTCATTTCAATGGAAAAATGACAGTTTCATTTCATCTATAACAAAATGCTGCTTCCTTGTTTCATTTTGTTTCGTTATGTAATGAAATGACAAAAAAGCACTTTATTTTTCATTTCCTGCCCATCCCTAGAACATAAGTAAATGAATGGTGGCAAGCAGAAACTAAAGAAGAGTGTTTTCTCAAGTATGACATACAGATCGAGTTGTCAAAGAGTTGGACCCATCACAGTTACTGCTCCCACATTCCTTCCTTGGTTGTCTACTTGCTCTGTGGAAGAATGTGCCAGTCAAAACCACTGGCACCTTTAAAGAGAGGTTTGGCTTTGCTTTTAAAAAAAAAATAGACAGGCTTCTTGGAGCAGCTGGAGCTTTGGAATCAGGGTGGTTGGCTCCAAACAATGGCTGAGGAGGAGGGGGCAGAAGTGAAGAGTACCAGGTAGCAAGTGGAACAAGAGGGAGACAACAAGAAGATGATGAGGGCAGCAAAGTGATGCTCACATTACCAAAGTTAAGGATGGGGCCAGTTCTGCTCCTCAAGCTTGTGGGATCACAGGACATTGTGATCCATTCTAGTCCACGAAGTCTAAACTAGTTCTGTTTTGATCAGAGGATGCTATCTCAATTTATTGCATTGAGGTCACCCATCTGTGTGATAGAAATGGCAGGCCCAACAGAGAACGCACCTTATAGAAAAGTAGAAAACTCATCATCTGTGTCTTGAAGGAAAGCAAATGTGGATATTTCATGAGGTACATTTGTTTACCAATGAGGATTAAAGATGGAGAAACCTTCTTCTTCTTCTTCTTCTTCTTCTTCTTCTTCTTCTTCTTCTTCTTCTTCTTCTTCTTCTTCTTCTTCTTCTTCTTCTTCTTCTTCTTCTTCTTCTTCTTCTTCTTCTTCTTCTTCTTCTTCTTCTTCTTCTTCTTTCTTTGGTTAACTTGCTTGATCTGCCTCTAATGGCCTGTACAACCTTTGCCTGGAAACATAGTTGGAGCTGACGAAGGCCCCCAGCTCAGTAAGACCCTATAATTGAAGAAAAGCACCAAGGTAGCCAGAGACAGGACAAGACAAGGTCACTTAAGAAACAGATGTTTTCATTTAGGAAACCCAAGACACCTATTAAAAGGACAAACTGCAGTAATCTAAAGGACGTATCCATCCATCCACCAGACATGCTGGACTACAACTTCCATCTTCCTCAGCCATCATGGCCAACAAAGCTGAGGGAAATGAAGGGCAGGCTTCTGTTCAGAACAGTCCTGGAACAATTACCCTGATATTTAATGTTCACAAACCAAGGCACCTGGAAAACCTGAAACAAAGCTCAAAGTATTCTCCCTCCTGCAAATAAAAGAAGAGCCTGTTTAAGGAATTGAGATGGCATTCATATTGAAGAGGGATGCTTTCCCAAAGAACATTAGCAGAACAGCAAATGATTTCAGTTAGAGATGGGCACAAAATGACATTTTTTGTTTTGTTGTTATTTGGTTTGTTACGTAGGGTGGTCGGAACCCAAAAATAAAAAATAAAAAATAAAAAAAACCCAGCACCGACCGGGCCATGTGGTGGGCGCTGGGGAAAAAGGGTAATAATGAATAATGAATTAACAAACCTACAAAATGAATTTTTCCATGAAAATTCATGAAAAAGGAAACAAAATAAACCAGACCTCTCAATGAAACGAAATGAAACAAAACATCATTTTTTCGATTTGTGCCCATCTCTAATTTCAGTTATTCTTCGTTTTATGTTATGCCTTTAGACCAGGGGTCCTCAACCTAAGGCCCCGGGGCTGGATGTGGCCCCCAAGGTCCTGAATCCGCCCCCTGGGACCAATTGCTCCCCCCTACCTCCCCCTGCTTTGCGAGCAAGCCAGCCTCCACAGCTGCTTCTATTGCTGAGGCAGTTCAAAGCAGTGGGCTATGTCACTCCTCCCACTCCCCCCAACTACCGCCCAGATGATCAGCATGCTGGCTAGTGGGGCATTCAAAGTGGGAGGGCTACGGCAAGGTCCCCCCCCACACCTCCCACCCACCGCCCAGATGGTTGGGGCAGCGGGTGCCGCTGAGTGGGGCAATTTAAAACAGGAAGGCTGCGGCAAGGTCTCCCACTCCCTCCGTGGCCCTGAGGCCCCACCACTGCTCCTCCTGACCCTGCCCACCTGCTTGTGGTCCGGCCCCCAGTGGCATCTGGGGCGTGGTGGACCGGCTCGCTGTTCGAAAACTTTGAGGACCCCTGCTTTAGACCATTCTTAATCACCATTTATTGTACTGTCAAATGTGCACATTAAGGCTGGCTTCTTAGTCAGACAACATATCCCCAGATGTCTTCTGATATGCCTCAATACGTAGTTAGAAGCTAATATCAATATATAGTCTGTTACATAATGCAGGATCTCATATATTTGTTGTTAAAGATAGTGAGTTTGTGAAAATAATGTTTCCTCATAACGACAGTACATGTTGTTGCAGAGTACTTTATGCTGCATTCGTGGGGCTAGTCCTCATGAAGCAAAAATGAGATAGAAATTTTGTTCTGTTCTTATATTATCTATTCACAGAGGTATATCCTGTTGTCCATAAGCTCCAGGACTCCAGAGATAAATATACAGTATATAGACAATTGGCATCTCACATTACAGAATGTACTCAAACAGCATCTAGTGCAGGAACACACATGGGTCAGCAAACACAACAGCAATCATGAGGTTTAAGATAATAGAGATAGCTGCTGCCACATGGCATCGTTTTATACCTCCACCCTGCTGCTGTGTCCAGTCTTTACTCAGGACTTGTACCATCTGATCACTGTCCAGGATGGACACTAGAGATGGGCACAAAACAAACTTTTAGTTTGTTCTGTTATTCGTTATTTGGTTTGTTACATAACGAACCAAAAAATGATCCGCAGAGTGATTTTAGAACGAAACAAACAGAACCAAACAAAATTGGTTCGGTTCCATTCGTTTCATTAATGGTGGTGGTCTCCTACCTGGTGCTGCTGGAGTCTTGGTCTTCCGCCACCGCTGGAAGGAGGAGGAGGAAGGCAAAGGAGGGCAAGCCAGGGAGGGAGGGAGGAAAGGGAAAAAAACCCCAGCCCGCGCTACAGCTGTAGCGTGGGCCAGGAGCCGGAAGGAGAAGAAGGAAGGCAAAGGAGGGCGAGCCAGGGAGGGAGGGAGGGAAGGAAAGAAACACCAAGTGAGCCAGGAACCCAGAAGGCGCCACTGGAAAAAGGAGGAAGGCAAAGGATGGTGAGCCAGGGAGGGAGGGAGGAAAGGGAAAAAAACCCCAGCCCGCGCTACAGCTGTAGCGTGGGCCAGGAGCCGGAAGGAGAAGAAGGAAGGCAAAGGAGGGTGAGCCAGGGAGGGAGGGGGAGGGAAGGAAAAAAACACCAAGTGGGCCAGGAACCCGGAAGGCGCCACTGGAAGAAGGAGGAAGGCAAAGGATGGTGAGCCAGGGAGGGAAGGAGGAAAGGGGAAAACCCTGGCCCATGCTACAGCTGTAGCATGAGCCAGGACCCGGAAGGAGAAGGAGGAAGGCAAAGGAGGGTGAGCCAGGGAGGGAGGGAAGGAAGGAAGGAAAACCCCAGCAGGCCAGGAACCCGGAAGGCGCCACAGGAAGGAGGAGGAGGAAGGCAAAGGATGGTGAGCCAGGGAGGGAGGGAGGAAAGGGAAATAACCCCCGGCCTGCGCTACAGCTGTAGTGTGGGCCATGAACCTGGAAGGCACTGCTGGAGCAGAGCCGCCGCCACCACCAGTAAGTAAGAACCCAAACCGGTTTGGGTTCGTATGATTTTTTTTAAAAAAAAAATCTTACGAACCCGAATCTGAACCGAACCAAGAGTGGGTCCGAACCAGACGAACCCGAACCATGGGTTTTCTGGTTCATGCCCATCTCTATTGGACACACTCAGACTAGGTCCTTGAGTCATTTTCTCTTAACTGCTGACACCTGTGTTCTATTATTGCTTGGTTTGCCTTGGTCTAGACATGAAATTTGTATATTGTTTCCTAAGTGTCCCAACCATACAGTGGTTGATACATCATAGTATAATGTTTTGACTTAGAATCTGGCCACATTCTGTAAGATGTCTCTGTACTCTGCTGCTGAGACATGCAGGTGTTCCTCTAGCTGATAAATCCATGGGGTTTTTCTAATATGCACTTGTAGTTGGGTGGGTGGGGGATACAATTGAAAATTAATCAATGTCCAGTGTGAACAAAAGGGGAGGACCAAGATTTGTATACATCATTAATTAGATCTCAGAGGTCTGATGATGTTGAAGATAGCACACATTATATGGGGATAAAATGCTCTTTTTAAAACAAATTGCCGAAAGCATATTAAATGGAACTTTCTCACTTTCATCTTCAAGCAAGTCATACCAAGTTTCATCCTTGCAGTTTGCTTTAAAGACTTTTCTGACAGTACGATTTGTTTGAAAGTGGAATGGAGTACCTCAGAAGGTCATGGACCCTTTTTCATTTTTTTTTTTAAATAATAGTTTAAGAAAGCACTGAAGACCTGGCTTTTTCAGGAGGCCTTTGAGTGATTGTTGTTAGAGATGGGCACAACTTGAAAAAAAATTTTTTTTCGAGTTGTCGTTAGTCGGGCCGGTTCCGTTTTGGGTCGTTTCCGTTTTTCGTGAAAATTCGCAAAAATTAGTCGGTTTGTTTTTTCGTTTTTTCGTTTTCATTAGTACTGGGTTTTTTGGGGAGGGAGCGGGTTCCTGGAGGCACCTCTGTGGGGTGGGTGCCTCCTCTGGCCCGCTATAAAGGGAAAGCGGGCTCCTGGAGGCACCCACTAGGAAAGGGAAGCAGGCTCCAAGAGACCCCTCAACATGGGGGTCTCCCCTCCTCACCTGCTGCTGCTGCAAAATGGTATGCAATAGCCATATGGATATGCATACCAGTTGCAGACGGTGAGACTAGTGATGGCAGTGAACCCAGAGCCATAGGTGATGCCTAAGGCTCTCGCACCACCATGTCTCACAAAGAAGGGAATCATACTTGCGTGTAGTGCAATGCAAGTAGATCTGGCTTAGGGTTAAGGTGGGTTAGTGCAAGGGCTAGGGTTAGGCTAGTGACGGGTAAGGTTACGGTGGGCTAGTGGGTTGCACCTCTGGGTGCCTCTCTGACCCACTAAGAAGACAGTCTGTGACGTATGGGTAAGGACTGGAGTCAAGGATTAGGGTTAGGATTAGGGGGCTAGGGCAGGTTTTAGGGGGCTTTTTGGCACATCCCAGAAGTCTCCATGGCCAAGTGGTCATGCGATTGGTGGGATGGCTCCAAAAATTTGCATGGTCGTCCACTCACACATGGCTGGCCACTCGGCCAGCCCATCATTGCGCAGGTGTAAAAAAAATAAAATAAAATAAAATCAATGGAGGACAGAGGAGGAGAGGAGAGACATTTTGTTGCAAGAAAAAACCCACTGCTACTGTGAAAAATCTGGCAGTTTATAAATTTTCGCGTGTTTCTGTTGTGCTTGTATGTTTTTGGACCACGATTTCAAAAACCATATTGCGTTCGCCGCCCCATTTTGGATCCCCCGCCCGCACCGCATGGCATGGCGAGTCCGGCTGCCCAGGACGGGGGGGAGGCGGGACCCCCCCTCCAGAAACCACCCTCCGGTAGGTGCCCTGCGCCCTTAGTCAAGCAGGCATTTTTCCGCCTGCTTTTTTGGCCCGGGAATGGGTGGGGGGAGAGTTTAAAAGTTTTTTCCTGTGCCGTCCGTGCCGCTTGCTTGCATTTTAATTGCGGCGGCCGGCGGCGAGACTGGGCTTTTTGCTGGCTGCGAGCCTGCGGCGAGTCCCACCAGAGCAGCCCAGGACGGGGGATGGGGGGAGGCCGGGGACCTCCAGAAACAACCCCTCTGGTAGGTGCCCTGAGGCACGGCAGGCATTTTTCCGCCTGCTTTTCGGCCGGGAACCGGGTTTTTTTTAACTTTAAAAAACTTTTTTTCTGTGCAATCGCGCGATGCAAGGAACGAGCACGACAAATCAGACCAAAATTGTTCGTTCGTCGGTTCGGGCTCGAAGTCTGGTGGAGTAATGCCCGTTACCGTTTCCGTAGAGTAACGGAACCGAGTAACGGAAATGGAAACGGGAATACCGCTAAGTCGTGCCCATCTCTAATTTTTGTTTGTTACTTTTATGGCTGTGTCTGGATGGTATCTTTTTAGTGTTTGTTTATTGTCTATTTATATTTGTTTATTTTATCTCTTTATTGTACAGTGGTACCTCAACTTGCGAATTTAATCCGTTCCGAATGCATGCTCTTAAATCAAACTACTCTTAAGCTGGGGTACCTATCTAAAAAATTGAAAAAATAAGTTAAAAAATAAAAAATGAAAAAATATTTGTAAGTCGAGCAGACCATATCTAAAATTTCTAAGGCGGCATTTAAAATACCAACAGGTTTCCGCTCTTAAATCGAATTGCTCTTAAGTTGAGCTGCTCTTAAGTCGGGCTACCACTGTATTTCTTTGTAAACGACTATGAGTTGTTTCATACAAGCTAGCGGCATATAATCCTCAAATAAAAAAAAGTAAGGTAAAAAGAATAATAGTTGGATGGTAATCTGTTGGGGGTGCCTGAGCTGTGGATTTTCCACAATGGGCACTTTGACCTGAGGACCTCTGGTCTCCCTTCACTCAAGATTGTAGCCTCTTCAGTTTCTTTTGATAAAATCTGTGGGTCTGTCTCTCTGTGACAGAGCCTCATCCCACAACCAGATCATAAAGTAAAGTTGACAGCTAACCGCTAAGCCTGAGCTGAATGCTGCTAACATTTCAGTGCAATGTTGTTCCAGAGGCAATATGGATGCCTGCCTGGCTGCGAGCCATATCCTGTCAAGGTCAAACTTTCTGATTAGAAAAGCAGCAGCATATTGGGTTCCCCTTACAAATCCCTCTTGAGCTGCTCCTGCAGATGCATATCTTTTAAATCAGGGAAGTGGACCATTGATCAGGAGCAATTTGCAGTTGCTTTAAAAATAAAAATGATTGCACCACACAATCCATTGATAATAACCTGGTGGCGAGTCTCTTTGAAAGCACAATAGTTTGCATATCCACGCCGGAGTTTCTTGTGTGCTGCCACAAAGAATGGTAAAGAAGTGAGGTAAGAGAAATAAAGGAAATATAGATATGTTTGCGTGTTTTTTTTTTTAGTGAATGCAAAGCAAAAAGCAAAGCAAAGTGTTCTGCTTATATACCGCCCCATACCACGTCAAGGAGTCTCTGGGTGGTTTACAGTTTAATTATGCAGGCTACACATTGCCCCCCCCCCCAGCAAGCTGGGTACTCAATTTACCAACCTCAGAAGGATGGAAGGCTGAGTCAACCATGAGTCTGTTACCTGGGATTGAACCCCAGTCGTGAGCACAGTTTTACCTGCAGTAAAACTTGTTTTAAAAGGCTCAGAAAAAGTTCTCCCTAACATAAGATCTCCGTTCGTAATACAGTGACTTACAATTATATTGGTTTAATTACTTGTCAGTTGTGCCTCCCTCTTGGAGAAGATGAGCAGCCAGCATATTTATTTAATTAATTATTTAAAAAAATAAATCACACACCTAATGAAGTTATCAATTTATACTTGTTCAGATTCCTTGTAAACAAAAGGAACAAGACAAGTACAAGACACGAAGAGAAAGAAAGTTGATGCCTGAAAGATTAGGTTGAAAAGGCTGGTTTAGAATTCATAATGAATCCTTTTGACAGCAGCAATTTTCTGTAGCTTCATTTTGGATAAAGAGTTTCCAACTGGTTCTTGAAAATCTGGGGTGTGGCATTGACTCAGGGCCTTTTTACATGACCCCTAAGATCCGCTGGCCACTTAATTTCGGACCAGAGATCTTAGGGGTTCATCACTCTTCCTGCGTTCCCACCTCCTCCGCACTTCCTGGCTGCTGGCTGCGTGAGGGGAGGGAGAAAAAAGAGAAAGAAAAGCATGCCGCTCACCTCCGTTCTGCCTCTCGTCTCTGTAAAAGTAGCTCTTAAAGGGGCAGGAGCCAAAAAACAACAAACAGAAGCAAGGAGAGCCCTGCACTCACTATCGTTATACCGGATCAAATAATTTTCACCTCCAAAGAGCAGGTACTTGAAAGGTGCACTGGGACGCGCTAAAGTGGGCGTGGTTGCACTTAATTTCCTGTTAACTCCGGAGCTGGTGGGGAAACATTTTTAAGCTCCGGAGCTGGGAGCCATTTGCCCCGGAGTTTAGGGGTCGTGTATAAATGCCCATTGTTGGGATGACATTGACTCCTTGTATAAGGGCTAGAGAATATTACATGAAAACAGATATTACAGAGAATATTACATGAACTCAGAGAATATTGCTTAAAAAACAGATCATTGAGAGATGGAGCACTTAACCCCCCAATGATCTGCTTTGTATGGTAAACATTGTTGGTGGCTATACAGTGTGTGTTGTGTCATTACAGTCATGACTGACTCTTCGTGACCACATATCCATTGAGTTTTCTTGGCAGGAATACTGGAGTGGCTTGCCAGTTCCTACTCCAGGCTATACAGTAGGTGGTGTTTATTTGAACTTTTTAGAGTTTGTACAAAGTCTTTTTTTGGGGGGGGGCTGTAGACCTCAGAACACCTGGGCCACTTTTGTCACTGGCCATGGTGGCCAGCATATTCTTACGGAGGAGAATAATAGTGGAAATCTTTAGGTTTTCTGTCAATCCATCAGGGATTTCTAGATACTCTCCATCAAGTAGTGTGTTGGTCTAGTTAGCCTAGAAAGGATCCCCCAGATTTATGACTTTGCGATGCTTCCTGTTAAAGCTTGATTTCCAACATCTACAACTGAAAAGGATCTTGGGCAAAAGGTCTGGGGAAAACATCTGCCTAAGACTTTGGCCAGCTCTGTCAGTTGGAGCAGCTGGTCAACAGAGCCAGGTGGGGCAAGGAACCAGCAAGGCTGAAAGGAGGTCCACATGAACCTAAAAGTTGCATGTTTATGCCATTCTCTCCCCCTTTGGAATGCTGGCAGGAAATACAGACCTTACTGTTTCTACAGTTTCATTTGTTTTGAATCTTTTTGGCACCCCCAAGAGGCAATCTCTCGCAGTCATTACTGTAGGTGGTATGCAAAGCATCAGCAGGGCTGAGAGGCTGTCTTGAGGGAGCAGGATTAAAATCCACAGTTCAATTTACAGTAGCACATAATTGTCGACACACACTGCCGAGTATGTTATCGCCCTCAAAAGGTTCTCTTTGTGAAGCCTACTGTGATTCTTGGCTGTTGAAGGGAAGTGGGTATGGAAAACAAAGCTCTTTTTACTACTCAAACGTTTACAGTGCAAACAAATTCAACTAGGCATTACTTCAGATTGAAAGGGAACTGACCAACATTCCATTCAAGGGTCCTTATTGTTTGCTTTTTTGTTTCCAGAAGAAATTGGAATTTTGCAAGGGAAACACTATAGGAAGAAAGGTGATCAGTACAGGAAGGTAGAAAAATCTGCAGAATTAGAGACTTGTTCACTTAATTCTAATTCCAACACAAGAGATTTGTTTTAAATGGAAGCTGCCATGTAGGTTTATTTTACGTCTCCAGTGTTTGAAGGAGGCATGTCAGGAGGAATGTAGAATTCATAATGAAATGCTGAGGGAGATTTTTCTGCTAAGATTGGAAGACAGGGGTGTAAGGAATGGACATTTTCCGACACAAAGGTGCCTGTGATAAAACAGTGTTTATATAATACTTGTAGGATTGCCCCTATCTTGAGTCTCAATGAGACAGGGTCTGTGGGTCATGAAAGAGCAGTTCATTATGTCTGTGTCTCTCTCTGCCTGTTTACTGCCAAAGACAGGGAGAGATGCATGTGGGATGTTTTACCTCCTGTGTGAAAATGGCACATCTGGTTTGGATGCTCTGCTCTTTGATTTGGGTATGTGTGGATGGCTTCCTTTGTTTTTCAGCCTCAGCTACTAATACAATTCTACCCAATAGGTTGTTTCTTAAAATGGCCAATTTGGGAATACATCAGAAGATTTGTTTGTGGGTAAGGAATTTTGTGACTGATAGGCACAGTCAGTAAGGATGGGATCCCACCATTCTTCTACTCTAGTATTAAGTACAGGAGCTCTTCAGGTTTGTGTGCTAAGCCCCTTCCTCTACTCCTTGTACAAACATGATTGCACCCCACTGTATAACACCAACACAATAATCAAATTTGCAGATGATACAACGGTGGTGGGGCTCATTAGTAAGAATGATGAGTCTGCTTAAGGAAAGAAGTACAAGGGTTGACACAGTGGAGTAAAGAAAATAATCTTATACTTAACACCAAAAAACGAAAGAAATTATAATTGATTTTAGGAGGAAGAAAAATGTACATTTACCATTGTACATAAATGGTGAGGAGGTGGAGAGGGTTGGTAGCTTTAAATATCTGGGCACTTACATCTCAGAGGACCTCTCATGGACTGCAAACACCAATATGGTTGTGAAGAAGGCACCGAAGAGGTTGTATTTCCTGAGAATGCTCAGGAAGATGAAGTTATCTCAGCATCTACTTCTGTCCTACTATCACAGCACCAATGAGAGTGTCCTAACTTTATGGCATGCTTTCATGGTATGGGAGCAGCTCTGTAGTGGACAAAAAAGCTCTACAGAGAATAATTAAAATTGCCAAGAATGTTACCAGGCTCCAGCTATCAACCCTGGATGACATCTTCACATCTCGCTGTTTGAGGAAGTCAAACAACATTCTGAGAGACTCTACTCATCCTGCTCACAATTTCTTCAAACTGTTGCCTTCTGGCAGAAGATACAGAACAATTAAAACTCAGACCACATGTCTTCTGAACAGTTTTTATCCCAGAGCTATAATTGCACTTAATAATGAACTCAAAGACCACCAGCAGTGAGCACTTGGACAGTAGATGCCTGTTGTGTAGATGCTTGTGTTTTTAGGGGTGGGTGGGTGGGTTTGGGAGTGTTTGGGGATTTTTTATGTGTGTGTGAAGGTTTTTTTTAATGTGTGTGAGAGTGTTTGGGGATTTGTGTGTGTGTGTGTGTGTGTGTGTGTGTGTGTGTGTGTGTGTGTGTGTGTGTGTGTGTGTGTTGAATCTGGTCTCTGGGTGTCTGAATTTTGTTGTATGTGTATACTGTGCATATGCACACAATGACAATAAATTATTATTGTTATTGTTGTTATTGTTGTTGTTGTTGTTGTTGTTGTTGTTGTCTTTAGCTTGTTTTGGACCTGATGAAGTTTCCAGACACTTTCCAGAGGCAACCCTGTGTAGATCACATTACAGCAAAAAGACCAGGATATAACTAAAGCATGTGTCACAATGGCCAGATTAGATATCTCCAGGAATGGGCACAGCAGGCACTCTGGTTCTGATTGTGCCAATGCATTCTTGGCCACTGCTGAAACCTGGACAATCAAGGCCCAAAGGTGAATCCAGGAACACCTTCAGAATTTCAAGGTGAATGTAGCTCCATCTACCACTGGTTGCATCCCTGTCCCCTGATCTGCCTTTCAACTGACCAGGAGCACCTCTGTCTTGTCTGGATTGGGTTTCAATTTATTCACCCACCTCCAGACCTTTATGGACACCAGACACTGATCTCAAGCCAAAACAGCTTCCTTGGATTTAGATGGCTGGGACTGTGACCATAAATTAAGGTTGTTGTTGTTGTTGTTGTTGTTGTTGTTGTTGTTGTTGTTGTTGTTGTTGTTGTTGGATTTAGATGGCAAGCAGAGAAGGAGTTGGCTGTCACTTGTGTACTGGTGCCATTGAACTTCAACATTATGGACAACCTCTGCCAGGAGTTTCATGTAGATATTAAATACCCTATGGGTATCAAACAGGACTCCCCCAGTACCACCTTCTGGTTTCTTTCCTTCAAGAAGAACTGGAAGTCATCATGAAACAGTGCCTCCAAGAGAAAGGCACTCTTATCTTATAGAGAGACAGAAGGACACCATATAACAGTAAACATCTGGCACAACAGGGAAATTAATCAAGCCATTTAAGGTTCTAGGGCTGAATCCAACTGGAATGGATGATTCTAGATGAGGAGACAACTGACCAGGGTGACGGAGTTATCCTCAATGTTCATGACACCCAGATCTCTTAGTTCTGTGTTGGAGAAGGAACATAGTTCAGTGGTACAAAGTAGGATTACTATGCAGAAGTGTTTAGTCTTATCCAGCATCTCTAGTTAAAGGCTTCCAGGTAGACCATGAATGATGTCATCTTGAGATCAGACAGGGTTTTGTTTCACATTCTGAAAACATCTGTGAATTTTGAAGGGACAGCAGAGAATGCAAGGACTACCATGTGGGAAAAAAAAGAACTGTCCACGTCTTACAATTGCTGAAACTCCAGGAAAGCTTAGCTCCCACACAAAGAAGTGGTTTACTTAGATGTTTCTTAACAGGTGATGGAGTGGAATTAGAATGGTGGTGAACCTAAGAGAGGAGGGTTTCATGCCAACCTAGTCCTTTGTGTTTGTGGAGAAGAACAGGGATCTTCACACATGTTTCAGTGCACTCTATGCCCCTCAGTATGGACTGTGGAAGATCTGATGCCAGCTGCCCAAAATGTTGTTGATGTCCATTGCTGACCCCAAATTGTCTAAGATATGTTTCTTAATTGTACTGTGGTGTTTCTGACAAGAACACAGAAAGCCCATCTGAAAGGTGGACCAACATAAGCTTTCCAAGGAGTCCTTTTACAGCAGTTTGGAATGGAGAGGACTTCTACATCTTCCCTTCCTTCCTTACTCCTTGTTCTCCCCACTTACCTTTCCTGAACTGTTATGCAAAGTGAAGAGTCATTTCAGACACAAATCAGGGAGGGGGAAGCAAAGGGAAGCCAGTTAGAAGGCAAGTTGCCCTTCTTTGCTGCAAGACACAGTGGCGGTTAGTTCACATCATTCCTTGTTCAGCGACTAGTTTTGTACTGTGACAGCATTGGTTGTGATCACGTGTTTTGTCCCTGTTTAGTCCCTGTTTCTGTTTTCTCACGGTCGTGATAACTTGTCTCATGACAACTGTTACTTCACGGTCTTGTTCCGTGACAAATTCTGAATTTGTCTTGCTTTCTTAACCCCTTTTTAAAATATCGTAAATAAAACTTTTTCAATATTTCGATTTACTGGTCTTCCGGGATTTACACGTCAATGCTACAGAATTTTCAGTACTTTCTTTAATAAACATTTGTGCTGCATGGTGTTTCCCATAGTGAAACTAATGTCGAATGCCGCTTCAGTCGCTGACCACTAGGTGGACACTGGTTGTTCTTACTACACCGTCCCTTGTCTCGGAAGTCGGAACAGGAACCGTGACCAAACCGTGACAAGAGACTACCCCAACCCAGCGCCAGGTACAGTATTGTCATGCTCTGATCCCGCTCCGGGGGCGTGGTTGAGACAAATCTCAGCTGTTGTGCGACGGACATGAAGTAAGATTTTTTTGTACTGGTTCGAAGTGCAACACTTACAGAGACAAAATGGACATGAAGTAACCGCCAGTGAGGCTAGAATTCTCAGAGCAACTGCTTTGAGGTATATTATTGGGTTAAGATGGAACATTGCATATAAGGGAAGACTAATGCTTTTTTAAAATGCAGGTAGCTTGTTATGGACGAAGCTGGGTTTGGAAACATTATATATTTGAAGTATCAGTCCCAGAGTCTCCCAGCCAGCATGACCAGTTCTGTGAGCTGTAGTCCAGCAAGGAGTTCACCCAAACTCTGGGATTAAGCCTATGTGTCCAGTGAGTCAGTTTGAAAAACTTTCCAAAGACAGGGTTCAAAGTATTAACCAAATGAGAAACATTGTGCTGCTTTTTCACCTTTTCCTAATTAATGGAGTTTCCATGGTCAGGTAAAAAAATAGATGGAAATAAAGATGGAGGAATGCAGGAAGAAAATAAATTGCTATTTGACAGACCACACAGTGCTGTGAGTGATGCATGGCACTTGCATGATGAATTCTTGTCTGAAAGTGTGCTAAAGGATGTATATTGCTCTATGTGACATGGCCCAGTGGACACCTCTCTTTTTGGTATGGTGCTTCTTCATCTACTTTGCTCTTGTCTTGAAGTTTCCAGAGTTGTCAAGATCGTGTCCCTGATAATGTCTTATATACTCTTTGAGTTCTGAGGGGGCCCATGAAGGAGAATTCTGTTATGTTGTAAGAAGTCTTTCTGGTGTGAAGTGGCATTATAGACTCTTCAGTGGAACTTGAACTCTTATCCTTTCCTTCTTCTGTTGGAAAAAAAAAACTTCTCACACTACCACTGACATTCTGAACCCACTCCTGCCTCTGTGTCTCAGCTTCTGAGAAAGATGCTCAGCTATTGCTGATGGCCACCAAAATTTGATGCTCACATTCCAGTTAAAGAATCCTGCCTTTGCTTGAGTTAAATTAGTGTCAGCCCTGCCACCTCTGGTACCAGAGCCCAATGCCAGAAAGAGAGAGGGAGGGAGGGAGAGAGAGAGAGAGAGAGAGATTGAGATTGAGATTGAGATTGAGATTGAGATTGAGACAGACACACACAGAGAGAGATTGTTGATTGAGATAGAGATTGAGAGAGAGATTTAGTTTGAGTTTAAGAGAGAAAGAGATTGAGACTGAGATTGAGAGAGAGAGAGATTGAGATTGAGTTTAAGAGAGAGACTGAGAGATTGAGATTGAGATTGAGATATATATATTGAGATTGAGAGAGAGAGAGAGAGAGAAAGAAAGAGAGAGAGAGAGATTGGGTTTTGAAGTCAAGTGACTTGCTGTTTAACATGCTCCTTGCTGGATCCAGGCAGCTGAGTCGTTTTAGATCTTCATGCATTCGGAGGTAATTCTAGACTACTTCAGCTTTATGCTCAGATAGGTTCTTCACCTGGGCAGTATAGAAAACTGTAGAAGTGGTGTTTGGCTTCATCATGTGCTAGTGGACATTCTTTCCTACAGAAAGCCCTACTGAGCACAGCACAGTTTTTTTCTCCCTTGTGGAAGGTGCCCAGTTTAATTCCTGTCATAGTCATGTACAGTTGGGAAAGACTCCTGTCTGAAATCCTTGAGAATCATTGCTGGTTTGGGCAACTGAAAGCTTGTCAGCTGTGCGCAGCCAGTGCTGTAGTGTGGGTTGCCAACACCAGGGGAAAGGCATGTATTGCGCCCGCTAACCTGTGGGCCATTAACACTCCTCGAGTCCCTTCCACCAGTACAGTACTGAACCCCTTAGGCTTTTCAAGCTCATGTACTGCATTTTAAGAAATTATTGATGATTTACAGTAAAATGCACACTCAGATTTACACTCAAATGTATTTAAAATGACCTGTTTTTAATCAGTGAAATTTTTTCAATAACAGGATTGTAAACTACATTGAAATATCTGAAATATCTCTCAGTTGAGAGTATTGCTAGGTTACTCAGTCTTTCTTTGCACATTATAAATATCTGATATGTTTTGATTAATTTAAGTTTTAATAAATGTAACAGTATCTACTGCACTTGACTGTGGCCTTTCTATTATGTCTTGGTGCAAAATTATTTGAGAACCATAGTCAGATCTAGGCATTTTTAGCCATTTTATTGGATCTTTTTCTAAGGCTTCAAGATGTGCACATCTCTACTCTGAATCAATAATACAATGCAGATATTGTATATAGGGGACAGGAGGGTAAAACAGCACCCCCCAAAATAAGCTTAGTCTACCAAGTTCTTAAACTGACCTACAAAGAGAAAAGATCACTAGCCTTGCTTGTGCAGGAAGAGTGTCTCAGATGTGGATTGGATTTCTTCCTTCTTATTTTCAATTTTAATTTTGACTCCACTCATTAAAGCAGAGAATGATTGTTCAAGTAATTAAACAATAACTTTGAATTACCAAAGGGCTGTGACAGGATGTTTTCCCTTCTCCAAGTAGGATGCTTCTCTCCCCCCCCCCCTTTGCATGCCGTACACTCTCCTCTCTCTTGTTCTCATGCTATCTGGCACACTCTACCTCTCTCTTTCTCTTGCTGTCTCACTCACTTTCTAGCTCTCTCACACATTTGCGCTCTCTCTCTCTCTCTCTCTCTCTCTCTCTCTCTCTCTCTCTCTCTCATGCAAGCACGCTCTCTTGTGGCATCTTGCATGCTCTTGCGTTGTCTCTCTTGCTCACTCTCTTGTGCCATCTCTCTCTCACACACGTGTACTCTTTCTTGCATGCTCACACGTGCTATTGTACTCTTTTGGATGTTCTCTCTCTGTCTCTCTGTCTCTGTCTCTCTCTCACTCTCAAGCCGGTATAAAATGGCAGTGGGAAAAAGTAGAGGCTGTATGTGCTCACCTCTCCTTTCCAGCCCAGGGCGCATGGTGGAGGGGTTGTGAATGTGTGCAGGTCCTGAGGGGGAGGGGGATGAGAACGGCACGGATTACAGAGCAGTAGAGAGATAGGAAGAAAGAGGGGACGTTGAGTGGGAAGTAGGCAATAGCCCAGACAGGAACAGGGTGGCTTGGGGTGGCACTGAAGACCTAGCACTCATCATGGATTGTGGACAGCCTGAGCCCAGTAACTGGAGCCTGGCTTCAGGCAAAGACTGCACTCAGTGGAGGAGCCAGGGAATCCAACTCCCTACCCCCCCACCCCAAACTGACTAGACAGGGTGCCAGTGCTGCATTGGCCCTTCCTTGTACAGTATTCCATCCCTTGTTGTTAATCAAATTTAGTTCTAGTAGCTCAGTGAGTTGGTACTTACAGCAGCCATAACTAAGGAGGGCCTCCACATTGGTGGATGCACTGGCACTTACACCTGTTTCACATTTGTGTTTCCGTGTTACCCTTCATATTCCTCGTATGGTGCCATAGTAGATTGTGAATTCTGCTTAATTCTGCACAAGCTAGCAATTTATTCCTATAGAGGATCTGTCAGATGCTGAGTGCAAAGGTGCTGTACATCAGTTATTATTATTATTATTATTATTATTATTATTATTATTATTATTATTATTATTATTATTATTATTATTATTATTATTGAGTATTTTTTCACACCACCTTTCTCCTAGTACACAGCATCTTGCTTTGAGGGCTTTGAGTCGCCACCTTTTCCTCAGAGGCATATTTTTAAAGTATTAAGAATACTTCTGTTGGGAAGAATTGGTGACACAGGCAGCCAGGTCCTATTATTAGCATCCTATCCACCAGGGAGTAATGAGGCCACGGTGAATAACCTGCAGTAATCAGTCAGCCAAGGTAAAAGCAGTCTGATGGGTGCAGCGCACAGCACAAGGATCAACAGGCCAGCTCAGTCCTGGCAATGAGGACTCCAGTGGGGTTTGGCAAGCACAGGTTCACAATTACTTTCCTCCCATTAGTGGCGTACCGTTGGGAGGGGTGGTTTCCCCCTGGCACAGAATTTTCAGGGGGACACTGATGACCCAGCCCAGTATGCTCCTGTAGCTGCTGCTTGCTCTCCCCTTCCTCCTGCCAGCAGTCTATGCTGCCAGGTGGCACTGGGCCAGCCTCTCCCACTACTGCTGCTTCTGGCTCCATGGCTCTTTCAAGGCCCCACCCTGGGGGCTTCTCCCACTATGCCTCCATGCCCCACCATGTCCATGTGTTCTATGGGGACATGTGACCTGGGGCCCCCTAGGTGCCCAGGTGTTGGAAACCCATGCTGTGCCACTTCTTGCCATCCCTGGCCATGGGTGAAGCAGGAGGTTATATACTGCTGTTGCTGCTGCCGCTGGGAACATAACAACATAAAAAGAGCCATGCTGGATCAGGCCAAAGACCCATCTAGTCCAGCTTCCGGTATCTCACAGTGGCCCCACCAGATGCGTCTGGGAGTGCATGAGACTAGATATCTGTCTCCTAATACCACTCCCCTGCATCTGGCCCTTGAGGTGCCCCGGTTTTAAGCCTGGAGATTACACATCTCCATCATGGTTTGTAACCTGTGATTGTCTGTTCCTCCAGGAATCTGTCCAATCCCCTTTTGAAGGCATCCAGGCCAGATGCCATCACCACATCCTGTGGCAGGGAAACTGCACCCAAGACTCATGTTTGGATCCTGAGGGCTTAGTTCTTCCTGTGAGCAGGCGTTTGCTTTCATGGAGGGACTTCCTTTTCAAGGAAGCCCTATACCAGTGGTAGTGAACCTTTGGCCCTCCAGACGTTTTTGACCACAACTCCCAGAATATTATGGAAATGGAAAAAGTGCAGAGGAGGTCAACCAGAATGATTAGGGGACTGGAGCACCTTCCTTACTATCTGAGGCTGCAATGGCTGAGCCTCTTCACTCTTGAACGACGGTGCCTAAGAGGTGATCTTATTGTCTTATAAGTTTATAAAATCATACACGGTATGGACAAAGTAAATAAGGAAAAACTGTTCTTCCTATCACACAATGCTCAGAACTAGAGGGCACTCCATGAAACCTTTGGGTGCTAGATCTCAAACAAATAAGAGAAAGTACTTTTTCACCCAGAGGATCACCGGTCTGTGGAACTCCCTGCCAGAAGAAGAACTCCCAGCCTTGACAGCTTTAAAAAAGGATTAGACAAGTTCATGGAGAACAAGAGTATCAATGGCTATCATTATGGATGCCTAAGGACAACCTCCAGGTTTTAGAGATAGGCAGGATATATCTCAATGCCATTTGCAGGGAATCATAAAAATGTGAAGACATCTGCTTGGGAATACCCTGAAGCAAATGGTGAGCCACTGTGTGAGACAGAATGCTGGACTGGATGGGCTGTGGCCTGTTCCAGCAAGGCTGTTCTTACGTTCTTATGTTCTGAGCCTAGACTGCCAATGACAAAGGACTGTGGGAGTTGTGGTCCAAAACATCTGGTGGGGCGAAGGTTTGCCACCACTGCCATAGATTGAGAACGGCTGCTCTAGAACAGTGGTGGGCAAACCTTTGGCCCTCCAGATGTTTTGGACCACAACTCCCAGAATTCCAAGGGCAAAGGACTGTGGGAGTTGTGGTCCAAAACATCTGGTGGGGCGAAGGTTTGCCACCACTGTTCTAGAACAGTGGTGGGCAAACCTGAGGAGGAATTCCAAGGGCAAAGGACTTCCAAAACATCTGGTGAAACCTGCCCTATCCTGTGCCTGAGGACTTGAAACCTGCTCTTGCTTGCTCTCTCGGGTGTTCCTGCTGGCCCTGGGACTAGCAGGAGCGCCGGGAGGCTCTATTATATCCTCATGGGAGTCTGGGACCCACTCCTGGAAAAAGTTGCTCCTGAGGCTCCACCTCATCTCGATTGGAGGTCTCTTCCAGTGACAACATGACACCCAGGAGATGGAGGCTGCAGTTGCTGTCATGCCTTGTTCACTGTGTGAACCAATTTGGCCTCATACAGCAAGATGCTTCTTACTTTCTTCTTTCCATTGCTCCAACTCCTCTCCCCTCCCCTCCCACCACTCTACTGGCATGATGTAAAAAGCCCGTACTAGGCTTTCTGATCCTCTCTTTCAGCTAGATGCTAGTCATGCTTCTTCTTCTTTTTTTAACGGGACTGTATAAAACCCCATGTACATTGGCCATTAATTATGAAATCATTTGTAAAGCCTATGTGTTGACTGACACCTATTGCAAATCCCAGTGTTGTGAAGCCTGTAGAAATCTTTTCAAAACTGTGTGTCTGCGTGAGTGCTAAAATGGCAGAGGGATTAGCAAGTGTACAAACAACTCCTGTCTGTAGCTGAAGTCAATTAATGGGGAAATAGTTATGGAGTTTATGCCTTGTGCCAAAAGACTAATTTTTTTGGGGGGGGTGGTAGTCCAGATGCATTGGCTTTAATTACTTGTTCATTTAAGTGCAAAGGAGATGGGGGTGATGGTGGTGGCAGGGAGCCGCTCCAGCAATTAAGATTTGAGCTTTGGCAGAGCCTGCAGGACTTCCATTAGTTAGTGAAATTATGGGATAGATTGTACTCAGAACAGCTGTCCTTGTTAAAAAAAACTCTTTTAAAAAGTAAACAATGGGGGTTGTGTTAAAAAGAAAAGAAGTCTCGTCTGCCCCACATTAACTTGTTTGTTAAAGAAACAAGTTAATCAAAAAAAAAAGTGCAGGATCCCCACCCCACCCCCTGCCCTAGCAGGCTTTGCCTGGAGGCATCTCTCTGGAAGAACTGACATGAGGTTAGAAATTGCAGGCTTCCATCTCGAGAGCTCCTTCCAGTGCAGAGCTGGGCCTTTGGAACAAGTTTGCAAATGCAAGTTTGCTCTTTCTTCTGAATGTGAACGCAAGCTACAACTTGGGGCCAAACGAGGGGACCGAGGAGCACCCAGGCACCCTGGCCTCACCTTTCCTTCCATTGTGATGGTATAGAGGAGGCTGACGATCACATGGATACAAGTGGCTGTATCCCTTCCCTCTGCTGGCTCACCTTGGCCTATCAGAAGCAGGGGAGGTTACACATCTTTCCTTCCCTGCTGCTAATAATCTTCCCCTGCAAGGGCCCCCTTGCTCTGCCTTGGCCAGCATTGGGTGAGGTCAGTTGGCTCTCCAGCAGACCATGGAAAAGTTGCATTTTTTGACTGTAACAAATCCCTGGCTAGCTTGGCTAACAGGGTAAAGTAAAGTAAAGAGAGTAAACTAACTGCTACTTTGGGGGTCTATATTTTCTCCTCAAGGTTTAGAGGAGTGGTGGCGAATCTTTGGCACTCCAGATATTTCGGACCACTTATCCCAGAATTCTGACCCTAGATTGCTAATGACAAAGGACGGTGGGAGTTGTGGTCCAAAACCTCTGGAATGCTGAAGGTTCACCACCACTGATCTAGAGTAGGCATGTCCAAACTTCAGCCCTCCAGATGTTTTGGACCACAACTCCCACAGTGTTTTGTCATTGGCAGTCTAAGCTTAGAATTTTGGGTGTTGTGGTCCAAAACATCAGGAGGGCCAACGTTTGGACATGCCTGATCTAGAGGAAGGAAGAGTCTGCACGGGTGTGGACGTTGCCTGTCTGCTGTTCCCAGCAAACTTCACAGTATGTAGGTTTCCTGGTCCGTCTTCTACTCTGTAGTGAATGGCATGGCGTTTTGATTTAAGTTATGTAAAAGTTATGTAAAATTGAATATAAAACCAAATGTGCAAATCTGTCTAGCTGCTGCTGCTGCCCCTGTTATATGATGATGATGATGATGATGATGATGATGATGATGATGATGATGATGATGATGATGATGATGATGATGATCTTCAAACTGCAGAGCTGGAAGGGACCTTTCGGGGTCATCAATTCCAGCCCCTGCCGAGGAGGC
Organism: Phrynocephalus forsythii; assembly: GCA_029282475.1. NCBI lineage: Eukaryota > Metazoa > Chordata > Lepidosauria > Squamata > Agamidae > Phrynocephalus > Phrynocephalus forsythii. Next base: position 159,347,641 of record JAPFRF010000002.1, on the reverse strand, counting down.
CGATCGGGGACTTGAACTCACAGCTTCAGGCTCCATAGCCAGATACTTAATCCAGCGAGCTCTCCAGCAATTCTTTAGAGCAACTGCTTATTAACTGGGGATAAACGTATGGCCCCTTCACTCCTTCAGTTTCAGGAGGCACTTGGACCCTTTGAGCCTGGAAGGAAGTTAGCTCCTGCGTGTGCATGCATTACTTACTGTTCATGTTAGCAGGTTGTTTTAATTTGCCTTCTTTCATGGTTACTGTACATCTCCTTGATTTTGCTAAACACATTGAAAGGTGGAGGTGTGGTGCAAAAAAAAAAGTGTATAACCCTTTTGACCCATAAGGAAAGAAGTTGTGTTAAGGAAGGCAAAGTCCCTGTTCCAAGAGCCTTGGATTTTGGAAGATGGCGACCCCTGCAGACATCTGCTGTAGAGACCTGGCATACATCAAGGGATATATCAATATGTAAACACATCATTCAGGGTTTATGCTTTGTGTGTGTGTGTGTGGGGGTGTAATAGGAAATAAAAACCCAGCTTGACGCCTGAAAAATGCAAATTTTATAGTTTTCAAAGCAGCTGGGTGGTCCTGATCAAGAACATTTGCTAAGTATTATAGAAGCCCTTTGGCGAAGGATTAGCACTTGTTGGCAGCCGTAAAAGATTAGGGACAAGAAGCTGTTACATCCTCTTCTGCTCAGTGTTGCTTTACTTAAAGAGAGGGGAGGCTGATAGTGACATGAGCCTAATGGTACTTATTACAGTAAACAAGTTGGTCTTAAAACCCAGCCTTATATTCCCAGACTTCCCGACAGGCAGAGAGAGAGAGAAGGCTCCCCTTTCAGCCTCAGCAGCTGCTTTTGCTTCTTACTGAAAGGCCTTTTCTCATGAGCTGTTTCCATGATTTGCCCCTCTACTAGAGAAGCGAAGCTTTCAAAATGGAAAGATTGCCTGATTCGGAAAGTACCAGTTAGTGTGCTTAAGATCAGGAATGTGTGGTTCCCAAAGGAATTCTCAGGGCTCCAAACATTGTGTGGCTCTCTTAATCTCATTGTATCATAGGGTCTGCTGGGCATTTATATTCTTCAACAGTTCGGCGCAGACACATATGTACTTAGATGCCAGTGTACAGAAGAAGCACAAGAAAATTAGTAGACAAAAAGGCAGCAACTCCAATTTTAACCTTCTGTGCAGTGTGCTTCCAGGGCTGGCCTTCCTGTTACGCAGAGTCCAGGGTCTTTTTAAGATGAGTGACACCAAGCAAGAGAGAATTCTGGAAATTGGCTCTCTTTTCCATCCTTTCACTTCTCACCCAAACACAAAAGGATTGAATGGTCGTGGATTGAAAGTGTGAATGGTTATGAGCACAAGAAGGCATCTTGACTGCTGTCCATTGGTGTTGACCACATTCAAGCTCCCTTTGATAGGTAAAGTCTGGCATCCTTCCTCCCACTGGCAATGTCAGCATAATACTGTGAAGCAATATGGGGGCCACTTCCTTGCAATTTGAATGGTGATTGATTGATTGATTGATTGATCGATCGATCGATTGATTGATCAATCCATCGATCCATCCATCCATCCATCCATCCATCCATTCATCCATCTTCTGCCCCATTAGTGCACAGACTATTCTGCACAGTTTGCAAGTTAAATTTTACAAATCTTGAAGTCCCCATGTGGCAATAAACACAGTATAACAATATGGCACTAAGAAATCATTTAAAAACTAAAAAGAGAGAAGAGAAAACAGAATAAATATAAAATATTAATATTAACGCCATTTGGAGTTGATAACGTAAGCACTGAACACTTCTATTAGCTTCATGGACCTAACGAGGGAAGGAACCTGTGGATACCCTATTCGATAGAACTGGGGCCACAGGAGCAGAGTACAGAAACACAATATCCCATTTTTATAAACTGAAGTTTTGGGGGATAAATGACTCCATTCTGGTTCCTGTGCTCCTTGGCACAGTGATGGAGGTGGGAAGATAGAGGAGAGAGTAGGACAAAAAAAGACACTTTCCCATTGCCCCACGAGAAAGAAGGGATGTGAAGTTTCTTTTTTTGTTTATTTGTTTATACAGTTATATACCACCTGTTTTCCCAAAGAAACTCTGGGTGGTTTACAATAATAGAATAAAAATCAACAATAGATCAGTATGTAGATAGAAACATTCAACCAACACTATAAATGCAAACAACATAAAACAACATAAATTTAAGCAGCAATGGCAGTAATGGGGCAACAGTGGGTGACTTCTCTGGCCACCTCTCTCTCTCTCTCTCTCTCTCTCTCTCCATAGGTTGGTTCAGCTGTTTCCAAAGCCAGGTGTGGTGGGGGGGCAGGCTATCTGTGGGCACACAAGCTGCAATTGGCTGCCAGTAGTCGCCACTAGAGATGGTCACGAATAAAAAAAAATGGCATTTTGTTTGTCGTTTGTCGTTTGGAGGGTCCATTTTGGTTTGTTTCCGTTTTTCGTGAATTTTTGCAAAAAAATTGTTTTCATTTTCATTCGTTTCATTACCATTTTGTTACCATTTATTTCAATTTTTTGTGATTTTTTAAAGGAATTTAAACAATTCACTCATATTGCAGTAACGGAAACGAAACGCACGACAAAATTTCCGGTGTTTCTGTTCTTTTCGTTTCATTTTAGAGTCAAAATTTGTTTGTCGTTTCGTTATGTAACGAAACGAAAAAACAGAAACGGAAACGGAAAATTGTTCATTTCGTGCCCATCTCTAGTCGCCACAGGCTCCTTTCTCCTGGCCCCTTGGGGTGCTGCTTTTCCTTCTACCTGATCTCCTGACAACAACAACAACCATAGAAAAGAGCAGCCTACATCTGGCTGCTACTAGCCCATCTGGCCTTTGGAGACAATGTTGTGGTTCCTCCTCATTTCAGGCTCACGAGAGGCAGGTGCACCAGTTCTTAGTGGTGTCTAAGAATTGAGTGAAATAGTTTAGTACTCCCAAGAACCAAGGCATTTGCTTATCAGTTGGGTGATCTAAAGCTTTGGCTTCCCTTTCTAAGGGGGACACTGCTTCAGTCTTTGGTCTCTTGGAGTCAAAACAGTGAATAAAGTAGAGCAATAATAAATAAGTATGAATACAGTTGGGACGTGTCTAAATGGCTACAAAGACTGTCACCATTTAGCTAATGCCACCATTTTGCTAATTCAGTGTGGACAAAAAAGACACCACTTCTACCTCCCCAGAAGCTTCTCTCGCCTCCACCTTAAGTTTCTGGAGCACATGACGTTAGGATTCTGAAAAACCGAGTGCTCAACAAATCAACAAATCAACAGTGGCAGGTTTGACTGTTTAGTTTGGACTCCATCACGTGAGGAGGGCCAGACATTCTTTTTATACCTCCAATCCTTGAATGCTTTTCTACTCCACATACTCGCCATTTCTGCCTCCATTTTTTGTGTCATTGTGTGACCTTATATCACTTCTGACTTGCAGCAACCCTTCTAGGACTGTTGAGGTTTGTGAGATGTACAGGAGATATGTGGCTTACCCCAGTAATATCTCTGCAGATAAAATATTGCATTTTTATTTTGACGGGCCACAATGAAGGACCATCAAAGGATGCCTACAGTGTTGGGTTGGAAGGACCAGGTTCTAGTTCTCAATGAGCCATGGAGCTCATTGGCTGACTTGGGAGTAGTCCTTCCTCTGAATTCCCTGCCTGGGTTGTTGAGAATATCATGTGGGGCAGAGGAGAACTATGTAAAGTGTTCTGGTTATATACCACCCTATACCACTTCAAGTAGTCTCTGGGTGGTTTTAGAGTTTAATTACACTATACAGACTACACAATGCCCCTCCCCAGCAAGCTGGGTACTCACTTTACTGACCTTGGAAGGATGGAAGGCTGAGTCAACCATGAGCCTGCTACCTGGGATTGAACCCTAGGTCGTGTGAGCACAGTTTTACCTGCAGTATAGGCATTTAACCACTGTGCCACAAGGCCCATGAACACCATCTTTTGTTCTTTGGAGGAAAGATAGGACCAAAGAGTATCCGAACAAGGATTTTTTTTAGGTAGCTTCCAGAAAAACTGATTTCATATTAATGGATATATTAAGATTTAATGTTGAAAATAGCTTTGAAGCCCCTTAATTGAGCTACTTTGGCTAGAATTTCCAGAACTGCCAGAATGTGCTGGAGCAGCACGTACAAAGGCCATGCACACATATTTCCCTTGAACGAAGTTCATCTAAACATGTTCAGCCATCTGGATCATCTCACTGTATCTTTCACATCATTGAGGAGTGCAAGGAACGGAGCAAATATGAAGGTAGTATCCGTTGCCATGAAAACCCAGTGTTTTGTATTAGCAACAAGGCTGCACTGCAAAGTTATTCAAACTTTAAACAGATGTCCAGTTGTTTCTCAACCTTCCCTGTGCTACTCCACTGCCCAGCCGTCCTCTGTTTTCTGCTGGCTTTGTCACCACAACAGCATCTTTTGAATAGAATAGGGGTATATCCCCATGCTTCTAACTGGATAGCATGTGGTCAAGCACCAACCCCAAATGATATCCTGCCAAATGATTTAGAACCATCACTTGAAATAGCCTTGCTGCACCATTCTCATACTGGTTTCTGTCTCTTTTCTTCTGATGGTCCCATCCTGAAGCCTCTGGCTTCAGTTGGAGGTACTGGCATATCAGCCTCATCAAGAATGTTTTGAATTCTCCTGGTGGGCAGAGTCCCTGATTACTCGTTCAAAGCAAAGGCATCTTCAGAGAATAGAAATAAAACTTTTATTTCATTCTCAGCAATGTGAATAAAATACTTCAAAACTGTTTTACCTGCTGAAAAAGAGATGCCAGGGGTTTCAATATTTGGTTGTCGTTGTGTCTCAAGATTTTCTGGCAAAAAAATTAAAATAATAAATAAAGTATTTTGCACAGTGCTGCTGTGCTGAATAGTATACACATCTTGCAGTAGTTGACAGTTTTTTCTGATGAGATAGCTCAGTGTTTTGAGATGGCCTTTTCCTCTTTTTTCTTATTTGATTGAGGATGAGTTGGGGGGATGTAAATTATTATTACAGATGTAGCTTCCTGATAACCTATGGTTTGGTTGGTATCAGCCCTGTGGCGCAGTCGTTAAATGCCTGTACTGCAGGTAAAACTGTGCTCACGACCTGGGGTTCAATCCCAGGTATCAGACTCATGGTTGACTCAGCCTTCCATCCTTCCGAGGTTGGTAAAATGAGTACCCAGCTGGCTGCGGGGGGCAATGTGTAGCCTGCATACTGGAATTAAAACTGTAAACCACCCAGAGACTACTTGAAGAGGTATGGGGTGGTATATAAGCAGAACACTTTTTCTTTTCTTTTTTCAATCAGGACTGCCTTTAACGATACAGAATAGTCAAACAGCGCAGAAACTGGCTGCAGAATTTTCAGCAGTTCAGCCTGCTGGAGCCATGTTGCTCCTCTTGGTTACTATTAGGCTGCTCAGTTGCTTCTGTGCTGCTACTTGGATTCAAACCTGGAATACTCGTATTTGAAGCATCTCTTTCCCACAACCAACTCTCCATGCTTTAAGACAGAACTAGGCTACTATCTGGGACTTAGTAGCTGCACAAAATGTGGTATACAACAGGCCTGGAAATGGCTAAAATGAGCCATTTTAAGAAAATGCCAGGTATGACCTTAACTGAGTCACCCTGGCTTGGCCACAGTCATCCATGCCTCAGTTACATCACCTCTTGAATATTGTGAACCAGTCCCCTGGGGTCTTTGGTTGGTGCAGAATGTGGTTCATTAGGTTGCTAACTGCCACATGGCCACATGGCAGCATGACCATTGATACTGAAAGACCTCAAGACTTTGCCAGTTTCTTAGTAGACCCCCATCCAAGGTGCAAGTTTTGACTGAATGGCTTAAGGCCGGGCTACCTGTGTGACCACCTGTCGGGTTATGAATCTGTCTGGCTTTTCAGATCTTCAGAGGCCCTCTTGGGAATACCAGTAGCTACAGAGTCCTCTCTGACAGGGCTGTGGTTCCCAGGTGCACCTCTCAGAGTTTTGATCCATTTCCAATCTCACTACTTTTACCATAAGGTTGAAGATACACCTTTTAGAACTGCCTGTTGATAGTATTTAATGTGTCATGGCTATTTTCTTTCTGTAGCTTTATTTCTTTCAGTCGCTTTCATGGCCCTGTTTTTATGTGATTTCCAAGGGCTTATGTTTGCATATATCTTTAAAGAGCTCTAGCTATAATGGAAAGAAAAGGCAAGAAGTACAATATACTACAATGGCTACTGCTGCTGCTAAACTATTACTACTACTATTAGTAAAAGATGTGTTGTGTCCAGAATTATATTTTGGTTTTCATTTTTCAGTTTTTTTTTGGTGGAAGGGATTGAAGGTCACTAATACAAAACCTACTGTTACTGGAAGCGTCTTCCTGGAGCAGACAGAGGCCTCCCTACCTTTTAACAGGCAAGCTCTAGGGTGGTATTGGGACTCTAAAAGAAAGAAAAACCCTCACGGACACCCTTGAAATTCTTCTCTGTTGCGAAACTGGCATGCACTGACAGGTTCTATGTAAGCTGCTCCAGTCCCCACAAACTCCATCCTGAACCAGCTAAAGCTTCTGGACCTTTTTCAAAATAATAAGATAGAATTCAGGCCATCTGCTAATGTAGTAGTAAATGCGGCGGGACCGGCAATGGCCGTTTTTGGATAATAAAGACACCCATGGCCGAATTCTGAGGCCCCCGAGGCTTTCCATGGGATGAAAGGGATCCCGAAGGAACCTCGGAAGACGGGCTGAGGAGAGACCAGAAACTTTTAATTAGTGATAAAAGGCCATGGCTGATGACATTGCGGGTCCAGCGCTCACAGCGCTCTGCCATCAGGATCTGAGCCTAAGAATGCTGGAACACAGTGAGAATGGGTTTGTAGGAAAGTTGTTTTTGAGACACAATTTTCGAGCATAATTTTGAGCTTTTGTTGATAAGTTCCAAATGTTACAGAGAACGCAAGACTAGGAGAAGATGGGAACGCGAGGCCCCGAATGGTTTCAGCTGGTTTATTGTCTGGCAAAATTCTTTGACAAAGCCTCAAAAGACAAGCGATTGCCTGAACTTTGGTTTTGTGGTTTGCGGGAACTTGCAGAAGTTTACTTTTGCAAAACTTATTAAGATTTCCATTTTGCAAACCTGTGCATAAAACAAATGTAATAGTCCTAGTTTTTTCCCACACCAACAGTGTTCTCCCTAAATTGGGTAGCTATGTCTGTTTTTGCAGTGTTATGAGTTTCCATGAGCTCTGCATATTCATTACAATGAGAGAGAGAGAGAGAGAGAGAGAGAGAGAGAGAGAGAGAGAGAGAGAGAGAGAGAGAGAGAGAGAGAGAGAGAGAGAGAGAGATGGGTGTGGGTATTAAAACAACTTTGACCTTCACGGAACATTTAATTAAACCCATAAAATAGTATGATTCAAGAGTGTATCTATATATTATTCTTTGGTATGGCTTCGCTTCTTAAAACATACTCTGTCTTTCTGAGTGTCATTTCTCATTGCTTCTCATTCAAATAAGCTTCTTAATACTGTAATATTATCCAGACTTTTAAAGTATCTTCTTCAGGGCACACTGGTTAACTTTCATGTGATGGTGAATTTGTTCTGCATTGGGTACTTGTATTCCATCTTGGGAGACACCTCAGACCACTGGTTGTTGTGACATGTAGAGTCGCAAAGGTTTTTGCTGTCTTTGAGATTGTCAATCTGAGCCCTGCTAGGTCCCAAGAAATACCAACACCAGCAAGACACATAGAGGTGGTGGCACTAGAGTAATCTAGCTCTTCGTGGGCATTTTCAGAGTTCTCGTTCTCTGGTTGAGATGGACCTCGTGATCAGGGTCAAGCAAAAATTATCCAGTATCCTGTTTGTTTTATGGTGTACAACAAGCTCTGCAGCGAAAGCGCCCCACAATCCCCCCTCACATTATCCACCTTACTATTGCACAAACTGGAGGTTGCACTGTGGCTTCAAACAGGATTTTTTGCTTGAGCAAGGAGCTGGTAGATTCCCCGTTGCACAAGCAGTGGCCAGAAAGGAAGCACACACAGAATTTGTCACTCTGTATGTGCTCTGGGAGTGACAGGGTACTGGGTGGGGTACCTACTAAGATGGAAAAAAGAGTGTCTTAGGGCGATTATACATGACCCCTAAGCTCCGCCGCAAATGGCTGCAAGGTCCGGACCTTAAAAATGTTTACCCCCCAGCTCCGGACTTTGCAGACAATTAAGTGCGACCCCGCCCACTTTAGCGCAACCCAGCGCACCTTTCAAGTACCTGCTTTTTGGAGGTGACAAATATTTGATCCGGTGTAAGGATAGTGAGTGCGGGGCTCTCCTGGCTTCTGTTTGTTCTTTTTTTGCGCCCCGCCCCTTTAAGAGATCTGAATGCTGCCGGGAACAAAACAGAGGTAAACCGGCAGTCTTTTCTTTCTTTTCCCCCCCTCCCCTCAGGCAGCCAGCAACCAGGAAGTGCGGAGGGGGGTGGGGACAGAGGAAGAGCGAGGAACCCCTAAGATCTCTGGTCCGAATTTAAGTGGCCAGCGGATCTTAGGGGTCGTGTAAAAAAGGCCCTTAGTTGGCGAATGGCGATCCTTAGAGTTGTTGTGAAACAACATGATTGTTCTTAAGAAGATGGTGGAATGTTTCTAATGGAATTGACTGGAGCTTACCAAAACCCAGGAGTCAGAATGGCACTTTCTCATAGACTGGGAGATCTTCCCAGCTGGAACTTCCAGGAAGCAATTGAATGCCAAAGTTGGGACCTGTCCAAGCACTCGCACCATGTGTGGCTGGCTTTCCACACAGCTAGACGACTTGGTTGGGGTGATGAGCAGCGTGCTGGTTAGTTGGTTGGTTGGTTCAGTAGCCCACCATTTTTTTTCTGAAGAGGAACCCAAGGCAGCTTACAATGTCAAAATGCGTAAAATTAGAACACAATACAAAGCAATTAAACTTGAATAATAATTTTTAATGCATGAAGTGATTAAAGACCTCATGGTTAGCAGAAGCTAACCGTGAAGAGGTGAGTCTTCAATTGTCAGCGAAAGAAGGGGACCAACATGCAGACATACCCCTGCACCTATTTTTCCACGTCTCTATTCCACTTTCCTGTGTTTTATCTGCCTCCCTTAGAGATGTGAAGGCCTGGGGGGGGGGGGAGAAATGGAAAAATTCAGGAAAAAATCAGTTTTTCCCTGTTTTTTTCCAAGAGCCTTTTGGGTTTTTTTTCTGAAAAATTGGAAAAATTGAAAAAAGAAAAAGAAAAAAATGATTATGGAATGTTTTGAACACAGGGTGTTCAAATATGTTCTAAATCATTTCTAAAAAATATGCATAGTATCAAATTATTCTAATTTCTGTGCACTGAGGATAAGCAAGTCCCTAGGTTACAAATTGAAATCTCCAAGGCAAGAACAAGATACATTTCTTCCTTTTTTAGGAGGTGCTGCTATTGTCATAGGAAAAATAAAAAGGTTTCACTTTCATTTTTGCATGTGGCTGGGTATGTTTTCTGTCCTCTTCACTAGGCCACAAAGCACTGGTAGAATATAGAGAGCAAGGAAAAGAATCTGAAAGTATATATTTAATTTAATGTAATTAACTTAATTTAAAAAGGTAAGAGTTTACATTTATCTGATTCCAGAAAATTGAATCATTTAGCTACATTACTTTATAAAAAGTAAATTCTGTTTGTAATAATTGTTTGGATACACTATATTTTAATATGCTGGTTGTGATAATTTTGTGCCAAATCAATTTTTCCATAACCATATTTTGTTCCTAAAGTAACAGAATGACTTTCAAGCTGTTTAAAAGCTTTTTTTTGTTGCTAATGTAACATTTATTCAAATTTTCCGAACATTTCCATTTTTTTCCAAAAAAACCGTTTTTCCCCGAGCTTCAAAATTTCCGGAAATGTTACATCTCTAGCCTCCCCCCCCCCACAATCTGGTCCATTTCCATTTTCCTTTGTCTTTCCTTCCTTGGTTTCCTTTGTTCTTTTGTTTGCTCTGATGGACGTGAAAAAACCAGGGATCCAGACTGCTGGCCAGATAACACATGAACTTGGCTGATCAGATTGGAATTATTTCAAATACAGTGGACCCTCGTATAACAAATGGTTTGTATAACATAAAATCTGTACAACATAAAAAATTCCGGAGATAGGGGAAATTTGCTTAACAGAATCACCTATGTGGCGAATCTGTACAACATAAAATGGTCGTAATTAGGGATTACTGTTTTCACTGCATACCTATGGGAGATTTGTATAAAGGAAAATTTGCTTAACATAATTTCATTTGGAACGAATTAATTCCTTTATACAAGGTACCACTTTAGATGGAAAATCTAAGATGGGCTTGAAGGATCTTTGGGTTTAGAACTTCTGATGAAATTGCTTTGGTGGGTTTATCAATGCAGTACTAATGTTTTTGTTTTTAGTTACGAACATTGTGAATTAATGTCACTGGCAGATGGCAAACTGCGGAGAACAACTATAAGCAGAAAAATAGTGTTGGATAGTAGCAATCTGCATTGATAGAGGGAGTTATGTTATGGGATGTCAAGGTAATATTGTGCTATCTTTCTTCCAGTTCATGTTATTTTTATGCAAACATGTTATTATTTGTAAAGTTTAAAAAATTGACTACAGTTGTTGATGGGAAAGATGTTCCTGCTCCTCTGAGTTACAAACTTTCAAATTCAAATTTAGTCTCTTACTTTGACTATTCAATCCATCTTATATCCTTTGTCCATTGAGATGCTATGAAGTTATTTTGTTGCATGAATTAGTAGCAGACACAGTACTTAGACTAGACATCTTGTTTACCTCTTTGTGACCAAACTATAAGTCCCTTTGTGTCTACTTTGTGTGTGCATTAAGGTTTACAGGCTCAAAGGATGCTCTTGCATCCCAGAGACATTTTTATGTGAATACTAGAGTTCACAAAGGACAATATTGTAGATACTGTACCCTATTACTTTGCCATACATTGGAACCAATGTGATGGCACATAACACACACAACAATCTGTGCTTTTTTGTTTCTCATGTAACCAAAGTATTCTACCTTTCCATATTTTATACTTTTTTTTCCCTGATGTCTTGGTCTTTATTTAGTCACCTTCATGCTTCTTCACTGGTCACATTTTTGATTCAGAAGAAGAAAGGCATCGTGCAAAAAAATCCACATTTCAAATGTGTCCATTATAACTTCTTCAATGAAATTCCACAATTTATGTAACATTCAATATAACTCAAAATGCAAAAATGCATAGCACCCGACACCGCTCATTCTTTTAGTTAGTTATTGTTGCATACTGACCAAAATTCTGTTCCAAATGCAAATGACATAACTTGTAGAGGCTCCTCACTGTTACTTAACAAGTTCCTATTTGGATTTTCAGCCATATGCCAGTCTGGAGGGTGGCTACACCCCCAGCAAATCCAGCTATAAACTGAGTACAGTAATTGCCAACGAGAAGGTGCTCTGAGTTAACTTACCTAATTTCCACTTTTGAAGCTATATGCAAATCAAATCTGTTATATTGTGAATGTTACAGGCTCAGAACTTTGCAGTTGAGTGTCGCAGAGAAATCCAGGGAATATGTTCATATATGTACATATACATGGTGAAAGTTAGAAAAATTGCTTGCAAAAGAGGTGCACTTAGGCCAAATTACACTCTAATATGGATGTATTAGATGAAAGAAATGTAAAATGGTCTACAAATGTTTATGTGAAGTGAAAAAACACGCCGGATTTCAAAATGTGGAATAAACCAAAATCCAGACAGGAAAAATTGTCATCATTTGAGATGCACTGAAATTAAGACTGGGGGAAAGGGAGGTGAGACAAACCAAAACTGACAAATTTGTCCAGCCCCACGCTGGAACTTGACTGGTCTAAATGCATGCCAACCAGTTCCATAGTGGCTGAAAGACTAACATGCATGACCCTAGTCCATTTGGAATGCCTGTTGAGCACAGCTAGTCTTCAGAATGAATTGCAGGAGTTTGCCAATGATGGTGTACTCACTGGTAGATGGGGGTGATATTAACAGTAAGAGCAACCTTCTTTTATTGCAGTGTTATGTTTGATGTGCTGTGCTTTCAAGTTTGAACTGACTTACAGTAACGATAACAGGGCTTTTATGGTCAATAAGATCTTTAAGGAGTAGTTTCACTAGTTCCACTCCCCCAGTGAGTTTCCATGGATGGGTGAGTGGAGGTTTGAACCTAGGTCTTTTGAGTCCTAGTCTCTCACACTATCCACTATATCACTCTGGATATCACAATGTAGTGAAGGGATTATTAGACAGTATTTCAGGTTCCGAACAATGTAATGTGTTTATCCTTAAACCCATTCTCTCTTGTTTTGTACAAATGTGTCTTAATCTGCATTTGTTCAAAATAACATAAAATCTATACATTTGTCTTTAAACACATACTTGGGCAGGTGGTTATATCACCAAATATGCATTAATAAATGGATTTGATATGAACACATGCATTGTAGAGGTTATTTAGCTTTAATGTATGTTTTTTCAAATATGGGTTTATTAAGCTGTGATCTAGTGATGGGCTATTCGTTTTGGAGGGTACCAGTTCCAAAATGACACACAGATGCCCAGCTGGTGTTCGGAAGCCTCCGAAATACATTCAGTGAATCTCTTACCTTGCTCTGCGCCTGCGCGGGGCTAAGCTCCAATGAGGAAGAAGCCTCCATTGTCATCATTCCTTCTCTGTGGCACTGGCAAGGTAAGGGATTGGCTGACTGCATATTGGAGGCTTCCGAACACCAGCAGGGCTCCCACATGTCGTTTCGGAACTGGTAGCATCCGAAACGAATAACCCATCCCTGCTGCGAACTACTTTCCAGAGTTTGGAGAAGTGTGACATTCAAAGGACAATCACTTTCTGATCTGCATCACGGTCTTAAGAGCAACAGATCACATTAGCTCACACTGGAGTTAAAAAAATATTGAGATGGTCTACTGAACTTGAAGTTGACAGCCATGGTCTACTAGCCTTGAAGCTCCCAGTCTACTGGAAGCCTCTTCAGCGGGTGTCATGCATCACTACAGTGGAAATAGTTTAAATATGTCAGTGCTGCATGGTGAAATGGAATGCTACCCTCCCGTCACTAGTCTTGCGATAACCAGCAAATAGTTAATGTAAGCTATCTATTATAGACAACTTCAAATCTTGAGACATTCCTGAAAGGTTTATGCATCAGACATTCCTCCCAAAGAACTGGGAAGGATGAGGCACAACGGTTAACCACTAAAATATGCTGTTTGATTTGACGTGAACAAACAAGGTTTTGATGGGTTTGGTCAAAGCGGTTAACAAATACCAAATACGCCTGTTGCTTCATGATATTTTCTCAGAGTTGAATGTACATTTGTGCCTTTCTTGAGCATGTGTAGGACATGTGATTAAGAACTTTCCTGTTATTTTGCAAAGGTTTTCTTGTCTGTTCTGTTCCTTTCCCTTCCTTTCTTTTCGTTTCTTGCTTTCTTGCTTTCCCTTTTTTCTGGGAAGAGGTATGTTTGGGATGGTGCAGAGAAGGATGCAACCCCCCTAACACACAAAGTGGTTATACAGTTTAAAATTCACCAACTATTTGACTACCTTCCCATTTGTGAGACGCCAGCAGTCAGCCATGTGTGCCGCTGAGATCTGAAAACACAATGAAAATACTTTGTGGTTCACAGCTGGTTGCAAAGAGTGAATGAAGCATGCCAAAAGTCCACCCCACCCCCCACCTTTTGTAGAAGCATATATGAGTATATTATTTTGGTGTTTTAGCTTGAAAACATTTTTCTCATTTCCTCCCCTCACTTCAAACACACATACAGACACACACAAAACCCAAAAGGTAAAAAAATGGGTTGCATATTTTCAAGGATAACAATTATCAGTTTGATGGCAATGTATGGGTAACATTGTGGACTGTTCCTGCGAACCACATCCCCACCGAGCCATCTTGCCGAGTCAGCAGAGTTTTCTCAGCACAGGCACATGCTGCTTGCTTTTTTCTCAGGCACTGTGATGTGTTGGCTTAGAGAGGTTTTCTGAAATGAACTCTTGTCTAACTCCAGTAATGATGATGGCTCCACAGTGAGTGGCAATGCAACTCTCCTATCTCGGGATTTAATAATCTGTTCAACTAGGTCTCCTTGTCCTAATTTGCCTCTCTCTAGGTCAGTGGTTCCCAACCTGGGGGTCGGGACCCCTTTGGCGGTTGAATGGCCATTTCACAGGGGTCGCCATGAGCCACTGAAGAAAAAGGCACAAACGGCTTGGGTCTGGAGGAGTGGGGGCGGGGGGAAAGAGTGAGTTACAGCTTAATAGGTTGGAGGGGATGTCAGTCAATGGCCCCAGAGGCTGCAATTGGCTGAGGGTGCCTGTAGAGGGGAGTTCTCTATGGCACCTGCGGCCATGGCCTGCCAAAGGGGGCTTTGTGGCCTCTTCCAAGCAGGGCAAGGGGTCACCACAACATGAGGAACTGTATTAAAGGGTCACAGCATTAGGAAGGTTGAGAACCACTGCTCTAGTTATTCCCACCAGGTGGCTCTAGGTCTAGTAGATGGAGTGATGGACTAGGACTTTGGAGAGCAAGGTTCAAATCCCTGCTCTGCCATGGAAACTCATTGGGGGAGTGGAACTGGAAAAATCACTCCTTAAAGAACACACAGAGACAAGGTGAGTGTTGATCGCCATAGCCCTGCCTAGGGATGATGGATTTGTAGTCCATCACATCTGGATTTGGAGGGAGACACCATGAGGACTGTGGATCTAGGCTAGTTGTGACCTGGTTTGGGAATGCCCAGGTTCCACAGAAGAACCCTGAGAACCTGATCAGTTTACATACAAGCAGGATAGGCTAACCCATTTGATGGCAGGGGAGAACAAGAATTAAGAGCATCCCAGTGGCCTTAATGCCTTTTGCCTCTGCTGGAGCCAGTTCAGAAAGCACGTTTGAAAAGCCTGTGCATCATGTATCTCCTCTGGGACATACTTTCTATGTTTTTCAATGATATAGATCAACATGTGAAGGTTTCCCAAAACAGGGGTGAGAAATACCTTTATTACATCATTAAATTATGGCATCAAAGAACTGAGCTTTTGAGTGCATCAAGAGTCTTTGTCAGATTGGGCATTGCAAAACTGACAGGAGGTAGCCAACAGAAAAGTTCCAAATTAAGGATAGCTTGATGGATCCTATTGTAATGACTTGGAATTTGGTTATTTATTTTCTGGCACAGAAAAAAAAGTCACAGAAAGATCTGCCCAGTCTCACCCCGAGTCTGTGGTACAGTATAGTATTTCTGTATCTAAAATATCCATGGTCAATAGGCTGATGGTCCATGGGGCCCCTTCCAGCTCTGTACTTTTATGATTCTATGTTATCAGGTGGTTGACTGATAACACAAAGTACTAAACCCAGTTATTAGAGAAGTCAAATATATCTATTGAAACAAAGGTGCTCACTTAACATTTTCTATTCGTTCAATGTTTCTTGTTGCAACTAACAAATGGATTTACCTGAAATTATTTCAGATAGCAAAAAGACAGGAGTGTGTGAGTGTGTGGCTAGATAACTTAGACAATTACTTCATGTCCTTTCTCGTCCTGGGAGGAAGTTTGTTGCATGTTGATGTCGGTCATGGTCACATGGTTTTCTTCTGGTTCTGTCCCTGTTTCCGTGTATGCATGGGCGTGATGGATGATACCAGCATGACTGTTACCGCACGTCCTCATTCCATGATGAGTGGTGAAACTCCATGCCTTTGTTCTCCATTTTTTTTTGGCCTGACCTTCTGTTTTTCAATGTTTTGATTCTCTGAAGCCTTGCCTTCAATGCGTTACAGAGCTAAGTTTGAGGCATTTGTCTACTAACCTCTCTGCACTGCATTGCTGACTCCATAGGGAATGTACTGGCAAATGGCACTTTGCACTCCTGCCACTAGATGGAGAAAGGCACATTGTGTGATGAGCCTTACCTCATGGGCACTCATCTCGGAACAAGAAGCATGACGAGCAGATTCCCAAGGCCAGGGAGGGAATCTCTCATCCCGCTTAAATAGCAGTTCAGGGGGCGTGGTCGGGATGAACTTTCCTCATCCTGCAATGGACGTGCAGTTAGATTACTTTGTACTGATCCCAAGTGGGACCACAAACAGTGATGAGATGGACATGAAGTATCAGCCTTAATGAGTTAGGTATCTGGCTAAGATGCCAGGAGGTGTTTGGAGTTTGATTCCCCATTGTGTCTCCTGGGAGAGTGCCACATTGTGTCTCTTGGAACAAGATACACAGTGTCAGCCCCCCAAGAAGAAGGGAATAAGTACTTCTAAGTACTCTGAATCTTCAGTGGAAAAAGTAGAAAACCTTGGGAAGAGTTGTCATAAATGGGAATTAGCTTAATCACATGTTATTGTTGCTGCTGCTGCTGTATTTCTGTGAAGATTCTCAGTCATCCAGCTGAGTTTATCTGGAAGTTGAGTCATGGCTTCTGCTGTAGTTTTAATACTTGAACTGTGGAATGTTCTCCTTCACAGGACTTAGCTGCGTTTTACATTTTCTAAATCATTAACATCTTCATAGTTGTTGGTCAGGTTTGAAAAAAAAATCAATTCTTCCATGAAAGGAAAAAAAGCCAGTCATAGATTTTCAATGCTGACATGTGGGCAAGGATAACAGGAAAAGTTGTTTAAGTTGTTCTAGAGTCAACCAAAGATGGCAACTCAGTGCTATGTCTAGAGATGCCAAAGAAGTTAATAGTCTGTGTAATGTTAACTTCTCTAAATTCTTGAGATGACTGTGGTTGCAAATATTTTTGGTATTTTTGCTTCTGTCAAATCAGGTGGTTGTCAGTAAAAATGCTGGACTAGTGCATATGTCAGCAAAACTGTGCACACTGACACTGCATATGTTGGTTTTAAAAAGAAAGAAAAAATCATGTTCAGAATGTATTGGAGTTACCCTAGTGTCCGCTTTTGTCTCCTTGGTGTCTAGTTTTCAGCGTATTGATTTCTCATACACTTACTTGTTTCAGATAAGATCCAAGATGAAAATTTCTGACCATGTAGTCCTGGGTTGGAGACTTTGT
Organism: Phrynocephalus forsythii; assembly: GCA_029282475.1. Lineage (NCBI taxonomy): Eukaryota > Metazoa > Chordata > Lepidosauria > Squamata > Agamidae > Phrynocephalus > Phrynocephalus forsythii. The sequence goes on along the minus strand of JAPFRF010000002.1, from coordinate 159,330,477 downwards.
GGAACAAAATCTTCCTTTGGTCTTCTCATAATGTACCATGGTCTTATTACTGTCTCCCTACCTCTGCTACTAGACATGGGCACGACTCGGTGAAATTGTCATTTCCGTTTTCGGTTATCATTTCCGTTACGTAACGGAAATGGTAACGATAATTAAGCCGTCAGAACTCGAACTCGAACTGAAAAAAGAAAAATTTGGTCGGGTTTTTCGTTTCCGTTTGTGGCATCGCGGCGATCACGCAATGTGAAGCACAGAAAAAGTTTTTAAAAGTTTTTTTTAAAAAACCCTGATTCCCGTCCAAAAAAGCAGGCGAAAATATGCCTGCCTGAGGCTTTGCCACCTACCAGAGGGGTGGTTTCTGGGGGGTCCCCGGCCTTCCCCCCCTCTTCTCCTGTCCTGGGCTGCTTGCACCAGGCTGGGGGGTCATCCTCGTCGTCTCACCATGCCATGCGGTGGGGGGGATCCAAAATGGCGACCACAATTTTTCTTTTGAAATCGTGGTAAAAAAACACACTAAATCACCACAGAAACATGTGAAATTTATTTATTTTAAATGCCTGAATTTTAATAGTAGCAGCAGTGGGTTTTTTATAGCAATAAAACGTCGTATTGATTTTATTTTATTTTATTTTATTTTATTTTTTATTTTTTTAGACCTGCCCATTTGGGCTGGGCATGGGATGGGACCATGCAATTTTTTTGAACCATTCAACAATGGCATCGCCAGGTTTTTGACTGACACTTCTGGATGTCTCGGAGGGCATAAAACGCCGAGGCACCTTCCAGAAATCACAGTCAGATGTATGGATGTGTTTGAGGCAGGAGGGCTGGCTGCTGGTGCTGGTGTGATCCGATCGAGATTGAGGAGGGAGGCTGGAGGCTTTAGGATTTAAGTTAGGCAGGCAGGGAGGGAATTGAATTTAGAAAATAATTTCTTTGATTCCCTGCAGCTTTGTCTGCTGAAGGGAATAGCAGTTTATTCTTTATTTCTTCTTTGGCAGTTTGTGAGGCTTTTTTTTTCTGATATTGGATAAATGGGGAGGTTCGACTGGGAGTGGGAGGTGTGGATTTATTTTAAAAATATATTATATACTACCACTTATTTTCTATTTTCCCAACTTCAATTTGCTTGCACACACACACATTTGGGGTGCAAGCCAAGAACAGAATCTCTATCCTAAGTGATATCCTAACTGCCCACTCGCCCGTCCGCCCGCACCGCCACCCTCCCACTCACCCGCCTGTGCCGCCGCCCACCCATGGCCCCGCCCGCTGCCTGCCCGCACCTCCCCCCGCCGCCCGCCCCCTGCCCGCCCGCCGCCTAGGGCACAAAAACACCTAATGCTGGCCCTGATTGCGGGATGCCCCTATGCTCTGGGAAGTCAAATCGCGTTAAATCGCGGTGGAAACGACAAACAACAAATGACAAATGAAATGACAAATTTTTGAAAAATTTCGTGACAAATGGAAATGACCCGAAACGGACCCGTTCTGACAAAGAAATACACGAAATGTCATTTTTTCTTGTCATGCCCATGTCTATCTGCTACTACTGTAAGTTTATTAAGAAGGATGACCATCATGGATGCAACTAAGTACTGGAGAAAGTAATAATGAATGACAAACATCTAGCAGCCATGTCCAAGCAGCATTCTGCAAAATGTCTTGTTAGGAACCTATTCCGCTCCCTTGCTTAAGTTAAGCATGGGACCATCCCTACCATTAGGCAGAAAAAGTTAGCCACCTCAGTCAGAAGATTTGGGATATTATGGAAACAGGGTGAGTTGTCAATTATGAATGTATCACTCTTGAAGTTTATGCACATGTGGCTTACATGAAGGACAATGACTAGCCCTTGTGACCTCATGTGATGCTGGCTAGCAGCCTGCCTGAGAAGCATTGCCATTTCCACAAGGAAGGCATCATCAGAATCTCAGTACAGCAATGGGATTACTTCCATTTCTTTCTCTTCAAAGCAATGGTCAGCCTATCTCCTTCAGTGCTGGTGGGCAGCACTGGCATCACACTCATGGACAATGACAGGGGGCACCTCACCTTAAAATTGCAGGGGGTCATATACATCCCACCTTGGTGATAAGTGGTATCACTTATCAGCATGAAGTCACATAGTATAAGAGTGTGAAAGAAACAAGAAAGGGAAATATAACAGGGAAAGAGCTGAGCCTGTGAGCAGTGGTCAAACCAAATCAAACCCATTTATTATGAGTCCATTTTGGCAAAGCAAATGGAGGTAGCATTTTTGATTTTGTACTGGCTCCACATAAAATACACTACATAGTAGTCCATTTAAAAGTAGGGACATGGCCAGCTAGCTCAAGGCACAGTTGTTGTTGTTTTGAGAATTTGTGGACTACCTGTAGAGACTCTAGAAATCTGCAGGAATTCCTCCAGCCATTCTTCTTAGGATATGAGCAGGCGGGGCCAAGCTCTGTGGGAGCTACAAGGGGTTATGGGCTTATATGTTTGTTTTTAGAGGTTCCTGTGCAGATCATAATAAGCAGAGACTAAAGATAATGGTTCCCCCTGACAATTAAGCCTAGTCATTTTTTGACTCTACAGGCTGGTGCTCATCTCTGTTTGTAAGCCAAAGAGCTGGTGTTTGTCCATAGACATATTTCTGTGGGTATTTGGCTGGGACAACTTAAATCAGCAAGCACACAAAATGCCGTTTCCTTCTCACCAAAGTGGCACCTTTTTATCTTCTTACATTTTTATGAATTTTCAACAGGCTAGGTTGGCAGGAGCTGGGACATGGAACAGAAACTCAACTTGTCACGTGGATTTGAACCGCTGACCTTTTGATCAACAAGTCTTGGGGCAGAGTGGTTTTACACACATCCAACTAGATTCCTAATCCCTTACAGATCCCACTTTGCTTACAGATTTAGCCCATTGCTTTGGCCAGTTTAAAAGAACAATAATGTAAGGGGACATTTTGTAAACAGAATATTTGTTTAGTCTTGAGTTTACTGCCTTCTAAAAAATCAGTTGGATTTTGGTTGCCTCCCACATAGTGCTGTAATACCCCAAACCACTGAACAGATAAAAGACAATAGCTTGGTAGCACAGCATCTCTGTGCCTTCTGTGCACTGTAGACTGCTTGATCCCCAGTATATTCTTCAGCTAATCTTTATAGCTCTGAAAAATATGGTGATTGTTTTTTTTTTCTTTTTTCTTAATTGCATCTTAAAGGTAATTTCATGATGAGGAATTGAAGACAGAGCTATGTATGCCACCTGACCTGGCTTACAAAGCAAAAAGTAAAGTGTTCTTCTTATATACTCCCCATACCACTTCAAGTAATCTCTGGGCAGTTTAGAGTTTAATAATAGTATGCAGGCTACAAATTGTCCCCCCCCCCCAGCAAGCTGGCTACTCATTTTACTGACCTTAGAAGGATGGAAGGCTGAGTCAACCATGAGCCAGCTACCTGGGATCGAACCCCAGGTTGTGAGCACAGTTTTACCTGCAGTAAACAACGTTCTCACGCTAGCTTACTGTCTTTATGCATAGTGAAAAACACTAATGTTGGAATAGAAAGATTCAGTTTCCTTCTTTGTTGGGTTTCTGCATGTGGAATAGGCTGCCATCTTGACTCTTTGGCTATCATATAGTGGATTCTAGATATGTTGCTCAATGAATTGGGATTCCAAGCTTTCTCTTTCTCTCCATCCCCACAAAAGGACAAACTTCTCTCTATTATAGAAACCAACAAAGAAAGCAAAAGCTGCATCCATTATGTTTTTTTTTTTTTTTTTTTTGGAAAAGGGATGCTAAGATGTTTGCCTGCTGCCACCTGTAAGTCAGCAGGATGTACCCATGACAGTTTGAGATTTCCAGGGCCTTAAAAATTAATTAAATTATAAATTATGATCCTGGAATTTCAAATATGCACAGCCCCAGGTGAGATACGCATATGGTGCTCTGCAGTTTTCTCTACAGAAAATTTATTGTTCATTTTAGGGGAATAATACAACACTATATTCAAGCTACCAATAACTGAGCAATGGTAGGATCATGGCCTGGGTCCAGAACATCATCCTATTCCTGCTTAGTGATGGAAAGCTTTGGCATGTCATATTCAGTCATCTCGGAAATAATTTGCCGTGCCTGCACTGATTACTTCAGGTCAATCCATGGGAGAGAGAGAGAAAAAGTGATCTTGATATTATTAGATATACTAGTCAATCCCTACCAGTTGAAGAGGAAAAAGAATGAGGCATCAGGGGAAGAGGAGATAAGGGCAAGGCGTATGTTGACTCAGTATCATTTTACGTTACTGAAAGACTCAACTGAATAGGAAGTTTTTACACCACTGCTAATTAGAGCTGTAAAACTGCCAAACTTGAATAGCTCTGGATGCAGGTCATAGTCCTGCCCCCGTTCAGTTATGGATGGCTTGAACATGATGTGATATTAATTCTGAAAAGTAACACTGCTTTGCAATCTAAATTTTCATCAGCCGAGACTAAAATAAAACAGAATCACTTCACAGATACATGGTAGACCGAATGCAGTATTCACTGGGGAGAAAAAAGAGAAACCAATTCTTTTATTCATGCGTTTCTGTATAGATGTAGCAAGTCTCTATCTCATCTTGGGCCTCTCTGCTCCAGGGGCCAGGTTTGGTACAAGTTTCATTTCAAACTAGATGATATAAACAATGCCTCCTAAAATATATCTGGGGACAAGATGCCTTTGGCTGCTGTTTGGTTTGTCTTAATCTGGAACTGGTTAACGGTAACCAAAAAGCGGAATAGCCATCTGATGGGTATCCGGTAGATTCTCAATAGTTTCTCATCAAGCGTATGTCGGACATGGAACCTATAATTAAAAGAGGACCTCTGAGCAGCAGCTGTGCATTTGTGGTTTTAACTCTTTGCTTTGTTGATGATTCCGCAGATATTTCAAGGACAGTGTAGACCTAGACATCCAACATCCAAAGTAAAGATAGAGAAAGGTATTTGTTTTTACTCCAACTCCCAGACTTCCACAGCCAATATGGCAGTTGCTTTGCTGATGAGGGACTCTATAAGATGTCCTCTCAGAAAATAAAGTTTCTGACCAAAAGACCTCGCGTTCAGTGGACTGCCACTAGATTGCTGTCTTGTTCTGGCCCTTTAGACATGGAACTGATTACAAAGGCCATGTTCTGATCTAATGCAAATAGAATTTAGCTGTCTCAAACAACAGTCAAGGACTGGATTGTGCATCTCATGGAGAGAGAGAGAGAGAGAGAGAGAGAGGGAGAGAGATCACTCTTTCTAGTTTTGGTTTCCTGTAGTTAGAGATAATCTGGTAGTTAGAAGTGTAATTTACAAGCGGAAAATCATCTTATTTTTGGTGAAAATCACCAGGGACAGCCAACACAATTAGTAACGAATTAATCAAATGATTATAAAACAGCCATGTGTTGTCTAGTCAATTCTGAGTTAAGATGACTGTTTCTACTCACAGGAAGCTCCGTGAGCAACTTCCTGTGTTGGAGCGGTGGTGGCCGGACAGCTCCAGGCGCTGCTGGATGAAACAGATTTTCTAGATCCATTTCAATCTGGTTTCAGGCCGTTTTTTGGAACAGAGACTGCCTTGGTCACCCTGTACGATGACCTTTGCTGGGAGAGAGACAGGGGGAGTGCAACCCTGTTGATACTCCTGGACCTCTCGGCAGCTTTCAACACCATTGACCATGGTGTCCTTCTGGATAGGCTGGCCAGGTTGGGAGTTGGAGGCACTGTCTTGCAGTGGTTCCACTCCTTCCTGGCTGACCATGCCCAGAAGGTGATGCTGGGTGATAGTAGCTCTGCCCCATAGCATTTACGTCATGGGGTTCCACAGGAGTCAGCAATATGCTGGTGATACTCAGCTCTACCTCTCATTTTCCACCAATCCAGGTAAGATGGTTTCTGTTCTGAACTCGTGTCTGGACCATATAATGGACTGGATGAGGGTTAATAAATTGAAATGCAACCCAGACAAGACGGAAGTGCTGTTAGTGGGTGCTTCAGCGGACAGGTTAGCGGGCCACTCCCCTGTCCTGGACAGGGTTGCACTCCCACTAAGGGACAGGGTCCATAGCTTGGGGGTGCTCCTGGACCCCGGTCCAACTCTGGAAGCGCAGGTGGACTCAGTGGCCAGGGGTGCCTTTCTCCAGCTGCAGAAAATATATCAGCTGCGCCCCTACCTGGATGAACGGAGCCTCATGATAGTTACGCATGCACTGATAACATCCCGTATTGATTACTGCAATGCACTTTACGTGGGGCTGCCTTAGAAGACGGTCCAGTGATTGCAACTGGTTCAGAATCGGGCTGCGTGGCTGGTGAGTGGCAGGGCCGCCAAGGTACACATGACGCTGATTCTGTGTAACCTGCATTGGTTACCAGTTGCTGCCCACGCCCAATTCAAAGTGCTTGTTTTGACATATAATGCCCTAAATGGCTTAGGACCTAGATACCTGAAGGACCGCCTCCTTCCATATGAACCTACCAAGCAATTAAGATCTAGCCAGGGGGCCTTCCTCAAAGAGCCATCCCTCAAAGAGGAGAGAGACATGGCTTGCAGGTATAGAGCCTTTTTGGCAGTTGCCCCCAGGCTATGGAATGCCCTCCCAAGTGAGACCCACCTGGCACCAACATTGATAACATTTTGGCACCAGGTAAAAACCTTTCTGTTCCAGAAGTTTAACTGATGGTTGTGGGTCCTGATGGCAATTTAATGTTGTGTTTTAATGTATTGTATTTATTGCATTTATATTTTTATTGTTTTAATTTTATTGTAATTTTGATGTTTAATTGTTTATTTTGATTGTGAGCCACCCAGAGACCTTTGGGTAGTGGGCGGCATACAAGCTAAATAAAAAATAAAAAAATAAAATAAAATAAAAAAATAAAAAAATAAAATAAAAAAATAAAATAAATAAAAAAATAAGCAATGCTTTAAGACCACCACCACCAGTGGCCATTTCCTAGATGCCTCCATGGTCGGAAACTTGCCAAGAAGTAACAAAAGAGACAATAATGTGCCATCAAGCCCATTCTGATTTATGGCAACTCTTCCCAGTGCTTTCTAGCTAGCGAGTACTCAGAAGTGCGTTACCATTCCCCTTTTCTGGGACTGTGCAGCTTATTCAAGGCCATACAGCCTGGTTCTACTCTCAGGGGGCACACTGGCGGACTGAACTCCCAGCCTCCAGTTTTGCAGCCAGACAACTAATGTGCTGAGCTATCCAGCTAGCAAGCTAAAGAAAAGGCCCTTTCAGTTCTGCCACTTGAACTTTGGAGAACTCTCCCTAAGGCGGCTTGCCTACCAATTGGCTCTGACATTTTTCAGCTATCAAGCCTTTTCATTTGTTGAGGTATACAACTGGCTGCTTTAATGCTGCTGTGCAGTGAGAACTGCTCTTCCACTGGATTTGAAGTGGTTGAGTGTATTGTCATTTTACAATCCCAGGATGAAGCTGGCTGCTTGTGTTTCCTGTGACGTTTGAACATAATGACAATGGGATTCTCAGAAAGGGGAGTGTTTGAAACTGCATCAAATTTGCATAGTTTTTCTATGATAAGATGATTTTCTACAATCCACTCATGTTTTAAAAAACAACAACAGTATAATCTCTGAATGCATAACAGCAGACCAGTCACCTGTGGATTTTGCTGCTACTATGTGCTGCCAAGTCTCTTTACCCACCCGCCCCATGCCACTCCGATTTATGAATGAGCAATCTCCAGAATGCCCTGTCCTCAACAGCCCTCCCCAGTTCGTGCCAACTCAAGCCTGCAGCTTCCTTTTAGGAAATCAGTCCATCTCATATTTGCCTTCAGCTTCTCCTAGTATTATTGTCTTTTCCAGAGAATCCTGTCTTCTCATGATGTGCCCAAAGCAGAACAGTCTCAGTTTCATCATTTTTGCCTCCAGTGATAGTTCAGGCTTGATTTGATCAAGGGCCCTCTTGTTTGTCTTTCTGGCAATCCAGGGCCCCTGCAAAGCCCTCTTCCGGCAACACATTTCATTAAAAGCAATGCTTTTCACAACAGCTTTTTCAAATGTCCAACTTTCATGCCTATACATGATGATAAGACATACATGAATGTGAAGGATCCATTTCGAGGGACACATCCTTGCAACTTTATGATCGTTTCTATTCCCTTCTTTGCTGGCTTTCTGGGTCTTAGTCTTGTTCTGATTGGCTGCAATCTTGATTGGACTGATGACTGACCCAAGTTGTACAACGTCGCTATCTCAATGTTTTCGTTGTCAAAATCCTGTAGTTCTTTGGTAGTCAAGATTCTTTGGTAGTCAAGGTGGCACTCGGAGCCTTTTCTGTGGGGACCTGACATTGCCCCTTCACAGCCAACTGTATTTGGGTTAAATTGCCATATTGGCACTTTGCCAAAAATTAGTGGGTTTTGAATCGCAGTTTGGGCACTCGGACTCTAAAAGGTTAGCCATCACGGGTCTAGATGACTTTTGTTCACTGACTTGATGGTCCACCTACTCTTAAGCTTTGTTTCACAAGGTACACATGCAGGACACCATTTGTGTGAGTGTGTTGAAGTTGGGGGTTCTGTTAAGCCTTCAGACTGAGCAGGTTTCATGGCATTTTGTTGCCTGAGGATTTCTAGCATGACTTTTACAGTGTGTCACCTCCTCCAGGTGTAGTGGCAAAGTACGAGAGGTGGCATGTTGATGAGATGAAGCAGAGTCACTGTGGTTTATTGAGGTATGCAATGGAAATTCATTGTCCCTTTTGCTTCCCCTCCCCCATGTCAGAATTTCATTCTCCTGGTGAGCAACATAGGATAATCATATTAGTGATGCAAACCGATACCGTCATGTTTTCCAGCATGGCTGATCCCCCTCCTAGAGAAGCCTGAGTTGAATGGCAATGGGAAAGTGATGAGGCATCTATGAATGGTTTTGATTTCAACCTAACTCATGCTGGTTGCCAGCACAAGAACTGAATAAATATTATTGCTCTTAGTGCATTTGTTATGAGTAGTCTTGGATCATCGAAATTGTTGGTCTGTTCATTGTGAGCTTGACACATCACTCTAGGTTCTTCACCAGTGCGTGTCAGGCTGATTCAGTAACAATACGCATGCTTGCAGATGAAGAATTTTCTAGAATTACCTGTCAAAATGCATTGTACAGACATTCCGGTTATGCTGCCCGCAAACCTCACAGACAGCTGTGCTGCAGGCCAAACTATTTGCAGAATCAGAAGTTGTTACTTATCTGTGTAACAACTTCTAGAATTTTTTATTTTTTTGCTTGAATTTTGCGAAACTTATTTGGGTTGTTCTGTTCTCCTAAGTGACATTTGGCCACAGAAAACTCACCTTTTATTGGACATGTACTGTCATGCCTAAGGATTCCTAAGGAGATGTATTTACTTGTCCATTCAAGAGATGTCATTTCAGTGATAATTTTGTCATTTTTAGGGTGGGGGAACTTGTTTATTGTAATAAAAACAATACCAGAGAAATAGATCCCTCCACTTGTTCTTCCCATGTCTTTACATTCTCCCCTCCTTTTTTGCCAAACTTTTCTGCTAAAGTGTACTGTTGTATTCTTTTTGGGTTCCAATTATTCTTCTTAACACTCTGGAGCTGAATCTCTTTTTCATTGTTGAACCACTGCCATTTTTTGACTTCTTGAAGGTGGTATGGAAAATATCATCAACAAGAATCCTGGTCCAAAACACTGTGTGTTTCGGAGAAATTTCATGAGCAAATTTTTTTTCAGTATACCAGCTGACTGTCTCATGCCTAGGTGTTCAACTACGAGTACAACTGAGTGTATGACCTGAGTGATGTCTGAACATGCAACAGAAATATCACACACATCAGGTCAGCAGTAGAGATGGGCATGAATTGAAAAAATGACATTTCGGTTTTTTGTTTTTCATTGCGGGTCCGTTTTGGTTCATTTTCGTTTTTTATGAATTTTTTGAAAAAAATTATTTCATTTTTTCATTTTTCATTTTTCGTTTTTACCCGCTTTTTGTGTGACTTAAAGCATTTCTGCGTGTGGACATCCCCCAACGCCCCAGACCAGAGGGAAAACACTAAAAATATGATGCTGGCAGAGACACAGTATAGACTAGGTATGCAAGGAGGCTGCAAAGGCAGCGGCAGGCGTTGACCAGGGCATAAGGCAGCCGCCGAGTGACTGCACTGCGGGGCAGGGGAGGGTACTCACCAAGAGGTACACACGCACACAGGGAGGCTGCAAGAGAAATCTCTTCTTTCTCTCCCCTAAGAGCCAGGCTGCAGCCAGCAGGAACACAGGGACACACACCTGCCTGGCTGGCCTAAGTAGCGAGTCGCAGAGACAGAAATCCCACCCTAACTCCCACTGCAGACTGCAAGGAGGACGGGGGCTGCCAAAGCTTTTTATGCCCTCTGTGGCTGCCACACCTACCCAGTCTGCAACCTGGCATGCTATTGGTTGAAATTGTCCAAGAATTTACATGATCCCGTCACATGGCTTGTATCCATCTTGTGGCTGGAATCCATTTTGTGTCATCCTTAAAGGGAAAAGAAAAAATACATCGCAATGGAAGAAAGACAAAAACAAACGTTTTAAGGACCGCAACCCCCTGGTAGGTAATAATTTCAAATCACTGCATTTTTACAGATGTCCAGGGTATTTTAATACCCAAGAAATCAGTATTAGGCATCTGGGAGCCATTTTGGGTCAATGTCCCCTAACTCCCCTTAAAGGAAAAAAAATTGCAGCAATCTGAGAAAAGACATAAATGCACGTTTTAAGGACTCCAACGCCCCTGGTAGGTATTATCAGGCAGAATAAATAATTATTGCTGGGTTTTTACAGATATTCAGGACATTTTTTAACATTTAAAAACAGCTAATTTCATTGCGTGTCGCCATTAATGAAGACAAAACGTAACGAACCTAATTTTCATGGTTCTGTTTGGTTCGTTCCAATTTATCACAGTTTTCGTTATTTGTTTCGTTACATAACAAAACAAATAATGAATAATGGAATGAATTTTTTTCATTTCGTGCCCATCTCTAGTCAGCAGTTTTGTGTTTACACCAAACAAATTCAAGAAAGTTCTGGCCATTGTTTTCTAGTTGCTGAATTGTTTGTACTAGTCAATTGGCATTTGCTGCTGAGTCCTTCTGCCTCTTCAGCTAGCAGGAATTTATTTCCAGATTCTAGAATCTTAAGAGCATTCTTCATGAACATGGAACAAAACAGAATTTAAGCTTTTCATGGAAATAAATAGTTCTTCACTTGGGCATGACTTATTCCCCAAAATTTCGAGTTGTCGTGTGAAAACTTCATTGATATTTTTGGAACGACATGCAGCTTTTCAGTGCTGAAGTACAGAGTTTGCTTCCTTTTGTATTATCTAAATAGATATACAGTGGTACCTCTACTTACGGATGCATGCTCTTAAGTTGAACAACTCCTAAGTAGAGCAGCCATATCTAATAAATAAATAAATGAATAGATCAGGAAAAATTAAAAAAATGTAAGTAGAGCAGACGACATCTAAAATTTGTAAGGCAGCAGTTAAAACATCAAAGGTTTTCCATTCTTAAGTCGAATTGCTCATAAGTAGATCCACTCGTAAACAGAGGTACCCCTGTAATCATTTTTAAAGGAAACGTACAAAGCAATAACACATTGATGGAAAATAATGTTGGACAGCTTCATGTCATCCACAGCTTGAAGAGCAACCAAAAGGAGACAGTGTAATACTATGTGGATGTTCTAAAGTATCAGGTTTCTTAATGGCATCCATTCTGCACCTCTGAATCCCACCACATACTGTAAATACAATGCTATCACTACTGATATGATCGGTGCTTAAAAGCACAGCACAGTATCTATGGCAGTACCAAGTCTTCTGCCCAGCATAAGACTTTACCTAGAGCTGTAGTCCTCCCTTTGGTTTGTTCATGTGTTCTAAATCTAATGCTTCATGAAAGTGAAACTATTTTGGCAAAGATCCTGAGCTCCTGAACTTGAATTTCTTTGATGAATTAGATATTTTAAGTTTTCAATTCCACCAAAAAGACAAACTTGAGCCTGCTACAGGTTTAGGGAAGGACAAAAAGGACAAAAAGAAAATACTTCAGGGTGCATTTCAGTCTTCTTTGAGGAATCCCTTATTTCAGTCTTCTTCCTGACCTTTAGACTTTCTTTATTGCTTTCCTACTGATTGGTGTATAAAGGATTTATGACTGGAAACGGACTGTGGAAAACCATTTGATTCCTTGAAATACCACCTGCTGAGTTTATTGTTCTGCCCAGAATCCCTGAAAGAATCTTGTGATAACCTACACAAATTGGAAAAATAAATAATTGGGCCCAAGCTAACACCTAGGTGCCCAGCCAGCCAGCTAATTGCAGTGTATACTGTTCTACATCTCTTGCTCCCAAATGCCCTATCCTACCTGGCTGAGTCCTCTTAAGAGGATGAAGATAAGGATGCCTTGCCTTAGCAGGGGGAAACCTAAGGCCTCAGCTGGTAGCCCTATCTCAGGGCCTCAGCTGGTAGCCCTATCTCAGAATCACAGAAGAATGAGGTAATGCATTATCCTACCAGAGGGGATAACTCCCTATGCCACACCTTGCCCTCATTTATGGTACTCTCACCCACTCTCCCCTGTGGAAGCAGGGAGATGTCCTGCGATCTATTGAGGAGAGGAGGAGATTATCCACTTCTTGAACTCCCTTGTACAGACCCAGCACAGGTTAGAACCCTTGAAAAAGACTTCATTGGCTTCCCTTTAAGATTCTGTACAGTAGGACCCTGTATCCACTGATTCATTAACCACTGATTCAGTTATCCATGGTTGGCAAAGGAAATGACAACAGTATGGTGAATGGAAAGCCAACCCTAGTGAGCTCCGGCAACTTCAGGTATCAGAAGAGAGAAGGTAATGAAGGCCGAGTGGAAATTCTGAAGGCCTGACACCACTACCAAATGTTTTTTAAAAATAAATAAAACCAGCTGAAGAAATGAGGGCTTCTCGCCCAAAGTGAAATATGACTAGTCAAAACCCATACTGATGTAACGTGTGTAACTGCATTTTGCTCCAGGCCTCCTTGCATTGTTTTGACAGAACGGCTACCTGCTGTTCTAGACTATTGTTGACCTGCTTTCATTTGCTCCCTCTGGGCTCCATCACTTTTGTGAATATATGATTTATGACTTCACTGGTAGCTCTTGTCTCTGACTATTCCTCCACCCTCCTAGAATGTATGGTGTTCTGTAGAACTGGTGTTGCCTCCCTCTTGCTCCTGTGTATAGATGCTTCTGCCTTATGCTAAAACAAATGGTCACGAAAAAGGAAAAAGGAATGGCTGCAGAGATTCTGAATATAGTGAACACTTTCAGAAACTTAAGGGAAATTAGAATGGACCCCCCCCCCCGATCCCAGATCATTGTTAGTAATTTTCTTGTTTCACCCTTGAACAAAATGCAGTCTATACCAGGGCTGTTCAACTTTGAACAGGCCAAGGACTACTTTTTCCAGCCCAAAGTGCCTGAGGGCAACTACACTAAAACCTCTACTTACAGATTTTATCCGTTCCGAGCACATGCTCATAAGTAAAAACTTTTGTAAGTAGAGCAGCAGTTTCCCATAGGAATGCATTGAAAACCAATTAATCTGTTCTGGAGGGAACAGATTTCAATGCACCATGGCCCTTGAACTGCCCCGCTTGGCTGAGACAGTGGGCTGGCAGACCCAGAACTTTGCTGGGGCAATGATGGTCCTTGGGATGGGGGAGGGAGGGGTGGAGAACTTGTCCCCTCACTTTTTTTATTGATGGCCGGCGGGCTACCTTTGAACCCTTTGCAGGCTACCAGTAGCCCACAGTCTACCTGTTGGGCAGGCCTGGTCTATAGTGTTGTACTCAGCATAAAAAGGGCAAAATACTTCTCATTGTAGGCAAACCAGCATGGTTGTTTATTTCCAGCTGGGTAAAATGCCACATTGGGTAAAGATACCTAATGTGTATCTTATTCACTGCATCACATTGGGTAACGATGCCCAATGTGATGCAGTGAATAAAGTAGCATATTAAGATTTGGATTCAAATCTTCACTCAGCCATGGAAACTCACTAGAGGTATGGAACTAGCAGATTCACTCCTTAAATATCTTGCTTGCTATGAAAACCCTATTAAGGTTGTCATTAGTTGGTTCAGCGCATAACAACAAGAAAGAGCACAGGAGATAGTAAAAGTGGAAAGCAGACCAAAGAAAGGCTAAGAGACAGAATAATTCAACCTCATGATACAAAGTTTTAAAGTTTCAATCTTCATGCTTCATGTGGTTATACAGGCTGTTTTTTATGCCTCCTCAGCATCAGCTTTGCTACTAATGACCCCTGTGGTGTTGGAGAACACCAATTTTGTTACATTGCCACACTGGCACAGTGGATTTTAGAGATGGGCACGAAATGAAAAAATTGCATTTTGTTTCATTTTGTTTCGTTAAGGAGTTTAGTTTGTTTTGTTTCATTTTTTGTTATTTTTTTGCAAAAAAATCATTTTGTTGTTTTGTTAATTCATTATTCGTATTTACCCGCTTTCCCCCCAGCACCCACTGCGTGGCCCCTGGGGCCCAGTCGGAGCTGGGGGGTGCCTACAAATGGGCGCGGGAGGAATAAAGAAGGGGAGTGGCATCCGAGCCACGCTGCTCTGGCTGCCTAAGCGCGGCCTGCTTCTTATCACCCTTCCTGATTGGCCCCGCGATAACGGGCTGCAGGACGGAGGTGCAAGGGGGCGGCAGCTTTGAAGCCACGCTGCTCTGGCTGCCTAAGCACGGCCTTCTTATCTCCCTTCCCGATCAGCCCCGCAATAACGGGCCACGGGAGGAAGGCGCAAGGGCGGCGGCTTCAAAGCCACGCTACTCTGGCCACTTAAACACGGCCTGCTTCTTATCTCTCCTCCTGGGGCTGGGCTGAGGCTCGAGCCCGCTGTGTCCCTCAATGGCACCGATGAGGTGTGTGCTCCCTCCGTGCAGCTCGGCGTGAAAGGACCTCCGGACCAGCACCAGGTAGGAGACATCTCCACCCCCCATTAACAAAATGAACCTAACCGAACCATTTTTCTCATTTTGTTTCATTTTGTGTTAAATTTGCCCCTGGGGTTGTTACTTGTTTTGTTATGTAATAAAACGAATAACAAATAACGAAACAAAAATTGTTTTGTGTCCATCTCTAGTGGATTTTTTGTAGAGACTGAAGTAGTTGATAAACAACAGGTTAGCAAAGATCATGGGGTGTCTCTTTTACCTAAGCTTGTGTAAAGGGACAAAGGCAGGAGGAAGATTGTTTGTGCAAACAGATAGAGGGCAGCATATATCTGAAAGTGGAGAGTTGATGCCAAGTTCTAGTAGAGATGGCAGCTTGAAATGGTTCTTAGTCAAGAAAAATAATTGGAATCTGAGTTCAAATGTAATAGCAATGAAATAATTGTAGCTTGGGGGATGTTAAACAGTGACAGAAATTCAAAAAATAGAAATCAATAGGCCAGAAAATAAATTGCACAAAGAACTGGAACAACCATATCATTTAATAAGAAAAGATTTCACAGTTTTGAAGATGAATGGTGCCAGAGTTTAAGTGATGCCTTATGTGATGATAAAATCAAAATCACATCACCTCCTAGAATTCTGGGAGCTTTTCCTTTTTTTAATTGGCAGCTTTTCTAAGCTTTGGATAATATCTGTAAGTTGAGTCCTGGCTACTAGAGATGAAGCTGTTTAGATGAACAGTGAAATGTTTCTATCTCTCAAAAAAGAAGCCCAGTAGCCATGACTCAACTTCCAGATAAACTCACCTGGATGACTGAGAATCTTCACAGACTTTGGATAAAATGACTGACAATACATGACAGACCTAATAGTAATCACTTCTAGTAAGTATTCTGCTTCTTATATACCACCACATTGTGGTTAAAAGCATTCTCTGTGGGGTTTGCAATTTAATTGTGAAGACTACACATTACCCCCACACACACACACACGAGCTGCACATTCATTTTACTGGCCTTTGAAGGATGGAATGCTGAGTCAACCTTGAACAGGTTCCCTGGGGTTGAAGCCTGGGTCATGGCCACAGTTTTGGTTGGAGAACAGCAGCTTAACCACTGTGCCACAAGGTACTCACCTTTTGGACGAGTCATACATACCCCCCAGATATCAAGTTATACACACAAACTTGTATAACTTGATATCTGGGGGAAATACAATTTTTGATTACTGCCTCTTCTCCCTAAGATGGGAGGCTTGAGTCATCCAAGTGACAGTTTTATGTCACTACTACTACTACTACTACTACTACTACTACTACTACTACTACTACTACTACTACTACTACTACTACTACTACATTGTGCAGAGTGGGGGATGGAACTCCAGCATCTGGATCTGCTGCCAGAGACCTACCGGTAAGCCGCAGAGCTATCCAGTGATTTTGGTCCCCAGAATGGGTTGAGAATTTGAGAGGGCTTCTTGCCACAGTAGTCAACCTCTTTTAATCACATGAAGATTGCTTTGAGTCTTGGGAACACAAATTTGTACTGCTTCTCTTGGTACCAATATAATGGGTTATGAGAGACCACTTACATGACCTTTGTAAACTCTTCTCTGCTCCAGGCTGCTTTTTCACATAAGGTTGTTACTGGTCAAATAAATTAAGATGTTTCTCTCTTTTTGGAAGATGTTGGATGTGGAAAAAATAACAAAACATCTCCTGATGTGGAGAAAAGGTCACTCAAATGGAAAGAGTTTTGACATGGCCCCTTTTATTATGGGCCCCCTGTAATGCATCGTTCTGTAAATAAAATATATGCAATCTGTATGAAATCTGGGCTCACAAGGTGGCACGTTGCTCTGCTTCCAGATTGTTTCTACCTCCCACACATAGACACCGTTCTGTTTTCCATCATAGCTGTACCTGCAGGCTTCAAGAGAGTGGCTGAATCATTGTTTATTACAGCAGGATATTTTCCATGTGTTTGTTTTCTTGCTTTAATATTCATCATGTGTTTCATTTTGTCATCTCTCTTGCATGCTAAAAAGGTTGACTTTCTTCTTTTGCCATGTGCAGTTGGGGGCATTAAGTAGGAACTAATGCTGTGCATTTCATGGTTCCTTGAGGTTTGTTATCAGTACAGGACATTTGCAAGACAGAGAGTTTAAGTTACTAAACTGAACCTTCACTTCGGTATTTCTGTGGATCTTTTCTGTTCTGTTTCATAATTCTTCAATGATGGCTTGCTGTGTTCATTTTTCAATATACTGTGCCTACCTATCAATTTTCTGTAATTAATTTTGGAATAGGTGTTTGGTGTGGTTAATGTCATTATAATGTTTGATCAGCAGATGGCACTGAACCTTGGGCTATTCCTGTCTGGGTAAAATTTCCTCTGCCTCCCTTTTTCCCAATTGGATTCAGATGACTGCTAAGGAGTGTGGGACTTTCCAGGATTCATGCCCAGACTACACTGTTTGTCACTTGTTGCCATTGTTCTGAGAGAGATAAGGTGTGCACATATGTGGCTGATGGGAAAAGTATAGATATTGTCAGTGCACAGTCAGTACAGTACCGGGGGGGGGGGGGAGGTTCCATCTGGAAGAGTCCCTAGCTTTGTCTTAAGATTCGGAAATATTCCTATTGCTTTTATCTTCTTGTTGAATGGACAGTAAAGTTGTTGTCTTAATGTCTTGGCTAAGATATCCTCTAGTCTAAGCCAATGATTCCCAGCCTGGGGTGTGTGCACCCTCGGAGCTACAAACCAGATCGTTTAGGGGTATGTAAATGCTGGGAGTGTAAGAAAAGTGTAAGAAAAGGTGCAAATCAAAAGTTGTGGGATTAATTTAATGCTTTGAAATATAGTATAGTGGGTTTTCTTTGTTAATTAACCTTTTGAGAAAAGCCCCATTCACTTCCATCATTATTTTGGCCAACGGGGGAGGGGGGAATCCCTCCCTAAACAGTATGTTGGGAGAACTTGCCACTACAGTGTGCATGTTCAGTGGCACACCCCCTCACAAGCTCAGCTTTCACTCTCTTTTGCTTCGCAAACAGTCAAATGCTGTTGTGCAGGTACCAGCGTGTATATATAAGCGGGCACCTCTGTCAATCCTGTGAGAAGTGTTCAATGAGTGAGTTCTTCTAGGTTTTCTCTGTGTCTCCTTATTGTTGTCTTAACCTTCCCCACCACCATCACTCCTAATTCATGTATTATCAGATAGGGGTCTATGGTTGAAAATTGGTACAGTTAAAAATCTCAAACATAATGTGAATATTGATGAATCTCCAAGCCTTTCTTGGGACACATCTAACGCTTTAGTGCAAAACGGTGAGAAGGCACAGTCTTTAGTTTCTCAAACAAGTTTAAAAAGAGAG
This sequence comes from Phrynocephalus forsythii, assembly GCA_029282475.1. NCBI lineage: Eukaryota > Metazoa > Chordata > Lepidosauria > Squamata > Agamidae > Phrynocephalus > Phrynocephalus forsythii. The sequence continues at coordinate 159,312,051 of JAPFRF010000002.1, read as the reverse complement.
AGAAAATACTGTATTAGGATCAATACACAAAGTATGGATTTTCACATAGGCGACAAGGACTGCCCTAAGCCCTAACACATTGTGTGAGAAGTATAACATGTAATGTTCCTTACCTCTTACAGCACTTATGAAGGAAACATGTCAGCTATGCAAACAAGGAATGCAGTATTTCCACCACATAGTGAAACAACAGGATGTGACATTCTTGTCATCAGTGCTTGCAGCTTCTTCTTGTACTGATAGGTAAAGCAAGAATCATGCTGAGAATATAATTCCTCCTTGTGTAAAAGATGCCATTCTGTGTATGCTTTGGGAAGAACATCCACCCAAGGGTTATTAGAGAACTGAGAAATGAAATTGCGGCTCTCTCTCTCTCTCTTTTTTAAAGTATTTAAATGTAAAAGAGACACAAATCCTCCCTAGAACAATATCAGATCATTGTATAGTAACACTGAAATTGCAAACATATAAACCACCAATACAATGGAGATTAAACACAAATATTTTTAGAAATGAAGACACAGTCAAGATAATAAGAGATGAGAGACTATTTTCAAAGAAACTCAACACAAGGCATGTCGGCACAAATAATATGGGAAGCTGGTAAAACAGTGTTCCGTGACATAGCAATGAGAACTACAGGAGCAGCAAGGAAAGAAACAAACAAAAAGTATATTGAACTCGAATTAGACCTAAAGAAAGCAGAGATGAAATTGAAAGAAAACCCAACAGCTGTACAATTAAAACAGAGGATCCAAATGGTGCAGCATAAACTGAATATCTTATTAACAGAGGATATTGCTACTAAACTGAAATTTGTTAGGCAAACATATTTTGAAAAGGCCAATTAAGTTGGAAGATGGTTGGCTCAGAAACTAAAGAGGGAGAAAACCAAAAACTTCATATTAAGACTGAAAAATCACAATGGAGAAACTGTTGTGAAACCAGAAGAGATTAAAAGAATAGTAGAGAATTTCTACAAACAACTTTACAGTGAAAAAGATGAATCCAAAGAGGAACAGAAAGAATATATCCAAAGGAAGAACCATATCAAGCTGACTAAACAACAACAGGAAATTTTAAATCAGCCATATTCTATGCAAGAAGTTCTAGATGCATTTGCAAAACAGAAAATGATGAAATCACCAGGGAATTATGGGATCTCTGCTGAATACTACAAGCAATTTCAAGATGTTTTGGCAGCGCCGTTTCAGAAAATGATCAATGAAATTCAGCAAGAGGGGAAAATACCGAAAACATGGAGGGAGTCTGTGATTACAATTATACATAAAGAAGACACAGATCCAGAAAAAATCGAAAATTACAGACCAATATCTCTTTTAAATGTAGACTATAAAATATTTGCAGCAATTTTGGCTATGAGATTAAAGAAAATATTGGTTGATATCATCCATGAAGACCAGGCAGGATTTCTTCCCAAGAGATACTTAAGATCAAACGTGAGAAATGTTATTAACTTTCTATAATATTATGAGGCCCATCCCGAAAAGCAAATGGCAATGTTTTTTATCGATGAGGAGAAAGCGTTCGATAATGTAAATTGGAATTTCATGATAACACAGCTAGAAATGATGGAAGCAGGACGGAGCTTTGTTGAGACTATCAAGGCAATCTATTCCCAACAAAAGGCTAAAATCAGAGTAAACAGAGACTACACTCAAGAAATTCAGATACTAAAAGGCACAAGACAAGGGTGCCCATTGTCACCATTGCTCTTCTTGTTAGTGATTGAAATATTAATGCAGCAAATAAGAAGCTCTGAGAAAATTAAGGGTCTTAAATTGAGAGGGGAATCATACAAAATACAGGCCTTTGCAGATGACTTACTCATAGTCTTGGAGGAGCCACAAGAGTCAATAGAACCTCTGTTGAAGGAGTTAAAAGAATTTGGAGAAATGGCAGGTCTAAAAGTAAATCATAAGAAAACAAAAATTCTAACCAAAAATATGCAACAACAAGAAATCAGGAAACTTTTAGAGCTTACAAATTTTCAGGAAGGAAGGAAGATAAAATATCTTGGCATAACTTTCTCAAATAAGACAAGCACCCTTCTGAAGGACAATTATTTGAAATTGATTGATGAGATTAAAAGGACTTAATTAAATGGGAAAATTTACAATTATCATTATTAGGGAGAATTGCCACGATTAAAATGAATATCCTCCAAAAAATATTATTTTTATTTCAAACTATCCCAATTGTTTTAAAACAAACAATCTTTAAAGAGCTGGAGAAATGCATTTCTAAATTCGTCTGACAGGGGGAAAAAGCAAGAATAAAAATAAAATCTCTGCAAGATGTTAAATCAAGAGGAGGAATGGGGCTCCCAAATTAGCTTCTTTACTACAGAGCCTCCTCCTTAGTATGGATCAAGGAATGGATAGAATTGAGCAATACAAGACTCTTGAGGCTGGAAGGACATGATCTGAAATGGGGATGGCATGCCTTTGTATGGTATGACAGAATAGAAGATTTTAAACAATTCAACAATCATATACTAAGAAGAGCACTACTTTGGGTATGGAAGAAAATAAAAAAGCAAATGTACATAAAGATTCCACATTGGGTGACTCCAACAGAAGCATTCGCTATGCCAATTTTGAGAGAAAATAAAAAAACTGTGCGCTACAACGGGATTTTGAATCCAGATGGAAATCTAAAAAGCCAACAAGAAATGGCTGAGCAAGGAATTGAACTAGACTGGTGGGCCTGTTCTCAGATTCACTCTAGGCACACTAAAGATAAACAGCAAGGGTTCTACCTAGAAAGCACACCCTTTGATAGAATTCTGTTGGAGACAAAAGAGAAACATATTAAGCAATTATATAATTTTATACTAGACTTTGATACACAACCAGAAATAGTGAAAGAATGTATGGTTAAATGGGCACAAAATTTAGGTTATAATATAGAATTGGAACAATGGGAAAAATATGGAAAACTAATATAAAGCTCACTAAATCAGTTGTATTTAAAGAGAATATATATATAATGTTTTATAGGTGGTACATGACGCCGACAAAGCTAGCTAAAATGAATGCCCATATATCAACTTTATGTTGGAAGTGCAAACAAAAAGAAGGCTCATTTTATCATATGTGGTGGTTATGTAAAAAAGCACAAATATTTTGGAGTAAAATAAGGCAGATTTTGGAAGAAATTTTTGGGAATTCTATGGAATTAAAACCAGAATTTTTCCTGTTAAATATAATGCCAGGTAAACTGGACCAACAGAAAGTGTATTTAGCCACACACATTGTAACAGCAGCAAGTGTTATTTATGCAAAACACTGGAAAGAACCAGTAATCCCAGACGAACAAGCGTTGATAGCAAAAATCCTCGAAACAGCAGAAATGGACAAACTGTCGGAATGGTTAGGAGCACCACGGAAACAGAAACATCAGGAAAGTTGGGGGAAGTTTTATTTGTGGTTAAAGAAAAAAAGATAATTATGTTGGTATTGGAAACATGTCAACAGCCAGAAACTTTTGTTTGTAGATACTGGCTATTGTATATAAGTCCTAATTGATATGTATAACTATGAAATTGCGGCTCTCTTAACGGTAATATGCAACTTGTCTCTTAAAACAGCCACAGTGCCGGAGGACTGGAGGATAGCAGATGTCACACCAATTTTTAAAAAAGGAAGGAGGGGGGACCCGGGAAATTACAGGCCAGTTAGCCTTACGTCTGTCCCAGGGAAGATGGTGGAAAGCCTCATCCAAGATAAAATCTTAAAACACATAGAAGAACAAACCTTGCTGAGAGAAAATCAGCATGGTTTCTGTAAGAGTAAGTCTTGCCTGACAAACCTTTTAGAATTTTTTGAAAAGGTCAACAGGCATGTGGATTTGGGTGAACCGGTAGATATTGTCTATCTGGATTTTCAGAAGGCTTTTGACACACTCCCTTACCAAAGGCTGCTGAGAAAATTGCACAGTCAGAGGATAAGAGGGCAGGTCCTCTTATGGATTGAGAACTGGTTGAGATCCAGGAAACAAAGAGTAGGTGTCATTGGGCAATTTTCACAATGGAGAGAATGGGAGTGTCCTGGGACCAGTGCTTTTCAATCTGTTCATAAATGACCTGGAGACAGGGATAAGCAGTGAGGTGGCCAAGTTTGCAGATGACATGAAACTTTTCCGTGTGGTAAATACCAGAGAAGATCGTGAAGAGCTCCAGAAGGATCTCTGCAAACTGGGGGAATGGGCCGCCAAATGGCAAATGCGTTTCAATGCAGCAAAATGTGAAGTAATGCATATTGGAGCAAAAAATCCAAACTTTATCTATCAACTCATGGGCTCTGAGCTATCTGTGACAGATCAGGAAAGAGATCTTGGTGTGTTGGTGGACAGCTCCATGAAGGTGTCTAGCCAATGTGTGGTAGTGGTGAAGAAGGCCAATTCCATGCTAGGGATTATCAAAAAGGAGGTTGAAAATAAAACAGCCAACATTATAATGCCATTATACAAAACGATAGTAAGGCCACACCTGGAGTATTGTGTACAATTCTGGTCTCCGCATCTCAAAAAAGACATAGTGGAACTGGAAAAGGTGCAGAAGAGAGTGACTAAAATGATTACTGGGCTGGGGCACCTCCCTTATGAGGAAAGGCTAAAACATTTGGGGCTCTTTAGTCTGGAAGAAAGGCGCCTGAGGGGGGATATGATTGAAACGTACAAAATAATGCAGGGCATGAGTAAAGTGGATAGAGGGACACTCTTCTGCCTCTCACAAAATACCAGAACTAGGGGACATCAACTCAAATTTAGGGCTGGGAGAGTAAGAACTGACAAAAGAAAATATTTTTTCACCCAGCCTGTTGCTAGTCTGTGGCACTCCCTGCCACAGGATGTGGTGATGTCATCTAGCCTGGACGCCTTCAAAAGGGGATTGGACAGATTCCTGGAGGAGAAGTCAAATCACAGGTTACAAACCATGATGGGGATGTGTAATCTTGAGGCTTAAAAGAAAGGGTACTCTAAGGGCCAGATGCAGGGGAGTTGTATCAGGAGACAGAGATCTAGTCTCGTGTGCACCCAGAGACATCTGGTGGGTCCACTGTGAGATACAGGAAGCTGGACTAGATGGGCTTTTGGCCTGATCCAGCATGGCACATCTTATGTTCTTATGTTCTTATGAAAATGAACAGCATCCCTCTTTTGAGCAAGACAGGGTCTCAAAGAATTCAGAATATGTCTGACAATGTTGAGGCAAAAGGAATCGGTGTTCAATAATGGCCTTCAAAGTTTCAGATGAAATTGAATCTATGATTTTTTTAAAAATCAGATGTTTGGAGGTCATGCATTGAAAAAGGCCAACCTGAGCTATTTGAAACTTTACACTGCTATCTGAGAACATGCAACCGTTCTTCCAGGAAATGAGTGAGAAAATACCTGATCCTTTGAAAATGATAAAATTATCTTTTAAGAAGTAATTGTTAAAAACTTGGAGAACAGAACAATGAGATTTCAGATCCCATTGAAGAAAAACACTTCTGAGAGTCCTATATGTCCTGGGAGGACGCATGGATGGGGTGGGTCTTCCTTGAACACTGCATCCCCAAACTCTAGGTCAATATAGATACCCAAAATTGCCAGCTAGAGCAGGTCCAAAGCCCCCCACACACACACACACTAACTCAGAGGCAGCCCTGGGAATGAAAGAGACTCACCAGCCATGCCTCTCTCAGCAGCTACCCTTCCCATCAACACCCCCAAGTCCTATCCCCTTGCCTTCACTTTAGGGTTTCAAACCACAGGAAGGGCAAATGGGCTAGGGATCTACAAAATTTGAACACTTCATTCTTTTCTCTTGGTTCCCCTCATCTTTTCTTCTTCATTCCAAATAAGCAGAATTCAATGCAAAGATGCTAACCTGGCACCTTTGGTATCAACATCACTCCCCCCAAGATACCAAATGGAGGTAAAGGCTAGCAGGTTATGCCATTCGGCAGGAGTTTTCTAATGGCTAAACTTAGGTGGTCTTGTACCCAAGGGCCTTTTCCTGGAATTCTACTTCCTCAGCCAGATGCTTGTGAGGGATTTCAGTGGGGGCTCCAGCTGTTGTACAACCACAAGCCCCTCTTGATGATTCAGGCCATTTAAAGTGGATGATGTTTAAAAAGGCAGAGATAATGAGAAGAGGAGCAAACAAGAAGATGTTATTTGCCTGTGTGTAGTTTTGTACCTACCACATCAGTCCTTACACTGGTAGTTTCCCTGCAGGGTTTCCGGTGGCTTACACAGCGCTTGCAGTTGGTTAGCAAATGTTCCCTTAAATCTCTGGTCAAGAGGGGTTTCAATATGAGCGGCATATGGCTGTCTTTTTCTTTTCACAATGTTATAGCGGCTGTTCAGGTTGCATCTAGTCAGGAGCTCCAAAAACCACAGGCAGGTCTTGGAAAATTCGCACATTTGGATGATGGCTCCTCAGATCTCACAGCCAGATGCTATAATGGCTGATGCATTCTGGGGGCTGTATCTGAAAAAGTGACTGTCCCTGTGACTGGACCACATGCTAGTAAACAGTGTGTGGATGGCATTGGTTGATAAACAGCCTAGTAGAAGACATACGAATTCCAAACTACTCAGTTGTTGTTGCTGCTGCTGCTGTTGTTGCTGCTGCCGCAGCTGCTGTTGCCGCCACCATTGCTTTTCATTGCTATGCAGTGTGTTTAACTTTTGAAGAATGTGAATGACAGTTCCTCATAAAGTGATACCAAAAGCAAAACACAAGTTGAATCATGTGTGTATGTGTTGCATCGTTACAGTCGTGACTGACTCTTCATGACCCCATGTCCATGGAGTTTTCTTGGCAGGAATACCGGAGTGGTTTGCCAGTTCCTACTCCAGACGCCTACAGCAGCTGGTATTCCCTGGTGGTCTCCCATCCAAGTACTAACCAGTTGACATGGGCACGATCAGAAAAAAATGACGTTTCGAGTTTTCGTTTGTCGGAACGGGTCCGTTTCGGGGTCGTTTCCGTTTGTCATGAAATTTTTCAAAAATTTGTCATTTCCGTTTGTAGTTTGTAGTTTGTAGTTTGTCGTTTCCACCGCGATTTAGCACAATTTGACTTCCCAGAGCATAGGGGCGTCCTGCAATCAGGGCCGGTGCAAGGTGTTTTTGCGCCCTAGGCAGCGGGCGGGGCGGAGGGAAGGGGGAGCGGGCGAGCAGTGGCCGCGGGCGGGCGAGTGGGCGGGCGGTGGCGCGGGCAGATGGGCGAGTGGGCAGTTAGGATATCACTTAGGATAGAGGTTCTGTTCTTGGCTTGCACCCCAAATGTGTGTGTGTGCAAGCAAATTGAAGTTGGGAAAATAGAAAATAAATGGTAGTATATAATATATTTTAAAAATAAATCCACACCTCCCACTCCCAGTCGAACCTCCCCCTTTATCCAATATCAGAAAAAAATCCTCACAAACTGCCAGAGAAGAAATAAAGAATAAACTGCTATTCGCTTCAGCAGACGAAGCTGCAGGGAATCAAAGAAATTATTTTCTAAATTCAATTCCCTCCCTGCCTGCCTAACTTAAATCCTAAAGCCTCCAGCCTCCCTTCTCAATCTCGATCGGATCACACCAGCACCAGCAGCCAGCCCTCCTCCCTCAACCACATCCATACACCTGACTGCGGTTTCTGGAAGGTGCTTCGGCTTTTTATGCCCTCCGAGACATCCAGAAGTGTCAGTCAAAAACCTGGCGATGCCATTGGTGGAATGGTTCAAAAAAATTGCATGGTCCCATCCCATGCCCAGCCCAAATGGGCAGGTCTAAAAAAATATAAAATAAAATAAAATAAAATAAAATAAAATAAAATCAACACATTTTATTGCTATAAAAACCCACTGCTGCTACTATTAAAATTCAGGCATTTAAAATAAATAAATTTCACATGTTTCTGTGGTGATTTGTTGTGTGTTTTTACCATGATTTCAAAAGAAAAATTGCAGTCGCCATTTTGGATCCCCCCCACCGCATGGCATGGCGAGACGACGCAGCCTGGTGCAAGCAGCCCAGGACAGGAGAAGAGGGGGGGGGAAGGCCAGGGACCCCCAGAAACCACCCCTCTGGTAGGTGGCAAAGCCTCAGGCAGGCATATTTTCGCCTGCTTTTTTGGACGGGAATTGGGTTTTTTTTTAAAAAAAAACTTTTAAAAACTTTTTCTGTGCTTCGCATTGCACGATTGCCATGATGCCACAAACGGAAACGAAAAACCCGACCAAATTTTTCTTTTTTCGGTTCGAGTTTGAGTTCTGATGGCTTAATTATCATTACCGTTTCCATTATGTAACGGAAACGATAACCGAAAACGGAAATGATAATTTTGCCGAGTCATGCCCATGTCTACTAACCAGGGCCGACCCTGCTTAGCTTCCGAAATCAGGCAAGATTAGATGTGCTTAGGGCATCTAGGCAGCCAAGTTGAATCATACTATTTTCTAAAATGATCTCTCTGGGAAGAAAGGAAGCAACAAAAATCCCCTTCCTAATATATGTCTGTAAGAAGCAGAAAGAGGATGCTTTTTGAAATATTTAAGCTGTAAGGTATGATGGGAGTGAGGAGAGCCTTATAAAGAGTTCGAGTCATGTTTCAACAGTCTAGCTTTTCTTCCTCCTCAATTCTGACAGGTCTGCTTCACTTCCTGAATTAATACACCAGTTAAGTTCAGTTCCAGTGACCCAGCCTGCCTTCCCCGCTCAGTTTTGTCAGGTCTGCTCTACAATTAATTTTTTTGAGGAGGCAGCAGGACATTACTCAGATTCCTCTGAATGGATGAAAATAAGTTGTATAAATCCTGGAGGCGTACAGAGGCATTTAGGGGGGGCTTGAACCTGTAGTTTCCTTGTATGTGAAATGTGCTGAAGTGAAGGCAAACCTGGGGGATTCTTCCTTATATGGTCAACAGCAGCTCTGGTGGATCAAAGGCAGGGCTGCCATCTGATAACTCAAACCATAAGATGCATTAATTTAGATTTTTTTTTTTTTTATTTTATATGACTCTGCCACATGGAATGGGAACCAGAGGTTGGGAGGAAATAAGAGTACACACACACACACACACACACACACACACACACACACACACACACACACACACACACAAAGGGATGCTTTAAAAAGTGTTGATGGAATTAACATGGACTCAGTAAGTCCGTGTCTCTGTAAGTTCCACTGATTCAACATGGCCCAGGATTTCAGCCACCCATTTTTATTTATGCACTATGTGCAGTACAGTACTTGGTTTCTTGCCTTCTTGGTCATTATAGTCTACTTCTGCTTCTGGTTTTGAGCTTCTTTGAGGGGCTAACCTGTACAGTAAATGGTCACCATTTTAGAATGGAAGGAACCCATTGCAATGCTTTTCTTCAGTGAGACACATTTTGGTATATGCGGTTTGTCTTTGTAGTTGTAGGCATGAGTTGCTCGTGATACCTATCTTGGTTTCCATTTTCTCTTCGGATACAATTTGCAAGTGTTTGCATTGCCACTGCATACCATAACGTGAATGGCTCCACATGTTCTCTTAATGGGTAATTGCTCAAGGACAACATATTTCCTATATCTCCTCAAAAACACTCGCTCCCAACTAAAGATTTCATTTTCTGTAACATACTGCATTTGGCATATGAAGCACAGTGGCCAAGCAGACAAATGTTTGATGTGTCCAGCTGTATATTTGTGTTAGCTGATGACATGATTGTAATCCTCACAGTGGCTTGCTGCTGGATCATCTCTGCCCACAGATGGATTCCTGGATGTGATATCTCAGAATGTACTTGTTGGCATGCTGCAGACTGTGTAAATAGCATTTTCTGTGGTCCATTGTGGAACTGGAACCGATTTGTGTTTGGCCGGTCTTGCTGGCTTGAATATCACTTTTGTGCTGACATTGCTTTTGCCCTGGATCGTGGGTTTTGGAGGCCTAATGAAAACGCCTGTAACTCCTTGGCAAGCTGATTCACTGCTTCAGGGTGCAGTTGGAAGGGGATACAACAGACACATCCAGGAGGACATGTGGGTATTTCTGAAGGCCACAATGTAAAGGGGCGGCAAGGCTTTCTAAGTGTCATGTTTACCTATGGCATATGATGTCAATTACATGTTTGCTTTAGCTTGTCCTTTGAGGATTGTGGCTCACAAAAGCCATTGAAATTATACTAGAGGCTTGCAGTCCATGCTTTGTCTGGTAAATTCCAATGTATTCCTCCTCCGCCCTTGACGCTTAGGCTACCCAACAAGCAGACTGTGGGAGACACTGGCCTGTGTCAACCCACCCCTCCATCCTCGTGCCATGTTCTTTCCAGGACTCTCTTCTTTTTTCTCTACTGCCTGCCCAACAGAGCTCATGCCCATGCCATAAGAAGGGGATGGTCCCTAGTTCAGTGGTTGAGTGCCTGCACTGAAGGTAGAAGGTCCCTTCTCCTCTACCTCCCTAGAGCAGTGTTGGCGAATCTATGGCACGGGTGCCAAAGGAGGCACATGGAGTCCTTTCTCTGGGCCCACAACATTGTCCCGTTCATAGTCCCAATTTACTCTCCAGCCACACTGTTTTTGGAATGCCCAGAGTGGCGTGGGTGGAGAGTAAACAGGGGCTACAAAGGAGCCCACAAGCTGCCACCACTCTCCCCTGGCTTTCCTGATGGTGGAGCATCCCATCCACCTCACTGCTCAGGACAGAGAGGTAGATGGGGTGCTACTCTTTGGGAAAGTGAGGATCAAAGATCAGGTTTTTGAATTTCCAGCGGCCACAGCAAAGGTGCTGTGGCTGCGGGGAATTCAAAAGCCTGCTGTTCAATCCTTGATTTCCCAAAGGGTAGCACCTGAAGCATTTGTAACCTGTGGTACAACTGTATTCCGATTAAATTGCCGTATTGGCTCTTTGTGAAAAATAATTGGGTTTTGAATTGCAGTTCGGGCACTTGGTCTCTAAAAGTTTGCCATCACGTTACGCTCTGGGTAAAGCTGAGAAAAGTCCCACCCAAACAAATGGAGAGCTAATGAGATAGACAAGCGAAGGATATGTTCCAGTATAAGGAAATTCATAATTTCTTTAGAGGTAAACAGAGTTTCATCTCTATGTATGTTTACTTAGAACCAAGTCCGATTGAGTTTAGTATGGTCCATATAGCTCTAAAAGCCAAATTACTTATTTCTCTGGCAAATTGTGACCAAACTTTTCTTTCTTTCTTTCTTTCTTTCTTTCTTTCTTTCTTTCTTTCTTTCTTTCTTTCTTTCTTTCTTTCTTTCTTTCTTTCTTTCTTTCTTTCTTTCTTTCTTTGGATCATCCCTCTGCTACTGTCATTAGCAGAGATTAATATAATATATAAGCAGAAGTGTCTATCCCCAAATCAATCAGAAAAGTTAAATATAGCAATACAGAGGGGACTGCAAATTTTGAGATAGTTTGTTTCCTTGCACTGTGAAAATGAAGCCTTTTCTCCCTGGCATTTGGCACAAAATGGATCCAACATTTCACAGTGAAAACAAATGTGTGCCACTATATTCCCACATACCCCCTCCTCAAGGTATGAAGCGTCTCAAGTCTCCATTCTACTCATAGTTTTCCTATTATTTCATCCTGAGATACTTTCCTCTTTGACAGTTTTCTTTCTGTTGAAAGAGGCTGTGAATTCAGATTTTTGAAGAACTATTTTGGAAATTACATATATAGAGATGAAACTCTGTTAATTGTAATTAACAAAAGGAAAAAGATAAAAGACAACAGAAACATTAACATAACATTGTGACATACATTGTAATCTTATTAATTAATTAATCACCTTAGGCATGGGCTATTTACACAATTTAACAGGGTTGCGTTTAGTGTCCCAATTCCATCCTACAAAACAAGAGACCAACAATCTAGATTATTTTCTAAAGCATGTTTCTTCTCAATTAAGTCATTCATATATTTTAGTAAATATTTGCAGGTTTCCATGAATTGACCATGCTTTATTTCTCCTTTATTCATTCTAATATTAGTAGTCAATTTCTCCATCAGTAATGTTTGCCATGTCCTGTTCTTAAATGTCTGTAGTGAATGATCCCGTGCATTTCTCCAACTTTTAGCTATCTCACACCTTTCTGTCCCTATCAGATTTGCAATTAGCTATTTATTAGCCAGCTTCTCATTTTCCCCGGTAAATAATGAAAATAATAGCAATGTTTCATTTATAATTTTTTTGATTAGTCAAGATCTCTAGCCAATTAATTACTTCACACCAATATGCTTCTATTTTGGGGCAGAAAATCCACATATGTTCCAATGTCCCCTTTTGTCCACAATTCTGCCAACACTTATCTGATATATCTTTTTAAATTTATGTAGCTTTGTAGGGCATAAATGCCATCTATTAGCAACCTTCAAAATAATTTCTTTCATTTTTGCTGAAATTGACTTACATGGGTATTTATTCCAAATTCTCATTGTCATCCATTATCTGCATCCTGCCAATAGAAGAGGAGAAATCTAACAGAAAATACTACTTCTAGCAACATTTCCCCAGAATATGCATTCCAGTTACAAATACCTGGTTACTTTTAATTTCTGTATCCCTTAATCGAAATATAACTAAGATTTGGTAGCTGAATGTTTTATGCACAGAACAACAGTTTTGTCATATTTGTAGTTACTAAAAGTTAACACTTTTCTTTTTGGGAAAAGGGGAAAATCACAGATTCCTTTAAAATTACAACTAATGTCATCTTTTGGGAGTTGTAGAACTAAGTGTGTGTGGGAGAGAGAGAGAGAGAGAGAGAGAGAGAGAGAGAGAGAGAGAGAGAGAGAGAGAGAGAGAGAGAGAGAGAGAGAGAGAGAGAGAGAGAGAGAGAGAGAGAGAGAGAGAGAGAGAGAGAGAGAGAGAGAGAGAGAGAGATGTGACATCAAGCCGTAACTGACTTTTAGGTATCCTAACAGGGCTTACAGGATAAATGAAATATTAAAAGAGTACTTTTACTAATTCTTGTCCTCCTTCACACCAAATTTCCATAGCTGAGCAAAGATTTGACTCAATGTCACCTAAATTCTAGTCCACTACTTTGTCCACTGCACCACAACAGGTATCCCCTCAAAACTGTAAATGCAATAATATTTTTGAAATATAACTTCACAATCTGGAAGTTGAGTCATGGCTACTGGACTTCTTTTTGAGAGATAGAAACGTTTCACTGTTCATCCAAACAGCTTTATCGGTCTTCATCGGACTGATGAAGCTGTTTGGATGAACAGCGAAGCGTTTCTATCTCTCAAAAAGAAGTCCAGTAGCCATGACTCAACTTCCAGATAAACTCACCTGGATGACTGACTGTCAGGGACCAAGCCATAGTGAGCTGTCTGACAGAATACCTGCAGAGCAGAAGAATGTAAATAAACCTGATGAAGAGGTGTTGTGGGTAGCGGAGGATACGCGCAAGAAAGGTGACAGGCATGCGGGCGAGAGTGATGAGTGGGTGGAGCCTGAGGGGAAAGGCACGAAAGGTGACAGTTGGAAGCGACCAGTAACTGACAGGAGCTGTCAGACAGAAGGCAGTTTTCCTCAGGAAGAGGAAAAGAAATGGAGAAAGAAAGAGCCGGAGGAGTTTAGATGGTCAGTCCAGGTTAAACCCTTGAGGTGGCCGAAACCAGTGAAAGGTTTCAGGCAGAATGGAAGAAGCCCAGCCAAGAGAATCCAGTCGCGCAGTGGGCAAGACACCCATGCTGTGGCACTCAATTCTTGGAGCGGGGGACGGTTGGTTGCCTTTATCGCTAAAGTTGTTGATTCAAGAATACAGCCCAGTTCAGTTAGATATAGAAGAACCTTTATTTGAGCCTGTTAATTTACCTAAGTTTCTGAAACAAGCACAAGTGCCTGAAGTGAATGTGTCTTCAAGTTGTTATGCAGATCCTGTTAATAAAAATCTGTTCAATGTTCAATTACAACCTGACTCATATCTCATTTATGGATCGGAACCGACCCTAGAAAGGATCGAACCATTACAAAATGGCACCCAACGTGGGGCAGTTCCGAGTCCAAAAGAAGAGAAAAAGGATTCAGTTCCTCCAAAAACCAGTCAGGAAAAGCTAATGGAATTAATTACTGAACAGAATAAATTATTGATGGTACAAATCTTCAAGACGGACGGTACCGGTCTGTCCCCACAGAGGGATGAAAGATCCAGCCTAAGTAACAATGTTTGGGTCTCTAACCCAGCTCCGGTTCGTCTACAAAAGATGTCAAAAGAAGATGACGTGGAGGTGCATTTAAATACCTTCGAAAGAGTGGCGACCGCAGCACGATGGCCAAAGGAACAGTGGGCTTTAATACTCACTCCTTGTCTGAATGCCATGTTGCAAGAGACTGTGGACGCGTTAAGTCTGGAAGAGGCTACAGATTACCACAAAGTAAAGGACGCTATTTTATTAACATTGAACCTTACCCCAGAGGCATACCACTGCAGATTTCGTGCATTGGTTCTCCAAGCAGGTATGCATCCCTGGACTTTAGTACAACGCTTGAGAGCTAATGCTTACAAATGGCTACGTCCGCTTGAAAACTCCAAAGAACAGATATTAGAAGCCGTAGTTATTGAACAGCTGTTGAGCGGCGTCTCAGTTTCGACAGCAAACTGGGTGAGAAGAAATCGGCCCTCTTCATTGGAGGATGTTGTGCATATTTTAGAGAGCTGCAAATACCCAGATGACCGGCACGGGAATTCGACATCATCAGAAAGAGCGACACACGCGGTGAAGATGACGAGCAAGATGGCGGCATCTGGGAGCAACAGCATGAGCCGTTTTGGTGGAGCACACAATGTTGCCGCAGCAGAAGATAAAACGCCTACACAAGTTGGGAGAGGACTTTCAATTTCAAGAGCTTATGCCCAATATAAGAACAGTAACAAACCTGTATGTTTTGGTTGCGGCTCTAGCCAACATTTTATTCGAGAATGCCCGAGGTCTGACTGTGCATGGGGTGGCGAAAATGGCGAATCTCCGATGATAAAGAAGAACGAACAAGGACAGTGGGAGGTTATTGCTTATGTTAATGGGGAACATAAACGGGCATTTTTAGATACTGGCTGTGCTAAAACGTTGGTTAGGTCCTTAAAGTCTGGGGAGTTGGGAAGTGATACTGTGTCGGTTAAATGCATTCATGGCGATTCAAAGTCTTATGATACAGTATGGGCTAACGTTGAAGTTAATGGGAAAGAAAAAAGAATGAATATTGGTGTAGTTTCTGCATTAAGCCGTGAAATGTTAATTGGAAGAGATTGGATTGGTATTAATAGTTTTATGCAAACACAGGAAGGAATGCAAGGCGAGCTGGAGCGTGTGGATGAATGCATGAGGGACGAGATGATTCAGGTATCATGCGATCGGGTGAGATTCTTACAACAAAATGATAGTGATTTAGCTAAAATAAGAGATAAGATTGGGTCTAATGGATATTTAATGAAAGATGGATTAACGTACTATGTGGATGCTGATCAACGGGAGAAATTAATGGTACCTAAAATATGGAGACTGGAAATAATGTGTCTGGCACATGATCTTCCTGTTGCCGGACACCTGGCTAAAGAAAAAATGTCTCATAGGATTAGCCAAAGGTTCTGGTGGCCTAATATGAGGAAAGATATCGAACAATTTGGTACAACTTATAAACAATGTCAGTTAACTCAGAGCCCCCCCCCACCAGGGGCACCTTTAATCTCAATGCAAATTATTGACCAACCTTTCGATCATATTGGTCTCGATATAGTAGGCCCCTTATCTAAACCAGCTGTGGGACATCTGTATATATTGGTGATGGTTGACTATGCCACGCGCTATCCTGAGGCTATTCCTTTGCGGTCAATTTCTGCTAAGATATTAGCTAAAGAATTATTACAGGTATTTTCTAGACTAGGTTTCCCATGTGAAGTTTTGACAGATCAAGGAAGCAATTTCATGAGTGCCACTTTCAAACAGATGTGGAAGATCTTAGATGTAAAACCTTTAAAGACTATGGTTTACCACCCGCAGATGAATGGATTAGTGAAAAGGTTTAACAAAACTTTGAAAAGTATGTTAAGAAAAGTAGTTTTAGATAATCCTTGGAAATGGCATTTATTATTAGCTCCTTTAATATTTGCTATCCAATAGATTCCCCTATCTTCCACCGGATTCTCACCTTTCGAGTTACTTTATGGGAGGAATCTTCGAGGAATTTTAGATTTATTAAAAGAAAAATGGGAGGAAGGAAAAGATGAGGTGGGAACCACTCTACAATATGTTATTGAGATGTGGAATCATTTATGGAAGGTACGAGATATGGTTAAAAAGAATTTGTCCAATATTCAGGGATCCCAAAAAAGAAGGTATGACAAGTCAGTAAAACGTAGGCAGTTTAAGGAAGGACAAATGGTGTTGTTATTATTACCCATGGAAGGGGGAAAGTTAATGTCTAGATGGCAAGGCCCGTATAAAGTTATTAGCAAAATTAATGAGGTGGACTACAAGATTGAGATGCCTGACAAATTGAAAGATAAAAGAATTTACCATGTAAATCTATTAAAATAATGGAAGGAGAGAGAAGCATTGTTGGCTGAGGTAGAGGATGAGGAATTGGGCCCTGACACTGATGTCTATGGTAAACCTCTGGAGCATATTAAGATTTGTCAGGATTTGACAGAGGAGCAGAAGCAACAGGTAGCACACTTGGAGAAAGAATATGAGGATACCTTTTCGAATAAGCCGTGTGACACTAATGTTTGGAAACACTGTAAAAATGTCGAAGGTAACAAGGTAATGAGAGATCAGGGACGTAAATGGCCTCGATATCTAATACCAGTTATTGAGGAAGAGGTTAAAAAGATGTTAGACTTAGGCGTGATAGAACCTTCCAACAGTCCCTGGAGAAGTTATCCAGTCGTTGTTCCTAAACCTGATGGAACTGTTAGGATCTGTATTGATTTTAGAAAATTAAATTCAGTATCTAAATTTGACGCGTATCCAATGCCTAGAATAGACAATTTATTGGACAGGTCAGTAGACATGGGCACGACTCAGCAAAATTGTCGTTTCCATTTTCGGTTCTCGTTTCCGTTAGGTAACGGAAACAGTAATGAGAATTATGCCGTCAGAGCTCGAACTCGAACCAAAAAAAAAAAGAAAAATTTGGTCGGGTTTTTCGTTTCCGTTTGTGGCATCACGGCGATCGCGCAATGTGAAGTACAGAAAAAGTTTTTAAAAGTTTTTTAAAAAAAACCCGACTCCCGGCCAAAAAAGCAGGTGAAAATATTCCTGCCTGAGGCTTTGCCACCTACCAGAGGGGTGGTTTCTGGGGGGTCCCCAGCCTTTTCACCCCCCTCTCCTTTCCTGGGCTGCTTGCACCAGGCTGGGGGGGGGTCATCCTCATCATCTCGCCATGCGATGCGGTGGGGGGGGATCCAAAATGGCAACTGCAATTTTTCTTTTGAAATCGTGGTCAAAAAACACACTAAATCACCACAGAAACATGTGAAATTTATTTATTTTAAATTCCTGAATTTTAATAGTAGCAGCAGTGGGTTTTTTTATAGCAACAAAATGTCATGTTGATTTTATTTTATTTTATTTTATTTTTTATTTTTTTTAGACCTGCCCATTTGGGCTGGGCATGGGATGGGACCATGCAAATTGTTTGAACCATTCCACCAATGACATCGCCAGGTTTTTGACTGACACTTCTGGTTGTCTCGGAGGGCATAAAAAGCCGAGGCACCTTCCAGAAATCGCAGTCGGGAGTATGGATGTGGTTGAGGGAGGAGGGCTGGCTGCTGGTGCTGGTGTGATCCGATCGAGATTGAGAAGGGAGGCTGGAGGCTTTAGGATTTAAGTTAGGCAGGCAGGGAGGAAATTGAATTTAGAAAATAATTTCTTTGATTTCCTGCAACTTTGTCTGCTGAAGGGAATAGCAGTTTATTCTTTATTTCTTCTCTGGCAGTTTGTGAGGATTTTGTTCTGATATTGGATAAAGGGGGAGGTTCGACTGGGTGTGGGAGGTGTGGATTTATTTTAAAAATATATTATATACTACCATTTATTTTCTATTTTCCCAACTTCAATTTGCTTGCACACACACACATTTGGGGTGCAAGCCAAGAACAGAATCTATTCCTAAGTGATATCCTAACTGCCCACTTGCCCGTCTGCCCGCGCCGCCACCCACCTGCGGCCCGTGCCGCCTCCCGCCCACTCGCCCGCTCGTGGCTGCCACCCGCCGCTTGCCCGCCGCCTAGGGCACAAAAACACCTAGCGCCGGCCCTGATTGCGGGACGCCCCTATGCTCTGGGAAGTCAAATTGTGCTAAATCGCAGTAGAAACGACAAACGACAAACGACAAATGGAAACGACAAATTTTTGAAAAATTTCGCAACAAACGGAAATGACCCAAAATGGACCCGTTCCGACAAGCGAAAACTCAAGACATCATTTTTTCTGGTCGTGCCCATGTCTACAGGTTAGGTGAATCCAAATTCCTGAGCTCGTTAGATTTAATGAAAGGTTACTGGCAGATCCCTTTAAGAGACGAGGACAAAGAGAAGACCGCATTCAGAACTCCAATAGGATTGTATCATTTTACGAAAATGCCTTTTGGCCTCCTTGGAGCTTCTGCTACTTTTCAAAGATTAATGGACAAGGTATTAGAACCAGTCAAATAATTTTCCGTAGCCTATATTGACGATGTAATCATATTTAGCAAGAATTGGGCTGAGCATTTGGATAATCTGAGAACGGTGTTAAACGAATTACGAAAAGCTAATTTAAAGGTGAATCCTGCTAAGTGTAAGATAGCGTAGTTGGAAGTTAAGTTTCTAGGCTTTAGAGTTGGTCAAGGAAGAATACACCCTATGAAGGACAAAATTGATAAGGTATCAGGTTGGAGAAGGCCTTACACTAAAAGAGACATACAACAATTTTTGGGGCTTGCCAGATATTATAGGCAATTTATCCCACATTTTGCGGAGATCGTAGCACTGTTAACAGATTTGACTCAGAAAAAGTTACCTCGGATAGTAAGGTGGGGTGAGAAGGAACAAAAAGCTTTTGATTTGTTAAAAGATAAATTATGTTCTTATCCAGTAAGGGTGGTACCTGATTTTTCTATACCCTTTATATTACAAACTGATGCTTCAGAAAGAGGTATTGGGGCTGTATTATCACAAGAGAACAATGGAGAAGAACATCCAGTTCTATTTTTAAGTCGTAAGCTAAGTAAGAGGGAATTGAAATATTCTACAATTGAAAAGGAGGTGTTAGCCGTAAAATGGGGAATGCAGTCCCTCAAATATTGTTTATTAGGTGCTACGTTCATTTTGGTCACTGATCATGCCCCCTTAGTATGGCTCAACAGGATGAAGGATGTGAGTCCTAGGTTAACACGCTGGTATCTTAGTTTACAGCCTTTCTCATTTGAAGTTAGATACAGGAAAGGGAAAGATCACATTAATGCAGATTATTTCTCTCGACAAGGTTCTTGGTCTCAAGAGATGTCATCTCAGACGGCCCACTTGGAGGGGGAGGTGTTATGTGAGGGACCAAGCCATAGTGAGCCGTCTGAAAGAATACCTGCAGAGCAGAAGAATGTAAATAAACCTGATGAAGAGATGTTGTGGGTAGCAGAGGATACGCGCGATAAAGGTGACAGGCACGTGGGCGAGAGTGATGAGTGGGAGGAGCCTGAGGGGGAAGGCGCAAGAAGTGACAGTTGGAAGTGACCAGTAACTGACAGGAGCTGTCAGACAGAAGGCAGTTTTCCTCAGGAAGAGGAAAAGAAATGGAGAAAGAAAGAGCCGGAGGAGTTTAGATGGTCAGTCCAGGTTAAACCCCTGAGGTGGTTGAAACCAGTGAAAGGTTTCAGGCAGAATGGAAGAAGCCCAGCCAAGAGAATCCAGTTGCGCAGTGGGCAAGACACCCGTGCTGTGGCACTCAATTCTTGGAGCGGGGGACGGTTGGTCGCCTTTATCGCTAAAGGTGTTGATTCAAGAAAACAGCCCAGTTCAGTTAGATTGAGAAGAACCTTTATTTCAGCCTGTTAATTTACCTAAGTTACTGAAACAAGCACAAGTGCCTGAAGTGAATGTTTCTTCAAGTTGTTATGCAGATCCTGTTAATAAAAATCTGTTCAATGTTCAATTACAACCCGACTCATATCTCATTTATGGATCGGAACCGACCCTAGAAAGGATCGAACCCTTACACTGAGAATCTTCACAGACATAACTTCACAAGTTTTGTTGTCACATAAAGCAATCCGGCAACAACAGTTGGATTGCTATGTCATGGAAACATTGCATGGCAGAAAGAACGGCCTGATAGAGATGGGCACGAATTGAAAAAATGACGTAAATGCACGTTTTAAGGACCCCAACCCCCCTGGTAGGTATTATCAGGTAGAATAAATAATTATTGCTGGGTTTTGATGGATATTTGGGATGTTTTTTAACATTTAAAAACAGCTCATTTCATTGTGCATTGCCATTAATGAAAACGAAACGTAACAAACCTAATTTTCATGGTTCTGTTTGGTTCATTTCGATTTCATCACAATTTTCATTATTTGTTTCATTACGTAATGAAACAAATAACAAATAACTGAACATTTTTTTGTTTCATGCCCATCTCTAATCATTATCCCCCAAAGTGTGCTGTGTTGAAGAACAATTCAACTGGTGCAAACACTCAGAATCTCAAGTAGGTATGGTAGATGCATTAACATAACTCCTGTCAATGCGTTATTGGTGAGCCTTCATTGAATTATGTTTGGCCTGTTATATGAATGGCATAAATCATCACATTCCTTATGCTTCTGCATCAGGTTTTTTTTTCATTGCTAATTCCTGGCTTCATCCATATTCCTTCCACCTGTGAAACATTCTCTTTCCAAGGTTTTGCTGGACTAGTTTAAAATACATCTTCTGATCCATGCTTGTTTGGCGTTGGGATGTGACATGCAGCAGGTCCCCTTCCCTGGCTCGAGTGAGATGTTCTTGCTTTGACCAGAGTAAGTTTATCCTGCCCCACTCCAAGAGAGAGAGAGAGAGAGAGAGAGAGAGAGAGAGGGAGGGGGAGAGAGAGGAGAGAGAGAGAGAGAGAGAGAGAGAGAGAGAGAGAGAGAGAGAGAGAGAGGCTGAACCACAAAAGATTTGAGGCAAGAGATCAAAAATAGAGATGCTATAGCATGGGAAGCCAAAATAGCCAAACCATCTGGGAAAAAGCTGCTGGGCAAAAAAGAATTAAAAGCTTCTGTAACCACAATCATGGAAGTCTTTCCGTTATCTTACACACACTGTTTTTGTGGAGGGGAAAAAGAAAAGGAGAAATCACAATTTGGCATGCAGCAACAGTTGTACCCTATTTTTTCTCTCCAAGTCAGTTGTTCAACAGCTTTTAATTGGTTTATTCTGTTATCGAACCCAGTTATTGCAATGACATTGATTCAGAATTAGTGGAAGGATGGGGTTGTCCACAGTCACAGTCTGGAGAGTGCACAACACGATGTATCTAGGGCCACCTTCATTTTCTTTACAATAGGATGTTGCACCGTGCCATATCGGAAGGCAACCCAGTCCAGTCCAGTCTATGCCTGGAATGCTGTCCATAATTAGAGTGGATTCCTTTAGGTAGCTCCCCAAATGTCTTATGAAGGTTGTAGGTCAATTTAGAGCAGAAGTTGGGTAAGGTGTGGGGTTACAAATGAGATTGTTAGGTGAAGCAGAAGACTGTGGAAATGCATATTATGTGAGCATGATTCCAGTTGTACTGTGTTGGATGTAGTTCCATGGTGTGAGATTTCACACTGGACACCTTCACATGGCACCATATGCCAGGATGCTTTAAAATGCTGGCTCCTGGGGGCAAAATGTACTCTGCCTGAGTCCTGGTTTATGGGCTGGGTTTGTTGGAGGTGAAATGAGGCTAATGAGCGCAGCCTGGATGTTGTGACCAATTGCTCACAGACGGTTTGTTTAGTTCCCCCTGCTAAAGGGACAGCATGCACCACCTCACTGCTTTGTTCCTGTCAAGTAGAATTCTAATGGGTTCTGGCTGGTCACAGCATCCAGATGTGCTCACTGGCTTGATGGAAAGTCCTGTTTAAGGGGTGGAAGCACCAGTTCACAAGGGTTCTTCTGGAATTTCCCCAGGTCCTGTCCATCCGTTCATTGAAAATATCAAGATCTTCAAAACCCGGTCTCCTGTTTTGCCACACTGTGGCAGTAAAACACAGGATCGGTCTTAAGGGTTACCACTGAAAGAATGATGCACCGCTCGGACAGTTTTTTTCTGCCTTTTCTTCCTGCTATAGGAAGCCCCAGACCATTTTTTTTGGGGGGGGGCTTGCACTGGCATGTTGGGATAGTGACGGGGAGATAAACTGATACAGGAGAACTGCTGAGACATTGGGGATCAGGCAGGAAGGCATTGGTCCTCTACCAGGGCAGGTTCATGATCCTAAGGCAGTGATGTTGAATCTTTTAGAGGCCAAGTGCCCAAACTGCAATTAAAAACCCACTATTTTTTTTCGCAAAGTGCCAATATAGCAATTGAAGCAGAATATGGGTGGCTGTGAAGAGGCGATGTCAGGTGCCCACAGAAAGGGCTCCGAGTGCCACCTCTGGCACCTGTGCCATAGGTTCTCCAACACTGTCCGACTCCTAAGGTCTACAAAAGCATAAATGATTATTTGAAGAGGCAAGTGGGACAGATACAAACATAGTCAAGAAATGGCTGGTGTACTCTAAATTGGGTCCACCTGTGCACATTTACCATTGTCAGGCCCCAGAGGTTGTCTCTTTTAGACACTGGGTTTTCAACAAATAATGATTACAGAACCACTCCTTTAATATTCATGTCTTTCTGCATGTATGATTTGCTGTCCCTTACTGACCTATATGCCATTGATGAGCCAATAGGATATAAGATGCCAAATGTTGAGAACTAGTGCTTTAGATGCCCAGGTGTGAGGTCTGGATCCATAACAGTTGTGCTATGCCATCCGGGCTTTGTTGTGTAGGACAGTGTGGGGTTCATAGTTCTTTAATTCTGCATATAAACATTCCTAGCTGTTGGGGACATTAACAGCTTATGGGTGGAAGTGTAGCCTGCACAATTAAATTGTAAACTTCGTAGAGACTGCTTTAAGCACTATGGGGCCAAGTAGAAAGCAAAGTGTTCTGCTTATATACTGCCTCATATCACTTCAAGTAGTCTCTGGGCAGTTTATAGTTTTTAATTACAGTAATGCAGGCTACACATTGCCCCCCTTCCCCAGGAAGCTGGGTACTCATTTTACCGACCTCAGAAGGATGGAAGGCTGAGTGAACCTTGAGCCTACTACCTGGGATTGAACCCCAGGTTGTGAGCACAGTTTTACCTGCAGTACAGGCATTTAACCACTGTGCCAGGGTGGAGCAAGACACTTTGCTTTACTAAAGTAATCTCATGGATTGTGGCCTCTGTGCTTTTCCTATCATAATTGAAGGGATATCGGGAAGTCCTTGGGTCTCAGTCCTGACTCTGAGTCTTTACCAAGTCCTGAATCCCAAACCCCAAGTCTGAATCCCTATTAAAGACAAATCGGCCCCTGTCCCCCAGGAAAAAAATGGGAGGGGTGGCTTGGACTCTATGTGGGGTGTGTGAGTGGAGACCTGAGGTTTGTGGACCACCCATTTTTGTCCCATCTGCCGTTCTCCCTGAGTATCTGATTGTCAGCACAAAATTGGCAAATATGGGGGTGGGAGCTGAGCCTCCCTCATCTTCCCTCTCCCCTCTCCCCCCTCAAAAACCCTCCCTCCCCGTTGCTACCTCTTCTTCTGCCATTTGCCACTATTTGACTGCTACTGCTGCATCTCTGGTGGTGAGTGTGAGTCCTTCATTAAAGAATAGGGACTTGAAAATATGACTCATAAACTTGGATCTGAATTGCAAGTCAAGTCTGAGTCATTGAAAAACAACAACCCAAAACCCAACTTGAGTCTGAGTCGAGTTGACCATGCAACTTTCTTCTGCCTCAGCAGCGACTCATGCGATTCGAGTCCCTATCTCTGCTTAGTTGTTAATTTTGTCCATGAATATGTAGAAGAGGTTGGGAGCTTTTGACCTTCCAGATAGTTTGTCTGCAAGGCTCTGTGTGGCCTGTGGTACAAAGGGATGGTGAAATGTGTAGTCCAAAGCATGTGAATGGTCAGCAGCAGCATTTCTCCATTGTTGAAGCAAACTTGACTAGTTGCTTAAGTGTCTGTACAACCGGTGAAATGTTTATTCTGATATTTTTTAAAAAAATAACATGTTCCTTTCTGGTTTGATATTATTTTTGAGGCACTGAAGGAAGCTTGCACCAATTTAAGACGTAATAAACAGTATCTGTGACTTGTTGGCAAGAAAAGCCATTTTATATCCGTTCAGTTTCAGTTCTTGTCACAAGTAACACAGGAAATACAGTACACATTTAGGATACAGCACAGAACAGTTTGCCTTACAGTTTTTATTTAGTGTTTTACTACTTCATTATAGCCACACTTGGCTTATATGTGATCGGTTTCTGAATCTTTGCGGTTTACACACTATATAATGTGTAACAGAGCTGATCTGCTTGTGCTAATTTAGTGACAGGTTCCTTGGCTTTTCCCCCTTCAAAAAGTCATTGAATCCTATCAGAACAACTACAACAGTGCAATAAAATGTTGTTTAAGAGAAAAGATATATGGGAATGAGGTGATGCTAAGCTTTGGAGGAAACAGAAACAGTCCCAAATTATTTTTATTTTTATTTTTATTTTTATTTTTACTTATATTTTAAGCTACTTTAAATGAAAGACAGGTGTTAGGGCACACTGTTTTGTCCCAGAGAAAAGAAGGACTTGGGGCTTGCACAAAACAACTGTTGCCCTCAGGTACCTGAGGTAGCTGTCTCCTTTTGCCTAACATTAGAGCCAGCTCTGATGAAGCTATCTCATCTTGAATTAGTCAGCTCATCAGTCCATCTCTGATTGTCACGGTGACTGGCAACTGCTCAGGCAAGGATGTTTCACTCCTTTAAAAAAAAGCAATAGGGCCTGAATCAAGGAGTCCACCTGAAGTGTGGCTTCTGTGACTCTATTCATTCACATTTAAATGTTGCTTGCCGTGCATGCCAAGGTTGGCCTGGGAATGAAGTCCCTTTGTTTAGACAGGCAGTCAGGCAGGCAGGCAGGCAGAGTCAATGTCTGACATCAAAGGAGATTTGAGCCCCTGAAGGCTTGATGGTTCCCATTTTGCCTGACTTTGTATTTTCTGAAAGGATGGATCCGGAGAGTCAGTATAGAAGAACAAGCTGACCAGAAGGCAAAAGAAAGCGTGTTTCGGTGGATGACCATTGTTTTGCTTGTAATATTTGGACCACAGCTGGGACCTGTAAGGATTAGCAGGCTATATAAGACATGTCAGGCTATCGTCTTGGCAGACAGGTCTTTTTCCAGCTTTATTATTATTTTTTAATGTCACTTGGCAAATGGTATGCACTTGCAAGGATGGCATGCATCAAAATAACAAAGAGAGTCACCCTTCCAAGGAGGGAAGGAGACCAGCTACTTCCTTGCATCCTTGGAGGCCAAATGTGTGAAGGGTAATTCAAAGGCCATTTTACTTTGCCTGCCATCACAGTTTCTTACAGCAAATATTATTTAAAGGAGTCAGTGCAATATTTAGATTTGTAGGCTAGACAATCATGATATTCATAAGTAGGAAACGTCGAACACATTACCTAATATAGGGACAGGTGGTGGGGTTTCCTTACAGAGGTTTTGCTTAATGTTGAATTTGGGGAGGGGGGGAGTGCAAGGGTGATGATAAAGCAACATTTTCCTGGTAATGAAGCATGACTACACAGGAAGAAATGGAAAATAAACATAAGGTATTAATTTGGGGCCCAAAGTCAGGCACTTCAGCAGTTCAGTCAACGAAATCTCAAACGGTAGCACTTCTTGCAACTTACCTTAGTGTTGCGTTATTCAGGGTTCCTGCATGGCAGGGGGTTGGACTGGATGGCCCTTGAGGTCACTTCCAACTCTAGATTCTTGAGGTCACTTCCAAACTCAAAATTCTATGATTCTAAGCATCCTCTTCTACACTGCCTATCCATTTCCTCTTAGGGGGACCTCTTAGGAGAACCAGGCATTCAAGAGGGCAGCATCCTGTATACTCCTTTGAGGAGGTTGGGTTGGCTGCAGATAACACGAGACTTTGGTCCTGAGTGACTTCTCCAGTCACAAGATGGGGTGTGTGACATCTGCCAAAAGTTGCCTCCACTTGCAGCCTGCTACACCCAGAGGCGTAGCTAGGGTTTTCAGTGCCCGAAGACAAACAGTGGTGCCTTTAAGTGGACCGGGAGGGGGCAGAGCTTTCTTTGCGCACCCCTGCATGCGTGTAGATCCCAAGCCCAGCCCAGTCCAGCCTGGATCGGCCCTCTGCCGCCGCCACCTCAACGTCTTTTCTCCATTCCCTGCTTGCCTCTCACACCATTCCCAGCCTCCAGGAGTGGAAATGATGACACATCTCTCCTCCTCCTCCTCTCCCCCTTCTTCTTCCTCCTCCTCTTCCTTATTTGCAACCCCCACCCCACCTCACCTCTGGCTTGCCGATGGGGGGCAGCCCCGGTGCCCCCCTCCAGCCTCGACTGCCCCCCCCCGGGCCGGCAGCCTTAGATAAACCCCGCCTCGCCCAGTGCAGCAGATTTGTGCCACCACTGCTGCTGTTCTCACAGGGAGGGGGGCTGCTGCGGAGAGCGCTGTGCCAGCCAGCCAGCTTCCCAGGTGGCCGGGCATCCTTTCTGCCAGTTTGGGGATGGGCCCTTATGGGGGGTGGCGACACTGCTAGCAGCAGCAGCAACACCACCAGGAGGAGGAGGAGGAGGAGGAGGAGGAGGAGGAGGAGGAGGAGGAGGGGCAGGAAGCGCTGTTGCCCTTTCCTGCCTATGGGGGGACCACGGCAGTGGGCAGGTGGGCCAGGCGCCCCCAGATTGCTGCACCCAGGGCAGAAGTACCCTTCTGTCCTCCCCCCAATACACCCCTGGCTTCACCATCTTGCAACACCCCCCTCCCCAAGGTTCTGTGTGCTGTGTTGCAAAGGCATGTATGCAAAGCAAGCAGAGGTGGTCAGGTAGTGTGTTTTGGCTTCTCCTTGACTTCAATGGGAATTTTTTGACTCATATGTGTTATTAGCATAAAATTACTCAGGCAAAGGGCAAAAGAGGGATCTACAATTCTCCCCTGATATGGTCCCATTGCCATGTTGGGTTTATTTGGGTAGAACTACATTCCGTTCTATCTTTGGTGACTTGTCAGCATTGAGAGTTTGGTGGGTGGCAGGTGTTCAAGCTTCAGTGGTGTTGGAGTGAATCCAAAAATGTTTTGTCTTGATGGAACATAGGATTATACTGTAAGCTACTCTGTTATGTTGCTCAGGTTTGTACTGAATGCACATTTCTGTTTCTAGCTGCACATTGCCATGATAATGGCTCAAATGGATCAACATAAGTCAGTGTCATGTGAACACAATGTTAACAAAGCACACCCATTGTTTTGGGCTTGCTTGGTTGTTTAAATGTAGTGAAAGCCAAACCCAAGCCCAAATAGAAGTTGGTGGCTGTATATTATGGGCATCGCATATTTGAAAAAAAAAAACTGCTAGCAAGTGGCTTATTTTACAAACCAATGCTGCCAGCTCATCAAGCAAACAAATTAAAAATAAGCATGTTCTTCCATTTCTGCACTTGGATCCTTGAAATTATGCTACTGTAAACATCTCAGTATTTGAGGTGCACCAGTACGCCTCCTGCCACTTTCTCAATCTTTCTCGTTAGTTAGCTCAGCCAACTACTGCAACTACCTGCTCCCCCCCCATTCTTCTGCCTACTGAAATCTTTAGAAATAGAGAGGCAAAAATTCACTTTCCAACAGATGAGGGTGGAAATATTGTAACCACTCCTTTCACCTGCATTTGGGTTACAGCAATGGTGGTGAACTTTTTATGTAGCTGTTTATACTCCAAAACCCACCAACCAACCAACCAAACAAACAAAACAAGCATTTTTCTAAATAAATAATTAAAAGAATATTTTCTCACTCCTTGATTGACTCTAGAGGATTTGTGTGAAAATTTCTCCTCAATTGATGGCTTCTTCCTTCTGTTGATGAATTGAAAAAATAACGTGCTACTGGTGTTAGCTGCAAGTTTGCAGAATGTGGAATGCTTTTCAGTCCCACAATAGAAACTGAAGGGGGGTTAGAAAACAGTAGATATTGGGGTTGGTGAATTAAAATATGTGACCCACCTTTGTCTTCAAACGAGATCACGTTTTGGAATCTGAGTGTTGAAACTTCTCAGATGTAGTGCTTCCTTTTGAATATGAATATTGCTTTTCATCTTCTAGTAAATAGAAGATTTCCCCACCACTCTTCCAAATAGGGAAGCCTTCATTCTTCTAATCATTTTCTTTTACTTTTTACTTCCTAGCTTGATGACTACACTGCATTCACCATGGGGGTAGACTTGAAAATGTCCTGGAAAATTTGCTGGTGCAAACAGTTGTGCTGCGATGTGTTGTGATATACAATCTCATTCATCCTCTTTTCCCAACCCCAACCCCAACCCCCTCACTCCACAAGGCTACAGGGAATCTTCACGAGAAAGGAATCATCCGAGGCCTCCAGCTACTGCCTCTCAGTATCTCCTACCTCTTCTGCTTCGCCAGCTTTGCCATCAAATGCTGAGCTCCAGTTAGCTTTATTATTGTGTTGTCTTTATAGCAAATACAGATGCCCCAACTTGGAGGCCATTCTTCATGTAGGCAAGGCAAGACACTTACTTCTGCCTTTTCTTTTCATAAAGGCTGCAAGACTCTTTCTCAAAGTGCATGTTTTTCCTGAAGTCTTCCTTAGATTATTTGACAACAGTACTTGAGAATTTGCTGCTTTTACTGTATCCTGTGTACATTATATAGTTATAGTCCCTAACATCATCATCATAATTCCCTGTCAAGTTGATTCTAGGGATGGATGGATGGATGGATGGATGGACAGATACACACACACACACACACACACACACACACACACACACACACACACACACACACACACACACACACACACACACACACACACACACACACCACCACCACCACCACCACCACCACCACCACCACCACCACCACCACCACAATTAGTGTAATGTACTATTCTGGACAATTTCAAAACTAGACACACAAAATAAGCACACAATATCTGGAAATAATCAAAACCCAAGATGAACGGTTTTCTAGGTTGTTGGTTTGTCTCCCTAGAAGCACAGAGAGGAACTGAATATCTGCCCTCTGGCTCTGCATCCAAATGCTCCATCTCACTGAATGACTCAGTCAGCTCACTTCTCTATAAGGCAAGCCAATATTATTTCTTTACTATATTTCAGACAGTGGAGTAGAGAGAGTAACCTGCCTAGTGTGCTTATGATGGAAATGAGATTGAAAGCAGCGACTTCTTCATTCATATGTTAGTCTCCTGGTCACCATTTTAATTCATGCACAGGGCTACCAGTCACATTAAGTGGTAGGTCCTCATTGGATTCGATGCCCAGCTAGCTCTAAACAAGTTCATAGGGCAGGTTCACTGAATACCAGTCACCTTCAAGATGTCCTGAAACAACTTGACAGGGAATGGGCAAGACCCTGAATGCATGCCGACTCTGTTTTATTGAATACTCTCTGTGTATGTGTGTTTGAGTATTGATTCACATGACCATTCTTGCTCTTCCTCTTAAAAGTCCACCTTCTTTTTTTTTTAAAAAAAGAAGCATATTAGAGACAGTGTACTCTTCAACATGGAAAATAAATTATAATGCTTTTAGTTAGAAAATGTGGGCCCAGGATTCTTAGAGGACAAGCAAGAAAATGGTATAAAGTCAGGAGCAAAGGAAATGTAAGATGAACATTGCTTATACGGTATGTTCAAAGATAGCTGGGCATTTGAATTTGTTGTGGTTATTTCTTAAAGGGTGGGATCTAATGCAGAAACTTCCCAAATAAGAAGGGCATTCTTTCCCCCCTGCAAACTGTGTCCATCCTTATATTTAAAGGATAATTACAGATGTACTTCCCTGCTTTCCTTCATCACATTCAGCACCATAGCCAGAGTATCACTGAAGAACCTAGAAACACAAGGCCTGGGTCATCTTATATAATTATCTTTTTTGAAGTAGCCACGGTATTAACAGCCACAGTATTAAAGGCTGAGTCAACCATGAGCCTGCTACCTGGGACTGAACCCCAGGTTGTGAGCACAATAATAGCTGCAGTACAGGCATTTGAGGAGAGGATAGAAATTAGGAGACCATAGGCCCATGTGTAAGAGGGCTGTTTTTCACCCTGTTGTTTGTTTGTTTGTTTGTTTGTTTGTTTGTTCTTCAAATGCAGCTCTCCCATCTAGGGAACACATGGACAGTTTTACCACATTGTGTCTTTTCTTAGCTCTTTGAGGCTAGAGGAGCGAGCCCCTACCCCCAATTCATCCATTATTTATAATAACTTAGAAAAGCTGTAAATTGTGAAAGGGAAAGCAGTGGAAAAATCATGAAAAAATATTTTGCAGGATGGGAGGCAGATCGGTTGGTGGGACACCATCATGATCCATGATCCATGGGAAGGCATGCATACCCCTTGGATACTTGAAAGTTAACAATGGAAGAATCTGAATGCTTCTTAGTAGTCTGAATAACAAACATTCAATCTGGAAATCATAAAGGTAGCAACTGCTGTGGCTATGTCATTCTCCAGGGTCTCAGTTTGTCATCCATGCTTTGCACTTCAGGAGAATATCTAATATATTTTAGGCTGATATCTCAGTCAGTACTAAACAAGGAGTATTTCCGCTAATGCTGTGACAGGTACTTTTCTGTCATGAATCTGACCATACATTCATGGCACTTGGTGGCAAATCTAGTAAAAGACCTTCTGCTGAGGGCAGTGCTGAGTCAGCAAATACTGCAGACGAGTTTACTTAATAAGGCTCCTAAGTATGCCCTGAGAAAATGTCTTCAGGGAAGAATGTGATCTTATTTACATCCTATCTTCACAAGGACTAGCCATTGCTCATGTTAGATTTTTCTTGTCTACTGTCAAGGCAACATGTAATGAATTAGTCTTAATGCAGTAACACAGGTGGGACTCCGGGATGAAGTTGCCTGAACAGAAGCTGGTGGATACACATGGGTATGGATGAGCCTGCCCCTTAGTTCTGTTTTTTAATCTTTCTCCTGCAGGGTCAGTGAGCCCTGGGGCCAATTCAGAGAGGGAAGGTGGTGTGTACCTAAACACTAGGGCCACACTGTAACAATAGAGAAAATGAGACTTATTCCTCCCCTTCTCCCACTGGCTCTGAGACTGGTCTTCTGGGCAGAGGTTCAAGGCAACATCGCCATGGACGGTGCACCTCAATCTCTGAGGCCCAGACATCCTTATTGTCTTTGTCACTGTCTTCCATGGATAGTTCTTTGCAGAGTACAAGAAATAATACGACTAGAGGTGGGCATGAACCAGAAAACTGATGTTCAGTTGGTTCAGGTTCGGTTCGGGTTTGAACTGAGCCCACCCTCAGTTCGGTTCAGGTTAGGGTTCGGTAGAAAGTCCCATTGCCGCCTCCAGAGTCTTGGTCGCAGCTGGGCCAGGCGGTGGTAGACAGTCCTGCCGCCGCCTCCAGAGCCCTGGCCGCAGCTGAGCTGGGTGGTGGTAGACTGTCCTGCCACCGTTTTTTTATGTTTTTCTGCTCCAACCACATGGCCCCAGGGGGAAAGTCAGCACTTTATAAAAATGTATTTTTTTTTTTTTCAGCACCAATCATGCAGCCCCAGGGGCTGGGCCGGTGCTTTTTATTTTATTTATTTATTTATTATTTTTTCAGTGCTGACTATGCAGTCCCAGGGGGCGGGGCGGCACTTTTTTTTTTTAAAGTCCCTGATGCTGGGGCTTTCCCCCCCTACAGCTGAGAGGTGCTGGCTTGGGGCCAGCTCTTTTCAGCTAAGAGGCGCTAGCTGCTGTGCCTCTTTTACTTTTTTTCCTCCTGGTCCTGAAGAAGAGAAGACAGCTTCAAGGTAGGGGCGGGGGGACAAAAAATGAAGTGAAACGAAATGGAAATTTCCATTCCGTTCCGTTTCATTTTCCTTTGATGGGGTGGATCGTTATTCATTTCATTAGGTAACGAAATGATAATGAATAATGAAATGAATTAAACATTCATTTTGTGCCCATCTCTAAATACGACTGTTGAAGCTTATAGTTGAACCTCTCACACCAGTGGCACAATGAAGGAAGTGCTACTGGACAAGGTGAAATGATTTGGGGATGATCATATGTTAAATAATGAGGATCCATGCTGGGGATACACTGCAAAAGTACCCTGATATTGTAAAATCTGCTACCTGAGGGAAATTTTCGCCTCTGTGTTCTTAGCGATGCAGCTGTCTATGAATTTAAGTCTCAATTTCTCTTGGTTGGATAGAGAGTCTTAGTTGTATTCTTTCATTTTCATTTGGCCCTAAGGCCTTTGTATTGGTCCCATCTTGCTAAATAGAGAGACAGGCATACAGTTGTCTTGCTTTGATGGATTCCATCTCTGATAGCCACGGTTTGAAAGGTACTGGAAAAAAGGAGTCAGGAGAAACTATGGACAAATACCACATTAAGAACCAATAAACTAAAGTAGCACAAAAAACACAAAGTTTTTTTGGGCACCAGCCTAGAATCATGACAGAAGGACAAAACAAGGAAATTTGCTCCATTTCAAATGTTTTATCTTGTCTTTCTCCTGAAAAAGGACCCAAAGCAACTTACATCATTAAAAACACAATATTTATAAGCTAAAGCCAGTAAGAATCCTGATATTAAAAAGGAATGAAACAAGTAGTTTAATCAGTAAATAGCATCAATAGAAAAACATGTCAAAGGAATTGTTGACATCCTCTCCAGGACTAGGCCAATCCGAGGGCTGCTGTTGCTGCTGCCTTGGGAACTCACCACATGCCCCTGGGTCTTTATGACATCACAGGGACAGTTAAAAGTGGTTAGACCAGGACAGGAGACCAGAGGAGAGGCAGGATTCAGAGGGCAGTGGCTCCCGGTGCTGCTCCTGTTGGGGCCAAACGCAACCTCTGAAAGGCATGTTTGCTAAGTGGGCCTGTGAGTTTGCAGCCCGAGGCTGGTTGAGATCTGTAGGTTGAAGCTGGCTGATGTCGGCAATGGACCAGCAGGAAGCCGGTGGATGTTGGCAGACAGAAGCTGGTGGAATCTGCCTGTGGATGCTGGCTGATGTTGCAAGATGGATGCTGGCCGAAGTGGGCGCATGAAGCTGGTGGAAGTTGGCCTCCTGAAACCAGGTGGTGGAAGCTTGGTGTAAATCGGTAGATGGAAGCCCGTGTGTGTGTGTGGGGGGGAGGGATGGCTAGGGGGACTGCCTGGGGGCTGTCATCCTGCAGGGATGTCGGTGGAGGTGTGTTACCCAAACATTCGGGGGCTGGCAGAGGCTGGCTTCAGAACAGAAGTGGAAGATACTCCTGGAAAAAGCCAATGGATGTTGGCAGGTGGAAGTCCAGGGTGAAGTTGCCCGAACAGAGGCCGGTAGACACGCGTGGGTTGAAGTTGGCTGATGACAGCAGACAAGCTCGCCCCTTAGTTATGGTTCTTTCTCTTTCTCCTGCAGGGTCCAGAAGCCTCCTCTGGCCCAATGTGATGTGAGGGACCACAGCACAGGTATCCATGCCAGGGATGCACTGCCTAAATGCACTGCTAATATTTATCTGGTCTTTCTCCTGAAAAAGGACTCCAAACACCTCACATCATTAAAAATGCAATATTAATAAGCTAAAACTACTAAGAATCCTGATATTAATAAGGAATGAAACAAGTATTTTCATCAGTAAATAGTATCCATAGAAAAACACATGAAAGGAAGTATTGACATCATCTCCAGGACTCAGCCATTCCGAGGGCTGGTGGGAAACATGGTCCCTTGGTCATCATATATAATTATATTTTTGAACCAGTCACAGTATTAATGGCCCTCTAAATTCTTGCCCAGTGAAAAACAACATATTTTGATGATCAAATCATACTGTGAATGATCTGTAATGAACAGTCCAGTCATTTTGATTTGTTAGCAGGCAAGAAATTGCCATCAATCAAGTGCCCTTTCTTTTTTCAACCTCTGTGCAGGTGGGAGACGTTAAAAGAAATAACAGGTGAGAGAAGATTTTAAGCCCCTGCCCACTCTGGCTTACACATGCTTAACTGGGAGGGGGTAAGCAAGGAAGGGTCTGGTGATTACTAGAACTGTAAAGCTGTGCTTATTCAGGGGTGTCCAAACATTTTGTGAGGGCCAGATTTGGAGAGGTGAAAATGTGTGGGGCCCAACCATTCAGCCACATTGGGCCCCCAGGCCAGACTTTGGACAAGTATCTATAACATGCACGGAGGCATGGAGGACGCTGCAGCAATGGAGCCGGGGGCAGGTAGGCTGGGCAGGTGGCTGGGGGGGGGAGTGGACAGAGGCAGGGAGGGCAGGCAAACCATAGAACTGACAGGCTAAGCCGGTGGGAGGAAGAGGCCACAGGCCACTCGAAATTTGAAAACAGGCAGCATTTGGCCCCCGGGCCTGACTTTGGACATGCCTGTTGTAAGATGTCCCTCAATTCTGTTTTCAATTCTTGAATATGTCTTAACTGTACTGGACTGTATATTGTCCCTCATTATACTAGGCCACCTTGGGTCCTTTTCCAAGGAGAAAGGTGGGGTAAAATACTCTAAAACAAACAAACAAACAATCTGATTTCATTTTTTTGATTCGGTATCTTCTCTGGTTGATGGTGGGAATGATTTAGATGCAATATATCTTATGAAAAAGTGCCACACAATATTCTGATCAGCAAACTATCAAGATGTGGAATGAATAGAACAACTGTCATGTGGATACATATTTGGTTACATGACCATACTCAGAGAGAGTTTATCAATGGCTCCTTCTAAATCAGGTAAGAGGTAAAAAGTGGGGTAGCACAGGGCTCAGTCATGAATCCAAAGCTCTTTCAAATTTCTATTAATGACTTAGACCACCAGCAGCGATCAGTTGGACAGTATTATTTGGCCTGTTGTGTAGATGCTTGTGGTTTTTTTGGGGGAGGGGAGGAATTGGCAGGTGGGGGAGTGTTTGGACATTTTTTAATGTATGTGTGTATGTGTTGAGGGGATTTGTATGTGTCTGTGTGTGTGTTCAGGGATTTTGTGTGTGTGTGTGTTGAATCTGGTCTCTGGGTGTCTGTGAATTTCATTGTATGTGTATACTGAGTATACACATGCTATCATCATCATCATCATCATCATCATCATCATCATCATCATCATCATCATCATCATCATCATCATCATCATCATCATCATCATCAAATTATCACACAGCAGACAAGATACCTACACTGGATTTTGTATTACAAATCACTAGTCGAACACTTCCCAAGCATTTAGGACTATGTGATGTATCGGCGAATTATGCGAGCAGATCCCAGTAAGGTGGCATTCTGCAGCTAACTGATGGTGACTTTGTCAACTCCAATTTCTTCAAAATACTTGCTTAGCTCTTTAGGCACTGCACCCAGTGTGCAGATTACCACTGGGACCACCTGTACTGATTTATGCCAGAGCCTCTGAAGTTCAATTTTCAGGTCATGATACTGGGTAATTTTTTCAAGTTGTTTCTCTACAATCACCTGGTATAGCAATATCAATGATCCACACTTTTTTCTTCTCCACAATCATAACATTCAGGGTATTATGCTCCAAAACCCTGTCTGTCTGTATTTGGAAGTCCCAAAGTAATTTTGCATGCTCATTTTCAATAACTTTTTCAGGCTTATGATCCCACCAGTTCTTTGCTACGGGTAGATGACAGTTGTGACACAAATTGCAGTGGACCATTTGAGCAACTACATTATGACGCTGTTTATAATCAGTCTAAGAAATTTTCTTGCAATAACTCAATATATGGTCGATAGTTTCATCCGCCTCTTTACAGAGTCTACATGTGGGGTACTCAGCTGATTTTCCTATTCTAGCCTTAACTGCATTTGTTCTGATAGCTCGTTCTTGAGCTGCAAAAATCAGGGCTTCTGTCTCTTTATTCAGTGTTCCATTGGTGAGCCATAACCAGGTCTTTTCCTCATTGACTTTTCCTTTGATTTTTTCAAGGAACTGCCCATGCAGTGCTTTCTTATGACAGCTATCAGCTCATATTTGCATTGGTGTTTTCCTGTGTTGTTGTTGTTGTTGTTGTTGTTGACCAGATAGCTATCTACGCTGGGTTTTTTTTTTATTACCAATCACTAGTCAAATGCTTCCCAAGCGTTTAGGACTCAGTGATGTATCGGCCAATTATGTGAGCAGATCCCAGTAAGGCGGCTTTCTGCATCTGACTGATGGTGACTTTGTCAACTCCAATTTCTTCAAAATACTTGCTTGGCTCTTTAGGCACCGCACCCAGCATGCCGATTACCACTGGGACCATCTGTACCGGTTTATGCCAGAGTCTCTGAAGTTCAATTTTCAGATCCTTGAACTTTATTATTATTATTATTATTATTATTATTATTATTATTATTATTATTATTATTATTATTATTATTATTATTATTATTATTATTATTATTGTTGTTGATGACATTATTAATTATTATTATTATTATTATTATTATTATTATTATTATTATTATTATTATTATTATTATTATTATGGGATGACACTGAATTGGGTGGAATGGCCCCCTGGAAGAGAGGAACAAAAGTCAAAAAGATCTTGATAAGCTTGAGCACTGAGCTGAAAGCAACAGAATGAAATTACAGTGATCCCCCGCCTATCGCTAGGGTTAGGGACCTGACCCGACCCACGATAACTGAAAATCCGCGATATGCGGATGCAGGTCAGGTCTGGTGTGGGGGCCCTAACTGGGGCTCTTGTACTTACCCCCAGCCTGATGCTGTCCTGAACGGGCCTTCGAGGCCTTCCCAGGCCTTCTGGAGGCCCCTGGGAAGGCCCCCGCAGGCCCATTCGGGGCAGTGCCAGTCCTAGGGTAAGTATGGGAGGACAGAAACAGCCTTTGCTCTTACCCAAGGGGGGCTTTTTCATATAATATGGTCCCGCAATATAGCGGGACCGCAGTATGTGAACCGTGATAGGGCGGGGGACCACTGTATACAGGGATATGTGCAAAGTTCTACACCTAAGGAGAAAAAAACCTAATGCACAGTTGCAAGATGAGGGCTTAGTAATATTACAAATGAGAAGGAGCTTGAAGTTGTTGCAGGTCAAAAGCAGAATATGAGCCAAAAATGCAATGTGGCTGCAAAAGGACCAAATGTTATTTTAGACTGTATTCACAGAGATGTAGCCTCCAGATTCCATCAAGTAACTCAGTTGTTTGGCATGGATTAGGCTTCATCTGGAGTATTGGTCCAGTTCTGGAAACAGCTATTTAAACTAAAATATTTTAAAAAGATTAACACAAACTGGACCATATTCAGAAGGCAATAAGGGTAGTCAAAGGACTGGAAACCGAGCCTTATGAGAAAAGTCTGGAAGAACAGGGTATGCTTAGGCTTGAGAAAAGAAGACTCAGGCAAGGCATGATGGCACTCTTCAAATACTTCACAAGTTGTCATACTGAAAAGGAGGATGTTCTCAATCATCCCAGAGCACAGAACATGTAATAATGTCCTTAAGCCAGATTGTATCAGGAAAAACCTCTTAATCCTTAGACCAGTACTATAATAGAACCAGTTCCCTTGGAAGACAGTAAATGAATGCTTAAATCCTGGAGAAGATTAGACAACGAACATTAGTTTTGATGCCTGCATTGAAGAGGGCTTTGGATTTAATGGCCTTATATGCCCCATGCCACCTCCATCACTCTATGATTGTCTGGTGTGCGTCTAGGATCAGGCTAGAAGCTGTCCTTGTAAGGCAAGGGAAATAGTTTCCATCAAAAACTATTTTGCTCACTTTCTTATCATCCCATATAATGTGCTGAATTAAAATCAAAGCAAAATGTTCTGCTTTATATACAGCCCCATAGCACTTCAAGCACTCTCTGGGCTGTTTACAATTTAATTATGCAGACTACACATTGCCTATAGAGCGAGCTGGGTACTCATTTTACTGACCTCAGAAGGATAGAAGGCTGAGTCAACCATGAGCCAGCTACCTGGGATTGAACCCCAGGTCATGAGCACAGTTATATCTGCAGTGCAGGCATTTAACTACTGTGCCACAAGGCTAGGAATAAGGAGACCATAGGCCCGTGTGTAAGAGGGCTGTTTTTCAGGGGCTCAACTGTAGCTTCCCAACACCCTGGTGTGTGTGTGTTTGTCCTTAAAATGGAACTTTCCCATCTAGGGAACACATGTACAGTTTTACCACATTGTGTCTTCCTCTCTTAGCTCTTTTGAGGCTAGAGAGTGACGCCCCCCCCCATTCAAATGTTATTTAGAACAACTTAAAAAGCTGTAAATGGTGAAAAGTGAAATAGTGGGAAATAGAGATGGGCACGAAACACATAAAAATTCATTTTGTTATTTGTTATTTGTTTCCTTAGGTAACGAAACAAATAATGAATAGCCCCCATTTCCATTTCATTCCATTCATTTTTCATACACCCCCCCCTACCCAACCAGTGTCTCTTACCTGATATCCAGATCGGGGATGAAGGTGGCGGTGAGCAGCTGCTGGGGCTCGGGAGGCGACGGCGGCCCGGTCCACTCACCACCCCGTGTGACCACTGCCAGGGCTCCGGAGGTGGCAGTGAGGCCTCCCACTGCCTGGCACAGCTGCTGCTGGGCCTCTGGTGGTGACACCCGGCATGGTCACCGCTGGGGCTCTGGCGGTGAGGCCTTGCGAGGCCTCCCATTCTATGGCACGGCCACTGCCAGGGCCCTCCGGGCGGCCGCTGCGGCCACCATTGGGATTGCCGCTGCCATCAGGATCACTGCCACCACCACCACCACCGGCGGAATCACCGCCACCACAGCCATCCAGCTATATTTATCCGGGTAAGCTGAACCAGTTCGTTTTGGTTTGTTTTGTACAAATTTTTGTTTTAAAAATTCATATGAACGAACCAAACTGAACTGAGACCCCCCCCCCCGAAACAGAATGAACTGAACCATCAGTTTTCATCATCATCATCATCATCATCATCATCATCATCATCATCATCATCATCATCATCATCATCAAATTATCACACAGCAGACAAGATACCTACACTGGATTTTGTATTACAAATCACTAGTCGAACACTTCCCAAGCATTTAGGACTATGTGATGTATCGGCCCGAATTATGCGAGCAGATCCCAGTAAGGTGGCATTCTGCAGCTAACTGATGGTGACTTTGTCAACTCCAATTTCTTCTAAATACTTGCTTAGCTCTTTAGGCACTGCACCCAGTGTGCAGATTACCACTGGGACCACCTGTACTGATTTATGCCAGAGCCTCTGAAGTTCAATTTTCAGGTCATGATACTGGGTAATTTTTTCAAGTTGTTTCTCTACAATCACCTGGTATAGCAATATCAATGATCCACACTTTTTTCTTCTCCACAATCATAACATTCAGGGTATTATGCTCCAAAACCCTGTCTGTCTGTATTTGGAAGTCCCAAAGTAATTTTGCATGCTCATTTTCAATAACTTTTTCAGGCTTATGATCCCACCAGTTCTTTGCTACGGGTAGATGACAGTTGTGACACAAATTGCAGTGGACCATTTGAGCAACTACATTATGACACTGTTTATAATCAGTCTAAGAAATTTTCTTGCAATAACTCAATATATGGTCGATAGTTTCATCCGCCTCTTTACAGAGTCTACATGTGGGGTACTCAGCTGATTTTCCTATTCTAGCCTTAACTGCATTTGTTCTGATAGCTCGTTCTTGAGCTGCAAAAATCAGGGCTTCTGTCTCTTTATTCAGTGTTCCATTGGTGAGCCATAACCAGGTATTTTCCTCATTGACTTTTCCTTTGATTTTTTCAAGGAACTGCCCATGCAGTGCTTTCTTATGACAGCTATCAGCTCATATTTGCATTGGTGTTTTCCTGTGTTGTTGTTGTTGTTGTTGTTGTTGTTGTTGTTGTTGACCAGATAGCTATCTACGCTGGATTTTTTTTATTACCAATCACTAGTCAAATGCTTCCCAAGCGTTTAGGACTCAGTGATGTATCGGCCAATTATGCGAGCAGATCCCAGTAAGGCGGCTTTCTGCATCTGACTGATGGTGACTTTGTCAACTCCAATTTCTTCAAAATACTTGCTTAGCTCTTTAGGCACCGCACCCAGCATGCCAATTACCACTGGGACCATCTGTACCAGTTTATGCCAGAGTCTCTGAAGTTCAGTTTTCAGATCCTTGAACTTTATTATTATTTATTATTATTATTATTATTATTATTATTATTATTATTATTATTATTATTATTATTATTATTATTATTATTATTATTATTGTTGTTGTTGTTGTTGTTGTTGTTATTATTATTATTATTATTATTATTATTATTATTATTATTATTATTATTATTATTATTATTATTATTATTATTATGTGGATGACACTAAATTGGGTGGAATGGCTAATACCCTGGAAGAGAGGAACAAAAGTCAAAAAGATCTTGATAAGCTTGAGCACTGAGCTGAAAGCAACAGAATGAAATTACAGTGATCCCCCGCCTATCGCTGGGGTTAGGGACCTGACCCGACCCACGATAACTGAAAATCCGCGATATGCGGATGCAGGTCAGGTCTGGTGTGGGGGCCCTAACTGGGGCTCTTGTACTTACCCCCAGCCTGATGCTGTCCTGAACGGGCCTTCGAGGCCTTCCCAGGCCTTCTGGAGGCCCCTGGGAAGGCCCCGCAGGCCCAGGCCCGGGGCAGTGCCAGTCCTAGGGTAAGTATGGGAGGACAGAAACAGCCTTTGCTCCTTATCCAAGGGGGGCTTTTTCATATAATATGGTCCTGCAATATAGCGGGACCGCAGTATATGAACCGCGATAGGGCGGGGGACCACTGTATACAGGGATATGTGCAAAGTTCTACACCTAAGGAGAAAAAAACCTAATGCACAGTTGCAAGATGAGGGCTTAGTAATATTACAAATGAGAAGGAGCTTGAAGTTGTTGCAGGTCAAAAGCAGAATATGAGCCAAAAATGCAATGTGGCTGCAAAAGGACCAAATGTTATTTTAGACTGTATTCACAGAGATGTAGCCTCCAGATTCCATCAAGTAACTCAGTTGTTTGGCATGGATTAGGCTTCATCTGGAGTATTGGTCCAGTTCTGGAAACAGCTATTTAAACTAAAATATTTTAAAAAGATTAACACAAACTGGACCATATTCAGAAGGCAATAAGGGTAGTCAAAGGACTGGAAACCAAGCCTTATGAGAAAAGTCTGGAAGAACAGGGTATGCTTAGGCTTGAGAAAAGAAGACTCAGGCAAGGCATGATAGCACTCTTCAAATACTTCACAAGTTGTTATACTGAAAAGGAGGATGTTCTCAATCATCCCAGAGCACAGAACATGTAATAATGTCCTTAAGCCAGATTGTATCAGGAAAAACCTCTTAATCGTTAGACCAGTACTATAATAGAACCAGTTCCCTTGGAAGACAGTAAATGAATGCTTAAATCCTGGAGAAGATTAGACAACGAACATTAGTTTTGATTCCTGCATTGAAGAGGGCTTTGGATTTAATGGCCTTATATGCCCCATGCCACCTCCATCACTCTATGATTGTCTGGTGTGCGTCTAGGATCAGGCTAGAAGCTGTCCTTGTAAGGCAAGGGAAATAGTTTCCATCAAGAGGACAGTTTTTGCTCACTTTCTTATCATCCCATATAATGTGCTGAATTAAAATCAAAGCAAAATGTTCTGCTTATATACAGCCCCATAGCACTTCAAGCACTCTCTGGGCTGTTTACAATTTAATTACGCAGACTACACATTGCCTCTAGAGCGAGCTGGGTACTCATTTTACTGACCTCAGAAGGATAGAAGGCTGAGTCAACCATGAGCCAGCTACTTGGGATTGAACCCCAGGTCATGAGCACAGTTATATCTGCAGTGCAGGCATTTAACTACTGTGCCACAAGGCTAGGAATAAGGAGACCATAGGCCCGTGTGTAAGAGGGCTGTTTTTCAGGGCCTCAACTGTAGCTTCCCAACACCCTTGTGTGTGTGTGTTTGTCCTTAAAATGGAACTTTCCCATCTAGGGAACACATGTACAGTTTTACCACATTGTGTCTTCCTCTCTTAGCTCTTTTGAGGCTAGAGAGTGACGCCCCCCATTCAAATGTTCTTTAGAACAACTTAAAAAAGCTGTAAATGGTGAAAAGCGAAATAGTGGGAAATAGAGATGGGCACGAAACACATAAAAATTCATTTTGTTATTTGTTATTTGTTTCCTTAGGTAATGAAACAAATAATGAACAGCCCCCATTTCCATTTCATTCCATTCATTTTTCATACCCCCCCACCCAACCAGTGTCTGTTACCTGATATCCAGATCGGGGATGAAGGTGGCGGTGAGCAGCTGCTGGGGCTCTGGAGGCAGAGGCGGCCCGGTCCACTCACCACCCCGTGTGACCACTGCCAGGGCTCCGGAGGTGGCAGTGAGGCCTCCCACTGCCTGGCACAGCTGCTGCTGGGCCTCTGGTGGTGACAGCGGGGTGGCCCACCACCACCCGGCATGGTCACCGCTGGGGCTCCGGAGGCGTGGGTGAGGCCTGGCGGTGAGGCCTGGCGAGGCCTCACATTCTATGGCATGGCCGCTTCCAGGGCCCTCCGGGCAGCCGCTGCGGCCGCCACTGGGATTGCCGCTGCCATCAGGATCACTGCCACCACCGCCACCGCCGGCGGGATCACCGCCACCACCGCCATCCAGCTATA
The DNA here is from genome assembly GCA_029282475.1 of Phrynocephalus forsythii. Lineage (NCBI taxonomy): Eukaryota > Metazoa > Chordata > Lepidosauria > Squamata > Agamidae > Phrynocephalus > Phrynocephalus forsythii. The sequence goes on along the minus strand of JAPFRF010000002.1, from coordinate 159,269,018 downwards.
TTTATCCAGTTAAGCTGAACCAGTTCGTTTTGGTTCGTTTTGTACAAATTTTTGTTTTAAAAATTCATATGAACAAACCAAACTGAACTGAGCCCCCGAAACAGAATGAACTGAACCATCAGTTTTCTGTTTCGTGACCACCTCTAGTGGGAAAGTGATGAAAAAATATTTTGCCTGATGGGAGGCAGATGAGTGGGTGCACCACCGTTATGGTCCATGGGAAGGCATGCATACCCCTTGGATACTTGAAAGTTACCAACTTTCTGTCAAGAATCTGGCCATACTTTCATGGTACTTGGTGGCAAATCTAGTAAAAGACCTTCTGCTGAGGGCAGTGCTGAGTCAGCAAATACTGCAGATGAGTTTACTTAATAATGCCCCTGAGTATGCCCTGAGAAAATGTCTTCAGGGAAGAATGTGCTCTTATTTACATCCTATTTTAACAAGCACCGGCCATTGCTCATGCCAGATTTTTCTTGTCTCCTGTCAAGGAGACATGCAATTAATTAGTCTTAATGCAGTAACCCAGTCAGACTTTTGAACTTAAAAAAGGAGAGGTCAGACACTTAACATCATTTTAAAATTCCTGTTATATGATAGGTGGGGTTAGAATGGCCAAAGGCTACATCGCCCTGGATAACTCACTCTCTCTGTGTGTATGTGTAGTGTGGGAATTCAAATGTGAAAGAAATACTGTGAGACTTTGGTTAACAGAACCAAAAACTCTATGACTCATTTTGGACTTACACATTTAAAACAGCATCAGATTTGATAGTCTAGAGTCTGTTTCACCAGATGCATGGGGTATTATCTTAAACTGGCCTATCATCTATATCTATCTATCTATCTATCTATCTATCTATCTATCTATCTATCTATCTATCTATCTATCTATCTATCTATCTGCCAGTTTACAATATATATGCAAGTTAAGCATGAAAATATTGTTATTTTTGGATTATAGTGCCAAAGCCATGGTGACTAGGTCAGGTGTAGGCATATATTCATCAAAATCCTCTCTCATAGCTATGCAAATGATACAGCTTTTGGAGGCAAAGTATTCCAAGTTAAGAAATCACAGTAGACATTTATGCAGTTTTATCAGAATGCATCAGATAATTTCTGCAGCAATATATTCAAGCAAGGTAATTTGCTTCGAAAAAGTTACAATCCTTGAGTTATACCAGCAAAATGAGGCAAAAGGATTTTGTGAGCCATTATCGAGTTAGCAGTGATATGTGAAAGAATAAAGCAGACAGTAGGAAATAGAGGCCCCAATAATTATATTAAAACTGAAATGCATTTTAGAGAATCGTGGTGACCATCCACACAAAGTACAGTCTCATTTTATTGCAATAGGTCAACAATAGCTACCTTTTTGATAGCTCAGATTTCACAGAAGTTGCCTGTCATTTTTTCTAACAGTTTCCCTGCTTGATAAAATTATACAATCCAAAGAGAGGGGGTGCTAGGGTGCCTATCCATCATCCTTTAAAGCCAGTGTTTACTCACTCACATATCTGTGTGATACAGTATTTGGGTCTGCAACACATCCCCCTGTGACAGTAGTCCAACATGAGAATATGTTTGGGCAAAATGGACACCCCTCACCCTGAGGCTTAGAAGTGCTCTATTGTTCCCAGTCGCTGAAAGTTGAAATATAACAGCCTGATCCCAGGAGTCCCATTGTGTGGAAAGACTGAAATGTATGAGGAATAGCCATGATTTTTTGTGGTGGGTGGGTGGGTGGGTGGGGAAGTAATAGTGTGACTTAGGCCAACTGTCAATTAGTTTTCCATGAATAGTAGTGTTTCTGCAGCCATTTGGTTTTCTTCTTGCTTTCAATACAGCAGTGAAATAATATTTTTCCTGCCACATGCGAAAATGGCTTTGTCACACAGTATGTAACATAGGCAGTGCCTTCAGTCCCAACAGCTGAAAATAAATCATTTTACTATAACATTTGGTTCCATATTGGTGGACTGAGATTACGAATGCACATGGCTGGGCACAAAATGAACCCCAGAAAGGGTCACCAGACGGTGTTGACTTATATTAGCAACATATTTCTGGCATTTCTCCCAGGAGGACGAGCTGGTCATTTGCCCCTATGGCATCTCAAGGGTTGAGTTTTTGAATTTAACAATAATAGTGAGCTAAGATGGCAAAGAACAAATGCCTGCTTCCCAAGGTCCCATAAGTTGTCGCATAATAACGGAAACAAATTACACAGTAGGACCCCCTTCTCCATGGGATGAGCATTCCCCGATTCACTTATCCACAATCCAAAAATATTAAATATATTAAAAGAACATCCCCCAAAATATGTATTTCTAACAATGACATTGCTAGAATTGGCCAATAGAAGGAGCCAGAGAACACGCTATGTACAGCATTCACCATTATAATAGTGTGGCTATCCTCCGTGCGGCATCCATAAGAGAAAGGAGATACTTGAAACTGATCCAAGATGAATACAGGTTTCCTTTTGTATTACCATACTTAAACTTCAAAGTACACGTCTTATTGATGTTGCAGTTTGATGTCTTTAAAATATAATAAAACCAGCACTACTTAGAGTGGGCAGATTTTTTTAAAAAAAGAAATAAATGGGCAGGGCTCCTGTACCTTTAATAGTTGTGTGGAGAAGTATGCCTGTGAAGATTCTCTGTTATCCAGGTGAGATTATCTGGAAGTTGAGTCATTATTTATTTATTTTAAAGTATTTTTACCCCACCTTTCTCCTTGGAAAAGGGCCCAAGGTGGCAACTGGACTTCTTTTCTTGAAAGACTGAAATGTTTCACTACTCATCTAAGCAGCTTTGGCAGTCTGAGGAAAGTTAATGGTGAAGCCTCCAAAGTATAGTTCATATTGATTTCACATCACCCTGATTTGAAATGGCTCCTAAATTGCACAGTGGCCTGAATAGTCTTATTAGGTGGGCAGTGGCCTGAATAGGCTCATTAGATATACAATTGCCTGGGGTGCATGAAAGTCCTACCTATGCAACCCTTCTCAACACCCATTAAGTATGGATTGTTATCTGTGGCCTTGTTGGTGGAGGTGTGAAGTGTTTCTTATTTGTTTTAGGATTGATGAAACAGCAGCTTGACAAGTAGCAGACAGATTGTGCCTGAGTCACCCACCTCTTGAGAGAGGGGGTTTCAATACTCACATGAATGGCTCCCCTGACCCCTCTTTTGAACCACCTATCTTCTCTGTCTAATATGTGTACATCTTCATCTTTGAATGATTGAGTGCTCTTTGTCCTTCAAGTGGAGGTGTCCTGCTGATTCTGGTCCTGAGCTGTTGCCCCTCCTATGTTGGGCCATCCTTCTGTTTAATGGCTGTTTAGTTTCTTCAATGTGATTTGGCATGAAAGAAGAATTGCAAAGGCCAGACACAGGAGTTTCTCCTCAGAAGAGCAATGTTCTGATTTTGGAACTTGAAAACTCAGTCTCATGATATTTATATGCAACTTGAATACGTGTGTGAGCCAAGCAGCTTCTCCTCCCATGTGCTGTGGCTGAGTAGTCCCTTGTATAAAAATTCCATCAGTTCCAGCCTGGTTTGTCACTCACAACAGAATTTGCAGTACTAAAGGTACAGAGTCAACACTTTTAACGGTTCTTCCCCTTCTCTTCCCAAGGAGTTGAATTTCCAGTGATAACCACCTGGGTGTAGTCAATCTGGCTGGGACCCTAGTGGACTTCATTGTGGTCCCCAAATGTCCAGGTCTGGAGAAATAGGCAGGATGTAGGAGGTCCCAGTCTGGAGCACAGTCCTCTTAGGAAGGGCTGGTAAAGGCAGGTGGTGCGAACCAGGCTTTGTAGCACTACTCCTCCCAGAGCCCCGTTTGCCATGCTTAGTGATGCTTACCTCTCCAGCACTAGAGCTGTGTGGACGCAGGCTCCATGGCTCTTCTCTAGCAGCAAGCGTGCCAAGGCTGGGTGATGCTGGATCAACTGGTGCCTGCGTTGGCAGAGCCTGGTGCACCCAGCCCCTTCCTTTGGCAAACATGCTAGGCAATAGGAGGTACAGGAGGGCCCAGTGCTTGACTGCCTCTTCTCTTCTTCTGACATGGCTGAGGGTGGCCCAGAGCCCCACAACTCCCATTTCTTCCTGCTGTTGTACCCCACATGAGGTGGTGGCGCTTCCTCACCTGCAGCAGTGCAGCCCTGCTGGCTTGGCGTTTGGGCGTGACCATGAGAAAAAGCTGATCGTAATAGGGGAAACAACACCATGGCAGTAATTTGGCTATGCTTTGTTTCCATTCTTTGCTTGAAAAGGGGATTTTGCTCTGCTGTGACTGGTGTGCTTGCTGCACGCGTTCCTGGAGGTGTCTAAACTGGTCATTATTACTCTTGCTTTAGTTCCATTGCCTTTGGAGTAAGACGACGACAGGGACTTCTACTGCTAACCTTTATTGGCATCAAAAATACTTAAAAACAAGCAGGAGTCCGCAAATAACTGGTGAGTATGAGAGGAGAGCTAACCGTCATCCATAAGATATAACATATGCAGATAAGGTATTATTAATTGCATCCTATGAAGCTAAGTGATTGAGTTCAATGAAAAGTGTCCTCTAGATTGCTGGATTAATAATGTATTTGGCCATCTAGTTTTGTTCCTTCCTGACAGCAGGTTTGTGCAGGATTACAGTCAAAACTTCACATGGTGCGGTGTCTAAAAAGTACCTAGAAACTTCAGTCAGTACAGAAATCTGCAAACAAATTATTCAGTGATGTTGGTAATAGGGAATATATGGTCTCTTTGTTAACATCAGCTTCAGTGGCTATTGGTCTGTTTCCAGATGCAGATCAAAGGGATGACGGCAACCCAGGGGCCAGTATCCTGCTCATCTAAGAAGAGGCACACAGTATTTCTTCTTTCTGGCACACTCGCTTTGGCACAATAAGTTGGGTCAAAATCAGCATCTATTCAGTGGATGAAGGAGAGGCTGTGAGAGAATGAGAAATACTCATGATTCCCCTACCTGACTGCATTAGCAAATAGGATGTGAGCTCTAAAGCCCTAGATTACCTGGGAAGAGACTACAGTAATACCTTTGTTTACAAGTACCTTGGTTTAAGAGTGTTTTGCAAGACAAGCAAACTGTTAAATTTTGCCTTGATCAAACAGCAATGTCTTTCAATACAAGCACTGGAACAGGTCACATGATCACAAGTGATCCAGTGGTGGCTCTCTCCCTCCCGCCCTCCCGCCCTGCTGGATTGTGGGTGATTGTTTGGAATGTTGGAATGATGCATGAGCCATGAGTGCAGGTTAGGCTTTTGTTTTTCTTTATTTTTTTATATATTTTGTTTTCAACAAAGGCTTATATTTCAAACCATTTCTAGTCATGGGGCAGCTAGTCATATGTATCTAGGGCTACAAAGTGCATTTTATTACTGCCACATTAAAAACACAGAGCAAAATCCAGTTGGTAGTCCCAAGCAGAGCAGATTCTGCAGCCACGTAGCTAAACCGTGGTGTGGACATGGACTTCTGGCCAACTTATTTTGTGAGTTTTGGCATTTTGTATGTAGAGTATGTGGTCTGTGTGTTGCATCGTTACAGTCGTGACCGACTCTTCATGACCCCATGTCCATGGAGTTTTCTTGGCAGGAATACTGGAGTGGTTTGCCAGTTCCTACTCTATGTGACCCCAAAAAGAATCGTCTGTGTTTCCATTCTTTCTTATGGGGAAATTTGCTTTGATATATGAGTGTTTTGGTTTACAAGAATGTTCCAGGAAAGAATTATGCTCATAATGCCAAGGTATTGCTTTATATGAAATACTACACTCTCCTATGTGAGACAATCTGGGCATTAACATCTCCAGGGGAGGCTCTTCTGACTAAGGAGGGCACGATGACCATACCTTTACTAGTTATGGGAGAGAGGGAATTTCAGCTAGCATAGTTCTGCATCCGGCAGCCTTCAATGACTGAAATCCCTTCTTCCCCACCACTTGATGTGCTATAGGAGCCCGTCCTTCTCTTTGCGTAACTGTGCTGTTCTTGTCATAGATAGAGCAAACGATGATCTTTTAGCTGTTTTTGGACTTGTTCGTGATGACCGTAGGTTCTGGGAGTTCACATCCAAGCTAGTTGGAGGTCCAAAGGTTGAAAACTACTGCCTTAGAGACACATTTAGAGGGATTTGACAGATGTAAATTTCAATCTTTTTTTTCCATGTAAGGCTACTCTAGTTCCTCTTCGACTGTGTGGGGATGGAGCAACCGTAAGGAAGGATGTGCATGGCGAGGTTTTGTTCTGCTTTTGCATTTCTTTCATTTGTTTCTTTCATCTGTACTTTTAAAAAATGTCTTTTATCCTTAGCACCAATCCTTGTATTTTGCATGAAGGGGAATATATGAATCTTTCATGTTCTTTCATTCTAGGTTTTCCATGTGTGTTTTCTGGCACAGAGAACAGAACTCTTCCAAATGACTCCCAAAAGCAGAGAGGCAAGGCAACAGAGAATCAATCTTTTCTAAAAGCAGACAACAGTTACATGAGTCATTGAGGGTGCTCCTGGACACCAGTCTCACTCTAGAGGCCCAGGTGGACTCAGTGGCCAGGGGTGCCTTTCTTCAGCTGCGGAAAATATGCCAGCTGCGCCTCCTACCTGGACAAGCGGAGCCTCATGACAGTTAAGCATGCACTGGTAACATCCTGTATCAATTACTACAATGCGCTTTATGTGGTGAAGCCTTTGAAGACAGTCCAGCAATTGCAAGTGGTTCTGAATTGTGTGGCGCGCCTGGTGAGTGGAGGGGCTTCCAGAAATCACATCACACCGATTCTGTACAACCTGCATTAGTTACCAGTTGTTGCCCGAGATCAAGCTTGTTTTGACATATAAAGCCCTAAATGGCTCAGGACCTAGTTACCAGGGAGCCCTCCTGAAAGAGCCATCCCTCAAGGAGGTGAAAGGGATGGCTGCAGGTATAGGTATAGGGTAGTGGGTGGCATATAAGTTGTATAAACAAACAAACAAACAAACAAACAAACAAACAGAAAGAAAGAAAAAAGAAAGAAAGAAAGAAAGAAAGAAAGAAAGAAAGATTATCAGATCTATGCAGACACGACTTCACAGAAAGTTTTTTGTAGTGTTCACCTCCCTAATGTACACTACTGCCAGAGAAGTCAGAAAAATATTCTCCTCCAGCCTATACCACAACTCCTCCTCTCCACAGAGCAAAACAAGACACCTCAGTTATATACCAAGCCAATCAAAAGCAATACAGAACTTAAATATTAAGAAATAGAAAACAATAGTATGTGTTCAGTGCCACCCAACCAGCCCAAAAGAGACCTTCTAGACAGCACAATAGTTTTGGGGTTTTTTTAAGGAAAAGAAGGGATGCAGCTAGCGAGATACTGGCTGACTGCTGCTTCTTCTTCTTCAAGTGCCATGTCCTTGTAGAACGTTGGCTGTCAGTAGCCTGAACTGGTTTCTATCTGCATAATCAAAGATGGAGAGTATAAGGAGCTGGGTCATCAAAAGTGGAAGCATAAGAGCACTCCTCAACTGGGTTCTGACCAATCTAGACCCTTTCACTGCTTCAAACTCCCTGCTCCTTTGCTCCCAAATATTCTGATGTGCTGCAGAGAGCAGCCCTCATGCCTGCATTGGGTGAAAGTTTTCTCCAGGTGATTTGACAGATAAAGGGTGAACAAAATGTTAACAAAAGAAACAGGAGCACTTCATTAATGGAATCCTGCTTAGTGACCCTCTTTTGTTAATGTGAATCATTAGTGTTTTATAGCTTGGCTTTCGGTTGGGCAACATGATTATTAAAATCAGCCATATTACTTTGGTACATTAAGCAGAAAACCCCACAGTCACCTCGTCTCCATCTCTGAGAGTAGAAGTACAATAGTAAACTAAATCATGAACCATTTGCTGCCTTGGCATAACATCTCAACTCTGTGGCTGAGGTGGCAGCTTCCCTTTGCCTAATGGTAGGGCCTCCCCTGTAGGCAGGGTTGCAGAGGCGTGTTTGACTGAAAAGAGATTGGAGGAAGTGCCCACTGTGGTAAGTAGGGGGAAAGGCATAGGCCCATCTTTTCTTCTTGCCACCCTCCCTCTGCCAGTCAATGCCTCTTAAATCCCATTGTCAAGCTTAGCAAAAGTGCCTGGGGTTTGGAAAAACAACTAGGCCACGTAATGTATGGTTCTGGCTTGGCTTGCATTGAGAAATTTATTATAATATTAGAAGCTCATTCTGTGATTGTCCAAGTTGTTTTCTGCCCTGGGGAATGGAAAACTTTCTGAAGTGAATGCAACTTTTAACAAATGGGATGCAGGTGTGTGTGTGTGTGTGTGTGTGTGTGTGTGTGTGTGTGTGTGTGTGTGTGTGTGTGTGTGTGTGTGTGTGTGTGTGTGTGTGTGTGTGTCTGTGTGTCTGTGTCTCTGTGTGTCTGTGTCTGTGTGTTGGGTGGGGGGGGAGACTTGGCCTTTGAAAGTATATGTGCAACAAAAGCTTATGCATCCTGTGTTGTATCACATTTTGCCTGTTTGACATTTAATACAGTGGGCCCCATGAAAAAGCAAACAGACACTATACTGTGGTATTGACTTTAGTGTGGCATGTCCTAAATTTAGCATATGCGCTACTCAAAAGTATTTGTGCGGCACCACAGCAAATGTTTACTCTCCACTGATGCAGCCGTGCTGTACTTGCGCCACACAAATTGCCATTTATGAACACTATTCAAAATTATAGATGACTGCAAATATCTCAAAACGATTAACTAAACGGCACTATGTAAAGGGCTTGAGATCCTATAATCACTGAGGCATTATCTTCAAATCCATTAATTTTTCACTGTGTGGAACCAAAATGATACAGTAGAAAGCATAAAGTGACTAACAGCTCCATTCCACTAGGAGTTCGAGGAGGAAGCTGCGTTTGTAGGTTTCGCCCTATATAACAAAAGCAAAACAGAAAGAGAAACACTGACAGCTTTAAGACTAAGAAATACGTTTCCAGGCCAGCTTTTGTAGATTGTAGTCTATTTGTATCACAAAAGCCTACAGAGGAATACAACTGTCTGTCTTAAAGATGTCGCAACAGTTATGTTTTTACATCTGGCTATGAAGTAGGTCTTCCAGTTTTCAATAAGATTTATTCCCAGGCAAGTGAGGATAAGATTGCAACAAAAGTTATTTGGTAGTAATCACTATGGCAGAAATACTTCTTCAATTTCTGTTCATTTGGGCAAATAGTACCCTGAACTCTGATCCATAATAATGGCCAAAATCCTCTTGTACAGCAATACAAAAGCCACCTCTTTTAGCAGTGTGTTGTCTTAAGTTAAGAAATCTCCATAAGCACTATCTGCTGCATATTGATTTTCACATCTACCAACATTTCTTAATGTAAAGCAATTTGTCTCCAAAAGTTGCTCCTTTTTGTGTGGAGCCACATAAGAGGATTTGAGCCAATACATTTGAGAACTTATAGGTCACTAGGAACAAACAATAAAAGGCCAGCTTTGCTCTCAGATATATTCACAGCCAGAGATTAGGTACTAGTTGTACTGTGTTATCATGCAGCAAATCAAATCAATAGTATTGTACAAGGGAGTTTGAAAAATGGGGGCATACCAAGCCCAAAATTATAACTTTGGCACAGGTGTATGGTAACAGTATGCTCTTGCTCTGTGCCAAATTTGGGGAAGTTTGGCCAAGGATGGTTTGAATTATGATTGCTTAAAAGTAAACCAATTTTACCATCATCATCCAAGCAGAAACAAGTGACCCTAAATGTCCCCAGAGCTGAAATAAATCATGCAGCTCAATATACAATTTTTGCTTATATTGAAATAAAATGGTTGGTCACTTAAAAACATAATCTTGGCTGCAGGGGTTGAAATATTGATCCTCATAAAAGGCCGTTCGAAAGGGAAAAGCAATCACTTTGTTATAAGCCTGAGCATGCATGGAATAGGTTTACCAGCAAGAGTGTTTCAGAGCAGATACATTGTTTCAGCTTCATGGGCTAGAGGGGAGATGTTTGAAGGGTAATGAAAGGTCACAGAAACAAAGAAGTAAAAAAAGAGAGAAATAAACAGACTTGCTTTAAAGAAAGTGATGGGGTGATAGTCCTATAGAAAAGGACATTTTGCTATGTATCAGCAGGGGATTAGCATACAATTTTGTAAGGCATGTCAAAGTATTTTTTAACCACAAAAGCATGGCATATGTGTGTGTGTCCCAGTTCTGAGGGCTGTCAGTAAAGATTATCTCAGGATTTCTGATTCTAGGCTCCAGACACAAGGCTTCAAAGTAGAAATCAGTACCAAGTCTTGGACAATCTGGCTCAATTAGCTGATTCTTAGGTGGAGAACTTTTTAACTCATTTGTGACCAAACAGACATTCATGCTGGCAAAGGGATTCCATGTCTGGTTGTAAATTTATTTTAAAATATGTTTTTAAAAAAGAATAGAGAACAAATATTCAGAAACTAATTGTTTAACCTGTGAAATGGCTGTTTTTTTATTTTGTGCCCGTGTACAATCTTACTTGATGTCAGCAGAGTTTTAGTGTCTATATCATGTCATAGTTTCAACCATGCCAACCATTTTGTCATAATATAATCATCTAGTAATTAAGAAAAAAACCTTCCAGAAATTTTGTGTGCCATCATTAACAGGTCTAGTCAGATCTTGCAAACCATAAGTATCTCATTTTAAGTCTTCGTACTGTCCCCTCTTTTCACAGCAGTGCACTGGTGCCCCGGTTTAAGAACACCTCAGTTAACGAAATTTTCACTTCACAAAAGAAATCCATTGAAAATAATGCTTCCATTTATGAAGTTTTTTCAAAGGACTTCCTTTCCCTGTGCAGTTCCAGTTTACAAAATTTCCACTTGATGAAATGTACTGGAGGACACACTAATTTTGTATACCGAGGTACCACTGTATTGTCTTTTCTGGTCAATTCTATATTTTCATTATGTATACATGGTAGCATAGCCTCAGTTTACTCATTTTTACTCTTGTGAGAGTTCAGGATTGACTTAAATTAATCACCCACTTTTTGGCCTGCCTGACTATCTGTGATATCTGTAAGGCTTTCCTCCATACAATATTTGAAATGAGTTAATATTTGCCCCTGTCTTTCTTCTCAGTCATTCTTTCATATTGCATGGGAAAAATTGATTTTATTTTTCACTGACAATTTTTGCTAGCCCTGACCCCTCCCTTTTTATTTTTAAAAGTGAGTTGACATCGTTTGGAAAATATACACATAACATATTCATAAAGCTTTTGGTCCAATACAGCTATTCTTTCCTAGGATTGCCTAACCCAAGGGAAGCATTTGGAAAGTGGAACATAGATTTTTATTCAGCATTCTACAGTACAGAGCAGACATGGCACCATTAGTTTACCTGAGAGGGACCTGCTCACTAACATTCACACTTGTAAAAAAAATAGCCATGACAATTGTTATGTGTTTGGGTGAGAAATGGTTAACTAAACAAAAAGGACTCAGCCTCTTCGGTTTGTGGTTGCTTGGTGTCCTTTTTTGAATGGTAGTGAGCACAAGAGGGTACTCTGTAAACCATCTTGATGGCTGCCATTGGTGTTGTCAGCACCCAGGCTATCCTTTGCTATGTAAAGTCTGTGAAGAGTCTCAGTCATCCAGTTGAGTTTATCTGGAAGTTGAGTCATGACTACTGGACTTCTTTATTTTGAGAGATAGAAACATTTTGCTGCTCATCCAAACAGCTTCATCAGACTTCCTATCTCTCAAGTCCAGTAGCCATGACTCAACTTCCAGATTGCTATGTAAAGCTTGGCATCTTCCCCCTGCCCCGTCAGGGGAGGGGGCAACACAGGGGCAATATTTTGCAGGACTGTGGGCCATTTCCTGGTGGTTTAAAATCATACATTCAGAAGAAAACTATCCCACATGCATAAACTGTAAGGTTTTTGGGGGGAGGGGGGAGGGAGGTTTTTTTAACACTTGAATGACAGACACAAGCTCTGCTCAGCACATACAGAAAGAGTTGGCTTCAAGCTGCATAGTCCCAAACGGCAGGTGCCTTCAAATCATAAAGGCTCTTTGTTCTATCTTGCTGCTCCCCACTGTTAGTCAAAGCTTCAAAATTTACTTCTTTTGGACTCCACCTCCCAGTACCTAATAGCCAGCATGCCTAGCTGTTGCCCAGAAATAACTTCTCAAACTTTGCAATCAGTTGGTCTCTTGGAGGGGCCATCCACACCAGAGACCGGTATAGTGAGAGCACCCTCATGGGCCTGGTTAGTGCATTATCTCACCTTTGGAGAGTCTGTCTGCTGGAAGTTAGCCTGGCTTTTGACATGGTGGTGCCATATGCTGCATATATGCTGCATTTCTTTGGGTAGGGAAAATCCAAACTCTTGTTGTGGCTCAGAATCAAGGTAGCCACACCATATTCATATTAGTGGATATGCCAGAAAGTCTTTGGCTATCCTGAGGGCAGCCTGTAAGCACACAACTTGAAATTAATGAGGATGGGTAAATATAGGTACTGCCATGTTGGGTTTGGTGAATGGAACAAAGGAGGTGAGATAGAATTAAAGTTCTTCCTGTGTCATTAGCTCAGCCTATATATTCTGTGGATACTTCTATTGGAAATCTGTGTGGCTACTCCCTGATTCGAATACAATTGGCATAGCTTCTGTGCATACATTATGGTGGCCACCACTTTCCATTAAGAGGGGAGATAAAAGATAATACTGATTGGCACAAAATCAGCACATGTCTTCTGATAGCCCTTCAAGTGGAGGACAGGTGGCCATCTCCACCCTGGATGTACAGGTAGTTAGAAATGACACAATGGGTAGCTGCAACCTTCCATCCATTTATTCTGCATGCATGCCATCCACCAGTGATGCCAACGGTGAGTCCCCCAATGTGTCAGGACCAGGGTGGGGTGGCAAGATGAAATAGGGAAGACTTCCAAACAAGAGTGATGGTGCAGAGTCTGTGAGACAAAGACAACTGGATCAATGAAAGACTCATCGGGAGTAAATGAGGAACTAACAAGGAGCAAAGCAGGAACTGGGCTTTCAGGAACAGAAGAGCATAGTAGTGCCAGAGCTCAAGAACCACCAGTCGCTGGCCGATGGTTTTAGGTATTTAAAGACATTTCTGTGTGAAGGATATGGTATATTATGAATCTGTGGGCCTAAAGGACGCAAATTGTAGAGTGTCTTGGCAAGTGTGTTACTCCAAGTGGTGGTCCAAGGCCCAGCAGGAACAGGACAGGCAATGATGCAGCTTCAAAAAGCAACTGTTAGATACAGCCTCTGATGGTTAGCAGTGTGTTCCTGTACTCATTTATTCTTGGGCCCCAATTTATATCTCTAGCAGGAAACCAATCCACGAGGGAATCTCCTAGTCTACATTGTCTGTCCGTGCCAGTCGTCTCACTGGGGCAGCCCTCAGTGCATGCTTGGATTCTGGTGATGCAAGCCAGCCAAGATTCAGGCTCAATTGAGTTTAGGCAGAGAAAAGATCAGATTTAAGTCAGGCCTAATGGTGATCAGGACCTCACAAGTAAAAGCTCAAGGTGTTCCACTTACCTATATGTATTGCCCCATAGCACTTAAAGCACCCTCTGGGTGGTTTACTATTTAATTTTGATGTTGCACATCCCCCTCCCCCCCAAGCTGGTTACTCGTTTTACCAACCTTGGAAGGATAGAAGGCTGAGTCAACTACAAGCTGGCTACCTGGGAGTGAACCCTGGGTTGCGAGTACGGTTTTGGCTGCAGTATAGCAGTTTTAACTATTGCTCCAAGAGTTTTTTGTGAGTGCGACAACAATGGCAGTAACTGGATAGTTGTGTAGAGCACTAAAGTTGCATGGCATGTCAAACATATAAAGTAGAGATGGGCACGAAACAGAAAAATGGCGTTTTGGTTTTTCATTTGACGTTGAGAGGTCTGTTTCGGTTCATTTCCGTTTGTCAAGAATTTTTTGAAAAATTTCGTTACTGTTTTGTTTTTTGTTTGTCGTTTCTACCCGCTTTTTGCGCGGTTTTTAAAGCATTTCCGTGCACAGGCATCCCCCAACGCCCCAGACCAGAGGGAAAACACTAAAAAAATGGATGCTGGCAGAGACACAGTATAGACTAGGTACGCAGGGAGGCTGCAAAGGCAGCGGCGGGCATTGCCCAGGGTGCAAGGCAGCCGCAGAGTGACTGCACTGCAGGGCAGGGGAGGGTACTCACTGAGAGGTACGCAGCACGCACACACACAGGGGGGCTGCAGGACTGAAGCTGGAGTCGCAGAGACAGCAACCCCACCCTAACTCCCACCAGAGACTGCAAGGAGGACGGGGGCTGCCAGAGCTTTTTATGCCCTCTGTGGCTGCCAGACCTGCCCACCCAGTCTGCAACCTGGGCATGCTATTGGTTGAACATGATCCCACATCACATAGCTTGCCTCCATTTTGTGGCTGGTGGCGACATCCATTTTAAAGGGAAAAGAAAAATACATCGCGATGGGAGAAGACAAAAGCAAACATTTTAAGGACCCCAACTCCCCTGGTAGGTATTATCAGACAATATAATTATTGCTGCGTTTTTACGGATGTCCAGGGCGTTTTTAACATTTAAAACAGCTCATTTCATTGCGCGTCGCCATTAACGGAAACGAAAACGTAACGACCACAATTTTCATGGTTCTGTTCGTTTCGTTTCATTTTCATCACAATTTTCGTTTGTCGTTTCGTTACGTAACGGAAACAACAAACGGTAACAGAAATGAAAAAATGTTCGTTCCGTGCCCATCTCTAATATAAAGTTCAGTTAAGGAGCTCTGTATATTTACTCACCAATAGACTAATACCATGGGTAGACTTGGGCACGGAGCGGCGAAATTCTTGTTTCCGTTTTAGGTTCTCGTTATCGTTACGTAATGGGTAACGGTAACGAGAATTACTCCGCTCCAGCTCGAACCCGACCCGAAAAAGAAAAATTGGGTCTGATTTTTCGTTGTCGTTCATGGCATCGCGGCGATTGCGCGATGCCAAGCAGCACAGAAAAAAGTTTTAAAAATTAAAAAAAAAAACACCGATTCCCGGCCAAAAAAGCAGGCGAAAATATGCCTGCCTCAGTGAGGGCACCTACCAGAGAGGGGTGGTTTCTGGGGGCTCCCCAGCCTTCCCCCCCTCTCCTGTCCTGGGCTGCTGGTACAAGGCTGGGGGGGTCATCCTCGTCGTCTCCATTTGCCATACGGTGGGGTGGGGATCCAAAATGGCAACCACAATATTTATTTTTAAATCGTGGTCCAAAAACCCACCAAAGCACCTCAGAAACATTTGAAAATTAGGTATTTTAAATGCCTAATTTTTATAGTAGCAGCAATGGGTTTTTCTTGCAATAAAAGTCTCCATTTATTTTATTTTATTTTATTTTTATTTTTATTTTTTTACACCTGCGCAATAATGGGCTGGCCATGGGATGGGACCATGCAAATTTTTGGACCCATTCCACCAATCGCATGGCCAGCTTTTGAATGAGACTTCTGGATGTGCCAGAGGGCATAAAAAGCCCACTAACCCTAATCCTAACCCTAACCCTAACCCTAACCCATACGCCAGTACACTGTCCTTCTTAGTGGGTCAGAGGCACCCAGAGGTGCAGCCCACTAACCCACCCTAACATGAACCGTAACCCTAAGCCTAGCCCTTACCCTAACTCCAACTCTAACCCAGATCCGTACGCAAGTACATTTCCCTTCTTAGTGGGTCACAGAGGCACCCAGAGAGGTGCCTCCCAGCCAGAGCCCACTACCCCTACCCCTAACCTGTATGCCAGTACGCCAGTATGCTTTCCTTCTTAGTGAGTCAGAGGCACCCAGAGAGGTGTCTCTGCCATTTACCCCCCAACCCTAACATAATGTAATGTATGGTACGTGGCGGCAACGCGAATCGCTTCCCTTCCTTCCCTTCCCTTCCCTTCCCTTCCCTTCTTAGTGGGTCAAACGTCAGAGGCACCCAGAGAGGTGCCTCTAAGAGCCCACTTACCAACAACCCCAACCCCAACACAAACGACAAACGACAAACAGAAACAACAAATTTTTGGAAAATTTCCTCGACAAACGGAAACGACCCGAAACGGACCCATCCCGACAAACGACAACTCGAAACGTCATTTTTTCTGGTCGTGCCCATCTCTAATACAAATACTAAAGTGCCCACTCATTTCCCCATCCCCATAGACAGACCTATAGAGGCATAACATGTACCTTCTCCCATATCCATTTTTGTGTGTCCATGAGAACATTGGTCTGCTGTCATGAATGACTGGCAGTGACTGGCAGTGGTGGTGGTGGTGGTGCCACTGCTGTGTTAAGAGCCACAGGTAAGAAAGCATCAGAAAAGATATCTTGAAAAGATATAGTATAATAACAAAAATTAAAACTACCCCAAAATAAAACTAAGATCAATAAAAACCTGGGCTAAAGCTAAATTCAGAGTATGCATTGTCTGAAATCGCATTGCTTAGTGTACTAAGTACCCCTAGAGTAGACTCTTTGAATCGGTGCAGATTCAGTGAAACCACTCATATGAGTTCAATTTATTCAAATGGGCCAATTCTAGTTCTGACTTAGGGCTTGCTTCTATGGGTTTGGTCCCACTCCAGTGATTTCCAGCAATCTTGCATTCTGGAAACAGACCAAACCAGAGCAATCCAACCTCTATCGAAAAAAAGTAGGAGCCTCTGTCAAGGACTCGGAAGGGTGTGAGTAGAAGTGCTCTGGGCAAGCAGTTGGGTTCATGCCAGTGATTACATTGTGTGATGGTTGGGAAAAGGAGCAAACCAATCCATTCCCACCCACCCCCAGTGGAGCAAACAGTGGGCTAAATGCCTGCCTGGTCACACTCATACCTGAGGGTAGGAAGTTGCAACTAATGTCAGCCTGTTTGTCTCAATGTGGACCTTACAAATGCCTCACCAAATCCCCACTGATTCAATGGACCTACTCCACTGCCACTTAATATACCAAGCAACACCGTTTTGGCCATTACTGATCCAGTCTTGGGCTCTTAGTGTGTGTGATGCAATTTTCAAAACAAACAAACAAAAAAACTGAAGTGCCATTAAACTGCAGAAAGAAATCAGAGAAAAGAATTGCTGTTTTCACATAACTGTCTAATTCTCAGGTTAGTTCAAGGACAGAGAAATATAACTGTACTATAATTACACGGGTGGAGGTAAGCAGACTTCAAAAGCCTTTCTATTAGGTCTGCTCTGAACCACTCTTATTGAATAAGATGGGGGAAATGTATAGTTTTCTTTATATTATATCCTTTGATAAAGGAACATTACACAATTATTGAACTGCAGTTAAAACAATAACCTAATGCCTGGAGACACAGATGCTGACAAATAACAATGGCTGCTTTTAACAACATCTTCTCTGTTGTTTTTTTGTGGTGACACCATGACATGGGTGCATGCCTCTGCCCCAAACCCCAAAATATTTTTATTATAAACATTAGTTGACAAAAAGTGAAAGGAATTGGGTTGACCAGATGAACTCTCATTCACCTGAAGGCATTCAGGATTCCAGTGTACAAATTACAAAGTTAACATAGCGAGACATGGAGCTGCATGTTCTTGGATTTCTGGATTCCTGCATGAATCGGGGGGTGCGGGTGGACTTGACAGCCTTGGAGTCCCCTTCCAACGCCACTGCTTTATCATTCTATGATTCTCACTGGGCCCACAGGATATCCAGATGTTACCCCATGCCACCTAAATATACAGTTGGCTGATACCTTCTGAAAGTTTGACCTGGCTTGGTCATTTAATCAAAACAGAAATGCCCTTCATGTTGTACCTGGCCTACCAAATTTTTCCATTGTCCTGCCAAGCTATGCACTACCCTCGTACGTTGGTGAGGTGGGTGCGCGCGCACACGCATTGGGCTGTTGTGTTGGAACTGACCCACAGTGCCCTAGGAATGCTTCCAAGGTAAGTGCGAGTTCCACTCCCCCAGTGAGTTTTCATGGGCAAGCAGGGATTCAAACCCTGTTCTAGTACTAGTCTGTCCCTCTGTCTACGACGCCACTACACTCAGAAATGATACCATCTTGGAATTAATGTCAAATGGGTCAGCGAGCGGTTGAGGGGGTGGCTGATGAGATCCATGCACTACACAGATACTAAACGTGTTTTCTTCAATGTGAAGCCCTGGGCTGTTGTGGAGCCATGTCTCACAGGGCTGAGGCTGCAGGACTTTCTGAAGTGACTTTCTGAAAGGTACTTCAAGGGCCAGATGCAAGGGAGTGATATCAAAGCAAAGTGTTCTGCTTATATACCACCTCATACCACTTCAAGTAGTCTCTGAGCAGCTTACAGTTTTAATTACAGTAATGCAGGCTACACATTCCCCTCCCCGCAAGCTGGGTACTCATTTTAGCGACCTCAGAAGGATGGAAGGCTGAGTCAGCCATGAGCCTGCTATCTGGGATTGAACCCCAGGTCGTGAGTACAGTTTTACCTGCTTTACAGGCATTTAAACACTGTGCCACAAGGCTCCTAAGATATCAGGAGACAGATATAAAGTCTCATGCACTCCAAGAGGCATCTGGTGGGGCCACTGTGAGACATCGGAATCTGGACTAGATAGGCCTTTGGCCTGATCCAGCAGGGCTCGTCTTATGTTCTTATGTTCTTATGACTGTGATAACATTTCTTTACCGTCCCTGTTCCTTCTAAGCTTAGCTCCAATGCTCACAGCAACTCCGAAAGAAATTGATTTTCCCCCCAGGACAGGATATTGCTGCAAGCTGTCCTTTTGAGTTATTTGAGGTTGGTCTGGTCTTCTTGAATGAGCAATTGTGGGCCATTCGCTTTACAATAGACATGCTCCTGGTGTATTATGCTGGATCGATCCAGTGCCTGCATTTCTGGTCTGAGGAAGGGGTGCACAGTCAGGAACCTTTTGACAAGCAACTACAGTTCAAATTTACCATGATACTCCACTAAATCCAAATATAGACCATTCAAAGCCACTGGGAGCTAAGTGGGGATAAAAAAAAATATTAGAATTTCATCCTGTTTTCCACCAGTTGCTTTCACGTAGAAACGTCCCTTCCTTTTGTGTCCTAAGGAGTGGAAATAAGTAGCTGAGGAAGATCCTTAACGGAAGATGCTGGGGGCACATTCGTGCTCCACAAACATTGGCCAACGCTTTGTACTAAAAGCAAACAATCTTTATCTGGAATGTCAAATTGTTACAATTAGATCGTCTGCGTATACTTCCTAAGTCTTTTGTGAGTTGCCCTCAATTCTAAAAGGAAGGTAGTAAAATCCACAGATGCAGGCTGTCGCAAACCTTGAGATGAGCCGTTCCCCCTTGATCTCAGATGGTAAAATCCGCTAATAAATGTGTACAGATGGAAGGTCTATTTGTTGTCCTGTCAAGTCCGGCCATGTGGAACAAAAACAAAAACAAAATGAAACAAAAAAAGCAACCAAGAAAGGAGCTAATGATGTGAGCTTGCCGCTGCCAAGAGGCACTTACTGAAATTACTGTGACATTTAAGGAAAATAATGATGCGCCATTTCTTTTTAACTTTATTGTTTGTCCAAATTGGGTTTTACAAGTGAAGATCGAGTTCCCAAGATAGCTCTTGACTTATGCAGATTTACGCACTTGCTGTAATCCATCTTTTGAGCAGCACTGCTGCTTCCAAGAAAAATTCACCATTTGCCTATCCCTTTCAAAAGAGGAGACTGCTGTCAATATCTTCCACATGGAGATGAAACATTTGATGCTCTCCGAGCAATAGGGTTCCACTTTTTTTTTCCACAGGCCAACATTACCCACTTCCCTGTCCTCCATCATTGTCAACCATGTGGATGAGTAAACATAGTTCTGAAGCATCTGAAATTCTGGGCAGTGCGTGGAAAGTTATCCCTAGAAAACTTCTAGCTAAGTGGCAAGAAGGAGAGCAGAATTAGCTTCAAGTTTCCCATTGGTAGACCAGCCGTTCTCATTAGTTCTCCTCAACCTGCACTTACTGTCTCAGTAACACTGAGATACTAGTAGGAGAAACAATAAAACATTCAGAAAGTTTAAAGAGGTACAATTGTCCGATCTGGAATGTGTCAGATATACCATGCTAAGGTACAAATTTGACTGCAAAGGAAATCAGAATCATAGTTATGACTGTGAGAAGAATAACAGAATACGTTCAAGAAACTAGAGGGGAATCTCATATTTGTCCATTGCGGTGTTGCTATTAAGGATGCCCCTCTTCTCTCTGGCAGGGCTCCTGTGCCTTTAAGAGGTGCATGGGCTGGCAGAAACATAAAAGGTGTAGGAGAACATGCCAGTTTCATAATTATATAACCAAAACTTCCTGGACATTTGTTCTTCCTAAACTGAGTTACCCTCACTCCCATAAGTTGCAAATTAGCTTGAATTTGTCTGGCTGTTGACCATCGGAACATGTTGCCTATATTTCTCTCCCTTCCTGCTCCCATTTTCATTTCAAATACAGTGGGACCTTTACTTACAAATTTAATCCATTCCGAATGCATGCTCTTAAGTCGAACAACTCTTAAGCAGAGGTACTGTATCTAAAAAAAATGGAAAAAATAATTAAAAAAATAAAAAATAAAAAAATGTAAGTAGAGAAGACTGCATCTAAAACTTGTAAGGCGCCAACAGTTTCCTGCTCTTAAGTAGAGCTGCTCTTAAGTAGAGGTACCACTGTAGTGTTACTTATTTATCATTTGTCTTGAGTGGGAAAAAATTATATAACTTTGTGGCAAAATAATATAAACAGCTCTTCTCTCCCTAAAGCAGCAGTTCCCAAAATTGGGTCTCCACATTTTCTACAGCTCTCAGGAATCCAAGCCAACATAGGAGTTAGCAGTGAAGGCTTGTGGGAGTTTTAGTCCCAGAACATCTGGGAACCCAACGTTTGAGAACTCTTGACCCTACAGCCTTCTCCAACCCTTTTCTCAGGTAAATGCATGAAAAAGTGTACCAAATCCAATGACCACAGTTACAGCCTTTTCTCCATTTAGCTGTCATTTGTTTTGAGGGCAAAATGGGACAGGTTTTTGTAGGCCATGCCGTCTAAGGTCAGTTCTAGCTAGACCTCCTTGCTCGTAGAAACACAGCCTCGTGTGGATTTCTATATTCTGCCCCACAGCATTTCCATTCTGAGGAACAAAAGACAAATCAACTAACAGGATTTATAATGACCGCCCATTAATTCCTCCCTACTGCAGGGATACAAGAGCTGAAAGACTTTATAGCATCATCCAGCAGGTACCAACAATATTCTTGAAGGCACAACCCATGTGGTTAACACTACTTGGAAAGCACTTGTTAAAAAGATGGAGAATGGGTAAATTCCCTCTCACCCCTCTGAGGGCTTGTAAAATGTGTGCCCCCCCTCTACCTCCATAAACAGGTACACCTGTTGCAGAAATGCCTGGATCCTGTTGCAACTGATTAGGAATCAGAGATCCATTCTGCTGCACAGCCAAATTTTTTTTTCAGAAAAGCTCTAAGCTGTTAAAAAAACAATTAGACTGGTTGACTTGTGTTTGCCAGTCAGCATAAATGGTATTATTGCATCCCTGTGCAAACCAGAGATCCCGTGGCTTATCCTGCAACAGGACGTGCCAAATCGGCTACTGAACTGGCCTGAGCCGAAGTGAAATCGGAAGAACATCCATCACAGTGGAACTACAACCAGACCAAACTATTTAATGGCTCAACTCCCTGCCCGTGGCAGACCTTCATAGAAAAGATTCTAGTGTCTTTGGATACCCTTGCAATATGTGCTCAGTCGCTTCATATTTTTGGTGCGAAAATGTTGCTCGGGCCAAACCAGCCCATCTAATCCTGTCTGCTTTTCTCATGATAGCACACATTCACGCCAAGATCCTCTTCACAGTCCAAGGCTGGCCACCCACCATTTCCCTTCATCAGAACAGAAAGTACTTAGAATAAAGCAGATGCTGGACCCAAGCCCCTGGGAACTTCCAATGCACAGTAGTTCAGGGTCACGCTGTTTAAAATAACATCCATCCATAATAGTTACGGAAATTGACAACACGGGAGCGTACCAGAAACACTGAGATTTGGACCTCCGTTTTTAACATAAATATGTTTCTTGGATTCAGGGTCAGAATCAGAATCCTCCAAAGCATGCAGCATACCAGTTTGGTAGCTCATTAATGTAAAAGAAGATCAGCTATAGCCTGTAACACAAGAATCTGAGGGCCAAACTACCAGTACACAAGCTGCCCATTTTGAAGAAGGCAGCCTATTTTCCCTTCGGGCAAGTGATTTCTTCAAAGCCTTGCTATTGAACCATCAGAATTGCAAATACAAAGGCAAGTATGGGCTGTTCCTCTATAAAACCATCACAAATTGCTAGCAAACATAAGCTCGCAGGCCATGCATGCATTTATTAGGATAGACCAGGCAACTGTTGTCTGTGAATGGTGCAGCAAAGAGCCGTAAGAGTTCCCCAAATCATGACTAGATGTCAGTGCCAGGCTGTTCTCTTATTGTGAGTTTGAAAATGAGGGCTGCCAAGTTAAGTCGGTGCATAAATTCCACCCCAGGCAACACTGATGGGAGCATCCCACACTTTCCAGCCGGATGGCAGCCTGCCACATGTGCCCCATACACTTGCTCCTCTTTTTGTTGGACTTGCAAATGCAGTGCATGTTTACCTCCTGAAGACCAATAGCCAAACAGAACAACCTCATTTGCAAAATATGTAGTCAGAAAAACTTTTCAGGGACCTTCCAAATGTAGAGAGATTGTCTCTCGTCTAGTTTTAAACATGGCTTTGAATTTGTTTCCTGGTGCATTGCTCTGAGAGAGAGAGAGAGAGAGAGAGAGAGAGAGAGAGAGAGAGAGAGAGAGAGAGAGAGAGAGAGAGAGAGAGAGAGAGAGAGAGATGATTCCCATTCTTGAGGTAAGACATAATAACATATACCCCAAGAAGCCTCACTGCACAGTGGCTGAATTGCAGCACTGCAGTCAAGATTCTGTTCATGGTCTGAGTTCGATCCCGATGGACTGAGTTAGCCAGCTCAAGGTTGACTCAGTCTTCCCTCCTTCCAAGGTTGATAAACTGAGTACCCTGCTTGCTGGGGTTGGCCTTATGTAGTCTGCATAATTAAACTGTAAACTGCCCAGAGAGTGCTTTAAGAGCTATAGGGGTGATGTACAAACAGCACACGTTACTCTCCTTTTACTCTTTCAACCTACAATCTGCTCCTGGAAAGCTGCTGACTGTCAGTATAGAAAATATTGGGCCAGATGGAGAAAAACAGTCTGACCTGGTTTACGGCAGCTGTGCTCAACAGGCTTGTCCATCGATTATCTGGCTCCAAAAACTGCTGTTAACAACCTTGTAGCTATAGTTAGGGAATCATATCCTGGATTTCAGCAAAACTCTCTAGCCCACTTAGTTCAGCCAAAATAAGAACATTCCACCTGCATTGCTGGCAGAGGGCTTAGAGCTGTCACACAATTTCAGACCAACCACTGGCTCATTCAAGAAGTATAAAATAGATGGTTGAACATCTGCTGGTAAACAGGCAGCAAACAAAATAAAATAAAATAAAATATGTAACTCCGAGCCAAACATCTGCTGAGTGCAGGCCACTCAGCTGCTCATAACCTAAGCAATGTTTTCTGTTAATCATTAGCAGACTTATTGATTTGAGATGTGTATCGCAGCACTATAATTTTGTCAGGGAGCAGACCACATAAGTTGTTCTTTTTCTGGTAGTTTCATTTTGTCTTATTCCAAAAGTCCGTAAATTGATGACCGGGACGAAAAGCATAATTGACATCATCTGTGGGAAATATTTCATAAAACAACAGGCCCAGATGTAGGATTAAAGCCATGTGGTAGTAAAATACCACACTGAAAAGGAAAAGAAAGAAAGAAAAAGAAAAAGAGAGTTCAGGTTCCATGGTTTTGTATTTTGGGGGCTGTGAGTATGTTTTAGAAAAACAGATGTGCTATTCTACCAGTCTGCTTGTTTTTCAATACTTTTTTTTTTAAAAAAAATCCAAATAATGCCTTTACCTCACAATTGCACTGGAAGAGTTTATAAATTGGTTGCAGGTGGGGACTTACACTTCACAATCTTAACCCTCACAGTCTTGAAATGAAAATAAATGAAAGATTTGAAGAAAGCATATGGAACCCCCTTTTTTAAAAAAGGTAGTGAAGATTATACAAACATGTCTGCTTGTTATTTATGCAGCACCTTCAGGCATATATTACCACATCTATACGAGCACCGCTTTCTCTTGCCTGGGAAGTGTTTATTCCCCCAAATGGGAGATGGAATGGCTTCCCAACTATGTTCCACACACAAGGCCCCTTTCCCACCAAGCCGAAACAGCAGTGCAAGCCTTTTAACAGTTTGTAGTCGACCGTGGTTGAAATCCAGGAGTGAATTGCAACTAGAGTGGGGCCATTGAATCAGTAGGGTTTGGTAAGTCAGCCTCCCCATGTGTCCCAATGATTCAACAGGCCTGCCCTAGACACAGATTTTTCCTGGATTCCGGCCAGTAGTACACAGAAGTTTTGAGCTGAGCCAAGACGTAGAGCTCATAATGACAGCAGCCTTCTCTCTTGTCACTGCCAAAACCATTGCCGTAGAATAAGGAAACCAGACACTCAGCCCTTGATTATTGATGGAGTTTGTGTAGAGCGGGTGATGGACTGTAGGTTCTTAGGAGTCATTCTACAGGAGGATTTGACTTGGAGTGCCAACACTGAAGGCCCAACAGAGACTATATCTTCTGAGACTTCTCAGGAGGGAACAACTGTCTAAGAAACTGTTGGTAACCTTCTACCGGGGCTTTATAGAAAGCACTATCACTTACTGCCTCTGTGTCTGGTTCGCCAGTTGCACAGTGGCAGATAGAAGGGCACTCCAGAGGGTCATAAACACTGCTGAGAGGATAGTGGGCTGTCCTCTTCCTCCTTTGGAAGAATTATACAACTCCAGATGCTCAAGGAAGACATCTAGAATTTTGAGAGACCCTTCGCATCCTGGCCACCAGTTTTTTTGAACTGTTGCCGTCTGGCAGGAGATACAGGACTCGTAGGTCAAGGACAAATAGACTAAAGAACAGTTTTTATCCCAGAGTGGTATCAAAGTTAAATGTGACAGTTTTAGCACCATCTTAATCAGTTTTTAAGTAGTGTTTTAAATTTTGTAAGCAATTTTAAGAGTTTTTAATATCTTGCATGGTGTTTTATGTGTTTTGTATGGTTCCTTGTTTAGAGTGTGTAGTGGAACAGCACTCTAATTTCATTGTGCATATCTTGCATATGCATAATGACAATAAAAACTCTATTCTATTCTATGGTGAGGAGGAATCAGCTGGAGCTAGGAGAAGCTTCCTCTCAGAAAGTTTCCTGAGCTGCTATCTTCTTTTACTTGCTGTAAGCCATCTTGGGTCCTTTTTAACTCTCTCTCTCTCTCTCTCTCTCTCTCTGTCTCTGTGTCTGTGTCTGTGTGAAAATGATAGATAGATAGATAGATAGATAGATAGATAGATAGATAGATAGATAGATAGATAGATAGATGATGATGATGTGTGTGTGTGTGTGTGTGTGTGTGTGTGTGCCGTGACCGACTCTAGATAGATAGATAGATAGATAGATAGATAGATAGATAGATAGATAGATAGATAGATAGATATGGCAAAAGCTTATTTTTCAATATAAAAATGGTGGCTGTCCATCACCCCCTCCCAAGAAAAAGAATCAGGACATGAGGGAAGATGTGTGTGAGAGAGAAATAAATATCTCTTTTTTTGATTCTAGAGTGTGTGTGTCTATGGAGGATGTTTAATTTAATTTTATACAGTAATTATCTTTTCAGTCCCATGGTTAGAGATGGGCACGACCAGGAAAAATGACGTTTCGAGTTGTTCTTTGTCGGGACAGGTCTGTTTCGGGTCGTTTCCGTTTGTTGAGGAAATTTTCAAAAATTTGTCGTTTCTGTTTGTCGTTTGTCATTTGTCTTGGGGTTGGGGTTGGGGTAAGTGGGCTCCGGGAGGCATCTCTCTGGGTGCCTCTGACATCTGACCCACTAAGAAGGGAAGGGAAGTGAAGGGAAGTTTTGGGGGTAAGTGGCAGAGGCACCTTTCTGCCTCTGACTCACTAAGAAGGAAAGCATTATGTTATACAGGTTTGGGGAAGGGGTAGTGGGCTCTGGCTGGGAGGCACCTCTCTGGATGCCTCTGTGACCCACTAAGAAGGGAAGCGTACTTGCGTACGGATCTGGGTTAGGGTTGGGTTTAGGGTAAGGGCTAGGCTTAGGGTTACGGTTCAGGTTAGGGTGGGTTAGTGGGCTGCACCTCTGGGTGCCTCTGACCCACTAAGAAGGGCAGTATACTGGCGTATTGGTTAGGGTTAGGGTTAGGATTAGGATTAGGGTTAGTGGGCTTTTTATGCCCTCTGGCACATCCAGAAGTCTCAGCCAAAACCTGGCCATGCGATTGGTGGAATGGGTCCAAAAATTTGCATGGTCCCATCCCACGGCCAGCCCATCATTGCGCAGGTGTAAAAAAATAAAATAAAAATAAAAATAAAATAGAATCAATGGAGACGTTTTATTGCAAGAAAAACCCACTGCTGCTACTATAAAAAAAATCAGGCATTTAAAATACCTAATTTTCAAATGTTTCTGTGGTGCTTTGGTGGAGTTTTGGACCACGATTTAAAAATAAATATTGCGGTCGCCATTTTGGATCCCCTCCCACCGCATGGCAAATGGAGATGATGAGGATGCCCCCCCCAGCCTGGTACCAGCAGCCCAGGACAGGAGAGGGGGGGAAGGCCGGGGACCCCCCCAGAAACCACCCCTCTCTGGTAGGTGCCCTCACTGAGGCAGGCATATTTTTGCCTGCTTTTTGGCCGGGAATCGTTTTTTTTTTTTAAAGCTTTTTTCTGTGCTGCTTGGCATCGCGCAATTGCCGTGATGCCATGAATGACAATGAAAAATCAGACCCAATTTTTCTTTTTCGGGTCGGGTTAGAGCTGGAGTGGAGTAATTCTCGTTACCGTTACCCGTTACGTAACAATAACGAGAACCGAAAACGGAAACGAGAATTTTGCCGCTCCGTGCCCATGTCTAATTTGTATACTTACTGTTATTGGCTCTAAGTACTGTCAGTGATGTAAAACTCCTTTTTAAAGGAGAAAGGTGGGGTAAAATGTTTGAAATAAATAAAAAATATTTAAGATAAAAAATAAAAGGAAGAAAGAAGAAATCTGGTTCTGTTTTAGAATGCAATTGGCACTTTTTAAAAAAAAGTGATTTCAGGAAAAAAATGAGCAGCACTCTGGGAGGACTTCTCAGGCATCTTCTTTGTCCTTCAGGCAGATGTCACAATCATGAGGTCACAAAGGCAAGGACACTGATGCATGTGGGCAAAGTCAACGGGCTGCATTGATGGGAAAAGGGGATGTGGAACAGGTGCCAAGTACTCCACATTGTGGTGTTTTGTTATAACACCCTACTGGTTTAATTAATGAAAATAGATCTCTCTGGTCCAGGCATGTTAAATACCAAAACATGGTCTATTCAGATATGGTCTCAACTCAGTTACATATCTTTTTCTTCACCCATTGGACAAAACAAGCAGCCATTATCCATACCAAACAGTGGCTCTGGTTTATGTGTCAGACTTTGATATTTAGATATATTTATGCTGGTGAACAGATGTAGAATTCCATAAAGTGATATTTTCTAGGAGTTCCTTGTGGACGTGAGCCTTCTTCAAGTACCATAGAATAGCACACAGTCCTGCCCGAGATCAAAGGGGCTATGTGGTCAAGATGCTCACCAAATGGTAAGAACTGGTATAGATGAATAGTCTAGCCCAGTGATGGAGAACCTTTTGGAGACCGAGTGCCCAAACTGCAATTCAAAACCAACTAATTTTTTTGCAAAGCACTCAATACAGAAATTTAACCTGAACACAGGTGGCTATGAAGGGGCAATGTTGGGTGCCCACAGAAAGGGCTCCGAGTGCCGCCTTTTGCACCTGTGCCATATATTCGCCAACACTGTTCTAGCCCTTGGAGACTGTGTGTGTTCGTGTGTGCGTGTGTGCGTGGGTTTTGCACTACCCTAAAGCTGTAGATCAGTAGTTCTCAACCTATGGGTCCCCAGATGTTCTTGGACTGCAATTCCCAGAATTCCCTTCCAGCACAGTGAGTGGTGGAGGTTTCTGGCAGTTGCAGTCCAGGAACATCTGGGGACTCACAGGTTGAGAACCACTGCTATAGATGATGTTAGTTTCCTTAAGTTACTCTATATACAACATTGATCTTCTACTTGCTTGTGTTTCTGGGCAATAGGTCTACTGGTTATCACTGACCATTGCATGGTCACAAAGCTCAGAACCACTGGATAGCTCAGTGGTTTATGTCTGGCTGCTGAACCAGAGATTGGGTGTCTGATTCCCCTACTGTGCGTCCTTGACAACAACTGGACTAAATGATGCATAAGGTTGCTTCCAGCTCTGCACTTCTAAGATCATTATATTATTAATTCTTAATCCTTTGCTTTGCAGTTTGTTATGGATCAGCGTCTCCAACCCTTTCGTATTGAGAGGGGCCATGGTTATCAGGAATGTCAACACATCTGAAGGTTAAACTGCATGCTATAGGACAGTGATGGTGAACCTTTTAGAGACCGAGTGCCCAACCTGTAATTCAAAACCCACTTCCCCCCCCCTCAAAGTGCCAGTATGGCAATTGAACCTGAATACAGGTGGCTGTGAAGGGGTGATGTTGGGTGCCCACAGAAAGGGCTCCGAGTGCCACCCTTGGCACCCGTGCCATAGGTTCACCAACACTGCTATAGGATATGTGTATTTCCTTTGATTGCCATATTTTCCCTCCAGGTATTCATTCACCATAGAACTCCATGCCTGAACAATGAGATATTTGTTCATGTATTTATTGGGCTTTAATACTGCCCGTCTCACAAGTTGCTACTCTGGGTGGAGATATTGCAAATTAAGCCTTTGGTTGTTTCCCAATGATCAATAGCAAAAGTGAACTCATTTGCAATATGGAGATTGGTGCCATCAATGCTGATATAAGCAAAAGTCTTCTGCTGCTTGAGGAAGGTTTGCATCACATGATCTGCTAATTTGACCATTGACTCCAGCCCCGAATGGAGGAAATAGATTGAGGAAATTGTGGTGGTGTCACATAGGCACAGATCCACAGGGAAACAGATCTGTCAATCCATGTTTTTCTGGAAGTTGGGGCAGGGGTGTGGCGTGGGGAGGGCAAGCGGTGGTGTGTCCTGAGCGCAGTAATTAGGGGTGACATATCGCCTACTGCCCCCTGCCCCCACCCCGCCATCTCCAATTACTCCTGATTAAAGGCGCAGAAACGCCTGACGCGCCTGGGCTGCCCCTCGCTACCACCACCATGTTCAGCCTTGCCTCCCCAAACCTTGCCTCCACCTTGGCCATGGAGGTGGCCTGGCTTGGCACCCCATCTGCCTGGCACCATGTGAATGGCCCTGAGGGTGCAGGGGCCACTGCCATTGTTGTTCCGGGCCATGGAAAGGGAGCAGGGGGCATGCTGGCCAGGGCTGCCGCTGCTGTGGCTAGAACCAGAGTGCGCCACTGAGGCTTGGAGCTGCCCAGAGGGGGGTGGGTCAGCTCAACGGGGCGGCCTTGCTGAGACCAGTGGCCTGCTTCCTGGTGAGGGCTGCCATGTCCTGCTCTGTCCAAGGTGGTGGTGGA
Source organism: Phrynocephalus forsythii (assembly GCA_029282475.1). NCBI lineage: Eukaryota > Metazoa > Chordata > Lepidosauria > Squamata > Agamidae > Phrynocephalus > Phrynocephalus forsythii. The sequence goes on along the minus strand of JAPFRF010000002.1, from coordinate 159,239,207 downwards.
GCGGGCTGGTGCCGTGGGAGGAGGGGACACCCTCTGGGTGGTTCAGGTGGACCGAGGGGGAGTGGCAGTGGGGGGCTCGTTCTCGTGTGTGTTGAGGGAGGGTGCAAAAACTGACTTTTGCCCGGGGCTCTGGAAGCCCTAGCTACACCTGTGGGTTGGGGCAGGGATGCATTATAGTTAAAAGGCTAGAGGTCTCCCTACAGAGATGACTGCCTTTCCCTTCATCCCATTTTCCCAAAGGTGGCTCTTCTGCTGGTCTTGGCGGAGCAGAGCAGGCAAGAGATTGGACAGCAAATGGGCTGACTCCCTGGCAGAGGTGTGGGATAATATTATATAAGACATTGGTTTCTTGTGGAACAGCTTTAGCTGTAATTTAAGTGACCATCATTTTACAGCCGAGGAACCAGTGAAGTCTTAAGTTAAGGCTCTGTGGTGATTTTCTTCTTCCTCTTTGAATGCAAACAGATAGTTCTTCTGGCTTTCTGGGGAGCTTTCCTAGATGGACATTTCTGTGTGCAGATTTGTAGCAAAGTAGCTTCAAGTTAGAAAGCTTAGCCCATCTGTCTTAATGCACGTGCTCTCGTGGAAGTGAAGGAAACCCCTCGCTTCCTTCGGATGCACATTGGTAGCTTTTCCAGCTCTCAGATCACATCGTCGCTTTAGCCTCCAAGGGGCCTCTCGGTGTGCATGTTGCTTTTCCTGCCGAGGGCAACTTTTTCACTTGGCATACCTGCCACCCCCAACCCGACCCTGGAGAAGATATTGCACCCATATGAGAATTCCTGCCTCTCCAATTCTCATTAAGTTTATAATAAAACACTCCGTTTCAGACCATCTGTCCAAGAAATGTTTTTGCACTGCACTAAAGATGAGAAAAGTGGGTTTTGGCTTTGTGTGTGTGTGTGTGTGTGTGTGTGTGTGTGTGTGTGTGTGTGGTCAAAAAGCCAGAACAAAGCAAATGTTTTCTTGTCAAGATGTGCTTCTCAGACATGATGGATCAGCTGCTATTTTTGATGTGTGTGCATCGTTCTGATGAAGAACATGCCTTTTTATTGGGCAGGCTTTAAAGTTAGCCGACAATCATGCAAAGGGTTTCTGTCTGCAAGGGTGAAGAACTTAAGTTCTAATTTTTTTAGGAGGGGGAAAACAAGCAAGTGGTTCATGCAGTGTCTGGAAGTGGAGTCACTTTATGATTCAAGAAGTGCTTTTGGACAGGCATCTTGCAGAATCTGGCTAATGTGCTGCAGTAGCATTAATGCTACACAGGTTCTAATAGTTTGTGACCACTTTAAGTGCCATAGTGCTATCCTATGGAACCCTCAAATTGGGGAGGTTCTTAGAATCGTAGAGTGTACAGTTCAGGGAAGGGCATTAGAGTTCCCCAAGAAATAATTCTAAAGGCCTTGCTGAACCAAGCCAGTATTATGTAGGATGCAACTATGGTGGTGTGTGTGTGTGTGTGTGTGTGTGTGTGTGTGTGTGTGTGTGTGTGTGTGTGTGTGTGTGTGTGTGTGTGAGAGAGAGAGAGAGAGAGAGAGAGAGAGAGAGAGAGAGAGAGAGTTGTTGTTGTTGTTGTTGTTGCTGCTGTTGCTGCTGCTGCTGTGTCGTTACAGTCATGACTGACTCTTCATGACCCTATGTCCATAGAGTTTTCTTGGCTGGAAGACTAGAGTGGTTGCCATTTCCTACTCCAGGCATCTACAGCACCTGGTATTCCCTGGTGGTTGCCCATCCAAGTACTAACCAGGGCTGACCCTACTTAGCTTCTGAAATCAAGTGAGTCTGGATGTGTTTAGGAGATCTAGGCTAAGTAATTTCATTACAAAGATCACTAATAGATCCAAACTCTGACTCTGCAGTACTACACAAAGCAAATATCTGTTTTCTTGACTTCCAAGCAATTAAAAGCTTCTCTAAGAAAAATTACATAACATGAAATTGACTTTCTTGTTTCTGCCTAATCTGCATCTGCATAAGATTTAACCCATCTGGAACAGGTATTTTTAACTAAACGTTTACTGTACCATGTAGGTGTCTGAGTATATGTTTGATTCCTTGCAAATGTTTATTCAGTCATCTTGCAGCATACTGACTGAGTATATTTACAGCTGATGAGATATCTGGCCATGTCCAGGAAGACAAATACAGTAATGATCCCAAAACAGACTGATATTCTTCCTTATTTGCAAACTCTTCATCCTGAGGAAGTCTATTGAATCCTCCCTTCATTGGAGCTGAAACTGGATTACACTTCTCCATTTTACACTTCTCCAGAAGGTTTTCTATCTTTTTACCTTGAGATAGATAGAGATTCCCTGTGATGTCTTTGTGTATATCCACACCTAAGTAATTTTGAATCTCACTCAGATGTTTACATTGAACAGTTGCACCTAGTTCTGTCACAAACCATTTTATTTGTGAATCATCTGGAGCATAAATCATCAACAAACACAAGCAAAGTCACTTATCCTTACTACATATGAAGCCCATCTGAGTTAATTTGGCACCAAACATTTGTTCCAAGCATGTCCTGCTTGATGTAAACCATAAAGCGCTTTATTCAATTTCGACACTAGGTATGGATTCTGCAACTCATATCTAGGAATTTGCTTCAAATATATGTTTTCTTCTATATCAGCATTGAAATATGCTGTGGCAACATCAAAATGATGTACAGTACCTTGTATTTCTCAGAAACAGCAATGGACAAACCATTCTGAACCTGTCTGCTTTAACTGTTGGAGCAAATATTTCATCATAATTTACATTTTTCTGTTGCAAAAAACCTTGTCCAACCAATCTTGCTTTACACTGTTCAGAATTATCTGCTGCCTTCTTCAGTTGATAGACCCATCTGCAACCAATTGCACTGTGGCCTTCTGGAATTTAATACATTGTGCTGCTTAGGTGAATTGCATTCAGATTCCATTGCCGTTTTCCACAATTTTTGCTCACGTTGCAAACCTAACACTTCCTGGAATGCTTGAGGATAAAAGACAGAAAATTAACTGAGAACCCCTGAGGTGGTGCTCCGAAATTGGTTCTTGTGGGACATCTTGGCAAGACCTGTTCCTCCACCTCCTCAGATTTATGACCTTCTTCTTCATGTTCTACATGTCTCTTCTCTCTATCACATCCTAAACCTTCACTCTCTTGTGAATTGAGACCTCTTGACTGGTTGTGAGACATGTTTGGCAGGAAAACCTCATCATTTGCATGTATTTCCTTCCAATTCTTGTGTTCACAAAACGTGACAAACCTGCTTAAATATATTTTCCCATGATTATCAACAAAGTGGCAGGATTTACATCCTGGCTAATAGCCAACAAAATTGGTTTACGTGACCTTGGGCTATTATTCAATCGATACTTCTTTGGAATGTGCACGCATGCTTCAGTTCCGAATGCTTTCAGATATTTCAGTGTTGGTTGCTTCCCATGTAATAGAAAATAAGCAATATTATCAATTGCAGAACTCCATATTCTATTTGCTACATGATTTGCACATTTCATGGCCATTGCCCAATAACCCCTGGGCAACTTTGCATCAGTCAACATAGCATTCATAATGTTTTGAAGAACACAGTTTCTTTCCAAATTTCCATTCTCTGATGAAACTAAATGATTTGGTAATCTGTGAAAGATTCTCTTCTTTTTAAGAAAAATTACAAAATCATTTGAAAGAAACTCAAAACCTCTGTCCATCTGAGTAGACTTGATCTGGTCTTCAAATCTTCTCTCCACTGTAGCAGCCAATTCCTTGAAGAAAGTAAACACTTTACTTTTGTGCTTCATTATAAAAACCCATTAATACCCTGAAAAATCATCAGTTATCGCCACAAAAAATCTTGAGCCACCAAGAGATGGCAATAGTGGACCAAATACATCCAAATGAACCAGCTGAAAAGGTTTAGAGGAATTCCTATTACTCCTTTTGCCACTGAAGCAAACTTGCTTGTTGTTGATTTGCATATATTACAATCAAGAAAAGACTTACAACTTTTAAGATCTGTGTCCTGTACACTCTGAAGAGTCTTCTGTAAAACAGGAAAACTAATATGCCCCCGTTCTGCAATGTAAAATATGAACACACTTCTCATGTAAAGGAGAATCATGTATTTTGTTTACAGAAGTTTGATTAAAATCTAACACAAAAGATTATCATTCAAACAACCTGTTGCAAGTGTGTTGCTATTTTTCATGATGATTTGACATGCATCATTTGCAAACACAACTTCAAAACCTTGTTTCAACAAGTTAGACACACTTATTAAATTCCATTTTAGAGAGGATGCATACAAAGCTTTTTCAAACAAACAATTCAAAGGCTTGAAAAATAAAGGACCTTCCCCTTTAATTTCAGTGTCAGCTTTGTCTGCCAATGAAATGCTCTGTGAATCAAACTGTGTTAGTTTAGAAAACATTTTCTTATCTTTAATACAATGAATAGAAGCCCCTGAATCAATTATATACTGTTCACTGCCAGAAAAATATTTTACCACATTGTACTTTAATTGCAGACACTTGAAAGCATCCCCTTTTCTTCTTAGTTGTGAATTCCATATGTTTTGGATCTTTTACAACCTCCTGCAATTTATCACAATTTCTTGTCAAATGTTGAAAGCTCCCACAATGGAAACATCTCCTGACAACCTGAATATTTTCTGAGTTTTGCTGTTTAGACACAGACATTTTACTCAAATTATTTTCCATTCTGTGCTGGTCCTCTTGAAGTAATCTGGAAGTGACATATGAAAGAGTTAAATCTTCACTTTTCATAGTTTCCATCCCCATTACTAGTGAGTCGAACATTGAGTTTTAAATAGAGAGTATAGCCAGACATTTATATTCTTCATTACAGTATGTTCCACACCAACTTGTTCCAGATGCTGGGAAATATCTGTCATAGCTCTGACATGATTTTTAACAGAATCACCCTCCTTTAACTTTGTTCTAAAAAGCTGCTGCATCAAAGACAATTTAGAACCAGTGTTATCTATTAAGTAAACATCACTTAAAGCTTGCCAACACACTTTACTCGTCTCTTTTCCTCTGACATAAACTAATTGTGAGTCTTCCAGACCAGGAATTATTGTTGCCATAGCTTTCTGGTCCATAACTTTCTCTTCTTCATCCATTTGTATGGGATCAGGAGCATTTTCTATAATTTCAAATACCTTGAGAAATTAAAAAACATTCCATCTTCATTGACCAAGAAAGGTAATTGCTGTCAGAAAGATGAATAAATGGCATAGGAGTATTTATATTTATGGCCATGCTTGCTACAGTCTGTCATCCTTGAGGATTAGAGACTCTCAAGCGTTCTGCTAAGTCTTCTTCCTCCTTAGAAGATAAAGTTTCCTCTTTCACCTCATCAGAATCACTTGCTTTCATTTAACACAGCTGTTGTTTTTGAAAAGCTCTGAAAATCCACATTAAACTGCTAGCTTCAGACTCACTGCAAGCAATGCCTCATATCTTCAATGTGTTTTTCCAGTGTCCACCATCCACCAGCTCCTGGTCTCTTGACTTTTCCACTGTCTGTCTTCAGACCCTCCAAGCTAGTAATTAATTTTCCTTCCATATAACTCTGTTAGATGGCTTCTGACAGATAGCTTCTGTTTCTTCTGGGCCTCATGACCTTCTTAGAGTATTTGCAATTTGTACTGTCAGCGGCAGTAAATATTTCTCGAACAATTACATAGACAGAGCCAAACTCATATAAAGTCAGAGCTTACTTAAAACAAACAGCTATATTACATAGATACACAGATAAGTTACATGGAGACAAATCAACAGCATAACAACATTTCAGCATACATGGCATACATAATCAGTACATAGCATAGGTAAAAGGTAAAGGTAAAGGTTCCCCCCCGCACATGCGTGCTAGTCGTGCCTGACTCTAGGGGCGGTGCTCATCTCCATATTCAAGCCGGAAGAGCCAGTGTTGTGTAAATCCATGGCCACATGGCCGGCATGGCTGCAAGGAAACACTGTTTTTACCTTCCTGCCTTTTACGGCGGTACCTATTTATCTACTTGCATTTTACATGCTTTCGAACTGCTAGGTTGGCAGGAGCTGGGGTGAACAGCGGGAGCTCGCTCCACTGCGTGGCACCCGGGATTCAAACCACTGAGCTGCTGACTTTGAAGTCAACAGTTTTTGGAGCCTTAGTCCACTGAGCCACCACGCCCCAATACACAGCATAGAGAAACAAAAAAAAAGGGTGCCTTACTCACAAAGGCCCATTGAACACTGATTAACAGAGCACTTATATACATTTGTCTGTCCAATCAGGAACTACATTGCATCATGGCTATTGCAGCACCTTGCATCAGCCAAACCCATTTAAGCCTATTCTTTTCACCTGTATTTTAATAGAAAAAAACCTTTAGATTGAATCACTGTGACTATGCACATTTTTAGACTCCATCTTAGAATCAATTAAATACATACAGACCATTTATTTATGCCCCAGGCAACTCAGACCCTAATTGCAGGCCTGCTGTCTGTCTTTTGGTTTCATCCCATCCTTCCCCTGGCCAAAAATGTGAGGATCAGCGACCTTGCTCAGAGAGGTAAGGTTGAATCTCCTACTTGTTTAAAACATTGCAAAGCTTTTTGAAAGGAGTGTAAATTACAGTCAATAAGATAGTTTTGTTCCCTGCTTTTGGTGTAAAAGGTGCATCAGACCAGTAAAGTTGACTTTGAAGACCTCCTGGGGGTGGCAAGGTTACCCGGATCCCTTCTGGAACTATGCCACATAAACCGTGATTTTTTCAACATTCCTGTGAATGAATGTACAGCAAATTATTTCTGCCTGGTAGAATTAATATGTTACCAAAGCAACATCATTCTTACTAGTGAGTGAGATATGTCACTCACTAGTAAGAATGTCAGATACTTAGATTTCAGATTCTAACTCTGGCACCCTGTCCTTGTTAATGGGCTTAGAAATAATGTGTTCTCAGTAACTGTTTTACATGTACAGTAATACCTGGGTTTACAAGCATGCAGTAATTCTTTCCAGAAACATGCTTGTAAACCAAAACTCTCATATTAAAGCAAATTTCCCCATAAGAAAGAATGGAAATTCAGATTATTCATTCTGGGGTCCCATAGACCAGTGTTTTTCAACCTTTTTTGGGCAAAGGCACACTTGCTTCATGAAAAAAATCAGGAGACACACCACCATTAGAAAATGTTAAAAATTTTAACAAGCGGGGGGGGGAGGAGTAGATCGAGCCGTGGCTCGAGACCACCCCCACCCCTGCACCTGGGGATGATGGGCTGCGCGGTTGCAGGACGCGCCGGGCGGGCGGGCGACCTTGGGGTCCCGCGGTGGCGGCGGCAGGGGGCACCGGCGAGGTGTCGTCGTCGTTGTCGGGGCCGGGCCTGGGCTGGGCGGCGTGCCTGGTGACGGGGGCGTCGCGGGGCTTCAGGCGGAGCGTGGCAGGGCTGGTGGTGGCGTGCCTGGTGCGGGCGCGCTGGGCGAGCTGGAGGGTGAGCTGCGCGCCGCCTACCGGGAGCTGCGCGTCCAGGCCCTGCCCGCCGACCTGAGCGCCGATGAGGGCTGCAGCGCGTGGCCCGGGATGCCGCCGACGCCCTGCGCCGCCACCACGACGGTGCTTGCCTCCAGTGCCTCCTGCTCGTCAACAACGCCAGTGAGTGCGCGCGGGCGACTGGCCAGCGGGAGCGCGCGCATGGGGGGGAGGTTGTCGGGGGAGTCGCCTCCCCGCCTGCGGGCGGTGGTGGCCAGGGATCCGCCGAGAAGCGACGCCCCTGGGACCGGATGCATTGCGCACCTGCCGTCTTCCCCTCGCCTCCGCACGGCCCAGGGGCTGGGGGTCGGGGCTGGGGGTCGCGTCCCCGGATCCCTGGCTTCTTTTGCTGGAGGGCAGCCTGCAGGATGTGCCAGGAGGGACGGCGGGTCCGCTGGCGAGTGGTGACGCCTTCTTCTTCTTCTTCTTCTTCTTCTTCTTCTCCTCCTCCTCCTCTTTCAGGCTCGCTGGGCGACGCCTCCAAAGCCTTCGTGGACTTGGGCCCCCCCATGCTCTCTCTCTCTCTCTCTCTCTCTCTCCACCCTCGCGCTCCTTCCCAGCAATCACCACTTCCTGCACGCCCAGAGCGCATGCGCCGACAGGAGGCTATGGTCCTCCTCCTCCTCCTCCTCCTCCTCCTCCTCCTCCGGCTGCTCCTTCATGGCACACCAGGCAACATCTCGCGGCACACCAGGCAACATCTCGCGGTTGAAAAACGCTGCCATAGACCACATACAGGACACACAAAATGGCAAAACTCACAAAAGAAGTTAGCTAGAAGTCCATGTCCACACCATGGTTTAGGTAGCTGGCTATAAAATCTGTTCTGCTTGGGACTAACTGGATTTTACTCTGAATAAAGTGCAATTTGTAGCCCTAGACATGCTTGACTAGCTGTCCCGTGACTAGAAATGTCTTTAAAAATAAGAAACCATGTTGGAAAAAATTAAAGAAAAATATAAATATAAAGAAAAACAAAACCTCACTCTGCATCCCCTTTTAAAAAAACCTTTGTGGGTGGTGCAAGGGAGACCACTATTCCTCTCTCCTCCATCTGCTATGGAGGTTGCCTATGACAGAACATCCCAGACAATCCCCCAGAATCTAGCAGGGGGATGGGAACCACCATTGTCTCACTTGTGATCATGTGATCTGATGCAGTGCTTGTATATCAAGACATTGCTTGTTGATCAAGGCAAAAATTAGAAAATGTTTGCTCGTCTTCCAAAATGCTCTTAAAACAAGTTACTCCTAAACCAAGGTATTACTGTATTAGTTTTACATTACCAGGCAATTGACCTGCAAACTAAAGAGTACATCTACCTATCCTCAGCTCTTGATAAACGAATAAAGACTGGAACATAGTTTGAAGCAAAACTAAAAGAGAAGCTACAAAGGAAGAAGAAAGGAATAAAGAAATGAATAGCTGACATTTTAGGAGGAAATAAAAAAACAGAGATGGTAGTTTTCAATCAGGCTTAAAAATCTTCAGTTCTGGGGAAACTGTTTGAAATGAATGCAGATTACTGATAAATATACTGTACACGTGATCACTGTTCAATCTAGTGGCACCTCTTTTGTTCATTAATATGAAGACATGAAACATTGCGTGTTTTTTCTTCTTCCAGCAAGAGTTCTTTACTTTTGTGGCAGTTTTCTCTAGTAGAGCAAAAACATAAAGAAGTCTGCACCATTTTAGCAGCTGTAATTGATGGCCAAAATTGAATTTTGGATGGGTCATTTATGATGTCTAAAAAGCACTGCCATGTTAATCCAAGTCAAGCTGTTCCAAATGAAATTTCTAACTGCAGTGCCAGGTTCCGATCCTGATGGACAGTCACGAACTTCTAATGTTTTTCTAACACACTTTCAGGCAACTCTACCTAAGGTCAATGTTTGCTTTGGGGGAACGGTGTGGTGTGCTTGGATTATGAAATGGCTGTGGAATGCAAGAGACCAGCAAAGGCTTCCCATTGGTCGCCAATGATGTCATATATGGACAACTTAGTGGGTAAAGCCCGGTAGCTGCTTTAAGTAGTTCTGACATTACCTCTTTTATTTTGCCAGTTTAATTCCATTTGAGACCACACTTTTTTTTTTTTTTAAAAAAGCAGTTTATACTGAAACCTTTTTACTGGACGCTTCAGCAGTATTGCTGGGTGCTAAAGGTAAGGTGAATAGCATTCTGTTTTCCAAAGCTTCACCGCACTGTGTGTTCTTTACATTTCTGCAACCTCAAGTGTTCAAGATGGTTAAATGAAGGCTCAAATAAGCTTCTGCTGAAATCTGTCATACTCTCTTTAGGCTCCCTCATAAAGAAAATACCGGAATATATGCCTCAATGTCCACTTTTGCCTTGATATAAAGCAACTTTAGAAGAAAGACTTAGTATCAGTAGCAGATCTTTTAACCTCTAGTCTGCAGTGGATTAACTACTTTGTTAAAAACAAATGTTTACACAAACACACAGTATGTTAAAAGTTGTGTAATAAAAATCCTCCAGACCATCAACAGGATATATTGTTGGACTTCACAAACAATGTGGCTACTGTTCTTATTTGCACATCGGAGGAGAGACCAAAGATATTAATCCCTGTACCAACTGGCACCAAGTAAAATTATCTGGTGGTGGTGGTGGGGAGAACCTTCAACAGTTTTTACCAACTGGGTTTCAACCACCTGCAACATCGCTTGTGTGACAAAGGCAGGCATATCAGGGCTTCTGTTGAATATCTTGGTATGCTGACATCCACATGTGGGGACTACAGATGGGCATGAATTGAAAAAATAACATTTTTGTTTTTTGTTTTTCATTGCGGGTCTGTTTTGGTTCGTTTTTGTTTTTCATGAATATTTTGGGGAAAAAATCATTTTTTTTTTTGTTTTTGTTTTATGTTTTTACCCGTTTTTTTTTGCATGATTTAAAGCATTTCCGCGTGCGGACGTCCCCCAACACCCCAGACCAGAGGGAAAACACTAAAAATGATGCTGGCAGGTAATAATTTCAAATAATTATCACTGCGTTTTTACAGATGTCCAGGGCGTTTTAATACCCAAGAAATCAATATTAGGCATCTGGGAGCCATTTTGGGTTGATGTCCCCTAACTCCCCTTAAAGGAAAAGAAATACAGCAAGCTGAGAAAAGACTTAAATGCATGTTTTAAGCACCCCAACCCCCCTGGTAGGTATTATCAGGCAGAATAAATTATTGCTGGGTTTTTATGGATATTCAGGACTTTTTTAACATTTAAAAACAGCTCATTTCATTGTGCGTCGCCATTAACGAAAATGAAATGTATCGAACCTAATTTTTGTGGTTCTGTTCTGTTTGTTCCAATTTATCACAATTTTCGTTTTTGTTTCATTACGTAACAAAACGAATAACGAATAACAGAACAATTTTTTTTCATTTCATGCCCATCTCTAGTGGGGACATGTGGTCCTTTCGGCCATCTTGGCCCAGAGCTCTGAAGGACTTTGATGGCCCAAAACTGCATTTTGTCTGAAGCCCATAAAAGTAAGTAGGAGTCACCAGGATAGCAGCACCCCATTCCTTGAGATTACGGGGCTAAATCTTGAGTCCAGGGATTCTTGTGATGTCACAGGAGTCGGCTCTTTGTCAAAGAACTGGATAGGCCAGGAGTTGGGTGAGCCAAACGTTTATTTATTTATTTATTTTTATATTTATATACCACACCAATTTCCCAATAGGGAAGTCTGGGCGGTTCACATAAAACCACAAAAGATCCACAAGATAATAAAAGTAAATGATAAGACAATAATAAAAAATAAAGGGGAACATACCCAACAACAATAAAAAAAAATAATTGGCAAGAGGCATAGGACAGCTGATGATAAGTACAAATCACAAAACAAAATGAAACAAAAGTTGGGAGGTGTTGATCAGAACGGCTCCTGCGTCTGGATCACATGACTGTAAATATAGGGGCAAGCCATTCTGTTCCCTGCATTAATCTGGAAGGATGAGCCCAAGTGAATGCAATCTGTATACTCAGTCCTCTGCCCCCTTCCTTCCCAGCGTTGTGGAGCACCGACATAGTGCAAATGCTGCAAGCTGGGAATGGCTGGAGTTGAATGCCTATAAGCCTTTAAGCTCTCCCACATACAAAAACTGAATTTTCTTCCCTTCTGCCACCACTGGCTTTGAGGTTCATCTCCCTGCCTGTAGACACAGGAAGACATTACAATCTCCTAAGAGTGTAGCTGGCTACCCTAATGGGGGCAGTGCCCAGTTGCATAATTCAGAGTCAGAATGGGATTGGAATACCCAGTCCCAGTCGCTGGGTTAATAATGGTTGTTTTGGAACTGTCTTCCAAACCAATTCTGTGAATAGCATATTTCAGTGAAAAGCTTAGATACCTTGGCACTATTCAATATCTGCTGTATAAACCAGGAATGTTTTGGTTTTTCTTCATATGACATAGATTTGTGAAGATTTTTTGGGTTTCCATCCCTAAAGTTCAGGATCTCTGTATCTGGAAGTTGAGCCATGGCAAGTGGACTTCTTTTCTTGAGAGACTGAAACGTTTCGCTGCTCATCCAAACAGCTTCATCAGTCTGGGTAAAGCTAGTTGTTGTGACTCAGTCCTCCACTTTATAGTTCACTTTGACCTCATGTCACCCTGGTCTGAAAAAGGCTCATAAGATGAACAATGGCCTGAACTGGCACATTAGGTGGAGAATAGTTTCAATGGGCCATTAGGTAGAAAATGTCCTAAGGTGTTGAAACCCATAAAGTATGGGTTATTAACTATGGCCTTGGTGGTGTTGGTGTGAAGGCCTTTTGATTTGTCTGGGTATTGTTGAAAGCACAGCCTGATAAATAGCAGATAGACTGTGCCTGAGACCCCCCACCACCACCTCTGTTGAGAGAGGGGTTTTCAATACTCACATGAATGGCTTCCCCGACCCCTCTCCCAAACCATCTATCTACTCTGACTAATATGTGTACATCCTCATCTTTGAAAGAGTGCCCTTTGTCCTTCAAATGGAGGTGTACTGCTGATTCTGGTCCTGAGCTGTTACCCCTCCTATGTTGGGCCATCCTCCTGTTTAATCTCCTATATAGATGTCTGCAAACTCCTCACTCTGTAGTTCAGCAATAGCGCTGAAACCTGGAAGTATGGCTCTTGTTTGTGATCATGAGAACTAGAAACTTGAGTTGTACTGGAAGCTGCATTTAAAAAGAAGAAGAAATTGCTTTGTGCTTTGGTTGACTTGCTTGGCCAGTGTTGCTGTTCTCTTCCTGCACAAATTGAGAGGTTTGTGAGAATCATTGCCTTGTCTGCTAACACTTCACACAGAAAAAAACCCAGGGCCGTTGCTTTTGATCATGCTTTGTTTGTATCGGTTGAGAAGCCTCCGTTTAAAATGGAGGGCTGATGAGGAAACTTTGCAACACAATGAATGTTCTGTGTCTTTCACAGTAGTTGTTCTCTTTCAGGGTGGCTTCCACTGCTCCAAAGGCATATTTCATGGAACAATTCACAGCATCAATGGAGCTTCTCAGCAAATGGGTGCTAAGTTCGTACAACAGGGCCTGTAAGAGGGCAGGCATTTGTTTTCACTACATGTCAAGGCCTTTTAATCCTTTTTATTTAGGCAGACCAGGAAGAGCTTGAGAGTAACAAACGGTGCCTCAGAGATGACCATGGATTATACGAAATGTCTATGAATGTTTTGTTTAACTGTATAATGGTCCATGCAAGCAGAATTTTTTCCCTTAAGGTTCTTCTGATGTATGGTGCCTACTGGAAAATTTAAGCAAGAAATTGAGGGATACTTGAGATTAGATGGTGATAAGTATTTGCAATACGCCTCTATTTCTCCTGTACATAAATACTTCAAGAAGAGTTGTAATAAAATGTATCAGTTAAGAAATTGCAGGTACAGATGGTTTCAACATGTTAACAGGATAGTTAAGAGACTCTTTAAAAAAACTGGCATAGCAGACAAGATCAGTTGGTTTTTAAAGTCTAGATGACTAGAACAAATACTCTTTGAAATTTCAAGGAAATTCCCATTGTCAAATGCAGCATATAGCGAAGGTAGGTGTTTGACTACAGCTCCTGGAAGGCTACCAAGGCTAGTGGCCACCAGGGCAGGGGATTCTGAAGGCTGTACTCGAAACAAGTGGCTATGCTAGCTGGAGAATTATGGAAGCAACACACACAAGCAATACAAACCTAACAAAAATAAAATCTTTTCCAAGCATTAGCAAATTTTAGCTCCACTTCTGGAATTTAGATTAATTATTTGTCCCCTGCTGTTTTTTTTTCCATTTAAGAAACTCCTCTGTTTAAAATTGCATTGTTAAGTATTGCACTATGTTCAGTGTAATGCCCAAGTGTAGCAGGAACCACCATCTTACTTCAATCTCCCCAATAAATCGCTGCTGGTGGGAGGGAAACATCCCCTCCCCCCACAGGTACTGTCTATTACTTCTTGAGGGAGAAAGAAACTACAGCTCCAGTGACATATCTGGAGGTCACTATCAACAAACTGAGCATGCCATGGGGCTTGTCTAGACAATGTGAAAGGAGCAGGGTGGATCTTCACAGGAACATTGCAGACCGACCTGTTGATACTCCTGGACCTCTCAGCGGCTTTCGACACCATCGACCATGGTGTCCTTCTGGATAGGCTGGCCAGGTTGGGGGTTGGAGGCACTGCCTTGCGGTGGTTCCAATCATTCCTGGCTGACCGTGTCCAGAAGGTGGTGCTGGGGGACAGTTGCTCTGCCCCGTGGCATTTATGTCACGGGGTTCCTCAGGGCTCTATACTGTCTCCCATGCTGTTCAACATTTACATGGAACCGCTGGGAGAGGTCATCAGGAGGTTTGGGCTGAGGAGTCAGCAATATGCTGATGATACTCAGCTCTACCTCTCGTTCTCCACCAATCCAGGTGAGGCAGTTTCTGTGCTGAACTCATGTCTGGGCCAGATAATGGACTGGATGAGGGTTAACAAATTGAAACTCAATCCAGACAAGACAGAAGTGCTGTTAATGGGTGCTTTGCCGGAAAGGTTAGAGGGCCATCTTCCTGTCCTGGATGGGGTTGCACTCCCCCTAAGGGACAGGGTCCGCAGCTTGGGGGTGCTCCTGGACCCCGGTCTAACTCTGGAAGCCCAGGTGGACTCAGTGGCCAGGGGTGCCTTCCTTCAGCTGCGGAAAATATACCAGCTTCGCCCTTACCTAGACGAGCAGAGCCTCATGACAGTTACGCATGCACTGGTAACATCGCGTATTGATTACTGCAATGCGCTCTACGTGGGGCTGCCTTTGAAGATGGTCCGGAGATTGCAACTGGTTCAGAATCGTGCGGCGCGGCTGGTAAGTGGTGGAGCCGCCAGGGATCACATCACGCCGATTCTGCGTAACCTGCATTGGTTACCAGTTGCTGTCCGAGCCCAATTCAAAGTGCTTGTTTTGACATATAAAGCCCTAAATGACTTAGGACCTAGATACCTGAAGGACCGCCTCCTTCCATACGAACCTACCCGGCTATTAAGATCGAGCCAGGGGGGGGCTTTTGAAAGAGCCATCCCTCAAGGAGGTGAGAGGGATGGCTTGTAGACAAAGGGCCTTCTCGGCAGCTGCTCCCAAGTTATGGAATGCCCTCCCTATTGAGATCCGCCTGGCGCCAACACTGATTACATTTCAGCGCCAGGTAAAAACCTTCCTGTTCCAGAAGGTTTTTAATTGATACAATATAGATTGTGGGTCCGCTGATGACAATTTTAGGATGATGATTTTAAAGAAGGTTTTTATTACTGTTTGATGATTTATTGATATTTTATTTATAACTATTTTAAATTGTTTTAATTCTTTGATTGTAAGCCGCCCAGAGACCTTTGGGTAGTGGGCGGCATATAAGTTGAATAAATAAATAAATAAATAAATAAATAAATAACTCTGTTGGACCCTCAGCCTTTGTCATATTGTGAAGTGGCCTTCAACTGGACCTTGAGATGAAAAGTAAACAAAATGTATTTATTTATTTTATTTTAGAGTATTTTTACCCCACCTTTCTCCTTGAAAAAGGACCCAAGGCAGTTGTACAAATCCTAGAAATACTCACAGAAGTATCTGGATATTTAAGGTATTTGATTGTAGGCGCAGAACCCGAAAAAGATAATCCAGATCGCTGTGTGTAAATGCACCATACACCCAAGAGCCAAAGACTATTTTAAATGAAACTGATATATCATCCTGTTGCCATTTGTCTGAAGAAGTGGACTTGATCCACAAAAGCGTACTTTAAAATATTACAATTAGTCTTTCAGGTTTTTGCATTTTTGCTTTGCTGTGTTTTGTTTCTTTGGATTTTGCCCACTGTGAATGAATTACTACAGGCAGGATTTTCATCAGAGCATTCTGATGATAACTCAAACATCCCTGCTTGAATAGAGGACTTCTTCTAGGCATTTGGATTCATTGTCTCCAAAGCAATAAATGGGTAGAGAACCTGTTGAAAAAGAACCATGACCATTGCTTTGTGTTGAGTAAGGTGCTTTTACACGGCCCCTAAGATCCGAGGCAAAGGGCTCCCAGAGCTTAAAAATGTTTTCCCACCAGCTCCTGACTTTCAAAAAAAAATTAAGTACGATCACGCCCACCTAAGTGCGTCCCAGCACACTTTTCAAGTACCTGGCCTCCAGGAGGTAAAAAAAATCTTCCGATGCGGATTGTAAAGCTGTGAATGCCAGGCTCCCTCGCCTTCTGTTTTTTTTTTCTTTTTGTCTCCGCCACCTCTTTAAGAGACAGGAATCACTACAGAGCTGCTTCGACCGCAGATGGAGGTGAGCCTGCATTTTTTCTCCCTTTTTTTCTCCCTCCCCTCACGCAGACAGGAACAATGGAGTGCGGAGGGGTGGGAACACAGGAAGAGCGACAAACCCCCCACGATCTCTGGTCCGAATTTAAGTTGTCACCGGATTTTAGAGGTCATGTAAAAGCGCCCTCAGAAGTGGTTATTTGATGAAAAAGGAGTCAGAATTTGTGATTCCCCCCCCCCTTTGTGAAATACTCTTTGAGACCAAAATGAGACCTTGTAGTTCATCCGGCTGTTAATATTGATGTTGTAAACATTAAAGTTGGTTATTGCTGTGTAAAGCTTGGTACATTAGAACATAAGAAGACCTGTGCTGGGAAAGGCTAAAGGTCCATCTAGTCCATCTTCCTGTACCTCACAGTGGCCCCACCAAATGTGTCTGGGAGCGCACAAGACTAGATATCTATCTTCTGATACCACTCCTCTGCTTCTGGTCCTTGACGTACCCTGGTTCCAAGCATGGAGATTACACATCTCCATCATGGTTTGTAACCTGTGATGGACTTTTCCTCCAGGAATCTGTCCAATCCCCTTTTGAAGGCATCCAGGCTAGATGCCATCACCACCTCATGTGGCAGGGAGTTCCACAGACTAACAACACGCTGGGTATAAAAATATTTTCTTTTGTCTCTTCTCACTCTCCCAGCCCTCAATTTGAGTGGATGTCCCCTAGTTCTGGTATTTTGTGAGAGGGAGAAGAGTGTCCCTCTATCTACTTTACTCATGCCCCGCATTATTTTGTACGTCTCAGTCATATCCCCCCTCAGGCACCTTTTTTCCAGACTAAAGAGCCCCAAAGGTTTTAGCCTTTCCTCATAAGGGAGGTTCCTCCAGGCAATGTGGGAATGATATTGCAAGGCAGAATCGGGCCACTTCCTGGCATTTGGAATCATGGAGACCAAAGCAGTATCTGATATCCATAAACAAAGATAATTTTTTTGGGATAGGATTAAATCTAGAATGTAAAAAACAGTGACCTAAGGGTTCCCAATGAAACCATATGGGAAAAGGCCATACTCCTCTGTTGCATATGTAAAGTGCAGAGCAAAATTGCTGTCATCTTGGTCCTGGGTTCAGCATATATGGGACAGTACAGCAAATAATGTTGCACACCCTCTATTGCTTGTGTTCCACATATTAAATAAATAAATGAAATACGTCTGTGAAGATTCTCAGTCATCCAGGTGTGTTTATCTGGGAGTTGAGTCATGGCTACTGGACTTCTTTTTTGAGAGATAGAAACGTTTCGCTGTTCATCCAAACAGCTTCATCGGTCTGAATACAGCTAGTGCAAGTAGTCCTTCTTATAGTCAGCTTGACCTCTTGTCCCCTGGTCTGATTGGCTCATAAGATGAACAATAGCCTGAATAGGCTCGTTAGGGAGACATTAGTGTCCATGGCCTTAAGGTAAACAATGGCCTAAGGTGCTGAAACCCAGCCTGTTGTCTTGGGTGTCTTCCCTAGTGAACTTAATATTAAAACCATGGTATCCTTTGATGTTACATCACTCTTTACCAGCATACCCACCACTGATGCGCTAATAATGGTAAAGAGAAGATTAAGAGAAGACAGCACCCTCACCTCCAGAAGCCGCCTCAACCCAGACCAGATAGGCCTGCTCCTGGACCTGTGTCTGAACACCACATATTTCATGTACAGAGGGGACTTCTACAGACAGAAGCATGATTGTGCCATGGGTTCCCCAGTGTCACCAATTGTAGCAAACCTATACATGGAAGAAGTGGAGAAGAAGGCACTCAACACCTTCCCAGGGACAACACCATCCCACTGGTTCAGGTATGTAGATGATACCTGGGTGAAAATAAAGACTCAGGAAGTACAGGCCTTTACAGACCACATCAACGCAGTGGATCCTAATATTAAGTTCACTAGGGAAGACACCCAAGACAACAGGCTGGCTTTCCTGGATTGTGCAGTCATCATCAGACCTGACCATGGCCTGGGAGTAGAAGTTTACAGGAAACCCACCCACACAGATCAATACTTACTGTTTGACTCCCACCATCCATTACAACACAAACTAGGAGTCATCAGGACCCTAAGCCACAGAGCAGAGAGCATCCCCACCTCCACAGAAGCCAAGAAAAAGGAAGACGGGCACCTGAAGACAGCACTTAAGGCCTGTGGATATCCAAAGTGGGCCTTCAACAAAGCAGTGGGCCATCCCAGAAGAACAAGGGATCAGTCAGAGACCCAGACCCAATGGAAGAACCTGGTCATTCCTTACATGGCGGGAGTGTCGGAGAAGCTTAAAAGGATTTTTGGCAAATACCACATCCCTGTTTATTTCAAACCCAGGAACACATTAAGGCAGAGACTTTTCCACCCAAAGGATCCGATACCAAACCATAAAAGGAGCAATATAGTATATGCAGTCCAATGCAGTGAAGAGTGTTCAGACCTCTACATTGGAGAAACTAAACAGCCATTAAACAGAAGAATGGCCCAACATAGGAGGGGTAACAGCTCAGGACCAGAATCAGCAGTACACCTCCATTTGAAGGACAAAGGCCACTCTTTCAAAGATGAGGATGTACACATATTAGACAAAGAAGAGAGGTGGTTTGAGAGAGGAGTAAGGGAAGCCATTCATGTTAGCATTAAAAATCCCTCCCTCAACAGAGGTGGTGGGCTCCGGCATAGTCTATCTGCTACTTATCAGGCTGTACTTTCCAAAGTACCCAGGCAAATCAAAGAGCCTTCACCACCAAGGTCACAGCTAAGGACCCATTCTTGATGGGTTTCAGCACCTTAGGCCATTGTTTACCTTAAGGCCATGGACACTAATGTCCCCTAACGAGCCTATTCAGGCTATTGTTCATCTTATGAGCCAATCAGACCAGGGGAGAAGAGGTCAAGCTGACTATAAGAAGGACTACTTGCACTAGCTGTATTCAGACCAATGAAGCTGTTTGGATGAACAGCGAAACGTTTCTATCTCTCAAAAAAGAAGTCCAGTAGCCATGACTCAACTCCCAAATAAATGAAATGTTTAAAAATACACTGAGATCTTGGGTATATGGTCCTTCCAACTAGTGTGATGACATAGTTTGAAATCTTAGTGCCCAAATGCTTCTCTAAGGGAAGGGACTGACAGTTCAGATAGCTAATAATGCAAATAAGAGGGGAATAATGAAATCTTAATTGAATTTAGATCTTGCCGAGTATAAAAAGCCCTCAGCTTTTCCTTTACACATTTGCAGATTTGCTCCAGAGTTCTTGTATGGAATTAAATCAAAGGTTAGCATTTCTTGTCCACAGCTAGCCATCCCATCATTTTGTCTGCCGGATTTCATTTGCTCTAGGAAACATTTCTTAGGTAACCTGGAATCACTTTGCTTGAAAATATTCTTCAAGCAGGAGTTATCATCTTCCTATATTGTATCCTGGCCTTTCAGCTAAGGTCAAGAAATTGCTAGCAAATCAACTGCTAGGTAAAAGGATCCATCACAGCAGCTTTGGGTAAAATGACATAAAAGCTATTGCTCGGTAAAGGATGAGATCACAAAGCACAGAGACAAATGGTCTTAGTTGATCTCAAGGTGCTTCAGATGTGCGGTGTTGTGGTCTACTGCTGCAGATTCCATGAGGAGGATTCACCTGAGGTTTGTTTTATATTTAGCTGTATGGAATTAGCGTGTTTTTCCATTGCCTCTGAAATTCCTAGTGCTACCTCTGTTCTACAATTGGTTGAAATTCTGGTAAGCTAACGAGAGAGCAGAGGAAACTTTATTAGGCCTACTGCACACACCCTAGGACTCATTAGTGGACACCTTTCTGATTTATAAGGATGAATTTTTAGAACATTATTGAAGAATAACATTGACTTTATGACAGACCACCCTAACACTTTGACTTCTGTTGGCAAGCTTGGTAAGGCAGGTGGTTAAAGGCAGTTAAAAAAAAGGCACTATGAAACTCAGAGTTGACTGCCAAATTTGTTAAAGAGGAATTCAGGGGTGGATGGAAATAATTTTTATTCCATAAGATATAATTTATGTAGTTTGGGTTGTATAAAGTGGAATTTAGTAATCGGCTTTGGTGTGTGCGCGCGTTGGGGGCTGGGATTTACTGTTGCAGGCAGTGTTTTGACTAACAATCAAGGTGGGTCTTTCCTAAGCATCTTCTTCAGCAGCTGGTTGTGTGTGATCGCATTGTGCAAGCGTGTGTGTATTTATGGTGCTCTCAGCCAGAGGTAAATTGGGCTGAGACACAAGACATGTTTAGAAACTTCTTACATAGTGCATCTGGCACGAGAAGACATGAAATATCCTAATAGAAGTCTGGCAGGTTCTTTCTGCAGACATGACGTTTGTGGAAAAGGAATTAAAATAAGGGAAAAATGTGATTTAAATGTGAAAATATTAACAACATTCATTCCCCCTCCCCTTAAGATCTCATAAGTGTTTCATGTGAAGTTAGAATGAATGTTTACCTTCATACGCATTTTGTATTTTGTTGTACATAATGATAGAAGCACCTTAGCTGTGCTATACCTCAAAACAATGTTATTTTGCTTCCTTTTTAAATAGAGATGTGGGGATAGTAGCCTCCAGATGTTATAGTGTAGGTAGTATCTTTACTCATAAGAATGTAAGAAGAGACGTGGTAAATAGATTGAAGGCCTACTCTCTCTAGCAACATCTTCACATAATAGTAGGCCAATTGCCTATGTCATTGTTGGTGAACCCATGGCACGGGTGTCAAAGGTGGCACTCGGAGCCCTTTCTGTGGGCATCCGACATCGCCCCTTCACAGCCACCTGTATTCAGGCTAAATTGCTGTGACTTTGTGAAAAATTAGTGGGTTTTGAATCGCAGTGTCGGCACTTGGTCTCTGAAAGGTTTGCCATCACTGGCCTGTGTGAACTCACCAGCAGGATGTCAGGTCATTAGAAACCCTCCCACATATACTTCCCTCCGCCTAACAAATTGGAAAACCCATCTGGTCTATCCCACTACTCCATCCACACATTAAGACTCCTCAGTTTGCTTTTCTGGCTGGCCTCCATGTGAAATAATGGCATTTCTGAGAAAAGGAGCTTCATGAACCTGCTTTTAAAATTTCCTCGCAGAAAACCTAGATTTAGATTCCATGACTGTGTTTCTCCATGTCACTAGTACTGACCTACATCATGACGAGTCACTCCACTCTATCACTGTCTACCAGGCTACCAAGGCAACAGGCGACCTCCACAATCTTCACATTATTGTTGGCATAAATGTCGCTGCCTATATCTCACATCAGAAAACTGTCCAATAGCTCAAGCCCTTATGTCCATCATCATTGGTCCTGGATTGTGATGCCACTATCACAACATTAAAGCTTTGTTCACCAGCATCTTTGCCATTCTCAGCTTTTCCACCTCAGCAATTATTGCTTCAGAGGATGAAACCAATAGTTCTTTAATGGAACTGATAGAATATTTTCTTTGTCCTAGGTGGGCTGATTTAATGTTCAGGTTTAGTATCGTCAGAGACAGTTTCATGTTCTCACTCATACCAGTCTGGCAATATGATAATTTTCTCTCATACGCTTCCCCTTTATCCAACGTCCCAATGAAAGCTGTTTTGCATTAAGGAAGATACTGTGATATGGGCAACATTTTCTCCCATGAGACTGGCATTTGCTTGGCATATATCTCTGTGTGTCTGTCCTATTGACATATTTTATGATGCTCTGAAAAAATATAATTAAATAATCTTGTAGTTCAACATTACAACCAAGTCTGGACTGTCAGTTATCCATGCATTGGTAACATCCAGTTATCAAGTGACTTTGAAGATTATTGGAACAGATTGGCTGGTACGAACAATGCTTTCTAGCCTACTTTATGGAATAGAGCACACTGAGTGTGTCTTATCAGTTTAAAAGATCCCAGGGGTTTTGTGATACAATTGATTGCTTGACTGGTGCTCAGCACTAAAGCCTGTTAGTGTATGACATTTTAATATCTGCAGCACCAAAAGAAAAGGCAAGGGAGGTGATGTTTATGACAAAGGAGATGATTTTCAACAGTCATGTGTGATGAAGAAGAGTAGAAGCAGAGTCATGCCCTACTATATATGTTCATGATAGCTACATCTTGATTTGACCGAAGAACCAACAGGCTGATAGTCTCTGATTGATAATGGGTATGGGAAGTGTAATAAGAATGGGAATCTCTTTGGAAGATAAATCATTAATTAGATCCATAAGAGATTGTTGGTCAAAGACATGATATGACATGGTTACAAGAGTTTGCTTCCTCTCCCACCACTTTTGTAACCCAGCTTCACAACCAGAGTCCTTGACAGATAGAACTGGTCCCATTCTTTAAACCCGTG
Organism: Phrynocephalus forsythii; assembly: GCA_029282475.1. Classification (NCBI taxonomy): domain Eukaryota; kingdom Metazoa; phylum Chordata; class Lepidosauria; order Squamata; family Agamidae; genus Phrynocephalus; species Phrynocephalus forsythii. Next base: position 159,216,460 of record JAPFRF010000002.1, on the reverse strand, counting down.
AGAACCTAATTTTGAAAGAGTTTGGTAGAGATGGTGTATTTTACCCCTGTGGGCCTCAGACTTTGAGATATGGACTGAAATTGTTATATGCAAGGGGGGGGGAGTCAGGGGGGGAAATAGTATATGCGGTAAGGATATTTAACTTGTGGCTGATTTCTTACAACCTATTTCAGATTAAGATCTTGAGTTGATTGTTTTTAAATGCAAGATGATAGAGATTTTAAGTTCAGAGCTCTCCAGATTGTTCTTTGACGGAGTAGACTGGATCCAGAACTGTGGTCTTGTTTGACTGAAGGACAAGGCCTGGGAAGTCCCAAAATCAGAGTGGAGGCAGTGCCGGGAGTTTAGGCTGGTTTAGCAACGGTTCCCCCAAAATCAAGCCAGGCCAGTAACCAAAAGAGAGTGGCCAAGGCATGTAGTCAGCCATTATAAAGAGTATATGCAACCCACAAGCCAGCAGTCAGGGCTAGAGCAAACAAGATAAAAGTGCAACAACCAGCAGAGATCTTTTAGATATCTGGGCTACTGGAGTCCTACTCAGTGATCAGCTGTGGCCTTTGGCCCACCTGGAAGGAAGGATTTGATCTCTGGGGGAGCTCTCTCTTTCAGAACGAGTAGCTACTCCTTGAGGAGGCTTTTCTCCTGCAACGTCTTCTGACTCTTCCCCCAAAGCTGAACATTTTGTCTGGGAGCTTTTATATGGGTACGTAGCTTTGGTCTGTGTTATCCCTATGGACTGGGCAGGGGTCCAGCCTCCTCCTCCTCCTCCTCCTCCTCCTCCTGTAACTTGGCCACAGAGCAACCATCCCCTGCAGGCTTAGGTTCTTGGCCTCCCCACAAGGATCCAAGAACTGCAGGACCTGGCACTTGGTCGTCAACAGTGAGTTCTTGGCTTTCTGGCTCACCCTGACTGCAGGGTTCTTCTGGCAGAGGCACGAGACAGGTGAAACTGCCTCGTTTAGGACTCTTCTTGCATCTAGGACCTCTCTGCCACAGTAGTTTGATTACCAGCTCGTAGTTTCATCATAGGTGTTAGGTTACCTTGATGTCATTTTGGGGAGCAATCGACAAAAAACCACCACTGGCTTCAAGTTGTCTACATGCCTGTCTTATTTTCCATTTGGTTTAAAACAGACATGCAAAAATTAAAATGCTGGCTGTGAGATTGCACCACATCTCCGCCCGCCCCCCCGGTCTCTCTCTTACTTCTCCACTAGGAGTCCAAAGGTATAGTGAATCCAGAAGGTACTCTGGGTAACTTGGAGAGTAGTTCACTAGGGAAAGACAATGAGGCGAGTGAAACAAGAGACATCTCGGGAACCGTTTTTAACTTCCAGGCCAAAGCTACTGTTAAGTCTCTCAACTCACTGCTGTTGGGAATAAGCATTACCTGTCTTTCTGGCTGGATGGTGCTGCTGGGAATCACCTTTAGGAACGGGTACACTTTTTAAGGGTGTTGTTTGCATTTAACTTTCAATTCCATCAATAAACTTTCAACCTTCAATTAGTGGGACATTGGAGTGTGATCCAAACCATAGGCCTTCAACATGATCCCACACGTGCTTGCTCAAAATGATCAGTAATGTAATGGAACACCCATGTTCAGAAGCAAAGTGTCCCTGGACAGCTAGTTGCTCTCTGGGACAAACCACAGGATGCATTAGTTGCCTTCATTACTTTCTCGTGGGGTTTTCTGAAGCCTCTCAATGGATGCTGGTAGGTAAAAAGGATATGAGATGGAGCTTGATCTGTAAGCTTCTTTCTTTGTATTACTCTGTTCACAAAGAGCAGGAGGAAGTTTCATCATGTGGTTCTCTGAATGACGATGAATCCCTTCCTTAAAGCATTGCTTCTTGGGTCATTTGGCTAATGTGCACAGATTATCTTGCATAAAGGCATCAAAGCTCATGCAAACATTACACAAGAGCTGTGCAGTCACCTCTTCCTTGGTTTCATCTGTGTTCCCTTGGAATTGTGTGAAAATGCAAGATTTTTGTTTGTTCTTAAGGCCTTGGGTCCAAATAACGACCTAGAACCACAGGAAGTTCATTTTACCAAGACGGTGTAACCCAGTAGAGCATTCCCTGTATAACTATCATCTGAGGATCGGCATCTACTAGTTGCAGTATTCATGTTCTGCAGTTGGCTGGCACCAAACTAAGGGCCTGATCACACTAGCAGAAAACCCCAACTCTTGTACCAGGTTCTCCTTTATAAAAAGGACTCAAATTTGGCAATGTATGTGCAGATTGAAGCACCAAGGGAGCAAGTTTTTCTGCTTCTCTGGCAGAAGTTTGTTTATTTTGCAGCAAATGTGGAATCAATTTGGCATACACTGGCAACTTTCTAAAAAAACCCTGCTCTCTGATGCAGTGCAATACCAGCAAGAGGTGGTGGTTAGAGATGGGCACGACTAGGGAAAATGACGTTTTCAAGTTGTCGTGTGTCGGAGGCAGTCCGTTTCGGCTCGTTTCCGTTTTTCGCAAAATTTCACAAAAATTAGTCGGTTCGTTTTTTTGTTTTTTCATTGTCGTTAGTACTGGTTGGGGGGGTAGCGGGCTCCTGGAGGGAGCTGCAGGAGTCAGCCAGAGCCACAAGTGACGAACTGGCAGACTCTTTGCACCCGCTGTGTCTCATGTACTTGCATGTAGTGCAATGCAAGTAGATCTGGCTTAGGGTTAAGACGGGTTAGCGCAAGGGCTAGGGTTAGGCTAGTTACGGGTGAGGTTAGGGTGAGTATTGGGGTGCACCTCTGGGTGCCTCTCTGACCCACTTAGAAGGACAGTGTACTGGCATATGGGTTAGGCTTAGGCTTAGGGTTCGGGTTTGGGCTACGATTAGTGGGCTGTCTATGCCCGATTGGCACATCCCAGAAGTCTCTGTGGTCAACCTGGCCAACCTGGTGAGCCCATCATTGCAAATGTGCAGGTTGCAAAAAAAGGTGTAAAAAATAAAATAAAAAAAAATAAAATCAACAGAGACTTTTTTTTTGCAAGAAAAACCCACTGCTGCTACTGTAAAAATTCAAGCATTTAAAATAGCTAATTTTCGCATGTTTCTGTGGTGCTTTGGTGGGGTTTGGGGCAACGATTTCAAAAAAAATATTGCGGTCGCCATTTTGGATCCCCCGCACTGCATGGCAAATGGATGCGCCCTCCCAGCCTGGTACCAGCAGCGCAGCAGTAGCAATAGCCAAGGAGAGGGGGGCGGGGAAACCCCCCCAAATAAAACACCCTTCTGGCCTAGTAGGTGCCCTCAGACAGTTTTCGCCTACTTTTAGGGCTGGGAATCGGTTTTTTTTAACTTTTAAAAACTTTTTTCTGTGCCGCTTGGCATTGCACGATCGCCGCGATGCAAGTAACGAGCACGACAAAATCAGACCAAATTGTTCGACAAATCAGAACCAAATTGTTCGTCGTGCCCATCTCTCGTGGTGGTGGTGGTGGTGGTGGTGATTGTACCATTCCCCTACCCCCCAATTGCTGGCTTACCCACTTGACCACCCCCAGTCACTTATCCTGCTGCCCTGCCACCTTACCTGTGCCCTCTTTCTTTTTCCATACCTGACTCTTTCCCTTCTCATCCTCTGCCCTGAGGGGGATGCCTGAGGGGGGATATGTTTGAGACGTACAAAATAATGCAGGGCATGAGTAAAGTGCATAGAGGGAAGCTCTTCTCCCTCTCACAAAATACCAGAACTAGGGGACATGCACTCAAATTGAGGGCTGGGAGAGTAAGAACTGACAAAAGAAAATATTTTTTCACCCAGCGCGTTGTTAGTCTATGGAACTCCCTGCCACAGGATGTGGTGATGGCATCTGGCCTGGATGCCTTCAAAAGAGGATTGGACAGATTCCTGGAGGAAAAGTCCATCATAGGTTACAAACCATGAGGGAGATGTGTAATCTGCAGGCTTAAAACCAGGGTACTTCAAGGGCCAGATGCAGGGGAGTGGTATCAGGAGACAGATATCTAGTCTCATGCGCTTCCAAAAGCATCTGGTGGGGCCACTGTGAGATACAGGAAGGTGGACTAGATGGGCCTTTGGCCTGATCCAGCGGGGCTCTTCTTATGTTCTTTATGTTCCATTCTTTTTGTCCCCTGCTGCCCCATTGACCACTGCCTGTTAGGGATAGGCACGAAACGCCAAAATGGTGTTTCATTTCATTCTTCGTTTCTCCCCTTCGTTTGTATTATGTTTGTATTATGGTGCTTCTCCCTCTTCGTTTGTATTATGTTTGTTTCCTTTGTTTTTTCCCCCTCACACTGACCAGCTGGCCCACGGGCCGGGTTGGTGCGTGTTTTAATTTTAATTTTTTTAAAAAATTTTCTTCTCGTGCTGACCAGCTGGCCTGCAGGCCAGGTCAGCATTTTTTTTAAAAAAAAAAAAAGTTTTATTTTTCTTATCTCACGCTGAGCAGCTGGCACATGGGCTGGATCGGTGCAGTTTTGTTTATTTATTTTTTAAAATTTCTTTTTGCACTGACCAGCTGGCCTGTGGGCTGGGTCAGTGCCTTTTTAATTTTTTAATTTTTTTAAAATTTTCTTATCTCATGCCGACCAGCTGGCCCATGGGCTGGGTCGGTGCATTTTTTTCATTTGTTTTCTTTTCTTGCGCTGACCAGCTGGCCTGCGGGCTGGATTGGTGTGTTTTACTTAAAAAAATTATCATGCTTTTTTGTTACCTGTGGCAGGCTAGCAGCATTTTACAGAGGAAATGAAATGGTTCTTTTTAATGTAAAAAAAAAATGATTCATTTCATCTGTAATGAAATGCTGTTTCATCATTTCATTTCATTTTGTTATGTAACAAAATGACAAAATAGCATTTCATTTTTTGTTTTGTGCCCATCCCGACTGCCTGTGACTAACGTTATTTTGGCAGGGGGTGGGGGTGGGGTTGGAGGAGGAGGAGGAGGAGGAGGAGGTGGAGGAGGAGGGGCACTCTTCCCATCTGGGGGAATTCTCTGATGCTGCTGCTTCCAAGTGGCCTCAGGCAACTGCCGGGGAAGCCACGAGAAACTGGTGAGCCAAATATCACAACTAGGACTGGGGGGCTCCTTCCAGCTGGTGTGTGTGTGTTCTTGTTGGCTTCATGGGGTGGGTGGGTGGGCGTCCTAAAGAGGATCAACAGCCCTGGTAGTGGGGATGCCTATAGAGAATTCAAAGCCACCTGACTGTCACATGGTCTCTCATTTGCCTCACTGAAGGCCATGGTGCCAACGATCAATGCAGATCCGGCCGATTCCTCTCCAACACGCTGTGATTTCCCCTCGCGGAATCCCCTTTGGGAGGATCAATGCAGTGGTTCCTTTGAAGCAGATCCGTAAGTTGTCTTCTCACCAACATCCTGGGTAGCAACCCTGTGGCCAGGTGCTTTTCCGTATTGCATTTCCACTTCTTCTTGCCATTTAGTACAGGGACAAAAAACAAAAGCTGGAACATAGATTACAATCTTCCAAAAGGACTGGAAATTTGAAAAAGGAAAAAACAAAACCAAACCGAAAAACGGGTCACCTTCTGCTTTTTCTTTCTTTCTTTCTTTCTTTTTTGTATGAACATGAACACCCCAGCACCTGGAAACGAAGGATGAAAGCCGGCATTCATGCAAACTTACTCTGTGGCTGCCATGTCACGAGTGATTCAGGAGCTCTTCCTTACATTGGATTAATCGTCTAAAGAAGTTAGGGTTTGGGGGTTGGGGGTTGGGGAGTGAGTAAATGATATCCTGTTGGAAAGAATATTCCGTCTGAGTGGCTCATGTATTGCTTTTATTACAGTGCAGTAGCTGGAAGTTCTTAGACATCTGTGTGATGAATCATGGTCCAGAGAACAAGAGCAATTAGCTACATTGAGGCCAGAAAAAGTCTCGGAAGGTGTCTAATTGAGTGACTTGCAACAGTGCCAGGAAACAATGTGAATTTGACAAGCATCCCACAATTCATTTCTACACTGGCCCTTGTGGGACATAATTTGTTACCATGTACGTATTACCCTAGATAACTAATCCAATTTATTCAGCGCCCACTGAAGCCAGACATGCTTGGCTAATGACTTTTCAAAGTAAAGGATGTTGTTAAAGGCAAATCACTTTACAGGCCATTATTAAATCTGTGATCATTTAAATATTAAAAGGTGATTTGTTGTTCTTCGTTCAAGGCCATGCGTCCTGTGGAAAATAAGTTAAGTGAAAGACAACCTTAAAAGAACAAAGAACTTTTTAAAAGTGCAGTTGTTAAATGAATTTGAAGAATAATAGACATATTTTAAAAATATTTTTTTTAAAAAAATTAAATTATACTATGGATATGTGAGACATTCTAATGTGTACCTAGACAATTATGCTTTGTATACTTCCATCAGTACTTTATGTTTGAGATTGAGAGTATTTCATGGTTGTCAATTTTTTTTTGTAATTGCTACTAGTTTCTTGAACAAAACACTGACCAGATATTTTGCTTTGAGGTGGGCTATGGCTCATTAATATCCAAATTACAGTTAGTAGCATGTTATGATTGTGTGGATTATATTATTTCTTAAAGTTTTTCCATGCAAAGCACAAACCCAGCTAAAATTTCTGCTGAAAGCACAAACGAACACCAACATAACTGACTAGAGTTGTAAGCGTTTTGTGTTGTCGTCAGTTTCACCGATCCAAACAGAAGATGTCGGAAGATACTCTGATTTCTGACAATGATACAGATTTTTTTTTGAAAACCTTTAAACACTAGAGTAAACCCCTGAGGACAAGAAAGAGTGTATTATTCCTTACCAGCTAGTATTGAGAGCATTATAGCCCTTTCTTTTAAAGGACTATTTAGCAATAGTGGGGGGAGAGAAATCATCTTTACTACACTGATGGACTCAGGCTGAGGTCAAGGTACAGAAGTGCCCCCCCCCTTTTTTCCTCGCGTCTTTTTCTTCCTGTGTAATCATGTATTATGGTCACCTGGCAGATATCCTAGGATAGTGGTTTATACCTTTGTAACTGGTCTTCCCTAAATTAAATGTGGTATGTTAATCTATACAGTACCCCTCAAATAGGACATTTCCTTTCCCCCTCCTTTTATTTGCCCCTCCACCTCCTTTTTTGAAAAAAAAATGTGTACAGGAGGTACTTCACTGCCAAAATGCATTTGCTGGCCAAGCACTGGGCCATTAAAAAAAAATCACCTCCACCTTATCTTCTGCGGAGGAGAACCCACAGTACAGGCAGACATGTGCTTTGACAGGCGGACACATGCTTTGAGTGGCAAAGCTCTTCCAGGACATCAAGGCCTGGTTGACAGAAGCATCTCAGCACGTTGGAACGTCAATTGTACTGCACGATGAAACACGGAGCAAACATAGAAGCAGCCTCCCAGCATGTAGATAGAGCACGGAAAGTGTGTGTGTGTGTGTGTGTGTGTGTGTGTGTGTGTGTGTGTGTGTGTGTGTGTGTGTGTGTGTGTGTGTGTGTGTGTGTGTGGGGGGATAAAAAAGAATTATCAATGGCCAAGAGTTGGCTGAAGCCTCCAAGAGAAAGTCAAAATTCATGAGGAGAAAGTAGGAAACATTTTGGTGGTGTGCCCACAGCCTCACACAGCATAGTGAAATGACATAAAATAATCTCTCAATCTCTCTCTCTCTCTCTCTCTCTCTCTCTCTCTCTCTCTCTCTCTTCTTGCTTTAGCTCTTTAAACTTCAAAATCTGTTTGACCAGAAGCCATTAAAGGTTAGTGGCAAACTCGACATTATCACCTCCATGGCTAACCTGATTTAGATATTTAGATATCCCCCATCAGGTAGTGTCAATGCCGGAAGAAGAGGGAAGGGATTGAGTGTAGGAGTGCCAACTCATGGCTGTACTACCTGTTTTGTCATATTCTACCTACGCTTCTGGGGGGTGGGGACCAGAGGTGCCCTTCAGGTGCCCTCCACATCCACCCAGATTTGAAGACAATTAACAAGGCCTCACAATATCCCTTTGTGTCCTTTATGGAATGTGGGAAGCAATTTTGTTATGGTTTGAGGATCCCACACACCCCTACATTTCCCTGAATCATTAACTTTTTAAAAAGCAGATTTTTTTTTGCCACTAAGGGGCATTAATTTTGCACAATCTTTGCCCGCATCCCGGGCATCTGGAGGTTGCCCACTTTAATGTCAAGGATGACTTCTTGAAGAGAGGAGAGGAGGTTTCAGCATCCATGGAGACGTCCCCAAGACTGAGAATAGAGGAGAACCGTTTTTCTCTTCCGAGCGGTGATGGTAGGGATGCTAATCCACTTGTCCCCTTCTTGTGTATACAGTACACAGTGAAGAATGCCTGGACAGGGCTTCTATGTGCTGCCTAATGTAATAACTACTTTTCATTATGAATGTATGGGATTTATGAAAGGAGCTGGTGAACAATGAACATGGAACACGGTGACGCTCTGGCCAAGTGAATTCCTTTTGGATATTGACAAAAGCAGTACCTGGGAGAGGGTTTTGGGAGAGGGTTTTGGCTGCGTAGATCGTCTGCATTTTCAGGGGCGGGTGTGCATGTCTTTTGCATTCTGGCTCTTGCTGGGTAAACAGTCCAGCCATAAATGTGGCTGTACTGTCGTGATCAATCTTTCGTGTCCATGCCAAGTCACTGGAAGTCATTAAAGAGTCGTGCGGGGGGGGGCGGGGCGGGTTACAATGGAGAATTAATTATCCAACAATTAAACCGTCTTTATTTCATCTTCCCACACTTATTAGCGAGCTAGAGCTCCCCACATCCTCTTCCGCACCAAAGCTTTTCTGCCTCCGGTGTGGATGCCTTAGGTCTGCCTTCCCCTTTCTGCACAACTTTATGGCTCCCGTGAAATCGCCGTGCTCTCCTTGTTGATATATTTGTTCCTTTTCACAGTGAGATGCTGTTTCCAGATGTCTGTCTAAGTCAGCAAAAGAGGAGGGGGCAGGGGTATCTGAAATCGACATTTGAAATGTTCAGACACAGATGTAGGAGGAGGAGTTGGGGTGAGAAAGTACCACTATTCAGTAAAATGAAGAGCGCTTTGATGTCCAGTGCATCTGTTCATCAATAAAAGTTTGAAAAGCGTCCTGTAATCACAGACACTGGCCTGTGTGGAGCAGAATATTTGTCGAGGTGAGGGGTGGGGGAGAAGGATAATATATTCCACAGAGAGATCGTCGGCGTATGTAGTTTAGGAAAATTGCATGAGTCGAGCAAGCCAGCTAAATCTGAGCATTCAGAAGCTCTGTGTTGATCATAAATTCTGTCCAGATGTGAAAGTTCTGCAGCCTTTGCTTCAACTGCACAGCAAAGGCTTTGCAGCCTGAGTCGGCATTGCGCAGATAGAACAGAAAGCAAACAGCAATCCCAAGGTAAACTTGAAAGCACAGGAGGATGCTTTGGCGTTGCTGAGATAGGTGCAGCAGATGACAGCAGAGGGCATTTCGAGCCCATCTCTCTGCCATCCCGTAAAATGGAAACCAATATTTCTCTAATGGCACTGGGAACAAGGGCAGAAAGGGAGGCCTTGAACCGGAAGAATTTACCATTTCTATTGGACAGAACGGTCTGCCAGGGCAACCGGAAAGCCCAGACCCATTTGAATCAAGGTGTCCTGAGAGGACAAGTGGAAAATCCTTTGATTCAAGGTGTCATGACAGGGACACCTTGATTTTCTTTCCTGTTTGATGAAACCTCCTCAAAGCAGTCCTCAAGGCAGCTCAGGGCTAGTTTAGGGAACACCCCCATTATGGGATTAGACATACTTTTTCCTTTTCGACCCACCATGCGGATATGTTTTGTGAACAGCAAAGGCCTGGGACTTGCTACAAGCCCTGAACACTGTTATCTTTGAATAGCTGGCAGAGAGTTCCAGGGACAGAGAAAAGGGAAATGGTGTTCGTCTTCCTTTCTCCTTTTCTGAAATTTCCACATAAGGCATATTGAGTCCCTTTTCCCTACAGCAGATGCCCTCAATATTCTGTAGGAATAGCCTGGAAGCCTACAGGTCCCAGTTAGGGGCATTTCATTTACCTCATGGGCGCATTTTAAGATTCTCTTTCCTTTAATTTTAACTTAGAATATGCTAAGGAACACCCTGAATCTTATTTGTTTGTTTATTTAAAATAGTTTTGTATCCCATCTTTCTCCTTACAAAGAACCCAAGGCGGCTCCTCTGCTTCCAGAGTAGTAGGCACAGGATTAACGACGTAGGCATGAAAACGGAACAATGCATACTCAGCATGACTGAGAGCGAGGAGCTGGTTGTAGGTCACAAATGGACATGTCAGATTCTGAATCAGAAATCCAATGTCCATGGAAGTTTTGCCTGTTTATTCATTCCCTCCTACTCTGCTTTCCCTCCTTCTCCGCCAGCCTTCAGCTAGTGTGAAAGGAGAGGGCGAAAGGGCCTCCCCAGTGGTTGTATTTGTTAGTTTAGATTAGGCACTAATCTCCTTGCCAACAAGAAGAAAGTGGGGAAATACCTAAGAACCAACAGTTCAGGAATTCAGAGGTATCCCTTTGGCTGTTCATGGCTTTGAGGTGTGAATACAGCTAAGAAGGGGCTTTCTCAGAATTTAGCACTAAGAGGTGCTGCAGGCTTAAGTGACCTTTGAGCGGACCACTTTAAGTAACAGTGGATGTGAACTAGGTATCATTTGAATGTTTGTGTATTGATCCAGATGCTTCTGTTGTTTCTTTGCTCTTTTCTTCTCTGAGCTCTGACAAAAGCAGACATGTAAACTTTTGCTCTTGACCTCCTTCCATGTGTCTGCATGGTGTACTGGGTCTCCCATACGGTTGAGACTGCAAGTTCCTTTCTTTTTGCTTATATGTCTGACTGTAACTGAAGATCGTAACTTTAAGTAAATATACTTGTGATGCTTTTTGAGTGTTTTTATTTTATATCACAAAGCTCTGGTTGCTGTGAAAGAGAGTGCAGCTCTGAGACTCGAGCTGTTCTCTTATTCTTTCTGTCCAGTTGTTTGTACTTTAAGCTCTGCAAATTTTAAAGGAATTAACCATTTCCATAACACTTACATGGTGGTATAACGTTAAGTCTGAGGATCAGCTTTAATGCCCCTTGTGCTGCTGAAGTGTGTGCTGTTGCTATTTCTGGTCAAGTTGCTTCTGATTTACAGTGACCCCAATAGGCTTTTTGAAGTATATGCAGGGATTTTCCCCCTTCCCAGCCTTGAAGCTTGAATGATTATGGGTTGTGGTGGTTGAAACCAGCAGGGAGCTTTGGATAACTACTACTGTCTTCTTCAGTGAGGTTGTTCCATGACAAATCATCACCAGTTTCTAAAAATTCAACCACTACATCTCAGATCTTGATTAAAATGGCTGTACTGAATTATCTCTAATGCCAAAGTCACACTGGTATGAATAAAAAATGCCTATGCCTTATAATTTACAAGTTGCAGAGGGATGAAAAATAAGGAAATGATACATGCATGATACATCAAAGAAAGATGAAAGAAAACAAAGAAAAGACCCCAACCAATATAGCCTCTCATTTTAGACACCTACGAGGATACGTGCTAGAGATCAAGTGCATTTTACAAGGTAGTCTTTTTCTATTTATTCTAGCAACATATTCACACATGGTTTTGTCAAATGAAAGCTTTTCTGGAATGCCACCCCCCCCCCCCGAGACAATCAGCATAAAGAAATTACATGCTCCTCAACCACAGTGGAACAGAATTTGTGCTTGACAAAGGGTAACCTTTAATTTTTTTCCTTCTGCTTCACAGCTCATGATGTGCGTTGTCAAGTACAGGTTAAGCACTGTAATAATGCCAGGGAACACTTCAATTTCATGTTGCTCACAAAAGCTTCCCCCCAACACACACACACAGTCTTTTCTCTTCTCCACTAGTGGGTGTACTGTCAGACAGAAATCTACCATTGGTTGTTATCCTCAAGTTGACCAGGAATTTGGGATGAAAAGGCACACTGCCCAAATCAGGGGTTACATATCCTGACTGATGATGGCTCTCTTCTTCTTCACGGACTGCTCTCCACCCAGGTGCTTTTCCCTGTCCCGGTGCAAGTGTCACCAAGAAACATGATGTCCACAAAACACCTACAGCCCTCCTTTTATGAGATTTTAAAAAAAGATGAAGCAATAATATTGATGTTGCGGGTCAGTACAGTTGCTGTTGCTGGTGGGCCTGGCCATTGTGATCTCATACTGATGGTGATGCTTGCCGGAAGAGTGACTGCCCCGTGTGCCTTCAGGCTTACATTGTCTTCAAGGAGAGATAAAGTGCTAGTGGGCCCACCCATAGCTGCTTCCCACCTGAAGGAAGGACAGACAGACAGACAGACAGACAGACTTCACCCCCCAGTGCTTACAAGTAAGGTACTCTTTAGTTCCTGGATAAGGAGAAGTTTCATTACTTATGTTCATCCTCTCATCCCTCTCTAGGGTAAGCTTCACTTCCCAGGCCCCAAGGACCCAAGGCCCACCCCTTGTGGGACAGCTGGTCTTGAACCTCCACTAATTGTGAGTGATAGCACTCTATCTGTGTACGAGTCAGAAAACATGGTGGGGCCAATTTGAAAAGTTTTTTCTTAATCCTTTAGAGAAATGGATGACCAAAATAAAAAGCAAAACTACACTGAAACTAAAAAAATGTTTGTACATGTTTGATTTTAAGAGATCCCTCTCCCCATTACCACTGTTTGTAACTGGGAAATGTAGCTGACCTTCTTTTCAAGTTAAATCAATATATTGCTAAAAATGTAACCTTTGTGTTACTCTAAATCATGGTTGCCTAACCTTGGATCCCCAGATTTTCTTGGGACTAAAAGTTCCAGAAGCGTAGCGGCAGGATTTCGGGGGTTTATTGTCCATCAGGGGACCCAAGGTTGGGAACTCTAAATGAATCTATCACTGTAATTTTTGGAGATTACTACTAGGCACAATTATTTCTGAAATTTGAAACTGCAGTGTGAAACTTCTTGATTTTATACAAATATTCTACACTGAAACTTGGCATAATACAATGTGAAACTTCTTGATATTGTTCCCAAAGTCGCAAGCAATGACTATGGGGACCACTAAAGTGTCTTTCAATTGCCAGATCTGTTTTTTGTTCATTATTCCAATTCTTTATTTTCAACTCTGGCATCACCTGGAATTGCATTGTCAATGTTCTAGACATTTCTTAATTGTATTAATATTCTGTCTTCTGTATTATGTTCAAGGTGTCTATCAGTTTGGATCTGGTGATCTCTGCCACCTTTTTCTAGTACTGTACCTGCAATTCCAGTTCTGAAAACACTTTTCTCCTGAAGATAAGCCATGGTCCATTAACCATTGTTCTGTTACATCACTGTTTGGGTGTTTCTTTTTCCACATTCGATCATTCATTTCTGAAAGTGTGTTGTGTTTGCTTCATAATACCATTTCATAATTGCTCAGTTTTCAGCTTGAGTCCAAGTTTTGTATTTACATTGCTCCAGCAGCTTTACAGTCTCCTGTTCTGGATCCTCAACAGGGTCTTCTGAGCCCTGTAACCCACTTATCACCAGATGCCCAAGCCCTATAGCACCTGGCGTGGTCCTTGTTGACCCAGGCAACAACCGCTCTGATATGGATGTCTGTTTATTTCCTTTCATCATAAATGATGGTCGGTGGGCACCGTTGGTTTTGGCTTCTCAGCTGAGACCTATCTGGCTTGGGAGACCCTTCAGGTAGCAACACTACCACCAGCATAGCCTTCAACTTCACTGAAATACCTCCATAGAGGGTAGTAGTAGTAGTAGTAGTAGTAGTAGTAGTAGTAGTAGTAGTAGTAGTAGTAGTAGTAGTAGCAGCAGCAGCAGGAGCAGTAGTAGCTAAAGCTATTGCTGTTGTTGTTGTTGTCGTCATCATTGTCATCATCATTGCCGCATCATCGTCGTCGTCATCATCATCATCATCATCATCATCATCATCATCATCACCATCATCATCATCATCATCATCATCCAGTAGTCCTCCCTGCTTTAAGCAATGTAGACTGAAGCCACTTCTGGGGTCCCTCTGGGATAAAAGCCCCAAAGTTTAAGCTTCATTTGTTTCATAGGAGATCCACTCCTGGGTATATGAGATCCCCAAGGAGTAGTTTACCATTCTTGCACCCACAGCCACACCCATGCCGTGAGTTTTCACAGGTGATGAGGACTGGAGCCCATATGTTACCTGACTCCTAGTTTGACCATCTATCTACTACACAACACTGGTTCTTTCTAGGGCTCCATAGTATGCAAAGCATTATGTGGCATTGGGGGTCAGACTTGATTTGATCAGATCTTAACATTTTACCTTGTCAATATGCAGTGTAACACTGAGTACCTGTACAAGTAGCAGTTGTTTTCATCCTGCTTTTCCTGCTTGTGTGAAGCAGCCTGCAGGGAGGACCAAGGTTAAAATTCAGCTGGACTGTTAATGATTTATGTGCAGCAGAAGACAACAGTGGGTAGACGGAATGAACTGAAGAGAATTTCTCTTTGCTTATGAAAACTGATGTCTCCTTGCCATGTTGTAGAGAGAAGGGATTCCTTTTCTGCTGAGAATGTCACAGAGCAGGTTGGTGCTTCTTGTGTTTCTAGGCTGTGCTCCCTCGCTATGACCGGAAAAGCAAATAAACAGAATCTCCTTTGCTGTCTTTAGCCTGGAGTTGGCACTTCTTTCCCTGCCTGGTGTGTACACTGAGATGTTTGCACACTCCAGGAGAGTCTTGCTTTAATGCCAATACAGTAGGAGGATGAAGACCTGCCTTTTCCTGGAGGGTTTCCAGGAATAACTGGGGCTGCTTCTCCACTTCTTCCATAGCTACAGCCTCCTTAGAAAGCAGAGGGCCCATAATCTCATAGCCTTGTTTTGTCCTCTCATCTACAAAACAGTCTCATTATAACAGAGCTGTCCAAAGGAAAGGAAGAAGCTCCCTGCTGACAGCCGAGCCGCCAAAACCCTCCTGGTTAATTTTCTTCCTCTAAACCGGGAGGGGGAAAGCATAGCCGGAACTACCAGCACCGCTCCCCAGTGGCTACGCCCATCAGAAACCCCAATGACACCCTAGAGTTGGTGCACTCCTGCTGAAAAGGAAGGGGTGAGAGAGAGCACATACTGCTTGCATTTGTGAGACATGAGCACGGATAGTCCAGTTCAGCCACTCTTCATCCCATACCACTCTGGTAATGGCGTCACTGAGAAAGTGGAATGTAATCATGCATGATCTATGGCATAACATATGAGAGAACCCTGGTAGCTTGTTTTATTCTCCTGTGCATTCTGAGGGGTGATCTTCTGTTTGTAGGGTCTCCTTGATGCCTTGAGGGGGGGTTCCTTTCTGTCAGAATGGCATGAATGGCACCATTTTTTCAAGCAGGAAGGCTTCTGCCAGTATTCCAAGCCCAGGCCAGTAGACCATGGGTGGTTAGAGGGTTAGTTGAGGACAAAGAAGGCCAAGACCTGATTCCAAGGAGCTTCTGGGCCATGAAACTCCCAGAGCATCCATGGGCCAGGCACACATCTTCAGTTTGGTTTATTTTACTTATGATATTTCTATTCCCCCTTTCTCCCCCAAAGGACTCAAGGTGGCTTCCATAATGTAGAACAACGGTCTTTAAAGCTAGAAACTGCAAGTATACATGTGTTTAAAAAGAACTGAACAAGTAAATTATGTTAAAATGGTAGCTAAGATCAATATTGGAACATATTTAAAACAAAAAAGCACAATGACCCATATAGAACCCCTCTCAAACCAAGAGACATTCAGGAAAGGCCTGCCTGAAGAGAAAGATCTTTGCCTGCCTGCAGAAGGACAGCAGAGATGGGCTCAGTCAAGATTCTCATGGGAGGGATTCCAGAATATTGGAGTAGCAACGGAGAAGGCCCTCTCCTGTGTCCCCACCAAGCTTACTTGTGAGGGTGGTGGCACTGAGAGAACCCTGGCAATCTTAATGCATGGGCAGGCTCATAGGGGGATATGCTTGGATCCAAGCCGATTAGGGCTTTGTAGGTTAAAACCAGCACATTGAATTGTGCCTGGACAGCCGGCGGAGCTGCAGTAACGGGAGGGCTGTGTGACCCCCTGTGACCAGCCCTAGTTAGGAATTTCTCTGCTACATTTTGGACCCACGGAATTTCCCAGACATGTTCCAGAGGCAGCCCCATTTACAGGGTAGGCCAGACATCCAAACAAGATGTGATGAGAGCATTTGCCACTGGGGCCAAATCAGACCTCTCCAGAAATTGTCATAGCTGGTGCTCCAGTTTTAACTGTGCAAAAGCACTCCTG
Organism: Phrynocephalus forsythii; assembly: GCA_029282475.1. Taxonomy (NCBI): domain Eukaryota; kingdom Metazoa; phylum Chordata; class Lepidosauria; order Squamata; family Agamidae; genus Phrynocephalus; species Phrynocephalus forsythii. The sequence continues at coordinate 159,200,180 of JAPFRF010000002.1, read as the reverse complement.
GCCACCACTGAAACCTGGGTCTCTGAGGTGAATCCAAGAGCACCTCCAAGTGGTGTGCTTGTGTTTTCATGGGGAGTATGGCCCCATCCAAGAGAGCTTGCAACTCTCCCTCACAGAGTCTGATTTCCCGCATGAAGGTAAAATGTGGAGATGAGGAATCATCCACATTCCCTTGAGCTCCTGAGAGGCAAGGTGGAATATAAATGTAAGAAACAATTCACCTTCCTCTCCCCTGCCACAAAGGGTTTCAGGGTCATGACAAGAGGAAGAGAAAAAGTTTTGCTTTCAGCATCCGCAATTCTTTAGGTGCCAGGTTTAGGAATTCTGTGCTCCCTCAGGCTTAAATTTCTCTAATTTTTTTGTTGTTTTTGTTGAGGGGGAGGGCAGTCCTGGGAGTGTTCATTCCAATGTGGTGTTCCTTCTAACACTGAGAGATTGTTTCACTACTTTGATTATTTTTCTGCTTTTGTTTTACACAGTTTGACCCTGGAAATCTCTGGAGTCCTCTTACTTCATTTCCTAAGTATACAGGTTTCCTTCACTCAGGATTATGAGGAGACTGTTGGAGAAAGAGGGAGCAGGTTGGAAAAAGCAACGGCAGGAGTTGTGTGATGCCCAGGGATCATGCAGGATCTGAAATAAATGGGCCGGGAGATTCAAAAGATATTGGGATACGGGGAGAACAGCAATGAATTTGAATAGTACTAATACTTTCCACCCACAGATGAGGGAAATAGACACACAAGAACATTATATTTTATGAAATCTACCGACACAAGTATATGAGAAAGTACCAAGCTTTTTTGCACTTCCTGCCATGATCAGACGTTGTTCCTTCTTTCTGCTTCCTCGTATTTGAACCTCCTCTATTAAATAAACATAAAAGAAGAAAATCTCAAATACTCCTTGTTTCTCATTAAAAATCAATGTGATTTTTTTTTGATAAAACAAACCCTTGAAGTAAAAATAAAAAAGCCAAGGCCACAACTTAATCAGGACAAACTGTGTATATGTTGGAATCTGCCCGAAAAATGTGTGAGATGGACAGCTATGAAATGACGACAAGAAGAATAGGTGGAAATGCTTCATCAATATGTGCTGTAGTGAGGAATAGGCTGCACAGTTTACTCCTTGTGCTGTTTTTAAAAAATAGATTGAATATGCAAATCAGCTGGTGAAGGTTTCCCTAAATGAATGAAGAAAAACAGAGAAAGGGTGGAATTATTATTAATGTTACACATTTGCAGCCTACCTTCTAGCTGTTTCTCAGACCACAAGCAAGCCTGCAGTTTTAAGAGATACCTAACTAGCAATACTGCAGGACCCCCGTATGTGCAGGACCAGTATCCACAGTTTTACTTATCCATGGTCTTTAAAAAAATCCAGAAACAGTATTTTTACACATATTACCAGAAAAAGCCACTGGAGGGAGACAGAGATCATGCTATGAATAAATGTTAGGGAATAGATATGATCTCTAGTGGCCAGCTCTATTTTTTTCTGATTTTTTAAACTTGTGTTCACCTTTATCAGAGGTTCTTAGTATCCATGGGGTGTTGGGACCAGTCTCCAGCAGACGTGGGGGTTCTACTGTATTCTTAAATATGCATATGGCACATACACACATTGCCTCAACCAGAGATTCAAAACATTGTCTGCTCTTTATGAATTTCAGTGGTTGACATTTTATTTCTGGCCTTCACTCACTGCTTCGCGCTTAGCTTTAAAATTCTCACTTGTTGGGCCAAGACTATTTCAGGGAGCATATTCCCCCCGCCCGCTGCCCCATTTTCCTTCCTCTTTTGTAGAGATCTAGTAGTTCACGCCCTTTCTCAAGCTTGTAGCCACCAAAAAAGCTACTAATTTTCAGTGGTAGCTCCCAAGTTCAGGATTCAAATTCCAAAATGTTTAAATCTGCAACTTCGTAACATTCTTCTGGTCTTGCTGGTTGACTGGTTCCTGCTTCCCAACCCTTGCCCCCAGAATTAGAAATCTTTCTGAGAAAAATTGTTGAAAAGTGGCTGTCCATTTGGAAAGTGAATTATTCACATCTTCAGTCCCCTAGGAATAACTATCTTGAGGAATCAGCAGGTTCCTCAGCTGCTTTCTGAAGGTTACTGGCACTCCATTAAAATCTGCAGTAGTTACTTTTTTTGGGAAGGAACTCCCAGAATTTCGCAGCTAGCATGACTGAGTGGGTGAGGGATTTAGAGCAAGATAGACCCAAAATGGGAATTTTATAGGCTCTGCACTTCAGAGCAAGGATATAGCAACTGAAAGGGTTCTCTTCTTCACGGATGCATTTTAGAAATAGTATTGGGAGTAATATATTTGCCAAACCCCCAAAACACCCAAAGAGTTTTCATATAATCATAGATTTTGTATAGAATCTGTATAGAATTACTATAGATTTGGACAGGAAGAGATGGTTTGTAAGGGACCTGGATGGAAAACTGAGATTTTGAAAGTGTTGCAGAGATTATTTAAGCTGGAAGTCAACAGAGGCCAGAGAATTAAATTGGTTATGGATATCTAAAATTAAGGAAAGTTTTGTAATAAGATTTCTAAGGGACCAGAAAAGAAAGTCTTTCCCCCCTCAGGATAATATTGTATATGGCTGGTAGATGTGGGAGACATCTGGAAGAAATGTACTATAGTGGGTTTTATAGTTCCCAAAATTAAGACAACCCATCTCTCAGATACACTTTGATTTAGTTTCCTTCATTGAGCAGGGCTTGCCTTGATGGCCTTAAAGGAACCTGACTCCATTACTCTAGGATTCTTTGTTCAAGAACAGTCACTGCAATAAAGCTGCAGTAATACCTTGGTCTAAGAGCAACTTGGTGTTAGAGCATTTTGCAAGACAAGCAAAAGTTTCTTCTAAATTTTGCCTTGATCAACAAAGCAACGTTTTGCAAAGCAAGCAAGCAATAGAAGTAACTGGAGCAGGTCACATGATCACAAGTGAGCCAGTGGTGGGTTTCTCTCTCTCAATCCCTCCCTCCTGCTGGATTGTGGGTGATTGTCTGGAACATTCCATCTCAGACAGCCTCCAAAGCAGATGGAGGAGATTGGAATAGAGGTCTCACTTGCACCAGCCAGGCACGTTTTCAAAGGCGAGTGCAAATAAGGGGTTTGTTTGTTTGTTTTATATTTTTCTTTAATTTGTTTTCAACCTCCTTTCTTATTTTTCAAACCCTTTCTAGTCATGGGGCAGCTTGTCAAGTGTGTATAGGGCTACAAATAGCATTTTATTATTGTCACATTAAAAACACAGAGTGAAATCCAGTTGCTAGTCTCAAGCAGACCGGATTCCAAAGCCAAGTGCCAAAACCATGAAGTGGATGTGGACTTCTAACCAACAGCTTCTTTTGTGAGTTTTCTCATTTTGTGTGTATAGTCTGTGGTCCATTGTGGTTTTTTTTTAATTAAAATTTTACTACAGAAAAAAAAACAATATACAGAACAACGGAACCCATATTTAATGCAGAACATCTTTCCATAATCATAATCATACCGACTCTCTCAGAATCACCCCAACTACTCATGCTGATTTATGAAAAATATGTAGTCTATTGAACACCAGAATTGAATCCTCTGAGTTTCCATTATTTCTTATGGGGGAATTTGCTTTGATATACAAGTGTTTTGATTTGCAAGCATGTTTCCAGAACAGATTTTGTTCATAAACCAAGGTATTACTGTATACCTTCCCCAAACACTCTCTTCTGTTGATTCTCAAAATATTCCTATGTATAGATGCCTCTCTATCCAAAGGTGTAAAGAAGGATGTCTCCCTATTCAATCATTCCTAGAAAGTCTCACTAGGTGGGGTAGTAGTAACTCTGCAAAACTGAAGAGAGCCGCTGACAGAGACCTATTAGTTTTCTCAGAGCTGTTTAGAAAAAGGAACAACAAAACCAAAACAAAAATCTCTCTTTTCCCCTCATGTTCTGGAGTGAAACCTGTATTAGCCTCCCCCTTTTTTTTTTTCCATTTTCCTTTTCATTTTAAAAGGCTTATCTTTGGAAACATTGAGCACCGGGATGGCACCGTTTTAGACCGCTCGAAAAAAGTTACGGAGGCAAGTGTTGACTGTAACAGGTACTTTAATTATGAATGGCATGAATGAGCCATCACCCTTTGTCCCAGCAAATAGTCTCTGTCACATGGATTCCAGCATTTTTGGGAGGAAATCAGCTTTCACTGCAAGCTGCCAAGTACAAATGAGCTTCATAAAGCACCTGCAGATCGGAGCGTCAAGCAATTATTTCACTATCTTGCCTAAAAACAAAAAGGGCCTTGGCCTCCTCTAACCTCTGGCCTTTTACAGCTAACATAAACTAATTATATTTGCAGCGGGGAGGGAAAATCTTCTTGCCGTTCTCCCTGGGAGATGTCACTCATGCTTTGTGCAGCGTTGTCAGATTAGCATCGTGTCACTGAAAATATGGTCGCCTTCATCAGCTCACAGTCCGAGAAAGCTGGGTCGCTTAAGTGCTTAAAGAGAGATATGCCATGGGCTCAAAGTTGCCTCAAACAGACCCTCTCTTGCCCCCCACCCCTTCCGACCGGTTCCATGACAATGGTCCTTGCTGCCTCCACTGCCCATTTAGTTGGGGGTACAAGAGCCCCATTGTCCGGTGTCACTTAGCGGCAATTACAGCCCGTCAAAACAGTTTTTGTTTTATGACAACGTGTTAATGGGCCCGCGGTTGGGTGTGAGAAATGACCCAAGCCGCATGCATTAAAGCAAGGGTTAGAGGTTAATTGAGATTTTCTAACACAGCGCATGAGATTTTTGCAACCTTTGGGAGAGAGGAAAATGGCAGACAAAAAAGGAGATAATGTGATACAATTAGTCGGGAAGCAGGAGAGTCGGGATTCCCAGATTGCAAAGGGAAACTGGCCAAGTGAATCAGGCCAGATGGGCCACCTGGACCCTAACAAGTGCCAGAAATAGTTGCAGTCAGTATTTTTTTTTTTCTGTGTGTACTCGAGGGTGAGCCAGGAAGTGGTAGGCCCCGTCCTTCCCAGTCTTTACATATGTGAAAAGAAACACACTGCATGAGGGATGGCATCGCATTGCCATGTGTATAGTATTCCGGTTCAGGAATCCTTCAGCAGGCTGCTCAGCTTCTCCAGATTATCTAGTTTATGCCCCAACTTGCCCAAAGGGTTTCCTTGCAGTTCATCCTTTCTGAAAGACCCACTCTTCTTCCGAAGCAGGATTGAAATCTGAATGGATTCACCGTTGGTGACCATGTGATTAAGAACCAGAGGTAGACAGGCAGAACAAGCTGGGGTTATTTTGGAACCAGGAGATGTCACCTGCCACTCCCGAGTCCAACCAAACCTTTTTTTTTTTTTTTTTTAGGGCAAGGCAAGTTTTTTTCTCTTGAGGCAGATCATCCTGCCACTCTCCAGCACCCTCCACTATTAAAAAAAATAATCATAACACTTCTGGCAAAAAGAAAAGAAAAAGAAACCCCCTAAGTCAGGGGTGTCCAAACTTTTTGTAAGGAGGGCTGGATTTGGTGGCTGAGAATGTGTCAGGGGCCGGTTGCTCCCCGACCCTGCCACCCCACTGAAACCCCCACCCACTGACCCATAAGACCCACCCACTGACCCCTTGCAACCCCACCCGCAGGAAGGAAGGCGGAAACCAAGGGAGGGAGGGAGGAAGGTGGAAACCAAGAGAGGAAGGAAAGAAAGTGGGGAACAAGGGAGGGAGGAAAGAAGGAAGGTGGGGACCAAAGGAAGCACAGGGAGCTGTGGCCACAGGTTGTCCCTTGAAAGAGGCAATCTGTGTGACCTTGCACGCCCTCAAGCTCCCCAGCGGTGGTGACGGCTCGCCCACCAGCGCACCCCAAAGCTCCTTGGTGGTGGCAGAGGCCCGCTGGCCTGCCCACCCCCACACATTCCCCTGCAGTGCTGGTGGCAGGAGACCGCCCAGCCGCCCAGGCTTCCCAGCGGTGCCGGTGTTCCCGAGCTTCACAAGTTTCCCAGCAGTGCTGGTGGCGGCAGCCCGCCCATGCACCAAGCTTCACAAGGTTCCCGGTGTTGCCGGTGGCAGCGGCCCGCCCACACGCCACCCCTGTGCACATTCCCAGCCTCACATGGTTGCTGGCGGTGCTGGTGGCAGCAGCCCAAAAGCTTCCCGGCGGTGTCAGTGTTGGCGGAAGATTTAAAAAAAAAACATGGGGCAAAGGAGGGGGAGGGAGGGGTGGGCCAGCCAGGTGCGGGCCACTCAGAATGGCCTGACGGGCCGGATTTGGCCCGCGGGCTGGACTTTGGGCAGGTGTAATATGCATGGCAGGTTTTGATATTGTTGCTAACCATGTTGTTTTAGCTTTCATGTATCCCTCAGATGCTGCCTAGATGCCTTAAGCACATCTGATCTCGCCAGATCTCGGAAGCTAAGGTCAGCTCTGGCTAGTACTTGGATGGGAGACCACCAGGGAATACCAGGTGCTGTAGGGGCCTGGAGTAGGAACTGGCAAACCACTCCAGTATTCCTGCCAAGAAAACTCCATGGACATGGGGTCACGAAGAGTCGGTCATGACTCTAACGACACAACAACAACAACAACAACAACAACAACAACAATCCCTCAGACACTAGAATGCAAATACAAGGCTGGTATCTTTATACACATCTTCCCATGGCCAGCTGGGAATACAGATAACAGATGAAGTGACCATGGTTTGTTGACATAGGATTTGGACCACTGAGCAGTAAATTACTTCAGGTACCTGTCCTGGTCAGGGCAATTTCTGTAGGCCAGGTGGGCTTGGATATCAAAAGCATGCCTGGGAATATATCTGGTAACACAGAGACCAAGTAGCATAGGTACTTCTTTGAAAATAAATAACTCCTTTCAACACATTCATAATTCGCTACCTGAGATATTTCCTTGATTCTGTGTAAGAGATGAGACCCGTAACATTGTATTTAGTAGCGGCACCCCCCACCTCCCAATATTTGCATGCTGCTTTTGATTCATAGCTTCAAGGAGGTTCACAAACATTAAAACAGGTAAAACTACAAGAAGCACAACCCACCCAAGAAGCAGATGAAAGCAGGTGGGGGCGTTGGGGGAGAAGAGTTGGCCATGTTACTACAAAATGAATTCCATAATCCTTCCTGTGGCTCTACATGTAGTAAATCACTAAGAGAAATAAAGAACTAAAAACATAGCATTTTGTCAATACTTTTAAGGCCTCTAGATTTCTTCTACAAACAAAAAGTTTTGGAGGTGGGTGGGGTGGGGGATGCAGCTAGGCAGTCTTTGCACTGAGAACTCTAGAAATAACTGGGAACATTTTAAAGGCTCTTAAGACTTTATTAAGCCTCTTAAGTGTTAGGACTCTTTCAGCTCAGTGAGTTGGGTCACTCTGATTGCAGAGCCAGATGTTGGAAGTTTGACTCCCCACTATGTCTTCTGGGAAAAGAGGCAGCCTATGTAGCCTTGAGGAAGCTGCAGTTCTGATTGATTCCCAGAAGGAATGATAAACCCTTACAGTAATACCTCAGTTTACAAGTGCCCTGGTCTACGAGCATTTTGCAAGAGGAGCAAAAATTTCAGAACATTGTAGTTCCAGTTAATGAGCTCATCTTGCAAAATGAGCACTGGAGCACCACCCCCTCTTCCACCATCGCTGGCCTCTTATTTCCACATAGGAAATAATGGAAACTTTGCCCCAGAAAAAATCATTTCCATTGTTTCCTAGGTGGAAATTGTTTTTGGTGACCAATACTAGTGTTTTGGTTTCCAAATATGTTTCCAGAACGGATTATGCTTGTAAACCAAGGTACTACTGTACTGAATATTTTGTATCCAGAAAATCCTCACAAGGGCCATCATAAATTTATATTTATTTATTTGTTTGTTTGTTGCTTTTTTATACCGCCCATCTTCCAGAAGGAACTCTGGGTGGTTTACAAATGAAGATAAAACCAACAACGTATAACAAGAAAGGGAAAAGGGGAAAGAAAAAATTAACCCTCCAACAAGAGGCAAAAAAATAATTAAATAAAAAGGTTGCCATATGCCTCCTTAAAAAGGAGGGTTTTCAGGGCCTTTTTAAAGGCGGGCAGGGACTGTGCTAGGCACAGCTCACTAGGAAGATAATTCCACAACGTGGGGCCCACCACAGAGAAGGCGCAGTTACGCGTGAGTGATTTCCATGCCTCCCTGGGTGTGGGCACTCTAAGTGAGTGCGCCTGCACCATTCTAGTGGGCCTGACCCCAGATGACCTCTGGGAGATACACTCCAACAGGTATTCTGGTCCCAAGCCATGGAGGGTTTTGAAAATCAAAACCACAACCTTGAACCTTATCTGGAGGACAAAGGGCAGCCAATGCAGGTGAGCCAGAACTGGGGTGATGCGATCGACTCTACGAGCACCCACCACCACTCTGGCCGCTGCATTCTGCACCCGCTGGAGCCTCTGGACAAGGGTCAAGGCAACCCCACGTAGAGGGCATTTCAGTAGTCGATCCTCAAGATCACGAGGCCCTGCACAACTGTCCTCAGGGAGGACCCATCGAGGTACTGGTGGATCTGGGCGATCCTGCAGAGATGGATAAAAGCAGCCCTGGAGACGGCCATCACCTGGGATTCCAGGGAGACGGCCGAGTCCAAGACCATGCCCTCCTGGCCCTGTCCGTAGGCTGGAGGGGAACCCCCCAGTCTAGGGAGGGGGCCATTGTACCCAGACAAGGGCGTCCTGAAGAACAGAACCTCCGTATTCTCTGGGTTGAGGTTGAGCCGGTTAGTCCTGGTCCATTCCAAGACCGCCTCCAGGCACAGATCGAGGGAGCGAACTGCCTCCTCTGCAGAAGACGAAAAGGAGAGATAGAGTTGCATGCCATCAGCGTAGTAGTAGTAGTAGTAGTAGTAGTAGTAGTAGTAGTAGTAGTAGTAGTAGTAGTAGTAGTAATAATAATAATAATAATAATAATAATAATAATAATAATAATAATAATAATAATAATAATAAAAGTGTAGTGGTTCAAAATAGGCCCACCACCCACAGCCAGGGGAGGAGGAGAGATGGTAATCTATGATACATAAAGGTGATGGTAAAGTCTGTAGTGAGGGGTTTTGAAGACATCCGGCATAGCAAGATGGTACGTTGGAGTCCTATCCTCAGAGGACAAAAGGGCCCACAAAGGTGTAAAGTAGAGATGGGCACGACTTAGCGGTATTCCCGTTTCCGTTTCCATTACTCGGATCCGTTACTCTACGGAAACGGTAACGGGAATTACTCCGCCAGACTTCGAGCTCGAACCGACGAACGAACAATTTGGTCTGATTTGTCGTGCTCGTTACTTGCATAGCGGCGATCGTGCAATGCCAAGCGGCACAGAAAAAAAGTTTTTAAAAGTTAAAAAAAAAAAAAACGATTCCCGGCCCTAAAAGTAGGCGAAAACTGTCTGAGGGCACCTACCAGGCCAGAAGGGTGTTTTATTTGGGGGGGGTTCCCCGCCCCCCTCTCCTTGGCTATTGCTACTGCTGCGCTGCTGGTACCAGGCTGGGAGGGCGCATCCATTTGCCATGCAGTGCGGGGGATACAAAATGGCGACCGCAATATTTTTTTTGAAATCGTTGCCCAAAACCCCACCAAAGCACTACAGAAACATGCGAAAATTAGCTATTTTAAATGCTTGAATTTTTACAGTGACAGCAGTGGGTTTTTCTTGCAAAAAGAAATTATTTTATTTTATTTTATTTTATTTTATTTTATTTTTTTACACCTGCACATTTGCAATGATGGGCTCGCCCATGGGAGTGGACCATGCAAATTTTCCACCAATCGCATAGCCATTTGGCCAGGTTGACCACAGAGACTTCTGGGATGTGCCAATCGGGCATAAACAGCCCACTAATCGTAGCCCAAACCCAAACCCTAAGCCTAAGCCTAAGCCTAACCCATACGCCAGTACACTGTCCTTCTAAGTGGGTCAGAGAGGCACCCAGAGGTGCACCCCAATACTCACCCTAACCTCACCCGTAACTAGCCTAACCCTAGCCCTTGCGCTAATCCGTCTTAACCCTAAACCAGATCTACTTGCATTGCACTACATGCAAGTACGTGAGACACAGCGGGTGCAAAGAGTCTGCCAGTCCGTCACTTGTGGCTCTGGCTGACTCCTGCAGCTCCCTCGAGGAGCCCGCTACCCCCCCCAAACCAGTACTAACGGCAACAAAAAACAAAAAAACGAACCGACTAATTTTTGCAAAATTTTGCGAAAAACGGAAACGAGCCGAAACGGACTGCCTCCGACACACGACAACTCGAAAACGTCATTTTCCCTAGTCGTGCCCATCTCTAGTGTAAAGGTTTGGGAACCATAGCAAATGGTAAAGACATGGTGCCCATAGGTACCAGGTATGGCCACTGGCATAGGTGGAAAGATGGTGATGTTGAAATCCACCAGCCAGTGCCAGTCCACAGGAGCGAAGGTGTAGTGATGATAGGTGCTGAGTGGAACCCCCGAAATACAGTCATCCAAAGAGGCCAGGGCAGACCCTTGAGAGCTGGCAATGGAAAGACAAGTCCAAAGATACCAAGCAAAGTCCCAGGCCGCTGGGGGCACAAGGAAGCAAGCAGATGAAAACATAGGGGCCGTACCAGGGCACCACAAGATGGTAACCCCAACATCGTCCAGGTCACTTCTACCAAAGGAATGGGCTCAGTAGAGTGCCGCCGCCTCCACAGCCTCCAAACCAGCACCCCAACTCCAGGCGAGGCCATTTTCAAGACTGTGCTCATGAACTCCGTCCCAACAAGGGACCCTCGGGAACCCTGGGTGCCACCGCCATAGTCTGGAGCCACCCTCATTGCCACTGACATTGAAGCTAGACATGGGCACGACCAGAAAAAAATGACGTTTTGAGTTTTCGTTTGTCGGAACGGGTCTGTTTTAGGTCGTTTCCGTTTGTTGTGACATTTTTCAAAAATTTGTCATTTCCGTTTGTCGTTTGTCATTTCCACCGCGATTTAGCGCGATTTGACTTCCCAGAGCATAGGGGCATCCCGCAATCAGGGCCAGTGCTAGGTGTTTTTGCATCCTAGGTGGGGGGTGGCGGGGGGGGGGCGGGGGGAGGGGTGCGGGCAGGTGGTGGTGGTGGGGACCATGGGTGGGCGGCGGCCGCGGGTGGGCGAGTGGGCGGGCGGTGGCACGGGCCGCAGGCGGGTGGCGGCGCAGGCAGACGGGTGAGTGGGCAGTTAGGATATCACTTAGGATAGAGGTTCTGTTCTTGGCTTGCACCTCAAATGTGTGTGTTTGCAAGCAAATTGAAGTTGGGAAAATAGAAAATAAATGGTAGTATATAATATATTTTTAAAATAAATCCACACCTCCCACTCCCAGTCGAACCTCCCCCTTTATCCAATATCAGAAAAAAATCCTCACAAACTGCCAAATAAAGAATAAACTGCTATTCCCTTCAGCAGACAAAGCTGCAGGGAATCAAAGAAATTATTTTCTAAATTCAATTCCCTCTCTGCCTGCCAAACTTAAATCCTAAAGCGTCCAGCCTCCCTCCTCAATCTTGATCGGATCACACCAGCACCAGCAGCCAGCCCTCCTCCCTCAACCACATCCATACACCCGACTGTGATTTCTGGAAGGTGCCTCGGCTTTTTATGCCTTCCGAGACATCCAGAAGTGTCAGTCAAAAACCTGGCAATGCCATTGGTGGAATGGTTCAAAAAATTTGCATGGTCCCATCCCATGCCCAGCCCAAATGGGCAGGTCTAAAAAAATAAAAAATAAAATAAAATAAAATAAAATAAATACGATGTTTTATTGCTATAAAAAAACCCACTGCTGCTACTATAAAAATTCAGGCATTTAAAATAAATAAATTTCACATGTTTCTGTGGTGATTTGGTGTGTTTTTTGACCACAATTTCAAAAGAAAAATTGCAGTCGCCATTTTGGACCCCCCCACCGCATGGCATGCAGTGAGACAGACGACGAGGATGACCCCCCCCCCAGCCTGGTGCAAGCAGCCCAGGACAGGAGAAGAGGGGGGGAGGCTGGGGACGCCAGAAATCACCCCTCTGGTAGGTGGCAAAGCCTCAGGCAGGCATATTTTCACCTGCTTTTTTGGCCGGGTGTCTGGGTTTTTTTAAAAAATCTTTTAAAACTTTTTCTGTGCTTCACATCGTGCGATCGCCACGATGCCACAAACGGAAACGAAAAACCCGACCAAAGTTTTCTTTTTTCGGTTCGTGTTCGAGTTCTGACTGCTTAATTATCGTTACCATTTCCGTTACGTAACGGAAACGATAACCGAAAATGGAAACAACAATTTTGCCGAGTCGTGCCCATGTCTAATTGAAGCACTGCCTCAAACGACCCTCGGAAACCCTGGGCACCACCGCCGTGGTCTGGAGCTGCCATCGTCGCCACCGACGTAGGACCGCCACCTCGATCTATGCCGCTCCCGGGCCGCCATTGGCTCCACCTCAACCACCGGCAGCCCCGGCACAGGCAACTCCGGATGGAAAATGGAGGGAGAGCAGGGGTTCCGCCACCAGCTGGAAAGCCAGCGACTTGCCCCCTCCCTCCAAAGAAGCAGCAGTCAGGAGGTTGGGAGTTCGGCAGTCGGGTGGCCTGCAGAAGGACACACAGCATTGACACCTCGGTCGGCACTGCCCCTTACTACCAGCGCCTCCGGTGCAGTCACCGCCGACCCAGGCTTCTCCAGATGGAAACTGGGGGTAAGCAGGGGGTCCGCCGCCAGCGAGACGGCCAGTGCCCCCCCCAAAAAAGCAGGAGCCAGGGACAGGCTGGAGGGAGAGAAGAAAAGGTGCAGCTCGACCCGAGCAGCAAGACGAAACAGAGCTCCCGGACAGCAAGGCAAGCAGGGACCTGGAGCGGGGAAGACGGAGAACAGAAGAATGGCAGGGGGAGGAGGGGGGGAAACACTCCCCTATGGCCGTAGGGGTGGCATGAACCAAATAAAGATAAAATAAAACAAAAAAACCAACAGCAGAAAGAAATAAAAAAGAGGAGCATGCAGCGCCGCAGCGAACGGCAGCTGCTCCCACCCGCCATCTTGGAAAAAGATCAAATTGGAATCAACTTGATGGAACAGAATTGATTCATAACTCACTCCAGTGCCTGCTGAACTTTTAAAAATGTTTTTGCATGATACTTAAAAGACAGATGATTCTTAGAGTCAGTGCCTTCATTTTCTAGATTTGCATGGCTTTGCATATACAGTGATACCTTGTATAAAGGAATTAATTTGTTCCAAATTAAATTATGTTATGCATATTTTACTTTATACAAAATTCCCATAGGAATGCATTGAAAACATAGTAATCCCTAATCACGACCATTTTTATGTTGTACAGATTCGCCCCATAGGCAATTTTGTTAAGCAAATTTCCCCTATCTCTGGAATTTTTTATGTTGTACATATTTTATGTTATACAAACAGTTTGTTATACAAGGGTCCATTGTACTGGTGTTCAGAAATGTGATCGACTAAAATGCTGACATCAGTGATATCTGGTAGATTGATTCTTTGTTTGCATAGAGAAGCAAACTTGGTATTGAAGAAATTAGGGTACTTCGGAGAATGCAGACTGAATATGTGTGCTGTATATTTAAATACAGTGGACCCTTGTATAACAAATGGTTTGTATAACATAACATTTGTACAACATAAAAATTCTGGAGATAGGGGAAATTTGCTTAACATAATCGCCTATGGGGCGAATTTGTACAACATAAAAATGGGATCACTCTGTTTTCAATGCATCCCTATAGGAAATTTGTATAAAGGAAAATGTGCTTAACATAATTTCATTTGGAATGAATTAATTCCTTTATACAAGGTACCACTGTATCTGTTTACTGGGAGATAGTGATATATGATTTGGGGCTTGGTGTTGGAACTCCATGTGTCTCCCAAGAGAGTCAGCTGAGATCACCCAAAGTTGGTGTGAATGATGGGTCTATGTGTAGTGCTACCTTTGTGGCTTTGTTCACTCATTCAAAGATGAGAATGTACACATATTAGACAGAGAAGATAGCTGTTTTGAGAGAGGGATCAGGGAAGACATTCATGTGTGTGTATTGAAAACCCCTCTCTCAACAGAGGTGGGGGACTCAGGCACAATCTGTCTGCCGCTTATCATGCTGCCCTTTCATCAATCCTCAGACAATCCCCAGCACTTCACACCTCCACCAGCAAGGCTACACCTATACTTAATGTGTTGGGATGGGTTGCATAGTTGGGACTTTCACACACACCAGGTCATTGTATACCTAATTAGCCTATTCAGGCCATTGTCCACCTAATTAGCCTATTCAGACCAGGACGGTGTGAAAGCAAGGTGAACTATAAATTGGAGGCCTCGCCAATAACTTTCCTTAGACCAACGATACTGCTTGGATGAGTAGCGATATGTTTCGATGTCACATGAAAAGAAGTCCAATTTCCATGACTCAACTTCCAGATAACCTCACCTGGATGACTGAGAATCTTCACAGACATTCTGCTCGGCAGGTATTCTCCACTTCTTCAGGCAGGATTCTCCCACCCCACCCCCCACCTGGAGTTCTGTAGCATCCCAATGTTAGTACAGATCAGGCCTATCTCTTCAAAGATTCTGGAATGAGTTACAATTGTTGGATTCAGGATGGTAAGATGGGATTCTTATAGGGGTGAAATTTTGCTGAATTCCAGTGAGTCATAGTTGAACTTGTGAGTCTTCCTTATTACTGCTGTCTGGATGACTTTTTGAGACTCCTCTAAGGCAGTTTAATTGTAGTACATTTTTTTAAAAACAACAACTGTATTTTAAATGGCTGGTTGAGATGTACTATCAGTAGTATAAATTTCCTCCAGTTGCTCTCGATAGTTATGAAAATTCAAGGTCACTTTACCTGGGACACATGTCAAACTGACCGGTCGGTAATTTCCTGGATCACCTCTGGATCCTTTTTTGAAGATTTGTGTTACATTCAGTACCTTTCAGTCATCAGGCACAAAGCATGATTTGAGGGAAAGAGTATATATTTTGACTAGGACATCAGCAATTTCATCTTTAAGTTTCTTGGAAACTCATGGATGGATGGCATCTGTTCCTGGTGATTTTTTAGCATTCAGTTTAACAGGACATGCAAGGACCTCCTCCCTGGTTATTTCTATCTGGCTTAATCCCCCTTTGTAATAAAGTATTGTTAAGCATCTTGAGGCTTCAAGATGTGTGACAGCAAAAGTTCCCTGAGTGACAACTTTGGATTACCCACAAAGCACATAATATTGATGGCATCTTAGGGGTGACTACCACTAGTCATCACTTTTGTGCTAAACAGGAGTGACGCCTGTGACTGTACATATAGAAAAACATAATATTCACAATAGGGCTCTAAAATCCACTCCTAGGTAGATAAGTGAAATTTGGAAAGATATAAACTCCTACATCCCTCTCTTGGGTTCTACACACAAAGCTTTAGCATTTCTAAAAGGGCTGGTGGAGATTGGATGAAAACGTTTTGAAGGAGAGTGAATGGCTTAGAGTAAGTTGCTGCCTGCTATGGCTTCCATGGAGCGAAGAGCCAGCTGGGTTGGCAGAGCTAGCTTGATTTATTTTATTTACAGGTTTATTCATTGCCTTTGTATATAAAAGCCCAGTGCATATGGTTCACAACGGTGAGATCTATAAAGCAACCAATCATAAAATGCTCTTGGCCTATCAATGCAATAATAAGAACCATTGGTGTTGTAAAACTGGTGCCGTGAAACACACATCTGTAAGGGACACTACAGGACTGTGAACATTTTGGGAAGGAACCCCATCTGTCAACAGGAACCTCCTGAGAGGGGTGGATGACGTACGTGCTTCCTCCAGCCGACACTGTTGGCCCCTAGGGAGGGATGCTGTTGCAGCAGTAGGAGGTAACCACATCGTTTGCACAAT
This sequence comes from Phrynocephalus forsythii, assembly GCA_029282475.1. Lineage (NCBI taxonomy): Eukaryota > Metazoa > Chordata > Lepidosauria > Squamata > Agamidae > Phrynocephalus > Phrynocephalus forsythii. The sequence continues at coordinate 159,184,222 of JAPFRF010000002.1, read as the reverse complement.
CCACAAGTGCTCCTGTGTACAGCTTTTAATGACGCGGTATGAAGTGTTAACCGCATTGCAGTCGCCATGTATGAATTGACTCCTGTCCATCTTGCTTGATGTTGTTGTCGTAGATCAGTGGCCCATCAGCCTGTTTTTCTTTCCATTTCCCTTCCCTGGCAACCCATACTTGTGTGTGTGTTGTGTCGTTACAGTCGTGACCAACTCTTCGTGACCCCATGACCATGGAGTTTTCTTGGCAGGAATACTGGAGTGGTTTGCCAGTTCCTACTCCAGGCACCTACAGCACCTGGTATTAGTGCACCCCTAAACAAGCACCATAACAATTTCACCTGCTAGTCCTTCCCCTTGCTGAAAGCAAACTAGGTGCCTTTGGCCATTTTGCACGTGGCAGAGTCAGCCTCAGGTTTGCCACTGAAGATATGTTCCATAAAGGACCTACTGCCAGTCAGAGCTTTTTAATAAAGGTTTGATTAGCTGCCTTTCCTTAACAAGTGTGCAAAGCTTTTACAACCTGAAGCAGAAAAGGCCTGCTGCTTATATATCACCCTATAACACTTAAAGCTCTCTCTGGGCTGTTTGCAAGTAATTATGCGGGCTACACTTTTTACTGACCTCAAAAGGATGGAAGCCTGAGTGAACCTTGAGCCTGCTGTCTGGGATTGAACCCCAGGTCAATGAGAACAATTATGGCTGCAGTTACAGCAGTTTTTAACACTGTGCCACAAACCTAAGCACCAGGGTTTCATTTTCCTCTTTCCTCTGAGCCATCTTAATAGAGGTAGAGTTAAGTTATGATGCATGAGATCCTGTGACCACTGCTATGGCTATAATCCATTTCTCATTCTCTGTCTGACATGGAACCTACCTGGAAATCATAATATTGAGAAAGGAAACCATTCCTAAAATCAAGCCTTCCAAGACCTATGTTAGAATGGAACTTATTTTTATCCATAGCTTTTAGTTTAACATGATAATGCTAAAATCATGTCTTCCACATTGTATCTAGAGGGATGTGTCTCATTTTAAGGAGATGCTAGTTTTAAGATAGGTAAAGGTAAAGGTTCCCCCTGCACATACGTGTTAGTCGTGTCCGACTCTAGGGGCAGTGCTCATCTCCGTATTCAAGCCGAAAGAGCCAGTGTTGTGCAAGTCCATGGCCACGTGGCCGGAATGGCTGCAAGGAAACATTTTTTTACCTTCCCATTTTTTTATGGTGGTACCTGTTTATCTATTTGCATTTACACGCTTTTGAGCTGCTAGGTTGGCAGGAGCTTGGGTTATCAGCGGAAGCTCGCTCCACAGCGTGGCACCTGGAATTTGAACCACACCAGCACTTTTTATGATGATGTATTTTACACAAATGTACAACAACAACAACAACAACAACAACAACAACAACAACAATGTCCCATTGAGTCAGTTCCAGCTTCTGTTAGCTCTGGTCAGCCTAAAGTATTTTGATGTGATTTACTGTTCTTTTCTTCTGGGGACACTCTGAGCTGCCTGGCTTGCCCAACTCTACTAAGACTGGCTCTTCTCTCGGGTGGTGGTGGAGGATGTTCAGACCCACTAACCTGTCTTTCAAAATATTACTAGCAAAATTCAAAGAAACAAAACAAAAGACAAAAAAAGTGACACCTTAAAGATGTACTATTCTGTTGTAATGTAAGCTTTCATGGATTGGGTCCACTTCTTCAGACATATGGCAACAGAATGAAATGCTGAATTGGCTCTTGGGTGTATGTTACCTTTGCATGCAGTAATTTGGTTTCTGATTTAGGTTTCTACTGGAAAAAATCCACAGAAGACTAAAAACAGGCGCCTGATCTGGGTGAGGATGAGTGGGGGATGGGGAGAGAGCTGAAGACTGAGGGTTCCCTTAAGAGAGAGAAAATAGGAAAATTTTGACTATAGAGATGACAGAAGGGAATTTGGGGAATACAGACAGTTTTTACCTTATAACCTTGTGGTGAAAGATGGGTATGATAGTAGTGAAGAAAACAACAATGGTGGTACAGAAGTATCGCATTTGATAACGACTTAAGAAGCCTTGACATGGATTAAATAAATGTTAAAATTAGCACACTACTTCTAAGCTCTGTTTTGATTCAAACAGTGGGAGAGGCAAGGGCTGTGAAATGTCTGCTTTCCCTTCCAAAAGCAATCACCCACATCTTTCAGGCAGGCGGTTTGGCAAATGAAAGGAAATATCAATGGCCTCTCAAATTGTGTTTCTGAATGGCCACAGCAGCCATTTCTGTTCCTTCTGGGTGGAAGATAGTGGTGCTAATTTCCTCTGAAGTCTTTGCTTCCTTTTTTTAAAAGAATGAAACAGTGTTGTTTTCTTAGAACGAAGTAAGATAATGAACAGGACAGCTTGTCCATGACTCCACCTGCAGCGCTGGGGCCTGGGTGGGATGAGGAATGAATTTATGGCCAGTCAGAGAGCATTATTCTAGGGGGATGAACAGGCCATAATCACCCAGTCTGGCTCAGCAGGAAGGAACAGAAATGCTGAACTTGCCCGTAGTCAACTTTCAATTATTGTTGCTGGGAGCCTTTCTGGATACAACTTATTTGGGAGTAAACTTTATAGGAGGATGTTGGCAATATGGGAGGAAAACGCACCTGGATAATGTTGTGCTGTATTAAAGTGATAGAAGAATGCCTTCCTTCAATGATGCTTTCTCGTGTCAATGGCAACACAGACAGAGGACATTTGTTCCAATTTCCAAAACGCATTGGAAGCCCATGAGGCCTGTTAAGGGGAGAGAAGAACCTGGCATTGGAAAAATTGGAGAGTTGGGAATGTAAGAATACCCGTTCTTGACCAAAGATATATTTTTAGAACATAGCTCTTGCCCCATCTCAGTTCTCTTTTAGGATGCAAGGGGTATGTTCTTCAGCAAAGTGAGTTGGTAGAGTATAGGGTTGGATGTGTTTGAGTCTTCTTCAGGTAGGCAGCAGCAGCATGAAGTCAGAGAGTGGACAGTCTCGATGCAGGCAGTATCAAGCACGACCAGATACAGTATTATTCTGTATTTTTGTCTAAAATTGTTAAGACTGAAAATTGAGGGTCGTCTTATACATGGAAGTAAGCTGAAGAGAGAAACGTGCAGTTGCAAAACTGTAATTTTGGGCTGAAAAAGTGTGTGGAGGGGGGTCTTATACACAGGGGCATCTTATCGATGTGAAAATACAGTACTCCTGAATATCTTGTCTGAGTTTAGGCAGGCAGATTCGTGAGGTCATAACAAAGCATCACTCACAGAGGCAGGCAGAAACAGGAAATGTGGAAGAGGACTCATCTCGAGTGGAGACCCTCTCTATCTGTGTACTCTAATTTTTCAAAGTCTCAACTCATGGGGAGAGCTTCTGCCGAGAGTGTGTAGTAGGGCAATGCCACTACCGGTGGATTGGGGTGGGGACTGGAGTGAACCCTTCTCCCTCTGGTATGTATATGCCATTTCACCATGTCCAAGCAGATCTGGAAAAGTAGTTAGATCCAATGTTCCTTTGCAATCAATATAGTACCTGGCAGACTCGAGAGCCTGTTCACATTATGAATAATGGATAAGAGTAATGTGCCATCAAGTCAGTCCTGACATATAGCAATCCTCCTGGGCTTTTCCAGGTAAGAAATTCTCAGATGTGGTTTACCAGTCCATCTGTATGGTAGTGCTTTGGGGCTACACTAGGGATGGGCCCAAAACGGAAAAATAGTGTTTGTTTCATTTTGCTTCTAGAGTAGTTTTGTTTAGTCACACAAACAAATTTTAAAGTAGTTTTGTTACAAAACAAAACAAAACAAAACAAAACAAAACAAAACAAAATGATTTTAGGTAAGCCCCTGAAATTTGGAAAGGTTTGGGAGTCACAGAGCTGACTTATGAAGCTCCAAAGGAAAAAAAACTTGCTATTTGGAATACTGATTGGATGAGCGATAGCGTTGCCGCGGCTTCCCATTGGTATTTACCAATTATAGGGTTAATTTACAGCTTCCTCACTATGGGAATAACTCCACTCCCTGAACCCCAAACCTTTCAAAAAATTGCTCCCAAGCAGTGATCAGCTGTACCATGGGCTTGGGGCTGGCAAAAAAGGTTAAAATTGCTCCATCGTGTGGGGGGAAAGGAGGGTTTTTAAACTTTTTCTTTTGCTGCCCCAAGCCCACATTAGCCGTTCTCTGTCGCATCTACAATTAACGAGTTGGGTAGTGGATGTTTGCACAGAAACGGAGTGCCGTCTCCATGTGTTTTGTAAAGATTGTTGATTCTGAGAGTCAGTAGATGAGGGCTTAGCCCACACTCCTTTGGAACGCTGCAAGAGGGATGGTATGAATCCCATATGCAATGGTGGGGCTTGAGATTTATTAAGGTGCCCCAAAGAATTGCACGAATTGTCTGTGTCAGGCTGCTGCACTTGGAGGCCCATCACCCGGGCAATCCTCTGCATGAGTTGAGAATATTGTCTGAGGTCTTTGGCTCGTGAGGGGGACTGATTGTCTGCTACAATGGAATCTGGAGATGGTAAGTTTGGTGGTGAGGAGACAACAATGGCTTGGGAGACATCATCAGAACCTGAGTCGTCAAGAGGGATGGGGCGATCCATAGAAGTGGGAGAATCCGCTCAATGTGTGGTGGTGTCATGAGAAGGATGGAGAAATCTGTCCCATCTTGAGGTGAATAAACATGAGGAGTGTGCAGTGACTGCGCTGTGCGTAATGTTGAACACGCAGGTGTCAGGCTACGGAGTTTATGCAGTGATGTCTCTTTACTGCTGTACGATGCTGTTTAGTAGGAGGCAGAGAAGTTTCTTCTTGAGGAGAGCATCACCTCCGGTACCGATCCTCTTTTTGTGTTCTGAGTCTTCATCCAAAGAACATGAGATGACCTGGATATAATGCCGGTGTCAACGTGGGTGTTCAGAGTGATTGGCATCACGTCCGTGGTCTTGATGTCGAGGAGGGGAAACAGATGGCAAGGACTGACATATATAGTAGGATTGATGCCAAGGTTCACGGTGTCAAGATCCATAGTTTCACTTTGGTGTCAGAGGATGAGAAGCGGAAGATTCATGGGCAGGGAGATGAACTCATTTCTGCGGCCGAGCGTGATGTCGAGGTGGGGAGGCATACCGGAATTTGGCATCATAATGAGAAAGATTAACTGGAGATCGGGTGATGCGACTGGGTTGGGCAGACATCAAAGGTCCTGAATGGGCTTGGTCTCTGATATTGTGATTGTGATGTCTATCTACAGAGACTTGTTGGCTGTGGTGTTCTCGAGTAGAGCCTGGTGACATACCAGGGCTATGCAGAGGTGCTTGTAAGGCCATTTGTTGTTCAATAAAATGGTCTCCCAAGCTGTCGGTGTGGCTGAAGTCTGGGGAGAGTGCCTGAAACTGAGATGGAATGGTATCATAGTCTCTATGCCAAGGCTGAGGTTGAGATGGAATAATGTCATCGTCTCTATGCTGAGACTCGCTCAATCTCATGACCAGAGGTCTCAACGTCGAAGCAGAAACCTTTGCTGCGCTCAGTCCTGAATTGGAAGAGTTTCGAGTAGGTCTTGACTCCGTCTTGGTGATAGAAGCAAGTGCCTTCTTTTTCTCCTTTTTTATGCTATGGCAGCAGATGACTTAGCTGGGGATTTAGATGTCATGGATGATTTAGACTTTGGAGAGGTGGACAGGACCGAAGCCTCTGAGTGTTTAGGGTTGTCCATGGGGCACAGAGATTTTTCCCACAGATGTCCCCGAAGACATCCGAGTCTCTGTTTAAGAGCCGTTTTTGTTAGTTTTTACACTCTGCAAACTGGGAGGGTTAATGGGCCTCTCCTAAGCAACAGAGGCACAGAGAATGTCCATCAGAAAGAGGAATTTTATTTGAGAACTCCATGCATCCCTTTAAAAGGTCTGGAGAGGCCATAAATTGGCTGGAAACAGGGGAAATGAAAAGAAACCAAATATGCATAAAAATAGGGGGAGACAAATCTGAAATGAAAATAATAATAAAACTAGGAGGAGGAGGAGGTAAGCAATACAACATCCAAATTAAATGTTATCTTTTCTAATCTGCAAGAGCTCAAGAGATACGTCCATTCGCAGTGGTGGTAGAAAACAAACTGAGGCAGCAAGTTCGGGAGACCGCAAGCATGTGCACTGAGAGGAGGAGATCTTATACTATGCAACAGCTTGGGAAGTCTGGAGATCTTCGTGCAGATGCGCTCAACCCAAGGTGTGCATTCACAAATGCCATGAAGAAGAAGAAAAGCTTTGGAAAAAATCTGAAAAAGAAAGTCCCCCCCCCCACAATTTTTCCTCAGGCCTTTACATCTCAAGTCATGAAGTCAAATGTAGTGCATGTCATCAGACACACTGGACTAAGTCTAGTGTTAGACTGCACTTGCACTCAATGCAAATACTGTAGTCACAAGACCTGGATTAAAAAAATAACTTTGTTATATAGAATTATAGAATCATTGAGTTGGAAGGGACCTTCAAGACCATCAAGTCCAACCTGCTGCTCAAGGCAGGGATTCCAGTCAAGCAGATCTGACAGATGATTGTCTCCTGAAGGCCTTCATTGTTGGAGTGGTCACCACCTCCTGTGGTAACTGGTTACATTGTCGTACTGTTCTAACAGTTATAAAGTTTTTTCCCTGATATTATTATGGGCCCCACACTCTGGGATGCACAAGAACAGATCCTGCCTAACCTCTGTATGTCTACCTTTCAAGTACTGTATTGGAAAAGTGCTATCCTATCTCCCCTCATGTCTCCTTTTCTCAGGGCTAAATGTGACCAGTTCTTTCAGTCTTTTCTCATTGGACTTGGATTCCAGTCTTCTGACCATCATTGCTGCCTTCCTCTGAACCTGCTCCAATTTGTTCCCACCCTTCTTAAGGTGTGGTGTACAGAATTAGACACAGAATTAGACACAGAATTCTAGATGAGGGCTGAATAAAGGGGAACTAGTATCTTACAGGATTTGGAGATGATATTTCTGTTAATGCATCCTGAAATAGAATTTGAGGTTTTTAAAGCCACATTGCACTGTTGGCTCATATTCAGCTTTTGACCTACAACAACTCCAAGTTCCTTCTCTTTTATAATATCACTGAGCCAAGTATTCCCCATCTTGAAACCATGCATTTGTTCCCCTACTGCTTGCTTCATTGCTGAAAAATAAGTTTAAAAACCCACGATTCCGCGCAATGCACCCGATTGGGTGGGGGAACTGCTGTTTTTTAAACTCATTTTTTGGCAATGAAGCAAGTGCCGACAATCGATGCTTGCTTCATTGCCAAAAAATAAGTGTAAAAACCCGGCAATTTCCCCACAATGCTCCTGATTGGAGGGGACTGCGGGGTTTTAAACTTATTTTTCAGTAATGAAGCAAGTGCTGCCCATCAACACTTACTTCATTGCTGAAAAATAAGTTTAAAACCCCCGTGTTCCCCCGCGATGTGCCCAATTGCGCAGGGGAACCATGGGTTTTGTAAACTTATTTTTGCCGCTGAAACCCTGAATGCCAGCTAATTGGTGCTTGCTTAAAAAAAGGGTTAAAATTTGATTACTGTTTGATTACTTTTATTATTTATTTATTTATTTATTTATTTATTTATTTATTTATTTATTTATTTATTTATTTATTTATCTATGAGATTTTATAACCCACAGCCATCTAGCCCAAATGCTACTCTGGGCAGTTTACAAAATGAAGAATACAAATTATAAAGTACATCCTGTTTTATGCTGTTGTTATATATTATATACATATTATTTACTATTTCTAGTGTTTTTATTTATATACTTGTGCTTATTTGTTATATTGTATTTTACTGCTTATGGTTTGATTTTTGTTCAGCTTGTAAACCGCCCAGAGTAGCCTGTATAAAAATCTAATAAATAAATAAATAAATAAATAAATAAATAAATAAATAAATAAATAAATAAATAAATAAATATACAGTAAATATGTACACATCAAATACAATCAAAGTACAAAATAACAAAGTTAACCATAATCAATGTAACTAGAATTAACCATTAAGAAATTAAAGGAGTCTCATGGCACAATGGTTAAATGCCTGTACTGCAGCTAAAACTGTGCTCATGACCTGGGGTTCAATCCCAGGTAACCAGCTCATGGTTCCCTCAGGCTTTTCTACTTCCGAGGTCAGCAAAATGAGTACCCAGCTCACTGGAGGAGGGGTCAATGTGTAGGCTGAAGAATTAAACTGTAAATCTCCCAGAGAGTGCTTGAAGTGCTATGGGGCAGTATATAAGCAGAACACTTTGCTTTACTTTGCTGTTAACAGAATTAACAGTTAATGCACTCTATGTGGGGCTGCCTGTGCAAGACGTTCAGAAACTTCAGCTGGTTCAAAATGCAGCAGCCAGGTGACTGGTTGGGCCCAGTTGTAGGGAATATACAATATAACATCCCCGCTAATCTGAGCTGAATGCTGGTCCTCCCCCAGCCCCAATTCAAGGAACACATCTCCCCATATGAGCCTTCTCATAAATTAAGATCATCAGAGGAGGCTCTCATTTCAGTCCCATTGGCAGCACATACATGCTTAATGGGGACACGAGTGAGGGCCTTCATTGCAGGTGCTCCGCTTATGGAATGCTCCTCCATGGGAGGTGAGGTTGCCCCCCTTTTTTTTCATACTTCTGCTGACAGCCGAAGACCCATCTTTTCAGGCAGGCTTTTAATAATCATGACTGCATCCTTGAATCCCATTTCTTCCTGAAGATCATATTTAACTTTTAGTATGGTTTTTAAATTATTCAGTGCATTTGAATTAGTTTTACAATTTAATTGTATTTATGTTTAATTTGTAATGTTTTAAATTCTGCTCTTTTTATTATTGGGAGCTGCTTTCATTGCCTTTATCAGGCAAAAGGTAGCCTATATAAACAAGAGGCTGGCTGGTTTGAAGGCCTGGTTAAGGACAGTCCTCATTTTGAAAGTGATATGCCTTTGAAATGCTGTCAAGTCTAAATTTGATTTACATTCCAAGAACCCAAAGGAAAGCTATCAGTGCCAATCCATATTGAGACCCAATATAGGAAATTTAGCAGGCACACAGCTCACCTGGCTGCTCTCTTCTGCACTTGAGCGAGACTCATGGCAATTCAGTTTAAATTATAAAATTGTTTATAATTGAGATTTGGTACTGAGGAGTAGAGATGGGCACGAAATGAAAAAAATTTGTTCCATTATTCGTTATTTCTTTTGTTATGTAACAAAACAAATAACGAAAATTGTGATGAAATTGGAACAAACCAAACAGAACCACAAAATTTAGGTTCGTTACGTTTTGTTTTCGTTAATGGCGACACGCAAATGAAATTAGCTGTTTTTAAATGTTAAAAAATGTCCTGAATATCTGTAAAAACCCAGCGATAATTATTTATTCTGCCTGATAATACCTACCAGGCGGGTTGGGGTCCTTAAAATTTGCATTTATGTCTTTTCTCAGATCGCTGTATTTTTTTTCTTTAAGGGGAGTTAGGGGACATCGACCCAAAATGGCTCCCAGATGCCTAATATTGATTTCTTGGGCATTAAAACACCCTGGACATCCATAAAAACACAGTGATAATTATTTGAAATTATTACCTACCAGGGGGTTGCGGTCCTTAAAACGTTTGTTTTTGTCTTTCACCCATTGCAATGTATTTTTTTCTTTTCCCTTTAAGGATGACACAAAATGGATTCCAGACACAAAATGGATGGAAGCCATGTGATGGGATCATGTAAATTCTTGGACAGTTTCAACCAATAGCATGCCCAGTTTGCAGACTGGGTAGGTGTGGCAGCCACAGAGGGCATAAAAAGCTTTGTCAGCCCCCGTCCTCCTTGCAGTCTGCGGTGGGAGTTAGAGTGGGATTGCTGTCTCTGCAACCCGTTACTTTAGGCCAGGCAGGCAGGTGTGTGTCTCTGTGTTCCTGCTGGCTGCAGCCTGGCTCTTAGGGGAAGGAAAGAAGAGATTTCTCTTGCAACCTCCCTGTATGCGTGCGTACCTCTCGGTGAGTACCCTCCCCTGCCCCACAGTGCAGTCACTCTGTGGCTGCCTTACACCCAGGGCAATGCCTGCCACTGCCTTTGCAGCCTCCCTGCATACCTAGTCTATACTGTGTCTCTGCCAGCATCATTTTTAGTGTTTTCTGGGGCGTTGGAGGACGCCCACACGCAGAAATGCTTTAAATCGTGCAAAAACATTTTTTTCAAAAAAATTGCGAAAAAGAAAAACGAAATGAAATGGGACCCACAACGAAAAATGAAAAACTGAAACATCATTTTTTCAATCCGTGCCCATTGCTACTGAGGAGAGAGGACTCCTTGGAAAAGTCCCTGATGTTGGGAAAAATTGAAGGCAAAAGGAAAAGGGGACAGCAGAGAATGAGATAGTTGGATGGTGTCATTGGTGCAACCAACATGGATTTGACCAATCTACAGGAGGCAATGGAAGACAGGAGGGCTTGACATGCTCTGGTCCATGGGGTCATGAAGAGTCAGACACGACTTAGTGACTGAACAACAACAACAACAACATACAGGCTGAAATCCTGCTGTGTAGCTCTGGGTCTGAAACAGGGATAACATTACCGCCAGCAGCCAAATGGCACTGGTTAAAGGTGGTCACAGGGTTCACGTGACTGGTACACAGCGCCACCAATTCATGGCAGCTCAACATTGCCTACCAGCAGCTATTTTGCCTCTGTCAAAGCATGTCATCGCCGTTGAGCATGTGGAGCTCCACACATGCAACAGGATTTCAGCTGGCAATTGATGTAGGACATTGTATGTAAACAGTTGTCCTCTGTTTATCGTGATGTGTAAGTGGCCACCCTAAAATAACCCTATACCCTGTGTGGAATACAACAGTTTGGGTGGAAAAAATCACAATATGAATGTTTGTACTTCTAAAACTGTGACTAGTTCTGTGGGGAGGGAGGAATCTGCAAATGCAACTGAGGTGTTGAATCAGAACAAACAGATGGAATGAATTACTAGGCCATGGGTTCCTCATCCCTCCTGTTCTTTTTACCAAACATTTTAGCGTAGCCTTCAGGCAAATTAGTGCCTGAACGTTGAGGAGGCTTTACGTAGTTCTGGGAAACTGCTGACTCAGTCCATTCTCAATGGCTGCCCTACAGGGGCATATTATTCCATGTTTTGGCACTTACACCATGCATGGCAATGCGTTCACAATAAATTACATTACTCTCAAATGTCACCTTAAGCTCAATGACTAGGTAAATGTGGGGTTCCCTATAAACTGTCATGCAAAAGATGGCAAGCACTTGCCAGGGTGCCTGTATCTATGTATGAATTCTACCCAGGAGTTGCTCATTACCTCCACTGAGGCATGCTTGGACTTTCCAAATAAGGAAACACAAAAATTAATCTGGTTTTGATAAATGTTGCTGCTTATATGCCAAAGGAGTCTTTCTCTATCCGTGCTTGTTTCTTAATAGTTATAGCTGACCTGCGTTGAGAGTGGCTTTTTGTGTAGACCTCCCTAGAGTCTCAGACTGGGACTGTAGCACTAAGCAACTCAGGTAAGCAGTGCTGTATGCCTTAATGTCATGGGCTCCTTGGGGAGAGTTGTGTCCTTCTGCATTGCAACAGCCTCCGGAGACAGGGCAGTCATGCTCTGTTCTAGCTTCCTGAAAGCTTGCTGTTTTCCTCTCTCTTTTTTGAAAAACGTACATACTCCATGCATGCTGGCAGAGATTGAAATGCTAAGTGTAAAAGGCCTGCCATTATTATGCGCTTGTGAATGGGCACATTCACATGTAAGGCTTGGAGCTAATATAATTCTCTATCAAGCTATCCTGCTTCCACACCTGATATATTATTATCTAAATCGTTAGCCCATCTATTATTAGTTGGTTAAAAATGCTCCCAACCAGCACCACCATGTTTTTTACATACTGTTGTTGTTGTTCTTGTTGTTCAGTCATTCAGTGTTGTCTGACTCTTCATGACCTACGGACCACAGCTTGCCAGGCCCTCCTGTCTTCCACTGCCTCCCGGAGTTCGGTCAAATCCATGTTGGTTGCATCGATGACACCATCCAACCATCTCACTTTTTGCCGTCCTCTTTTCCTTTTGCCTTCAATCTTTCCCAACATCAGGGACCTTTCCAAGGACTCTTCTCTCCTCATGAGGTGGCCAAAGTATTAGAGTCTCAGCTTCAAAATCTGTCCTTCCAGTGAACATTCAAGGTTGATTTCTTTCAGGATGGATAGGTTTGATCTTGCAGTCCAGGGGACTCTCAAGACTCTCCTCCAGAACCACAGCTCAAAAGCATCGATTCTGTGGTGATCAGCTTTCTTTATGGTCCAGCTCTTACTTCCATACATCACTCCTGGAAAAACCATAGCTTTGACTATAGGGACCTTTGTCGACAAAGTGATGTCTCTGCTTCTTAAGATGTTGCCTAGGTTTGTCATCACTTTCCTCCCAATTTTTACATCTAGCTTTTGTCAATTGAGATGTAGACAATCCAATGTGGGATATACAGCATTGTGAATAGCAGGTTTTCCTTCTGCATAAACATGTATAGAGCTGATTGAGCTCAGTGGATTGGAGTATCTGGCTAGGGTCAGGAGCTGGGATCCCTTCTGTGTCTCCTTGGAGAATGGCCTGCTGAGAGCTACCCAGAGCATATGTGGCTGATGGCATCAGGTGCCCTGGTACCTGGATGGTCTGGGGCAAGTGGCACAAGTCCCACACCACCATTTGAGGGAAGGACTCACTGGTCAATCAGTTCAGAGTACTTTGTACCTAGAAAATCCTGGAAGGGTTACTACATATTGAAATTGACTTGATGACATGTGATTGGTAAACATGTATGTCAAAGGATGTTGACAACCTCGAGCAGGTACAGAGGAGGGCTACTACGATGGTTGAAGGCCTGGAAGAAATGTCATATGAGGAATGGCTTAGGGAACTGGGAATGTTTAGCCTTTCAAAAAAAAAGGGGGGGGCTGAGGGGGGATATGATAGCTATGTTTAAATATTTGAAAGGATGTCATATTGAAGAGGGAACAGGTTTGTTTTCCATGGCTTCAGAGACTAGGGCCGTTACTTCACGAAGTACTTCACTTCGCAGCGGGATTGCCTTCACTTTGAATGCGAAGGCGGTCACGTGGTCTCCCTTCGCTCCCACCCCTCTTTCTCTGTCCTCACGTGGCGAAGTTTTAGGATCGAATCCATTACTACCTCACGTGTTCCCTTCGCATTGGGAAGCTTATTTGCAACGTCCGGTTTCTGCTTTCTTTAATTTTTTTAAAAAAATTACCTCGACGAATGCATCAATACCCGGCTGTCATTTGCGGCTGAGCAAAATTACTGTATGATCCTTCGTTTTCTTTGTATTATTTTGTCCATTGGCGACGACTGTTCTCCGTCAGGGTCACTAGGTGGACCAGCACACAACATTTGTTGTTTATTCCTAAATCCCTAGAGCAGTGACCAAGCAACTTCCGCCTCAAACTACCATTACAAAGCTATCATGCCTCCCTCGCCAGAAAAAGTAACTGAAAAAAAATAAAAGAAAAAGAAAATTAGTGGTCACACGTGACTTTGGATGCGAAGCGAAAAAAGATTCCCGGCCTCCGGCAGGGGAATTCTTTGCTTGGAGCACGGTTTAGGGGCGTGGTCGGGGTGGCGCCGCAGCCAAAAAGGAGGAGCGTGCGGACTGAAACGATCGATTCGCACAGAAATGACGGCTTGCCGCGAAGCGAGAGGTTCGTGAAGTAACGGCCTAGGACTCAGGGCAATGGTTTCAAACTACAGGAAAAGAGATTCCATTTGAACATTAGGAAAAACTTCCTGACAGTTACAGCTGTTCGGCAGTGGAATATGCTGCCATAAAGGGTGGTGGAGTCTCCTTCTTTGGAGGTTTTTAAGCAGAGGCTGGATGGCCACCTGTCGGAAATACTATGATGGGGGTTGCTGCATGGCAGGGGGTTGGACTGGATGGCCCTTGAGGTCTCTTCCAACTCTATGATTCTATGATTCTATGATTCTATGAATGAGACTGCTAAGCTTTATGCTCTGAGATTCTTCTCCCTCACCCATTTTTATTGAATGATTTTCTCAATAAAGTACCTACAGTACAAATAGACTAGTTCTGATAATATGTATGTGAATTCCCAGTGTATTTCTAATGGTGCATTATCTAGAATCTCATAGGTGTTTCTGTCACATGCCACAGCTAATTGTGGCTAATTCAAGTGGTGCCAGGGCATATCTCAGTTGTGCAAATCTGGTGTGTGACCAGGCATGCACTGTTTTTTTTTGTCAGAGGGCCACAACAAATCACATAAAATGTATGCAAACACCAGTAGGATGCTTGCCACTCAAGGCAAGGCATGGCCACTAGACTGCTATGGTCCGAAGGCAACAAAAAGAGGCTGCACTCAATCTACTTCTGTTCAGAAGATCTGTTAGGATTCTCTTAGCACATTCTAGTCTGGAAACTCTAGTAAGGTAGGCTTTGCCTTACAAAGATGGGGTCAATGTGAAAGGTTTTTCTGGTGCATACGGATACATGGGGACACTGTAGGAATACCCAGTTAGGGTCTCTGTAGTGTAGCAGACCAGGAAATACATGCCTAGTTCTGTTCGCATGATGAAAATGCATAAAAGAGAGCCTAGGGCCCTAGATGGAACTGGTTGTCATCTGGAGAACCAGAGCTGAGAGCCTCCACAATAATCTCCAGCTACCTCGTTCTATGGCACCATCCTTAAAAGAGAACTTCTTACTGCTTGTATAGCCCTATAACAGGATTGGAGGCTTTTCCTCCCAGAAACAGAAAAAAATGGTCATGCATTCACACAAAAAGATGTGAGAATTGAATTAAACATAGTTTTATTTACTAGAAATAACTAGGGTGAAACCTTCAGGTTCATAGCTTTATGGTTTCGGAGGCATCTCCCCCCCCCCCGAAAGTTTTAAAAAGGAAAAAATTCCATCACTAATGAACCGAGGGCCTTTCTGATCTCCTGGAAATAAAATATTCCATGCAAGTCATTGTGCATATTGAGGTCTACAACTCTTATGGAGGAACCACCCACAGCTTCTCAAGGGCTGCATCGTTCCCCCTCGCCCCCCCCCATACATCCATAGGGATGTGCGTGGTCCAGTATTATAATATACTGGCTGGCAGAGCTAAATTGCATGTGTCCAACAAACAACCTATTTTGGAATTAAAATGCAAAGGTATTTTTAGAACTGTCACTGGGTTTCGTGCTAAAATCAGCAAGAGTGGCACGTACTAATTTTCCTGGTTAGGGCAGAAGTTTAAAACATTGGGTTTTTGTGCTCATGAACTATTTTCAGCTGCAGGTAGCCAATGTTTACATTCAGCTGTGTTGCTATTTTTAAAAAAAGAGCAACTGTATTTTAAAAAAACCTGTATGAATTTATTCTCAAAAAAGAGAGAAATACATCTACAGGGTGTTTTTTTTAAAAAAAAAAACTCTGCTGCTAGGCTCTTTTTTTCCAGCTGCTTGGAGAGGAAATGATACCAGGATATTTACTGTGACCTAAATAGCACCATTCTTAATGTTAATATAGGTTTAAAAAATAATATACTGCTTAAATATGGATCCCCCCACAGTGGGTGAACGCATCAAGGTTTTTAAAAGATAATTTCCATGACAGTCAATTGTTATTGGTTGGATCAAATGTTGCAGGAAGTGAGAACTTTCTAGAAAACCTTATACCCTGCTGTACTGCAGATGATGTGTTCTACCGCGCATTCCGCCAATGGTGGTGTGCGTATCTTTGAAAGAGAAGGATATCCTTCAGGAAATCTGTGGCATAAACCAAAAGCAGGATGTCTTTTTGGTTTTGGCTCTTCCTACCCTCCCTCCTTTCACTGCTGCTGCCAAAAGGAAAGAGAGAGAAAAAACTGGTGCACACAGCCTTTCTCCAAACCACAGCAGGTGACTGGAAATGTTGTTTTCCTGCCGGCCTATTCCAAGAACTGGAGAAGCACTTTGGATTTGATTCCTTGGATCGTTAATTTGTTTGGAGGCTCTTCATGCATCTGTTTCTATTTGTTGGGCTGCTTGTTTCCATTCGGCATCACTCTCTTCCTTTTAAAAAGACGAGTTTCAAAACACCAGATCTAGCGGCTTCATTTTCACCTAATTACAATTTGTCTGAAACGGAACATAAGCCTGCGCTCATGGTACCCACCTGTATACCCTGCATTTGGGGATTAGAAATGAGACCTGGTGGAAATCCAGTTGGAACGGGCCAGCCTTGCCACTGGGGCCAACCTTGCCTTATTCTCTTTGTCTTCCAGGCTGTGACACTCCACTCCACTCCTGCAAAAGCACCAGACACAAAACTGATGCTTCCTTCAGAACCCTCTTCCAAACACACATGTCATGTGAAGGAATTGGCACAGTTCCCTAAGGGCTGCACCGTGTTATTACTTAGCTGATAGGACAGGCTAGTGGTTTCATGTGTCTGCTGGCAGAGCCAAAAGTCGGTAGTTCAGTTCCCCACTGTTCCTGGAGTGGAGCCAGCAAGGGCAAATGGCATCCTCCAAGGGCACCCCAGAAGAAAGGAATAGGAAACCACCATCCTTTATCTGAAATACTTTGAAAAAGGGTTGCCATATTATGTCAGCATTGTCTTGGCATCCCCATGATGGTGAAACACCATTTCATGTTTTCTTTACTTTTATTTCCACTTCCATCTCCTCCATTTTTTTTCCACTTGGATTGAATGTTTGGCTTGTAAGCCTCTTGGGACAAAACCTATTCTTTCATACTCTACAGCAGGCATGTCCAAACTTCGGCCCTCCTGATGTTTTGGACCACAACTCCCAGAATTCTAAGCTTAGATTGCCAATGGCAAAGGGCTGTGGGAGTTGCAGTCCAAAACATCTGGAGAGCCGAAGTTTGGACATGCCTGCTGTATGGTTTGGGGAGTTAGGGAACTGGGCTCAAGTTTTCACATGACCTGTACATTTGAGGGACAATCCCGGTGTGCAGAGGTTAAAATCCAGCACTGCAGTAAAGATTCTGCTCATGAGTAGAGTTTGGTCCTTGGCTCAGGTAAGTTTGCTCTTCAACTTTCTATTCTTCCAAGGTCAGTAAATTGAATAACCAGCTTGTGGGGCTGGGGGCAATGTGTGACGTGCGAAATTAACCTGTAAACTGCCCAGAGAGTGCTTTAAGTGCTAAGAGGTTATATGCTGTATAAGCACACCTTTGCTTTGCTTTTGCTTTACTCTGGAAACTGTTATGCCCATGGGTGGTACAATATAAATAAGTAAATGAATAAATTAATCTTCTTGTATTTTGAATGATTTCTACTGTACTACTGACCATGGTCTCTCCCTCCCCGAACCCCTTGAAAGCATGGTTTAGGACTCAACTTCCAGGCATGTTTTAAGTGATTCTTGCTAGCACTGTTTCAGCTTGCTTACCATGTTTTAATTTTGTCAGCTGTTTTTGAGTTATTCATAAGGAGAGCGCTGTGTATAAATGATGAAAGTAAAATGAACAACAGTTGTTTATAAATAGCCTGAAATCCTCACCCTGCTTATTGTGGGTTTAAAATTAAGAGAGAGAGAGAGAGAGAGAGAGAGAGAGAGAGAGAGAGAACAATAACTGCAGACTTCAGAAGTAGAAAAATGTTGACAAAAAAAGGGATCTTCTCAGTAAGATAATTGAAGATGTTACCAATACTTTTTGTATTGTATACGTAAAAGATGTCACAGAGGCATAGAAGACAGTGTTGAAGCCGTGGGTGTGTGTCCCCACCCCATGCAGTTTGTGGGAGGAATGTAGGCAGCTTTGAACAAAAGTTTCAGATTCCCCATCTGTTTAGCTCTCTTAGCAGTCCTTCCTGAAAGGGAGGTGAAGCTTCTCCAGCAAATGTTTCTGGATTTAGAAGGGACCTTCAGAGACTCCAAAACATTATGGCTGCAATAACTACCCTCTGTGTGCTGGTTGTTTCTCACCACATTCCTTGGGAATAGAGATGGGCAGGAAATGCTGTTTTGTCATTTTGTTATGCAACAAATTGTTGCATTACAAAATGAAATGAAAAGAAACACATTTTCCCCTCTAGGAATGAAACGATTCATCCTAGAGGAAGCTGCCTAGATGCCCTAAGCACATCCGATCTCGCCTGATTTCTAAGCTGGGTTGGCCCTGGTTAGTACTTGGATGGGAGACCACCAGGGAATACCAGGTGCTATAGGCGCCTGGAGTAGGAACTGGCAAGCTGCTCTCTAGTATTCCTGCCAAGAAAAATCCATGGACATGGGGTCACAAAGAGTCAGTCGCGACTGTAACAACACAACACACACACAGAGAGAGGGGGGGGAAGCAAAATCACATTCTCTGGACTCTTCCCTGTAAACCCCTCAAATTTGGAGAGGTTTGAGGATTCAGGGGGCTGAGTTATTAAACTCCAAAGGGGGGGTCCCCCTAGGAGAAAATCATTTCTAACTGATTCAGGAAGTCACTAATAGTATCTCTCCACAGAGGGAGCTTCCTCAAGCGATTCCCTTAATTACAAGTGATTTTCTCCTGGGGGAACCCACTTTGGAGTTTAATAACTCACTCCCTGAACCCCAAATACACTCCGAACTTGGGGGACTTACAGTGAATAGTCCAAAGAAGCCACCCTGAAATTTCCATGCCGATACATGGCTGTGATCCCTGTTTTTGAGTATATAATGTTTTGTTATGTTTATGTACTCAAAAATAGGGATCCCATGCATCTAGCAGCATGGAAATTGCAGGGGAACTTCCTCAAGTGCGCGCCATACACACTTTTGCAATTAGCTAGGGGGACGCTCTTTGCAGTTGAATAACGTGGCCCCCTGAACCCGAAACCTCTCCAAATTTGGGGGACTTGCAGGGAAGTGCCCCTAATAACACATAAAATCAGATTTTTTTCTGTGACAGTGTAACTATGGGGGGGGAGGTAGTTTAGAGTGAACTTGGTGCCTCATGAATATTTATTATGTGTGCTATGATATATACTTTTTTACTCACAAGGATTCATAGAATTTGGTTGGAACTGCCTGCTTGCAATTAATTCTTTTTCCTAAGTAACAAAGATGTACACTCCTTTATGACCGTAAGGGTGTGAGCAGATGGAGAAAAAGTGTCATCTCTGATCATGGCAGAGTAGTAATGGAAGTAATGTGCCTTAAAGTGACCCTTCCATTTCTGTGGGAATTGCACCAACTTGCTCCTCCACCCTGAAAATATAGCCGCACTGTGGGACCAAGTAGGCCTGGCTTGGTCATAGGTTATGCTGGATCAGTATTGCCTATTTATTATGCAAAATAGCTTACACTGGACCATGCCACAAACAATACAAGATGTGAGTTACTTCCCTGTCTGATTGTACCCTAACTTAACGATTGTTAACTTCCCTGCCTTTGTGGTGACATTACTCTTGCAGAGTTTTGAATTTTGGTTAAATTTTATGCAGCAGAATTGTAGGGACCATGCATTTTTGACTCATTAGCTGTAACTTACAGTCTCGGTACAGTACCTTACTCTGAAACATTGGTAAGAGAAAGTCTTGTGGTGCAGCAGTTAAACTGCTATACTGCAGCTATAACTGCTCACAACCTGCGGTTCAATCCCAGGTAGCTGGCTCATGGTTGATTCAGCCTTCTACCTTTCTGAGGTTGGTAAAATGAGTACCTAGCGCACTTGGGGAGGGGGGAGTAGTGTATGGCCTGCATAATTAAATTGCAAACTGCCAAGTGAGTGCTTTAAGCACTATGGGGCAGTATATAAGCAGAACACTTTGCTTTTTTTTTGAAAGAATTAAAATGGTTTCATTTACTCACAGTTCTGAACAGATCAAAACCAGCAAACTATACAAAATGGCTGGGTTACAGTAACCTCAACAATTACCAATAGAGAAGGGCACGAAATGATTTTTTTATTTCATTGTTCATTATTCGGTGCATTTTGTAACGAAATGAATAACGACCCTAGGGGCAAATTTAACATGAAATGAAATGAACCGAGAAAAATTGGTTTTGTTAATGAGGGGGCGGAGATGTCTCCTAACTGGTGCTGGTCCGGAGGTGCAGTCTTCCTGGCTTCTGGGATGGCAACTGGGGGGGGGGAGCTGACAGCCACACTACAGTTGTAGCGCGGCCATGTGGTTGCTCAGCACAGTTTTTTTTAAAAAAAGAGCACCGACCAGGTCCCAAGGGTGGCCTGGTTAGCACTCTAAAATAAAAAAAATTAATTTTTTTAAAAAACCCAGCACCGACCGGGCCCCAGGGGCCGCGTGGTCGGCGCTGAAATGGGGAAAAAGCCCTGGGCAACAGCTGTAGCACGGGGCCTGAACACAGAAGTGGGGTGAACTCTGCTGCCGCGGCGCCCACCTCCAGCCTCCCTGCACAGGAAGCCCAAACCCAGTGGCAAAGGGCTGCCGCTGCCGCTGCCTCTGAGCCCCGCCGCCACCGAAGCCGCCCCAGCTAGCCCGCAGCCTTCGCAGCCCAAGCCAGTGACAGCCGAGGTGGCTGGAGGTTGCAGCTCCACCTCCAAGTCCAACAGGTCAGTGATGGCAAAGCCTTTGGAATGCAGGCTTCTGGTGAGGGAGGCTGTGTGGGGAAGCAAGGAGGAGGGATCCTCCCCCACCGGGCTGATGCGGCACAGGGGCGGGTGGGGGAGTGGAAGGTGTTCTCTCCTGGCCGGCACCCTAAAATAATAATAATAATAATAATAATAATAATAATAATAATAATAATAATAATAATAATAATAATAATAATAATAATAATAATAATAATAATAAACCAGCACCGACTGGACCCCAGGGGCAGCATGGTGGGCGCTGGGAAAAAAGGGTAATAACGAATAACGAATTAACGAACCAAAGAAATGAATTTTTCCGCAAAACTTCATGAAAAATGAAATGAAACGAACCAGACCTCTCAACGAAACAAAATTAAATGAAACATCATTTTTCAATTCATGCCCATCTCTAGTTACCAATACGGAAGGGATGGAGGGATGGTATATGTGCTGATGCATGCTGTGCCTTGCACTATGTTGTAAATTTTGACGTGGGGGGAAGGTGGACAGGAGTGTGTATGTTTTGACTGCATACCAGCAATGTGTTCCACTGGCTATGTTCAAAATAACAAAAAGTAACTATTTAAGTTGTTTATGTGTTTAATTAAAGAATAGACTAGTTTCTGGCTTCGTAATTGACAGGAGGAAATACAGGATATTTGGTTTAAACATTGCCTTTAATTACAGAGGACCTTTGGTGACGAAAATCATCTGGAACTTAGAATTCTTTTTGCGGGCTATAAATCTATAGCAACATAGCAGATGTGCAGGGATTCAAAGAACAAAATAGCTTCAAGTTCCCCAGAGGAGTCTATCCCTTTATCATTATCTGGCACTTACAACATCAGCAACTCACTCTAAGACATGAATAGTAGAAAGAATATTTATTTATTTATTTTATTTGACTTTTATACTGCCAATCTAGCTCAAGGGCTACTAGATCACAGACAGGATAATAAAAACAAAATATACATAGATCAACAACAATAAACTAAAATTAAGCTAAAATGAAAATAGAAATAGCCAGGGGCCTGCTAAAATAGGGGGGGGGATAAGTAGAAAAAGAATAAGAAGAGTGCCTTGCTAGATGTTTGAAAAATCATGAAAGGTCATTCTATATAATCAAGTTTTCAATAGCTTTTTAAAAGTTTGAAGTGAGGGTGTGAGGCGAATTTCTGGAGGTAGATGATTCCACAACTGAGGAGCAACCACTGAGAAGGCCCTACTCCTTGTCACCCCTTTCTGGGTCTCACTTGGGGTTGGCACTTCCAGTTGTCCTGACTGGATAGCATGGGTGATCTGGGCAGTTCTTCTTGGGAGGAGCTGCTCTGTCAGATATTGAGGTCCCAAGCCATTTAGGGCTTTGTATGTTAACATCAAAACCTTGAAGTCAGTGTGGCAGCGTACCGGCAAACAATGCAGAGCTGCCACAGGGGTAATGTGTTGGTTCTGTTTTTGGCCCGCTACAAGTCTGGCAGCTGTATTCTGCACTATCTGCAATCTCCACATTAACCTCAAGGGTAGCCCCACATAGAGAGCACTACAGTAGTTTATTTTCGAGATTACAAGTGTATGAACCAACGTGGTTAAAGCACTGATGTCAAGGAGGTCCTGCAGCTGGGCAACCCTCCGCAGTTGATAGTGAACGGAATGGACCACGGACACCACCTGATATTCCATGGTAAGCAGGACACCTAAATTGTGGACCCCATCCTTCACAGAGAGAGTCACCCTCCAAAAAGTTCAACAACCCAGAGATCCCATGGGGCCCCACATGGGGGATCTCCATCTTGCCTGCATTCAGCCTCAGCATATTAGTCCCTTTCCAATCCAAGATGGCCAACAAGCAGTACTCAAAGCACAGAACAGCATCCACTACAGAATATGGAAAGGAGAGATAGAGCTGGGTATCATTCACATATTGGTGACACGAAGCTCCATACCCCCTTATGACCCTTCCCAGCGGTCTCATATAAATGTTGAAGAGCATGGGAGAGATGACCGACCCCTGTGGCACCCCACAATTGAGGGACTAAGGGGCAGAGGTCATCTCAACCAGCTGCACTTGCTGGGGACGGTCCTCCAAGAAGGAACAAAACACTACAAAGCAGTGTCTCCAATCCCCAACTTGGAGAGCCATGGTTGACAGTATCAAAGGCCACTGAGAGATCAAGGAGGACCAACAGGGACATTTTGCCCCTGTCAGCATCCCTCAAAAGGTCATCATGCAGGGTGACCAATGCCGTTTCCATACTATGGTACAGCCTGAAGCCCAAATGAAAAGGGTCGAGGGAATTTGTGTCATCCAGAAGACCCTGAAGCTGGTCTGCCACCACCTTCTCCAGGACCTTGCTCATATAGGAAATATTGGTGACAGACCTATAATTATCAATTTGGCCTGCCACTACATTAGGTTTTTTTCTGAATGGGCCTAATGTTTCTCCTTGAGGGCCAGGGGAACCCTGCCCTCAAGGAGAGACCCATGAATTATTGCTGTGGCCCATTCATTAGTTGTTGGCTTGGCTGTTTTTATTAACCAGGCCAGGCAAGGAACCAAGGAGGAGGTGGTGGCCCGACAGCAATCAAGGTCTCTGTCCACTTCTGTTTGAGTCACTGGTTGAAAGCTAGAGAGCAATGCCGGGCAAGGTGATGCGCTGGACATCTTAGCTTGATCTACTGTTTATAAATGGTGGTTCAGGTCCCGGCAGATGGCGTCCACTTTACCTCTTATAAATGCCACAATTTGCTCACAGAAAATCATAGGGAGAGGCCTTTTACTGTGACCAACCCCAGATAGATTGCACACTATGCAAAACAATTCAGCCTAATGATTTTGGGCTTCACTTATCCATGTGGAGAAGTAAGATCTTCTTGTGGCCTTGATCTTAGCTAGGTAAATAGAAAAAGTGATAATAATGGCTGATAGATTATTTTCCATTGGGACCTGACTTCTTTATTCTTCGTTATGAAGAATGCCACCTCAGAAGGAAATCTATACATCAGTGGCAGCTCATTGACTATGGAATCAGGTCCTTGTGGAGATCTGCCTGGCTCCAACACTATTGGTCTTTAAAAAATGTCTGAAGACCTGGGTATTTAGAATGGTTTTTCACAGTTATAATTTTCTTTCGCTGATCTGCTGATATTCTAATTTCTTTCCTTCTATCTTTAGCTTATTCTGTCTACTGGAAGTTAAGTCATGGCTACTGGACTTCTTTTTCTTGAGAGATAGGAACGTTTCTATCTCTCAAGAAAAAGAAGTCCAGTAGCCATGACTCAACTTCCAGATAAACTCCCCTGGATGGCTGAGAATCTTCACAGGCATTCCATCTACTGCAGGCATGCCCAAACTTCGGCCCTCCTGATGCTTTGGACCACAACTCCCAGAATTCTAACCTTAGATTGCCAATGACAAAGGACTGTGGGAGTTGCTGTCCAAAACATCTGGAGGGTCAAAGTTTGGTCATGCCTGGTCTACTGTTTTTATGATTAACATTGTTTGATTTATTTTTGCTTTTATATAATTATGATGTTATGTTATTTTTATTCTATTGTATATTGTATATTGCTTATTGTAAGTTGAATTTATTGTAAGCCGCCCAGAGTGGCAGTCATGCCAGATAGGTGGTATATAACTCTAATAAATGCAAGCTGCCTAGATGCCCTAAGCACATCTGATCTCGCCTGATTTGAGAAGCTAAGCGGGGTCAGCCCTGGTTAGTACTTGGATGGGAGACCACCAGGGAATACCAGCTGCTGTAGGTGCCTAGAGTAGGAACTGGCAAGCCACTCCAGTATTCCTGCCAAGAAAACTCCATGGACATGGGGTCATGGAGGGTCGATCACGACTGTAACAACACAGCACACACACACAACTCAAATAAATAAATAAATAAATAAATAAATAAATAAATAAATAAATAAATAAATAAATAAATAAATAAATAAATAAAATGTGTGCCATTTCAGAAGGGTAAGAAATGTGGATGTGTGTCATATTAAAAATAATAATAAAAAAATATTTGTGTGAGTGCTTTGCTAAAGCTGCAATTCAGAGGGAATGTGCTTGGGGTTTAGGAAGTTTGGGAGCAGGTGTATAAGAAGCGAGGGCAAAAATGACCAAGCCTTGTGGCAAAAAGTGCCACTGAAATCTGTTTCTTCAGAAGTAACATGGCATGGCATTATGAACTCATCTGTAGGTGGTATTTTACCCCTCCACAACTGAGCTATATAAATAGTGCCTTCAGCAACCAGTTCTGGAGAGGAGGGAAGGCGGCTGAGTCATATGCCCACATGTGGTGGTATTGGCCTGTTTTACAGAAATTTGGGAGGAAACATTCTTGGGGGTGAGTAAAATCACTAGCCAGCAAATTTTGGAGTCACCAGAAGAACTAGGTTTGTTCTAGTGGTTGTTTGCAGAGGGAAATGCAGAACCTCTCCTTAATTAGTGTCTTCTGCGTTGCGGTCATTTTAGAAGGCGATTGTGCATGGAAGAGCAGCCAGAAAACAAACAAACCCAATACCAACCACATATTGATGGAACAGACTTTGCAACCTTGCATTATTAAAGAGACATACTCAACCTGGCTTATTGAGCATTTATCCAAGGTCCTTTCATTGCTCTCATGTATTGTGTTCTTTAGTTGTGCCAGTTTTCAAAAATCAAGTTGTAAGCTGCACTGGGCCCTGCAAGGCAGAAGGGTGAGGCACAGATTAATCAAATAATTATAAATAAATATAAATAAACAAGGAAGGGTAGAAAGGAAGAGTTTCCGGGAGAAGAAGGAGAAATGCTCTTTGATGCTTAATGCTCTTTGGCGTTATGTATACAATAAAACATCCTTGCATACTCCCTACCCAATTACTCATGATAATTTATGGAGAGAGATAATTCCAGATCATTCTGAGTTGATCTATTCAATACTGGGCAAGGGACTAGGCAAAGTTATTTTTTAAAAATTACATATTTGCTGCCAAAATGATATGTAATTATCCTTTTTTACTGGTCTAGATATGTTAAGACCTGTGAGGGTATTTGTTGAGGATATATTGAAATGTGCCAGCACGTTCACATACATCTTGAACTTTCCCTTAAAATTTTGCTGTTCACCCTTCTTGCCCTGACCCTTGGCATATGTTTTCTGTCCCAACTCCTCCCAGTTCACACTTCTTTCTTGTCTTCTTATCTCACCCATTCACCATCCATGAATCCATAGCACACTCTCATTGTACTCGCCCAGGCTGGTTGATATCAAATGGCAGTTGATATTGTAGTCCAGTTACTGTGGAAGGAGTGCCCCTGCTTCTCCCAGGTGCCAAATTAATATGGAGAATTGTAAGAAGCAGACAGAAGAATTAAGAGGGGGGGGATAATCTACAAAGTATGGTGCTCAAATGCCACCCCACATTATTTAAAGCTGTCTGTGGGTAGTTCACAATTTAATGATGCAGACTTCACTCTGCACCAACTCCCACCGCAAGATGGGTACTCAATTTACCAACCTCAGAAAGAAAGAAGGCAGAGACGACCTCAGACTAGTTATCTAACTCAGGCTGTGAGACGAGTCTTGACTTCAGTACTTGAGCTTAATTGCTGTGCACCATGGGGTTCCTTTGGTGTTTAGAAACCAAGTAGGTAGGTTTGACACTGAACCACAGCATGGTAATGAGGTGATGACTGGAAACACAAGGAAACATCATCTCACAATACATACCCACAACAGCACAGATCAGTGCAGTACTATGGACCAGATAATTAGATAATGCCCTGTGCAAATCATTGCAATGCAGAAAGAAAATCACCACATATTTGAGGGGTTAAAAACCACAGAGACAGTGATATTAGGGATAATTGTCCTGTGCTGATGCTGTGGACAATGCAGATTATTATCCACCAGTGCCTTATCTACTTATTCAGTTTAAGCTGATAAGAAAATGTTAACTTATGATTTCCCTGTGTTAAAAAGATGAGGTCGTTTTTAGAGATGGGCACAAAATGAACTTTTGGTTTGTTTCATTACTCGTTATTTGTTTTGTTATGTAATGAAATGAATAATAAACTGCCAGCTGTAAGAAAAATGAAATGAAAAACAAAACGGAAATTTTCATTTTGGTTCGTTTCATTTTGTTTGCTGGTGTCTCCTACCTGGGTCCTGGAGTGGTCCTCTTCCTGGTCCAGTCCTCCTGGCTGCAGGTAGGGGGCGTCCAGGGGGGGAAAGGTGGCTGGCCTGTGCTACAGCTTTGGTCGGCAGTAAAAAAAAAGCCCAAAACAATAAAAATAAAATAAAATAAAATAAAATAAAATAAAATAAAATAAAAGATCTGGCCTGTAGGACCTGGTACCAAGCTGTGGGTTGCCGAACTGGCCCCACTGGCTGGCAAAATTTCTTTTTTTAAAAAAAAGCCATCTGATAGTAGAAACAGGTTGCTTTGGTGCAGTTCCCCCACCTGACTATATCAATAATCAAAGAGGAAACAAAGGGTGTAAACTTGGCAGCTCTTTGCTGTCAGATAGAAAGAAATGGTGAAGAACCCTCTGTTCTCTTTGCAACAAGATTTCCGAGAGAGAGAGAGAGAGAGAGAGAGAGAGAGAGAGAGAGAGAGAGAGAGAGAGAGAGAGAGAGAGAGAGTAAAATAGTAGATGGGAGACCCATAAATGAGTAAAATCCACAGTCAATTAAACATAAAGATGTTTAAGACCAGAAGTCAAATGGTATCCAGTTGACTAGATTCAGGTATCGTACTGTTGTTCTTTGCCGGATAATCAGTTAGTTCAGGGCTACTGCTATTCCTGTGCAGAATGACACCTTTCCTGTCAAAGATTTCCCACTGTACAGGATGTACTGAAAAAGAGCACGGGGCTGTAGATGATTTAAGAATTAGGGTTCACAGAGCAAGAGGGGATAGAAATGGATTAAACACTAGGTTGCAGTGTGGGTAAGGACTAAGAGCTTCTAATCTGTGCAAATACGGGTGTATTTGTCCATCATAATGGGATCCACATGTATGTTGATTGCCTTAATAAGAACCAGGGGAATCTGGGCTTTTAA
Source organism: Phrynocephalus forsythii (assembly GCA_029282475.1). Classification (NCBI taxonomy): domain Eukaryota; kingdom Metazoa; phylum Chordata; class Lepidosauria; order Squamata; family Agamidae; genus Phrynocephalus; species Phrynocephalus forsythii. The sequence continues at coordinate 159,156,553 of JAPFRF010000002.1, read as the reverse complement.
CGATTCTGTTCACCAACTCGCTTCGGAAATGACCACTTCATTTGCCAAACTGTTTGGTTGCCAGTAGAAATGCTTTAGGCACTTTGAAGCACCTCCCAAGCGATCCCCAGTGTCATGGTTAAATCAAAGGATCTGTTTCCAGAGGAGGAAACAGGATTGGCTTTGGCAAAGGATGCCAACTGGCAATGTGGCATTTCCCAAAACCACAGGTGGAAATCAAGGCCAGGCCCAAATGTCGCAAATCCTGCCAGTATGAAATGTCCCTTTGAATGTGCCATCTTGTGCACCAATGGCTGAATCTGGAGACTTTCCTCAGGCACCCCTTCAGTGCCTTGATTTCTAAAGTGAAAACAATGATGGGCCTTTCAAGGTTAGCATGTTTTATTTGGCTTAAGGTTTTAATGGACAGCAGCCCATTTCAACACCAAAAACCATGCGCTCAATAAAACATTGAGGGGCTACATGCTTTTGCCACAACAGATTAACACATTAGTAATATTTCTAAAGTTGAAAAAAACCATGGCTACCCCACTGGTAAAATATTTCTAAAGTTAGAAACCACCACTTCTTCAGCTTTTCCTGGTGGCTAACTTTTGCCAATTTATCATTGCAGATTAGACATGGGCACAACTCGGCGAAATCCTCGTTTCCGTTTCCGTTCCTCGTTTCCGTTACGTAACGAAACGAAGAACAACAATTACTACGCCAGAACTCGAACTTGAACCGACTAAAGAAAAATGGGTCTGATTTGTCATGGTCGTTCCTGGTGGCATCGCAGCAATCGCGTGATGCCAAGCGGCACAGGAAAAAAGTTTTAAAAATAAAAAACCCGATTCCCGGCCAAAAAAGCAGGCGAAAATATGCCTGCCTGAGGGCACCTACAAGAGGGGTGGTTTCTGGGTGGGGTCCCTGGCCTCCCCCCCTCCTCTCCTGGGCTGCGCATCCTCGTCGTCTCGTCGCCAACTCGCCAAGCGGCGCAGCACAGAAAAAATGTTTTAAAAATTAAAAAAACCGATTCCTGGGCCCGGCCAAAAAAGCAGGCGAAAATATGCCTGCCTGAGTGAGGGCACCTACCAGAGGGGTGGTTTCTGGGGGGGGGTCCCCGGCCTCCCCCCTCCTCTCCTGGGCTGTGCATCCTCATCGTCTCATCGCCATTACTCGCCAAGCGGCGCGGCACAGAAAAAAAGTTTTAAAAATAAAAAAACCCGATTCCCGGCCCCGGCCAAAAAAGCAGGCGAAAATATGCCTGCCTGAGTGAGGGCACCTACCAGAGGGGTGAAGTCCAGTAGCCATGACTCAACTCCCAGTTAAACGCACCTGGATGACTGAGAATCTTCACAGACGTATTGCTATGCAATTTGGGGCAGATGCCCTGAAGTTGGTGTGAGAATATGAAAGAACAGCAAGAAAAGTAGCAGACTACAAGAACCACTTACGTTTCAACTTGAGATGCAGACAACAAAGGCCGTTACTTCACGAAACCGCTCGCTTCGCGGCAACCCCTCCTTTCTGTGCGAATCGATCATTTCAGTCCGCACGCCCCTCCTTTTTGGCTGCGATGCCACCCCGACCACGCCCCCTTTACCATGCTCCAACTGGGGCGAGTGGTGCCCCTGCCAGTTGCCGGGAATCTTTTCGCTTCCCATCTCGCTTCGCTCCCAACGTGACGTGTGGACTCGGGGTTTTTTTAATTTTTATTTTTTAAATATCCAAACTCTGCAAATGACCCTTTCGGCTTCCAAACTGAAGATGCTCGGCGCGGCGAGAAGCAGTAACTGCGCGCGCGCTCTCTCTCTCTGACTCAGCAACATGCCCTCAAGCCCGATCACCTCCGTCCCCTCGTGGGGACGTTTAATTTAACGTTTTGTGGACATGTCCTTCTTTGAATTTTGCCTGAAATTCTTGCAAAGGCTAACACGGCTACCCTCTTTGAAACTTACCTGGAGAGGAGCTTCTTCCCAGATATCTCCAGCCGGCTGTCCCTGTCCCTGTCCCCCACTGCCGGGCTATCCGGTCGGGTCTGCATCAGAGGGAGGACTTGAAAATCATACCGCACACCCTCCAGGAGCGAGAAGGGAATGGGGAGGGAGGAAAGATGCATCCAAAGGGGAGAGGTTGGGCAGGAGTCCCTTACCCTGCTGGCTTTCAAGTCTCCCCACATAAGGGGGGGGGTTCAAGCCCGCTTCTCTCCACCACCAGATTAGACACATAACCAGCTCTGTCGGAAATGACAGCCAAGTATTGATGCATCGATACGCCGAGTTTTTTTTTTAAAAGGATGGGAACAAGCGAACATTGCAAAGTGGCGTCCTAATGCGAAGGGAGCACTTGAGGTAGTAATCGATTCAGTAGTAAAAATGCAGCGCGTGAGCACTGATAAACAGGGGTGGGATCGAAGGGAGACCACGTGACCGCCACCGAATTCACAGCGAAGGCAAGGTCGGTTCGAAGCGAGGCACTTCGTGAAGTAACGGCCAAAGTCTCACCCCAACAAGCCTCCGCCTACAATCAACAGTTAGAAGCCATCGGGCTAACAATATCCTCCAGAGAGCTCAAGAACAACTTCTCAATGAGAGGATCAGAGAAGTCCACTTTACCTTAGACACACTGCAACACAGAAAAGACCACATTCACCAAGAACTACTCTCCACCCTATCCAAACCAGCAGTGGATGCAGTCATATAATTTGTCCAGAAAGCACAACTGGCTCAGCATTGCAAAGGCACAGAGAGGCAAATGAAGAAGTTTGATCCTCTGCCGGAAAGAGTTAGTTAAAGAGTTTGGCAGGAGGAAGAAGGATGAAGGGACCATGACAGGAGATGTAAAGGACAAATGGGTGAAGAACCTCTCTAACAGGGAACTCACCCAGACAGAGAGAGAGGTCCTATCCAAAGGCCTACATTTTGCCATCACACCCAAACAGGTTCCTGTTGTGGATTTCATCACAGCGACAGAATCAGCCATTCACAGCAACAATCTGCCAGCAGCAGATGCAGAACTACTCAGGATAAAAGTCTCTGCACTGTCCAGTGCTCAACCACCACCATCCAACCTCACCAGCCAAGAGAGAAGTGCTGTGACATCCCTCAGCAGGGATGAGAGCATCACAATTCTGCCTGCGGACAAAGGAAGGTGCACTGTCGTCCTCAATACTGTGGACTACCACAAGAAGGTTATCACACTTTTAGAGGATCAACACACATATGAAAAACTAAGAAGAGACCCCACCAGCGATTACAGGAAGAAAGTAATAGAATGCTTAAAACTCTTAGAGCAGGAAAACGCAATTGACAGGGTGACCTACCACCAGTTATATCCCGGAGAGACAGTCCCCTGCTTTTATGGACTTCCCAAGATCCACAAGCAAGGAATCCCCCTCAGACCTATTGTCAGCAGTAGAAATTCAGTGACTTACAACATCGCAAAATACCTGGCAACTATCCTAGCCCCACTGGTTGGACACGCGGACCACCACGTACACAACTCAGAAGAGTTTGTTTCTAAAGTCAGGGAGCTCAAACTGGATACAGAGGAAACCATGGTATCCTTTGATGTTACATCACTCTTTACCAGCATACCCACCACTGATGCGCTAATAATGGTAAAGAGAAGATTAAGAGAAGACAGCACCCTCACCTCCAGAAGCCGCCTCAACCCAGACCAGATAGGTCTGCTCCTGGACCTGTGTCTGAACACCACATATTTCATGTACAGAGGGGACTTCTACAGACAGAAGCATGATTGTGCCATGGGTTCCCCAGTGTCACCAATTGTAGCAAACCTATACATGGAAGAAGTGGAGAAGAAGGCACTCAACACCTTCCCAGGGACAACACCATCCCACTGGTTCAGGTATGTAGATGATACCTGGGTGAAAATAAAGACTCAGGAAGTACAGGCCTTTACAGACCACATCAATGCAGTGGATCCTAATATTAAGTTCACTAGGGAAGACACCCAAGACAACAGGCTGGCTTTCCTGGATTGTGCAGTCATCATCAGACCTGACCATGGCCTGGGAGCAGAAGTTTACAGGAAACCCACCCACACAGATCAATACTTACTGTTTGACTCCCACCATCCATTACAACACAAACTAGGAGTCATCAGGACCCTAAGCCACAGAGCAGAGAGCATCCCCACCTCCACAGAAGCCAAGAAAAAGGAAGACGGGCACCTGAAGACAGCACTTAAGGCCTGTGGATATCCAAAGTGGGCCTTCAACAAAGCAGTGGGCCATCCCAGAAGAACAAGGGATCAGTCTGAGACACAGACCCGACGGAAGAACCTGGTCATTCCTTACATGGCGGGAGTGTCGGAGAAGCTTAAAAGGATTTTTGACAAACACCACATCCCTGATTATTTCAAACCCAGGAACACACTAAGGCAGAGACTTGTCCACCCAAAGGATCCGATACCAAACCATAAAAGGAGCAATATAGTATATGCAGTCCAATGCAGTGAGGAGTGTTCAGACCTCTACATCGGAGAAACTAAACAGCCATTAAACAGAAGAATGGCCCAACATAGGAGGGGTAACAGCTCAGGACCAGAATCAGCAGTACACCTCCATTTGAAGGACAAAGGCCACTCTTTCAAAGATGAGGATGTACACATATTAGACAAAGAAGAGAGGTGGTTTGAGAGAGGAGTAAGGGAAGCCATTCATGTTAGCATTGAAAACCCCTCCCTCAACAGAGGTGGTGGGCTCCGGCATAGTCTATCTGCTACTTATCAGGCTGTACTTTCCAAAGTACCCAGGAAAATCAAAGAGCCTTCACCACCAAGGTCACAGCTAATGACCCATTCTTGATGGGTTTCAGCACCTTAAGCCATTGTTTACCTTAAGGCCATGGACACTAATGTCTCCCTAACGAGCCTATTCAGGCTATTGTTCATCTTATGAGCCAATCAGACCAGGGGAGAAGAGGTCAAGCTGACTATAAGAAGGACTACTTGCACTAGCTGTATTCAGACCGATGAAGCTGTTTGGATGAACAGCGAAACGTTTCTATCTCTCAAAAAAGAAGTCCAGTAGCCATGACTCAACTCCCAGTTAAACGCACCTGGATGACTGAGAATCTTCACAGACGTACCAGAGGGGTGGTTTCTGGGGGAGGGGGGTCCCTGGCCTCCCCCCTCTCCTCTCCTGGGCTGCGCAATGCACATTCATTCCTCGTCGTCTCACCAACTCGCCACGGCATGAGGTGCGGGCGGGGGATCCAAAATGGGGCGACCGCAATTTATTTATTTTGAAATCGTGGTGGTCCAAAAACACACCAAAGCACCACAGAAACATGCGGAAATAGCTATTTTAAAACTGCCTGAATGTTTACAGTAGCAGCAGTGGGTTTTTCTTGCAACAAAACGTCTCCATTGATTTTATTTTATTTTATTTCTATTTTATTTTTTTACACCTGCGCAATGATGGGCTGGCCAGTGGCCATGGGAGTGGACCATGCAAATTTTTGGAGCCATTCCACCAATTGCATGGCCACTTGACCAGGTTTTGACCGAGACTTCTGGGATGTGCCTGTCGGGCATAAAAAGCCCACTAACCGTAGCCCTAACCCTAACCCTAACCCTAACCCATACGCCGGTACATTGTCCTTCTTAGTGGGTCAGAGAGGCACCCAGAGGTGCACCCCACGAACTCACCCTAACCTTACCCGTAACAACCCTAAGCCTAGCCCTTGCGCTAACCTCCCTAACCCTAAGCCAAATCTGTACTCGCATTGCACACACGCAAGTACAGTTCCCTTGTTGGTGAACCGCAGAGCGCCGAGATTGAGGAGGTGGAGGAGCCTTCCCCCAGTGTGCGCACTGTGACACTGCAGTTAGCAATGGGCCTGTGGTCAACAGAGAGGCACCCAAAAAAGAGGTGCCTCGAGTCTCAACTTGGTATGCATATCCAATTGGCTATGCATGCCATTTTGTAGCGGGCCAGAGGAGGCACCCACCCCAGAAAGGTGCCTCCAGGAGCCCGCTTTCCGTTCATGGCGGGCCAGAGGAAGCACCCACCCCAGAGAGATGCCTCCAGGAGCCCGCTCCCCCCCAAAACCAGTACTAACGACAGACAAAAAACCGACAAACAAAATGACAATTTTTTGGAAAATTTCACGAGAAACGGAAACGAGCCGAAACGGGCCGGCTCTGACACACGACAACTCGAAAACGTCATTTTCCCTGGTCGTGCCCATCTCTATTGCAGATAACAAAAATCTGACTTCTTTTTTTAAAAAAAGTTGTTTCATTTGGTAAAGAAAGAAGAGGCCTTTCCATTGAGTTTTCTTTTTTAATTCTTCTTATTTCTTTTTTAAAGTTACTTTAGCATTTGTAATTCGATTGCATATTTACTCGAAACGTCCAGGCTACTGAACAATACAAAATTGGAAAACTTTTAAAAATAACAACAAAAAGTAAAAATACATGTCAGGCAGGGGGGAAAGAGAGCTCTTTAAAACAGGCACAATCAAAAGTTGAAGGGGTGGAGGGAAGCCCTGCCAAAGATTAAATCAGACATGTTGCCAAGCATGTTTTATTTATAGGGATTCAAAGAAACACTGTCCACAGGTTCACATAATGTTTCACGGATGGGAGAGGAGCTAAAATTACTCACTGTGGACTCTGGCTCATGTCCGTTTATAATAATGAGGGCTGTTTGGAGTCAGCTTTGTGGGCACTAGAAGCCAAGGTGGTGTTTATTTTATTCCTTGCGCTCCATGTTCTTGCATCCCTTGTCCTGCAATGCAAACATTGTTGGAGGATTTGAATATTCAATTTCTCCTGGGAGAGAGATTTTATAGCACAGGTTTGATTATTTACTTTGCTGCAAGATGTTTCTATTTCATTTTGCTTTCTAGTCTGCTTTCTTTTTACACATGTGTATTCCCCCTGATTGAAAGATCTCTTTTGTTGTCCTGTGGGTGAAGGTAAAAAATGCTGATCGTGAGAGACAGGCATTCGAAGCCAGTCTCAGCAGTTCTGCTAGTTCTGGAGCGGCTTTGCGAAAGTTTTTCTGTGTCTTGATTTCTCATGTGCAAAATGGAGGGATAAAATAACACAGGCCTGGTCTTTAACAGATGGAAAAATATGATTGCTTTTATCTGTGGTTAAAATGGCCCAGATCCAAGAGGAAGGTACGGAATAGTAGGGAGTATAAGTACTATTTTTCTATTTTGATGCCCCCCCTGCATGCCACCTGAGGCATGGGCACCACCTCCCCCCATTTCAGCCCTGAACACACACACACACACACACACACACACACACACACACACACACACACACACACACACACACACACACACACACACACACACACACACACACACACCCCTTGCATTTATGGAAATCAAGAAAAGAAACATTGATGACAATGAGTCATCAATAACTAAGTCAGCTTACAAAACTAAATCCATGATAGTTTTTAGAACCACCAGCAGGGCAAACTACACCTCTTGGGTAGAACATTCTCATTCTCATTATGTTCCTGCTAGATTCCTTTGTTGGATCACTAAATGAGGCCCTTGTTTGATTACAAAACGCATCATTCTTTATTTTTGCTTCTTCTAGCTAAGGCACAGGGGACTTGCAGGCCACCAGAGTCGGGAGGGCTTTACCTTGCCCAGCCCTGATTTAACAGGATTTCTGTTAGATATACTGTATGTAACCCTCCCTCTCTCTGTGTATGTGTGTTAAACAAATCAAGGATCTTTTTTTTTCACCAGCAACATGAAGAGGGTGCTGTAACATAAGTAAAGGGTTGTGATAAGGATTAGGAGTTGGTTGGTTTCTTCTTATTGTTGTACTGCAAAGGGATGATTATCTCTGATCACTGAACTAGAGCCCTGAGGCTTTCACAATCATGGTGGTCAGCCAGATATTCTGTAGTGTTCTTTCCTTCAACAGAGCATGAACCAAGGGAAGAACTGTGGAGCACAAGTAACAAAGGACTAATCTTTCACTATCTGGGGTGCTGTGGTTTGTTCCCCCAAAACCCTTTCTTGACCTAGGTGTTAATTTTTTTTTGCACGGTTTGGTATTTTGAGTAGGAGCAGGGTGGCCTCTTAAATCCATTTTATGTGTTCTTAACTTGTAACCCTCACATTCTGTTCTTTAAACATCCACCTAGAGTTATAGGACTTTTTTTAAAGGGTTGGGTCACAGTGTTCATTTCATCTTATTTTATGTGTCCAGACTAAAGTGAATTAGGATCCGACTTCTGAACTGAATGGTATAGTTGCCTTTGGTCCTCTTTGACGCCAAAGGAAGCAAATGCTAATACTTATGCTAAAGCACTTATTTGCGGAGCTTTTCTTTGGAAAAAAAATGACAATGGGGAACCAAAGTAAACCATTGTTTTATATGGGCAATAAAGCATGTTGACAAATTTGTCACTGATCTTTAAAATGCTTTAAACTATCCTCCCCCCAAAGACTTCCAAGTAGTATGCTTAATGAGTGCATGCTGCATCACATCCTCCTTTCCCTGTTTTTTGCTCTCTATCAAATACACTTAATTTAAAAAAAAAAACATACTCTGGTGGATGAGGTTCCAGCAAGAGGGTTACCCTCCCCTCATCCTTCCTACCGATACCATGGTCTGCCCCTGCTCATAATTATAAGGCTACTACTTTCAAGCAGATCAATAATTTTCCTTTTCACACGACCCCTAAGATCTGCTGGCCACTTAAATTTGGACCAGAGATCTTAGGGGTTCGTTGCTCTTCCTTCCTCCCCACCACTCCGCACCTGTCTGCTGAGGGGAGGGAGGAAGAAAGGGGGGGAAATGCAGACTCACCTTGGAGAAGCTGCCGGAGCTCCGTTGTGCTGATTCCTTCTCTTTGTTTGCTTTTTTTCCCTCCCGCCCCTTCTCTTAAAGGGGCGGGAGGCAAAACAAAAACAAAAAACAGAAGCCAGGAGAGCCCCGCACTGAGCAGATTAAATCCGGACATGGCGATTTTCACCCTCCTCAAGCAGGTACAAGAAAACTGCGCTGGGTCGCGCTTAGGTGGGCGGGGTCGCATTTAATTGTCTGCAAACTCCGGAGCTGGTGGGGAAACATTTTTAAGCTCCGGAGCTTGCAGCCATTTGCAGCGGAGCTTAGGGGTTGTGTATAAACGCCCAAAATTCTTTGTAAGTCATGGGCACATGCATACAAACACTCTCTTTCCTTCTCTCTCTCTCTTTTTCTAGAACCATGGTTAGTTATATTCTTAAGAAACCATGAAGGTTAACTCCACGAATAATGCCTAGTAGGGCATCATTAGTTGTCATGATGACTTTGTTCTGTGGCACTCCACTGCACCTTCTCATCAATTGTTCCTACCAAATCCAGGTGGTGTTTGAGTTTAGGACCAAGCCTTTACAGACTAGCAAGTGTCATGTTGGTTCTGCCAGAAATCTGCCATGCTCAAGGGATTTAAAATGCAGGTGTACATCTTGTGATGCTCATTCCCAGAAGCCCCAGGGGTCACTGTCTTTCCCTGGCTGTTGTTTCTCCTTTCTTTCATCTTCTAGGTCTCAAGGACTGGTCAGTCTGTAAATTGGTTTCTCTTTGCTTAATCTATTTAAAAGATTTTGAGGATGGACATCCAACTAGGTTCTTGGAAACTGTTGCTAAAAAGGATTCTTAGCTGTAAGTAACATAACATACCTGTACATAGATTTATTTATTTATTTATTTATTTATTTATTTCTTTCTAAACCGCCCAATTTCCCAGAAGGGACTCTGGGTGGTGCACATGAAATCCAAATCAATAATCAACAATTAAGGACAAACAAATCAATAAACAACAATATATTTAAGACTAGGATGTGAGTCTAATGTAACATCTGGATTTATACTATTCCCCCCCCTCCAAATTATATGACTGGAATGGAAAAAAAATGGAATAAAAAGAAACAGCTCAGACTGTCTTAATTACTGCTTAATGGTTCCCCTCCTAATTTCTGACTCAAACACTGACTTCTTTAAATCACTTGCAATTCACTGCTGTTTGAATGAACCTCTAATTGAAGGGCATGTGCTCTTATTCTCATGCTAATATTCTGTTAACTCATTCACCCTCCAGTACTGGTGAGCAGGTGTGGCTCTCCAGATGCTTTCAAACTGCAACTCTAAGAATTGTAAGGTGTGCTGCTTATGTACTGGCCCATAGCCCTTAAAACATTCTCTAGGCAGTTTTATAATATAGTTATTCACGCCACACAATGCCCCCTGCCAGCAACATGGATCTTCAATTTACTGGCCTGGAGAGGGTGGAAGATTGAGTCAACCTTGAGTTGGGACCTGATCCCATTAAGATGAAGTGCAGACCATGATCAGAGTTTTGACTGCAGTCGTGCAGTTTAACCACTGCACCACAAAGCTCCCTTGGAATTAACTATGCCAATTAAGGTGATAGGGAGTGATAGGGCAGAAACCACAGTTGCCCATCTCTGTCCCATAGTTGCCCATCCCTTATGGAAGACACCAGCACTTTTTATGATAATGTATTTTACACAAATATACAACAACAACAACAACAACAACAACAACAACAACAACAACAACAACAACAACAACAACAACAACAACAACAACAAGGACCTAGATACCTGAAGGACCGCCTCCTTCCATACGAACCTACCCGGTGATTAAGATCGAGCCAGGGGGGCCTTTTAAAAGAGCCATCCCTCAAGGAGGTGAGAGGGATGGCTTGTAGACAAAGGGCCTTCTCGGCAGCTGCTCCCAAGTTATGGAATGCCCTCCCTATTGAGATCCGCCTGGCGCCAACACTGATTACATTTCGGCGCCAGGTAAAAACCTTCCTGTTCCAGAAGGTTTTTAATTGATACAATATAGATTGTGGGTCCGCTGATGACAATTTTAGGATGATGATTTTAAAGAAGGTTTTTATTACTGTTTGATGATTTATTGATAATTTATTTATAACTATTTTAAATTGTTTTAATTCTTTGATTGTAAGCCGCCCAGAGACCTTTGGGTAGTGGGCGGCATATAAGTTGAATAAATAAATAAATAAATAAATAAATAAATAAATAAATAAATAAATAAATAAATAAATAAATAAATAAATAAACAAACAACAACAAACCACCACCAACAATTCTGACCAACAGCCACCTACCATCATGTAGACCAGTACCTCACTCTGAGGCTTCCAGATATCTCATGCCATGTATAGAAAGTTGTCTGATAATCTACTGTATCTTTTTATCTGGGACTGCCTCCTCCTTAAGTGTACCTGAATCTATCCAAAGTATCTTTAGCCAGCTTTCTCTTTCTCAAGATCCAGCTCAACTGTTCTTCACAACTTGCTATGGTGTACCCCCGCTAAAAAAAAAAAAAACCTTATTAATCAGAGAGGCTACTTTGGTTGGGGTTTTTACTACCATACTTGTTGCTTTTTAGTAGATCTGGCTTGGGGGGGGGGAGGAATGTTTCTGGACTGGGGAGACTCTCAGATCTATCCAACACTAACTAATAATAATATATAAAATAAATAAATAATTCTGTCCTACCTCTGAATTCAAAGAGAGCCCTACCACTCTGCTGAATTTCTTCTTTCCTTCTATTTAGTCTGTTAGAAGAAGGGTTGTCAGTTTGCTGTTGATTTGTTATCAGTTGTAAAGTAAAGTGGTAGGGTTTTTGTTTTGAAAGAAAAAAGTTTTTAAAAAACCCGACCAGCCCACGCTACAGCTGGCAGGTGGGCCACGTGGTTGGCAGTAAATTAAAATAAAATAAAATCAAAAGAAATAAAATACAATAAAAAAGGAGTGCCGACCTGGCCCCAGAGGCCATGCGGTCAGCGCTTGGAAAAATAATAACGAGGTGCTGATCCCAAGCCAGCACCTAAAAAAAACTCCATGGCGTAGGGGCCAGGATCGGCCACCACCACAGCTACCGCCCGGTAAGGACCCAAATAGGTTCAGATCTGTTCGGGTTCATATGAATTTTTTTAAAAAAATTGTACAAACCCGAACCCAACCAAAGGTGGGCCCAAAACAGACGAACCCGAACCATGGGTTTTCTGTTTCATGCCCACCTCTATTAATGAGAAAGCTGTGGGCTATCTGGGGAACTTATAGCTGTTCTCCTCTGTGAGTCTCTGCTTCTGCTGTGTAGCTAAATAATTTTTTTACCAGAAATTAAATTCTGCAACAACCTCTTGGCCTCTTCCCATGTGCCCTGGTGCTACTTGCCTTGTCTGATCTCAATTACTTTCAGTTCAGTAATGGGGAACTCAGTTTCTGTGAAGAAGACCACTGACATACAGTTTGAGACTGAAGGCAGAACCAACCATCTTGACCCTACTTTCCTGTTTTTCTCTTGACCAGCTGTATCTGCAACAATCCTGCCTTTTTTTTTTTTGAGTTGTTACAAATTGCAGCTACAAGAACCTTGTTAAAGAAACAGTGGAAGTTGAAAACAATTGTATCCGGTTCATAATAATAATTATAAAACATTCTGTGTCTTACACCGAAAGCCAGCATGAGTCAAGAGATTAGCTGTGAAGCCAAGACCTAACAACTGGAAGAAAACAGAAGGAAAATATTTTGGGGGATTGGTTGGGGGAAAGGGCTGTGCTTTCCATGATTTGAAAATATGCCTCCCCTTGGTGCAGTCTAGGTTTCAGCCAGTTGTTCGAGTTTGTGTTCAAATGAAGGCAGGAAAAGCAGCAACAGCAGCAGCATCCAAATGTCAACATGCTTGTCCAAGATTGCCAGAGTTTATGGAGAGCGTTCCACTGTCTAATAATTGAACATTAGGCTAATTATAGCACAGAATCTCTAAGGGGATGAAAACATTATGTAGTCCTGCCCACCTGGATGTTACAAAAGAGATGGATGTCACCTCAAATGAAACAGAAACAATACCAACACAACAACTGCTATTTAATTCCTCTTAACTAAGCAGAGGTCTGACTCATTAACTAGACTAGGCACCGCCAAGGTTTGGAATAGGGATGGGCACAAAATGGAAAAATAACGTTTTGTTTTGATTCATTTCATGCCCACCCTATTTCGTTTCATTTCTTACAAATTTGTTATTTTTTTTTTAATATGAAACAAAATGAAATGGCTCCCCTGGGTCCTAGAGGCATCAGATTTGGAGCCTGGAAGCCATTTTGAAGGGCTTCTGCTGAGCTGTTATTGGCTGGTCCCCTTTAAAATTGCCCCAGTTAGCACCAGGGGATCCCCCTGGTTCTGACTGGGTCAGTTTTAAAGGCGTCCACCCTGTGACAGCTTAGCAGGAGCCCTCTGAAAATGATCAGGTGGGCAGTTCTGGGTGATCCCGCTGTCCCCCCTGACCATTTTCAGAGGGCTCCTGCCGAGCTGTCATGGGCTGGACCCCTTTAAAAATTGCCCAGTTGGCACCAGGGGTCAGGAGGAGCCCTCTGAAAATGACTCCCCTGTACCAAATCCCATGCCTCTAGGACCTAGGGGAGTCATCCCTACCCACCTCCCAGCTGAGAGGAGGCTGAGAGGAGGCAGGGTGCACCGGAACGGTGGCGGTGACCCACCTCTTCCTCTTCCCTCTCCTGGGCTTCAGCAGCAACAGCCACCCTGCAGGTAAGGGACCCCTTTTACAGACAGAATGAAATGGTTCATTTCAACAGAAAAATGACCATTTTGTTTTGCTTGTAACAAAATGCTTCTTGTTTCATTTCATTTTGCTATGTAACAAAATGATGAAACAGCATTTCATTTTTCATTTTGTGCCCATCCCTAGTTTGGAATCAAATGGAAATACACGGATGCTTAATGCTGATGCTTCCTTTTATAGTCGCCATCTGCATCCAACCTCTTGAAACTTCTTACGAATATTCTGATTGTGGAGAGAGACAATAATGAAAACTGGTTAAGATGGAAAGTCATTTTGGCGTCATGCTATCTTCTGCCCTTTGTCTGTACAAGAGGCATATGACTTTTTAGTAAATGTTGGAATCATGGGACTTGAATACTTGATCATGTTTTAATGTAGGTAAAACTACATTATAAAGGGCATGGGTATTCCTGTTGATTATCATATTTCTCTTTCATTGATGGTATTTCTCCGGGGTGAATGCTTCACTAATCAGATTGACAAAGTCAGCTTGTATTTTGTCTTGCAGTGATCATTCACAGAAGAGAGGAGGAAGGCTAAATGCAAGATATGACGGTGAAGAAAAGCATGGGCTATGATGAGCAGACATCTTTCACCAGTTAAGGGAGCAAAGTGTATTGTTTTGTTTGACTCCATATCTCCTTAACTGCTAGGCCCTGTGGATGTTCTATAACCAAATTTAGTGAGCTCAGTGTGAGAAACAGTGACTTTTTAAACCTGATTATCATTTTACACTATTTGTACTTTAATTATGAAAACTCCTTGAAATTGGGATTACTATGCATTGCAGTCCTGGTTGTTCGTTCATGTATATTTTCTTCGTTATCACCACCACCGGCAGAACAGCATTTGCTGAAGCTACTTCCAAGAGGCCTTTCAAAGACACACCACGTGGCAATTCCTGGCATCGGGCTTACAATTTAAATGTAAGATTTCACATGCAGTAAGAAGGGATGAGCAAATAAAAAGGGGGAGAAGAAGCAAGAAGAAGCCACCAATTATTGAGAGTTGCTGGGCAAGAGAATTATGATTTGACTGCTTACTGCTCCTACAGTGCATGGCGCTGTGACACACAGAGCTGGCAGTGATAATTCTGGAAACTTTCATTCAAAAACATAATGATTTTAAGCTATGATTTGACACAACCACAGGTTGGCAATATCCACTCACAAGAGGGTTTCTCTGGAAGTTATGGCTATTGGACTTCTTTTGCTTGGGAGATAGAAATGTTTCACTGCTCATACAAACAGCTTCCTCAGTCTGAATACAGCTAGTGCGAGTCCTCAATCGTATAGTTAGCTTTGACCTCTTGTCACCCTGGTCTGAAATAGGCTCATAAGATGAACAATGGCCTGAATAGGCTTGTTAGGTAAAAGTATCCATAGCCTTAAGGTGAACAATGGTATCCATAGCCTAAGGTGCTGAAACCTATAAAGTATGGGTCATTAGCTATGGCCTTGGTGGTGAAGCCTTTTTGATATGTCTGGGTACTGTTGAAAGCACACCCTGATAAGTAGCAGATAGACTATGCCTGAGGCCCCCACCTCTGTTGAGGGAGTGGGTTTCAGTGCTCTCACATGAATGGCTTCCCTGACTCCTTCCTCAAACCACCTGTCTTCTCTGTCTAATATGTGTACATCCTCATCTTTGAATGAATGCCCATTGTTCGTCAAATGGAGGTGTACTGCTGATTCTGGTCCTGAAGCTGTTTCGATGAGCAGCGAAACGTTTCTATCTCTCAAGAAAAAGAAGTCCAGTAGCCACGACTCAACGTCCAGATTAATTCACCTGGATGACTGAGAATCTTCACAGTTAGGAGAGGGTTCAATTTGTTAATCTCAGCTGTGAATTCTGTGTGCAGAGTGCAGAATAAACCCCCTAACAATACTTCCTGACTATTTTTATAGTTTTCCTCTGTTTTTTACTCAAAGCAAAGTGTTCTGCTTATATACCGCCCCATACCACTACAAGTAGTCTCTGGGCGGTATACAAATTTTAATTACAGTGTGCAGGCTATACATTGCCCCCCCCAGCAAGCTGGGTGCTCATTTTACCGACCTCGGAAGGATGGAAGGCTGAGTTAACCTTGAGCCTGCTACCTGAGACTGGACTCCAGGTCATGAGCACAGTTTTACCTGCAGTACAGGCATTTAACCACTGCGCCACAGGGCTCACCCCACTCTTGTTTTACCTCACATGGTTTTGGGGTATGCAGTTTGTTTTTTATTTTCTGCCATCCCCCACACACACACACATATTTTCTCTTCTCCACTAGTGGGTGTACTGTCAGACAGAAGTCTACCATTGGTTGTTATCCTCAAGTTGACCAGGAATTTGGGATGAAAAGGCACACTGCCCAAATCAGGGGTTACACATCCCAACTGATGATGGCTCTCTTCTTCTTCACGGACTGCTCTCCACCCAGGTGCTTTTCCCTGTCCCGGTGCAAGTGTCACCAAGAAACATGATGTCCACAAAACACCTACAGCCCTCCTTTTATGAGATTTTAAAAAAGATGAAGCAATAATGTTGATGTTGCGGGTCAGTACAGTTGCTGTTGCTGGTGGGCCTGGCCATTGTGATCTCATACTGATGGTGATGCTTGCCGGAAGAGTGACTGCCCCGTGTGCCTTCAGGCTTACATTGTCTTCAAGGAGAGATAAAGTGCCAGTGGACCCCCAATGGCTGCTTCCCACCTGAAGGAAGGACAGACAGACAGACAGACTTCATCCCCTGTGCTTACAAGTAAGGTACTCTTTAGTTCCTGGATAAGGAGAAGTTTCTTGACTTACGTTCATCCTTTCATCCCTGTTCAGCCCCATGGCTGGCAGGTGGCGCTAGGGAAAAAAATGAAAAATAATTTTTAAAAAACCAATGCTGACAGCCTGTAGGCCAGCTGATGAGCACTGGGGGGGAGAGGAAATTATTATTTTTTTAAAAAGTGCCAACCAGCAACTGGAGCTGGTGGGTCTAGGAAAAAATGAAAACAAACAAACAAACAAAAACAGCGCTGACAGCCTGAATGCCAGCTGATCAGCGCTGGGGGGGAGGAGAAATTTAAAAATAAAATTTAAAAAGTGGCAACCAGCCCCAGGACAAGCTGTTCGGGGCCAGGGGGGGCAGAAAACCGGATCTTATGCAAGCTCCCATAGACTTCTGGCTTGCATTTTTACTGGAGCAAAAAAATCCCAACTTCTCCAGTAGGTCATGGAAAACTCGCTAGAGGGAGCACAACCAGGTGGCCTTGGGGATAATATTTTTGGAAATGCTTTATCTTGAAATTTAATCAGCATTTTAAAGGACATGTGATAGAGCCCAAAGTGCCACATGCAGGGAAGTCATATCAGAAGACAGGTCTCTAGTTGTCTCATGTGCTCCCAGAGGCATCTGGTGGCGCCTCTGTGAGATGCAGGAAGTGGACTAGATAGGCCCTGCGCCTGATCCAGCAGGGCTCTTCTTATGTTCATATGAACAGAATAACACAAAATTTATTTCATTTGTGGCAGAAGCTATTTTTTGTCTCAACCAGAGTATTCTAATCAGAAGAACAATTTGGATAGTAATACTGCAAGCTAAGAAGTAAGAGAGCTGCTACCTTGTTTTCCTGTGTTGATGTGTGTGGGTATGCCTTTGACTTCACTGAGTGAAAAGATACTAATTTTGTGCAGAGCCATTTTGTGCAAACTGAGGGGGAAAGTTCTTGCTATCTTGTTCTTGTCCTTGAGACAAGGGATCTCGTGAAGACTGAAAAAATTTCATTGTGCTGAACTATGCTGATTAGAGATGGGCACGACCAGAAAAAATGACATTTCAATTTTTCATTTGTTGGAACGGGTCCGTTCCGTTCCGTTCCGTTTGTCATGAATTTTTTTGAAAATTTGTCATTTTGACGTTTCGTTTGTCGTTTGTCGTTTCTACCGTGATTTAGCGCAATTTGACTTCCCAGAGCATGGGGGCATCCCACAATGACCCAGAGCAGGCAGAAAACACTATAAACTGGGTGATGAATAATATATTTAATAAATATATCATAGCATAAGACTGCATCCTATGCAATAAAGCAAACAAAGTGGCCAGAATGCAATATTCTTTTTTTCTCTTGGTCAATGCTGACTGAACCCGCCACCCTACTTGGTCTGGCTGCCTGTTATACTTTTTTTTTTGAAGCCTTTATCCATCCCATCTCCCCTCCACCTCTCAGAGGCAGCAGGAGACACAGTATTCCATTCCTCCCCCAAATCTGTATGAGGGTCTACTCTACTCCTCTCAATGTCCCCTCCCCATGACACTCCTTGTAAAGCCAAGCAAATGCCACCCTGGTCAACTAGCGGTCAGAGATTCAGTCTGATAGTGGCATGAGCGTTGTCCCCCCCCCTCATCTTGTTGAGTGCCCCTCAACCTCTTGGGGAATCATCACCAGCTGGAGTATCCAAAGGAGCTGACTGGCAGAATCCCCAAGGATCAAATTCAAGACAGAGCAGAGGGAGCGCCCGGTGGGAACACCCTGGAAACGCCATACCAGCACGGCCCAGCTGAGCCGCCTGCCCAGCCTTTGCCTGGGCAGGTTTGGCATTTGCCTCAGATTCTTGGCCCCAGCGTGATGACCGAGAAGCCCGGTTCGCTCATGGAGCAGACCTTCTCCCTCCTTGACCAGGTGGCACAGTTCCATGCCCATCTCCAAGGCAGAGACCCTCCGCTGCCCTCCACCCCGTCCGGCTTCCCTGTCATGTCACCGGAAGTGGCCTTGGTGTTGTCTCAGGGAGCCGCAGGCGGAGGCTTCCCCCTAGCTCAGCATGATTCAGACATGTGGGCCCACCTTCAGCTGCTCTTGTCTGCTTTCAGCGGACCACCCAGCCC
The DNA here is from genome assembly GCA_029282475.1 of Phrynocephalus forsythii. Taxonomy (NCBI): domain Eukaryota; kingdom Metazoa; phylum Chordata; class Lepidosauria; order Squamata; family Agamidae; genus Phrynocephalus; species Phrynocephalus forsythii. The sequence goes on along the minus strand of JAPFRF010000002.1, from coordinate 159,138,082 downwards.
CCCTCTGCCCTGTAACTGTTTTCATTGGGGGCTGACTTGCAAGAAGGTCCGCCTGGGAAGAAAGGGACCCCCCCGGGACTGCCACCAAAAGGGACCACTGGTTTTTCAAGAACAGAACGGCAAAGGCAGCCATTGAGAGAGCAGGAAGGACGGGTGGTGGGGTTGGACCTGCTGCCTTGAATGGTTGGGGTGCAGGCAGCTGAGCCTGATTCGTGACAGTCCACGCAGCAAAGCCATGAAGCCAGAGCGCCAGGGAATTTCTCTTGGTTGGGGCGGGATTGTTTCAGAGGCCTCCTTGCCAACAGGTCCTCAGAATCCGGCATATGTAGATGCAAAGAGCCCATTTCTGATTCCGAGTACTTGTCTTCCTCCTGATAAATGGGGTGTGTGTCCATGTCAAAGCATGGTGATGATGGGGCTCGCATGCAGTCATCCATGCTTCCCTCAGTGACAGAAGATGGTCCGGTGGTGCTGGTTGTGCTGCTGCTGCTTGGAGAAGGAGTGGCAGCAATATCACTATCTGCACTACTTCCTGTGCCTTCCTTCAGAAACGTGTCCCTATTTATTTTAGTGGTGGTCCCCCTGCCCTTCCCTTTGGCTCTGCCACCCCTCCTCATTTTTTTTATTTCTCAAAAGTATTAGAAATATATTTTCTTATTATATTTGTGTTAAGTAATAAACTATTCTAATAAACTTATCCTTTTGACCCACAAGATTACTATCACACTGTGTTCTTTTGTACAAGCTTTCAATGTTGCCCTGATGGCCCTTGGTATAATTTTCTAAATTCGAAATTCAACTTAATACACTGAAATGGAATGTGCCTGCCTGTGTGTTCAAGTGCACACACAACACAAGTGTATGTGTGTAAACAAACAAACAATGAGCTGGAGTAATGAATAAATAATATTGTAAAAGATTTATATTGTCCCCTTTTGGGGGAGGTTCAGTTTCTTGCACCCCCCCAAATTGTGGGTGTGTGCAAGCAAATTAGGCTCTCCCTGCCTGTAATTGAACTGGTGGTGTGTCACTGGAATTTGTACAATGAGGTAGGGTAGTGTTGTATCCCCCAAAAAAAATAAGGCAGCAGCAGCAGCAAATGCAATTGGTTGCCTTATTATTTAATCAGCCCCCCAATGAATGATCTTGAATTGGTAGGGGTAGGTAGGGTGAATGCCCCCCCACAGATTAGGCTGATATCAATGAAAGCAGCAGCAACAGCAGGCGGATGGGTGGCTTCAGCCACACCCCAAAAATAAGCCTGAAGTGAAAAGAGAGTAGTGTGGTACTATGCCTCCCAAGAAAGATATTGGGGTATAAATAAATACAATATAATTTAGTAGTTGTAGTCAGGGAATAATATGAAAATAATTTTCTAAATTCTTCTGATCCACTTAAATGGAATGTATCTGTGTGTTCAAGTGCACACACAACACAACAAGTGTATGTATGTAAACAAACAGACAATGAGCTGGAGTAATGAATAAATAATATTGTAAGGCTGATATCATCATCATCATCAGCTGGACAGGTGGCTTCAGCCACACCCCAAAAATAAGCCTGAAGTGAAAAGAGAGTAGTGGTACTATGCCTCCCAAGAAAGGTATTGGGGTGTAAATAAATACAATATAGTTTAGTAGTTGTAGTCAGGGAATAAAATAAAAATAATTTTCTAAAATTAGGAGGGGGGCCTTTAGCCATGGGGTGTGCAGAGACACATCTTCAGCAAGGAGAATGGAGGCACCCGGGGGCTTGGATACGACTGAATTCCTCCCCCTCATCATGATTACTGTTCCACGTCCCATCAACCTCTTCCGTTCCACCACCACCACCACCACCACCATCATCTTCATCCCTGAAAGGCTGCCGCACAGGATGGTGTCCTATTGTTCCCCCAGGATTAGGATTAGGACTTTGAACTGCAGCAGCAGGAAGCTGAGCCTCATCAGAGTAAGTACTCACAAATTGGCCTGCATGCAGAATATCAGACATGGAGATATCAGGATGGCTGTAGAGAGGAGTGAGAACTGGCTTGCAGTCAGCATTAGAGTTCTCAAAGGCCAGCTGTTTAATCAGGAGTTTTGGGGCATCCTTATTTTCCACCTGCCCCTCAACTGCCACGATAAGGCGATCCACAAATTCTGCAAATTCCTTGGCTCCCTGGCAGATGGCTGTGAAGCCAGCAGCAGAGGAGTCAATCTTGGCTGATATGCCAATAAAATATTGCCTGGAGTGAGTCCTTGAAGGCACGCACGGATCTTAAACCACGTGTGCTGGACCGGAATAGTAACTCTGGGATGATCCTGAAAGGAGTAGCCAATTTTGTCCCATTTTTGAAGATCTAACGTGCCATCTAGAGGTAGCCAGGGACATATTTCAGCAATTGTTTTGGCAAGATCTTCAACCTGCTTTAGAGAGGTCGTGTAGCTATTCTTAGTGAGCAGATAATGCAGTTCCTGGCAGAATTTTTGTTGTGGGGAGGAAAGAGCATTCCCACCCATGTTTCTAAGTGTTTAGTCTTCACAAAGTCCATCTCACCGGGATCTTGAAGATGCTTTGGCGTGCCTAGACCTGGCCGGTCAGATGAGTGGACGAAAATAGCAGCAGTGAGATCGCGTCCGATCCTCACAAACACCAAGAGCTTCACAAACGGATTGCCTCACATGGGGCACCACTTGAAGGGAAACCAGCCCTCAAAGGGTGCGGTCAGAAAAAGAAGTCTGCAGGCATTGTATCTGGTGTGAAAGATAGAGACAGTTCCGCCGTGCGCACCCCGGCGGCAATCTTATTAAGTACAAAGTAGGTCAGGTCCATACGTGTGTATAAAGCCACATTTAACTGCTATCATTGGTTAGCCAGAAGTAAAACAATAGAACTTGTTTATGCCTAGAGCATGCACACAGTAAACAATGACATAAGCATCTTTGGCATGGCAAGCCTTGCTGATAATGGTAGCTGCAAGCTAGTTTATGAAACCGTTAACCCGTTAACTCCTGTTCACCCACATTCTTATTATAATATTGTAAGGCTGATATCAGCAGCAGCAGCAGCTGGACAGGTGGCTTCAGCCACACCCAAAAATAAGCCTGAAGTGAAAAGAGAGTAGTGTGGTACTATGCCTCTCAAGAAAGATATTGGGGTGTAAATACAATATAGTTTAGTAGTTGTAGTCAGGGAATAAAATAAAAATAATTTTCTAAATTCTTCTGATCCACTTAAATGGAATGTGTCTGTGTGTTAAAGTGCACACACAACACAACAAGTGTATCTATGTAAACAAACAAACAATGAGCTTGAGTAATGAATAAATAATATTGTAAGGCTGATATCAAATTGAAGCAGCAGCTGGAAAATAAATGGTAGTAGCCACACCCCAAAAATAAGCCTGAGGTGAAAAGAGAGTAGTGGTACTATGCCTCCCAAGAAAGATATTGGGGTGTAAATAAATACAATATAGTTTAGGTAGTTGTAGTCAGGGAATAAAATAAAAATAATTTTCTAAATTCTTCTGATCCACTTAAATGGAATGTGTCTCTGTGTTCAAGTGCACACACAACACAACAAGTTTAAAAACAAACAATTAAGTAAGTAATTAGTAAACTAAATAATATTGTGAAATATTCTCCACTTAGGATGGAGGTTCTGTTCTTGGCTTGCACCTCAAATGTGTGTGTGTGTGTGCAAGCAAATTGAAGTTGGGAAAAATAGAAAATAAATGGTAGTATATATGATATATTTTAAAATAAATCCACACCTCCCACTCCCAGTTGAACCTCCCCCTTTATCCAATATCAGAAAAATCCTCTCCCCACAAACAGCCAGAGAAGAGAACAAAGAAAAAACTCTAACTGCTCCCCTTCGCTAGACAAAGCTGCAGGGAATCAAATAAATTATTTTCTAATCAAATCAATTCCCTCCCTGCCTGGCTAACTTAAAAGCCTAAAGCCTCCACCCAGGCCTCCCTCCTTAATCACAATCGGATAGCCAGCAGCAGCCACAGTCCTCCCTCAACCACATCCATACACCTGACTGCGATATCTGGAAGGTGCCTCGGCTTTTTATGCCCTCCGAGACAACCAGAAGTGTCAGTCAAAAACCTGTATAGGATGAAAGATGCCATTGGTGGAATGGTTCAAAAACAAGGCATGGTCCCATCCCATGCCCAGCCCAAATGGGCAGGTCTAAAAAAATAAAAAATAAAATAATATAATATAAAATCAATGCGACGTTTTATTGCTATAAAAACCCACTGCTGCTACTATTAAATTTCAGGCATTTAAAATAAATAAATTTCACATGTTTCTGTTGTGATTTGGTGTGTTTTTTGACCATGATTTCAAAAGAAAAATTGCGGTTGCCATTTTGGTCCCCCCCCACCGCATGGCATGCGAGACGACTGGCAATGAGGATGATGCCCCCCCAGCCTGGTGCAAGCAGCCCAGGACAGGAGAGGGGGGGGAAGGCCGGGAACCCCCCCCCCAGAAACCACCCCTCTGGTAGGTGGCAAAGCCTCAGGCAGGCATATTTTCGCCTGATTTTTTGGCCGGGAGTTGGGTTCCCCCCCCAACTTTTAAAAACGTTTTCTGTGCTCCGGAAGCCGCGCGATCTGTATGGTTAATGTTTTGATGCCTTTGGAAAAAAAAGAAACAAAAAACCTGAAATTTTTTTCGTTCGAGCTCGAGTTGAAAACCTTCGAAAAAAAACCGGAAACGAAGATTTCGCCGCTGCATGCCCATGTCTAATGCTGATACAGGTTCATTAGATGAGAAAGAGATATTTGGTGTCTAGTTTTCACATCCACATAAGACATCTCAACAAAATGTTGTCCTTTTGTAAACGTTGTCCTTTTGTATTTTGTGCTTGTCTCTTATTCTCTGGAGTATACAGCATTTTAATCTTTCCTGTTGGTTTTTCTACCAGTAGATCTGCTGCTTACCTATGAAGCTTCCAGGCCAGAACAAAACACGACTGATTGACATGCATTTCATAGTTTCATATCTACAACCTTTTACAATATTGGTAACCAAGAAACCTGCAGAACTTTAAGGACTAACAGATTGATTGCTTTACATGAGCTAAGTGCAGAAAGAAAAATGAACTAGACAAAGCTCTATAACTAAGTAGCTTGTCAAATTTCTGGAAGCACAACACAGGAGGTAGTTAGGAAGTCAAAGTATTAAGCGCCTGAAATCAGCAGACATAAGGAAATTTTAAAACACAACAGTAGGAAAAATACATCCATATTGTTCGGGTCAATTGGCTCTCTTTTGCTGTTCTTTAAAGTCACACCTGCTTTTCCTGATTTCTTGCTGGAGTGCTCAAAGAGCAGTTCAAGTGTGTGTCGGATTCCCAAGCTGGACAATAATTGAGCTTTATTTTAGGGATTTTATTCACAGATTGTTTGGTTTGTAACTTAAGTCGTTCCAGGCCAGAGTTAATGGTTAGACCACAGCCACCTGAAATTTTGCTTTGGGGCTGTATCCTAGCCAGATTGCAAATGGAGGCCAACACTTGAGGTTTGCTAAATGCAGTTAATAAGAAATTATAGACTAGGTTTTTGTATGACAGCGGCAAGGTCAGGAAGGTGTAATAACCAAATATAAAAATGCCAACATTCCTGAAGTGAAAAATGTGTCTATAATTTTATGGTAAAGAAATTATACTTACCATTGTTAGAAAGAATATTTGGTAAGAAAGAATTGAGAACATTTCTTTAAAATGACTATTTAATAGAGTTGATAGATGTAAGAGCAGTCTGAGCCTTTCTCTTTAAGCACTCGCATAACAAACAGGAATATATTAATGGCGCCTGTGGGGAGGTGGGGAGAGGACAATTTTTCAGCGGTTTCTTTTGTGCTGAAATGGGCTAATTTGTTTTCATTGTGTTTCGAGGATGAGGAGAAGACCTCTGGAAGGAAGAGAATGAGAATGGATGTCTTCATCTTTCTGCCAGAAAGCCCTGCTCTCTGCAATTTTTTGAAACTGGGAAATCTTTGAGACAATTGCTTCCATTAAGAAAGCAAGAGAGAATGAGAGAGAGCACAAGGGTACTCCAAACAGTCATTCGGGCCCATCAAATGCGAGCCATACTATGTTCAATGGACCTTATTCCCAAATAAATGTGCACTAGAATTTGTGGAAAGTTGGAGGAGATGCCATTCTCAACTTACTGTGTCAACTTCACAAGTGGCTGGTTAGATGTCTTTTCCCCCCTCATCTCTAGCAGAAATAAAGGCCAGACTCCTGTTGGTAATTTACACTAGCATAAGTATTGTGTAAGAAACTGCACTTTGGGGGATTGTAGCAGGATGGTGTCCCAAGATAGAGTTGTCCAAGCAGTAGTGCCTGTTCAGAACAATATATATGATCATGATGGCTTACATGTCTTCAGTCACATTTTGTTCTCTTCTCATTCATCTCATGTTCTTACGTTTCATTAGTAGGCTTAAAGGGCATCTCCCAGGGGAACTGGGAAAGCATAGATGGAAGATCCATGCTTAAATTTATATATATATTTACCAGCTCGGTTTTGAATATCCCACCCTGTATGTGTATGACAATGCAACGATGTGGCGAGATGCCCTCTCAAACAAGTCTTATGTGAACTAATAATAGCAGTGAATATTTATTTATTTATTTATTTATTTATTTATTTATTTATTTATTTATTTATTTATTTATTTAACTAACTAACTAACTAACTAACTAACTAACTAACTAACTAACTAACTAACTAACTAATTGCCCAGTAGTGCAATGGACGCTCTCTGGACAGTTAACAGCCTAGATGTAAATAAAGATAATCCAATACACTAAAAGCAATTAGTACACAAGTAAACATTGCAATACAATGCACTACAATGCAACCTCACTCCTCAAAATGAATGTAAATCAGATTGAAAGCACAGGGCATCAAAAGGAGGACATGGATAAAAGATGGCTTTAAATAGTTCTGTTTTGAGGATTTGTTTTAAACATGGGGAGGGTGAGCTCCTGAAGAACCTCAAATGGTGATTTATTCCAACAATGAGGTGGCACAAAGTAGAAAAACGTGATTTCTAATATTATTGACTGTCTTGGTCTCTTTCGGTGTTACAGTTCCTAACAGGAAAGAGGGTGTGTTCAGAGATATTGTTAAGTCTGGGTCTGAGTCCTAAGTCCAAGCCTTTGGCCCCAAGTCTGAGTCTGAGTCTGAGTCTGAGTCTTTGGCATTAAATCCCTATTCCCAAGTCTTAGTCTTGATTAAAAAACAAGCTATTTTCTCTCAGAACAAAATTGAGGTGTGGGTGGAGCCTGAGACTTTAGTGGGGCAAAAATCCAAACAAATCCAAGTCACCACTACAATTTAAGTCTAACTTGACAGCATGTCCCATGATTTGAGTCCCCATCACTGGCATTGCTGTTTTAAATTTGTGAAGTTTCTTTGGAGGACAATGGTCATGATGATACCAGTGAGGGCATAACAATGCTATTTTCAAAAATGACAAGATGGAAATACTGCTGCTTGTTGAGAGTAATGAGTTACCTGCAATCATTAATTCTGATCCTTGCTTTGGCTAGATGGATTTTGCCCATTTGGTATTTTATATTTTCATTTTTTTAAAAAAGGAATGAAAACATGGGTAAAGTGAACGGGTCACTTCTTTTTATTTGTGGGTTTTCAAAATGAGAAACAAATTGATTTTAAAAATGATATCTTAAGCTCTGGGTAAGAATTTCGGGTAGGGAAGAAACTGAAAAATGAAAATATATAACCCAACCTACATTTATGATTAGGAATAAATATTTCTGAAAGTGGCAGTGATCAAATCAAGTCAACATTATCTCCAGTTTATGAAACAGAACGCATGCTGTATATTATAAAGGCACTTCCAGACGGGATTGAGTGTTAAGCTTTACGTGGTTTGTACTGATTCCCAACCTGGAGTCTGAACCCTGCTGCTTTAAACCACAACTGAGATGTGTTGCGAGAGTAACATAGGTGGTACAGTCTGAAAGAGTGATCTCTCGCACACTCCCTCCCTCACACAAAACATGTGCTGTTTTTTTACTTGATCTGTGTAGCACACATTCCCCCTTGTGCTTCTAGTTCAGCACTTCTGGGCAGGCCATCAATGAGGGAAGCTACTACTCAGAACCACTACAGTCTGGACATCCCTTAATAATCCTAATAACGTTAAGCATACTCTTTGAAATGCAGAACTGGAAGGTATCCTATGGATCATGGAGTCCAGCAGTCAGGAAGTCAACTTCCAACTTCTGGCTCTATGGAGAGATATCTAAACCACTGAGCTATCTTTGAAGGTGTCCCTTCCCACTATGGCACTTCAGTGATATGCACGCTTCCTGTTTGTCACTTACGCTCTGCACTACCACCCCATACCAGCTGCCTGTATCCCTGAGCTGCTGAATCTGGTGTTCTACCAGAGACAACCACCTTGAAACCTATCTTGGTATTTGGGGTTGCCTCTCTATGACAGTTACTTCACGTCCATTCTCGTCCCAGGAGGAAGTGAGTTGTGTGTTGATGTCGGTCACAGTCACGTGGCCTTCTTCCAGTTCTGTCCCTGTTCCCATGTACGCACGGGTGTGATGGATGATACCGGCATGACTGTTACCACACATTCTCGTTCCATGATGAAATGTGAAATTCCATGCCTTTGTTCTCCATTTTTTTTCTGGCCCGACCTTCTGTTTTTCGATGTTTCAGTTCTCCAAAACCTTGCCTTCAATGTGTTACAGAGCTAAGTTTGAGGCATTTGTCTTTTAATCTCTCTGCACTGCGTTGCTGACTCCATAGCGAATGTACTGGCGAATGGTACTTCACACTCCTGCCACTAGATGGAGAATGGCACATTGCGTGATTAGCCTTACCTCACGGCCACTCGTCTTGGAATGAGAAGTGTGACAAGCAGATTCCCAAGGCCAGGGAGGGGAATCTCTCATCCTGCTTAAATCGCAGTTCAGGGGGCATGGTCGGGACAAACTCCCCTCGTCCCGCAATGGACATGTGGTTAGATTACTTCGTACTGGTCCCAAGTGGGACCGCGAACAGAGATGAGATGGACATGGAGTATCAGCCTATATTGTGCCTACCAGCCTGTGCCACCTTGACCTGCTGCTTTTGTTTAGAGTCACATAAAACCTTCAGTTCGGGTTTAATTAATTCATTGATGAAATGAGAAAAGCACGGCCTTGATGAAACTAGGGCTTAGATCTCCAGTGTAGCCTGCCAGTAGATGGATGTAATAACTATCCACTGCTATGTAATGATTAACTAAAGCTGCCTAAAAATAACAATGCTAAAATGCTTTATTATTTTAAACAAAATTTAAAAGGATTTACTGTGGGACAGCAAATAGATAGGGAAGGGCTGTTTTGATGTGAACAAAACAAAAAGGGAGGAAAAGGGAGGATTTTGGATGCACAAACAGGAGGAGCAATAATAACCTAGAGCTTTATATTTCAAATACTATACCCAGCAACCCAAATGCCACAGAACCAAATTCTCATGCCAACTGCCACATCTCTCACAGCTTGGAGCTCCTCGTTCTCACCAGCCAATCAGCATTTAGCACCATATAGGAGCCATTTGAGACCATATATGAGACTATCTGGTAGTGGGGCAGCTACAAAAATCTTGTAAATAAATAAATAAAATGCATTTAGCACACATCTGTCAATCATTCTAGCACTCTTCCCATGTATGCAAGCCTAACAGGCAAACCTCCATATTAATGATGACACACCAACATTGTAAGTTACATACTGTATATACATACTGCAATATTACTTACTAGTTTCACTACAGGGCTACTCCCTCTCAACCCCAGAGGAAAAAAACTGCCCAGGAAACTGCTTGACAGCATTTTTTTTAAACCTTAAAGGAAGTTTTTCCTGGATGGGATCAGTGCATACAGTAACCCCCATGTATCATGGGGGTTAGGGACCTAACCCACCCGACCCACAATAATTGAAAATCCACAATATGCAGATGCAGGGTTGGGTCAAGACTGGGGGGCCTGGCGCTGCCCCAAATTGGCTTCCAACAGCCTTCCCAGGCCCATCAGTGGCCCCAAAAGTGCTTTCTAGCAATCCAGAGGTCACTCTTGGTTTTCTGGAAGTCACTTCCGGTTTGGCAAGAAACAATTTTGGGGCTTCTAATGGGCCTGGGAAAGCTGTTGAAGGTGTGTTTGGGGCAGTGTCAGGCCTGGGGTAAGTACAGGAGACCTGATACAGGCCTCTCCAGCTTACCCCAGGGGGCTTTCCCCCCCATATACTGTGGTCCCGCAATATACCGGGACCGCAGTATATGAGCCGCAAAAGGGTGGGGGTTTACTGTACTACAAAAGTGATTGACCCAGTATTGCTGAATTTTAACTACCAGTAATTGATTCAATGAACACAGATGCATAGAACGGCTGGATAGCTCAGTGGTTAGATTAGAGGTAGCGAGTGTGATTCCCACTGTGCCTCAACAGGGGCTGGACTTGATGACCCCTACGGTTCCTTCCAGCTCTGCAGACAATTGTTATAGCTGACCTATGTTCTGAACAAATTAACGGTTCAAAGCAAGTTAGCGAAATGAATAGTTCCCTTTCCAGAAATAACTAAGCCCCTTACGTATGCGTGGCAATTGTTTTGAAGCCTTTTTCATGGAAATATGTGTCTTTGCTGGTGAAGTAGAGAAATGTCAAGTTAATCAGCAGTAGGAATGGATGTCATTAAGGTAATGTATAATCCATATGCTGGAGGCGGAAAGAGCTGTTTGAGGAGACAGTGTATATTTCCAAAACACAGATGACCAAGTTAGACATCTCTCCCTCTATTTTTTTTTAAATATATGGAAATTTTATAAAGCTTTTTCAGTTATTCAATCTCCTATAATTCACAAGGGCTTCACTGGGCACTTCCCCATAATAGGGGAAGCTGTTAGTTGTATAGCGTCTATCACTGTTTAAAAAAAAATCTTAAAATACATGTGAAGGAAAGAACATGATAGGCATCAATTCAATAATAAACACGATGAGCTTGATATTCTCTCACGGATGTGTGGCAGATTGTATTTGAGATCCACTGAAGGATTAGTTTATGCAGCTAATCTGCTCCTTGGCTAGCAATAATTGCAGTAGTTAAATGCCCTCTTTATTGGCCCTGGGCATTTCTCTTGAGCGTTCCTATTTCAATTTCCACCGGGGAGGTAAAATGTGTGTCCTTCAAAAGAATTCACTCCTTGATAAGTGCATTTGTAGTTCCAATAGTCAACGTGGCTTTTGAGGATGCTGCTTGTTTTGTTCATGTTGCGCTCTTGTTGAAGGTTTCCTCCAGAGAGGATGTGGCTGAGCCCTTGAGTACCATAATGGTGAAGAACCGCCTGCCTTCAAGGTCCCAGACCTTCCTGATGGAGAGAGGACTGGCTACTGCATCAGATGAGCAGTGGCCTGAACCCCATCTGTGGCTGTTGGTGGCTACACTTGATTGAAAGTGACAGTTCAGCTCAAGACTACCAGAGGAGGTGGCCAGAAGAAGGTCCCACTGGGAGCAGGAGGGCTCCTCATGGGTAAATAAGGATTACCACATCCAGGGACTGTTTGAGTCCCTAAAGAATTTGATGGTTCCCTTTTGGTGCAAAGAAGAGGAAGCTTCCAAAATTTCACTCCACTGTCTTGGAAAAAGAAAAAAAATCAGTCCAGGATGGAAACAAAAAGCGTTTACTTACAGGTTCATGTCTTTGCTCTTTTACATGCATATCTGTAGCGTGGAGCTACTATATATCTCTGAAGAGCAAAACATTGAGAGAAGGAGAAAAGGAGGCTAGTGAAGAAAGCAACAGCAAGGAAGGGGGAGGATCAAGGAGTCTGAGGTGTGTTTGTTGAGGGGAAACTCCTAAGTTCGGCAGCTTATATGCAGCATGTTTCCGGCCGATATCCAGTGTGAAAGGAAAAACCTCCAAAGCTGTAGCTTTCAAGAAGGGGCATCTTCCAGCTGGAACTAAAGGATGCAGTTCTGGCATCTGAATATTATTTATTTTATTTTATTTTATTTTATTTTATTTTATTTTATTTATTTTATTTTATTTTTATACTGCCCGTCTTCCAGTGCAGTATAAAACAGGATTGAAAATCAACAATAGAATACTAAGTAAGATCAGATAGAACCAAAAACAATAAGAGGGAAAACCCTCAGCAAGAAGCATCAAAAGGGTGGTGGGGGGAGGAGAGCCAGTAAATTTAAATTAAATTAAATTAAATTAAAATAAATTAAATTAAAGGTCACCAAATGCCTCCCTAAAAAGCATGGTTTAAGCGCTTTTTTGAAGGCGGGCAGGAACTGTGCAAGGTGCAACTCACTCAGATGATGGTTCCACAGCGAGGGGCCCACCACAGAGAAGCTGCAGTTGTGTGTAAGCAACTTCTGCGCCTCCCTGGGCATGGCCACTCGGAGTGAACGCACTTGTGACATTCTAGTGAGATGGGCCTCAGTTGACCTTTGGGAGATATGCTCTGACAGGTATTCAGGACCTAAGCCGTGGAGGCTTTTGTAAACCAAAACCAAGACCTTGAACCTTATCTGGAGAGCCACGGGCAGCCAATGCAGGCGAGCCAGAACTGGGGTGATGTGATTCATCATCATCATATAAATTTTATTGCATGGCTCACAGGGCCATTGCAAAATGCATCAAGTAAAAACAGTACAATAAAAATATCAATAAAATAACAATACAAATAGATAAAAAGGGGCCTGAGGGTACAGAAACCTAGATATCAATTTGACTAATAGAAATAGTTAAAACAACTTTCATTTTAATAAGTAAAGAACAGAACCTTGCCATTCGAAATGTAACAAATTTATCTCTATCACAGAGTAAGATTTTGAGCTTTTCTTCGTCAGATCTACCAGGATATTTTTCTAAGATGAATTTCAAAAGTCTTTCACGATGGATTCCAAATAGTGGGCAATAAAGCACGGCATGTGCCAAGTTCTCGACAGATTTTTTTATCACAAGAGCAGACTCTCTTATGGTATGGGCCGATTGTGTATAATGGCCCTTTAGATTGGCAAGTGGTAGCATATCAAGACGAGCCCGAGTAAATGCTTTTCTATGTTCAAAGTTCGTTAAATCAGCAAAATAAGATGGGCGATTTAGAGGTTTAGGTGCAATGTTCTTATAAAAAAGGGCTGTTTTTAGAGTGCAAAGTGAACCTATATCTGTTTGAACACAGAGGTCAGATAATCTTTGCTTTAGTAAGCGTTTAGCTGTTGTCAGTCCAAGGTGTCTCACATGCTCTTGGGAAGAACCAAGTTTGGCCACTAGATTCACTACAAAAAATTTCCATGATCCAAAGTTCAGGGGTGATGTGATTGTATCTACGCACACCCACCACCAGTCTGTCAGCTGCATTCTGCACCCGTTGGAGTCTCCGGACAAGGGTCAAGGGCAGCCCCACCTAGAGGGCATTGCAGTAATCAATCCTCGAGATCACGAGGGCCTGCACAACTGTTCTCAGGGAGGCCTCATTGAGGTACAGGAGGATCTGGGCAATCCTGCAGAGATGGAGAAAAGCGGTCTTGGAGACAGCTGTCACCTGAGCTTCAAGGGAGAGGGCTGAATCAAAGACCACACCCAGATTCCTGGCCCTGTCCACAGGCCAGAGAGTAACACCCCACAGATTGGAGAAGTGACCATTGTACCTAGACGAGGGTGCCCCGAAGAACAGAACCTCAGTCTTCTCCGGGTAAAGTCTGAACCTGTTAGTCCTGGTCCATTCCATGACTGCCTCCAGGCACAGATCAAGGGAGCATACTGCCTCCACTGCAGAGGTGGAAAAGGAGAGATAGAGTTGTGTGTCATCTGCATATTGATGGCAACAAACTCTAAATCCCCTAATGACCTCAGCCAGCAGTCTCATATAAATGTTAAACAGCCTGGGGGAGATTGCTGACCCCTGAGGCACCCCACAAGGGAGTGTCCAGGGAGCCAACAGCTCATCCCCCAGCTGGACTCACTGGGACCAGTCACCAAGAAAGGATCAAAGCCAGCAGAGCGCTGAACCCCTGATTCCCGACTTGGTAAGCTGATCCAGCAAGATATCGTGGTCGACGGTATCAAAGGCCGCTGACAGATCAAGGAGGACCAACAAGGTAGAGCATCCCCTGTCAGCCTCCATGAGGAGGTCATCTATTGTGTGGGACTCAGGCATAAAAGAAGATCCCCTTTGGACTACAAAGTTTCAGTCAAGCTACTGAGGACGGCATCTACATTTGGGTCCTTGTCTCTTCTCTTTTGTAACATTTATATGCCCTGTCTCCTTGTATCATAGAACTGTAAAGTTGGAAGGGACCCAGAAGTAATGTAGTAAGCTCTCCTGCTGTGTTCTGACCTGCTGGTGCCTGACCCTGAGGTGTAGTGATTTTGTCTTGTGGACATCCCTATGTGTTTGTTGCTGTGAACTGGACTGTTGACTACAGTAATATCTTGGTTTTGGTTTAAGAATGTTTTGCAAGGCAAGAAAACATTTCTTCAAATTTTGCCTTGATCAACAAGCAACGTCTTGCAGTACAAGCACTGGAGGAGGTCACATGATCACAAGTGAGCCAATGGTCTCTCTCTCTCTCCCTCCCCGCTGGATTATGGGGCATTGTCTGGAGCGTTCCCTCGCCGCTCCGGCAATCCTCAAGATCAGAGGTAGAGGAGAGAAATAGAGGTCTCTCTTGCACCAGCCAGGAATGTTTTAAAAGGGAGTGCAGGTTAGGGTTTTGTTTGTCTTTATATTTGTATTTTTCTTTAAGGGATTTTAAAAGGGGCTCAATGCATTCCAATGGTTAAATATTTCTCCACTGAAATGCATTGAGCCAATGCTTTTCAATGGAGATGGCCCAGGACTGGAAGGCATTTCAAAAGTGGTGTGCTTCTTCTCCCGAGCCCCTGCAGGGATGGGGAGGGGGAGAAGCAGCGCGTCAATCTTTGGATTCTTCTCGTTTAGTTTACCTGTTGCCTGTGCGTCAGTAATTAGATTGGTGCTTTTCTTTTACCTTGGCACTGTTCCGTTTCTTTGCCTTTGGGTTTGTTTTTGCTGAACTGATCTTTTTTGTGTGTCGGATTATACCTTGAACTGGGAGACTTGGATATTGGGTTCCAGGCTGCCTGACAATGGACATTTGCAAAAATGCAATGTTGCATTTTTGCAAATGTGGGTATCTACCACTGTGTTATGCAGCAGGGGTGCTTAAGGCATTCATTTTATGTAGCACAGAAGTTGTACTTCTCCACATATTAGAATATGTGTCCAAAAATACAGTTAAGCTTAAGGAATGGCTTATTAAGGAAGATCTCCACTTCCAAAGGAGTTCACCAGGGATGCATTTTAGTCCCATTCCTCTTTAATTTTTATATTAACGACATAGTCTCATGTATGTCCAGTCTGGAATTTCATATGCCAAAAAATATTAGATAGATCGATAAGCATGCATCTCTATGCTGATGACATGATTCTAATGTCTACAACACCAGTAGGTCTGCACAGGCAACTGAGAAGGTTCAGTGAATATTGCCAGCACAACTTACTTAATAATAGCAAATCAAAAGTTGAAGTATTTGGTAACAAAAGGAAACAATACAAGTGGTTCATAGAGAAATAAAACAGACTGGAGCCTGTACAGTTTTTTCTTCAACAGAATCTTGGTCACAGCAGATAAAGAGGAATGAAACAAAAGCTTTATTAGCAGTTAACTCCCTGAATAAGTTATTTAAACACAAATATTCAGGCTCCTTCCAACCAGTTCTAAAAGTATTTAAGGGAAAGGTATTGCCTATGTTAAGCTTTGGTGCAGCAATATGGGGTCTCGAAATTAATAAGAAAATTGAAAAAGTTCAGAATAAATTCATAAGGGGAATCTTAGGGCTTGGTAGTGGTATCTGATATAAGCATTCTTAGAGTATTTAGTTATTGAAACAAACTATGCCAGATGTGTGATGACAGGTTACCAAAGATGTGTTTAACTGAACAAATGTCAAATTTCATAACAAAATCCTGGTTTATAAAATTTCTCAAATGCTTTTTAACCTGGGTTTGAGTATTGAGGCTATTAGTTTAAGTAATTCTAACAGTAAAAACACATTTAAACAAAGAATGTTTGACATTAGAGCCCAATCAGATTTGGCTGCTTTGTCTTCAGTACAATTTATGAAATGGCTAACGATGTCTAAAGCTATTTTTCAGGCAGGAAAATACCTTTCCTTCCCGATGGAAAAAAGACCATAGTATGGCATTTATCTGCCTCTGTTTTGAGTTCATGGATTCAAGGATGTTACAAGGCAGATAGCAAGGCATCACTATTCAAGATAGACTGTGTATTTGTGGGGAGGATAAAGTTGAAGACCTCACTTACTATGTACTGCATTGTCATTTGTACGCTAATATCAGAAAACTTTATTTAACCCCCTACCCCAGGTGCTGGGGAGGTTGGTCTGATAGGCGCCAACTCTCCTATCTACGGCAAGGGGATAATCCCCATTTAACTCAGAAACTCACTTTTTTTCTGTAAAAGCAGCAATCTTGAGGAAGCCAGAAGTTGGTAAGGAATCTGCTTAGTTAATATATGATATATTTTACATTTAACTGTATATTTTAGTACTTGTTAAGTGTAAAATACAACCCAATGCATATGTATTGGCCATCCCTGCTTAATACACAGTTTTTGCTACCCAGGGCCTGGAAATCTGCTTTAAAATGAAAAATTCATTACAGATAGGAAACATAGTTTTCCAGGCTTCCTAAAGCAATTCCACTCTATTTTTATCTCCAGTTTGGCTTTTGTCAGTGCAGACTGTCACCTGTTTTTCACAAGTTTCTTTCAATAATGAAATGAAACATGCTTTGTGGTGGAGGATTATAGGCAGTTATTGCACATCCTACTTCGTTCCGCGATTATGTTCATTCTGTGACAGCATTGTTCGTGGTCACGTGGTTTTGTCCTTGTTCAATCCCTGTGTTCGTTTACCCATGGGCATAATTACTTGTCTCGTGACAACTGTTACTTCATGTCCTTGTTTTGTGACAACTACTGGATTTCCCTAGCTTTGTTTAGCCTTTTAAAAAAATTGTCAGGCTTCTGTTTTTTGATATTTCAAATCCCCGCTGTGGGCGCGTGGGCTGTCTAGAGAAGCCTGGCAGGAGGAGCCGGGTGAGCCCTCACCACTTGCTGTGGGTGAGCGGTGGCGGTGGCGTGGGCGGTGGGCGAAACACCCTCACCCTGAACTCAGTCGTCTGCGAGCCAGCAAGGAGAGCTCAGCCCCACCTCCAGGACCTGACAGTGGCTCTCCACCTGTCCCTTCAAGAGCCACCTTCTTCTGCAGGGACAGGTGGGCAGCCGAGCCTGGCCTGGCACTGGAGTTCCAGTTGGTCTTCTTGGTTGTCAGAGTATTCCTAGAGCAAAGGGGGGAAACAGCCATTGCCGTTACTTCATGTTCCTTGTCTCGAAACAGGAACCGGGAACAAAGTGTGACAAGAGAATTCCCCAGCCCAGGGACAGGTACGGCTCGTCACGCTCTGTTCCCGGTTCAGGGGGCGTGGTCAGGATGAGATTCTGTTGTCACGCTATGAATGAGAAATAACCTTTTTTCATACTGGTCTCAAGCGGGACAGCAAAGAGGGACGAGAGGGATGTGAAGTAATGGCCATAGTCTCTCAGAGCATCATGGAGACTTTATAAGGCTATGTAGAGACCCTTGGTCACTAAATAAAATGCAAGGTGTTATACTGAAACAAACACGAGAGAGAGAGAGAGAGAGAGAGAGAGAGAGAGAGAGAGAGAGAGAGAGAGAGAGAGAGAGAGAGAGAGAGAGAGAGGAGCATGTTTTGAAATCTCAAAGGGATTCAGTCTGGAATAAAAAGGATCAGTGGGTACAGTAAGCTCAAATAGATGCATGGGTCATCATAATATAGTCCGTTGAACACTTTATATTCAGTGGGATTTGCTTCAAGTTGTGGAAACATTAGATCTTACCCCAGAGGAGTTTAAAGTTTCATAATTCACTCTGCATGGAAGTGCTTTGAGCTGTGGATTCTGGAACTCCCACCCACAGGAGGCCAGGCTGTCCCCATCTTTGCTGTCCTTCTGCAAACAGAGAAACTAACTTTCTCCTCAGGCAAACTTCCCTGTACTGATTGGCTGCATGAGTGTTTTTTTTAAATGGATAGTATTGCCTTACTATTATGACTATGTTTTTGGTATTGTTTTTGTTTATCATTTTAGTGCACTGTAGTCATCCTTTTTAGTATTTGTATACATCCTATTTTTAGCTTTAAATATTGTGTTTCAATGGCATAAGCCACCTTAGATCCTTTGTAATGAGAAAGGCAGGGTAAAGATATTTTAAAGAAATAGCTAAATGAAGCCCTTCCCCAATCCCAAACTCTGGTTTTTGAGTTTAAGCCCATAATTCTGATAAATGCTAATGTATCCCAAGGAACTTAATTTCACCTGGACTCTAGAAAGCACTCAGTGATTTGACTATACGAGGGACCTGATAGAAAGTAAACTTTTATTGCCCTCCACAGATATCATGCTCCTAATGGCCCAGAGTCGCTTATGGACAAACAAGCGAAGAGAACTCAGCACTAAAATTTGGAGAGGGCCATCTTTTTGCCCAGGTTGTAAACAGCTGTGATTTGTGCCATTGGTGAACAGATAAGATGTAAGTGCCTTTGCTTTCTTGCTCTGAAAGTCTAAGCCTCTGTTTCGACCACCTTCCCAGCAAATATGGAGAATGTGGAGTCTGTATCCCAGGAAGACACTCAAAATGGTGGTAAGCCTGATTGTCTTAGGGTATTTATACACGACCCCTAAGCTCCGCTGCAAATGGCTGCAAGCTCCGGAGCTTAAAAATGTTTCCCCACCAGCTCCGGAGTTTGCAGACAATTAAGTGCAACCCCGCCCACTTTAGCGCGACCCAGCGCACTTTTCTTGTACCTTCTCTTTGGAGGTGAAAAATCTTTGATGCGGTGCAACGATAGTGAGTGCGGGGCGCTCCTCGCTTCTGTTTGCTGCTTTTTGGCTCCTGCCCCTTTAAGAGCTACTTTTACAGAGACGAGGGGGTTGGACTTGATGGCCTTACAGAGACAAGAGGCAGAACGAGGTGAGCGGCATGCTTTTCTTTCTCTTTTTCTCCCTCCCTCACACAGCCAGCAACCAGGAAGTGCGGAGGGGGGTGGGGACACAGGAAGAGCGATGAACCCCTAAGATCTCTGGTCCAAATGTAAGTGGCCAGCGGATCTTAGGGGTCATGTAAAAAGGCCCTTAGTATGACTTGGAGTTATCTGGATGTAAACATGTTCGAAGTATAAAAGTTCAGTGTCCTTCCTGTACATTGGCCACACTGCACCCCAGATCTGTATTTAATTTGCCATTTGATCAACATTCCTACTACCTTTTCAACATAAACAAACCTGTGGAAATCTTGAAGCTCTTACAATGGCACTGAACAAACCAAGCATCAACAAACACTTTCGAAGAAAATTCCAAACACTAACAATAAGGTGGGTTGAAAAGATGGCTGTGAATTTGAGAATTCTTGTCACGTGTTCCGTTTTCATTTTGTGGCAACAAATTGCAGCTTAGTGAGTGGGGCCAGCTGTTCACATACAGTATTTTTTTCAGTTTATGAGAGGAGCCATTTCCAGGAGTGGTGGCAGGGGAAGTACAGAGAGAAGTAATTGTAAATAAATATGATTAAACATCATAAAATATTGGCATGGATCACAAAAGATGGAGAATTATTGTATAGGGTGACATCACCACCACCCCCAGTAATCAGTTTAGCATTCCCATCTGGTGTCCAGGAGTTGTCATGAAAATATCTATGGATGCAAGTTTAGAGTTTAGTTTGTTCACTGGAGAGAATTAAAAAGAAGTAAATGCTTTATAAAATGTTAAATAACATAACCGCCTTTGCAGAAAAATTGGATGCATCAGTCTACAAAATGTTCCAGCTGTGGCAGCCTTTGAAGGAAAAAAATCTTGGCTTGAACATTGATTGTATGCTTCTGAAGTTGGCGATCAAGCAAGCTGAAGATCTTGACCAGATGTGTTCAGATGTCCGAACACTCTTCAAGACAACGTCTCGTATCAGCATTACAAATCCAATAGAAATTAAATTTGTTCCTGATGGTTTCGAAGGAAATAGAACATAACAAGATGAGATTCTTTCAAGTCTTCTCATGTAGCTGTTTGCCATAAAATTAGCTTCTCCTTTTTATAATGTTTGGAAATGTGTTTTAAAAACAATCTTGCCAACCCATGCGACTAACATGCAAAGAGGTGGCATAAAGGTAGGCATCAAAAATAAAATGTCAAATTGATCTGTCCCTAGCTCGACTTTCAAAACAAGAGGCCTGTTGAATTAGACCAAAGGGCGATAAAGTTCAGTTCTTTGTTTTAATTTAATGAAGACTAAATAGGCACAAAATACCTTTGTTAAGCCATCTGTGCAGCAGCTCCAAATAAGATGAAGAATTCTGGATAACTACTATTAACATTGCCTAACTGCTTGTATTTTTTTCTTCTGCTGGGTCAGATCCACAAATGGCCTACTGCACATGGAAGGGATAATGGCATTCAAATGAAGGGCTGCCCTCCAGCAGACATTCTTGCTGACACACAGAGGGTGTTGGTTTTTGTTTTCCCCTGATTTTCCAAAAGCCTCCCAAACTTACTTCCCATACTCTTCCATAGACTCCCCCAAGCACCCTAAAGATTACTGGGAGGCCAAAGAGTAGCAGGTTAAAGGGAGTGAATAAGAATCTCATGTCCTGACCCCTGCTTCCAGCAAGAGTCTCACTAGCAAAATAAATATGATACATTTAAAAAAAATCTACTAATGAGATAGAACAGAATAAAGGAGAAAAAAAAATGACAGCTGACCAGCTCCAGAAAGTGACCCTGCATTAGCCAACCACGGAAACAATAGACTGAGGCTGATACTTCACATCCCTCTCACTGCAGTTCGCAGCCCTGCTGGAGACTGGTTCGAAGGAACGGAACCTCACGTCCTTGTGGGGTCAATCCGAGTTCGAAGGAATGGAACCTCATGTCCTTGTAGGGTCAATCCGAGTTCAAAGGAACGGAACCTCATGTCCTTGTGGGGTCAATCTGAGTTCACCCCGACCACTCCCCCTGAACTGCGCTCCAAGCGGGGTGAGAGATTCCCGTCCTGGAGCTCGGGAATCTTTTCAATCTGCTTCTCGATCTGTGTTGAAAACCGATTTCAAGATGGAGGCAAGTTCACCTCGGCTCGAGGAAGGATGTGAAGTAACCACCTAACTCAGAGTGAGGTTGCAGCATGCTATGGATCCTCTTGAACTAACTGTACCAGCCATTGTGTGTAGGTGGAGGGCAAAGCGAAAGATCTGTATTGCTGTTGCTAGTTAGGATTGGTGTTCCAGAATTTAGGCCACGGTCTTACCAGAGTTTTCTTCGTATAAATTCCCTGTGTGGTTTTTTCCAGGCGATCATGTGGTTTTTAATGTCTTCTGCATCGTATTTTCTTATTCTGGTTTGGTCTCTATCTGTCTACTTTGCATTTTGTCCTTCTTTCCGGCTCTAGTTTCCAAGCCTCCGTGGTGATAAAGGGGAACAACTGATTTTACTGTGTATTTTCAGGGTCCTGTCATGGTTACTGAAGCAAATAAGTAAGCATTTTCGATCGAAGTTTCTAAATCCAGCCCCTGGCGGTGGTTTAGGAAACTTTAGTGAAACTGCTGTTCCAGGGGCGTGGTCAGCCCGGACCATAATTTACTTCTCTTCCCGGTTAGCACGCGATCTTTTACTGCGCAGTTCGCCACCTGGAAACTACGCAGAAAACGCTGGTAGGACCGCAGCCTTAGTTTTTAATTTCTTATCTAGCTCAGTTTAGTGTTATGAACAGCTAGATGTTAAGACTACCTCTGTGAATACCTGAATCTCCGACTTAATGCCTTTGATTTGACTAGGTCATAATTAGTGCTTTAAGTCTGTAGTTCTTTCCCTCCACCTCGCCCCATGATTGATTGCCTTATTCAGGCACCAGCCAGGTGAGGGTACTACTTGCTTGCTTGCTGCTGCTGCTGCTGCTGCTGCTGTTTGTAATGTTCTCTCTTATGTCATTTGCCTACCAGGACAATGGGGCAGGGTTGACTATAAAGATCTTGTGTCACTTTCAAGGCCAATACATTTTATTCTGCATAAGGTAACATGAACTGTATTCCCTTTAATGGATGCATAGTATATAACTTCTGTAATCAGGCATTTATACACAACCACGCACGCGTGCGCGCGACACACACACACACACACACACACACACACACACACACACACACACACACACCTGGGTGTGGGTGTGGATGTGGATGTGGGTGTTAGAGAGAGGGCTCTAATAGAAAAGCAAAGGGTTCATGCATGATAATGGTTTTAGTGGTTGTTAGTAGTGGTCCATCAGTGATTGGGAGGTGGCAAGTGTAGAATGGCAAATTAACATACCTGGCGATGAAAAGTGTTTAACCCAGGCTAAATGTAAAACGGGAGTATTGTCTCTATACTCCATCCTGAAGTGGGATGCAATCCATAAAGTTCTATGCCAAAAATGCAACCGTTTAGTGTATATATGCATCACAGCGCTTAGCTAGTTTGGTTGCAACAGGATAATTGCATAGTTTAGTTTTTTTAAAAAGTATGTAGCAGTTGGAGAGCCAATATGAAATAGGGAGGAGTTGAGTGTTGGACAAGGACTCAGGAGATGAGGATTCTAAAACCTGCTTGGCCACGGAAACTCATTGGGCAAGATATAGTAATCCCTGAAAACTAGGGATGGGAACGAAACGAAAAATGAAACACCGTTTTCATTACATAACAAATGACTTCGTTACATAATGAAATGTTAGGACGTGTTTCAGCATGAAACAAAATGCCATTTTCCCTCTAGAACAAAACGATTTGCCCTAGAGGAATGAATGGCAGGGGAGCTCAAGCTCTTCCTGTAAGCCCCTGTAATTTGGAAAGATTTGGGGGTCATGGGGCTGAGTTATTAAACTCCAAAGGGGGTGCCCCTGGGGGAAAATCATTTTAAATTTAGTGAGAAGCCACTAATCACTCACCCATGCGTGGGAGGGGGCCTGTTATCAGCTTCTCGCTCAATTAGAAATTATTTTTCCTAGGGATACCTCCTTTGAAGTTTAATAACTCAGACCCCTGACCCCCAAAACTTTCCAAATTTCAGGGCCTTACAGGAAAGAGCTCAAGGAAGTCCCCCTGCCACTTTGGTGCCTCTAGGACCCAGGGGAGCATAGTGTTTTGTCATGTTTCATTTCTTTACAACTACTTTAAAAATTCATTAGTAACAAAATGAAACAAAACGAAACTACGTAAGAAACGAAATGAAACACTCTTTTTCCATTTTGTGCGCATCTCTAGAGAAAACCCTTTGAGGATCAACAGAAGTTGAAAGTGACCTGGTACCACATAGTAACTTAGAATTAATTGGCAAGTGAATGTGCTGTTCATGCTATAACTTGCCAGTTGAGCCATATTGACAATTGCTTATATGGACAAATGAAGTTGTTAGCTCATATTTATTTTATTGGGAGGGGTGAGAACCAGATTGAACTACCTTGGCAGTTCCTTAAATCATTCCTTGGAGTGTATTTTTTTTTTAAAAAAATATAGCATAGAGGAAAGAATGTGGGGCCCACAGACAGGCAAGAGACACCACTTACAGATGGAAGAGGATTAGCTTCAGACTTAACCAGTAGAGATGGGCACGAAATGAATTTTTTAATTCATTTTGTTATTCATTATTCATCTCATTACCTAACTTAACGAATAACGACCTGACCCATCAAGGAAAAATGAAACAAAACGAAACAGAAATTCATTTTTCATTTTCCCATGAAATGCATTCCTATGGGAAAGGTTTCCTTTCCAATTGGTATGGGGAAACCACGGGCTTTTTCCCACCAGAAGCCAGCGCCGCCAATCAGCTGTAGCGCTGACTTTGGTGAGAAAAGGATTTAAAAAGCCCGCCCTTTCCTCTACCATTTTCTGAGGGCTTCTGCCTAGCTGTCAATGGCTGGACCCCTTTAAACCTGGCCCAGGGGTTCTCCCTGGTGGTGACTGGGCCATTTTAAAGGGGTCCAGCCAATTTCCACGCTGGCCATGGGGCCATTTTCAGAGAGCTCCTGCCAAGCTGTCATTGGCTGGACCCCTTTAAAAATGGCCCAGTCACCACCAGGGAGACCCCTGGTCATGACTGGGCCATTTTTAAACAGGCCCAGCCGATGACAGGGAGGAAGGGTCTCTTTAAAGGTATCTTCCCTGCAGTGGATAACAGTGCCGAACGCCTGCTCAGCACTGTCATCTGCTGCAGGGAGAAATTCAAAAGAGACCCGCTCCTTGCCTCCTCATGCGGAGGCAGAAAGAAGTGTCTCTTTGAGGTGCTGACCCCAAGCCAGCGCCTCTCAGCTGAGAGGCGCTGGCTGGGGGGAGCACTTTCCCCCACCCCACAGTGGCTGGGGGGAAGATTATACCCCTTTTTCCCCCAGCCAAAGTTGCACAAGGCCCAACAAAATGAATTTTTTCAAAAAAATAGTTTAAAACGAAATTTATTTTATTTTATTTATTTATATAGCTTGTATGCCGCCCACTACCCAAAGGTCTCCGGGAGGCTCAAAATCAAACCAATTAAAACATCAAAATACAATAAAATTAGAACAATAAAAACCAGTAAATACAATAAATACAGTACATTAAAAGCACACCACTAAAAAATTGCCATCAGGTCCCACAATCATTAGTTAAAAAACTTTTGGAATAGGAAGGTTTTTACCTGGCACCGAAATGATATCAACGTGCCAGGCTGGGAGGGCATTCCAAAGTCTGGGGGCAGTTGCTGAAAAAACCCTATTCCTTCCCCTTCAAAGGGATGGCTCTTTCAGGAGGGCTGGTTGCCCATATGGAAGGAGGCGGTCCTTCAGGTATCTAGGTCCTAAGCCGTTTAGGGCTTTATATGTCAAAACAAGCACTTTGAATTGGGCTGGGCAACTGGTAACCAGTGAAGGTTATACAGAATCGGCGTGATGTGTTCCTTGGTGCCCTACCACTCACCAGCCGTGCAGCACGATTCTGAACCAGCTGCAATCGCCGAACTGTCTTCAAAGGCAGCCCCACGTAAAGCGCATTACAGTAATCAATACGGGATGTTACGAATGGATTCGTAACTGTCATAAGGCTCCGTTCATCTAGGTAAATATTCCGCAGCTGGAGAAAGGCACCCCTGGCCACCGAGTCCACCTGGGCTTCAGAGTTAGACCATTTTCCAGGAGCACCCCTGCCACGGACCCTGTCCCTTAGGGGAGTGCAACCCCATCCAGGACAGGGAAATGGCCCTCTAGCCTGTCAGACATAGCACCCACTAACAGCACTTCCGCTGGATTGAGTTTCAATTTATTAACCCTCATCCAGTCCATTATCTGGTCCAGACACAAGTTCAGAACAGAAACCGCCTCACCTGGATTGGTGGAGAACGAGAGGTAGAGCTGAGTATCATCAGCATATTGCTGACTCATCAGCCCAAACCTCCTGATGACCTCTCCAGCAGTTTCATGTAGATGTTAAACAGCATGGGGGATAGTATTGAGCCCTGTGGAACCCCATGACGTAAACGCCATGGAGCAGAGCTACTATCCCCCAGCACCACCTTCTGGACACGGTCAGCCAGGAAGGATTGGAACCACCGCAAAACGTGCCTCCAATGCCAGCCTATCCAGAAGGACACCATGGTCGATGGTGCCAGGAGTATCAACAGGGTTGCACTCCCCTGTCTCTCTCCCGGCAAAGGTCATCGTGACAGGGTGACCAAGGAGTCTCTGTTCGAAACCCGGCCTGAAACCAGATTGAAATGGATCCAGAAAATCCGTTTCATCCAGCAGCGCCTGGAGCTGTCCGGCCACCACCCGCTCCAACACCTTGCCCAAATAAGGGAGGTTCGCTACTGGCCGGTGGTTGACCACCAGTCCTGGGTCCAGGTTAGGTTTTTAGGAGTGGTCTAATTACTGCCTCTTTCAAGGCAGCAGGGACCACTCCCTCTCTTAAAGAGGCATTTACAACTTCCTGGACCCAGGTGTGAACCCCCTTGGCAGATCTTTCAATTAGCCAAGAAGGGCAAGGGTCGAGCAATGTGGTGGTGGAACAGACAGATCCAAGCACCCTGTCCACATCCTCGGGTCTCAACAATTGAAACTCATCCAATAACACTGGACCTAAGCACGGTGCACTGGACACATCCCTTGATACTGTATCAATAGTGGAGTCCAGTTCACTGCGAATCTGAGCAATTTTTCCCTCAAAGTGAACAGCAAACTCCTCACAGCATGCCACCGAATGGTCCTGGGCCTCCACCCTATCTCCTGGCTGAAGAAGTTCCTGGACCACCCAAAACAGCTCCGCAGTAGTGGGCTCTAAGCTGTTTGATCAGACTCACTGCGATATTTTCTCCACTTGCTCTCCAGCCGTCTCCCCTCCCGCTTCATTGCCCGCAACTCAGATGTATACCAAGGAGCTGTCCGGGCTCTGCGTAGGGGAGAGGGCGCTTAGGTGCGATCATGTCAACTGCCCGGGTCATCTCCTTATTCCATAAGGCCAAACAGGAGCACCCGATCATGTCAGCTGGATAGTCCCCCAGAGCTTTCAAAACCATCCGGATCCATTAGTCTCTGAGGGCGGATCAACAATGGATCCCCCACCCTTGCAGAGGGTTGGAGTAGCAATAGCCTAAACTTGACAGGAAGTGGTCTGACCATGACAATGGAGTCAAAGCCAACCCCTCCACATCCAAACCACCATTCCCCAGTCCCACACTAGGTCACTCATGTGTTGGGCACACACAGACAGCCCCATGGTTGTCATGGTGGCCATGAAGTCCTGAGCTGCACCTCGGCATGGATGTTGAGGTCCCCAGTACCACCGAGACCACCTCTGTCAGCTCAGGCAGGGAGACTGTTGGTACGCAGCAGGGTGGGCAAACACCAACAGAATCCCTAGTCTGTCTCGTGAGCCCAGCACACAATACAGGCCCTCCAGACCTTTCCCCAAGGAGACAGGAAGCCTGGCCAAGGAGATAAATTCCTGTAGACTGCAACTCCACCTCCCTGGCCCACCGGGCGACACTGGTGCTGGACTGAGTACCCAGGTGGGCATAACTGGGAAAGGGGACTCCACCCTCCTCTCCCACCCAGGTCTCAGTAATACATGCCAGGTCAGCACCCTCATCCAAAATAGCATCATGGATGAGGCGGTCTTATTTTGTATTGACCTGGCATTTAAAAAACCGTTTAACATGGTCACCTGATTCCTTCTGGCTAAATGGGACCAGATGATGTAAGATATCTAACCCCTCTTCTCCTACACAGGCATGTTCCACTCCTACCACCATACCTTCCCCTACCCAGCACAATTTCAATAGCTGCCCCCTCCATTGCCCTCCCCCCTTCCTGTTCTCTTCAGTTCCTGCCACCTACACCTAATGGCAACAAACAGAAAGCAAACAATAACAAACAAATACAAAAAACAGATGCACCTAACAATTCAACCTCATCAGCCCACCTCTTCCTCCAGTCCTGACTTGCCTCAGGAGTCCAAGAGGCCAAACTCCCCCAGAGAAGTCACAGAAAGGTCCCCTGTCTCTCACCCAGGGGCGGAGGGAGCGGCAGATGGCACTGGACTCTTGGGTCAGCAGGAACGGTGGTCTTCTAGGTCCCAGGCAGCTCTGCTTTTCAAGCCTTCCCTCCCTTGGGCAGGTGGTGAGTGTTGAGGTGGAAGGCAGCTTGAGCAACAGAGCAAGGGGCCCAGTCCTGACTTGCCTCAGGAGTCCAAGAGGCCAAACTCCCCCAGAGAAGCCACAGAAAGGTCCCCTGTCTCTCACCAAGGGGCGGAGGGAGCGACAGATGGCACTGGACTCTTGGGTCAGCAGGAACGGTGGTCTTCTAGGTCCCAGGCCGCTCCGCTTTTCAAGCCTTCTATCCCTCGGGCAGGTGGTGAGTGTTGAGGTGGGAGGCAGCTTGAGCAACAGAGCAAGGGGCCCAGTCCTGACTTGCCTCAGGAGTCCAAGAGGCCAAACTCCCCCAGAGAAGCCACAGAAAGGTCCCCTGTCTCTCACCCAGGGGCAGAAGGAGCGGCAGGTGGCACTGGACTCTTGAGTCAGCAGGAACGGTGGTCTTCTAGGTCCCAGGCAGCTCCCAGGCAGCTCCGCTTTTCAAGCCTTCCCTCCCTCAAATGAAATGAAATGAACCCTAAAACGAACCGAACCAAAACAAATCACCATTTTTTTTGTTCATGCCCATCTCTATTAACCAGTGGAAGTTCAACCCCTTTTAGATCTCCCTGAGGACTACTTGCTCTCCCTAAGTATCAGCCTCTGCTCACCAGATGACCTAGAGCTAGATGCCACATACCAAAGTCTTGGGTAAAGCTATGTCACAGCACACTCATCATCATCATCATCATCATCATCATCATCATCATCATCATCATCATCATCATCATCATCAGCAGCAGCAGCAGCAGCAGCAGCAGCAGCAAAAACAGCAAAGAATCTGGACCTGCTGGATTCATTGGTGCTGTTCCTAACCTGGATCATTTAGCATTGTGCCTTGAGTTGTCTCTGCTGGCTCCTGGCCTTGTCTGGTTGAACATGGTTTGGACACCTCTTGTTGCATTGATGTCCCTGGTAAAGCTCTCATGGCTCCCTGCCCAGACTAGATGCAATCTCTCTTGATGTGTTTGGTGACATCAACCAGCAGTTAAGACCAGGAAGCAGGATAATTGGATCCTAGGCGTCAAAAAGAGAGAAGGGTATTTGGCATGCCACTGGGAATGGGAGTGGATGCTGACAGCACATTTGCCTTGCCCTCTGGCCTCAAAAATGCCACCCATACTCCCATCTGAACACTTTGATCAAATATTGTCTGCTTGGTTATTGGTTGTTAGATCTTCCAGCCACTAACTTGCAATTGCGGTCAAATACAATTCATGAGAAGAGGGGCTGTCATAGGTTCCTGGACTACAGTCCCTCCCCCTCCCAGTTTTTTTAAAAAGAAACACATTAGTGAGATTTGGTCTGTGTTTCATTCTTTTGGTGAGAGCATTTCCCTTCCTTCACTGTTCCCAAACACCCCGTGTGAGCTGCGTGTCAGAATGTCTAAGGACAAGCAACGAAAAGAGTCAAACACAGCTTTTCCTCTCTGGATTTTGAACTACCCGCAGGCATATATCATCTCTTGCTAATATGCCCCAGCAGTGGAGAGGATGCTACACCACTTCAAAGCAAGCTGTAGTAAATAGAGAAGGGAAATGGCTGACAGGGGTAAGCCACATTGAAATGCATTTGGGAAGTCCTCCATCTTTGATTCTATGTATATGCATCTAATTTCAAAGCCTTGCGATAATCTGTTAGATGTGCCTTCACCTCTGCAAAGAAGAGAAAATCCCACTGTCAATCAATGTGATAATTAGACACCACAGTAATGGATTCTTCTTACTGCTTACCATCCTTGATCGTATGCTGCAATTAGATGAGCAGGCCACATCGCCCTGTGTTTTTAATCATGAGGCCCATTAGGAAAAAATGAGAGGAAAAACACATTTTGTGAGGTTCAAAATGGAAGTCTTTTGCCTCTTGGGGTGATGGTGGTGGTGATGGTGGAAGGAAGCCATCAACGTTCACAGAAAAGTTTAGGAAACGGGTGAAGCATCAAATACACCCCAAAGAGGAATAGTATGGTAAATATGAAATCAGAGCAATTCAGATACTGAAAGTAAAAGAGGCATGGCTGGATGAACAGAGGAACTCTTTAACTGAGGAGAGGGCCATTTGCAGCAACTTGTACTGTAATCATGGAAGCCGCATACGCTTCTAGTACCACAGAAAGCATGCCTCCATGTATCAGTTTGTGGGGAACATGGAGAGAAAGGATACTTGTTCAAATGTGTCCTGCTTGCACATTTCCCTGCCTGGTCACTGTATGAACAGAAAATAAAAATAGGTAGAGTTCTGTGCAACATTTGCATTGTTGCTAAGGTGACAAAGTACTGCTGCTTCATTAACATCCCAGCAGAGAAAATCTATGTTCTGCAGATGGCTACTATATAAGGGGCCCCTCTGCCTGAACATTACTGTTGTAATGTTTCTTGTGCCCCATGTAGACGGCAGCTGCAAGAGCATTACTGCCATTGCTAAGCTTTTGACTGTGAGTTTGTCAAGAATTCCTTCCAGCAAGCCACCTTGCTGACTGAGCATATAGAAGGCAGGCCAGCAAATCGACCACCCCTGTTTGTAGGTCTGTACAGGCATGTTCCAGAGGTTCCTCTTGGTGCCTTCCATCTTGGATTGTGATGTTTGCCTGCTGTTGCCCACAGGGCTCAGAGAAGAAGAGGAGATCAGGGAATAGTATGTGCCCTGCTTACAGTATATAGCACTTCAAGCACTCTCTGGGAGGTTTACAATTTATTTATGCAGGCTACACATTCCCCCCGCAAGCTGGGTACTCATTTTACCGACCTCGGAAGGATGGAAGGCTGAGTCAACCATGAGCCTGCTACCTGGGATTGAATCCCAGGTTGTGAGCACAGTTTTAGCTGTAATGCAGGCATTTAACTACTGTGCCACGAGGCTCCTTTAAGTGGTATAGGGGAGGGAAACCTCCCCATATTCATATAGTTTGGTAGGTGGGTTGATTTCCACCCCACCCTTTCAATACTGTTTTGCTTTTCTTGGTTTTGGAGATTAGCAGTGGGTGCTTCTGCTTGTTTGTTTTTTGTGTTTGTTTGCTTACCCCCCTAGTTTAGGGATGCTTTTGCTATTTGATTTTTTGTCAAGGAGTATATTTTGGTGAGGTTTTGGACTTTTTTTTTTTTTTTTTTTGCTTCTTCTCGAGGCAACTGGGAGGGTGGGTGGGTGGGTGCGCCACTGGGTTGGTTGCTTGGCCACAGCATAGGGCATTTCTCTTTTTCCTCGTTCTTGCTGTTCCCTAGTTGGAGACTTCTGAGGCGGTTTGACTGACAAGGGGGGGAAGAAAAGATAAACAAAAGAGGGAAACAGGGAAAACATATGAAGGTTTTGTGAACGTTTTCCACAATATGAATAATTTATGTTCAAGATCTTGTCTTTTGGTAATTGATGGAGGAACACAATAATGAAAAAATAGGTGACTTTTGTGCCCCCCCAGGCTTTTGTTTAACACAAAATCCCATATTTAGTTATGTGATTGAAATTTTCAGTAGAGGCTCGGTTCAAATGTTCTTTAGTGTAGGACAACTGTGCCAGTATCCTCTGGTATGGATAGTGGAAAACATCACAATTTGCTATGAGTGGTGATATGAAGAAAGGGGTGGAGGGAATGAGTACCACATTTAATATGATAACAGTCCATGGCACTAGTGCAGTGATCCTCAAACTTGGGCCCCAGATGACTACAACTCCCAGAAACCCTGACCACGACAGCTACTGGTGAAGGTTTCTGGGAGTTTTAGCCCAATACCATTTGACAGCATAAGGTTGAGAACCACTGCAATGCAAGGGATGTGTCAATCCTAAATAATTTATAATCTAAATCTGACCTAGGAGAGGGGATCAACATTGGGAAGAAACAGGAAGCAAACGTAAATGTGGCAAGAATATTTCTTCTAAACTATAAGGTGTCACAAGCTTCTGAGGGGAGGATAATCATTCAGTAGTAACAGTAACATGGACATTTATTTTAACAACATCCTTGTCATTTTCATTAGAAGCTGACTTTCTTCCAAGAAAACAGATTTAAATCATTTTGCACTAATGGGTATTATTTTGATGAGGGCAAATTGAAGTCATGCCTCCTTTTTCATAATGACCTGTTAAAAACAAGAATTAAATCAGTTTTGTGTCTGACATCGAGGTCTAAAAATATCTTTTTAAAAAATGCTACTAGGGTACTTTCAGGACTAATTTATTGTGATTGAAAACAGTTATAAAAGGAGTAATCATAAGGAGATTCCCCTCCATTTGAGGGAAATAAGGATCTAGTTCTCAAGCAGCAAACATCTGCCTAACTCTGCCACTTAAACAAATTCTTAAATGCTCCTTTCTCACACACACATATACATACATACATACATACATACATACATACATACATACATACATACATACATACTTTTAATTGTTGTAAGTTGCCTTGGGTTCTTTTAAGGAGATAGGTGGTGCAAACATTCTTTTAAAAATAAATAAATAAAAAATAAATCTCCACAGAAAATGGGTGCTATCTGTTGGAACACCAACACTTGTCTCACATCTGCCAAAAACTGCCTGCACACTGAATGCTAGATGTGAGCCAAGTGTTGGTTTTCTAATAGACAGAACCCATTTTCTGTGGAGATTTATTATTTATTTATTTTTAAAAGAATCTTTTCACCACCTATCTCCTTAAAAGAACCCAATGCAACTTACAACAATTAAAAGACGATATTTAAAAGCTAAACTCTATAAGTACAGGAATATCTTGAAAGGAATTAAACAGGTTTTATACTAAAATGGTAAATAAAATTAAGACTAAAAAACACATTTCAAAACAACACAGCACAACAGCCCATTTAAAGGGGGTAAAACACCCTGTCAGGCATCCAGTCACTAAGGGGAAGCCTGCCTGAAGAAGAAAATATGAAAAGATGCATTCTGCCATGCTTCTACCTATTGGCATATTCACAGGATACAGACTGGACATCATGTGAAAGTCTGTTTTCACTGTGACTGTTGAATCCAGTATTTTATTTTATTTTATTTTATTTTATTTTATTTTATTTTATTGCTGTCCCCACAATCAGATGAAGACTAGATGTATAATATTCTATTGAGATACAAGATCAAAGATGGGAAAAGTTGCTTCTTTGGCCCACAACAACCAGGGTAGTGTTCTTTTCATCTTGGTATATTGTCAAGTCACACATGATCAACTGTGCAATGTGCCAGTGGAAATAATTTGGAGCTGTCACTTCTGCCTCAGTGCTAATGCAACTACAGCAACTGCAACAGGATTTTGACTCTAGTCTAGAGTACTGTAGACAGCACACTCCGTGCTGGCTGGGCTGTTCAGTGCTTCAAAAAATAACTCTTTTCAGCTCTATGGAAGACAGGGTGTGTGAGGCTGGATACTGTACTTAACATTCTTTTTTTTAACCTTTGGATATATTGGGTTGTCCCCACAAATTTCTAATGAACAAGACATAGATTATTTTTCTGGCTTTTGAGGGATGAGGCAGGGTGTAGTTCCTGGTCCTGGTGAATCAACAGATGTGCAGCTTGCTGCTTATAAATAATAAGTTGTTACCAAGATCCTGGCTTACAGTGGCACCCATGCCAGGGCATCGTGTGGTATAAAACTTGATATCATTTTGTTTAGAGCTGCCTTTCCAGCAAGGTGTATCCTATTTCATGCAAATATTTCAGTTGATGAAGTACAATGTTATCTCTAGAGATGGGCACGAAACAGAAAAATGGCATTTCGGTTTTTCGTTTGTCGTTGAGAGGTCTGTTTCGGTTCGTTTCCGTTTGTCGTGAATTTTTGAAAAAAATTTGTTACCATTTTTCGTTTTTTTGTTTTTCGTTTCTACCCGCTTTTTGCGCAATTTTTAAAGCATTTCCATGTGCAGGCATCCCCCAACACCCCAGACCAGACTGAAAACACTAAAAAAAATGGATGCTGGCAGAGACACAGTATAGACTAGGTACGCAGGGAGGCTGCAAAGGCAGCGGCGGGCATTGCCCAGGGTGCAAGGCATCCACAGAGTGACTGCACTGCAGGGCAAGGGAGGGTACTCACCAAGAGGTACACAGCACGCACGCACACAGGGAGGTTGCAGGACTGAAGCTAGAGTCACAGAGACAGCAATCCCACCCTAAGTCCCACCAGAGGCTGCAAGGAGGACGGGGGCTGCCAGAGCTTTTTATGCCCTCTGTGGCTGCCAGACCTGCCCGCCCAGTCTGCAACCTGGGCATGTTATTGGTTGAACATGATCCCACATCACATGGCTTGCCTCCATTTTGTGGCTGGTGGCTTCATCCATTTTAAAGGGAAAAGAAAAATACATTGCGATGGGAGAAGACAAAAACAAACGTTTTAAGGACCCCAGCCCCCCTGGTAGGTATTATCAGACAATATAAATAATTATCGCTGCGTTTTTACGGATGTCCAGGGCGTTTTTTAACATTTAAAACAGCTCATTTCATTGTGCATTGCCATTAACGGAAACAAAATGTAACGACCACAATTTTTGTGGTTCTGTTCATTTCGTTTCATTTTCATCACAATTTTCGTTTGTAGTTTCGTTATGTAACGGAAATGACAAACGGTAACTGAAACGAAAAAATGTTCGTTCCGTGCCCATCTCTAGTTATCTCTGAGCAAACATAAGGACCACCCTTACTTTTCTATGTCTAGCCATTTTGCTGAGTTGTTCTCCTGTGGCAACACAGGAACAAAATGCAAAACAAAACACCAAGTGACCATAAATTCAGTACCCAAGTAGTCTCACCATACGTTATTAGACCCAGTCCTTGATTACAGGGTTTGCTCATAAGTTACTCTCTAGTAGGAAAATGGAACACGATTAAAATCAGTCACATTGTGGTCTGTATTTGGCATCTTTTTCTGCTTTTTAAACCCCTGCTTCCTAACAATAGCCTAGGATAACATCCCACATAGATGATAAATGTCTCGGGTTGCCAAAGATGAAAGAACTGGGAAAAAAAGTTTCTCAAAAAGCAAACAAACTTCCAAACAGAAAACAAATTAATTGGTGCACATTTATCTGATTTTGGAGGTATAGTAATGGAATTCTCATTTGTTTTAATTTTAGCACAATATTCAAAGCCCATTCTCTGTTCCCAGAGGCACAAAATCTGGTTCTGTGCTCTTGTAATGATTCTTCAGTATTCATTTACCTCGAGTTTCAGCTCATGTCTTTCCAACCAGTGCATCATTACGAAGGCCACCACGTTCTTGAGCAAATGGTGTAATAATACCATCACTGTACTGTATATACATATGTTCTGTTCATCCTGTGGAAAACTCAGAGTGGAAAGGATTTTCTGAGAACTAATTTTAGCTGTGTTATTGGTTTTTCCACAGGAGAGTATGGTGTGGTTTGCAGGTCCTTAGCAAGAATATGACTGAAGATACATGGTTTGGTAGAGTCGACTTAGATATAAAAACCCCTTCAGATTTCCTTTTCAACAGGAAAGATTTGAAATTTCTGGCATCTTGGACTTCTTGGTTCATTGTTGGTATCTCAGGAGGTTGCCATGACCATGTTTATCTCTTTTCACCAGTCCAGTACTATATCTATTTTTTCAGGTATTAATTTTAAGATGAAAACACGTTTGATGCTGGTTCAGTACTACAACGCAATGTTGATTGGGCTCCTGGTTTAATCCTCCCCTCCCCTCAACAGCTTTTAACTACCCAGGAAGTCATGAAGTCCTCATTTTATCCTTATATTTTCTCACTAGAACCCCTCAGACAATGTAGTTTAATCCACAGTTACTTGGACAACTCAAGTTTCTACACAGCCTCAAGATGCCCTCCCTACAAACTGTCACTGTTTCTGCCAAATCACAGTACTGTGTTACAAGGGAACTTCACAGATGTGTGTGTGACATCCTTGCACAGGGACTGTGCTAATATTCTCTGTATTGTTACATTTTTAGTATCTGAACTGTGGAAGCAAGCACAATAGCAGCTGCCACCAATGAGTCAGTCACCTTTGTCGGGGGAGGGGGGAGCCACAATTATTTATACCCTGCTTTTTACAGTTCAAATTATTTCAATGCAAGCTCAAAGAAACAGTCATATAAAATAAACCAACATATAGAAAATTGTCAGAATCCTCCCCATAGGGCAGCTGGTAGCAGATAGTCACTACCCTGTCAGACTTTGCTACATGATAATGACACCACTGAGGCTAAATGAAGTTAATCCTAATAAGCAAACAGCAAAGAACTTTCATTTGCTCTTGATGATGTCCCTGTATTATTATACTCAATGGTATAAAAGATGCACCATGCTGTACTCATTGCTTTAGGTGGAGGAGAAGCCAAGAGTAGGAAGATCATTTCTTGTCAGAGAGAGAGAGAGAGAGAGAGAGAGAGAGAGAGAGAGAGAGAGAGAGAGAGAGAGAGAGAGAGAGAGCAGGGAAGACCACTTTTGTTACAGTGGACTATCTCACCACCACCTTAGTCTGGTTCCATTTATCCTTTCTATTTATTAACATGTAGAGATGGGCACAAAACATAAAAATGTCATTTCGTTTCATTTCATTTTTTTGTTTCTTTTCGTTCTGTGATTTTTTTTAAAAAAAATTCATTTTCTTTTTTGTTTTTTGTTTTTTACTCTTCGCGGCAAGCGGCAGTGGCAGAACAGCTCCACCACCGCTACTTGCCACGAAGACTTTAAAACCCACCGCTTCTCCCCCAATGTGCCAGATTGGGAAGTGCTTGCCTTGGCAGCTAAAGACATTTTAAAGGACCCACACTTTCCCCAACACATCTGATGGGGGGGGGGAGGCACAGGTTTTTAAAAATGTCATTGAGCCACCGAGGCAGCCTCGGTGGCTCAAATATATTTTAAACAACCCACACCTTCCCCCCCCAAGGCACCCAATTGGGGGAGAAGGCACAGTTTGTTTAAAGCGGTTTCCAGTAGGAATGCAGTTTGCTTTTCATTTCGTTCTGAAACAAACAAA
Organism: Phrynocephalus forsythii; assembly: GCA_029282475.1. Classification (NCBI taxonomy): domain Eukaryota; kingdom Metazoa; phylum Chordata; class Lepidosauria; order Squamata; family Agamidae; genus Phrynocephalus; species Phrynocephalus forsythii. Next base: position 159,101,284 of record JAPFRF010000002.1, on the reverse strand, counting down.
AACAAAACAAAAATTTGTTTCATGCCCATCTTTATTGACATTTCATCAAGTAGATTCCAACCTACAGCATTCCGGTTCAGAATACACAGAAGTGGCTTGCCATTCCCTTCTTCTTCTGGCCTCCTAGGACTGTGCAGCTTGCCCAAACAGGCTAGTTCTAAATGGAATGAATGGAAAATTTAAAAAATTTTCCCCTTTTCATTTAGATAATTTAAGGTAGTTTTTAAAAACAACTTTTCATTTCTAATTTAATTTATGTTTTCCATTGCAATAGAGTTACTGCAAGTTTTGTTAGCTGCCACACTCGCTCAGTGATGCTTTGTTATATCCAAACAGTAGATGACTCTTTAGTAGACATGATTGACTCTCTCTCTCTCTCTCTCTCTCTCTCTCTCTCACACACACACACACACACACACACACACACACACACACACACACACACACACACACACACACACACACACACACACACACACACACCACAGACTTCAAAACACTGGACAACAATGATCACCATTATTAGATAGATAGATAGATAGATAGATAGATAGATAGATAGATAGATAGATAGATAGATAGATAGATAGATAGAATTTAAGTACCATCCATTGGCTACAAGGCCACTCTGGGAGGTTTACAATGACATGCAATGTAATTACAACCAATAACAATGCAAAGACAAACAGTTAATTTTAACAAATAACATAGAATCAGTAAATTAAAGACAATAACAGTGAAAATAAAACACAATCAATAATAACAACACAATATATACTGTATATGAAGATGTTCTCCTTCACTTGTACTATGTTTGCATGAGATCACACTGGCTAGCCTCTTCTTCAGGTTGGCAGCAACTAACTTTCAGATACAGCGGTACCTTGTATAAAGGAATTAATTCGTTCCAAATGAAGTTATGTTAAGCAAAATTTCCTTTATACAAATTTCCCATAGGAATGCATTGAAAACAGAGTAATCGTGACCATTTTTATGTTGTACGGATTTGCCCCATGGACAATTTTGTTAAGCAAATTTCCCCTATCTCTGGAATTTTTTATGTTGTACAGATTTTATGTTATACAAACTGTTGGTTATATGAGGGTCCACTGTACACAGCTACAGCATGATATTCCAGTGACCAATCTCTGTCCTTTGTGCAGGCAGCATCACTAGATAGTCACAACATGCAATCTCTCTCTCTCTTTCTTACTCATAATCATAGGCCATAAAGTCAGTCCTAGAGCCAGAATTTAATGTAGTGATATGTCACAATTTACCCTATTGGGCAGATACTTATATATTAACTGTGAACTCTTCTCTACTAAGCATCTTGCCTTTGACATGAGCTTCTTTTTTTTTTTGTCCACTGGGAAGAGAAAGGGAAATGAAAAGTCTTTCACATAAAGGATTTCTTTCCACATGCCACATTTTACCTCCAAATTCCCCCTTTTCCCCACCTTGATCTGTTTCCACATAAGTGAGTGGAAAGGTTTTCATAGAAAGTGCTAAGCATCAGTCTGGTAGGGGTCATTTTGAGCGATATATAATGTTGCAAACTGCCCAGAGGGACCAGATGGCCGGATGGGCGGGGTATAACTCTAATAAATAATAAATACATTTAGAAGTCACCTGAGAGGTCAGGGCATGAAAAGCTCTCCACAGAGGAAAGGGGACGAGGAAGGGAACATTTCAGAGGTTTTCTGGGGGCAGGGGGGGATGGGGAAACAGTTTTTCTAATGAGGGTCCGTGAGGGTGTGTGAGGATTCTTATGTGGATGCAAGAGTCTCAGGCCTATCTACAATCTGGCTATGCCCCCTGCCTTCCTGGCAAAGATCATCAGAACATGCGAACGTGCATCCAGGTTGCTGATTGCCTTTTCTACACCTGTTGGCTGTACCTGAGTCACTGATCCACATCCTGTAGATACACAGAGCACATTTATCTTAAACACATTCCTATGGGGTGCCCATAGGAGAAAATCATTTAAAATTGAGCAGGAAGCTGCCACACACTGTGTTACAGGGTCTGTAATGGCCCATTATTTCTAAGGCCTGCCTTGGCCATACCAGGGGGTTCCACTCTCTGCCTTGATCTTCTTGATGGTGCCAGGGAGATCCACACTCTCCCTTCATACCTGTGAATCTGAAATGGCCCATAATGTTTGTAAGAGTTGCCCTGGACATAGAGGTGTTTTTTATACCTTGGACATTCAAGGGAGAACGTCACATTCTCTTTTCGTAGCTGAGGATCATATTGTCCATTCCCTAAGTTTAATTCTTGCCTGCCTGCCTGCCTGCCTGCCTGCCTAGTGGAGTGCAGTTCTGATACAGCCCAATGTGCCTTGGTGGGCTTACAGGGAAGAGCTTGAGGAAGCTCCTCTGTAATTTCCATGCTGCTAGATGCCTACTTTAAATAATTTAAATTACATTTTCCCCCTTGGGGCACCACTTTGGTGTTGAATAACTTGGCCCCCTGTACTTCAGACCTCTCCAAATTGGGGGTGCTTCAAGGGAGAGCTTCAGGAACCTCCACTGTAATTTCCACACTGCTACCTGCCAATACTGGCAAACCACTCCAGTATTCCTGCCAAGAAAACTCCATGAACATGGGGTCATGGAGAGTCAGTCATGACTGTAATGACACAACACACACACAATAGAGATAAGCACAAAATGAATTGGTTTTTTTTTAAAGAAAAATGAACTGCCCTTTCAAAGAAAAATGAAATGAAACAAAATGAAAATTTTCAGTTAGTTTCATTTCGTTTTTCACTTCCTCGTTGAAGTAATGAATTCCTATGGGAAACCGCTTTAAAAACCCTGTGCCGTTCCCCACCAATGCACCCAATCAGGTGGGGGAATGGCTCAGGGTTTTAAAACTTTTTTTCCGCTGAAACCCCGCATGTCAGCTGATCAGCACTCGCTTCCCTTGGCAAAAAAAAAAAAAAATTAAAAGCCCGTGCCATTCCCCCCCCATTGCGCCTGATTGGGTGGTGGAAAGTGCAGGATTGTTAACTTTTTTTTCATACCCAAAGCAAGCACTGATCAGCTGGCCTGCATGGCTTGCTTAGGGGACTTAAAAAAAAGTTTTTAAAGCCCGCACTTCCCTCCATCCTTGAAACAAATAAAACAAAGGTAAAAAACATTAAAAACACATAAACACACAAACACAGTAGTTACATGAAACACACACATAAACACATAAAACACATAAAAATGAAAAATGAAACAAAACAAAAAACAAAACAAAATATTTCTAAAAATTGTTTCAAATGAAACGAAAAAAAGATAAACAAAATGAAACATGAAACAAAACTCCATTTTGGCATTTTGTTTATTTATTTATTTATTTATAAACTTATATCCCGCCCATCTTCCCGGCGGGAACTCTGGGCGGCTAACCATGTTAAAAAGCACATAAAATAAGAGAAAACAAAAAACCTCCGAACAGTAAAAAAGCAGAGGGTAAGATGGCGGCAGTGGAGTAGAGGGAAGTAAGTAAGAGGTAAACAAAAGGAAAAAGAAAAAGAACTAACTAATGCGGTCACCAAAGGCCTCTTTAAAGAGGAAGGTCTTCAAGGCCCTCTTAAAGGCAGGCAGGGACTCCAGCAGGCGCAGCTCACTGGGAAGATGGTTCCAGAGGGAAGACCCCACCACAGAGAAGGCGCGGTTGCACGTGCGCATTTTCTGCGCCTCTCTGGGTGTGGCCACTCTCAGTGAGCGCGCCTGCGACGATCTCGTGGGTCTGGATCCGGATGCCCTCTGGGAGATACGCTCCGCCAGATACTCTGGTCCCAAGCCGTGGAGGGCTCTGAAAATCAAGACCAGGACCTTGAACCTGATCCGGAAGGCAACGGGAAGCCAATGCAGGCGGACCAGGACTGGGGTGATGTGCTCGAATCTACGGGCACCAACCACCAGCCTGGCCGCCGCATTTTGCACCCGCTGCAACCTCCGGACCAGGCCCAAGGGCAACCCCACGTAGAGGGCATTGCAATAGTCAATCCTCGAGATCACCAGAGCCTGCACAACTGTCCTCAGGGAGGACTCATCAAGGTACTGGCGGATCTGGGCGATCCTGCGGAGATGGAAAAAAGCGGCCCTGGAAACGGCCATCACCTGGGCTTCCAGGGAGAGGGCCGAATCCAGGACCATGCCCAGATTCCTGGCCCTGTCTGTAGGCTGGAGGGAAACCCCCCAGACTAGGGAGGGGGCCATTGTACCGAGACGAGGGCGCCCCGAAGAACACTTGTTCCCATCTCTAGTTTCTAATGAAACAAAATGAATCCCGAGGGTATCAAACGAATCACAATTTTTCTACTTTTGTGCCTGTCCCTAGTCAGGTGTGTCTTATAGAGTGAAAAATATGGTACTTGCTCTCCATATCAATGGTGCAAATTCCTGAATGGATCCAGCAGGGAGATGGGACCCATTTATCTGGGGTACTCATATCGCTATCTTGAGAACATTCAATACTTTATAATTACAATTGTTTGTGAGTTATATTCCTGTCATTTCCCCCTGGAGCTCCACTTGATGGATTAAAATATTTGCTTTCAGCCACTTTTTAAACTCATTGCTGTTCTGAGATGCTGTGGTTTCCACATCGGCCTCTTTTATCCAGACAGAATTGAGTTTAATCACCAGTTCTGTGCAACAGATCTACAAATCTTTTCACTTATGTTCTACAGATATTGGCAACTTGGCAAAAACTATAAAACTTGCTTTTTCTTCAAGGCTGATGGCTGCTGAGTGGGCAGTGTAGTTTGTCCTGTCTGTTACTGTTGATTCTGTGGTATTTACTGATCATTGGTTATAATTTGTTGGATTGCTATTTTTGGGGTATTTCATAAAGTTAGAAGCTGCCACAAGATTTGGCCTTTGGGTAGGTTATCTACATGAATTCATACAGTACTTCAAAAAAGATAGGTGTCAGCTATATATGAACTGGCAAGATTAAGTAAGATAGAAAAAAAATCCTATACAGTACCTCTATGTAGGTGATGGTGGATTTTTGGTTGTATGTTTAGTACTGCATATATCTTTGCATATTTAAAATGACATTTGTTTAATTCTATTTAAATGCTATAATAATTTTTGTTTTAGCTTTTATGCTGTTTATTTTTTAATATTGTAAGCTGCTTTGAATCCTTTTCAGAAGAAGAAGTAAATGTATTTTAAATAAATCAATTAATGTTGGTTGTCCGAATGGCATGCTTCATAGAACTTGTCCTGGACAAGAATAGAAATGTGTGTGAATAAAAACATGTCAGTGACTCTGATAATTGACAAAGATTTCCATTTTACATTTTCTGTACCTGGCTATGTGGAAAGGAATGGAAGGAAGGAACATACTGTAATAACTAAGGACCTTGAACCAGATTTGGACAATGAAACCCATGTGCCTTCATGCACTGGTTCTTTGCCATGGCCCTTCTGGACATTTTGGACTTCAACTCCCAGAGTTCCTAGCTATTTCCAACATAGGGTGAGGCTGCTGGGAGTTGTTGTCCTGTAACCTGATGTGCTGGGTTTTCAACATCTCTCTGCACACATCTTGCTTCTACTTTACTTTGCTTGTTATGTGCCACCACGTTGCTTCCGAACTACAGTGTCTGAACTAACAGCATTTTCAAGGCAGGTGAGATGTTCAAAGAGTGGTTTACTATTGACAGCCCCCAGTGTGTTCCCATAGCTAAGCATGAAAGGGATTTGAACACACACCTCCTGAGTCCTTCTCCAGTACTTTATTCATTATGCTGCCCTGACCCTTAATGTATTTCTGGTACTGTAGCAAAATAATATCAGGACACAGGGTGAGCCTCTATACCAGTGGTTCTCAACCTGTGGGGCCCCAGATGTTCCTGGACTGCAGCTTCCAGAAGCCTTCACCACTAGCTGAGCTGACCAGGATTTCTGGGAGTTGCAGTCCAGGAACATCTGCAGACCCACAGGTTGAGAACCACTGCTCGATACTTATCATGAAGCTCTTCCTTCACATTTTGTTTAGCCTCTCTTTTTGGAAACATTAATGTCTGTGCACTTGGCACTTTAAGCCTGGTCTCTCTCTCCCTTATTAGAAATCAGCCTGAGAAGGAGAAGAATCACTTGCAGCAACACAGCACAGATATAGGGTGAGTGGGTGAGTGGGTTCGCTCCACAAGGCTTGTCTGAGTGGAGCGTCTTTGTCCCCTCTGGTGATCCATACCCGGAGCGAGAAGAGGCGTGGGAGAAGCCTCGCGAGAGCGTGGGATTTCAAGTCTATATATGGCCTCCCCGTGTTCTTCCCGGCCTCTTTTCGCTCTGACCAGCACCGTGGGTGGACGCACTTCCAGAGTGCCAACGTGGGAGTGGAGAGGGCTTGTGGCCTCAGCCAAGCCCTGGGTGATACCCCCCTCTACTCCTGGGGTGCCAGCCCGGACCGTCGCGCAGCTTCCCTGCCGGGTCCGGCTTGCCCCCTGTCGTCGGCGCTGCTAAGCGCTCTCCCTCCCGGACCCTCCCGGACTTGTTTAATAATAATAATAATAATAATAATAATAATAATAATAATAATAATAATAATAATAATAATAATAATAATAATAATAATAATAATAATCCTTAAAGTATTTACCGGAGGTAGCGGGGAGGGATGGAGAGGCCCACTGGCCCGCTGGGTCTGCCGCCGCGTGCGGCGCAGGGTGTGCTGCTGCCGCCAGAACCCAACCCTCCACCCAGCCCCCTCCTCGCAGCCGGGAGCCACATTAGCTTCTGCCTGCCTCTCAGCTGTTCGGCGGGCCCCTTATCTTTCCGATCTGCGCGCCTTACCTGCGCTGCAGGCGCACACTGCTCTTGTTCGCCGGCAGCTCCGCCCTGCCTCGTGGGCATGTTTTCGGTCTCCCAGCATCCGTTTGGCATTGTGGGCCTCGCGTGGAGCGCGCACAGCCCTGTAGTTTCCTAGGCAGCCCAGCTCACAGGGCCTGCCTCCAGCAGTGAGCTGATCGGCCCCTGGAGAGCCCCCAAATGGAGGACCTCTTTACCTCCTTTTTCCCGCTTGCCACTGCTGGCAGCCTGGGGGCTCCCCAGTGGGGTCCGTTCTTTTAAATTTGAAATAATTCAACAACAACAATAATAATAGTAAAATAAATAAATAAATAAATAAATAAATAAATAAATAAAAATTAAATAAAAATTAATAGATTACATAAAGCCTTATTAATAAAACAACGAACTAATAGCTGTATCGGTTAGGACTTATTGGAAAAATATTAGTAACAAAACTAGTAAAGATCAATCAATAAATTAAATAATAATAATAATAATTAATACTAATATTAATAATAATTAAAAAAATAAAATAAAAATAAATTTTATATATGCATGTTAGGGTGGATTCGGGTTTCTTCCCGTGTAGAAATCTGGTTGTTTTGGCGACGTTTCGACGAGGTCTCACTCGTCATCTTCAGGCTGGTGTTCTGGCTTCTTTCTTCTTGAAGCAAAGCGTGATCTCAGTTGAAGTCCTTCTATAAATACTGCTGGGGGTGTGTGGTTTGCTTGCTCTGTTGCTGATTGTAGGTTCCTTTGTTCTTTTGTGATCTGCTGTGTGGCTGAGGCGATCGTTAAGGGATTAACTGCTGGTGGGTTAGATGGCTGTTTAGATGGCTGTTTAGATGCTGGTGGGTTAGATGGCTGGTGGGTTCTGGCAGCATCCTGGGCTTTGGTGGAGTGGGGTCCTGTGTCTTGTGAATTCATTTTGGTCTGGCTACGTGTCTGTGGTCTCCCAATGTTTTTTTGGCGTGTGTAAGTGTGCTCCATGTGGTGACTGGAGTGGGGTGCCGCAGTAGATGGTGCAGTCGTGGTTTTGTTATTGGATGGTGGTTTCGTTTCATCTGTGGGAAGGGTCTGGGTTTGTGTTTGGTGTGGATGGAAGGTGGTGGCATCTTGTGTCCTTTTGGACCTGGTGTCAGTCTTTGTGACAGAGGCTCGTCTGTTGACCAGGGCTAGTTTCCAGATGTCAGGCAAGCGGGAGGTGTCATCACGTTTATTCATGTTGTTTGGGTGTTTCTCTATTTCAATGGCTTCCATGATTATTCGACTGTTGAAGTGTTCAGTTTTGGAGATGAGTTTGGTTCTTTCAAAGTCAATTTCATGACCTGTTGTTTTTATGTGCTGGAAGAGAGAGGAAGATTTTTCTTCTTTTTGACTGCGTTCTTGTGTTCTGCGATGCGTGCGCTTATTCTCCTTGTCTGTCCGATGTATGTCCAGACTTTGCATGGTATTTCGTAGACTGGTTTTCTGTCTTTGGGGTTTCTTAAAATGTTGGCTATTTTTTGGTCTTTGTCTTGATATTGTGTTTGTGGAGATTTTGCTGTTTTGTCTGTGGTGCCTTTGATGACTTAGGACTTATTGGAAAAATATTAGTAACAAGACTAGTAAAGATCAATCAATAAATTAAATAATAATAATAATAATAATTAATACTAATATTAATAATAATAATTAAAAAAATAAAATAAAAATAAACAAATAAACAAATACAGGGGGGTGCATAACATCAAAACCTTTTAGGACACGTGTGCACCTCGCCCCGTAGGGCCATTACTCCTGAGTGGCCCCGAGATAATTCAGTGCCAGTCATGTCACCCAAACACACTCCTAAGGGCAAGCAGCCAGCAAAATGCCAGGCAGCGGCATGCTCCCCGCCTGTCTTGTCCTCATCAGATGATGATGACTTACCTGACCTCAGGCCAGCGTATGATAAACTTAGTGTTTTAGAACAGGGCAGGGTCCAGCGACAGGGCATGGCCGAGTGCTTTGGGGTCAGGCGATCTGCAAGGGGGTCTAAGGCCCGCAAGATTGCTGATTTACAGCACTTGGCTGAATCAATGATGTCCCGGCTTCTTGTCCTTGAAGGTGAACATGCGGGAACATCGGCATAGGCCGGCGGGCTGCCGCCAGCAGACCCCAGGTGTGAGGAAGGGTTCCAGGAAGGCTGGACAGCTGAAGCAGCGGGGCTGCCACAACACCCAGAGATCCCCCAGTGGGCTGAGCCAACACTACTGGAGCCACAGGTGTAGGACCTGACGATGCGGGCCCGGCCCGCAGCTGTGGCTGGGCCAGCTTATCAACCGGGTGAGTTATGCATGCTTCCCAGGACTTCTAATCCCCCAGGGAGTTGGCCATGGTCGGAGGCTCCTAGCCAGGGGCCGCCCCACACGCCTTCTCCTTTACCTGGTTCACAACTGCAGTACAATCCATCAGTGCCGCCACTGGCGGACGCTCCGAGTAGTGTGGTAAGTCCAGCACTGCAGGTACCCGCACGTGAGACAACTCCACAACCACCAGCTACCTTAGAATCCTCTCCCCTCATGTCTTCGCTGGCTTCCTCGGGACCGGCTGCAGGGGGAGATAGGGAGATCCAGCCACAGCATTATCCTGAAATGGATCAGTCTATGCCTTTGGGTGACCACCTCCTGCCAGCGACAGTAGAAAGGATATTGAGGGGTGATTATGTTGACATATTTGAGCTCATGGATGATAAAAAATTTAAGCACATGGAGGCCCAGGATAAGGAACGGATTTGAAAAAAGCGTCCGGACCACTGCTGGGCTAACTGGCTGCCTGCCTTCTTTATTTACTTGGCCACTATAGTCAAGGCTCGCCCTGTGCATGCCTTCGACTTGATTCAATATATGGACTTAATATATCGGGCATACTCCAAATTCCCGGGTCATGCCTGGTTGTTGTATGATGAAGGATTTCGGATGAGAGCGGCTGCAAGGCCTTCTCTCAGATGGGATGTTCCCCTGGACCCGTTGTGGCAATGCCTCATGGTACCGCAATGCCCGCTAACCGGTGACCGGACCGATAGCGGCCATTTGATTTTCTGGATTGGCCAGATCAGCAATGCCCGCTCCAATGCGGGCCAGTCGGTTCAAACCCGACTGGTATGCTGGGATTATAACACAAATGGTTTTTGCACCCGTAGACCATGCAAGTTCCGGCACCTGTGCGCCAACTGTAACGGGCCCCATGCATCATATGCCTGTCAAAAGGGTCGCCAAGGGAATCAGGGAGGAAGGGACCAGTCCAGCAAGAAGCCACCCAATCAGGGGGGCAGCTCTCTTCCAAAAAGCTCATAGTCCGGTTAATCTGAATGCTCTGCTGGGATGGCTTTGCAGCTACCCAGACCAACAGGCCACTGCATATTTGCAGGATGGTTTTAAATTTGGTTTTTGGGTCCCCGCCTGGGGCCCCCGTATCCCGTACCGGGCTAATAATTTGAAGTCTGTTCGGGGTATGGAGGCGGTGGTGCGCGCTAAGATTCAAAATGAACTCAAAGAGGGCAGGGTGCTGGGTCCTTTCACTGACCCCCCATCAGAGCATTTTAGGGTCTCCCCACTTGGGATTGTACCCAAAAAGATGCCCGATGAATATCGCCTGATCCATCACTTGTCATATCCTGATGGGGAGTCGGTGAATGATATGATCCCGCAGGAGCTCTGTAGCGTTAGGTACACTTCATTCGATGCGGCTGTACACATGATCCGGTGGGCTGGCATGGGTGCACTGCTTGGTAAATGCGATATCAAATCAGCATTTCGGTTACTTCCAGGGCACCCGGCAGATATTGAGCTTCTGGGCTTCACCTTCGAAGGCTCCTTTTATATGGACAGGGCCATGCCCTTTGGATGTTCCATCTCGTGCGCAGCATTCGAGTGTTTTAGTACCTTTTTGGAGTGGGCCCTTAAGACTAGAACCCACTCCAACGCAGTAGTGCATTATTTGGGTGATTTTCTTTTCTGTGGCCCAGCAGGGACTCGCCAGTGTAACTTTTTGATGGAGCAGTTTAAAGCCCTTACACAAGAACTTGGCATCCCCCTAGCGGAGGAGAAAACAGAAGGACCTGCTCAGGTCCTTACCTTCCTGGGGATTGAATTGGACACGTGGGCGCAGGCCAGCCACCTCCCACAGGATAAGATACAGGACCTCCGCACTAGACTGGTGGACATGCTAGCAAGGAGCAAAGTGACCCTTAAGGAACTTCAAGTGCTGGTTGGCCACTTGAATTTCGCTTGCAAAGTGGTGGCCCCGGGACGTGCCTTCCTACGTCATTTCTGCCATGCCATGGCTGGCCTCACAAAACCGCATCATAGACGCAAAATTTCTAGGGAAATGAGGGAGGACCTGACGGTCTGGCTCATATTCTTGCAAGAATTTAACGGGGTGTCCTTTTGGAGGAGCAAAATCCTCCTAGGAGCGGATCTCCAGATCCATACCGATGCCTCAGGTGCACATGGTTTCAGCATCTTTTTTCAGGGCCGCTGGTCCAAGGGTTCTTGGCCAGATGAGTGGACCTCCAGGGGATTAACTAGGGACCTCACCTTTTGGGAACTTTTTCCAATTGTAGGTGCCTTGTGGCTTTGGGCGCATCTATGGGCTAATTCAGCCATAACCTTCTTGTGTGACAACCAGGTGGTGGTGGCTACAATCAACACACTATCCTCCAAGTCATCCAGGGTCATGCGGCTGGTGTGGGTGCTTACATTGCGCTGCCTCCAATATAATATAGTTTTCCATGCCCGCCACATTGCCGAGGTCGACAACAAAATGGCTGATGCGTTGTCCCATCAACAGATGGAGCGCTTTTGGCTGTTGGCACCAGGGGCGCGGGCGGAGCAAGAGGTTTTGCCGCAGGAGGTATGGAGTCTTGGCAAGCCGAGGCCATTAGAGCAGTGGGCCTGGTACTAGTGCCAGGCACTAGGCGTACATACGCGACAGCTTGCAGGGAGTACCAGAGTTTCTGCGATCTGCAAGGTCTCCTCCCATGGCCAGCCCACGCTGATCATTTGATCCAATACGCGGTCCATTTGCATCAGAATGGGTTGGCCCCACATTCCATCCAAGGTAAGCTGTCAGCCTTGGCGTACTACGCAAAAGCGCAGAGATTCCCACACCCCACCAATGACTTTGTGCTCCAAAAGATGCTGGAGGGTTGGGCCAAAGAGAGGGGCCGCACCACTGATACCCGCAAGCCCATCACACCGGACATTTTGCTTAAATTGCACAGGGTTTGGCATACCGTTTGTAGAGATGATTTTGAGGTGGCGCTCTTTCGAGCGAGGGTATCAATTGCATTTTTCGGAGCCTTCCAGATTAGCGAACCCCTGGCAGCTGCCAGGCAGGACATCTCCAATTCATCTCTTCAAAAATCAGATGTCTCCTTGACTGATCAGGAGGTCATCATCCAGTTGCATAAATCCAAGACTGACCAGTGGTGTCATGGCACCCAGGTCACTCTAGGGTAGAGGTCCTCAACCTAAGGCCCCGGGGCCAGATGTGGCCCCCCAAGGTCCTGAATCCGGCCCCTGGGACCAATTGCAACCCCCACCTACCCCCTGTTTTGTGAGCAAGCCAGCCTCCGCAGCTGCTTTTGGACTGTGATCCGGCCCCCAGTGGTGTCTGGGTGGTGGTGGACCGGCCCGCTGTTTGAAAACTTTGCGGACCCCTGCTCTAGGGTGTTGCATTCAGTCCAAAATCTGCCCCCTTGCCTGCCTTTATTCGTACTTCACAATTAGAGGCGATCAACTGGGCCCCCTCTTCACCCATGCAGACAGTACTCCCCTTACCCGGTATCAGTTTTGGGCCATTACTTGCAGGGCGCTGGAGGCAGTGGGCCTGAATACCAGGGAATTTGGCACCCATTCCTTCCAGATCGGGGCTGCCTCCACCGCCGCGGCCATGGGATACGGGGTGACTGACATAAGGGCACTTGGGCACTGGTCCTCTAGCCAATATAAGAGTTATGTCTGCCCTCTTTATGAGTGTTAATTGCTGGCGCGGTTGCTAACTGTTGTGTCTCCACAGGATATTTTCCACAAGGACGTTTGCAAGTGGTTATTTGTGGCCACAGTTTTGTTTTTTGGGCCGCAAAATATGCACGGAGCTCTGCTTTTGGCCCACACGTAGGACTCAGTGACCGGATCTGAATTGATTGGAAGGGAGCCCGTGGAATGAGATGGGGCGACTTCTCTGCAGTGGCGTCCCATATTGCACAGGAGGCTCCAATTGACATCCTGCTCGTCCACTTGGGCGGTAATGATATGACCAGGGCTAAGGGGAAGGACTTAATTCTATGGATCATTAATGTTCTCAAGGCCTTCAAGGCCCAATCCCCTTGTACGAGATTGGTCTGGTCAACAATGTTGCCACGGCTAGTGTGGCTTGGGGCCCGGAACCCGCCTAGGGTCGACAGGGCCAGGAGATGCCTGAATAGAGAAATCAGCCAGGCTATGCATCAGGGGCTGGGCGCAGTCCTTCCTCATTCGGATATTCTATTCACCCATCCCAAACTGTACCAGCCAGATGGTGTCCATCTCTTGGACGTAGGCCTAAAAATTTTCCTGAAAGATTTGCAGATGGGCCTCCAGGCCGAGCTGGTCAGCTTTTTGGTGGGCAAGGCGCATGTGGAGCAGCACCTTTGCCATGGCAGGTAGTGCAAGTAAATTCCATCCCTGGATGTCATGTGCAAGGTTTCCTCAACAGGGAACCGGGTGGCCGTGCAATAAAATTCTTGATCAACATGAATAGACCAGCAGGCCATTAATAAGAAGTTGGCCAAAAGTGGCAGGGCATGCACGGTGGCCTGGAGTAACACCCCCAAAATAGACTATTCAAGGGCCATGCTGTACAAAGGGCACTCTCTTACAGAGGCACATGATGTCATAAAATATAGAAAATTGTGGTAACAGCTAACTTGCACTACGGGAGGCCCATCATAATCATAATCATAATTAAATAATTACAGTTACAGTTAAATAAAGTTTAGAAAGTTATTTAATAAGTTATTAATAAAGTTGTGGCCCAGTTTTAAACCCATACGCTGATGTGTCAACTCTTTATTTCGGGGCCTGGGGGGACAAAGTTATACTGGTCCTCAAGCAACTCTCTCTCTCTCTCTCTCTCTCTCTCTCTCTCTCTCTCTCTCTCTCTCTCTCTCTCTCTCTCTGTGTGTGTGTGTGTGTGTGTGTGTGTGTGTGTGTGTGTGTGTGTGTGAAGAGTAGATTCCATTCACACACACAACCCTTCACACAACACAACTTCTTAATATGTGGACAGGCCAGACATGTGCCTTTCATGCACGTGTCTTCTCTGTCAGGTCTAGTAGCTTAGCCTTTAGAAATAAACCCGCCTTTGCCCATGAGGCTCACAATCCCTGTTCAGTGCTGCGCGGAGGCAGCAACTGGAGTGAAAGAAACATTAAGGGGCAGCTGAGGGGGGAGGGATCGCCTCGCTTGCCCTCGGGTTCACCAGCCACTGCTGCCGCTGTCAGTGGGTATTTAATTAATAACTATTTTCAAGGGCCGCCTTTGGCCTCAGAGCTATTTGTCTCCACCTGCACCAGGTTCTGCTCCGTGCTTTTCCAACCCATTCTGGAGCAGCCAGCCAGATAACAGCAGGAGTGACACAGAAGCAGCTGTGTTTGTTTGATCTTCTCAGTGCCAGGCCTTTGGTCTGGAAGAGCCTCCCTCAGCTACTCACAGAGGCAGGACCAAGGCAACCCACAGAAGAGCTCCAATGTTGCAAATAACAAGGATAAATAAAGGCAAGCCAGGAATTAACAGCACAAGGCAACTCTGGTAACGAAAATGTAAACACAAACAGACCCTGCCTGTTGCTACGCAGCCTTTGGAATTTCCAAAATGTTGTAGGTGTGCTGACTTGAGTGTTGTTTTCCTAGCCCTTGACAGGAGAATGTATTGGCAGTTTCCCCCTCCCAGGAGGGTGTCTGCCTGCTGTCTTGGCTTGCAAGATTATGAAAAAGGCAGTCGAACTGGAAACCGATATGAATGAAGGGTTTTGACACAGCAGGGACGCAACATCAGCCTTCTCTCTGCAGAAGGACATTCTGGTATTTTAACAGCTCAGAACTGCTGGAAATTGAGGCTGTTGGTGGCTGATTGGAACAAGAATGGTGTCTTTGGCAACAACAGCAGAAGTGCTGGAAATGCATACATACGTTGACTCCCATTGTGGCAGACTGGCTGTGAATCTGCTGCATCAGGTAGAACAATAGCATGTAATAACATCAATAGGTTTCGCGAGACTTCATAACGTATAAGCAGATGCAATATCTCCATGTAGACCTAAGGCTGGACTCAATGCCTTACTTGGAGCTGCCTAAATGGAGTTGCTTAAGGTTGCTTAATGGGGCATAGTGGCTCAGTGGACTAAGGCTCTGAAAACTGTTGACTGCAATGTCGGCAGCTCAACGGTTCAAATCCCGGTTGCCACACAGCAGAACAAGCTCCCTCTGATAACCCCAGCTCCTTTCAACCTAGCAGTTCAAAAGCATGTAAATGCAAGGAGAAAAATAGGTATCACCGTAAAAAGCGGGAAGGTAAAACAGTGTTTCCTTGCAGCCATGCAGGCCATGTGGCCATGGAGTTGTACAACACTGGCTCTTTGGCTTGAATATGGAGATTAGCACTGCCCCTAGAGTCGGACACAATGAGCACGCATGTGCAGGGGGAATCTTTACCTTTTTATGCCATTTGGTGCTATCTTGTCATCCACATAGCATCCACACCTCAACTATACCTATTTGGACTACCTCCCATAAGGGGGAAAAATCTCTCTCTGTCTCGTCCACTCTCCTGGAAGGAAGCTTTCAATTTTTGACATGAGAGGTATAGTGTCATCAATGCAGTCCTAACAGGCTTTAGAAGACAAACAAATCACTTTTGCTTCCTTTCTCGTCCATAAAGGAGGAGAGGAAGTGTTTCTTTCTCAACTTTGTGTACTAGCTAAGCTGTCTTCTTAAGTCACTTGACAATATTGAGAATTGAAAGTGGAAAGGGTACTTAAAGAAGCAAGCTGCATTTGGGTTCAGTCTCGGTGATTACACATGCTGGAAACAAACCAAAGCAGAACGATCCTATTAGCACCTAAAACACAGCGGTCCCCGATAGGAACCCAGAAAGGTGCAGATAGGAACATTCTTGGGAAAAGCCAGTTTCGTACAGGCACTTAATGTCGTATGGTCACTTGCAAAAGGAGAAAACCCTCCCCATCACCACAACAGACAAAGGGGGGCAAATCCGAGTTTAGTCACCCTCTTATAATAATAATAATTGCATGTCATCAAATAGATTCCAACATGTCAGTGACCTTGTCAGAGTTTCCTAGGGGTAGACAACATTCAGGTGTGGTTTGCTATTTCATTTTTTTTTAAGCGGGGGGGGGGGAGGGATGCCCTGGGGCTGTGCAGCTTGCACAAGACTACACCAGTCAGCTTTTCTATTAGGAGAAACACTGGAGAATCAAACTCCCAACTTTTGGCTTCAATGCACTGAGCTATCCAGGCAGTCTATTCTAAAATAGGCAGTCAGTACACGTCAATCAAGTGAGGAAAACTGAAAATCGGAAATGAGAAAAGCTTTCTTAAGCCTGAAAGGGCGTGGGAATGGAGGTGCCCATGAAAGCACCACTTATAAGCAAAGTGTTCATTAAAAGGTCTGCATCAGAACTTATAAGCATATTTAGTTGAATACACTTAGTTTGATTCTGCTATCAACAGCCAGTCATGGAAGTATTGTAAGCAATGCTTAGCTAAACAGGGCTATATGCAAAAGACAGGTGTTGCTTCTAGTTGAGTGGAGATGTCAGGGGATGGGGCTTACCTGCACCCCCATGTCACCAAAACTTTTTGAATCTGGCCCAGTTTCAGGCTTAATTCCTGAAAAGGGCTGAAGACAGAGCTAAATGCTGAGGGAAATTAGAATTATAGGTTTTAAAAAGATAGGAAAGAAAAGCAGCATGGATGGGAAATAGCTGATTTCATGAAGTAAATATTGATTTAAATTTAAAGTGTTTGTGGATTTTAATATTGTGTTTCAGTTACATTAAATGTCTTTAACAAAAAAAATACGAACAAACAACAACCGTGAGGTAAATTCTGAACTGAATTTCAACAGAGAATATTACTATCTCCTGAAATGAAACCCAGGGGCCACTGTCAAACAGATTAACCCCCATCGGCCACCACCATTTTTGAAGGATAGTGAAAAGTTAGAGCATATCCAGAGGAAGGCACCCAAGCCAACAAAGAGATTGGAAGCCCAGGCTTAAGAAGAGCAGCAGAGGGAGCTGGGCATTTCAGCTGGAAAGAAAATATAACCCTCAGTACAGTACAGTATTTTCAAACTGAGGAGAGCAAACAACAGCCAGGGGGGAAAGATTTAGCCAATGCAAGGGGGCATAATAGGCTTAAACGTTCCCTACCCCTACCCCAAGATCACTGTTCCGATGCAATTCAAAGCCTGACATGGCTGCTTTTAAGAAAAACAACAACACACAAGTGAATTAATCATCTGCATGAAGCCTATTGTCACTAGGCAGGCGAACCAGGTCAGATGCAAGAAACACAATTTCCTTTAAGAAGTCCAAAAGCACCAGCAAAACTGGCAGCCTATGATTATGACATATTCTTAGTTCTTAAACCACAGACTTGCTTGCAGGTGGAATCTGGCCTCTAGATCCTCTAGCTGGCCTCTCTGGCTCAAGATTCTCTGGCATGCCTCTAAGAAACAGGGGACAAAAGTGGCTGGGCAGATGGTACAGTTTTCTGGCCAGCTCTGTGCTTGCTGGGTTCAAAAAATGTTAATCCAAGTCAAGATAATTTTCCTGGTATTGCCTGCCCATTCAAATCCTATCATAGTGCAATGAAATTAAAATCATATGGCCACTCTGTAGTTACATTGAAACTCCTTTTTGGGAGAACTACCATATTTGCTTCTCACTGCTGAGAAATAGGATCAATTATTTCTACCCTCGGCTTCCTGTTTTTTTGTTTTGTTTTCTAAGCAGCTACCTTCCAGTCCCTTCCCAATGGTTCCTGAGAAGCTATGGCTTTTGAAGAACTTCATCAAAAATGTAGTACAGTAGGACCCCCGTATCCACTGATTCATTATCCACTGATTCAGTTATCTGTGGTTGGCAAAGGAAAAATAAATAAATAAATAAATCAGAAGTTGCAAAGCAAACTAATGTGACAAAAAGCAGCTGTAAAGCAAGCTACTGTCACAAAACAGTATTTTGGGGGATTTATTATTATTATTAGTTCTTTACTATCCACGTTTTCATTATCCATGGGAAGGCCTGGAACCAATCCCCAGTGGATACTGGTGTCCTATTGTATCTTAAAAAACTAAATGCTATTTTTAATGCGAGCTTTCATGGACAAGTCGGCTTCTTCAGACCTAGAATATTCATAGGCATTTTAAAGAAATGCTTAGGAATATCCTAGGTTCTTGGAAATGATCCAGTAGTCATGGAACTAAATCTAGCCAACATCTGTGGGGAGTGTAGAATGGAAAGAAAAAGAAGAGGAGGAATATTTACCCACAGTTTGCAGGAGGTGTTAAGTGTGAATGTGAAAGATAAAAATATGTGTGCAAATGTGGACAGTCATGGAACCTTACTCCCCTTTAACTGCACACATTCTCTTGTAGCTTTAATGTAATGTCTATTAATGCTGTAAGATGTCCCTCAATTCCCTGTTCTCAATAATTGAACATGTCTTAATTGTACTGGACTGTATATTATCCTTCATTCTGTAAGCCCCCTTGGGTCATTTTTCCAAGGAGAAAGGTGGGGCAAAATACTCTTAAACAAACAAACAAACAAACAAACAAATAAATAAATAAATAAATAAATAAATAAATAAATAAATAAATAAATAAATAAATAAATAAATAAATGTATTGGGCAAAATCCTATATGTTTCTCTGCACACATTAGCACAATCATGGAAATCAGAGTGGGTTACTGAGGCTAATTAACAAGCTACTGACCATGTGCTGGGTTGTGTGATAAAGCACATGATTGGTGTTCTGTTAATTAGCCTCAAATTAGCCTCTTCATTTGATTGCACTCACACATGAAGGAGGGAAAAACATTAGATTTGGCCATTGTGTGTCCAGATGAGGTGGTTTATGTGGGACTCTCTTGGAGAATATACTTGATACACCAAGTTATAGTTAGTCTTTTTCTAACTATATGTATATTTTAGACAATGCTGTATGTTTTTGCTACCTTTGCATCTCCTGAACCACTAACTCAGGCATGTTCAAAGTCAGGCCCGGGGGCCAAATGCGGCCCATTTTCAAATTTTAAGAGGCCCGCAGCCTCTTCTGCCTACTGTCTCAGCTTGTCACGCATCCCCGCCAGCTGGCCCCTCCCCACACTGGATGAAGACATCAGCTTGCAGTTTTACGATTTGCCTGTCCTCCCTGCCTCTGTCCACCCCCAGCCACCTGCCCAGCCTACCCACCCCTGGCTCCGTTGCTGCAGAGTCCTCCCCGCCTCCTTGCATGTTACAGAGACTTGTCCAAAGTCCGGCCCGGAGGCCAAATGTGGTTGAATGGTTGGCCCCTGCATATTTGCACCTCACCAAATCTGGCCCTCCTTGCAAAAAGTTTGGACACCCCTACACTAACTGTTCCATGTTACTCCTTTGCTTACTGGGCCACGTTTCATTTTATAATGAAACATTTATAATGAAACATGGCCCATTTTATAACAGATTATAACATGCTACTTAAATTAGAAATTGACAAAGGGAAAATCATGCAGGATCAGGCCAAAGATCTATCTAGGCAAAGTCGATGTTTCAAGGATGCCACCAAATAATAATCATAAGTGCTAGAAGCTGGCATCAGTCCCTGTGGGTTCCCTATATGTGGTTATTTGGAATCATACTGCTTCTGAACAGAGCTTGGAAGAAACATATGCAATGAACTAAATGACTTTTATCTGTCTATTTTTAGTAAAAAGAGTAATATTACTTTTTAATGGACAGAATTCTCTTCAGATTTTACTCCACAGCAAGTAAAATTGGATAAACCATGGCAACTAATTGCTACTATTTAATAAGAATGTGGCTGTATGCCAACTACATGACCAGATTGCTATCAGGCATGCCACAGGCACCTTGTTAATTATCTGCACTTTTGTTAGTGTGACATAAAATTTCATTTACTTCAAAGTGAAATTCTGGCCAATATTTTAACATAAACACAGGAATACTGTACATGGTACTGGGAAAGGACATAGTTAGATGAATATGTGTCTTGGGGAGGTTAATGTTATGAGATTTATGACTGAAAGTAATGTGAGAGTAATGTGTTAATATAATTGCTGTTTGGTCATCACTTGTCGTCAACAAGTAGCATTAGTAGTGAATACTAGACATGGGCATGACTCGGCGAAATTGTCGTTTCCGTTTTCGGTTATCGTTTCCGTTACGTAACAGAAACGGTAACGATAATTAAGCCATCAGAACTCAAACTTGAATTGTCGTTTCCATTTTCGGTTATCGTTTCCGTTACGTAACAGAAACGGTAACGATAATTAAGCCGTCAGAACTCAAACTCGAACTGAAAAAAGAAAAATTTGGTCGGGTTTTTCATTTCCGTTTGTGGCATCGCAGCGATCGCACAATGCAAAGCACAGAAAAAGTTTTAAAAGTTTTTTTAAAAAAACCCGACTCCCGGCCAAAAAAGCAGGCGAAAATATGCCTGCCTGAGGCTTTGCCATCTACCAGAGGGGTGGTTTCTGGGGGTCCCCGGCCTTCCCCCCCTCTTCTCCTGTCCTGGGCTGCTTGCACCAGGCTGGGGGGGGTCATCCTCGTTGTCTCGCCATGCCATGCGGTGGGGGGATCCAAAATGGCGACCGCAATTTTTCTTTTGAAAGTGTGGTCAAAAAACACACCAAATCACCAAAGAAACATGTGAAATTTATTTATTTTAAATGCCTGAATTTTAATAGTAGCAGCAGTGGGTTTTTTATAGCAATAAAACGTCGTATTGATTTTATTTTATTTTATTTTATTTTTTATTTGTTTAGACCTGTCCATTTTGGCTGGGCATGGGATGGGACCATGCAAATTGTTTGAACCATTCCACCAATGGCATCGCCAGGTTTTTGACTGACACTTCTGGATGTCTCAGAGGGCATAAAAAGCCAAGGCACCTTCCAGAAATCGCAGTTGGGTGTATGGATGTGGTTGAGGGAGGAGGGCTGGCTGCTGGTGCTGGTGTGATCCGATCGAGATTGAGGAGGGAGGCTGAATGGCTTTAGGATTTATGTTAGGCAGGCAGGGAGGGAACTGAATTTAGAAAATAATTTCTTTGATTCCCTGCAGCTTTGTCTGCTGAAGGGAATAGCAGTTTATTCTTTATTTCTTCTCTGGCAGTTTGTGAGGATTTTTTCTGATATTGGATAAAGGGGGAGGTTCAACTGGGAGTGGGAGGTGTGGGTTTATTTTAAAAATATATTATATACTACCATTTATTTTCTATTTTCCCAACTTCAATTTGCTTGCACACACACACATTTGGGGTACAAGCTAAGAACAGAACCTATTCCTAAGTGATATCCTAACTGCACACTCGCCCTTCCACCTGCGCTGCCACCCGCCTGCGGCCCGCGCCGCTGCCCCCCCACTCGCCTGCCTGCGGCCGCCACCCACCCGCTCACCCACCCCCCGCCCCGCCCGCTGCCTAGGGTGCAAAAACACCTAGCGCCGGCCCTGATTGCGGGATGCCCCTATGCTCTGGGAAGTCAAATTGCGCTAAATAGCGTTGGAAATGACAAACGACAAACGGAAACGACATTTTTTTGAAAAATTTTGCGACAAACGGAAACGACCCGAAACGGACCTGTTCCGACAAGCAAAAACTCAAAACGTCATTTTTTCTGGTCGTGCCCATGTCTAGTGAATACCTTATCACTTGTAGGGCCTCCCCAATAACACACGTGATATATCACTTTTGGAGGGTATCAGTTCCAGGTTCTGCTCTTAAACCTGATACTTTCTTTTATCTGCCACACCAATGCCTGTCTTCTTCCATGCATTTACCTGACCTGTTCATGTGTCCCCAGGTAATTTCTCTGATCCTTGGGGCTTGCTGTGTTCTCAGAACTTTAGTTGCTGCACAGAATGTTCTCCTGTACCCTGCACCTTCTGGTTTGGCTCTCCCCTTTCTAAACCTGAGCCTTGGAATAAATGGACATTCTTCTATTTTCTTGGGAAAATTTCTTGGTTGTTTGGTTGCCCAGCATGATTGGTGTTTTTCTGCATAGTAGTGGGATGCTCAGTCTTTGAGGCACACCCTTTAGATGAGGTGTGCTCTGCCCACAAACTATAATAAGCGTTCAGGTTTATCTCTAGTTACCAAGTGTGAATATGTATTCTTGTGGCAAATTAAACATGTGCATGGAAGGACTGTACCGTAAAACTAAGAACACCCATTTGGCACATCAAAGTGTACAGAACATAATGTTTTATGTTTAATTCCTTTTTAAAGCCCATTCTTGAAATCACATGTGATGATGAAATCGTTGTGAAACATTCCCCCGAAAAGACTCTTCCAAGATGAAACCAGGGCACCAAAAGGCAACCCACGTAACAACATGAAATCCAATTGTACTGACAGATCCTGTTTATTTCTCATGCAGTTTGGAATTAACATTCAACTTCTGTCTACGGTGTATAGTGTTCTCCCTACTGCTGACTTAACACTACTAATAGATACTTAAATTAAAAGATAATTTGGCCCATCCAGATTTTGCAGCAGTAATGTTTGTAGGAGACCGGAGCCTTTGTCAACCCCTGCCCAAAACTCCTGGGATCTGGATCCACTTGAAGTCCACATTCCTAATTCTTAATGGGCTCTTTGATGAGCCGATGAAGAGGTTAGTGCCACAAGGCACCGGGCTTCTCAAGGATTCCAGTGCAATCTCAATGCTGACACAACATGCTGCTTTTCGTTCATTTTTGAAAAGCAGAGTTCTTGTGTGGACTGATCAAAATTCTCTCCACAAGGTAAACAACCAAGGCTTGTGAGCAAGCTTAGTGTGAACTTTCGGAAGCAGCTGCAGTGGCTATCAAAACCCCAACTGTAGTCAACCCCCATACCCTTCACCCTCTGAACAAGAGCACTTCTGTTAGATGGATGTGCTGACCTTTTGCTGCTCTTTCCATGGCAGGCAGGTGTGGGCCCAATACCTGTTTGTTAAAGAGTCATATGTAAAAAAGGCTTGGGGAAAGCAAAAATCTGAGTCACTGTCTGCTCTACTCCCAACTAAAATAATTTAATTTTCCAACCCGTTCAGTTTTCCTTCATTTAATGCTGAAGAAGAAACAACAAAGACTCCGGCCGTGAACCCCTGACCTTTTGGATGTATACCCTACCTCCCCTGATGATTCATCTGTTTACCTTTAAACAATTAAATGTGACTCAGATTAAATAACCTTTAAAACCAAAGGAACATGTGCTAAAAACAGACCTCATCCCTACCGGCCTACAAAGCCAAGAACTCAGTGTTGATCACTCTCTAGGGAAAAGCTCGCAAGGGACTTGAGGCACGGTGATTTCTCCGCTCTCCCCCAGCAAGACAAAATATCTATTTGTTTACCAAATGAGTCCAGAAGGTGGAGCTGTTCCAGAAGGATCCATTTGTCTGCTGTGATGCCCACATGCCACAATGTTGCAGCACAGGTGCATTTGAAATTCCCAGTCCGGATTATTGTAGTGTCTTTACAGGGCCAACCAAACAGACCCTTCAAACGTGTCTTGGTTTGCTGGTAGCCATACAGTGGTAGAGATGAAGTCCTCAACCTAAAGTGGTTAAATCCAGCTGCATTCCACCTGACAGCGGGTGAACTACTGCTGAATATGGAATACTGTAGTATATAGCACAAGGGCCTGCACAAACAGGAATAGTTTTTCTGTTTCATCAGGTGCAAACTCTTCTAATACCGTGAAGGTCTTCCTTCCTTCCATCCTTCCTTTGGAATTTCTTTCTTATTTTATTTTTGAATTATTTTGTTCACAAAATACTGTGCTGTGTGGTTTAAACAGTTCTGAAGTATGCACACATACGTGCATGCATATGTGTCCCACGAAATATGCAAACACATTCAAGGATCTTTGAGGTGTGAAAAGTTTTTTTTTTTTTTTTGCACAGCATCGTTGTTATTTCAGGTGGTTTGTGTATTGTAATCCTGTGCAAGTTCATGCAGCTTTTAGATCCCTCTGAATTAGCCTTTAGTAGTGTGTTTAGGTTTGATCTCTTTGCAGTCCAGGATTGCAAAGAGATCAAACCTATCCATTCTGAAAGAAATCGACCCCGAATGTTCACTGGAAGGACAGATTTTGAAGCTGAGGCTCCAGTACTTTGGCCACCTCATGAGAAGAGAGGACTCCTTGGAAAAGTCCCTGATGCTGGGAAAAATCGAAGGCAAAAGGAAAAGAGGACGACAGAGAATGAGATGGTTGGACGGTGTCATCGATGCAACCAAAATGAATTTGACAAAACTCTGGGAGGCAGTGGAGGATAGGAAGGCCTGGCGAGCTCTGGTCCACGGGGTCATGAAGAGTCGGACATGACTGAATGACTGAACAAGTGTGTTTAGGATTATCACTAGAATCCCCCAAAGACAAACTTTCAATGGCCCATAGCCCATTTGTAAAGCAGTTGTTGAGTTGCTAGCATGTAAGAACTTCTTAAGCTGTATTGAGCTGGCTGGATATCTCAGGGGTTTAGGTTGGCTGTCAAGCCAGAAATTGGGATTTTGATTCCCCATGGTACCTTCTGCAAGTAATGCCAGCCTCTATGTCCTTGGGCAAGCTGCATAGTCCCAAGATGCCCCAAGAAGAAGGGAATGGCAGATCACTTCTGAGTATTCTCTACCTGGGAAGCCCTGGAAAGAGTGACCATAAGTCAGAATTGACTTCTCAGTACATGATAATTATTTATTAACTATTTGGAGAAATAATTGAATCTGTCAATAGTTGGTGCATTCAGCAGGGTTCTCCTTCTTCCAGACTGGCAATGTTGTGCCATGTTGCCAGTCTCTAGGTATTGTCTTTTCCAGCCCAATTTGCTTAATGACATTCATCAGCACGTTGCAGGGGTTCCAGTGTTGCAACTTCCACAGTTCTGTTGCCACATCATCTGGTTCTGTGGCTTTGCCCGTGTTCATCTGTTTCATTGTCATGACACCTTCCTCAGATGTGATAGGTTTCACAAGCCCTAGAACTGGGGGAACATGTGGGATCGGGGGGTGAGGGAACTCTTCCATCAAAATGTTCTTGACATAAACCCACCAGCGCTTTGTTTCCTTGACACGATAATTGATCAGTTTAGCATTCTTGTCATTGACACAGTGGAATATCTCAATACCCTCAGTCCTTTTGTGGCTGGAATTCACTAGCTGATTTCCTCATCAGCATGCAGGACATGTCCAAACCAACGCAGTTGGACTTTGCACATCTTGTCAGCAAACCCCTCTATGAGTCACCGAAGAGCCATGTACAGGCCACTGTACACAGAAGATTATCATATCACAGTTGGAGTCTACCAAAGATCAGCACTCTCCTTGCTTAGTTTCATTCACTCAAGATCTGCAGAATCCAGTGCCCTGGACACTCTTTTACACTGATGATGTCATGATTGCATCAGAGAGTAAGGCAAATCTTGAGTGCCAAGTCCAAGTAATGAGTGACCATCTGACAAGGTTTGGCCTGCACCTGAATGTGAAGAAGACAGAATATCTGATGACCAACCCAAATGAATGTGGTATTATCCAAATCGATGATATTGACCTACTAAGAACTGAGGCGTTCAAATACCTTGGTTCCATGATCATAGCCAATGAGAGTCTAAGTTACAAGGTGACATCGAGGATCAACAGTGCCTGGCAAAAATGGTGCACAACATCAAACATCCTGTGCAAGAAAAAGATCACTGACCATTTAAAGTCAAAGTTCTATAGCACCATTGTATGACCTCTTGCACTGTATGGTGCAGAATGTGGATCGGTGACAAAAGAAGTTGAACATCACCTTGGCGTCATGGAGACAAGGATGCTGTGGACCTCTGGCTTGATGTGAAAGGATCATGTGCACAAAGGTAGCATCCAAGCAAAATAGGGCATTGCACCAATTGCTGACAAGATGTGTGAAGCCCAGCTGCATTGGTTTGGACATGTCCTGCATGCCGATGAGGAAAATCTGGCCAAAATGGTCTCACCCTGGAGATCAGTGGATCTTGATTGAGGGGATGACCAAAACAGGACTCGATGAACACCCTTGAAAATGGCATGAAGTTGTTCTGGGTTCACCCAGACCTAGCCCGTGACCATGCCAAGTGGAAGGCCAAAACAAGAATAGCAGACACCACCACCAAGTGGGACAAATGCAAAGAAGAAGAAGAAGAAGAAGAAGAAGAAGAAGAAGAAGAAGAAGAAGAAGAAGAAGAAGAAGAAGAAGAAGAAGAAGAAGAAGAAGAAGAAGAAGAAGAAGAAGAAGTTTTGAGAAATAGGTGATTCTGATAATCAGATTCATATGCTTTGGCCTGCCAGGGTTTATACTCTTGTAGGCATTCCACTGTGCATTGATCTAATTCATATCTCTCAAAATATTGTCCAGATCAGAAACTATCCTTATGATTTCACACTTCTCTATATTTTGTAATGCAAATTTGTACTCAAGCAAATGTGCTCACAATGCATTGCTGAAGGATGAAGTTTAGCATACAGTATGTGATATAACGTATACTTTATGATAAGATACAGGTACATCAGAAAACATTCATGAATATGACCAGTACTGTATTGAGCTTTGGTTGAGTGGAACGTCTCAACAGAATAGGGAAAGGTCATTCAGTTTGCAATGACTGATGTGTAGACATTGTCCACAATTTGCAGAAATCTTGATGAAGAATAGAAATGGACTTTCCCTTTTGTTCGGGAAGCTTGGACAATTCTTGTTGAGATGCCTCTTTAAATCAAGGCAGCTCAAATATATGAGAACATGAGCTTTGTAAGTGCTTCTCACACTCTTAACAAAGGTAACATGGACTAGTAAAAACTGTGTACCACATTAAGGTTCTTGGAGGAAAAGCGGATGATAAAGGTTTTTGAAAATGCACAAATGCCTTGAAGAAGACTAACTCCTCCTCCCAAAGCATTCTGCAGTGTCATTTGTAATTGTCTGTCTCAGTCCAAGCTTGACCATCAGTGCTTATCTTGAGCGTGTTAACATTAATAACTTTTTAAAGTGTGCCTTAGGCATAAGGGTCAGGTATAGTGTGCCATAAGTAGATACGCTTCCCTCCCACATCCTGTCTGCAGCTTTGAAGTTGTGAGGTTGTTAAAGACAACGTACTGAAGCCTGGGAAAAGCCCAGATTTACTTATTGCTATTTTTATACTGTATGTCTGTGATTCATTCTGGTTTGGGCAAATGGATTGCCTACCGTTTTCTTTTCTTTTCTTTTCTTTTCTTCTCACAAACAGCTAATCTTACCTAGTCAGCTAGCAACGTGAACATTATATTTTTAGGTTTTGTTCTGTTCATTCCCTAGCGCTTCAACTCTGATTCGGTAAAGAAATTGTCCAGGAAAATGCTTCTCTGTGTTAATGCTAGTTAACATCGAGAATAGTTCAGCTACACAGTGCAATTCTTGGCCTATCTACTCAGGTCTCATCAGGTTCCGTATGTACTGTACTCTATGGAGGATGTATTCAACTTTCCTTGCAACCACGATGCTGGTAGTGCATCCCAGTTACCAAACAAAGCAAGGCTGAAATTAGTATCAGCAGAGTCAGGGTGAGTCAAAAACAAACAAACAAACAAACACCCCCCCCAAATTAAAAAACTTAGTCGGGGTTTGCACCACTTCCAGTCACCTGCCCCTCTCTATTTTGCTGCTGGCCTGTTGAGTTTTGTTTCACAAGATCTATCAGCTGTTTCTGTGGGTTAACATGCTCACCTTTGTACCACAGTGCAGAAGTGAAAATTTAAAATAATAACCGGGGGGGGGGGGGGTACCCAGAAAATATTGAAGAGTGGAAAGTGAAGGTTTCAGAAGGGGAGGTATAACAAGGAGATAGGGGAGGGGAGAATCAAGTAGGCAGGGAGAGGGTAGAGAAGACAGGCCGAAGGAGAGAACCATCTGTATTGGGAGGGAGACTAGGAAGCAATTCTGGAAGTGTGTGTGGTCAGGTGGTACTTGCAAGACCCAGAATGTGTCTCAGTACATTCAGCAGCAAATACAAGTACCATCCCAAGGTGGGGATACCTGTCCCAGGATGAACTGTTCAAATGTACAGTAACAACAAAATGATCCAGAGAAACTCGAACAAAACCCAGCGTGGGTTACGCCCTAAGGTACCTCTATTGAGGATTACAACCTGGATCAGACTTTTAGATGGTTCGTTTCCTCACCCTCTGGAAAAAGGACAAAGTCAGAAGAACAACCCACCACAAGTGGTGCACATGAATCTAACAGGAGGTATTCCATCCTCAGTTTTATTTCTGTTTTCCATGCTTGTTCATTTTACTAAATCTATTCCCTAATTTAAATATATTCAGTGTTGCTTGTGTCCCTCCCCCTCCTCTTTGTATCAGTTTCCATGTGCTGTGCATCGTTTCACTCATTGGTGGGTTGCATGTTCATGTTCATAGTCTTTACAGCCACCTAGTTTTAAAGGCATCCATCTTTTGTATTTTTAATCAGTGCCACACTGTATGAAAACTTGCACTCCCCATGTGGAAATAGTGCTTTGACATTTCAAAAGAGTAGAGATATGCAGAATTCTTGTGAAATGGAACTGAAAGCCCAAGTATCAGAAATAGTAAATGTGGATGCTATTCACTGACTTGAAGGTAAGGGTTCTCCGCTTGCTACTTGTTTGTCTGTTTCAATGAAACAGCATGTTTTGACTTCTTTTCCCACCAGTAAATAAGCCCAAATGTTTTTATCTTGGACATGGTTTGCACATTTATTACTTATTAGTTTCTCTGCTTTTAAAGAACAAGATCTTCCAGCCACTCTTAACTACTGGAGAGAATTGTCTCACTGCTATATATACTTAGGAACATTGTTTGATTACTGCCTTCTGTTCAGAGATACAGTACATAGTCCATGGAATGTGGGTTTTCAGACTCATCCGCAGTGGGTCTCTTTGCCTGGACTCTGTTATCAGTGAATACCCAACTGTTGGGACACTGGCTGTGGCCAATTATTTTATGTTTGTGAAGATTATCTGTCATCCAGGTGAGGTCAGACTGTTTGGACCAGGGTGGAGTGAAACCAATGTGGAGTGTAAACTGGAGGTCTCCTACCAACCTTCCTCAGACTGAATAAGCTACTTGGGTGAGTAGTGAAAAGTTTCAGTCTAACAAGAAAAGACGAGTTGCCATGACTTAACTTCGGGATTTTATTGGAGAAACCCTTTGGATTCTTCCAGCATCCACAGATCCCACTTACCAAGATGAAGCTGCTGAGATTTTGTTCAAAGCTACGATATTGTTAATCTAGACGAACTAACATCAACCTTTTTTTGGGGGGGGGGGGCATGGTCCTGAACACAATATGAAAGAAATATAGGCCAAATCAGGATTGTGTAAGCTGCACAATAAACCTTATAAGATGGTGCGTGAAGAATTATTTCTAGTCTGTGGCCCCCTTCAAATATGCCAGGGTCTCCCAGGGGGCCATACTGAGAATTATTTATCTGGACTGCTTCTAAATTTATCTGTATTCCCTTCTGCTTCCATAAGATCAGCTCTGTAACACCTACATTCACAGTGCATCTGCTTATTCATAAGTCTTTATATTGCCTACAGTAGGCTGCAAGATTCCTAGCAAAGCCATTTGCCGCTACCGCATCACCATATACTTTGTACCTCCCAGAATAAAAATCTTTGGGCAAGACTATACCCTGGTTCACATGCCCACAGATACCACAGGTGTAGATCTGAACCAGTCCCTTCCACCAGCCAATGGTTAATGGCGGCTTACCTAAAGTGTTCTACCATCCACCTAGAACAACTTGGCATGATCCTCAAGACATTCATTCAGCCTCCCTCAAGCTATTCTGAGATGATACAGTGTACCATGAGCAACTTCAGAGCCCACGTCTAGCCTTGCCGCCAGCATTAGGTCTGAAAATTATTTCAAACCATTTGGTCATCGTCACTTACGCACCATCTGTCCTAGATTTACACCTAAAGCTATGTAAACTGTGCAACTTTCTTCCAGTGACTGCATGGCCTAGCTTGCGTAGAGGAACTGCGCAAGATGGACAAAATAAGGCCCTGGGTTTTCAAACCAGCACGTCCTTGGAACTAATGACACATGTCTAGCAGAAGGCAACTGACTGTTGATCTTGAACCATATTCTTGTCATGTGTACACAGGTTGACGGCTCCACCTTAAAACAGTCTGCTACATCTTTTATTGAGGAAATGAGGATCATCCCGCTTCTCTCTTGCTCTTCTTCCTTCAGGTGCACTTTTAAAATGTGAAAGTATGCCATTAGTTGTACTTAAAACAGATTTTGTTTTACCATGTCCGTCCCTTCCGATCTTCCAAATAATTATTCACATGGGTCTGGAAGTAAGGAAGCAACTTTCAGCACCTGCCTTAGAGCAAGAATGTGAGGGGGAGGCATTGACCTCTGAATCGGTGAGGTCTGGAAAAAGTGTGTCCTGTAGACTGTCTTCCCTCTTCTGTTCAGTTCTTTATTTTTAAAGTGTTTATGGAAGCAAAGGGTAGGACTCCCAGAAAGAGTATAAGGTTGGTGGAGCTCATCTCTTCTTAGCTCTGTAGGTACGTATCCCCCCCCCAGTTTGACTTTGCTTTTCAAACTGGACATTGTTGCTTTGTTTAGTGGAGGGTACTGGTCCCAAGCATACCTTCTTGCTGAATCTGTTTGACTTCCTTTCTGTCAAGGAAAGGGAATGAAAGGCTGGATGCATACATTCTTGAGAAATTATTGAGTTCCAGATTAAGGCTTCCGAAAACTGTCAGCTGCAAAGTCAGCAGCTCGGCGGTTCAAATTCCAGGTGCCACGCAGAGGAGCGAGCTCCCAGACAACCTCAGCTCCTGCCAACCTAGCAGTTCGAAAGCATGTCAATGCAAGTAGATAAATAGGTACCGCCATAAAAAGCGGGAAGGTAAAACAGTGTTTCCTTGCAACCACGTCGGCCACGTGGCCATGGACTTGCACAACACTGGCTCTTTGGCTTAAATACAGAGATGAGCACCGCCCCTAGAGCCTGACATGACTAGCATGCATGTGTGGGGGGAAACCTTTACCTTACAAGTATTTCAGAGGGCACCTTATTTAACCTGAAAGACAATAGCCCAGTTTGGAGAGGCACCTGGTTAATACCTACAGTTCCTAAAAACCTGGGTACCAGAAACACTGTGCTGATTTTCTGTAGAAAGCCTCATCATCTTAGAACTGCAGAGTTGGAAAGATCCAACTATGGGTCACTGAATCCAACCTCTGTCAAATATTTTTGGGCTGTGGAACGAATCATCTGAGTTTCCATTACTTCCTATGGGAAAATTTGCTTTGATATTCAAGCGTTTTTGTTTCAAGCATGCTTCTGGAATGGACTGTGCTCTTTAAGCAAGGTACTACTGTACATGTGTTTTCCTTAATGGGGTTCCCTTCACTGTTTTAGCAATCAGTATTATGTACTTTAATCTTTATAGAAAACATTCATTGGTACATGGCACGGCCAGGATTGAAACAGGGACCCAGTCATCTCAGTCCGCATGCTTTGAAATTGCACCACCACCACTTATACCATACCACTACAAAAGCAACATTTTCTTTATCTTCATTCCTCTCTATAATTTACCTAGCTAAAGATTGAAATACACAATATTTCAATCAGCACACAATATTTCAAAATATTTTTCAGAAATATTTCTGTAAGCTATTTATGCAGACATTTCAACACTTTTCAACACTTTTAGAAATGTTTTTAAAATACTTCCAATGTTACCAAAATGATTTTGAAATGTTTTAAAATATTTCTGTGCTTTCTGGGCAGGAATCAATTTTGAACTGCTCTGGCTTATATTTAAATAACTTTATTTTGAAGTTTGGCTTCATTCCATCTCTGTCGGACAAACATCTGCCCATGCGCCTTTTGTGCAACAGAGTTTTAAACAATGATGCTATAAAACCATCCAAGCTTGAGGATCATCTGAGAAGGTGTCATCTTGATAAAACAGATGAAGTTTTGACATACTTTAAAACACTGAAAGAAAAACTTCAGAAGAGAATCATGGTGGACTGTATGTTCACTTCAACATTGAAAAGAGACTATGATGGTTTGCGGGTGTTTTATCTCATGATTCACAGCAACATCATGAAAACCTCATACTATCAGGGAAGAGCTGATTTTACCAGCCATTGAAGAGGTTTTAAAAACTGTTCCACACAAGCCTGCATATAATATACTCAAAAGAATTACTTTGAGCAACAACACAGTTCAAAGATGTATTGATGAAATGAGTCATGATGTTGAAAGCTTCTTGTGTAATTCTCTGAAAATGAACCATTTCTTTATTCAACTGGATGAGTCAACTTTACCTGGTAATGAAGCACTACTATTGGCATACGTTCATTTTTTATGGACCAAGAAATCGATGAAGAACTGCTCTTTGTGAGAACTTTGACAACAGACACGAAAGGTGAATCAATAGTCAGTGTTTTGAAGGAAAAAGCAATCCCTTTATCAAATATAATATCAGCAGCAGCAGATGGAGCACCAGCCATGTTTGGGCACTATCATGGTTTTATAATCCATTTTAAAAACATGTATCCGGGGTGTTTGCAATTCACTGCATCATTCATCGATAACTTTTAATAGCTAAAAATCTGAGTGCCAGATTGCATCAGTCTCTTCAATTTGTCATAAATGCAGCAAACAAGATCCATATCAACACGTTGAATTCTAGGTTATTTACACAGTTGTTCACACTGAAGCATGCTGGCTCTCAAAAAGCTTATGTTTGAAAATATTTTTTTCACTTTTTGAGATGCTTTTAGAGTTTTGGGATGCTAAAGATCCCATTTTGAAAGAAAATTTAAATCAATGGAAACCAGTCATTGCTTATTTAACAGATTTGTTTATTAAATTTAATGAGGTTAACTTGCAGTTACAAGGTGAGAGTCTGAATTTAATAAAAACAAAATCCATCATTGCACTTTTTATTGCCAAAATTAATCTAATGAAGCAAAATATTGGATGGTGTGAATTTTCCCAGTTCCCCAACTTGTCATTGACACATGTCCAGGATGATAATGTTTTGGTCTACATTCAACATTTAAGTGTCCTTCACACAGACTTTAAAACCAGGTTGAGGATGTTTTGACATGAAAATACAATAATGGATTATCAATCCATATGGTGACATTGAAGAATTGGATGTCACATTACAAGAAGAACTGATTGGAATAAGCACCAACAAGGAACTTAAAGTGCAGTTCAGAATGGGGTATCAGCAGTTCTGGCTTCAGAAAGATATACCTGTTGCTTATCCTGCATTATGGATTATTGCAATAAATTTTTGATAGCTTTTCCATCTTCACACCTTGTGGAAAGTGGGTCTAGTGTTGCCAATCTTCTTACGAAAAAAAGAAATTGATTGCAAATCTCTGAACATGGAGATTAACTCACTAATTTGAAGCCAAATGTTGAATAATTGCTATCAGAGGTCAGGCTCATCCCTCCCATTAACAGCATTATTTGTGTATTAATTTTATGTAAGAATTTTACTAAGTCCTTATTTGTTTCATTCCAAATCCAAATATTTACTTGCATTTTGTGTCTTTGCAATAAAGGTATGAATAAAAATGGTACACTTTTTTTTTTTTTTTACAGTTGTTCATGCTACAAAAGCCCCTATCAAAGTGAGTAGCTTAATGGAACCTTTCTGCTCCTGGTCCCTGTTAGAGCTATCAAACATGAACTGGTTATGTTTATCCTGCCTCTGACACTTGGGACAGTGGGGGACCAAAGGAGGATCACAAGACTGTGTTGCTGTTGCTGTTGGTGGTGTGGTATGCATGTGTGTGCAGCCATTTGGCACAAGCTTGTAATCATCTGCATCTGACAAGATACAAACTTCTAATCTCTCTCCTTTTCTTTTCGCAAGTTCAAACAAGACAGTGTACATCTTTATGTGAATCAGGTGTAGGGAGAAGTGAGGCAAGGAATTGCTCTCTGAAGGAGACGGAGGAAAGTTGGGTGGGAAGAAACATGGTGCTATGTGGCAGCTGTTAAAGACAAATACAATCCTAGCTCATGGCTATGTGTTCCAGCCCTGTTGGAAAATTACGTCTTAAATAACAGATCATGAAAGAGCAACCCTGACGAGGTCTGTAATTTAGTCTCGAGAGGAAATTCTTCATTCATCAAGCGCACAGGAGACTAAATTAGGTCTCTTTGGAGTGAGACAACATTGGCAGTCTGTGCAAGGGTAACTTCTACCTTTTGGGATAGATCTGGCCAGGAGAGCTTGTTTCAGGAGCTGCTGCAACATCCATATCAACTTATGCGGGCTTAGACATGGGCTGGGGAAGAGGATGTTCCTTTCTTCTAACCAGAGTTTTGGTGGGACCATCTCAACAGGTCCATTGGCATGTTTCTTGAGAGTTGAAGAGTGAGTGGAACTCAGGGGTGACTGGTGAGTGGCAATGGATGAGTCTGCTGGGTAAATGGTTTAAAAGGCAGGTACGCAATTTCCACCAGCCCCTGCACTCCCAGTTAAGGGGTGCCATTGAAAAGTGATTCTCTGAAATCCAGTGTTCCATGATTGGTTATGAGGTATCCCAGGGGTTCCTAGCCTTGGGTCCCCAGATGTTCCTGGACTACAACTCTAAGAAACCTTCACCACTAGCTGTGCTGGCCAGGATTTCTGTGACTTGTGTCCAAGAACATCTGGAGACCCAAGGTTGGGAACTGCCAATGCAGAAGAATAACTCAACCTCATGAAGTGCCCCAAGGTGCTTTGCTACAGAGGAACTGGTGAAAGTTATGCCCAGACTTGCTCCTTTGCATGGGCCAGGGATCAGGTTTCGCATGGCTCAGTGCTCAGGGATCAGGTACCCTGGGAGAGGATGTCAGGCCCGGGGTTGGAGGCAATGATGTCAGTGGCAGCCAGGTTGGGAAAGGGGAACCCAGTGGGTTGGTCACACACCTTACAGACGTTCCTTACCACAGAGAAGAAGGAATTGCTTGAACTGGCACAAGGCAGCCATGACTGGCCTTGATCCAGAAGTGTTCGAGGAGAACCAGCCACGGGAGCTCAGCCTGTATCCAATCATAGTAACCAGGAAGAATCTCTTCATTGAGTGCCTTGGCAACCAAATGCTAGCAGGCTGCAAAAAGCTGGGTGTCCTGGAAAAATGTGTAGCAGTATTGGAATGGATGGTGGTTCCAGGATTTATTTATTTATTTATTTATTTATTTATTTATTTATTTATTTATTTTGGAGCTTATATACCGCCCATCTTCCAAAGAAACTCTGGGCGGTTTACAACAAGAAAAACAGACAGTAAGCAAAATTGTATACAGTGTCACAATAAAATCAATAAATCAGTATTTCTGTGCAAGTGTATCATGGCAGATATAGCTAGTCACAAATTAATAATAATTATAAAATGTCATATACAGCTTATTTCAGAAAAAACATCTGGCAGAGATGAGGTGGAGGTTGGTTGCCTTGTAATACAGAACTAATAAAGATTCA
This sequence comes from Phrynocephalus forsythii, assembly GCA_029282475.1. Lineage (NCBI taxonomy): Eukaryota > Metazoa > Chordata > Lepidosauria > Squamata > Agamidae > Phrynocephalus > Phrynocephalus forsythii. The sequence goes on along the minus strand of JAPFRF010000002.1, from coordinate 159,065,671 downwards.
AGTAAAAAAATAAATAAACAAATACTATAACCTGATATAAAAACTGTCGTGAAACCTACATACTTTGAAATATATCCCACATTTCTCAAGCAATACAGTTTGCCTAACAATTTTCCCCTGCTTTTATATCTTCTAGATTATGCTGCAAGGAATGCCTTTGTTAGATGTACAATGTCTTGATTTGAAGAATATTGTTGTCAAAGAGCAGGGGATGGTCTGTTAAACCAAGGGGGTCTCCCACATGCAGGGCTAGTAGTAAATGTAGTCAACTGTGAGAGGAGCAGATCAGCCTCTTACCAACAGTATATACCATGAACGTAGAGGAGATCATGGTGATGGAGAGCATGACAGACAGCTGAGTCACTATGTTGCATTTTGTCTTTCCCTTGTGTCTGCCCCTCGGAGTCCCTGCACTATGTCCCTGTGTATAAATAGTTGTCCTGAGGTCTGTGGGTTTCGTTGTTTGTATTGAAGCAGCAAGGACACCTAGGCAGAACAGTTGCTTTGATGCGCTATATTTAAAAAAATGAGTCAAGGGAAAAAAACTTCTATGGCCTTGTGAAGCAGCTGCAAATAAGATCTGAAAGGGCAGCTTCCATCAGTTCTGAGTTGGAATGGGCAAAGGATGGCCCTCCAGATGCTGATGGGCTGACACTTCCATCGGCTTTAGGCAGCACAGACAGTGGCGAGGAAGGCTGGGAGCTATAGTTCAACCTATCTGGAGGATAATATTTTGCCCACCTTTATTGAGAGATGTCACAGAAAGCACCTACCAATTGAACCCCCTGCCACAGGATGTGGTGATGACATCTGGCCTGGATGCCTTCAAAGGGGGATTGGACAAATTCCTGGAGGAAAAGTCCACCACAGGTTACAAACCATGATGGATATGTGCAATCTCCAGGCTTAAAACTGGGGTATTTCAACGGCCAGATGCAAGGGAGGGATATCAGGAAATAGACATTTAGTCTTGTGCACTCCCAGATGCATTTGGTGGGGCCACTGTGAGATACAGGAAGCTGAACTAGATGGGCCTTTGGCCTGATCCAGCATGGTTCTTCTTATGTTCTTATATTCTTGTGACATATACAGTATATGCCTTTTTTATTTTTAAAAATCACAGTTCCAGTACAGAGGCAGGCAGGAGAATGGATAGGGTAGGAATATGACAGAGTACTTTCCTAAATGATACATGGAAAATTTAACATGCTATTTAACAAAGAAGCCAGAAACTGGAGGAGAACTGACATGCTGTTCTTCCACTCCATGTCCAGAGGCTGAAGGGGGCTGGCTGTGCCTTCCAACATTTCCCAATGCAACCAGCTAATTTAGGTGTGAGACAGACCACAACTGTCCCCCAGTGGAGGGGAAAATCACTGGAGGGGGATTTATGATTCTGACCTCCAAAAACCTTCCCTGAGATGGTTATTCTTGAGGCAGTTGCTCTGATAGTAGGGCACTCCTGAAGCAGGGCACCAGCCATAATAAAGATACAGTGGTACCTTGTATAAAGGAATTAATTCATTCCAAATGAAATCCTGTTAAGCAAAATTTCCTTTATACAAATTTCCCATAGGAATGCATCGAAAACGGAGTCATCCCTAACCGTGACTATTTTTATGTTGTACTGATTCATCCCACAGGTGATTCTGTTAAGCAAATTTCCCCTATCTCTGGAATTGTTTATGTTGTACAGATTTTATGTTATACAAACCGTTTGTTACATGAGGGTCCACTGTACTGTACGTCATGAGATTAAACATGGTGTTACAGTTACCTCTCCCAGCGCTGAAAGGTTAACTTTGAAATTTGAAGCAATTACCCCCCAAGAAATATAATTTCATTATTCCAATCCTTAAAGGAGCGGGGGTGGGGGAGAATAATTTTGTGTTTATATCAGTGGCAAAATTTCCAAAGTATATGTTTATTATTGGTTTTATTTGTAATAAAATGTATTACCTACTTTTCACTCTAAATCAGATATGGTCTGCCTTTCAATAAACAATCTAAACATCCCAATGAAAGAAGTTTAAAATATAATTCTAGTTGAGGAAGACAGAATCCTCTTGACTCTTTCCATTTATGCAGTTCTCCCTAGTACGATCAGGTGGACTGTTTCCAGGTTTGCACAAGGGAGCACAAGTCCCTTGCATTTCAGTAGAAGGGTTTCTAGTAGAGATGGGCACGAAACAAAAAAAAAAGGTGTTTGGGTTTTTCGTTTTTCGTTGAGAGGTCTGTTTTGGTTCGTTTCCGTTTGTCGTGAATTTTTGGAAAAAATTCGTTACCGTTTTTCATTTTTTCGTTTGTCATTTCTACCCGCTTTTTGTGTGATTTTTAAAGCATTTCCGTGTGCAGGCATCCCCCAACGCCCCAGACCAGAGGGAAAACACTTAAAAAAAGGATGCTGGCAGAGACACAGTATAGACTAGGTATGCAGGGAGGCTGCAAAGGCAGCAGCGGGCGTTGCCCAGGGTGCAAGGCAGCCGCAGAGTGACTGCACTGCGGGGCAAGGGAGGGTACTCACTGAGAGGTACGCACGCACGCACACAGGGAGGCTGCAGGACTGAAGCTAGTGTCGCAGAGACAGCAATCCCACCCTTATTCCCACCAGAGACTGCAAGGAGAACGGGGGCTGCCAGACCTTTTTATGCCCCCTCTGGCTGCCAGACCTGCCCGCCCAGTCTGCAACCTGGGCATGCTATTGGTTGAACATGATCCCATCACATGGCTTGCCTCCATTTTGTGGCTGGTGCGACATCCATTTTAAAGGGAAAAGAAAAATACATCGCGATGGGAGAAGACAAAAACAAACGTTTTAAGGACCCCAACCCCCTGGTAGGTATTATCAGACAATATAAATAATTATCGCTGCATTTTTATGGATGTCCAGGGCATTTTTTAACATTTAAAACAGCTCATTTCATTGCGCATCGCCATTAACGGAAACGAAACGTAACAAACACAATTTTCGTGGTTCTGTTTGTTTCATTGCATTTTCATCACAATTTTTGTTTGTCGTTTCATTACGTAACAGAAACGACAAACGGTAACGGAAACGAAAAAATGTTCGTTCCGTGCCCATCTCTAGTTTCTAGCTTGTGCAATGGCAAGGCAAAGATCATGTAGAAATTTGCATGGGTAGCATTATGTGCCTTTCAAAATAACATGTCACATTGTGTTTCATTGCCTTGCATGATTCAGACTAGAGATGGGCACGACCAGGGAAAATGACGTTTTCGAGTTGTCATGTGTTGGAGCCGGCCCGTTTCGGCTCGTTTCCGTTTTTCGCGAAAATTTTCAAAAATTTGTCGTTTCGTTTGTCGGATTTTCGTCTGTCGTTAGTACTGGTTTTGGGGGGGCGGGCTCCTGGAGGCACCTCTCTGGGGTGGGTGCCTCCTCTGGCCCGTCATGAAGGGAAAGCGGGCTCCTGGAGGCCCCTCGTGGGTGCCTCCTCTCCTCACCCGCTACAAAATGGCATGCATAGCCAATTGGATATGCATACCATTAAGTTGCAGCAGCAGTAGCAGGCAGAGGCACCTCTTTCGGGTGCCTCACTGCCTGCTGGAGAGCGAAGTGACAGAGGACTGGAGTGAGTCACAGTGGGGACCCCTACGGGCGCCTGCTGTGACTCACTAAGAAGGGAAGTGTACTTGCTGTAGTGCAATGCGAGTACACAGATCTGGCTTGGGGTTAGGGGTTAGCGCAAGGGCTAGGATTAGGGTTACTGGTAAGGTTAGGGTGAGTTACTGGGGTGCACCTCTGGGTGCCTCTCTGACCCACTAAGAAGGACAGTGTACTGGCGTATGGGTTAGGGTTAGGGTTAGGGTTCGGGTTCAGGCTAGGGTTAGTGGCTTTTTATGCCCGACTGGCACATCCCAGAAGTCTCGGTCAAAACCTGGCCAAGTGGCCAAGCAATTGGTGGAATGGCTCCAAAATTTAGATGGTCCACTCCCATGGCCAGCCCATCATTGCGCAGGTGTAAAAAAATAAAAATAAAAATAAAATAAAATAAAATCAATGGAGACGTTTTGTTGCAAGAAAAACCCACTGCTGCTACTGAAAAAATTCAGGCAGTTTTAAAATAGCTATTTTCGCATGTTTCTGTGGTGCTTTGGTGTGTTTTTGGACCACGATTTCAAAACAAATATTGCGGGTTGCCCCATTTTGGATCCCCCGCCCGCACTGCATGGCATGGCAAGTTGGCGAGACAACGAGGATGCGCAGGAGAGGAGAGGGGGGGGAGGCCGGGGACCCCCCGCCCTCCAGAAACCACCCTTCTGGTAGGTGCCCTCACTGAGGCAGGCATATTTTCGCCTGCTTTTTTGGCCGGGAATCGGGTTTTTTAAAAAAATTTTCCTGTGCCGCGCCGCTTGGCGAGTTGGCGTGGGCGAGTGCGACTTGACAACGAGGATGCGCACTTTGTGCAGCCCAGGAGAGGAGGGGAGGGAGACCAGGGACCCCCCCCCAGAAACCACCCCACTGGTAGGTGCCCTCACTGAGGCAGGCATATTTTTGCCTGCTTTTTTGGCCAGGAATCGGTTTTTTTTAAAAACTTTTTTCCTGTGCTGCGCCGCTTGGCGAGTTGGCGTGGGCGAGTGTTACTCGACGACGAGGATGTGCACTTTGTGCAGCCCAGGAGAGGAGGGGAGGGAGACCGGGGAGCCCCTCCCCAGAAACCACCCCTCTGGTAGGTGCCCTCACTGAGGCAGGCATATATTTGCCTGCTTTTTTGGCCGGGAATCAGGTTTTTTAAAAAACTTTTTTCCTGTGCCGCGCCGCTTGGCGAGTTGGCGTGGGCAAGTGCAACTCGACGACGAGGATGCACACTTTGTGCAGCCCAGGAGAGGAGGGGAGGGAGGCCGGGGATCCCCCCCCAGAAACCACCCCTCTGGTAGGTGCCCTCACTCAGGCAGGCATGTTTTCGCCTGCTTTTTTGGCCGGGAATCGGGTTGTTCTTTTTTTAACTTTTTTCCTGTGCCGCTTGGCATCGCACGATTGCTGCGATGCCCGGGAACGACAACACGAAAAATCAGACCCAATTTTTCTTTAGTCGGTTCGAGTTCGAGTTCTGGGAGAGTAATTGTCGTTACTGTTTCCGTTCCGTAACGGAAACGAGAAACGGAAACAGAAACGAGAATTTCGCCAAGTCGTGCCCATGTCTAATTCAGACACTTCTGAAGACTATTTCATAAAGACCCTTTTAAACACACACACACACACACACACACACACACACACACACACACACACAGAGAGAGAGAGAGAGAGAGAGAGAGAGAGAGAGAGAGAGAGAGAGAGGTATGTGTGTCTTTATGTGTTTCTTTTAACACCTTTGAATGCAGGGGGCATTTGAATAAAAACTAAACAAATACAAGAGTGAATGGAGAGATATCAGGAGCTCAGGCCTAAGTCAGCAGAAGCTAGCAAATTATTCTTGATGCTGTAATGAATGAAATTTGAGTTTTGAAAAGGTTTGATTCTGAGATATTTAGACACTAAGACTATATATCTGAGAAACCACTGGGAAAGATAGAAAGTTGTGCACAGGGAAAGAGCGTTCTGGGATATAATTATTTATTCTGTGACTTCCATTTGCCTTACCCCAAATGTAAAATGCTTCTAAATATAAATGTTTCTGCACTGCCAATGTGGATTCACTTTCCTTGCCTTTTCCTTTGCATTTTTTTTCCAGTGAGACATCTGGTTATTTGAGATGACCTCCCCTCCACCTTTGGAGCTAGTCTTCTCTTTTTTTGGGGGGGGGGGGAGGATTCTAAAAATCAACAAATTTGTTCAAACTCAGGGCACAAACACAGCATTCTCTTCTCCTGTCCTTTTGTCAGGATCCACTGTGTCAATAAATGTGGAAACATTCTTAACTGCCAGGAGAGGTGGAAAAATGAGTTGAAAAATATCACATAACAAAAAATGGTGCAGCATCCGAAATGCTCAGTTACCTCAGGGCCTGTTCTTACATTACCTCAGTGGCGTGGGAGACACAGCCAACCCTAAGAACAGGGTCAGACAGCACATGAAAAGATACCTTAAGGTGCATCACAGGTGAAAAAAGTTCACGGATTATATTCCCACCCTTCAGATATGCATTGTCTTTTTTAAAAAAGTTTGTTTCTTCTCCTAATGTGAAACACATTAGGTGTCACAAGTCTGTTTAATTAGGCCAATGGAATATTCCTTCTGTGAAGGGCCTTCTCAATTCCTTAAAACTGAAACTAATCACCTGCTTAAGCACTGCAGGGCACCTGCCATTCAATTTTGAAAACTAGTTTTTCAATTCCAAAAAAATCTCTGCTTGGTTTTTCTACTCTTAGAGCCCATCATGGGCATTGGCATTAAACGTGTGCCAGCTCAGACACTACTAGCTTCCCACAGTATCTCGTTTAAAATTGTGATTGTGGGTGTGGATGAAGATATAAATAGATGGGAATTGTACAGGGAACTGAATACTGTGAACCTGAAATCATTTCTGAAAGAACTGATGGATTCTGGTTGATAAAGCATGATATGATATATGTTCTGGTCCATTGTACTGTGGATATCCCGATATCCCCAAATATGATGGCTGATATCCAGCACCATAGCATATGCTACATAAGACTGATGACATCTTCAGAAATTGAAAAATTCCAATACTGCTCCCTCCCCTCCCCTCCCCGTCCCCTTGAGCTTCCTTTTGTTCTGAGAAAGCTATTAGGGCTCACAAGGTAGTAAGATAAACGTCTTGAATTTCTGAAAATCTCCACTGCAAGTAAAATCAACACACTGGGAGGAACTTCCTCACCGTGCTTCACAGCCCCCTTCATGCCTTCCCCCACAGTAAAAGAAATCCTAGGAAGCTTTGGGAGAAGGGGCCGGGGGGGGGGATTATTCTTGAAAAATCACCACAGCTGATAATGTCACCAGCCTTCCATGGCTGAACTTTCACCAACAGGATTTCAGACAATGTAATACTGCTTTTGCATATATTTTATTTTTAGGCTGCATTTTTTCTTTCATTTACTGAACTTTTTTTTTTTTGCCGCCATCGACCAGCATGCCTAGGATTTGTTATAGTAGCAGTGAGGTTTTGAATTAAAGGGTGCTCCCCTGCTGCTGTTCTTTTTAATCTATACGTATTGATTTAGTTGGTTTGTTTGCTCTATTGTATTGTGCTGTATTGTGTATTTGCTGACTTGCTCAGCTTTGTCAGCCGCCCAGAGTTCCCTTTGGGAAGATGGGCGGGGTACAAATCTAATAATAAATAAATAAATAAATAAACTCAAAGTGGTTCACAAATTATTAAATGAATTGAAACATAGCAAATGATTGCATAAAATAAACATATGTTAATCTTAATAATTAGTCAAAACACAATAAAACAACATGCAAAATTCAAAAATTATTTACAGATCTTGTAATGTAATATACTTTGGGTATATTACAGAGACCTTTGGATAGTGGGCAGCATATACATTGTATAAATAATTAAATGAATGAACGAATATACTAATATTAATTCCTTACTCATTGTTTGTTTGTTTGTTTATTTATTTATTTATTTATTAATTTATTTATTTTAATTATTTATTAATCAATTATAATATTTCTACCTGTCTTTCTCTCCAAAAGGACCCAAGGAGGCTTATATCATAAAACAGTGTGTAAAAGCTAAATACAAGAAATATACAAATATTTAAAAGAATTAAACAAATATTATATTATATTATATTATTATATTATATTATATTATATTATATTATTATATTATATTATATTATATTATATTATATTAATTAGGGACCTTGTTACCTATTAGAATGCCTTAATCCACCAAGATCTCTCCATGATACACATTCCTCTCAGATCGGATGACTAAGACCTGCAACCCCGAGAGAGGCGTGACAAGATAATACAATTGTTCATGTCTTCTTGGTGGTAGCCCCACATTGTGGAAGGAGCTTCCACGCAAGATTCGACTGGCTCCTTCCCTGGTCTCATTTAAAAGAGCCTTAAAAACCTGGCTCTTCCAGCAGGCCTACCCAAGCTAGTTATACCATCCTAGTTGCGGCTCTGCCATTAAACTCCTTTTTCTACCTTTCAGATGTTTATTTAGTTTACCTGTAATTTTAACTTTATGTTAGATCATTTGAAGTAATGAATATGATTTTATAATGTACTCTATGGTGTTGTGTTTAATAGTGTAATTATTTGTTTGCTATCTTTCTTTGTTATATTATAGGTTTTCTATGTTTGCTATGTGTTTTGTTCAGTTCTCTTGTAGGCCACCCACAGTGGCCAGATGGCCAGTTGAGCAGGGTATAAGTTTAATTGTTTAATTAATTGTTTAATTAATTAATTAATTAATTAATTAATTAATTAATTAATTAATTAATTAATTAAAATAGTAATAAGATCAATATTAAAACAAACTTAAAATGGAACACAATAATCCATTTAAAACCCCTCTCAGGTCCCCCAGTCATTAAGGAAATGCCTCCCTGAAGAGAAATATATTTACCTATTTGCTGGAGGACAACAAAGATGGGGCCCACCCAGCTTCCCATGGGAGGGAGTTCCAGAGTTCCAGGAGCAGCAGCAGAGAAGACCTTCTCTCATGTCCCCAACAAATGCACTTGTGAGGGTGGTGGGACTGAGAGAAAGGCCTTCCCGATGATCTTAACGCCCTGGCAGGCTCATATGAGAAGATGTGGTCCTTTAGATAGCTTGGACCCAAGCTGTTTTAGGCTTCATAGGTTAAGTATTTAGATGTCTTTTAATTTATGTATTTAGATGGCTTTGCATTTTAAGCCTTCATATAACTGATTTTATAATGCCACTGAAATGGATAGCTATCCATGAAAAGCATCTCTTATGGCCCTATGAATGCTTTACCCTGTGTCACCTTGTAACCTGGGAATCAGTAGGTATTTTCCCTAATGGACCCTTGCTTTCCTTGTGGTTGAAGAGATTTAATATATTAATATACACTAGAGTGCATCTAGCATACTTTGGAAATGCCACTAGAAGGCAAAACTCAGGAGAAAAGACAATGATGGAAGGAAACTATCAGGCCAAAAAACAAAAGAAAATAAAAAATAAAGAAGATTAAAACATTGTTGCACCCTAAATGTTAACTGTTATATTTTAATGTGAGCTTTTGTGGACACTAGTATTTGAGAAAGTGGACTTGACTGTACAGCAATTAATGTTTCAAGTGCCATAACATTTCTCTCTTCCTTATTTTTAATTTTCTTTTGTTTTTGGCTTGACATGCTAGCACAGCTGTCTTCTCTAAAACTAAATGCCAGGAAACGTCAAATGCAATACGGAAATAGGAAGACCAAATAGGAGATGGATTGACTCAGTGAACCATAGGCTGAAGTCTGCAGAAGCTCAGCAGCAGTTTAACCTAAATACAGGTGGCTGTGAAGGGGCGATGTTGGGTGCCCACAGAAAGGGCTCTGAGTGCCACCTTTGGCACCCATGCCATAGGTTCGCCAACACTGTACTAGGCCATAGGCCAGTGTTGGAGAACCTATGGCATGGGTGCCAAAGATGGCATTTGGAGCCCTTTCTGTAGGCACCCAATATCACCCCTTCACAGCCACCTCTATTCAGGTTAAATTGCTGTATTGGCACTTTGCGAAAAATTAGTGGGTTCTGAATTGTAGTTTGGGCACTCAGTCTTTAAAAGGTTCACCATCACTGCCATAGGCAATTCCCTATGATTTATCCCCTCCTCCCCCTCCTCATGTTCTGCAGATGGCACATAATTAATGTATTGCTGCTTGTTTAAAATACAGTGGTACTTCTACTTACTTACGAGCAATTCAACTTAAGAGAGGAAAGCCATTGGCATTTTAACTGCTGCCTTACAATTTTTTATTTTTTATTTTTTTATTTTTTAGATATGGCTACTACTGTACATACAAGTTGTTCGACTTATAAGCATGCATTCGGAATGGATTAAACTCATAAGTGTTGGTAGAACTGTATTTTAAACCTGCTTCTCAGGCTGTACAGCCTGCATGACACTGCTTACAAAAGCAAAGCAAAGCAAAGTGTTCTGCTTATATACCACCCCATACCACTTCAAGTAGTCTCTGGGCAATTTTACAGTTTTTAATTACAGCATGAAGGCTACACATTGCCAACCCCAGCAGCTGGGTACTCATTTTGCCAACCTCAGAAGGATGGAAGGTTGAGTCAACAATGAGTCTGCTACCTGTGACTGAAACCCAGGTTGTGAGCACAGTTTTACCTGCAGTTTTACCTACACTACAGGCATAAAACTACCACACCAGTATCAAATAAATGTATCACATGCCCTTTTTACAAAGCTAGCAATGGTGTGGTCATCTGTATCAACCTGGAGGAGGGTGTTGAGGTCTAAGCCAAAGCTTTTATTTATTTATTTATTTATTTATTTATTTGATTTATATACCATGGCCATCTATCCGAAAGGCTACTCTGGGCAGTTTACAAAGTGAAAAATAAAAATTATAAAACACATACAGTAAATACATACAAATAAAATACAATACAAAATAACAAAATAATAAAAATTATCATAATAAATTAGAGATGGGCACGACTTAGCGGAATTCCCATTTCCGTTTCCGTTACTTGTTTCCGTTACGCAACGGAAACGGTAACGGGAATTACTCCACCAGAACTTGAACTCGAACCAACGAAAGAATAATTGGGTCTGATTTGTCGTGGTCGTTCCTGGCATCGCGGCGAACCTGCGATGCCAAGCGGCACAGAAAAAAAGTTTTTAAGTTAAAAAAAAAAACCCGATTCCCCGCCCTAAAAGCAGGCGAAAACTGTCTGAGGGCACCTACCAGGCCAGAAGGGTGTTTTATTTGGGGGGAGTTTCCCCGCCCCCTCCCCTTGGCTAGTGCTACTGCTGTGCTGCTGGTACCAGGCGGGGGGCATCGTCTCGTCTGCCTTTGCCATGCAGTGTGCGGGCGGGGGGATTCAAAATGGCGACCGCAATTTTTTTTGAAATTGTGGTCCAAAAACCCACCAAAGCACCACAGAAACATGCGAAAATTAGCTATTTTAAATGCTTGAATTTTTACAGTAGCAGCAGTGGGTTTTTCTTGCAAAAAACATCTCCGTTGATTTTATTTTATTTTATTTTATTTTATTTTTTTACAACTGCACATTCACAATGATGGGCTCGCCCATGGGAGTGGACCATGCAAATTTTCCACCAATCGGTTGACCATGGCCACATAAACAGCCCACTGGCCAAGCCTAAGGTTGTCCTTCTACACCCAGAGGTGCACAGAACCCTAGACTTCTAAGGATGCATTGCCAATTTCCCTTGGGCATGCAAAGAACAGCCCACTAATTTTGTGTGCCATGCAAACCAAACTGCCTGACTGTGTCTCACCAACTGTTGCAGGGAAGGCACTCCAAAAAGAGGGATGCCTCTGCCAGTCTGCTGCCAATATGCATATCCATAGCATATGGCTATGCATGCCCTTTTGTAGCAGTGGCGGGTGAGGATAGGAGGCACCCACCACAGAGAGGTGCCTCCAGGAGCTACCCCCAAAACCAGTACTAATGATAAACGGAAACAACAAATTTTTGTTTCAGAAAAATGGAAATGAGCAAACCCAGAGGTGCACATCTCTATAATCAATCAATCAAAACCTTTAATGGCATAAATAAAACACATATACAAAATACATTCAGCAGCACCTAATTTAGGTTTTCTAGCAATAACCAAGGCAATAATTGCAACTGACAGTCAAACATAGTTCAGAGTGGGAGTATTGATACAGACTGTGGTGTTTCAGCATGATTCACTATATGTGCTATATAACCCACTACTTTCTTCACCTGTCTTCCACTAGGTCATTTAACATGAATTGCATTATTTCTACATCTGGCCATCTTTTCACCTTAGACAATATTGGGCCCAGGTATTGCATGTGGGATACAGAGTAGCAAGGGCAATACAAACACATATGTACAAGAGACTCAATTCCTCCCAAATTGCACAAGCAATTCCTCCTGTTATATGAAATACCTTGAAACCTACCTGCTAATAGTGCTGAAGGCATTACATTAAATCTGGCCAGAGAATAAGCTCTGTGTTTTTGTGGTGATTGTAATAAATGAAGATATCTAGCACTCCGGCCTTGTCTAATTGGAATTAAGTGGTTTAGGTGTGAGCAAGTCTTATTTGCTGCACTCAGGAGGTCCTGAAATTCAATATCTAGTAATCTGCATTTAATTACGTGAAATGCTTCCTTTTGGGGCAGAGAGCCAAGTTGTTCCAATGATAGACCTATTATTGAAATTTTCTTTTCAATGTAGTCAAGCTCTTGTGCCCTGACCTGCTCTTGGAAAATTTGGTGTATGAAACTACCCTCTTTAAAGTTATAGTGGATACTCAACCAGTACTTGATTGCTCTCAACCATGCCTGAGTTGCTACCATATTTTGGCCTGTTTCTAAACAAAGGGCTGCATATGGTACACATGTTAGTACTTCCAACATTTTCCGTAGGAACATGGATTGCACTTGTTCTGGAGAATGGCCCCATGCCTTGATCCATAATGGTATGCCATACAACAACTGAGCTATAATCTTTGCATTTAACACTTTTAGTGCAGAGGGTACATATCTATTTCCTGTATTATAAAAAAACCTGTAAACTGCCTGGGTGGTGCCTTTGGCCCATTGTATTGCCACTTTGCGTTGGAGCACCCAGGTCTGTTTATAATGATGTATAAATGTCTTGAGTTCTTAGGTAACAATAATTTACAACTCAATTATGACAAGTCTAAAATTGTTGTATTTGCTAAATCTTGGAAATTGTACAGGTGGATCTTTGCTGGAAGAAAGATCAAACAGGTTAAACATTTCAAATTACCATAATCAATGTAATTATAATAAAAATAAATGCAATTAACAGTTAAGCTACTCCAGTCAAGAATTTTGAAGACACATAACAAGAGGTGGCGGGAGAAATTCCTAGATATTATAGGTTAAACGCATCAAGTTTCCAGGAAAGCTGCTCCATAAAGCAATGTTTTTAATAGCCCTTTAAAGCTATTGTGTGGGCCAACCTTATTTCAGCAGGCAGTTTATTCCACAACTGAGGGGCTATCATTGAGAAGGACTGATTTCTGTTTGATATTTTATGGGCATCCTTCAGTGTAGGCACCCTCAGACGCCCATCTTGGGAGGAGCCAGTGTTCCAGGCCATTCTATTTGGAAGAAGCCGCTCTGACAGATATCAAGGTCCCAAACTGTAGGCTTTGTATATTAAGTTAACATTAGAATGTTGAAGTCAACGCAGAAGCATATTGGCAGCCAGTGCAGAACGGCCAGCACAGGAGTAATCTGCTGGAATCTTAGTTCCTGTTAATAACCTGGCTGCTGTATTCTGCACCAGCTGCAAGCTTCTGCACTAATCTCATAGGTGGCCCCATGTAGAGTGCACTGCAGTAGTCTAAGCTCGACATTACGAGTGCATGAATCAGTGTGGAAATATGATAATTGGACCACCAATGTCACCTGGCTTTCCATGGTGAACATCAGGTCCAATTGGATGCCTAAGCTATGGATCTCATCCTTCATGGAGAGAGTCACTCACCATTTTGTTAATGAGATAATTTGCTTTCACCATTGATGCTTATCCTAACAAATGTGTTTCTTTTGAAACCTTTGTCATCTTTTCAGAGGGAAGGGGATGGTGTATACGGCAGATGATATCACAAGCATGCAGCACCACAGTGGAGATGTTAAGCTGCCTGTAAGTCTTTATGGTACTTCGTGGAATTTCCCTGGTGTGTGATTCACGCACTGCTGGAGTCTGGAGGGTGGAGGCAGCTGTTCCCTCTTTCAATGGTAAATCACTTCAAAATGGGAACTCACCTGGAAATTTTCCTGTGAGTTTGGGAGACAGGTCATGCTCAATGGAATGGGCAAGGATGCTCCTCATGAGTCATCTGGAGGCAGCAGGAACAACTTGAAGGCAGCTGGGCAAATGAAGCCTTCATCCTGTTGAGGTTTAAACACATTCACATCTGATCAATTTCCTCTCCCTTTTAGGGATGCTTCCTGAGTTAGTTTTGCAGGCATGGATGTTTGTAACTGTGCATTTACTAATGGCCATGATGCAGCTACTGTTTTGATCCAGATTGGAAAAGGGGTATGGAGATTTTTTCTGTTGAGAATCAGATGAATGCACTTTTAAAAAAATTCCTTGGGCCTTCTCCCTCCCATTCAAAACAACCTATGAAATTATTTCTTAGGCTGATACTTCACGTCCATCTCATCACTGTTCACGGTCCTGCTTGGGACCGGGATGAACTAATCAACCACAAGTCCATTGCGGGATGAGGGGAGTTCATCCCGACCATGCCCCCTGAACTGCAATTTAAGCGGGATGAGAGATTCCCCTCCCTGGCCTTGGGAATCTGCTAGTCACGCTTCTCGTTCTGAGACGAGTGCCCGTGAGGTAAGGCGCATAACAAAATGTGCCATTCTCCATCTAGTGACAGGAGTGCGAAGTGCCATTCACCAGTACATTCCCTATAGAGTCAGCAATGCAGTGCAGAGAGATTAAAAGATGAATGCCTCAAAGTTAGCTCCGTAACATTGAAGGCAAAGCTTCGGAGAATCGAAACATCGAAAAACGGAAGGTTGGGCCAAAAAAAAAAAAAATAACGGAGAACAAAGGCATGGAATTTCACATCTCATCACGTAACGAGGATGTATACGGTAACAGCCATGCCAGTATCATCCATCATGCCCATGCGTACACGGGAACAGGGACAGAACCGGAAGAAGACCACATGACCATGACCAACATCAATACGCAATGAACTTCCTCCCAGGATGAGAATGGACATGAAGTAACCATCTTAGAGGGCTAAAACAACTGTGCCCATCCTGGAGAGGTCTGATCTAGTCATGGTGACACATGGCTTAATTAAATCCCGCCTGGATCGCTGTAACACGCTCTGTGTGGGGCTGCCTTTGGAAACTGCTCTATGCAGGGATGCACTTGGAAAATTCAGCAGGTCCAAAATGCAGCTGCCAGATTGCTAACAATGAATTACAGGGATAACAGAACTGCTGTGTTACAGCAGCTCCATGGCTGCTGATCTGTTTATAGGCACAAATTGAAAGTACTGATTTTAACACAGAAAGCCCTAAAAGGCTATCTCAAGGACTATATCTCCTTTTATGAGCCAGCTTAGTTTTTAAGATCATAAGGGGCGGCAACGCTCTCTACATGGGGCTTCCCTTGAACCTTGTTCTGCAACTGCAGCGGGTCCAGAATGCAGCGGCCAGGCTGGTGGTTGGTGTGGGCAGGTTTGACCGCATCACCCCCATTCTTGCTCATCTGCACTGGCTGCCCGTTGACTCCTGAATAAGGTTCAAGGTATTGATTTTGGCTTACAAAACTCTCCATGGCCTGGGTCCTGATTATCTGGCAGAGCGTATCTCCCTACGATCAGAGCTGGCCCGACCAACCCAATCCTCTGCTTCGGGTGGCCACACCTAGAGAGGCCCGTAGGGTAGCAACCCATAAGCGGGCCTTCTTGGTGGCCGGCCCAGAGTTGTCGAATAAACTTCCCAGCGAGATTCGCCAGGGTCCCTCATTGGCAGCCTTCAAGAAAGCTCTCAAAACCTGGCTGTTCAGGGATGCCTTTGGCGATTGTTAGGATGTACCAAAGTGTTTTTTTTTTCTGCCTTTTTCTTTTTTATTGTTAAATTTTACGCCTCTTGCCTTATACCTCCTTTTTTACTGATGTACATGCTTTTAACTTTTTTTGTGTGAACTGTCCAGAGTTCCCTCCGGGAAATGGGAGCAGTATAGAAATGCAATAAATAAATAAATAAATAAATAAATAAATAAATAAATAAATAAATAAATAAATAAATAAATAAATATCAATTTCTCTAGGTCCCACTGCCTTCAGAGAGCCTTCTCGGTGATAGCTTTGGACCAGCCTCCTTGGGAGGCCAGCCTGGCTCCTTCTTTGCTGCCATTCTGCAAGCAGACAAACACCTTCATATCAGGCAGGCTTTCTTTTAGTGACTGGCCATCTTAGAGGGTTTGATAATTTAATGATTGCCGTGCCTTGTTGCTTTTCAATGTGTTTTTAGTATTGATTTTATTTACTATGTTTATTTATTTATTATTTATTTATTTCATTTTGATACCGCCCATCTTCCAGAGGAACTCTGGGCGGTTTACAACAAAATTAAAAACAACAATACAGCACAGAGTAAGATCAAATGGAGCCAAAACAGTAAGAGGGAAAGCCCTCAGCAAGACGCATCAAAAGGGCAGGGGGGGGAGCAGAAATTAAATTAAAGGTCGCCAAATGCCTCCCTAAAAAGCATGGTTTAAAGCACTTTTTTGAAGGCAGGCCGGGACTGTGCAAGGCACAACTCACTTGGAAGGTGGTTCCACAGTGAGGGGCCCACCACAGAGAAGGCACGGTTGCCGGTGAGTGACTTCCACACCTCCCTGGGTGTGGAATTTACTGTGATATTTGTTCATGCTTACTTACTGGTTTGGCTTTCAAATATTGTGTTGCTGTTTTTAATGAGGTAAGCTACTTTGGGTCTTTTTAAAGAAGAAACCTAGTGTAAAATATTTTAAATAAAATTAAAATAAAATGGAAGAGTACTTTCTTGAAGTAGTTAAAGGATAGAACATGAGACGTGTAAGTGCCAGAGCTTGAAAGTGTTGGTTCCTGGAAGGTAACTCCCAGAGACACACCCATTGGCTATGCTGGCTGGGAGATTTATGGGATATGTAGACCAAAACCCCGTAGTCTGTGCTCTGATCCATACCACAATATGCCTTGTTGGTTTTGTGTAACAAGAGGTTGGTGCTGATTCTTGATGTATCAGCACACACACACACACTGGGTGCATCAAGATGGAGAACAGAGATGGGCACGAATAGAAAAAATGACATTTTGGTTTTTCTTTTTTGTTACAGGACCCGTTTCGGTTCGTTTTCGTTTGTCATGAAATTTTTCAAAAAACTTTGTTTTGTTTGTTTGTTTATTCATTTTTCATTTTGTGTGTAGTGTGTGTGTGTGTGTGTGTGTGTGTGTGTGGTGCTTGTGCAACTGTGGCTGGGGGAAAGAGTGGGCTTAATCTCCCCTCCAGCCACTGTGGGGTGGGGGAAAGAGCTCCCCCAGCAAGCGCCTCTCAGCTGCTCTGCACTGGCCCCAAGCCAGTGCCTCTCTGGTGCTCCGCTGGCTTCCCTGCACCCCTGGAAACAAGGTGCAGGAAGCCAGAGAGGAGCAGCTGAGAGGTGGGGTGGGGAAGATAAGTTTCCCACAGGAGATGGGAAGAATAATTTAAAATGTGTCCTACCTGGTGCTGGTCCGGGTAGCGCTTAATCACAGTTAAAAAAAAAAACCAGCCAATGATGGTAGTGCTTGGTCGGCAATAAAAAAAAAATTAAAATTAAAATAAAAAATAAAAGGCGCACCGACAGGGAGCCAGGGGTGGTCTGGTTGGCACCCTAATATCTTTAAAAACATAATAAAAATCCCCAGCTCTGATGGGGCGGCAGGAGGCTTTGCGCTGGGCACTGAAAGAAAACAAAAAACAAACAAAAAAAAGCCCTGCGCTGCAGAATCCCAGAAGTGAAAGAAGGGCCTGCCCAGCCCCAGGGGACACACAGTGGGTGCTTGAAAAAATAAAAATTGTGGGGCACCAGGGGTGCCCTGGTCAGCAACCTAAAATCATAAAATAAATAAATAAATAAACCCAAGCGCGGATGGGGCCCCAAGGGCCAAGCAGTTGCTTAAAAAAAAAAAAACCCGTGCTACAGCTGTAGTGCGGGCCAGGGACCCGGAAGTAAACAGGTCATCAGGAGGGGGAAGATAAGTTACAGAGCCCCCCTTTCCCCATCCCCTGGGGAGGGGAGAAGAGAGGGTCTTTAAACTAATCTCTCCGCCCTCCCAATGGGAAACCTATTTTTCTCACCCCACCTCCCAGCTGCTCCTTGCTGGCTTCCCTGCACCTCTTTTGCTGGGGAAACGGGCACAAAGAAGCCAGTACGGAGCACCTGAGAGGTGCTGGCTTGGGGCCAGCCCACAGCAGCTGAGAGGTGCTGGCCCCAAGCCAGTACCTCTCAGCTGTGAAGGGGGGGAAAGCCCCGATCTTTAAACATTTCCCCCACTCCCCATGACAGCGCTAAGCGCCCACTCGGCGCTGTCATCAGGAGGGGGGAAGATTGGTGTGGGGTGGATAAGGGGGCTCTTTAGACTAATCTTCTTCCCCCTCCTGATGACAGCACTGAGCGGGCACTCAGCGCTGTGACCGGGAGCAGGAAAAATGTTTAAAGAGCCCCCTCTCGCCCCCTCAGGCTGTGGGGCAGAGGGTGGCAAGAGGGGCTCCGATCCCGTCTCCGCGCGCAGAGACGGGATCTCAGCCCCTTCCTTCCCGACTCCGCCATGGAGCCTGCAGCCCACTGGGCTGTCAGGCTCCGTGGTGGAGGGTGGTGAGAGGGGCTGGGATCTGGCTTCCGTGCGCGGAGACCGGATCTCAGCCCCTTCCTTCCCAACCGGGCTGTCAGGCTGTGGGGGGAGAGCAGCGAGACAGGGCTCCAATCCTGCCTCCGCGTGCGGAGACTGGATCTCAGCCCCTTCCTTCCCGACTCCGCCCACAGCCTGCAGCCCACCGGGCTGTCAGGCTGTGGGGGGAGGGTGGCGAGAGGGGGCTCCGATCCGGCTTCCGTGCACGGAGACCAGATGGCAGCCCGTTCTCAACTCCGCCACCGAAGCCGAAAGCTGGAAGACTGTCACTGGACCAGGAAGGCCAGCAGCAGCACCAGCAGCTAGGAGGACTTTCTTCCATTCATCAGGCGGCCAGGCCAGTAACGGAAACAAACAGAACCGAAGAAAATTTCTTGGTTCAGTTCGGTTCGAGCCTGGCCCGTCCAAATGGTCGTTCTTCGTTCCGTTCCATTACGTAACGACTAACGACTAATGGTAACAGATAATTTGTCCTTTCATGCCCATCTCTAATGGAGAATTTTACTTGGCTTGATCTGATGGTTAATTTGATGTGCATGCATGGGTATGGTGTTCAGGGTGGATGTGTAGCCAGCATACTATAGTTAAACTGTAAACCACCCAGAGACTACTTGAAACGGTATGGGGCAGTATATAAGCAGAACAATTGGCTTTTGCTTTTTGCTTTAAAACACGATTTAGATCACTAGTCAGTAAGGCTAGATTTAAATCATGATTTTCTACATAAGAACTGATTTTTGCTGGAGTTGTTTTAATCTTAATATTTACAACTAGATGAAGGTTTCATTTTTAAAATAATAACTTTTCAGATTAGTTTTACAGTTATAGAAGAAAAATTACTGATTTGGTGGTTATATACCTTTAGAAATACATAGATAGATAATTGTGAAATTTTTGCAAGGTGAACTATAGCCAGTTTAATAGGTTAATCATTCATATTTGGACAACTGTTCTGTTGTACTTTACTGGAAGGAGAAAAATAATCACTACCTTAATAATAACAATTTAAATAGTTGTATCAACCAAAACAATAACATTATTTATTTATTTATTTATTTATTTATTTATTTATTTATTTATTTATTTATTTATTTATTTATATCCCGCCCATCTTCCGAAACGGAAGCATTATGTAAACTTGTATTTGCTTAAACATCCATGTTTATCAACTGATGTGGTTAAAATATCTTTTAAAAAACTTAGACTGTCAGTCACACTAGATATTCCCAAACTGGGTCTCTTTTATGGCCTCCTGCCCTTATAGGTTTTCTCTCCACAAGGAAGAGCGTGAGAATAATAACCCTCAGGCTGCTATGCACATAAAGATCTTAAGATGTGGAGTACTGTGCTCAAAATGTTTCACTTTCATTTTATTGCTTGCCCCTCACTCCTCAAACTTTGCTCCTTGTGCAGTCCTATTCCATTCTAGACAACCTTCTATTCATTGAACTTCTTGAAGCGTAGCACTTAAGAGGTAAGGGGGTTGATTTCATGTACATAGATGTGCAGAGGAACAATGGGATTAAGGTCTTTTCCTCAATTCTGATGTTTATTTTATAACTTTTTTTTTACTACGAAGGAGGCATGTTATCACTGAAAACTCAAATGCAGTTTTGAAAATAGCAAAACCAAGCATGTTTGATAATATCTTCTAGATAGAAAATTTGCCCTAAATAATCAGAAACCTCTGGGAGAGCATGGCATTGTGAATGGATTAATACAGTCTTATGCTACATAATTAAAAACTAATTTCATGATGAATAACCTTTGGAGTATAATGTATCTTAACTAGAATACAATCTTTAGAGATATACTTCCTCAAAAAGCATTTAAATTTTTAAAAACTCATTTAAATAAAAAAAATCAAATTTAAATTTTATATTATATTATATTATATTATATTATATTTAATAATAATAATAATAATAATAATAATAATAATAATAATAATAATAATAATAATAATAATAATAATAATAATAATAATAATAATTTTTAAATGATTGATTTTTATTCACTTTGCTTTGTTATTCCATGCTACCATGCCCTGGCTACCACAGAAGTACACTCATGACATGGCATTCTTAACCTGGAGGGGGAATAATTGCTTAATTTAATCAAGATGGGTTAACGGTTGCAGGGACAGCAAACTGAATCAACAACTCTCCTCCTTTTGGCAGTTGAAAAAGCTAAGTGGACAACCACACAAGGAGAGACAACCCAGGAGTCTGATTTCAGATTGGTCACAGTTTTCTAATTCTGAAATAGAACAGCTGCCCCCTCCAAAAAAAGAACTCAATAAAACAATGGATGGAAATAGTTGGCCCCAGCATCCAAGCATGCAGGTAGGTCCAGCTTTCTCAGATCTCCCGGGTCCCCAGATAGACACGATTTTGGGGTTATGATTTAAATATTTTAGATCAGATAAAGGAAGCCGCCTTTGCTTTGAACGAGATGATGAAAGGATGGAAACAATGTTAACTCTTTCTCTAAATATTTTGAGAACATGAAGTGCTTTATGTACCATTAGCAGTAGGTGTTCCACTTGTCTTCTGAGTTGTTTTCATTATCTACCTATTTCCTTTAGCACTAAACAGGGCAGAACTAATCCTAATGACTCAAACCTAAAGGTGACTTTAAGTACTTAAAAGGATTTTCCTGCCAAGAAGCACATACCTGGCTCATTCTTTTGACTGCTACTTCACATCTCTGTGTAAATGGAGAGGAAAAACATAATTAACCTGTCTAAATTTCAGGTGGGGGTATTGGTTGCTGGGCTTGATAATAATAGTTTGGTGGAAATGCTTAAGCGGGGCCACTAATTCCAGTAGTTTGCAGAGGAAATAGATTCTACACATTAGTGTGACATTTTGTTTTACAGTAACAAGAGGGCAGTGTGAGGTGAAGGTAGCAACTATTCTATTCTTTGGAAATCTCTGAAAACATGTTGGAAATTTACAAATTTCTGAGCTTACTTCCAGTACTTTCCAGCAACCTTCCTTCCTTCCTTCCTTCCTTCCTTCCTTCCAAGAGCTGAAGAATCAGAGATATCTCAACACATGTTTCCCTGGGGCACATGAAAACAGTGTCATGTGCATCAAACATGCCTTGAATCATTATTTTTTTAAAAATTGCATCTCTCTGGGCACCTTGAGGGTCTGAGAAATATTAGCAGTAGAGGTTTGTTTTTCTAGACTCCCTGAAAGTTGCTTATGTGGTAACACCTGATGACAGGGTTTTCAGAACAAGGGCTGAGCAGTGTTCACTCCCCTGGTAGGCATGTGGTGAGCACTCTTATAAATCTTCTCACCCACAGTGATTCACAACGTCTCAGCCTTAGGAACCCCCAGACGTCCACACCATGGCCTAGATCACATTTTCCCAGCTTTCTGTGAATAGGAGACCTTGCTCTTATTTTTCTTTTCTTTTTTAAGTTTTAAAAATCCTTTATCCTCCTCTGCTTCCACCACCACCACCACCGTCCACCCCAAATTCTCTTCTTTTCACTCATTATTCTGGGCAGGATGCTGTGGATTCTGTACTGCTTTGTGCCCTTTCTGGTGAGTGCTGTGGAGGAAAGAGGAGGAAAGCAATTGGAACAATCCTTTAGGACTTGGCATGTGTTGCTGAAAAATAATAATAATAATCCCAACAAGCCTCAGGAAAACTCTGGCATGCTTCTCATGACTTTTTCAGAAAGAAAGAAAAAAACAACAACACACAAAACCCCCACACAATTTTCATTGGGAGAACAAAAGAATTCACAAATGCCCTCAGTCCTTTCCCAGAGGCAGAGGCTGTGAGATTCATCTCCGTATCTCTAGCTATTCACTGGACCTTGTGGCAGGGGTATAGAAGAACACATCACTGTTACTATTTCCCAGTGCATCTCATGATCCTGCATGTGGACCTGTAGACATTGCCTCCCCCCCGACCCCCGCCACCTCTTTTTCTGCACACCTCTTTCAGAAAACTTGCGAGGTCACCTTTTAATTTCATTTTATGGAAAGGGAAAATGGTGACAATTAGAGATGGGCACGAATCAGAAAAATGGCATTTCGTTTGTCGTTTGGAGGGTCCGTTTCGGTTCGTTTCCATTTTTCACAAATTTTTGCAAAAAAATTGTTTTCGTTTTCGTTCGTTTTGTTACCATTTCATTACCATTTATTTCAATTTTTTGTGATTTTTTTTTTTTAGGATTTTAAGCAATTCACTCATATTGCAGTAACGGAAACAAAACACATGACAAAAACTCCGGTGTTTCTGTTCGTTTCGTTTCATTTTAGAGACAAAATTTGTTTGTCGTTTCATTACATAACGAAACAGAAAAACAAAAACGGAAACAAAAAATTGTTCGTTTCGTGCCCATTTCTAGTGACAATGTGTTTTTTGAGTCCAGATTCAAAGGGTCTGTCACGGGCTCCCGTGTTGTTGCTTTTTAATGGGGCCCATGAAACGTGTGTCAACGGAAGTGTGTGATAAGAAACGCCCTTTCAAAATATGTGCCACCTTCAGGCTGGACTCCTTATAACAGAGGTCTGATTCTGGATGAAGTAGCATCCTGTGATTTTATAGTCTGTTTCACACACGTTAAGTCAAGCTACTGTGTGCCATTTAAAGGCCACATGTTTTCTAGATAGGGCTGGTTTGAAAGTTTTCATGCCATTGGTTTTGAATTTGGGGAAGGGGGAGTGAAATTTAGGGCCTTCAGTGCATTCTGGTGTATTGGGAGAAAGAGGGGTCCAAAATGTACCACCTGGTTGGTCGAAGGACCATCTTGAGCAGTGCCAGTAAGACTGTTTATACTTTTTCATTTGTTGCAGGCAGTGGAAGCAGCAGCCACAGAGTTCTCTCAGAGGTCCAATCTCCCTGCATTGTTCTAGGACATTGTTTTATTGTCATTTCTCTCAGTGCATCCTGGCATGAGACTAGAATGACGAGCTGGAAGCTTTGAGGTAAGGGCAAACCATTTGACCCCTTGGCAAATACTGTGGTCCAGATCAGAGGTTGCAGGGAAGTTTTGTACTCCACTGGAACACCACTTAGCACAAGGATCAGCTGGAAGAGGTTTGTAGAAACAGACCACCCTTTTTGCAACCTGTTACCGACTGGTCCTGTTTGATGCCAACCACCCTTTAGCATGTTACTTTGAATTTCGAACCACTTCCCCTCCAGTGTTAGAACGTGTGTGTTTTATAATTCTGAATTTGCTGTGCCTCTGTGTTGGTAACCTTTCTGTAATGCCATGAATGGTGCTCTGTTTATTTTGTTGCACTTGAATCGGAAAAGTGGTATTTCACAGGCAGGGTATGAAGGTAGAGAGCGACACAGACGTTGTAGAACAGGCACTTTCCCCTCCACAAATCACACTGAAAAGATACCACCTAACGCGGGCTTTTGGCAAAACAAAAACCACTTTTGTTCCACGAACAGGACAATTCTTTTATGATTTGTCATGATCATAAAGTGTGGCCAGATGGCCAGATGGACAGGGTATAAATCTAAACAACAACAACAACAACAACAACAACAACAACAATAATAAACCATCTTTTAGCAAATTTAGCATGTG
This sequence comes from Phrynocephalus forsythii, assembly GCA_029282475.1. NCBI lineage: Eukaryota > Metazoa > Chordata > Lepidosauria > Squamata > Agamidae > Phrynocephalus > Phrynocephalus forsythii. Next base: position 159,041,561 of record JAPFRF010000002.1, on the reverse strand, counting down.
TTTTCCTAGGACACGTGGTAAACTGGGGGCTTAGAATGCCACGCTCAAGAGGTTCTGCTACACCAATGGAAAAAAGTTAAATGCACTTAATGAGCTTCTCTGATATTGGATGTTGTCAATGGCTCCTCAAACAACAGGTCTCAGCACTTGGGGCAAGATTCCTTTTTAAAAGGACAAAATTGACTTTGAATGCCTGACAAATTCCTCCATTTGTTTAAACTCCTGGCATTCCAACTATTTTCCTGCTGCCTTCATTTAAGCGGATAGGTCAAAATAGTGAAGGATGATAAACTCCAAATTATCAAAGGGAAGAAATCCCTGAAGGTAGTAGCAGCCTATGTGGATCAAAGTCAGATAGGTGATAAGATCACAGAACCTCCTCATCTCTGCTTTTATGGGAGTTTGGTGGGCTGGCTCAACCAGAATAGCAACTAACAGAAAGTTAAGAGAAGCTAAATTCACTTTCCTCATATTTCTTCTGTCTTTTGTTATTTCCTTATACTGAAGGGCTGCATAAAGTAGCCTGCCTGCAACCAATCTAACTTTCCCTTTCCCTTTTGCTTCCAAATGATGCACCTTTCTTCTGTTTTACAAGGAAACTTACCATGTTTCTATATTTCTCTGCTTTGAGAATATGGACAGCTGATAACATTCTTATTGAATCATGGGCATTTTATATAGTTATTCATAACTAACTCTACAGTCATAACTCTACAGTCTAACCTGCTATTCCTATGGGGGTATATTGTAGTTTCTTCCTTTTTTCACATTAATTTTTATATCCAAATTTTATAGTATATATTTGTATATTGGATTTCCCCCCTCATCTCTATTATCTTTTTTTTCTTTCTCACTTTACACTTTTTGTGCACCTGCCCTTTTTGCTTGTTCTTTATATTGGGAGCTGTGTCACAAGTAAATTTCCCCAATGTGGCACTAATAAAGATTTATCTTATCTTATCCTTCCCATATGTTGTCCAGTTGTAACTCGAAGCCAATGGCCCAAAGAAAACCACTCATAGATTTTTTTCACTGTAGTCTCAAATTTAGCAGATTTGCCTCCCAGGGTCTCCACCTGTGCTCACAAGATCACTTACTCTTTCCCTGTTTACTCACCTTGCAAACAGGACTCGATCTTTCATCACTTTTGCTCTCCACATGCAGTCTGTTGCAAAGTCATCTTGCATCTTTTTGAACAAAATGTTTAAAACCCTCTTTGGGTGTTCTGAGAACATTGGAGCTGCTCTTCAAACACCTCCCCTCCTCTGTGTACAAAATACAGTGCAGTTACAGTCTTGGCCCAGCCTATCCTTTGGAACTTGTTTTTCCTCTGACACGCACAAAACATCATCTCCTCTAAATCTACCCCCTCCAGTTACCAACATCTTTTAGTATCTCTAATATTTCCTTTCCTTGCTGCCTCTGATATATGTAATATTTTACACAAGATTCTGCTTAGTGCACCCTCTGGGGCTTTTCTGCTCAGACTTCTTGTTTTGCATACAGAACAAACACGAGACTGCAGCAGAAGCATGTCCAAACTTTGGCCCTCCTGATGTTTTGGACCACAACTCCCAGAATTCTATGCTTAGATTGCTGCTGGCAAAGGACTGTGGGAGTTGCAGTCCAAAACATCTGGAGGGCCAAAGTTTGGACATGCCTACCCAAACCAAAATGGGGAGAAGGGGAAAGAGAGCCTATATCAGGAAGAGGAAAGGCAGAGAAAAGCAGGAGTCTACTAACCCAATCTGGATAACTATAAAGAAAAACATGTACAAGGAATGGAAAAATGGGAAATGCACCAAAGAGGAATATAAGCAAACAGCTGACATATCCAGGGGGGTGGTAAAAAAAGCTAAAGCGCAAAACGAACTTAGACTTGCCAGAGAGATTAAAGATAGTAAAAAGGGTTTCTTTAGTTATGTCCGCAGCAAAAGGAAAAATAAGGAAACGATAGGCTCTCTGCGTGGCGAGGAAAACCAGTTACTAACAGGAGACAAGGAAAAGGCAGAACTACTCAACACCTTCTTTGCCTCCGTTTTCTCCCAAAAGGAAGAAAGAGATCCGCTGGGACAAAGAGTAGATGAGGTAGGATGGGAATTGCAACATAGAATAGGTAGAGAGGTAGTACAGGAACACCTGGAAACATTAAATGAATTTAAGTCTCTGGGGCCAGATGAATTACACCCAAGGATATTAAAAGAACTGGCGGAAATAATTTCAGAACCATTGGCAATAATCTTTTAGATGTCCTGGAGAACAGGGGACGTCCCCATCGATTGGAGGAGGGCTAATGTTGTCCCCATCTTCAAAAAAAAAAGGGGGAGGACCCAAATAATTACCGCCCAGTCAGCTTGACCTCAATTCTTGGAAAGATCCTAGAGCAGATTATTAAACAGTCAGTATGCAATTATTTAACAAACAATGCTATCATTTAGAGATGGGCACGAAACGAACAATTTTTTGTTTCCGTTTTTGTTTTTTCATTTCGTTACATAATGAAACGACAAACGAATTTTGTCTCTAAAATGAAACAAAATGAACAGAAACACCGGAAATTTTGTTGTGCATTTCGTTTCCATTACTGCAATATGAGTGAATTGCTTAAAATCCTAAAAAAAATCACAAAAATTGAAATAAATGGTAACAAAATGGTAACGAAACAAATAAAACAAAAACAATTTTTGCAAAAATTCGCAAAAACGGAAATGAACTGAAACGGACCCTCCAAATGACAAACGACAAACGAAATGCCATTTTTTTATTCGTGCCCATCTCTACTGTCATTACAAGAACTCAACATGGGTTTCTTAAAAACAAGTCATGCCAGACTAATTTGATCTCTTTCTTTGAAAGAATTACAGGCCTGGTGGATGAGGGGAATGCTGTGGATATTGCTTATCTGGACTTTAGTAAGGCGTTCAATAAGGTTCCCCATGGTATTCTTGCTAAGAAGTTAGTAGAAAGTGGGATAGATAGTGCTACTGTGGATCTGTAATTAGTTGACTGATCGCACCCAAAGGGTGATCATAAATGGCCTCTCTTCAGCTTGGAGAGATGTGACCAGTGGGGTGCCCCAGGGTTCTGTTCTGGGTCCAATGCTGTTCAATATCTTTATTAATGACTTGGATGAAGGAATAGAGAGTATGCTAATTAAATGTGCAGATGATACCAAATTGGGAGAGGTTGCTAATTCCCTAGAGGATAGGATGAAAATCCAAAAGGACCTTGACAGATTAGAATGTTGGGCCAAAGCTAACAGAATGGATTTCAACAGAGGCAAATGTAGGGTGCTACATCTAGGTAAAAGGAATGAATTGCACAGATATAGGATGGGGGACACTTGGCTGGAAAATAGTACCTGTGAAAGGGATCTGGGAGTCTTGGTGGACCACAAATTGAACATGAGTCAGCAGTGTGATGCGGCGGCCAGGAAAGCCAATGCGATTCTTGGTTGCATCAACAGAACCATAGTTTCTAGATCAAGGGAAGTGATGTTACCACTCTATTCTGCTCTGGTCATACCCCACCTGGAGTACTGTGTCCAGTTCTGTGTGCCTCAGTTTAAAAAGGATGTTGACAACCTCGAGCAGGTGCAGAGGAGGGTGACCAGGATTGTTGAGGGTCTGGAGGAAATATCTTATGAGGAACGGCTTACGGAACTGGGAATGTTTAGCCTCTCTAAAAGAAGGCTGAGGGGGGATATGATAGCTATGTTTAAATATTTGAAAGGATGTCATATTGAAGAGGGAACAGGTTTGTTTTCCATGGCTTCAGAGACTAGGACTCGAGGCAATGGTTTCAAACTACAGGAAAAGAGATTCCATTTGAACATTAGGAAGAACTTCATGACAGTTAGAGCTGTTTGGCAGTGGAATATGCTGCCACAAAGGGTGGTGGAGTCTCCTTCTTTGGAGGTTTTTAAGCCGAGGCTGGATGGCCATCTGTCACAAAATATTGTGATCGGGTTCCTGCGTGGCAGGGGGTTGGACTAGATGGCCCTTGAGGTCTCTTCCAACTCTATGATTCTATTCTATGATAGAATGAAAGGATGACACAAAGAACTTGGCACTATTGACAGACCCAGAACTATATGTCTTAGCTACCTTTAGCATGTTAAGAATTGGGAATACCCAATTCTGAATGAAATAAGTGCACACAAACAGGGAGAGTCCTGTCCAGTTGCCCAAAAGAAATGCAGTGTGGTTGGATACAGTTTATAGGCACTTACGGCTTTAAGAATGTGGACCCTGGTTGATCCTTCTGTCAAAGAAACAAGCACAACGAGAACAAGTTTCATCCCCCTTTGGTAAGCAGATGGAAATGAGGGAAGAGGAGGAGGTGGGAAAAGAAGGATGAAATTGGGCATGTACAACACCCAACAGCAGCAGGCTTTTGATGGGTCTAGGAATGTGTTGAGCTTATCTGAGAAATCTTGGTAGCTTAAATTCATGCCTGTTTTGTTTTCCTGGGGATTTAGATGTGCCCTCCTTCTGGGAGGAAACCTCCAGGTTCCTTCTCAGTTTTGTTTCAGGCCTAATTTTGTGGTGGGACTTGAGGCTAGACTGAATTAGGAATTGGGTGATAAACCTTGACTGGGACATTTGTTAGCTGTAACAAATGAATTTTACTGTACTCTGGCCCCTTGCAGTTATCTTCAAAATCGATAAGACTCCCTCCTCTCTCCATCAAATGATGATAGACATGGTGCTTTGTCTGGGTAATATTCTCATCTCGTTATGTAACTTTCTTCCTCTGGTAGTCCTTCAAGGGATATTTCAATGGGCAACAGGCTACACCACAGGAGGATCTGGCTTTGCTCCTCTTTAACACAAGCCCTGGAGAGGTCTCTTCTGTGATAAAGTTACTCAAGTTAGAGGAACGTGTGATGACTAATTTGGCCATCAGGTGCTTCCGTCTCATTATTTCTGCTGCCAGGAGGATCACATTTATCAGCTGCATCATTCCGGTGGAGAATAGGGTGGGGTGTGATAAACCAGATGGCTAGAGTCACAAACAATGTCCGGGTTGAACAATTATGATGACAGGATGGCCGCCCTACAAAGAGGCCCAAGCCCGAGACAATGCTGCTTCTGTAAAAATGATGATGGCCATACAAAGCCTTTTACTACACAATATTCTCCGTGGACTATACCAGAGAGTCCGATAATAGGAATGCAATCATCACCAAATGCCATCAATTATGGAACAGCTTCCATAGCATACGGGGCATGATTAATTATGGCCACATAGATACCGTGGCAAGCCTTAATCTGCCTCTTTGTGCAGCCCCTAATGACAGTTCTCGTTGTCAGGCATTGAAGTGGCAGAGGCTTTTGTACCCCGGGTTCTTTCATCAATTTTGGCTTGTGAAATTACACTGAATAATATGCTTATTCAGGCTTTTTATATCCACACGCCTATTTTATTACCTATTCCAATGCATACAGGCTCGGATTGGCTTGCAACAGAACAAAGCTAAATTACACCTTTCATTACCTAAATATAGTATAATGACAGAGTGCCATTCAGGGGGTAGCATTGAGCTGAGAAACCTCATGGCAAGCCAGGACAATGACAGAGGCTATTCAGCCGCACCTGAATCGCTGTAGTAGGCGCATCTTGAAGACCGAGAGGGGGTTGGGGTTAATAGACAGGTCACAGTGTAAATTACAGTATCAAATTGAAATGGCGCAGCTGTAACTCTGCCCTCATCAAATGCCACTACATCCTTTTATCTTTCCTTTGGAGTTCTCCCTTGGGTTCACTTTCAAGACAACAAACTTAATACTTTTGTGGTGGCATTAGCCTTGATCGTGCCTCCCAACAGCTTACAGGAGCAGCAAATGGACTTTTCCAGCTATTGAGTCTTCTAGGACTTAGTGGGTAAGGCTAGCAAATGGCTGCTGGTGGCACAGTGAAGGTTGAGCCACTGCCATCCAGGCCGTCTCCTCCTTCCTGTAGCTCAAGTTTTACTTGGCAGTGGTCAGCCTAGTCAGAGTCCCGAGCAAAGTTTCTGTGGGTAGAAGTAGCAGCTGGATAAGATTTGGACAGGTGCAATTCAGGCAACTCCTTTCTGCAAGTAGTTCAGAACTTAACCTGCAAACAGCAGAGGTTAACTCAGATTTCTCAAGCAGCTAGGTTGTGTTGTTTTAAATGAAGAGCTTCTTGGTTTCAAGTATCTGCTAATACAGTTTTGGAAGGGATCTAATTGCAAGTGACCTAAAACTCCATAGGTGATGAGGATGTAACAAAGATAAATTTCAATTCACAGATATAGCAGGCGGCATTGAAATTTATTTATTATTTATGTATTTAAAGTATTTGTATATGCCACCTTTGTCTTCAAAAGAAACAAAGTTAAAGGTTAAATAATAATTACAATGTTTTAACAAGACTTAAGCAGACACCATATCAAAACCCATAACCCATCATTCCTTCCAAAAAAATCCCCTCAATCAACCAGTCATTTAAAGGAAAGCCTGCCAGAAGAGAGAGGTTTTGTCCACTTGGGGAAGGACTGCAAAGATGAGGCCAGTCATCCAGCTTAGTATTTAGGCAGGATTTTTTCAGGGTTTATGGCATTCTCTGATCAATTCTAACTTTCCTCCAAAAAGTATAACTGAAAGTTACACAAAAAATAGTGAACAGCACAACATATAATGTAAGAGATTTTTTTTCCAAAACCATGGAGTACTGTAACAGGAAAGGGTTGCTTGCCAAACACTGCAACAGTCATTAGGAATGCATTGTCTCAACAACAACAACAACAACAACAACAACAACAACAACAACAACAACAACAACAGCCAGAGAGCTGTGCCTTTAACTAATAACATTTCACTTTTCTCTTTGTAGATTACACTTCCTTTGTAGATTACTCTTCCTAGACTTCACTCCCTCTTGGATGTTGTTTGATCTTTCTTGGTAGATTCCCTCTTTGCAAGGCAAAAGAAAGCATGCCTTAAGCCTGGAATTTAGCTTGTTACTACCTTAATAACCAGCAATGTTTGCCTTGTGTGTTGAGAATGAGATGAGGTTAGATGGAGACACTAAATGCAATTAAAAAGCATTCTTCCGTTATGTACACAGCAAGAGACAAGTAAAAGAAACAGTGGACAGGCTACTCAATGGGGATGGAAAAAAATGATAGATGATGACAAAGAAAAGGAAGAAATGATCAATTCCTATTTTAGTCCCAAAGGAGAGAGAGGATAACCCTCCAGACGAATGTGAAGTACAATTGCAGGGGACATGATTGAAGCTGGAGATTGATAAACAAGTAGTCAAATCATACCTTGTTAAATTGAATGAGTTCATATTCCCAGGGCCAGGTGAACTGCATCCAAGAGTATTGAAAGAATAGGCCGAAGAAGTCTTAGAGATACTGTCCTTTATTTTCTTGAAATTGCAGGGGATGTGTAAAGTACCAGATGACTGCAGGACAGCTAATGTCATCTCAATCTTCAAAACAGGCAAAAGGGGAGCTGAAAAACAAGTCTTATCAGGAAACACTGGACAAACTGGGCATGTTTAGCCTTGAGCAAAGGAGTCTGAGGGAGATACGATAGCATTTTTCAAATACATAAAAGGCTGTCATTCAGAGGGGCAGGATCTGTTCTTGATCAACCCCGAGTTTAGGACACGTAACAATGGGCTCAAGTTACAGGAAGACAGATTTCAGTTGAATATTGGAAAAAACTTGCTAACTGTTAGAGTGGTACTGCAATGGAACCAATCACCTCAAGAGCTGGTAAGTGCTCCAACATTGGAGACATTCAAGAGAAATCAAATCAAAGGATATCAGCCACCTGGCATGAAGCTGGGGTGTTGGACTTGATTGACTTATAGGTTCCTTCCAAATTTAGGATCCTACAATGTCATCTCTTTCTGTGTCTCCTTGTCTTTGATCTCACATCACTTGATGCCTCTGTTGGGACTCTGCAGAATGCTGTGTGATAGCAGGACACAAAAGTAGTACTGCTAGACCTAAGAGAGAGTGGGGTTTAGGTGTGCCATTCTGCTTCATGTAGTTTGGCAGTCCTGACTAGAGAGGGGCACAAAATGAACTTTTAGTTTGTTCAGTTATTCATTATTCATTTTGTTTCATAACAAAACAAATAACGAACCTAGGGGTAAATTTAAAACAAACTGAACTGATCCAAAAAAAAATTGGTTCAGTTTGGTTCGTTTCGTTAATGGTGGGGCGGAGATGTCTCCTACCTGGTGCTGGTCTGGAGGTCCGGTCTTCCTGACTTCAGGGATGGCGACCAGGAAGAAAGAAGCTGACAGCTGCACTACAGTTGTAAGAAAAACAATACAAATAAAATAAAAATAAAAAGGAGCACCACCCCAGCCCCAGGGGTGGCCAGTACCTCAAAAAGCCCCTGCCACAGGGGCCAGGATCCCCCGCTGCCGCCAGTAAGAACCTGAACCCTGAACCGGTTTGGGTTCATACAATTTTTTTTTCAAATTTGTACGAACCCTAAAATGGAAAAAAATGAAAATAAAACCAGTGCTGACCAGGCCCCAGGGTCCGCACGGTCGGCTCTTTAAGAGGAAAGCAAACAAACAAACAAAAAAAAAGGCCTGCGCTACAGCTGTAGCACAGGGCCAGGAACCCAGAAGATGAAAAAAAAAACTAAAATAAACATAAAATAAACATAAATAAAAATAAATAAAACCAGCACCAACCGAGCCCCAAGGGCTGTATGGTTGGCCCTTAAAGGGAAAAAAAAGCCCCACGCTACCACTGTAGTGCGGCCAGAACCCAGAAGTAAAATACTACAAATAAAATTAAAATTAAATAAAATAAAGGAGCGCTGACCCAGCTAGTGCCTCAAAAAGCCCCTGCCACAGGGGCCAGGCTCCGCTGCCTCCACTGCCGAGGAGCCGCCACTGCTGCCGCCACCAGTAAGAACATGAACCTCGAACCGGTTCGGGTTCGTACAATTTTTTTTTAATTCGTATGAACCCGAACCAAACCAAGGGTGGGCCTGAACCAGACAAACACAAACCATGGGTTTTCTTGTTTGTGTCCACATCTAGTCCTGACACTGCATACAACCTCAAGACTTCCCATTTTATTCCTATTTGGTCATAGTTTGGTTAGTTATGGGCTTGGTGACATCTTAAAAAAAACAATCTGAAGAAATGAAACTGAGAATGTTTTGCTAAGAAGTGCACAAGAACGTGGATCAATATTGCTACATGGTTCCCAGCTGTCCCAATATAGCAGCAAACATATTCAGTCTTGACTTCCTTCTCTCAAAGACTCTTGGGTCTTTTTGCTGTTGTGAGTTTTTCAGGCTGCTTGGCTGTGTTCTGGAACTTTTTCTTCCTGACGTTTCCCCAGACTCCATGGCCGGCATCTTTAGAAGGCAAGGAGCTCGGGGAACTAGGTGTTCTCTCTGTGCTCTGGTGTACAGAGTGAGTGAGACTGTGTGGTTTTATAGTTTATAGTTTATAATTTAAAACCAGTTCAGTCAGCCAAGCAGCCCGAAAACTCATTAACAGCAAAAAGACCCACACCTTTGAGAGAAGAAGAGAAATATGGACTCCTAGTCCCATGATCTCCTTGCCCTCTGAAGATGCTGGCCACAGAGTTGGGTGAAACGTCAGGAAGAAAAACATGGACAAACAGCCTGAAAAATGCACAACTACTATCAGATCCCAGCTGTCAAAGCCTTCAAGAATACTCTTGCTCTTCTTGTCAAATGGATCTCTGTGTATTTGTATGCAGTGTTCTTCCTCCAATTCACAGATCCCTTTTCACTCTTTATATGCAATTCTCCTCTCTTCTTGTTTACATTTTTTCTTTTGAATGAATTATGCTTTTCATTTACTCCATTCCACCTGTGAGTGCCATCCCACCAAGTTTCCATAATCCCTATTGCATCATGTTGTATTTTCCATCTTGTGTAAAAGGTCCAAGCTTGTCTTACTTGAGTCCCATGTTCTCTTTAATGGTATAGGCACACTTGAATCTATAGGGAATTCCTCCCAGTTGCCTCTGAACTCTTTTCTGATTCACTGATGGGCTCTTGTCCCTCCTTCCCAATTCCAGATACACCACTAACACTTTTGGACTCAGTTCCTGGTGTCTCCTTGTCCTTTGGAATGCAGTACCCTTCCCTGCCATGGGATTCAGTTCAAAGCTATCATGAGTCTTCCAACTCTTAGCAAAGTCTTTGCCTCTCCCCCAGGGTGAAATAATAGGCAAGACAGTGTTGGGTTCAAACACGGGCCACACTTTATTGAATACATTGGATATTATAACTGGGGGGGGGTGCCACTGGGTGGGGAACCGTTGCCCCAAAGGTCTCATTGGGACTTTGTCCAACTGCATCATCAAGGCGGGCGAGCTCCAAGGCCCCAAGGGGGCACCACCTGTGTATAGCACCCCCTCAGCTGGCCATAGGTTATACAAGTCACCCCTTCCATGGGCAGGCACCATGATGTGGCCCAGTTTTAACCCTCTCCCAGTAGGTTTAAATCGCTTCCTCTCCCCATCTCCGTGATCCATGACCTGCAGAGCCATCGGAGTGAATGGGCGTGAGCTGTTAACCATTTGGAGTCACCAAATGCTACCGTTCCCTGCCCCACATGCCAGTGTGGCCAATGCCACGCCACTTGTACCAGTGTCTGATAGGCAAAAATCCTTGCCCCTCTCTCAGCCAATCTGGGGAGGCAAGGCAAAAATTCCTATTCGGCCTGTACTGGCAACCACAGTACACCACACTGACAATTCAAAGGTAGTGGGCAGGCAGGATTTTGCTGACCAGAGGAGAAGAAGGTCACGTGGGCACACTGATATGTATGGCCTCCCCCCCCATGTGCCTTGTGACACTGGGCCCTCTGGTCTCACCCAATTCACCCGGGGGGGGGGGCAAATGGTGTCCCAGTGCCAAACAAGACAGCTGAGGAACCCATCTTTTTCTCAGCCACTTAAGATGGCAACTCATCAGGAGTCTTCTTGGAAGCAGAGACCATATCCCTAGAAGCCAGGCCTTTCCTAATGACATTTGTTCAAGCAGTCATTCACTTGCAGTATTCTTGCTTTGTTTTCCAGGGGTTAACCCTCAACAGGAAGGAAGGAAGGAAGGATGAAAATGCACCTATACTCTGAAGCTCATCCCCTTCTTGCCCAGAACCTTATAGCAACAATACCATAAAGCTTGGGTAGGGCGGCAACATTTGGTCCCATGTGGCTTAGAAGGTAAGGATGATGGTCTGTTCACTTCACTAGTCTTCACCAAGCTTTCTGCCCTATCGGACATCCTGTCAGGTCTGCAAGCTATCCTCCAGAAGGAGTCACTAACCACTACTACATGTCTCTTCTGGGAAGCCTTCTACCAATGGAATCCTGTATGGCCACTTCTGTGCTCTCTGCTGTTTGGCAGTGGTGCACCTCATTGTGCAATTATTCTTTGTAAAGGTTGATTTCAGAGATGGAATCCTGCTGAAATGAAGAGCAGGTGTGTAGAAAGGTGACCTGCAACTTGTTATATCATCAGCATCTATTTGCAAGTATCACTCCAAGTTTTTAATTCTTCTTTGGTAGCCTGTGAGCTCTAGGATATTTTCTGTTTGCCTGTGTGAGTTTGAAACAGGGGGTGAGGATTGGGGTGGGGGGTTAATTATAGTTTTACCCCAAAGTGGCTTAGTAAAGATCTGGCCTGAATCCTGGTTGGCTTTGTCTCTTGAGCTATTTTGGGTACCTGTGGGTATTTATTGCACCCATTAGCTATAAGCAAGTTTCATTTCCCTCCAATCACACCTCCATGGTGATTTACACACAAACTCCATTAAAACTGTGAGCTACAAATGTCTCAGATTAGACACTGAATTTATTCTCCCACCTAGCAAGTTGACACAGGGTTTGCTTTGGTAACAAAAAGGCAGACAGCAGCAAAAATCTCCAATTTCCATGTTTTGTTTCTTTGGCGGTTACTTCATGTCCTTCTTTGCTCTGTGACTAGTTTTGTACTTTGACAGCGTTGGTCGTGATGACATGGTCTTGTCCCTGTTTCAGTGTTCCCATGGTCATGATAACTTGTCTTGTGACAAGTGTTACCTCAGGGTCTTGTACCGTGACAAACACTGAATTTGTCTAGCTTCCTTTTTCCTTTTTTTGGGGGGGGGGGCCTTAAAAATTCTTTTTTGATATTACGCTTCTGAAAAGTCAAAAAACAAACAAACAAACCCAGACACATTTTTCTGAGAGAAACACATGTTTTGTTCCGTGACAGTCATTACTACACGGTGTCTTGTCTCGGAACAGAAAGCAGGAACATAGAGTGGCAAGGGAAAACCCTACCCCAGCATCAGGTAAAGGATTGTCGTGCTTAGCACCTGTTCCAGGGGCGTGGTCGAGACAAATTTCAGCAGTTGTGCGATGGACATGAAGTAACATTTTTTGTACCACTCCTAAGCGCAACACTGACAGAGACAAAATAAGCATGAAGTAACCGCCTTTCTTTCTGCTGGAGTGACTTCTCTGCTGGAGAGTAAACACCACACGATCCCTCGACAAAGGCAAGCAAAGGATTTGCAATGCTCTTGTTTGCTGTGTTTATGTGTTGTGTTAGGGGGAGACTGCAAGTCTGGGCAGCTGTTCCCATAACTGATTTTTCCCCCTCTCTTCATTTTGCTTTCTCTCAATGTCCTCTTTCTCATGGCTGAGCAAGCACTTACCATTGGATCATAGAATTGTGAAGTTGGAAGGAGGCCATTGAGTCCAAATCCCTGCTTCATGCTAGAATACAAATCAAAGGATATCTGACAGGTGTTTTCCTAAATTTCTCTTGAATGCCTCCAAGTGCTGGAGCACTCACCACTAGAGATGGGCACAAAATGAACTTTTAATTTGTTTTGTTATTCATTATTTGTTTCATTAGCTAACGAAATGAATAACAAACCAACCCATCAAAAAAAACGAAACAGAAATTTCCATTTTGTTCGCTTCATTTTTCGTAACCCCCTCCTACCTTGTCCTGTTGCTGCAGACCTCTGGTCCTGGTGGGAACGTAGGCCTGTAGAGGCTCTGGCTTGGGGCCAGCACCTCAAAAGCCCCTACTGGGGACTTTAAAAAAAAACCAAAATAAAAATAAAAATTAAATTAAATAAAAAAGGAGTGCCGACCAGGCCCCAGGGGTGGCTGGGTGGGTGCTGTAAAATAAAAGGGTAAAAAGAAAGAAAGAAAGATTCAGTGTCGACCTTGTCTCAGGGGCCGTGCGGTCAGCACTTAAAGGGGGAAGCCCTTGCTACTGGGGCCAGGATTGCCCCACTGCTGCCACTGCCGCTGCCCAGTAAGTAAACCCGAACTGGTTTGGATCGGTTCGGGTTTGTACAATTTTTTTAAATTTGTTATGAACCTGAACAAAAACTGAACCAAGGGTGGGCCCAAAACAGATGAACCCGAACCATGGGTTTTCTGTTTCATGCCCACCTCTACTCATACCACCTCTGCAGGTCATTAGTTCCACTGCCATACTGCTCTAACAGTCAAGAAGTTTTTGCTGACATCATCCAGAAAGCCGAATTCTCTTCCCTTGAGCCCATTGTTGCACGTCCTGCACTCTGGGATGATTGAGAACAGATCCTGCCTCTCTTCTGTATGACAGGCCTTCTAATATTAAAAAAGTGCTATCGTATTGCCCTTTAGCCATCTTTTCTCTAGGCTAAACATACCCAGTTTTTAATCATAGGCCTTGGTTTCCATTCCCCTGATCATCCTTGTTGCCTTTCTCTGAACCTGTTCTAGTTTCATCTTTCTTGAAGTGCAGGGTCCAGAACAATACTCAAGGTAAGGTCTAATCGGTGCTTTATAGAGGGGAGCAAGCACCTCACAGGATTTGAAAATATACTTCTGTTAATGCAGCCTAAAATAGCACTTGGCTTTTTGTGTAGCCTCATCACATAACTGGCTCATATTCAGCGTGTGGTCTGCAATAGTTTCAAGTTCCTTCTCACTTGTAGTATTGTTGAGCCAGGTGCACTCCCCCCATCTTGTAACTGTGCATTTGGTTTCTTTTTCCCAGTTTCAGTCCTTGGTACTTATTCTGTTGGTTTCACCCTGTGCTCCAGCCTTTCTAGATCATTACTGTCCACTGTTAGCACTGCCCTCCTTTCTGTCCACCTCTTGAAAGAAAGGATGAGGAAGTGTCAGTACTTGATCAGTTAAATAAAGGGGGCCAGAACTGAAAGGAGGGTGGTTTTGTTTTGGCCTGCCTAAAGGCAAAGCCAAGATTGGCAAAAGAAGTAGAAACGAACAGCACGGATGCTTTGGGTTTAGCCCCTTTATCTTCTCTTCCTGGGCCTCTCTCTGAAGTCTATGAAGCCAAAGGGTTAAAGATTATGACATGACTTCACCTGCTTGTCCCCAGGTGTGGAAGGGGTGAGAGAATCCCTTCCTATTTTGCCTTTACCTGCCTGCCTTTTGAGATCCCTTTGTGCCTGCAGATCCCTGAACGTGTCATGCTTTGAAGGCCAGCAGAACCTTTGGGGACAGACAAGGAGGAAGCCGTAACAGGCAGTGCAAACTTGCTCCACCTGAATGATTATTTACAGTAACTGCGGGCAGAGGTCTACCGAATGTGAGGGGTTTGAGGAAACATTGGCATCTGACGTACATCCGGTTTATGAATGACCCTTTCCCGTCTCTTTTTATGTCTGTGCTCTGGCCTGCTAAATCCAGGGACAGCTGCCTCCTCCCCCTCCCCCCGCCAGCTAATCTGTACTTGTAACTAGAGATGGGCACGAAACACAAAAATGGTGTTTCGGTTTTTTGTTTGTCATTGAGAGGTCTGTTTCAGTTCGTTTCCATTTGTCTGGAATTTTTTGAAAAATTTTGTTACCATTTTTTATTTTTTCGTTTGTCGTTTCTACCCGCTTTTTGCGCGATTTTTAAAGCATTTCCGTGTGCAGGCATCCTCCAATGCCCCAGACCAGAGGGAAAACACTAAAAAAATGGATGCTGGGAGAGACACAGTATAGACTAGGTATGCAGGGAGGTTGCAAAGGCAGCGGCGGGCGTTGCCCAGGGTGCAGGGCAGCCACAGAGTGACTGCACTGCGGGGCAGGGGAGGGTACTCACCGAGAGGTACGCAGCACGCATGCACACAGGGAGGCTGCAGGACTGAAGCTAGAGTCGCAGAGACAGCAATCCCACCGTAACTCCCACCAGAGACTGCAAGGAGGACGGGCGCTGCCAGAGCTTTTTATGCCCTCTGTAGCTGCCAGACCTGCCCGCCCAGTCTGCAACCTGGGCATGCTATTGGTTGAACATGATCCCACATCACATGGCTTGGCTCCATTTTGTAGCTGGTGGTGACATCCATTTTAAAGGGAAAAGAAAAATACATCGCGATGGAGAAGACAAAAACAAACATTTTAAGGACCCCACCCCCCTGGTAGGTATTATCAGACAATATAAATAATTATCGCTGTGTTTTTACGGATGTCCAGGGTGTTTTTTAACATTTAAAACAGCTCATTTCATTGTGCGTCGCCATTAACGGAAACGAAATGTAACGACCACAATTTTCATGGTTCTGTTCATTTTGTTGCATTTTCATCACAATTTTCATTTTTCGTTTCATTACGTAATGGAAATGACAAATGGTAACAGAAATGAAAAATGTTCATTCCGTGCCCATCTCTACTTGTAACCTCAACCTTCTCTTCCTTAGTCCTGCCACTTCTGTAACTACAGCGAAATGACGTGAAAGGTTAGTGTGACTAGGAAACTCCAGTCAGTTTAGCCGGGGATTTCTCTGGTGTGTGTTTGCCAAGTCTTAAATCAGCGAGGGAAATACCAGACACAGTGAAAATATGCATGCATTTTGTCCATCCCTGCTGCCTCTTCCTCCTCCACGTTTCCCTTTCATCTTTATCTCTTATGACAGTTGCGGCTTCATCTTCTGGTGATAGAAAGAATGACCCTGTGGCGTGACCCCTTGCTCACTGCCTTCCATTCTAAAACATTCCCAAACCATGAGCTTATTACATTGGCCATAAATTTTGAACAGCAGCCAGCGAGTACAGTTGAGAACACATTCTCCGTCCTCCTAAGTGCAGTAGGATTAACACTTTGGAACCTAAGTAGGGCGAAGCACTCCACATATACCAGTGTCCTCGGCTGTCATCTTTTATTTACTCCCCTGCCCTCCCACTTAAGACCACTTTGGCAACAGAGAGCTGGTAAGGGCAAGGGGGTGGGGCGGAAGAATAGGACTCATGGCAGCAGTGGCCGTCTGCATCGAATAAAGCTTCCATCTTTCATTCTGAAACTCAGTTCAGGGTGCTTGATGAAGATCGACTTTTCAATTAGACATGCTGTATTTATTCTAAAGTTCCATATGTATATAAGCCCAGTCAGTTGACATCTCCTGCAGATTTATTGAGGAAATCAACTGCTTATGGGACTTTTTCATACAAATTACCTAAATTTATCATTTCTGCAGCTAAAAAATATGGGACCTTTGGAAAAAAGAAAGGCTCTCTTTCCTCCTCCTCCTCCTCCTCCTCCTCCTCCTCCTCCTCCTCCTCCTCCTCCTCCTCCTCTCCCTTTCTCTTTCTTTTTCCCTCCCTCCACCCTGTGAATAACAAGGCTGTATGTTAGGAAAGCGGTGTCATGATATAAATCATAACACACATGGAATGCATTTCCCACTGAAGACTTTATTTCTTTCTTAGACAAATGTTGTGCTCCTTTACTGAAGTGAAAGGAAGTTCAAGAAGGTTGGCAAAACAAAGTACCCATTTTTAACACTGTACAGAACAAAATGCATTCTGCTGCCAATTACCCTTAACTAAAAATGATTGCTGCTGCTTAGGGGAACGGCCCCGGGGTTGGGAATGGTGCATGAGCTTCCTCATACTTAGGGATGGTGGGGAGAAAGGGGTCTGAGTCCTCCTCTCTGGTACAGCCACAGGAAGATGACCGCAAGGAGGTAACATTGCACCCACTCACCTTTGAAACATGGAGACATTCTGCCTTTTGAGGAGCAAAAATGAAGTCAAATTTCTGAATGGTTGAGATGGTATGAATAAGAGCCTGCATACCCTGGAGTGGTTTTATGCCAGTTTGATCCGCCATGGCTTCACCTGGTAGAATCCTGGGACTGTATATTGTCACTCCTTACTGTAAGCAGCCTCGGGTCCTTTTCCAAGGAGAAAAGCGGGGTAAAAATTCTCAAAAATAAATAAATAAATTTAAAGTGTTGTGAGCCAGCTGCAAAGCTGGGAGTTCAGTTCTCCACTTCACCTTGTTGGAAAAGAACCAATGTGTGGCCCCTAGCAAGTGACACCGCCCCCATAAAACAGCCATGATAAACCATTTCTCAGTACTGCATACCTAGGGAGCACTTGAAGGGGTTGCCACAAATTCAGATAGACCTGGTGGCACATCATCATCATCATCATCATCATCATCATCATCATCATCATCATCATCATCATCATCAAAAACTCATATACTCAAGTAATCTCAAAAATATAGATCCAAGGATTCCAATTCCTAAATCCATGGCAATTAAATAGTATCAGAGTGCTATAATTCTGTAAAGTGGATTAACTCTGAAATATTGCCATTATTCCTTTCTTCTTAAAACGAGGGAGGCAACATTCCTTATTGGGAAAGAGATTAAAAACTTGTGAGGTGTTTCCATGGAGATATGGAAGCGTTCTGCTTATTAATTAATGAATTTATTATTATTATTAATTATTAATCAATTTCCTACCTTACTGGACCTAATTCATAAAATAGTTCCTTCACTTGACATCATAATTTATTTGAGCCAATAACAAGCATAAAAAATAGCTAGCTTATAAAGGATCTCCAGCAACAGACAACAGTGTGAAAACCTATCACTCCCAGTAACTTCAGTGTACTGTATTTGTTGCTGTATGCTTCTTTTTCTACCCTTGGGAAATTTGCATAGATCTACATCGAAAAGACCTGTGTCTTGGTTTAATTCAAAGACACCAGTGGAGGTATAAATATTTATTTTTAAATATTTATAATACTTGGATAGTGATGGGTTATTCATGTATTAAGTTAAATACTGCCCCCAAATCTTGTTACTTAGTGTAGTAAATTTTCCTAGTGTAGAACCAGTGAATCAATGGAGAATTATTGAAACATTGACTACACGGGCATTCGTCCCTGTGTTTGGTTCACTTCTTTTCCTCAGGTGAGCAGATTACATAAGTGCTTGAGCAAACCAGACCTTTTTTGGAGCTTTCCAACCCACTTACTCAATTTTGATTTGTTTCCAGCATCTGCAATCATAGAGATCAATCCAAAAGCAGATGTCTTGCTGTCAGTTCCTCATCTGCTTTCAGTATCCCTGAAATGTTTGAGGCTTGGGCGGCAACCAGGATATCTGCAACGGGGCCAGGACCAGGGTGTTCCCAGAGGCCAAGAGACTGGTCAGCACGTCCGTGTTCAAGATTCACAAAGAGGATTGTCAGTCAGTCCAAGTTCAGGACTCGCACAAACACAGTCCAAGAGGGAGGGAGATGCCAAACAGGAAGACTTACAGAGTAGCAGAATTCTGGGAAGAATTAAGATAACAGGGCTGAAGCTTCAGAACTCCAGAGGTCTTGCACCGTTGAGGCAAGAAACAGGGAGTGCCAGCTGCTAGCTTTATGCCAGTAGCAAGCCCTCCTGCTGCATTCCCTCTTATGCTGAGTGGAGCCTGATTATGCAAAGAGGCAGATCCCGACAATCCCAAAACTGTTAAGTGGCTTAAGCAGATAGCTTAATATGTCAATAATACATTCACACATCCCAAAAAATCTCTCTCCGCTTTCTTGCGTTTTTGATTTTGCAGTAGGTCACAGGATACTGTCATGTGACTCATATT
This sequence comes from Phrynocephalus forsythii, assembly GCA_029282475.1. Lineage (NCBI taxonomy): Eukaryota > Metazoa > Chordata > Lepidosauria > Squamata > Agamidae > Phrynocephalus > Phrynocephalus forsythii. The sequence goes on along the minus strand of JAPFRF010000002.1, from coordinate 159,022,689 downwards.
GCACAGCTAGAGTTCAGACCTCTAAGGTCAGTTTTGTGTTGTAGAATGGAAAACGATCCGCCATGCTCTGATCATACACCTGTTGTGCAACATAGTGCTTTCACATATGTCATTTCCCATTATCCCTGCCCTCCTTATGTTGTCCAGACACAGATTCAAGGTGCTGGTGCCATCTCTTCTGATATGTTGCTGTCAGTGATGAGGAGCCAGCTGGCCAACACATTGCCTATTGTGATGCGAGACTGGGGGTGGACTGGGGGAGATCTTTCTGTGTGTTTCAGGCTGCACTTTTCTCTCTTCTCCAATTTATCTGGTGTTATCTGAGGCCATCAATGGGGTTGTTAATTTGTTGGTGGTTTGCAAGAATCCCCTATAAACATCCTATGAAATCATGAAGATCCTTTCCTGATGTCATAGATCTGCCTTATATACTACACCCTTGGTGGAAAACCAAACAGATATCATCCATTGGCATAAGAAGGAAACAAGACACCACTAGATACATGTAAAAATTAGAAGAATGGGGGCAAAAAAATAGTAGCAGCCAAAGAGGGGAGGTTGTAATGGGAACATAAAAAGAAATATTCCAGGACCGTGGTTTCACACAGGACCCAAAACCAAAAATATTCCAGGGCAGAATGCCACATTTAAAAAATAGTAGTTCTGGCTGGCAGGATTTGCCATGGATTCAGTACACTTTGGGGTGGGGGTGGGGGTGGGAGGTAGCACATGTATAATTTGAACTCAAAAAAGCCGACCTGAGATCAGTGAGAGACATTTTGGAAGTGGGAACACAGCTTTAGCCACTTCACAATGATGGCAAATTAAAAACTTCCTCTCTTTCTATGTAGAGGCCCAGGCAAAATAAGCAAAGAGGTTTTTTAAATATTAAAAAGCCTATTAAGACAGCACTTTTAGGATTTTAAAATTATAGATTTTTTTAATAATGTACTTTTCTTTCCAGAAGGAGGGAGCAAAGAGGTGGATTTTTGTTTTCCTTTCTTTTCTTAAGGGAGGTGGGCCAAGTAGTATTAGTTGAGGTGTATATGCATGTGGATGCAACACTAAATGGCATACAAATGACCTCTACATGACCTTAAGAAACCCAATGAACTCACACCTCTAGCTCCAGACATTGTACCATCTAGTAGAGATGGGCACGACCAGGAAAAATGACGTTTCGAGTTGTCGTGTGTCGGAGCCGGCCCGTTTCGGCTCGTTTCCGTTTGTCGCAAAAATTTTCAAAAATTTGTCATTTCGTTTGTCATCTGTCGTTAGTACTGGTTTAGGGGGGGTAGGGTAGCGGGCTCCTGGAGGCACTTCTCTAGGGTGGGTGCCTCCTCTGGCCCGCTACGAAGGGAAGGCATTTAGCAGGCTCCTAGAGGCACCTCTCTGGGGTGGATGCCTCCTCTGGCCCCCTACAAAGGGAAAAGGAAGGGTACATGACCGTGTAGCCATTGCGTACCAAGTGGCACTGGCAGAGACACCTATCTTTTGGGTGCCTCTAGCTCACTAAGAAGGACAGCATACTGGGGTACAGAGTTTTTGGAACTTTGGACTGGTGAGTGAGGTGAGAGAAGAATGCCTCTGCTGGGCGCCCTCTGACTCACTAAGAAGGACAGTGTACTTGCGTGTAGTGCAATGCGAGTACAGATCTGGCTTAGGGTTGGGGTTAGGACAAGGGCTAGGCTTAGGGTTATTACGGGTAAGGTTAGGGTGAGTTAGTGGGCTGCACCTCTGGGTGCCTCTGACCCACTAAGAAGGACAGTGTACTGAAATATGGGTTAAGGTTAGGGTTAGGGTTAGGGTTAGGGCTAGGGCTAGGGTTATAGTGGGCTTTTTATGCCCGACTGGCACATCCCAGAAGTCTCAGTCAAAACCTGGCCAAGTGGCCATGCGATTGGTGGAATGGCTCCAAAAATTTGCATGGTCCCATCCCATGGCCAGCCCATCATTGCGCAGGTGTAAAAAAAAATAAAAATAAAAATAAAATAAAATAAAATAAATGGGATTGGAGACAGACGTTTATTGCAAGAAAAACCCACTGCTGCTACTGTACAAATTCAGGCAGTTAAAATACCTAATTTTTGCATGTTTCTGTGTGGTGCTTTGGTGGGTTTTTGGACCACGATTTCAAAAAAAATATTGCGGTCGCCATTTTGGATCCCCCTGCACCGCATGGCATGGCGAGACGAGGAGGATGCCCCCCACCAGAGCAGCCCAGGACAGGAGAGGGGGGAGGCCGGGGACCCCCCCCCAGAAACCACCCCTCTGGTAGGTGCCCTCACTCAGGCAGGCATATTTTTGCCTGCTTTTTTGGCTGGGGATCGGGGTTTTTTTAACTTTTTTTCTGTGCCGCTTGGCATCGCGCGATCGCCGCGATGCCATGAACGACAATGACAAATCAGACCCAATTTTTCTTTTATCGGTTCGAGTTCGAGTTCTGACGGCTTAATTGTTGTTACCGTTTCCGTTGTGTAACGGAAACGAGGAACGGAAACGGAAACGAGAATTTCGCCAAGTCGTGCCCATGTCTACCGTCTAGCCAAGTCCTGAATTAGCTTCTCCATTAGTTCCATTGACTCAAATGGGCCTATTGACAGAGACTTACTGTAGCATACTAAGTCACACCAACAGTAAGAACATTTGAAGGTCTCACTCCTCCATTGTACAGAGTGCTACAAAGTACTTGTCAGCAGCTTTGCCAAGGCTACTGATAGAATGACTTACCACTGTAGTGTTGCTGGCTAGGAAGAGATAGCACACTCTTCGGTCTGCCAACGAGGAGGCAGAGATGGGAAAAGGAGGAGGATAGAGAAATGGAGGAAGGCCAGTCACACATTTGACAATATAATAAGCAGCAAGACCAATTCAGTTTAATAAGAGCTGTAATGAGGCAAATTATTTTCCAGTTTTGAAAGAAAGGAAATAGTTTGGTTGGCAGGCCCAATTATGGAAGGGAGTGCTGTTGGAAAACCATGGGTGCATGTATCTTTTAATAAACAACAACAACTTTATTTTGCAGCCAAAGGCCCGATAAAATACAGTATACATTCCAACAAGTATACATTCCAATAATTAAAGGAAACTCAAAATTAGTTAAGCACCAGAATTCTCTTTCATGTTTTTTGGGCTGAGAGAAGGAATTTAGCCACAAGTTATATAACGGACTTATTTGTGTCTTCTAGAAGATATCTTGTATACCAGTCCAAGGATCTGCCTGCCAGACCTCTCATTACAGGGTAAAGAAGCCTGATACGCTAATCCCTATAATAACTATATATAAAAAGAACATGCTGCAATGTTTCAATTTCTTTATCATTGCAGGGGCATAATTGATTTTCATATGGTATGCCACTGCAACAAATCTCTAAAACTGCTGACACTTCCTCCGGATATCTACATCTTCTGATGAAAGATGTTTACACTTGCTCCTGGTTAAAAATCTTCCCCACCAAATTGCATTTCTTAGGCCTATCTATGGATTTTTTTTTCACATTTATGAATTGAAGACAGTTAAGTCCATCATTGAAAAGCGAATTAAAGATATTGATTTCCAGTCTTCTACAGAGAATGCTCAGAAAATATGTTCACCCATGCATTTTGGTTTAAATCTTGAATTTCATGAAAGTGCTAAATATTTGGTAAAACTGACAATCCCAAAATACCGACAGATCTTTTCAAGAGTCAGATTTAACTGTCTTCCATCTGCAGTTTTTTTTATAATCACATTCAATCCATTTGAGGCTTTGCATTGAGGCTTTCAGATCTCGGACACAAGCTCTATTAGAGTCACATGGGAGACAGGTAAAACATTTCATAATAATCTTTTTGACTTTACTACAACCCTAGAGAGTACATTCCAGACTTGATAGGAGTAACAGAGGAAATTGTTAACCTTAATGGCAATTTAAAAGCACCCAGTCTTTCTCTACTGGATCAAATTAACAGAACTAATTTCAGACCAACACTTTCTAACTGCTTAATTTTTTAAATGTTTTATTCTGGCACCTTTGCTGGCTGGATAACTCAGTGGTTTAGGCAGGGCTTGGGAGTACAGTTCCCCAATATGTATCCTAGAAGAGCCAGCCTGTGTGGCTTTGGACAAGCTGAACAGCTCCCATGATGCCACCAGAAAAAGGGAATGTGAAACCATTTCTGAGTATTGTACATTTAGACCACCCTGAAAGGGTCACCATAAGTTAGATCTGACTAGATACCACACAACTATTAGTATTATTCCTGCAAGTGCATGATGTCAAAAGAAGACGACGGCCAACATTCATTCAAATATACAGTGAGGAATTTGGTTTAATATCCCGGAGAGTCTCCATTCTCCTCTTTCTGGTCAGGGGTGTGTCCTTTTTTTTGTTTATATAGGATCATTCTGATTAGGTTTGATTCCAGTCTATATGACAACTGGAAATGAACCAAAGCAAGCCTCCTGCTGTCCATGTGCCTTCCTCTTTGAATTTCCCATATCATGAACTGATTTAAGAAGACAGCCACTTCGCAGTATTGAGAAATTAAACACTTTCTCTGCGCTGCCCTAGAGGGGTAGGGGGAAGTACTTGTTCTTACTCTTTTATTAGAGTATTGATGATGTGCTGCATCACTTGAAGATCACATCCAAAGGCCACGCATAACCTCAATACAACCTGAAGAGTCCCTATTTAGCCCACTCCGGTCTACTCCAATGTGGCAGCACATAGCTGTTTGCATTTCCTCATTTGTAGGAATGTGGTTTTCCACAGAGATCAAAATGCACACATGCTGCCACAGTTGTGGGCCACATTTGGGGCAGAGTGTCTCCAAAGGGGCACAGGCCAGGAGGGGCAACAATCTCTGGCCTGTTCAGACATGGGCTGAATTAGGGGGCTGTACACACCTCTTAAGAAGAATATTTAGGAAGATGCCTTACTGCATTTGATGAGTGGCCCCGCTGGACTCCCAATTTTTACTGAAATGGCCGAGTCAGTATTGCTTCACTTTAGAAAAGGTATGTCCAAACTCCCCCCCCCTGATGTTTTGGACCACAACGCCAGGAATTCCAATGACAAAGGACTGTGGGAGTTGTGGTCCAAAACATCTGGAGGGCTGACGTTTAGACATGCCTGCTTTAGAAGGACCATAGGGCCTTTTTACACGACCCCTAAGATCCGCTGGCCACTTAAATTCGGACCAGAGATCTTAGGGGTTCCTCGCTCTTCCTCTGTCCCCACCCCCCTCCGCACTTCCTGGTTTCTGGCTGCCTGAGGGAGGGAGAAAAAAGAAAGAAAAGAATGCCGGTTTACCTCTGTTTTGTTCCCGGCAGCATTCAGATCTCTTAAAGGGGCGGGGCGCAAAAAAAGAACAAACAGAAGCCAGGAGAGCCCTGCACTCACTATCCTTACACTGGATCAAATATTTGTCACATCCAAAAAGCAGGTACAAGAAAAGTGCAGTTTGGTCGCGCTAAGTGGGCGGGGTCGCACTTAATTGTCTGCAAAGTCCGGAGCTGGTGGGTAAACATTTTTAAGGTCCGGACCTTGCAGCCATTTGTGGCGGAGCTTAGGGGTCGTGTATAAACACCCATAATCAGAAGATGACAGAAGATCAGAAGATGTGGTCCTTTCTTGTATACCATCTCTAGTGGTGAATGCTTGGCAGTGGACTCTCTCTGAGGCTGGATACAAATCCAGTTAATGTGGTAAGGACATCCTCTGTCCTGCAGAGGATGTGTGTAAAGATTGGAGCAAGGAGGAAAATCTTAGGAAAGATGGTTGCAGAACCTGAGAATGATGGCTGTTGTAGCTGGAGAGTTAAACAGGACAGGCTCAAAATGATGACTAGAGTGAAGCGGGCAAGAGTGAGAAGATAAAAACCAAGTTGGAGAACAGCTTAAAATCCATGGAAGATATTTGAATGTTACAATAACAATCTATCTTTAGTGCTTTCATTTTGGGTAATAAAGAATATATTGTTTACTGGGAGATGTGTCCTATTGAGTGGAGTGGGTATTACTACTCCCATCTAAGTCGATATAAAATGGGAGCCTCAGTGCAACATTTGGAAAAATAACACCAGATGAAAATGGAAAATTTCCTTTGCTCCTTGTGTGACAATACCGGTGGACGTGGGCTGTTGTTTTCCATACAGTCCCACAGCAATGACAGAGTGAAGTGCCTCCGAAAAAGGCAGGTCACTCCTGATTTGTTTGCAAGGAAAAGGAAAAGGAAAGAGCTCAGATAGAAGCATCTGTAATGAAAAGATCTAACTCTAGTCACAGTAGGTGCTGTGCACAAGGCAGAGTGGAAGTAGCTTGTGTCTGCTCTTAATCATTTTCCCTAAAGATAACTTTGTTATAAACATCCTGTAACCATTCATATCATAGAGATAAGGGCTGGGGGTGGAGGTGGAGGTTGAAATTCTATTCCATTCTGGGAGCTTATAAAAGCAAAGACCAGGAATTAAATCTCACTTTCTTCTTGTAGCACACCAAAGAGGAAATAGGGTCAAAAGGGCAGGCTGCAACATTGTAGGCACTTTATCTAAAACATAAACATTACTAGAGTGCATTCTGACCAAATTAACTCTCTCTGATATGCAGTATTTGCATTCCTGCAGTACTTAAATTCCCTCCCCTTTGAGCTAAGAACTGCCTCCTCCCTGGAAACATTTAAGCGAGGCCTTAAGACGTTTTTATTTAGGCAAGCTTTCTGAGCCTCCAGCCTTTTATAAATTCTTTATTTTTTTAAAAAAATTAAATTATATTGTAAAAATTTTCATATAGCTAATCAAATTAGTTGTTTGGGGGAAATTTTATTCAAACCAGAGAAGGTAATATGGTGGGAGCTGGAGTCATTGGACATAAAGGGGGATATAAATAAGTTCTTGTTTAGTGATTTTAAAAATAAGGTAGAGATTGAGAATCCCCTCCTGAATGGTTTATTGACTACATGGAGAAAATATAGAAAAATTTTATCACCGAAGGGTTCCCCATTATGTTTAGTAACAGACTTGGAAAATTTTCCTACGAATTTGAAGCATTATTTAGGGTTATTTAAAGCTAAGAAAATAGCTAGATTAAAAGACTGGCTGGGCAAAATTAGAACAAATCAGGACATAAAAACCACTTGGCAATAAATTCTTTATTTTTAACATCTTAATTCTTAGTTTTTAGCGGCTGGGGGGCTGTTGAACTCTGCTGCTTTCTGCTGATTTTAGCTTTGTTTTTATAGTGTATTTATTGTTGTTTAAACATTGACTTTGATATTTGAAAATTGCCTATGTTGATTTTCTTTTGTTGTTATTGTAAGCCACCTTGTGTCCCTTCGGGGAGAAAGGTGGTGTAAAACATAAAGTTTATTATTATTATTATTATTATTATTATTATTATTATTATTATTATTATTATTATTATTATTATTATTATTATTAACCACACAGCTAACTACGCTGGATTTTGTACTACAAATCATGAGCATTTAGGACTATGTGATGTATCGGAAAATTATGCGAGCAGATCCCAGTAAGGCGGCTTTCTACAGCTGACTGATGGTGACTTTGTCAACTCCAATTTCTTCTAAATACTTGCTTAGCTCTTTAGGCACCGCACCCCGTGTGCCAATTACCACTGGGACCACCTGTACTGGTTTATGCCAGAGTCTCTGAAGTTCAGTTTTCAGATCCTGATATTGGGTAATTTTTTTCAAGTTGTTTCTCGGTGACTCTACTATCACCTGGTATAGCAACATCAATGATCCACACTTTTTTCTTCTCCACAATCACAATGTCCGGGGTATTATGCTCCAAAACCCTGTCTATCTGTATTCAGAAGTCCCAAAGTAATTTTGCATGCTCATTTTCAGTCACTTTTTCAGGTTTATGATCCTACCAATACTTTGCTACGGGCAGATGATAGTTCTGACACAAATTCCAGTGGACCATTTGAGCTACTACTACTACTACTACTACTACTACTACTACTACTACTACTATCATCATCATCATCATCATCATCATCATCATCATCATCATCAAATACACCATCTTTACTTCTGGTTCTGGTTTACAGCACTCAACCTTTGGTTCTGACTACTACCTCTTGGTTTATAAGGCTCCCCAATCTTTAAATGCTTAAGCAATTTTGAGCCAGCTGAGCATACTTGACTGATCTTATATACAGTATAATGTATGTGTTAAAAGCCTAATAAGGCTTTTAATGTTTGTGAGATAAATTGAAATTGACCCAGGAATTGGCTTGAGGTTGTTTCTCACATGCTTTAAAGAACATTTTTATCCATTTTAGTAGGCACAGCCTTCAAAAACCTGAAAGGAACAAAGTGATAAATAAAAATCATAGGCAATATATAATATCAGCTGAATTCCCAGTGTGGTGTAGTGGAGAGCATGATGGAAGAGGACTCTGAAGATCAGGGTTCAAGTCCCTACTCAGGTATGGAATCTTACTGGCAGGTGGGGAGTGGGGGTGGAATTGGTAAAACTCCTCTTAAATTGATAATAATATCTCTGTGTTTTACCATTTTTCTAATCTATTTGTAATGGATAAGGCCACACAAATAAATTTGTTTGCTGTTGTTGCTACTTCTTCTTCACTTATCTTGAAAGCCCTGTTAGAGCTGGTATAAAACAGTTGCAACTTGAGAGCACAGGATATATTTGTTCAAACTGGGCAAATTTTTTCCAATGGATGACAAGGCTTTTTTGACATTCAAAAATCAGATGTAGGTAAACACTGGGAGCACCCTGGTGAGATAGAATGGGTCTGTAGAACCCATTGCCTCAGAATCACCATGTATTTATTGGGTTTCATTGTTTACATCCAGGGGAAAGGTATAGGTCTCTACATTTTCCTTATGTTTTCCCCACAGATTAGAGAGAATGACATTGAGGAGAAGGTTATTTTAAGAAAGGAGATGACCTAAAGTGAAAGGATTAAGTAGACATTTTCTGCCCTTCCTTATCTCTAGCCTCTCTAAACTAATGTAACCTTTGAAAGAACGGAGTCATACGGACGAACCCCATGTGGAATCTGGGGTTCACTCAACTTTTCAAAGCTCATTGTTGAAAACCTTACCCAACACCTTTAAAAAAAATATGGATATACTGAAGGAACTTGGGAGCTCAGATTTTCCCTGACAAGTTCCAAATGCTCACAGTTTAAAAAAAAAAAAACCTCTATATAATTCTTTTCCTTTTTCCTTTTTAAAAAAAAGTTTGATAGAACTATTTGATCCATCCTTACACAGTTCTTTGAAGCCAGTTCAGCCAGGTCAATTGACACCATGAAAACCATACAATGAAATCACAAAAACTCTTCAGGGCTTCACACTTGCCAACTAACAAAGCGGTTCGTTATTCTGCCAGAATCACAAACGGTGTGTTAATCCTCCACAGGCCCCCATTCAGCACAAGATCTGTTTTCTTTCCAATAGGTTTCTTTCAGTTTTCTTTTCAAACCACAATCAAGCATGCTTATATTTTGTTTTAGATTTAAAACAGCTACCGCTTCATGGCGTCCACATAAAGGACTGGTTGTGTACGGCCATGTGTACCCACGGAATGACTAAGGACCAGATCATTCCTTCCTGCACTCGGGTCTCTGCATTGGGAATAAGGAGTTTCCACTACATCCCTCTTTTCACAGTGGAGAGAGAGAGAGAGAGGAGAAGCTTTTGAACTCCTCTACCTGCAACAAATTGCTCACACCCTACAAGTCCTGTGATATCCATTCAGGGGGAGATTCAGCCGGTAGGAACACCTAAGCCAAGGCTGTCCCATTCCCAGTAGACTGGATTCAGCAGACGAAGAATTGTTTTATCTGTGACTGTTCCTTTTCCCTGGTCCTGTTGGCTGGAACATCATAACAAATGAAGTCCAGAAGTTCAACTCCAACTTCCAGAAAGGTTTGTGAAGTAATAATACATGCACATGCACTTGTACACACACAAAGGGCTGCTTGGCTTCTCAGAGAGCATTATCTACCCAGTGCTTCTGCTTTTTGAAGGCCATGCAACATGTAGCAGTGATAATAGTTCTTTGCAGTTGCATGATTTGTGCAATTTGTCCAAAAATCAGGTTCACAAATGCACAGATTCTTATTTTTTAAAAAAATTCTAAACATCTTGCAGCCATTAAGGGGGAAATGTGGCCTTTCTCTGTGAGGTGCATGGCCACCTTTCTCATGATTCTTAGTAGCCCTGTTTGCCTGCATGGCTATTGCAGATCTATGTAATTTCATTTTTATGCAATTTGCACAAAAAGCAGCTTCACATATTCACAGGTTATTGTAAAATATCTCACTGCTAGAGATAGCCGTGAAATGAACCATGAACCAAAAAATGCTACAAACTGGGCTGGTTAATGGTTTCTTTTGCATCAGCAAAATGAAATACTGAGCTTCCCCTCACTCCACCAGTTTGGCAGAAAGATTTTCATATCTCTGCCCTACCCACTTTTCCAAGATGTGAAGAAGAATTATATCAAAGGAGGCCAAAACAGTTTAAGAAATCAAATTTGGTGGACTGAACTTCCAATGTAAGTTCAATAGCTTCTTCTTTCCAATTTTGGAACCAGAAAAATCAGCAGTAGATGAACACCCTGAAACAAACTGGACATGAAATCCTCTTCCAGGACACAGAGGTACTGGGCAACACTATCAATCAATATGTCAGACTGCACAGGAAAGCCATTGAAATCCACAAAGAAAAGCACATTTTCATCAAAAAAGAAGTCTAAAAATCCACGAAGCCTCGCTTCTAATGCTGAAAACTGTACCCTGCAAAAATCAAAGTTCAATTATTCCCACCCAGCCACAAGCACCAGTGATCAGTTCATGCAATAGAACAAATAACACCCATCTACTACAGAGAAGGATCACTGCCACCCCGATTGCAGTGAAACTTTTAATCCCTCCATCACAATACAATGACTAACACCTATTCTCCTGAATAGGACAAGTTTCCTCTTTCCCACAACTTTGAAACCCCACAGTCTCACTCACTCTATACCCCAGAACACAGAGAGAACTCCTAGTTCCATGAGCATCTTGCCCTCTGAAGATGCTGGCCACAGAGTCTGGTAAAACATCAGGAAGGAAAAATTCCAGAACATGGCCAAACCATACCTGCCAAGTGTTGCGTTTTGGCCAGGACACTACAGTTTTCCAGCCTTTTTTCTGCCGTCTTCCCAGAATACTTATTTTCCTGCAAATGTCCCGGGTAGTGGCAGTTGACAGGGAGGCTTTTTGCTGACATATTGCTGAAACACCAAGCAGGGAAAGCAGTGCCTGTGAAGCTGCCCCAGGTTTGGTTGGGGACTGGTGGGTGGGGGGGATGAGCTGGTGAGGATGTGGCTCAGTTATTTTACGATTCTATGTGAGGACAAGATACCCTTCCCCTCCAGAGTGTGCACTTTCTCCAACTGCCATCGCCCTCATTTTACCTGTGAGGATCTTGTACTTGTTTCATCAAAAGGTCTATTTTCTTTGGCATCCATTATCCATTCTGCTGTACTGAGGAGAAATGTAGAAGCTCAGTCCAGAGCTGAAGCCTGGGAACATTGCGTCATTTATCAGCAGCAGTTGGGGTGGGGGGCGGAGAGAGAGAGAAAGAGAGAGAGGGGGAGGGAGGGAGGGAGGGAAAGAGAGGGGAAGCTTTTAATGAAAAGATAATTTACTTGAGTCAATAATGTAAGCAGAAATTTAAGCAGAGAAATCCCTTTTGGCAGAATTTGACAGCCCCCTTCGTTTTCTTCATGAATCTCCTTTGAAAAAGGGCACTGTTCTACTTCAAACGGGGAGAAAATACAGGAAGGCAGTGGGGAGGAAGGCAGAGACCCCGTGATGTAAAAAAATCATTCACTGTGATATTTGCTGGGAAGTCTACCTGCTCTGAAGTCCAAGTTGAAAGGGCTCCTTTGAGAATATGAGGGAAACATTTAGAGCACATCTTGCTACATTCACACATGATGGCTTTGACTTAAACTATACCATTTTTTAAAAGAAAGATTCATGTATGTTTTGCTAAAGAAAGGGATTTGGTAAAGGCAGCACAGAAGTGATTCCCCCCCCCCGCACCACCTCATATCTTTTCCTCATTTGCAGCAACAAAATGTTTTTCCAATATTATACAGGCAAAGAAGGGCTCTAATGTATGCAAGCGACTCTTTAATTTTGAGATTTGCTGCTTAATGTTTTGAAGATCAAAGAGTGCCCTGAATGTTTAAGCTGCCTTCCAAAACCTTATGTGTGAGAGTTATAAGACAGAGTTTGATGTTTGGATTCCCCTCAGACCCATTTTCTTTTTTCATTCTTTCTCATAGCCATTGCCATTTCCTCCCAGTGGTTTCCCAATTCCCAGAGACCACTATATGACTCTCATCTCTTGTGTTGGCTTGTCCTAGGGGTTTCTTTTCTCCGGGCATTGACGTTTTGCTTCATTCTCTTTAGTTACCAGGAGCTGAAGGGGATGTCACACCTCAGTGGGCCACTTTGTCCCATCCGCAGTGCTCTTTGTCACTGTCCAGTATTGAACCACCAATGTTGTTCATCTCTCTCTTTGCAGCCAAGCAATGAAAGGCCTATCCTCAGATGCTTTCACACCCTCACTTACTTCCAGCACAAGATCCTTGCCCTTGCTCCCAGTGGCTTTCACCAACTCTCATTATAGTCCTGTTTATGAGTTTCCTCCTCATTCCCTATTCTGCAGAGTGCCTTCCTCCATTGCCCTAAATGACAAGAATTTTCTTGTCTCAAAATCTTCTTCAAAATCTACTTTTCAATTCAGCATATCTGTCTGTTCCATCTCTCATCCAACATAGCTCCTCAGTATTGTATCTCCTTCTCATTTTGCCTGGGAAAATGTCTCTCTGTTTTAACTTCACTAACAAAAAGAAGACCACATAAGAAATGTGTCCTTTGTATTCTCGAAGGCTTTCATGGCTGGGATCTGATAGTTGTGAGGTTTTCAGGCTGCTTGGTCATGTTCTGGAAGTTTTTCTTCCTTTGTGTCCTTTAATAATGTGTCCTTTATCACTGTCCAGTATTGCCAATGGGAGCAAGAAAGAGAAAATGGGTTTCTTGACATGCTGAATGACTGTGCCTTAGAGCAACTTGTCATGAAGCCCACTTGAAAAAAGGCAACTCTGGATCTAATAGCCCATGGCACAGTGGTTAAATGCCTGTACTGCAGCTAAAACTCTGCCCACAACCTGGGATTCAATCCCAAGTAGCCGGCTCATGGTTGACTCAGCCTTCCATCCTTATGAGGCCAGTAAAATGAGTACCCAGCTTGCGGGGGGTGGGGGGTGGAGAATGTGTAGCCTGCATACTGTAATTAAAGCTGTAAACTGCCCAGAGACTACTTGAAGTGGTATGGGGTGGTATATAAGCAGAACACTTTAATACTGTGTGATACTCAGGACCTGGTCACGGATGTGAATGTCACTGAGCCACTGGAGAACAGTGACCATGCTGCAATCTCCTTTGCCATGCATGTTGGGGAAAGAGTACCAAGAGTGTCAAGCAGATCAGACACAAAAACCCTTGATGATGATGATGATGATGATGATGATGATGATGATGATGATGATGATGATTTATTGTCATTGTGCGTATATACACAGTATGCACATACAATGAAATTCAGACACACAGAGACCAGATTCAACACACACGCAAACACACACATTAAAAAATCCCCTCAACACACACACATAAAACATCCCCAAACATTGTCCCACCCACCAAAATCCCCTCCTAAAAAAAAGGGCAGATTTCCAAAGGGCAGACTTCCCTCAGATGAGGAAACTAGTTAGAAAGAAATTGAAAGGGAAGGTAAAAAGAATCCATTCTCTGCAGAGTGCATGGAGCCCATTTAAAACAATGGTAGTAGAAGCCGAATGGAAGTGCATTCAACAAAGAAAGAACAGCTCCTCTAAGTCCAAGACAGCGTCAGCATGGTCAACAAGTAGAGTTAGAGAGGTTCTAAAGCAGGGACCTCAAATTACAGTCTGTGGGCTGGATGCAGCCCACTAGGATCCTGAATCCAACCTTCCAGCCATTGCAGAACCACCACCACCCCACATCTTGCTGAACCTGCCAGACAATTCTCTCTGTCTTTAACAAAAAGACAGGTGTTGTGAAGAAAAGGGCTTTGGAAGACATGTCTGATGCAGGAGGTGCAGCTCAGGAAGCGCAGCCCCTCAGGGCGGGGCTTGAATGGGACTCCTTCCTTCCTCCCCCACCTCCCCGCCTGAAATGCCATATCATTGCCTTACATTTAATTGAAACTTCATGGCAGAGCCCACCTGCCAGCCTTCCATTGACAAGGCAGGGCAGGTGAAGAATAGGAAACATTGTGAAGAGCTCCAGAAGGATCTATTCAAACTAGGAGAATGGGCTGCAAAATGACAAATGTGTTTTAATGTAGGAAAAAGTAAAGTAATGCATATGGGGGGTGACTTTATCTATCAACTCATGGATACTGAACTATTCTTGACAGATCAGGAGACAGATCTTGGTGTGCTGGTGGACAATTCAATGAAGGTGTCTACCCAGTGTGTGGCAGTGGTGAGGAAGGCCAATTCCATGCTAGGGATCATGAAAAGGGGGATTGAAAATAAAAGAGTCAACAGTATAATGCCATTATAATGTAGAAAATGAGAGCAAAGGCACACCTGGAGTATTGCGTACAGTTCTGGTAACTGTATCTCAAAAAAGACATAGTGGAACTGGAAAAGGTGCAGAAGAGAGCGAATAAAATGATTACTGGGCTGGGGCATCTCTCTTATGAGGAAAGGCTAAAATATTTGGGGCTCTTTAGTCTGGAAAAAAGGCACCTCAGGGGGGGATATGATTGAGATGTACAAAATAATGCAGGCAGGGCATGAGTAAAGTGGATAGAGGGACATTCTTCTCCCTCTCACAAAATCCCAGAGCTAGGGGACATCCACTAGAACTGAGATATGGGAGAGTGAGAACAGAAAAAAAATACTTCTTTACCCAGAGTGTTGTTAGTTTGTGGAATTCCCGGCCACAGGAGATGGCGATGGCATCTGGCCTGGATGCCTTCAAAAGGGGATTGGACAGATTCCTGGAGGAAAAGTCCATCACAGGTTACAAGCCATGATGGGAATGTGTAACCTCCAGGCTTAAAACCAGGGTACTTCAAGGGCCAGATGCAGGGGAGTGGTATCAGGAGACAGATATCTAGTCTTGTACACCCCCAGATGCATTTGGTGGGCCACTGTGAGATACAGGAAATGACTAGTTGGGCCCTTGGCCAGATCCAGCATGGCTCATCTTGTGTTCCTATGCTCTTAAGAATGTTCAGTATCTCCCATTCTGTTTTTCTAGTGTTCTATAATGTTGCTGTACGGGATTCAAAATAGTGTCCAACAGTGACAACACATTTGCTGTTGCTGTCACTTGTTGTTGTTGTTGTTGTTGTTGTTGTTGTTGTTGTTGTTGTTGTTGTTGTTGTTGTTGTTGTTGTTGTTGTTGTTGTTGTTATTATTATTATTATTATTATTATTAATAATAATAATAATAATAATAATAATAATAATAATAATAATAATAATAATAATAATAATAATAATAATAATAATAATAATAACAGCCTGAAAAAATGGCAACCATTCAATTTTGGAAATAGATATGGGGGATTGAGAAAGACTATAATAGAAATGCTGGATGGCTCCAAGATTTTGAGAAGAAATTCTCCAAGTGCACAATGGACCAACTAGAAATAACAGCAGATATGATCACCAAAAGAGTACAAAGAGTCACAATCTGGACATCACCTGGCAATGATCAGCTGCATGGGGTTTGGCTTAAAAACCTGACCAGTCTGCATGGAAAAATGGCCCAACAAATTAATGAAATGTTGAGGATGGGTTATATTAATGGGTGGTTAACAACTGGCAAAACCTATTTGATTCAGAAGGATCCAACAAAACGAGCAATACCTGAAAATTACAGGCCAATAAAATGTTTACCAACTATGTATAAACTGCTAACAGGCATCATAGCTGATAGAGTCCAGGATTATTTGGAAGCAAATACTATCATGCCAGTAGAGCAGAAAGGGAACAAACTGGGAAGTAGAGGCACAAAATATCAGTTACTCATTCATAAAATGATCTTAGAGAATTATAGAGCCTGGAAAACTAATTTATATATGCCTTGGATTGACTATAAAAAAGCCTTTGACTCAGTACCACATAGTTGGATTATTAAGTGCCTGGATGCCATTGGAATATGTAAAAGTATTAGTGCCCTAATTCAAAATGCGATGAAGAACTGGAAAACAGAATTGTTTGTCAGGGATGAAAGCCTACGGATTGGTTAGCATTAAATGAGGGATTTTTCAAGGTGATTCTTTGTCACCTTTCCTATTTACTATTGCCCTGATTCCCCTCTCAATAATTAGGGAGCAAAGTACTAAAAATTTAGGGAAATTTTCTCATCTATTGTATATGGATGACTTAAAGTTGTATGGAAAATCAGAAATTAAAATACACTCACTGACCAACACAGCCTAAATTTTCAGTACTGTTGTTAGTATTGAGTTTGGACTAAACAAATGTGCCACAGTGGCACTGAGAAAAGGAAAAATCACTGAGAGTGAAGGAATTGAAATGCCAAATGGACAAGCTATTAAGTATCATCAGTCTGAAGCCTATAAATATCTGAGCATACTGCAATTAGATAATATCAAGCATGGTCAAGTGAAAAATGTGATCAGTAAAGAATATATCCAAAGGGTTAGAAAATTTTTAAAAAGTAAGCTGAATGGTGGTAACACCATCAAGGCCATTAATAGCTGGGCCATACCAGTCATCAGGTATACCACTGGCATTATAATTTGGACTTAATGGAGGTAGATAGTCTGGATAGGAAAACAAGAAAACTTATGACAATTCATTATGCATTACATCCACGCAGTGATGTTGACAGGGCTTTGAGGTGTGCCATCTGAGGTTTGTTGTTTTGGGCCGGCTGGACTCTTCACAGAGGACCCTGTTTACCTAGAAAATTAGGTGGTAGAGGTCTTCTGCAAGTGAAGCAGACAGCTGAAGAAGAGAAACATGCATTGGCAGGTTATGTAAAAAATAGTACAGAGCCAGCATTATTGGTGGTTAAGAACAGGGAGGTAAAGCAAACAAAGGCTCAATACAGGAAAACAACAATTCAAATATGAGCTGATAGCTGGCATAATAAAGCACTGCATGGGCAGTTCCTCGAAAAAAATCAAAGGAAAAGTAGATGAGGAAAAGACTTTTTTAAAAAGTAAGCTGAATGGTGGTAACACCACCAAGGCCATTATGGCTCACCAATGGCACACTGAAAAAAGAGACAGAAGCCCTAATTTTTGCAGCTCAAAAACAAGCTATCAGATAGAGATGGGAAGCAGACCAGGAAAAATGACGTTTGTAAAAATAGTACAGAGTTGTTATTGGTGGTTAAGTCGGAGCCAAAGGCCCAGGAAAACAACAATGCAAATATGAGCTGATAGCTTAATAAAGCACTGCATTTCCGTTTGTCGCACACTGAAATTTTTCAAAAATTTGTCATTTCGTTTGTCGTTTGTTGTTAGTATTGGTTTAGGGGGGTAGGGTAGCGGGCTCCTGGAGGCACCTCTCTGGGGTGGGTGCCTCCTCTGGCCCCCTACAAAGGGAAAAGGAAGGGTACATGACCATGTAGCCATTGTGTACCAAGTGGCACTGGCAGAGGCACCTATCTTTTGGGTGCCTTTAGCTCACCAAGAAAGACAGCATACTGGCGTACAGGTTTGGAGTTTTTTGGAACTTTGGACTGTGAGCGAGGTGAGAGAAGAATGCCTCTGCTGGGCGCCCTCTGACTCACTAAGAAGGACAGTGTACTTGTGTGTAGTGCAATGCGAGTACAGATCTGGCTTAGGGTTGGGGTTAGGGCAAGGGCTAGGCTTAGGGTTATTATGGGTAAGGTTAGGGTGAGTTAGTGGGCTGCACCTCTGGGTGCCTCTGACCCACTAAGAAGGACAGTGTACTGGCGTATGGGTTAGGGTTAGGGTTAGGGTTAGGGTTAGGGTTAGGGTTAGGGCTAGGGCTAGGGCTATAGTGGGCTTTTTATGCCCGACTGGCATATCCCAGAAGTCTCAGTCAAAACCTGGCCAACTGGCCATGCGATTGGTGGAATGGGTCCAAAAATTTGCATGGTCCCATCCCATGGCCAGCCCATCATTGCGCAGGTGTAAAAAAATAAAAATAAAAATAAAATAAAATAAAATCAATGGAGATGTTTTATTGCTAGAAAAACCCACTGCTGCTACTGTAAAAATTCAAGCATTTAAAATAGCTAATTTTCACATGTTTCTGTGGTGCTTTGGTGGGTTTTTGGACCACGATTTCAAAAAAAATATTGCGGTCACCATTTTGGATCCCCCACACCGCATGGCAAATGGAGACAATGAGACTGATGCCCCCCCCCAGCCTGGTACCAGATCCAGCAGCCCAGGACAGGAGAGGGGGGAGGCTGCCCCCCCAGAAACCACCCCTCTGGTAGGTGCCCTCAGACAGGCATATTTTTGCCTGCTTTTTTGGCCGGAAATCGGGATTTTTTTTATTTTTAAAACTTTTTTCTGTGCCGCTTGGCATCGCGCGATCGCCGTGCGATGCCATGAACGACAACGACAAATCAGACCCAATTTATCGTTTATCGGTTCGAGTTTGAGTTCTGACGGCTTAATTGTCATTTCTGTTTCTGTTGCGTAATGGAAACGAGGAACGAAAACGGAAACGAGAATTTCGCCAAGTCTGTCTACTATCAGAACAAATGCAGTTAAGGCTAGAATAGAAAAATCAGCTGAGTCCCCAAATGAAGACTCTGTAAAGAGGCCGATGAAACTATCGACCATATATTGAGCCATTGCAAGAACATTGCTCAGACTGATTACAAACAGCATCATAATGTTGTGGCTTATGTTCTCAAATGGTCCACTGGAATTTGTATCAGAACTATCACCTGCCCATAGCAAAGAACTGGTGGAATCATACGCCTGAAAAAGTGACTGAAAATGAGCATGCAAAATTACTTTGGGACTTCCGAATATAGACAGACAGGGTTTTGGAGCATAATACCCCAGATATTGTGATTGTGGAGAAGACAAAAGTGTGGATTATTGATGTTGCTATGACAGGTGATAGTAGAGTCACTGATAAACAACTTGAAAAAATTACCCGATATCAGGATCTGAAAATTGAACTTCAGAGACTCTGGCATAAACCGGTACAGGTGGTGCCAGTTCTAATCGGCATGCTGGGTGCAATGCCTAAAGAGCAATGCAAGTATTTAGAAGAAATTGGAGTTGACAAAGTCACCATCAGTCAGCTGCCAAAAGCCACCTTACTGGGATCTGCTTGCATAATTTGCTGAATCATCATTTAGTTCTAAACACTTGGGAAGTTTTTGACTAGTGATTTGTAATACAAAATCCAGTGCAGTTATTTTGTCTGCTGTGATGATGATGATGATGATGATGATGATGATGATGTGATGATGATAATAATAATAATAATAATAATAATAATAATAATAATAATAATAATAATAATAATAATAATAATAATAATAATAATAAAAGTGAACTCTGTCCCTTAGACTAGTAGTTCCCGACTTTGGATCCCCAGATTTCTTGGACTAAAACTTCCATGAACCTTCAATACTAGTTGTGCTGCCCAAGATTTCTGGGAGTTGTAGTCCACAAACATCTGGGGATCCAAATTTGTGTACCAGTGCCTTAGACTGCACTGAATTTCTTTTCACCATGGGGAAATAAAATGAAACTGTCTTCTCCAATTTTTCTGCCCACAAATAAGGTTAATAGTTTTCAGGGGCCATTAGAGTACAGCAGGCATGTCCAAACTTCGGCCCTCCAGATGTTTTGGACCACAACTCCCACAGTCCTTTGCCATTGGAAATAAAGCCTTGGAATTCTGGGAGTTGTGGCCCAAAACATCAGGAGGGCTGAAGTTTGGACATGCCTGGACTACAGTACGCAGCCTTACATTGTGTGGGTAAATCAGAAAATCAACTCTTATGGTGGAATAGGGCACCTATTATTAGAACAGACTGAAAGAAAACCTTATTTGCTTGAGAACATGCCCTATCAATGCATGGATGGAAGTTGGAAGCAAACTGAAGATTCAGTAGGCTGGATCCACAAATGCTGAGAGAATGATAAATAGTTGCTAGCACTGTTCCACAACTACACTGGCTGGTAGCAGATCTCCAAAGTTTCTAAGCAAAACTAAACATCCCAGGGATTCAACACTAGACCTTCTGTATGTAAAACAGGGAGTGACCTTCCTTCCTTTACTTCATGCCCAACCTCATGTTCTCCACAGAATGACAGGGGCTTAGAAATTTCTAAAAACAAAAACAAAAATAAAGAAGACAAATCATTTAAGAGGGCCTTGAAGACCTTCCTCTTTAAAGAGGCCTATGGTGACCTTTTCAGTTAGATTTTTTTTTCTTTTTTTCCCCGTCGTCCCTATCTATTCCGCCATCTTGCCCTCCGTTGCTTCTCGCTCGGAGGTTCATTTACTTATTTTTGTGTTTTTAACATTGTTAGCTGCCCAGAGTTCCCGCCAGGGAAGATGGGCGGGATATAAGCCTTTAAATAAAAAAATAAATAAATAAATAAATAGATAAATAAATAAATAAATTATGGCAGCTTAAAGATTCGCTGCTATATTTTAATGGGAGCTTTCATGGACAAGTCCTCAGATATGTCTTATGTATTAGGTGATGCATTGAATACCTCACTAGTAAGTTAGTTGTATGCCATCAAGTCAGAACTTTCAAAATAAGAAAGATATTTAAGGTTTTACCCAGTGACTTTCAATGGCCCTGTGGGGATTTGAACCCTGGTCTCCAGAGACTTAGACCACCACTCTGTCCAGTACATCACATTGGGTACCCCTCTACTACTTGGTGCACAAGTCTAACAAGACAGCTCTAATGCTCCTGTTAACCAAGGTTAAGAACAAGATGATATGGTTTTCCTCTTGCCTTTTGCATACATAAGAGATAGGTATTATTTCAGACAGCAGACAAGAAATGGACACTTTCCCAAATGGCACAAACTGAGCGTGGGCTGGTGGCCCACTATGTAAAGAAGTAACCTCCCTTAGTTGGTCTAATGGTAAAACCTGGATCATTGTGCACTGTTTAATAAGAGTTAGATGAAGTTGGTTTGCCATGGCTGGAAATCAGGCCTTTGCCTTTCATTCACTTTGCTCACTTTGCACTCTATTTCTCTTTAGAGCTGCAGGAGGAAAACCGTGTTGATCCAACCAATGGTGCTGCCAGCATACAGTAGTTCAATCCCAGCTCCCTTGTGAAGGATTTATAACATAAAATCATCATCTGCATATCATTTGGCAGAACAGAGTCCCGTCTGAACCTATGGGTCCGTTACAACCAAAGCCTCTGTTTAATCAATCAACGGCTCCTTTTAAGTCTGACAGCTTTTGTACACAGGAAAATATCTACCTCGCAGAGTATTTGAACCTATGGAAATGACCCACTGGAAACACGAAATGTCTGTCCACACATCAAAATGATCCAGGCTTAAAGGAAGCTGAAAACCAAATTGCACTGAGGAATTGTCAGATGGAAAAATGGAAACTTTGTTATTTATTCCCATGGAATATTGGCTAATTAATTTCTTGGTTTAGTATAAACTAGCCAAAGGATATTTGGGAGTTGGAGAGAATGAGGTAACCTCTCTTTTTTTCCTGATGAGTGGCAGCTATGGAAACACTTCCAATGAGTGGCCCTTATTTATGAACTCTCAGGGTTATCCATCTAATAACAGTGATTTCCAAACAGAGTTTTAGATTAGTGTTACATCTCACCTGTTACAAGCGAACCTTTGTCACTTCGTTTGAGCTGGGGCTCTCTGATTTCAGGACCACTGGAGCTGGAAGAGCCATAATGAAAGGTGAGGGGTGGTGGGAGGGAGAAGAGGGAACCATTTTCCCCATATTTTTGGGGCCTGGAAAACAGATCTTCCTTGTAACGGATTTAAAAAAAAAAAATCTGCAACAGCACCCCCATAGTCATGGTTGCACATTAGGCCTACATAAAATTGTCTACTCTTTAAAAGAAAGAAGAATGTGAATGGGAACTTAGAAGGAAGGGTTTTGGCTGCCAGCCTGTTCCCTCCTGGTTCCCAGTTGTTTTCACTGCTGAAGTGTGGCCCTGTTCTATATGGAGCTCTCATAATAGCAGGAGTCTGTCACTCTCTGCCACTTCATTCACATGGATGAGGAGATGAGTTGGATCAGACTGAGTTGGGGAGTAAATTCCAGTTGTTTTCTGGACTGCTGCCTGTGGAGGACTTTGAAACCATACATCCTCAGAGACCTCGCAAGCCATTTGCAGACTGCCTCTGACATCACCTTAAGAAACTTGCCTAGCACAAACCACTATGTTCCCTTATGGTTGATGTTCTTGAGGCCATCTGTCTTATTGGGCAAATTTGCTCCTCTTTCCTCCTTTATCCTACAAGGCACTGGTTGGTCAACAGGGATGAGTCTGCATGACATGTGAATGCCAAATTGACATGATGTCAGTAAGACAGTATTTGAACAAAGTCCTGTATGATCTGGAAGAGAAAAGACATATTTCTTCAGAATGTGTTAGGCAACATGTGGAAACAAGAGTCAGCCTCTCTATATTCAAACAGGCAGCACCACAATGGTTAGAATGGTTAGTCTCTCTCAGGCTGTCAGCATCAGCTTGAGATCACAATACAGGTGGGCAGCAGCATCATGGTGTCACAGTTTCTATTTCTGAGGTAATGATTTCCTGACTTTAAGCAAGCAGAATTAAATAGAAATTACAATGAGAGAGAGGGGGGAGAGAGGGGGAGGGAGGGAGGGAGGCCTCTATGCCACGTCCACTAAAATTCACTTCTTATTTCAAGATAAACCACCTCCAAAAATCGTGCCCCCACAAGCAGCAAGCTTTAAAAAAAATATGACTATGCCCCCTTTAGCGGGTTTTCCAAGTCCCAGCCACAGAGGTGGGAATAATTTGCCTCAGTTTGGATGTGACTTTTTAGCCGAAGCAAACGTCAGTGGGGACTAGACATGTGCACGACTCGGCAAAATTGTCGTTTCCGTTTTTGGTTATCGTTTCCGTTACGTAACGGAAACGGTAACAATAATTAAGCCATCAGAACTCGAACTCGAACTGAAAAAAGAAAAATTTGGTCGGGTTTTTCGTTTTTGTTTGTGGCATCGCAGCAATCGCGCAATGCAAAGCACAGAAAAAGTTTTTAAAAGTTAAAAAAAAAACAACTCCCGGCCAAAAAAGCAGGTGAAAATATGCCTGCCTGAGGCTTTGCCACCTACCAGAGGGGTGGTTTCTGGGGGTCCCCGGCCTTTCCCCCCCCTCTTCTCCTGTCCTGGGCTGCTTGCACCAGGCTGGGGGTGGTCATCCTCATTGTCTCGCCATGCCATGCGGTGGGGGGGGGGATCCAAAATGGCGACCGCAATTTTTCTTTTGAAATCGTGGTCAAAAAAGACACCAAATCACCACAGAAACATGTGAAATTTATTTATTTTAAATGCCTGAATTTTTATAGTAGCAGCAGTGGGTTTTTTTAATAGCAATAAAATGTCATATTGATTTTATTTTATTTTATTTTATTTTTTATTTTATTAGACCTGCCCATTTGGGCTGGGCATGGGATGGGACCATGCAATTTTTTTGAACCATTCCACCAATGGCATCACTAGGTTTTTGACTGACACTTCTGGATGTCTCGGAGGGCATAAAAAGACGAGGCACCTTCCAGAAATCGCAGTCAGGAGTATGGATGTGGTTGAGGGAGGAGGGCTGGCTGCTGGTGCTGGTGTGATTCGATTGAGATTGAGGAGGGAGGCTGGAGGCTTTAGGATTTAATTTAGGCAGGCAGGGAGGGAATTGAATTTAGAAAACAATTTCTTTGATTCCCTGCAGCTTTGTCTGCTGAAGGGAATAGCAGTTTATTCTTTATTTCTTCTCTGGCAGTTTGTGAGGATTTTTTTCTGATATTGGATAAAGGGGGAGGTTTGACTGGGAGTGGGAGGTGTGGATTTATTTTAAAAATATATTATATACTACCATTTATTTTCTATTTTCCCAATGTCAATTTGCTTGTACACACACACATTTGGGGTGCAAGCCAAGAACAGAACCTCTATCCTAAGTGATATCCTAACTGCCCACTCGCCCGTCCGCCCACACCGCCACCCGACTGCGGCCCGTGCCGCCGGCCACCCACTCACCCGCCCGCGCCTGCCGCCCGCCCGCACCTCCCCCCTGCCGCCCGCCCTCTGCCCTGCCCGCCGCCTAGGGCGCAAAAACACCTAGCGCCTGCCCTGATTGCGGGACACCCCTATGCTCTGGGAAGTCAAATCACGCTAACTCGCGGTGGAAACGACAAATGACAAACGAAATGACAAATTTTTGAAAAATTTCACGACAAATGGAAACGACCTGAAAGAGACCCATTCTGACAAATGAAAACTGGTCATGCCCATGTCTAGTGGGGACTCTAAAATCCGCTTACTCTCTGACTAGTCTGGCTCTGCAGCAGCAGCAGCAGCAGCAGCAGCAGCAGCAGCAGCAGCAGCAGCAGCAGCAGCAACAACAACAACAACAACAACAACAACAACAACAAAGGGACAAGGAGGCTGTGTGCAAGTGTGTGTGTGTGTGTGTGTGTGTGTGTGTGTGTGTGTGTGTGTGTGTGTGTGTGTGTGTGTGTGTGCGTGCGTGCGTGCGCATGCCCACGGGTGCACAGACAGAGAAAGAGAGAGAAAGAGAGAGGGGGGGAGCTGAGGGCAGAGACCAGAAAAATACCCCGCCAGCAGTTCCTCTTTTCTCTTTCGAGTTCAGAGAGATTGAGAGAGAGAAGGGGACATGGTATTTAGCTCATTGTTCAATACAGGTGGGAACGAAACAGAAAACCCATGGTTCAGGTTCCTCTGTTTTGGGCCCACCCTTGGTTTGGTTTGGTTTGTTTCGGTTCAGGTTTGTACAAGGGGGCTTTTTGAGGCGCTGGCCCCAAACCAGAGCCTCATTTTTGTGTTTTTTTTTTCAAGCGCTAACAGCGCGGCCCCTGAGGCCGGATCGGTGCTGGTTTTATTTTTTATATTTTTTCTTGAATTTGGAGCAGCGACCCAGCTGCCCCTGGAGCCGGGTTGGCGCTCCTTTTATTTTATTTTATTTTATTTTATTTTATTTATTTTATTTACTGCCAACCACAAGGCCCACCTACTAGTTGTAGTGTGGGCCGATCGGCTCTCTGCCCCCCCCGATGGTGCTACAGCTAGGAGGACCTGACCAGTCCAGGACCACTCCAGGTAGGAGACACTGTTGGAACGAAAAACGAATCGAAACAAAATGGAAATTTCTGTTTCGTTTCGTTTTTCTTAGAGGGGGCGGTTTGTTATTCATTTCATCACATAACAAAATGAATAATGAATAACGAAACGAACCAAAAGTTCATTTCATGCCAATCTCTATTGTTCAATATAATCTGCACAAATAAAACCTGATAAAGAAAGAGGGAGATTTCCTCTGATACCCACCCTGGTTCTGATATCTCTCCCCCTCCCCTCTTCCCACCCCCTTCCCAGCCACTTTGATGTGACTTCTGGGTCATGGGGACACATCCGCTTGGGGGTCCTCTTGGACCCAGCACTATCCATGGAGTCTCAAGTAGCATTTGTGGGCCACTCTTCTCATTTCCACTTCTGGCAGATCACCCAGCTGCATCCCTACCTGGACACTGGAGCCCTTACTATGCTGGTCCATTCACTGGTAATCTTGCAATTAGACTACCATAGTGATTTCTGTATTGGGTTGCCTATGAGGTTAATGTAGAAGCTTCAACTGGTTCAGAAAACAGCAGCCAGGCTACTAATTGTGGTAAGACATTTTCATCATATCTCCCCCATACAGTCTGCTCTGCACTGGCAACTGGTTTACTTCCACATTGTCTGCAAGGTAACGATGACAACATATAAAGCCCTAAATGGTTTATGACATCAGTAACATCTGCCTGGCCCTTACACTGGGCATTTTCAAGAGCACATAAAAGACTTGGCTGCTTAAGCAGGCTTTCCTCAAGTCTGGTTCATAACTCTAATGTTTGTACCCCTGCCCAGATTTATACTGCCTCTGGCTTTTTGTTAATTAATTGTTGGTTTTTTGTGCTATTGTCTTTTGTTTATATTGTTTATATTTTAACTTGTGTAATTTGGCTGTCTTTATAATTTTATGTTCTTTACTGCTGTTGTACATCTAACTAGAATAGCCTGGTAGCTAGATGGGCAATATAGAAATTAATCAAAACAAACAAAACTGTTTGTTATTCTGCAACAACACTAAGAGCATTAATATGACTCACACCCCTGGGCTATCCTACAGGATCAGTCTTCTAGCATGGGGGCTACGAAAGCTTCAGCCAACCTGCGGCTTTCATAGCCCCCTGTGGTTGACGTGTTGTGTGTGTACTTTAGAGCGCTGACCGGGTGCTCCTGCGGCCGGGTTGGCACTCCTTTTTTATAATTATTTTTTAAAATTATCATTTTAAAGTGCCAACCGCGCAACTCCTGGGGCCGGGTTGGCACTTTTGTTCAAAACAAATTTCTTGATTTTAGAGCACTGACCATGCAGACCCTGGGGCCGGGTCGGTGCTCTTTTTTGTTTGTTTTTAAATCACCAACCACGCTGCTCCTGGGGCCGGGTCAGCACTTCATTTATTTATTTATTTTCTTGATTTTAGAGCGCCAACCACGCAGCCCCTGGGGCTGGGTCAGCACTCCTTTTTTATTATTTATTGATTATATTTATTTGTTTGCTTGTTTTGTTTTGTTTTAAAAGTCCCCATCTGTTTGGTTTTTTTTTTTTTTTGAGCTTGGACCGCGTGGCCCCAGGGGCCGGGTCAGCTCTCATTTTATTTTATTTTATTATTTCTTTGTTTTAGAGTGCCGGCTGCACACTCCTGGGGCTGGGTCAATGCTTCTTTTATTTTTTGTTTTTATTTTTTCTTGATTTTAGAGCACCGACTCTGCAGCTCCTTTTTTATTTTATTTTATTTTATTTTTTGTTTGTTTTAAAAGTCCACAGCCCAGGGCTTTTTGAGGCACTGGCTTGGGGCCAGCGCCTTGTTGTTGTTGTTGTTGTTGTTGTTGTTGTTGTTGTTGTTGTTGTTGTTGTTGTTGTTGTTGTTGTTGTTGTTGTTTTGAGCACCAGCCACGCAGCCCCAGGGGCCGGGTCGGCACTCGTTTTATTTTATTTATTTGTTTGTTTGTTTTAGAGCACCAACCGTATCCTCCTGGGGCTGGGTTGGTGCTCCTTTTTGGGAGATTTTATTTATTTATTTATTTATTTATTTATTTATTTATTTATTTATTTATTTATTAAGGTTTTAAAAGTCCCCAGCTGAGGGCTTTTTGAGGCGCTGGCTTCTACAGGCCTACCGTCCCTGCCGAGTTCCAGGACCAGGAGGACTGCGGCGAGGACAAGGTAGGAGGGGGTAACAAAAAATGAAGCGAACGAAACGGAAATTTCTGTTTCATTTTGTTTTTCCTTTGATGGGTTGGTTCGTTATTCGTTTCATTAGCTAACAAAATGAATAATGAATAATGAATTAAAAGTTCATTTTGTGTCTATTTCTACTTATACTAGTGGTAGCCTAGTTTGATCAGTAAGGCAGAGTATTTCAGTTTTGTCAAAGCATAAAGGATGAAATCACATAACGTGGGGTGAGGCGTATTGTGAAGCACACACTGCTGTTGAATTGAGAGACATCTTATCCAAAGAGTATGTAAAGCATGAGAGAGTGAATGGAACAGATGCCAGGTGGACATCCTTAGAACTGCTGAAAAGAAAGGAGCAATAACTATGGTTAAATTTCCTCCTTAGACCTTTAACTGACCAAGATTGGGTGAGCTTCTATCTTTTTAGAAATAGTTTTGCATGTATCTACGGCTCCTAACAGGATAACTAATGCTTTTTGCTTTTTACAATTTTATTCTTAAAAACTTGGATGTGTTCTAGGGGTGAATTCTCTGCCTTATTAGGCTTTAAGCTCATTAGAATATACTGTAAGTCCACGTTTACTCTTGGAAGTGTCTGTACTCACAATAGAAATACAGTGCACCCTTGTATAACAAACAGTTTGTATAACATAAAATCTGTACAACATAAAAAATTCCAGACATAGGGGAAATTTGCTTAACAGAATTGCCTATGGGCCGAATCTGTACAACATAAAAATGGTTGTGATTAGGGATTACTGTTTTCAATGAATTCCTATGGAAAATTTATATAAAGGAAAATTTGCTTAACATAATTTCATTTGGAACGAATTCATTCCTTTTTACAAGGTACCACTGTACTCTTGTATTTCAGAACGTAATTTAAAACTATCTTCTTTATACTGTATTTATTTATATTTTTGACAGTATTTAGCTCCTGTATTTCAACAATCCTACATTTTATAATTGAGTACAGCTTTAGTTTGCTTTTCATATTTTTCAGCATCTGTACCTACAACATTGTTCGTAGCTGTAAGGCTGGTTTTTGCAAGATAAAGTGACATGCCTGTAACTTCTCAAAAGAGGCATGCTTTTAATAGCTGTGGATTTTGTTTTTCATCTGGAACCAAGAAATAAGGTAAATAAAATAAAATTGTAGGGATAGACTAGTTCTGAAAATGCTTGGAATTATTGCAACAAAGACATATAATGGGAAACCCAGATGAGTTTGGAAATGCTGATCACTGCTTGTCTGGTTTTATTCTGGGATTAACCCTTTACTGGGATGTCAGCTACAATGAATCATAGGCATCTGTTCTTTGCCTGGGAGGTCTATAAATCTTTATAGGATTTCTGGGGGCATTAGGCATCTTTTTGAGGCTCTTTTCCTTCTCTGCATGGTTGAAGAGTGGCTAAATCTTCCATCTCATTCCTGTGAGAAGTGAGATATTTTGCAGTACTTTCAACATGAGAATTAGAATGATTCATTGAGTGTGTTGAGGGAATTTGCTCAAGTAATACTTTTATGAAAGTGACATACTGTACATTGTAGAAAATTGCTGCTGCGTTGATGTATGTACACTTAACAGACTAGACACATTGGAAAGATTGTCTTTTTCAAATCATCTACTGGTCATTTGGTGCTGGTTGTACATGTGTACTTTGTTTATCAAATGGAAATGGCAGTAGCTTTTCACAGAGGCAGTTGGCTCAGATTTAGACACCACTTTGGGGAAAATAGTCAGATTCTTAGATGTGAGGGATTGAAACTTCCTTCTCAGGTATACAGTAGTATGCAGTCAAGACAGCCTAAAATGATGAGATGACAGTTTAGTTTCTGTCCTTACAGTTACAAAGGGCAAACCTAGAATCACCAGCTGCTAAAGAAGGGAGAGGATTAGGAAAAAGAAGGAAAAACACATGAGATCAAGAACTCTGTTACATGTGGAAAAATGTTTTTGAAGCAGGTTTTGTATATTTCCATTTGATTTTAAAAATGCAGACTACATGACACACAGAAAAGTGCAGGTTACTGTATGGGAAACATATTTTTATAATAATTTGAGGTTTTTGAATCAACTGCTGAAGAATCATTTATTTTATCTTGCTTTTGAAATTTATTTGTTTCGAATGGTTTCAGTATATGGGAATGCCTGTGTCGGAGTACATTGTGTCTGTGGAGGTTTGTCAAGTAGTAGATGTCAAGACAGCTCTGCCTCTCTATTTTGTTATTTTTCCCCTTTTTTGTCAGTTTGAAGTTTGATCTGCTCAGAACTGTAAGTACTTTTATTCTTTCTACTACTAATGTCTCTGAATGAATTATTATTAAGACTCTAAGTGCCAGCTGTAAAAGGGTTGACTACTCTGGGGCATAGCTGTCAAGTGTTCCCCATGGCCGCCTGGGATGGCAGGAGAGAGGTGCAGCTGCTGAGAGCTCTCGGGAGGTGGGGCGCTGGCAGTCTGGCCCTTTGGGGTGGAGCCTCATTTGCATATAGAGTTCCCAGAATCCCTTGTGGTGGTTTCAAAATGCTCACTGTGACCTAGGTGTCTCAGCTTTCTAAGGGCCTTTTCACACGACCCCTAAGATCCGCTGGCCACTTAAATTTGGACCAGAGATCTTAGGGGTTTGTCGCTGTTCCTGCGTTCCCACCCCCTCCGCACTCCTGGCTGCTGGCTGCGTGAGGGGAGGGAGAAAAAAAAGGAAGAAAAGAATGCCGCTCACCTCCATTCTGCCATCCCGGCACTGCATTCAGATCTCTTAAAGGGGTGGGGGGCAAAAAAAGAACAAACAGAAGGAAGGAGAGCCCGGCAGTCATTACGTTATATCCGCATCAGGAATTTTCACCTCCAGAGAGCAGGTACCTGAAAAGTGTGCTGGGACCCGCTTAGGTGGGCATGGTCGCACTTAATTATCTGTAAACTCTGGAGCTGGTGGGGAAACAATTTTAAGCTCCGGAGCTGAGAGCCATTTGCCGTGGAGTTTAGGGGTCATGTGAAAAGGCCCTAAGAGATTTATATACCAATCCGGACAGCTGGTGGGCTGGAAGAAGTGCTCTCTGGCGGGCCACCTGGAGGCCGGCCGCATGGCCACCCAGCAGTATCTGGAGCTCAGCTCTTCACTGCCAGAAATGTGGGACATTTCAGGGAAAAATAAATTTTGGGGAAGATGGCGGGAAAGAATGATTGATCTGTGAATGTCCCGCCCAAAATGTGACACTTGACAGGTCTGCTCTGGGGAACTAGAAGCTTTTCTATTCTGTGAGTCCCTGAAGAGTTGAATCTTCTGCTGAACAGCTAGAGTTCAACCAAAATTAAAAATTCTACAACAGAAACAACCCACCACTAGCAGTAAAACACCTGCCATGAATAGTGGCCAAAGGCCTCATTATATAATAATGTCTTCATTTGCCATTGGAAGAATGGTAAGGAAGGGGCTAACCCAGTCTACCACCCTTAGAAGGAAGATTCATAGCCTGACCTAGTACTCCTGGACAAACTGAACATGGACTGGTGCACCCAGCAATAAATTAGCATTTAATATTAGCAATTGTGTTTATTAAAATTAAAGGAGGAAGCTACTTAATCCATGTTTACACTGGAGGAAGTACTGATTTCAGTGGGACATACTCTCAAGCAGAAATGGGGAAATATGCCTATAAAGCTACATCAAGCAAAGAGAAAATACATCAGATTCATCCCCTGCAAGACTTTTGTTATGAGTGCCTTATTATCTTTCAGTTCCCCACTAACCAGCATGTGCAGGTCCTCACCTGCTTTCCTTCCACCACCTGCCAACCAAAAGAGGGGGGACAGGAGGAGGAGGATGTGCAGGCAGGCGAGGTAGGTGAAAGGTAAAGTTGGAGGCAGCAGTGGTGGTTCCACCAGAAGGGGGACAGACAAAGAGGAGAGCGTGCCAAGCAGGCAGTCCAAAAAGGAGGGTTCATGCCTAACTTTCCTCTATAACACTGACACTGTGGGAGCCCCCGGCGGCTGGTTGTAGAGTGATGCAGGGCAGGGAGGCTCCACCTTTCACCTGCCTTGCCTACCCGTGTGCCCTCCAGTTCTTGTTCCTCCTCTTCCCCCTCCTCCTCCTTCTCCTCATCTCTGTGTATGTGTCTCCCCCTCCCACATCAGGGAGAGTTTGGTGGGGAAGTGTGGAAAGCAAGCCTCAAGATGGTGGGTTCCTGGGGCTGTACGTTAAGAAAGGCTGCACAGCGGGGTCTCTCTCTCTCTCTCTCTCTCTCTCTCTCTCTCTCTCTCTCTCTCTCTCTCTCTCTCTCTCTCTCTCTCTCTCTCTCTGTGTGTGTGTGTGTGTGTGTGTGTGTGTGTGTGTGTGTGTGTGTGTGTCCCACCCCCATTAGACAAAGAGGGAATCCAGGTTCCAGGGAAGAAAAGGGGGGCAAAAACAACTGCTCACCTTGAGGCTTTGCTTCTTTGAAAATAAAAGGCACAAAAAGGGAGAGAGCGAGAAACAGAGCGCTCATGGAACAGCAGGGAGGGAGGGGTGGATAAGTGTGCAAGGAAAGTGTTGAGGGACTCAGTCGAGAGGAAGGTGCCTAGTGAAGACGCACAAGACAAACCTGGCAGTGAGGGGTGAGAGCGGAGGTGGAAGCTAATGGCACTGCAAGAACCTCTGGTGGTGGCCACTACAAAATCCCCCAGGCTCATGGCTCCTATCTTCCCTCACCCAGCCAACCTCCCACATTTCCAAGCCCAGGAAATGCACAGGGCAAATCATGGGGCTTGCCAAAGGGAACCCAAGCTGGCTGCAGTGGGGAAAGGAGGTGGGGAGGAAGAACCAGAGGACGCATGGGCAAGTTGCCTCCTCCTGGTCTCCATTCCCTGCTTCAGCCAGCCTGGACTCCCTTTGGCAAGCTCAATGATTCACCCTGTTTTTCCTGGGTTTGGAAAAGTGGGAGGTTGTCTGGGTGAGGGAAGAAAGGAGCCATGAGTCTGGGGGCTCTTGCAGCCGCCGCCAAGGGACTCTTGAAATGGCAGTGTTGCAGAGTGATGTTAGTCATGTAAGACCCCTTTTTGGCCTGACTGCCTGGCGCATTCTCCTCCTTGTCCATTCGTCCTCTTGCAGAGCTGCTACTTCTGCCTCCAACTTCACCATCCAGGGGCCACCGAGGAGGGGAGATCCTGCCAGCGGGCAAGCACCAAGCAACCAAAGGGGCCAGAGCCCCAGCCCAGCCCCTCCACCCACACACTTTCCCATCTCTGAGGGACACTGCACCACTTCCTGGTGGCCTTCAGAGGGGTGGGGTTGAGCAGACAGATGCGTACTGTGGCGTTGCCATCTTTCCCTCAGAGACCGAGAGGATCCTGAGGTGGGGAAAGCTGTCCAGCAGCGACCCTGCTATGTCAGTCACAGAGGGCCAGAAGCTGACATCTCCAACCAGCACAGGGAGGGGGCAGCTGGTGGGGATGTTTGACCAGCTGAGAAAAAGCTGTGGACCACTTAAAATTTGATAACGGGCTGCATTTGGCCCCCAGGCTGGACTTTGGATTTGCCTGTGCTAAAGGGATGTGGGGAAGGAATGCAGAGTTAAATTGCCCCCCTTGCAGGCATATGTCTTCTTACACAGAAAATAAAACAGTCAATTAAAGGACACCTATCCCATTGTCCCTTAATTATCCAGTGATAGTAAGAGATATTTACATAACTTCATTTTTTCCATCTTTCCTCTACAAATGCCTCCATTTGTTTTGCTGTGACTTTTTTTCTGAAAGAACATAAGTGAAATATTTTTTTAATCAGAGTTTCAAATTATTTGGGGTGTCTTCTCCTTGCATAATCAGATATTACAAAAAGTGGGACTGGA
This sequence comes from Phrynocephalus forsythii, assembly GCA_029282475.1. Taxonomy (NCBI): domain Eukaryota; kingdom Metazoa; phylum Chordata; class Lepidosauria; order Squamata; family Agamidae; genus Phrynocephalus; species Phrynocephalus forsythii. The sequence goes on along the minus strand of JAPFRF010000002.1, from coordinate 158,989,273 downwards.
TGGTGGTGCCCCTTTGACTTCACTGCCTTTATTGCTTGCCACCCCCTTCTTCCCCCCTCTCCGTCCTTCAAAGTATGTACTAGAGATGGATACGAATTGAAAAAAATTACATTTTGGTTCTTCATTTTTCATTGCGGGTCTGTTTCAGTTCGTTTTCTTTTTTCAGGAATTTTTTGAAAAATATTCATTTTGTTTTTTCATTTTTCATTTTTACCCGCTTTTTGCGTGACTTAAAGCATTTCCGTGCACAGACATCCCCCAATGCCCCAAACCAGAGGGAAAACACTAAAAAAATTAATGCTGGCAGAGACACAGTATAGACTTGGTACGCAGGGAGGCTGCAAAGGCAGCAGCGGGCGTTGCCCAGGGAACCCAAGCTGGCTGCAGTAAGGCAGCTGCAGAGCGACTGCACTGTGGGGCAGGGCAGGGTACTCACCAAGAAGTATGCATGCACACAGGGAGGCTGCAAGAAAAATCTCTTCTTTCCCCTAAGAGCCAAGCTGCAGCCAGCAGGAACACAGAGACATACACCTGCCTGGCTGGCCTAAAGTAATGAGTCGCAGAGACAGCAATCCCACACTAACTCCCACCACAGACTGCAAGGAGGATGGGAGCTGCCAAAGTTTTTATGCCCTCTGTGGCTGCCACGCCTACCCAGTCTGCAACCTGGGCATGCTATTGGTTGAAATTGTCCAAGAATTTACATGATCCCATCACATGGCTTGCATCCATCTTGTGGCTGGAATCCATTTTGTGTCATCTTTAAAGGGAAAAATAAAAAATGCATCACGATGGGAGAAAGACAAAAACAAATGTTTTAAGGACCGCAACCCCCCCCAGTAGGTAATAATTTCAAATAATTATCACTGCAGTTTTACAGATGTCCAGGGCATTTTAATACCCAAGAAATCAATATTAGGCATCTGGGAGCCATTTTGGGTCGATGTCCCCTAACTCCCCTTAAAGGGGAAAAAAAAACAGCAATCTGAGAAAAGACATAAATGCACATTTTAAGCCCCCCCCAACCCCCGGTAGGTATTATCAAGCAGAATAAATAATTACCACTGGGTTTTTACAGATATTCAGGACGTTTTTTAAAATTTAAAAACAGCTCATTTCATTGTGTGCCGCCATTAACGAAAACGAAACGTAACAAACCTAATTTTCGTGGTTCTGTTCAGTTTGTTTCAATTTCATCACAATTTTCGTTATTCGTTTTGTTATGTAACGAAACAAAAAACGAATAATGGAACTTTTTTTCATTTCGTGCCCATCTCTAGTATGTACACATTACAGGTGGGGGTGGGGGTGGGGAGAGGAAATGCATTACCAACAGAAAGGACAAAAGAGAACCTGGCTTTGCAAAACGTGAACATTCAATACGGAGCCTTGCATGTTGTGAAAATCAAATCCCTATGCCCTAGTATTCCCTCTCATGGGAAGGGCCATGACAAGGTGACCTGTGTCCCTGTTCGGTCTGCTCTCCAGGTGCTGTTTATGGGTAACGTCAAGACTCCTGTAATCCCTCTTTATGGTGTGTGTTTTTTTAAAAAAATCTTTAAGCCAGAGCTGACCTGAAGATAAAACAAGAAGAGGTGACTGACCTTTTCAGGTCTGAGGATCACCCTTGATACTGTAGATTGAGCGTGGTAAAATGGGCGGAGGCCGTATGTGCATGTATAGAGGATTCACACACTCACACAAAACACACCCCTCAGCAATGACATATAAAGAAATTTTTAAAAACAACACACACACACACACACACACACACACACACACACACACACACACACACACACACACACACACACACACACACACACACACACACACACACACACACACACACACACACACACACACCCCTTGCATGCCTATAGATAGATGGCTGGCTACGTTGGGTGAAAACCCTAGGAAGCTCCACTGCTGAAAAACAGAAGCCAAGGAGATCTATTTTGTCACAGCCCAGCCAGTCAGGACTGGGCTCTCCTTTTGCACACCCACCCACAGACAATTCACCCCCAGAAACAGCACAACCCTTGAAATAAAGAACCGTCCCCTTGGAGTCCATCCAGCAATGGCCTGATATTATTCAGAGCATTTCTATCCTGAGATAATCCCAAGATTAAGTGCAAAGCACATATATTAATTATTTTATTTTATGTTTATTTTAAGCATTTTATGTTGAATATTTTTTTTACCCCATCTGTCTCCTTGGAGAAGGACCCAAGGTAGCTTACAATAATTAGGGGCAGTTTACAGTCTGGAACATTTAAGACATATTCAAGTTCTTATAAAATCAGTCAATATAGTCATGCATGGTAATCCATATAAAAGTCACTTAGTAGGAAGTCCCTCATTCAGGGGAAAGCTTGCCTGAAGAGAAAGGTCTTTGCCTGTTTCTGAAAAGACAGCAGAGATGGGGCAGTCCTGGCCTATACTGGGAGGGAGTTCCAATGTCTGGGAGCAGCAACAGAGAAGGCCCTTTCATGTCTTCTTCTGAGGTGCACCTTTGAGGATGGTGGGATGGAGAGAAAGGCCTCTCCTGATCATCTTAGCACCCGAGCTGGTTCATACTGCAAGATTCAATCTTCAAGGTAGCTTGGACCCAGGCCATTTTGTGCTTTGTAGTAGAGATGGGCATGAAACGCCAAAAGGGTGTTTCGTTTTGTTTTTCATTTTGATTTTCTTTGTTTTATTTTGTTTTAAATGATTTTTTAAAAAAATGTTTCATTTTTCATTTGTGTTGTTTTTCGTTTTTTCATTTTTTAAAACTTGCACTATCTGGGTCAGTGTGTTTTGTTTGTTTGCTTTTTGTTTTCTTTATCGCACCGACCAGCCGGCCTGCGGGCCGGGTCAGCACCTTTTTATTTTTTATTTTTTATTTTTTTCCTACTGTGCCGACCAGCTGCCCCTCGGGCCATGTTGATGCTTTTTTTCCTTATTGTACTGACCAGCTGGCCCACAGGTGTGGTTGCCTTTTTTTTTTAACCTATTGTGCTTACCCGCAAGCTGGGTCGGCACGTTTTTATCCCCTACCCAATCACACCCAATTGGCTGGGACTTTTAAAACTTTTTCCTGCCAAAGCCCCGCACAACAGCTGATCAGCAGTGGCTTCAGGAAAAAAAGCCTGCGGTTTCCCCCACGTTGGGGGTGGGGAACTGCCAGCTTTTTCCCATAGGAATGCATTGCTTCAATGCATTCCTATGGGATAACAAAAACAAAGTGACCCAATCAGAAATTTCCATTTCATTTCATTTTTCTTTGATAGTTCTGTTCGTTATTCATTTCGTTCGTCTCTACTTTGTAAGTCAAGGTCAGCACCTTGAATTGTGCCTGGTAGCTGATTGGCAGTCAGTGGACCTGCTTGAGTAGGGGTGTTTTGTGATCTCTCTAACACACCCTGGTCAGCAATCTGGCTGCTGTCCACAGTCAAGGATCCCCCATATAGGCGACCTGTGTACCTTCGGTCAATCTGATAGTGTTTACTTACACTGGTAAGAACTAAATATGGTGCAATCATTCTGGATCCTGGTTTACTATTGCTGGTTTGATGTGGTTGTAAGGATATAAAGAATGCTCAGCCTAAGGTCTTTGTTGACGTTATCAGTGCAGACTGTTTTGACTTGATAAGATACCTCAAGGGGGAATTTTCAAATGCCTCCTTCGTCTTCTGTCCATTTGACAGCTATTTTTTCTCATCAAGTTTTCCTTGTAATTTGGGGAAAGTTTTTCATTGTGAGGTGACTGCCCTTCCCTCCTGTGGTAGGAAGCCTCCAGAGAAGACATACTAGGCAGTTAATACCTCACGTGTACGTGTGTGTTGTGTTATTACAGTTGTTACTGGCTCTTCATGACTCCATGTCCATGGAGTTTTCTTGGCAGAAAAACTGGAGTGGTTTGCCAGTTCCTACTCCAGGCGCCTACAGCACCTGGTATTCCCTGGTGGTCTCCCATCCAAATACTAACCAGGGCCAACAATGAAATGCCCAGACTCAAAGACCCTGGATCTTTGGGGAGCTGGATGCCCATGCCTATGAATGACAAAGGCTTGAGGGGGCAAGTCAAGTGAGGAAGGGATGCCCCCTGCCAGGTCTATGGGAAGAGAGAAGACTGACCATAGAGTACTGGTCTGAAGCCGCAAGGTAAGGTACTGAGATACAATGAGGACTTCTTGAAAGATCACCTATTCTCAGGAGTAGGTGCTCTCCCTCTCAGGGAGACCCATAGGTGAAATCCTGTAGCTTGATGCTGGGTGCGACTCCATCAGCCCAGCTAGAAAAGGCCTTCAGGTGGGATGGCAGCCTGCAGGAAATCACATATTTATTCCTTCCTCTATTCGCTTCCTGTGTGACCGGGCCCCACTTTCTGAACTCTGAACTGTGCCTGATGACTTGATTATTGGACTGTGTCTTTGAGCCCTTTTTGGTGGCTTGCAGTAGACATTGCTTTGGTTTTGCCATTTTGGCCGACAGTGGACTGTGTGTGGCTTTGGGATTTCCCCCCCCCCCTTGTTTGTCTGCTTCAATGAGCCCTTTAGAAGCTGCTCCTTCTGCCCTGACTTTTGTCTTGTGGGGGGCTTCCTTGATTGGGAACCATGAATGTCTTGTCCACCATGGATCTGCTTATTAAGAGGCAACGCATACACACAGCTAAAAGAGCAAAAACTGGCTGGTTGGTTTGATGAGACACTACATAGAAACCCTCTTCCAATGCTTCTTTTCCTTGGGATTCTCTAGCAGGCATGCTGCTCTCCATGTTCGTGGAGAACACCACTTACACCACTTAAATGTCTTGTAAGACAGAACAAGAGTCAACAGACCTTTTTCTTTCCATGGCAAGGATAAGACAAACCATGAGTTATATCCCTAGGCCACTATCCTATACATAATCATAAGCTACACTGTTTGGGGTCCAGTACTCGATGCTCATCTGATTTCGGAAGCTAAGCAGAGACGGCTCGGGTTAATACTTGGATGGGAGACCACCAGGGAATACCAGATGCTGTAGGCACCTGGAGTAGGAACTGGCAAACCACTCCAGTATTCCTGCCAAGAAAACTCCATGGACATGGAGTCACAAAGAGTTGGTCACAACTATAACAACACAACGCACACTCACACACACTTACAGTTATTACAGAAGTGCTGCAATTTTGTGATTTGCATAAATGTTGTTCTCCCAAAGGGGGAAACTCTACTCCAGACCAACAGAAAATATCTCACCCTCTCGCAGGTGAGGGTTGGGTGTGTGTGTGAAAATTATCCTTGCCCATGGCAAAGAAGCAATCAAGGTCTTCCATCTCGAAATGTTTGTGCACCATTGCACAGCATTCCTCTTTAAGGCATGACTGCCAACAGTTGATAATGACCCTAAGCCAGTGTGGCTGCCCTGACCTTTTCTGGGTTTGTGTACATGTGGTTACCTCCTGACACTCTTCTCTTTCCTGGATACAGCCTTATTCAGCCTTCTGTAATAAACCTTTTAAATTCCCATTATGCTGCCTGATGTCATCGGATGACTGCAGACACCTGTTCGGTTATTACAGCAGCTGACTGTTTGAGGAGGACAGCCCCTCGTACAGATGTTTGTTTCACTATGAATAGAAGAATTCATTAGGCATCGAGCTCTTTAATTCATTTGGGCTAAACATCCATTTACCTCACGCTGTAACTGTTAATAAGTGATCCACTGACACGAAAATGATGAGGTACAGTTCCCTAGAGGACTCTATAAATAACCCCCCCTCCTGTTTAGAAAGTTCTTGTAGCTCAATGTTTATCTATACACAGGTACTCTAAATGGATTCCTTTTCAGAAGCCTGGCAGAAGTGTTTTCTTTCTAGAGAGATGAAAGTTCTGTGTGAGTTCACTTCTTTTTTACTAGTATCGTTTGGTCAGGTTCTCTTGCATGAGCTAATCATAACCTGGAACATTAAATACAGATTTTCTTGTAAACAGGTGACAGTAACTTTCAGCAGCCATTTTGTGTAAGATAGTATTGCAAATAGTTTTAAAAAATAATCATCCCTGTACTTCATTAGTAATCCAGTGACCTCTAGAACTTTTCACACAGCCAATGCAGATTTCTGTTTTTGAAAAGCAGGCAACTCATGCTGAAATGTCACTTTTGTTTGATTTTATAAAGCCATGAAGGACCAGAAGCATCACCTGTTCCTTCCTACTGGGGGCTAAATGACACAAATTGTTGGAACTCCATGCTTTTTTTAGAGTGGGATTTGAAAAGTATCCTAAAAGAGTGTTCTGCTTTTAGTTATGATGATTTTCTACCATGCACCCCAAATGAGAGGCCAAATGTAATTCGTGAACATATTATCTATGATTCTAAAACTGGGCTGTTTTTGCAGTACAGTAGTCCTTGCCACCTCGCAACCCTTATATCACAGTCCCACTATATAATGGGATCTGGCACCCCTGCCCCACCCCTGCCATCCCTGCCCTGCCACCCCATGTCCCTTGCCGGCACTGCTGCTTTCGGTCCCAGGACCCCATTCCCCCTGTCGTTGACCCCTACCTCCATTGCACCACCACTGTTGCCTTCACTGTCCCTGTCATTCCCACCACCTCTGTCACTGTCACCCTCCAAAAGCTTTGGAGAGGAGGGGGTGGCGGCATCTGCATATCACAGATTTTTTTTTAAATTTGGGTGGTTGAGAAATGTAAGCTCTGCAATAAATGGGGACTACTGTATGATCTTGGGATATGCTTGATTAGCCAGTGCGCCACCAGAGTACTTCTTCACCGGTGGCATGCCAATAGAAGAAGGAGCTGGGGCGGTCCTTCCCTGCTTTCTCAAGCAGCCAGCCAGCCACCAGCTGTGTGGGGATTCCCCTCGTCCTCCCCTCCTCTTCTGGTTGGATGGCTGCCTGAGGAGGCGGGGCAAGGGGAGCCCCACTTCCTTCCCATACTGGTTCACTGCCAATGAGGGACCCCAGCAGCACACCAGCAAAGGTGAGTGGGCCTCCCAGCTGTGGGGGAGAGGAAGGTGCAGCACCTGTTGTACCATGCTCTTTGTGGCCATGTCCAATGTTGATATATATTAGGTAGATATTGCGCTGGTTCTGGAAAAACATTAAGATGTATTTTTTGATAATTGGGTTGATAATTGTGTTGATAATTCCAAACATGGAAGTAAATGGTAAGAGAAGTTTATGGGGTTAGCAATGGGATTACCTTGAACAGGTGGCATTTTACTTCATCCCTGGGGTTTTGTGTCATCAGTACGCTGACGACACCCAGCTCTATATCTTTTTTGTTTCATCTGCAGGATGCCATTTCGTGCCTGGATGCTGTGGCTGGAATGGATGAGAACAAATAGACTGAAGTTGAACTTGGGCAAGAGGGAAGTCCTTCGGTGGAGGTGCTGGGTGTTGGTGGGAAACTCCCTTAATTTTTTTTTTTGGGGAGGGGGTGACTCTTCCCATGTAGGATGAGGAATGCAGTCTGAATATAATATTGGACCCGATGCTCACCATGGAAGCCCAGGTGGCATCAGTGGTCAGTTCCGCACATTACCATCTCTGGCAGATCGCTCAGCTGTGTGCCTTCCTGGATTCTGACACTCTCACTTCATTAGTACATGCACTCGTAGTCTTGAGACTACGTGCACTCTATGTGGGGCTGCCTTGGAAGTTAATGCGAAGGCTCCAGCTAGTGCAGATTTCTGCAGCTGGACTAGTAACAGGGTTACCAGTAACAGGGTTAAGGAGATACCATCATATCAACCCTACGCTGGCCGCACTGCACTAGCTGCCAATTTGTTACCATATTGACTTCAAGGTTCTAATGCTGACATACAAAGCCCTAAACCAGTGGTGGCCAAACTTCAGCACTCCAGATGTTTTGGACCACAACTCCTAGAATTCCCAGGCGGTATGGCCAGTGACAAAGGACTGTGGGAGTTGTAGTCCAAAACATCCGGAGGGCCAAAATTTGGCTGCCACTGCCCTAAACGGTTTGGGACTTTGCTATCTGTCAGAATGGCACCTACTACAAAATATCGGCCAAAACACTTGATCTTCTCAAGCAGGTCACTTGAAAGTGCCCACGCCAAAGGAAGCCCGGGAATCAGTAACGAGGAACTGGGCTTTCTCAGTGGTGGCCACTCACTTGTGGAATCAGCTCCATGCCGAGATCTGTCTGGCCCCTATGCTGTTAATTTTAAAAAAATAAAACAACAACCATCTCAAGACATGGTTATATATAAAGGCTTTACCTGGCTATTAATTCACCCTTTCTTGATTCGCTGATCTTTAATCTGCCCTTTCTGTTTTAGTTATCCTTTGTTCTTTCGGTGATTTTTATGATGTTATCGTTGATCTAGTCATGTTTATTTTGTTTATTAGACACATTTTACATTGTATACTGTTTGCTTGTCAAATTATCTGTACATTGCCCAGAGTAGCCTTGTTGCTATATGATGTGGTATATAAGTCCAATAAATAAATACATAAATAAAGTTTCACTTGTCTCTTGGAAGGCTTACAGTATATGAGGAATAATGGCTGTGAAGAATTCTTCAAATGGGTGTCAGTGATTCAAGTTTTGCATCAAGGGTTCTTCTATGTTGAGTTAGATTATATGGTTCATTTGCTTGGTGGTGTAACCGCATCCAGTGTTCAATGTGTCATTTGTCACATCCTATACACATGTAAAGTTTTATTTAACAATATGTAAAGGATGGTTCTGTTTTGATTTTGCGTGACAGCAGGCAAGTACAGTAGTGGAGACCAAATTCACCTACCTCCTACTACAGTTCACTCCATGAGTTTCTTCTGGCCTCTTGGTTCTATACCATGGTCATCCTGGAAATGCATCAAGACCCCTGATTTGGTCTGGTTTTTGCACATTTTTCCAAAACCAGTGCACATTTTTATTTCTAGTTTTTTTTTGAAATATATATATATATATATATATATATATATATATGCATGTTAGGGTGGATTCGGGTTTCTTCCCGTGTAGAAATCTGGTTGTTTTGGCGACGTTTCGCGAGGTCTCACTCGTCATCTTCAGGCTATAGTTCTATAAATACTGCTGGGGGTGTGGTTTGCTTGCTCTGTTGCTGATTGTAGGTTCCTTTGTTCCTTTGTTCTTTTGTGATCTGCTGTGTGGCTTGTTAAGGGATTAACTGCTGATGGCTGTTTAGATGGCTGTTTACATGCTGGTGGGTTAGATGGCTGGTAGGTTTCTGGCAGTATCCTGGGCTTTGGTGGAGTGGGGTCCTGTGTCTTGTGAATTCATTTTGGTCTGGCTACGTGTCTGTGGTCTCCCAATGTTTTTTTGGGGTGTGTGAGTGTGCTCCATGTGGTGACTGGAGTGGGGTGCCGCAGTAGATGGTGCAGTCGTGGTTTTGTTATTGGATGGTGGTTTCGTTTCATCTGTGGGAAGGGTCTGGGTTTGTGTTTGGTGTGGATGGAAGGTGGTGGCATCTTGTGTCCTTTTGGACCTGGTGTCAGTCTTTGTGACAGAGGCTCGTCTGTTGACCAGGGCTAGTTTCCAGATGTCAGGCAAGCGGGAGGTGTCATCACGTTTATTCATGTTGTTTGGGTGTTTCTCTATTTCAATGGCTTCCATGATTATTCGACTGTTGAAGTGTTCAGTTTTGGAGATGAGTTTGGTTCTCACAAGACACAGGACCCCACTCCACCAAAGCCCAGGATACTGCCAGAACCCACCAGCCATCTAACCCACCAGCATCTAAACAGCCATCTAAACAGCCACCAGCAGTTAATCCCTTAACGATCGCCTCAGCCACACAGCAGATCACAAAAGAACAAAGGAACAAAGGAACCTGCAATCAGCAACAGAGCAAGCAAACCACACACCCCCAGCAGTATTTATAGAAGGACTTCAACTGAGACCACGCTTTGCTTCAAGAAGAAAGAAGCCAGAACACCAGCCTGAAGATGACGAGTGAGACCTCGTCGAAACGTCGCCAAAACAACCAGATTTCTACACGGGAAGAAACCCGAATCCACCCTAACATGCATACCTATACCCGTGAAAATCTACGAAAACATATATATATATATAAAACATATAAAACATATAGTTTTTATGAAAATAAAGATTGAAAATAAAGATTGGAGGTCTACAACATTGCCCATTGTTTTTTTGATAGCCCCTTAGATCGCCAAGAGGGAAGGTATTTATTTTAGGAACATCATTTTGCTCCTTAAAAAGCATAACCTTGAGACAGGGTAAGAAGGGAATGTCACTTCCCGATGTCACATTGGCCGAATTCCTGTGAATGCTGACTTCTGGGAGGTAAGGCAATGTGCTGGCACATACTGGCCAAGTACTTCCACTTGCAGGAAAAACAACTGAGGAAACCACACATATTTCCTCAGAACTGTGATTTGCAATAACACCCCAAGCCAGCCCACATCTCTTGTCTTGACAAGGGTCCTCAGAATTGTCTGACATTATAAGCCATGCCGAGAAGTTTCTGCAAACAGTTTTGTCAAGTCTTTCATAAAAGAGGGAAAACAAAAAGATTTCAGATGTTGGCTGTATTCATGTGATGATATCCCAGGCTAATGATTTGTCAGCTCTTATTTTTGAGTATGTACATAACCTGGAGCATCATCTGTTTTGTCAATGTCAAGGTATCATTTTTTTGCTTTCATTTAGATCAAGGGAGGTGAAAATTAAGCACGTGTTGGCTATGGCTTCAGTTTTCTCAAAATGAGTATATGAGAGTTTTGTGGTAGAAAAATATGTGTACATGGCAATACACTATGGACATCTTTCCTTGGTAATTGCTTTTGCTTGGCAGGCAAGCTGCTGTGAAACTGTTTAAACTTGTGTGAGTTGTTTCACTTGCAGTTTAATGGTGTGTTGATATTTTTTCCTTCTGTTTGATGACTTTATTCATGATCTGTGTTGTTTTGTTTTTAATAACCTGTTATTAGATGTCATTTAAGGGAGCACAAATAATTGAGCATTTTTAAGGGAAGTTTTTTGAGCCAACCCCTAGCGGTGGTTTAAGAAACTTCAGTGAAAGTGCAGTTCCGGGCACGTGCTCAACCGGGATACTGATTTACTTCCCTTCGTGGTTAGGACGTGATCTTTTACTGTGCAGTTTGCTGCAGCAAAACTGCACAGAAAATGCTGGTAAGACTGCGGCCTAAAATATGTTTCAAGCATATCCTACAACTCTCTCCAAGTGGAGAAAGACTGCCGAATATCTAGCAGTTGACAAGAATTGTGTTTATGGTTCACTTTCGATTTACAACATTGCAAAATAGTATTTTATTCTCTCTCTATTATGCCACAGTAGCTAGCTGTTCATGCCGAAGCAATGGCAACTGGCTTACGAAAAAAAAATCAAAGTATTAAATTTCTTTCCCAGGAAAAGCATTTAATGAAAAAAAATGAAGGATTCTCATTAGATGTAAAAACATTGGCAGCCATCTTGGATCTTGTGACCAAAATAACATCTGAATATTTTTTCTGGCATACAATTTCTTTATTAGAACCAATTTATAAGCTACAAGGGACTGCAAGCTTTTGAGTTCTCCAGAACTCTTCATCAAAGCGAGTTTAAAGCACAAACACCTCAGACCCAATAGCCAGCCAAGCATTCATATTTCTGTGATTCTCCCTAGCTTACCTCCATTTTGTGTTTGTCTTTGTTTGCATTTTGAGCCACCGAGTCCGACAAAGAGTTTTGGAGAAGGTGAAGCTTGCATGGTTTGTGGAGCTTTACTTGGTTCTAATAAAGGTATTGCCTGCCTGGGGACCCTGTATTTTGTTTTAAACCCTCATTGTTCTGCATCTCACCTAACCAAAGGGTGGTGGTGGTGGTGGTGGTGGTGGTGGTGGTGGTGATAACAGCATGCTGTTAAGTCAATTGTTACTTATGGTGACCCTTCTCAGGGTTTTCTAGATAGCGAATACCCAGAAGTGGTTTAGCCTCCCCTTCTTCTGAAGAGTGCCCTGGGATTGGGCAGCTTGCCCACCATGACTGCACAGGCTGGTTCTGTTCTGAGGAGACACAGTTTGGAATTGAACTCCCAACCTCTGGATCTGTTGCCAAAGACCTAAACCACTGAGATATCCATCAAGCTGGCTGACTCAAATCCTTTGGCTAAACCTTTGGCCTTCTGGAAAAGAATATCTTCCTCCTGTAATAAAGCTTTCCCCCTTCTCTCATCTCTCTCTCTCTCTCTCTCTCTCTCTCTCTCTCTCTCTCTCTCTCTCTCTCTCTCTCTCTTTCTTTCTTCTTTCTTCCTTCCTTCCTTCCTTCCTTCCTTCCTTCCTTCCTTCCTTCCTTCCTTCCTTTCCTTTCTTTCTCCTTCCTTCCTTCCTTCCTTTCTTTCTTTCTCTCTCTCTCTCTCTCTTGCATAGGCTGCCTCATTCCCTTCTTTCTTGCCATCTGTCTCCTTTTGCTCCTTTCTGCTGCTTTTTATTATTTTCTACCTTAAGGTCCAGGTTCTTGCCCACTGACTAAGTGTCAGAATGGACAATATCTTTGCCATATTTTTAGCCAAGGTGTTGGCCATTGCACTTTGATTTTCCTGACATACCTCTCCTTGGTTTAGTGTTTTTTTTTTCTGAGCTTAATAGTCAACAGAAACTTAACATAGACCTAATTTGCAACTCTGACTGCTGAGGAATATGTATGTCTCTTAGGAAATTCCTTTGTGGAAGACAGAACAGGTCGATCAGAATGAATATGTATTCCCCTTAATATCTCATTCAGTGCAGAGTCACTCCACAATTTGTGCAATATGGTCTAATTGTGGCTGCCTCAGAATTGCCCACCTGAACAAATCTTCTGTTACCTTTTCTTTAGTCACTAGTGGAAGAATTATTTCTCTTTCTCAAAATCCACACTTGAAGGCAAAATTCAGTGCACTTGGAAAGCAATTGTGATTGGAATATTGTTTTTGTTAGTAGGAAAGAAATACTAGAAATGGCTTACTTAGTTAATTTGATAACATGTTAAGTGGTATGCGCCAGAGAAAGTTTCATGCACAGAGGGTGTTATATGAACTGAGTCAGTTTCATATCTTGTTTCAATATGTTAGAGTGTTGAATCCAGAGTATGTTAATTGAGCTTAGAATAGAATAGAATGGGATTTATTGTCATTGTATAAAAATACAAGATTGTAAAAAATACAAGATCAGTAAAACAAGTTACTTATGAATTGGTTACCACAGATTGCAATGGGAACTATTTCTTTATATACTTTATCACTCTACATTTTGCTAGGACTAGGGCGCACAGAAGCCAAAGACCTACATCCATTCATTTTGCTTTTGTGGTAATAGATTCAATATTTTAAATCTCATATTTGCAATTGACATTTTTGTAATACAACAAACCATGATTGTCAGACCATGATTGAGTTGTTAATTGGTCCCCCACCCCCGTTGTGTAGTAATAAGCCTTCCCCCCCCTTCAACTCCTTTTGTCCTCCCTTAATACCTCTGTCCTATCGAACACAATGTGTCTATACTACATTGAGCCGTAGGATGCCGCTTTAATCATCACAGATATGGAAAATCCTGGGGTGTGTTATTTGGAGGTAACCATAGAATTCTTTTTTATACACATATCAGTTAGAGGTACTCTTAGGGCTCGGTCCCACATCCCTTTAAAAGCAGTTTAAATTACTAAATAAACCGAGTCCAAAAATGCCGTCCCCACGGCCACCGGGCTTTTTGAAAAAAAAGAAAAGAGAAAACCTGGTAATGATCCCTTAAGAGAGGTTTCTGTGACTCACCTACGAGATAGAGAATTTTTTGCCTCGCTTTGAAAATCCAGCTTTTGAGGAGGCAGACGCCGTGAGACCACGCTGATGATCCGGGTTTCTTTTTCTTTCTTTCTTTGGCTATTCCTGGGGCCGATGGGCTGTGTGTTTTTTTTAATTTATTTTCACCTTTGGAGAAACAGGAAGTTCTATCAGGTCCTACAAACATTAATTTCCCCCAGCAAAGTGGTCCATTTTTTCAAATACTAGCGCCACCTGCTGGCCAAGGGGGCTGAACTGCACTTTAAAATTTTAAAAAACAGCTTTTTAATTGAGAACTCTTGTCCCACATTTAAATCACGTGATGGGACGAAGAGGAAAAGCTGGACCTTCAGAAGATCAGGATCGAAACCCAGGTGTGACCACAGCCTTAGTGGATCACAAGAAGATTATTTTTTTGTATTCTAGAAAGTGCAGCTATTTTCAGAGACTCTAATGGATAATATTATTCTAGCCATTCAGGAGATGTGACGTTGAGGCCATAAGGGCTCCTGTTGATTTAAGCCCATCTTTGTCCAGCTAAAGACCTCAGAATTGCTTGTAAGTCATAAGGCAATATTGTAAGACTGGGGATAAGAAGCAAAGCTACCTGGAAGTATACATTTTTGTGAGAGAGGGAGCAACTTGCACATTGCTATAGAACAGTGATGGCGAACCTATGGCACGGGTGCCAAAGGTGGCACTCGGAGCCCTTTCTGTGGGCACTCGACATGGCCCCTTCTTAGCAACCTGTATACAGGTTAAATTACTGTATTGGCACTTTGCAAAAAAAAAAGTGGGTTTTGAATTGCAGTTTGGTCATTCGGTCTCTAAAAGGTTCACCATCACTGCTATAGAACGTGCAAGTTGAAACCCAGACTCCTGTAGAGTACAGTGTAACAGAAGAGCAGAAGGCTATCCAGCTTAAAATATTTAAATAGACTAGGAGGAAACTTGTTCAGAGATGAGCTTCTGATATGGTTCATTTTAGTCAGCTAATGAAGCACATTTAATTAAACCAGACTCATTAAAGAAGATTAAGCCAAATTAAAAGAAAGAGTTAACTGAAAGTTCTAAAGGGGGGTATACAAATCTGCCGAAACTAACTTTGCCAAAGAACATCAGCTTGGGGGAATCTGGATAACTAGGGGCCTGTTGACACAGCAGATTCAGATTCCCATAAGGTGAGTTTAGCAAATGCCTGCAAAACGATACCTCTGCCAAGATGGAATCAGAATTACGCAGCAGGGTGTCGTATGTGTCTGGTGTTATGTCAAGACTGTCAACCCCATAGCTTGCAATTGCACATATGCAGGTAAAGGGCTCATATGGGGCATAAGCATGGCTTCATGTTGTTGGTTGAGTCACATGAATTCTTAGGGGTGGCTCTTTTCCAGTCTTCACTGAGGAAGTGGGACCCAGAGCTTGAAAGAAAAATTACCCTTTGGGTTACCAGTCTCCAAAACATCAACCAGCATGACCACTTAGCTATGGTGCCTGGAGGCTTCTGGAGGTAGGGTCCTTTTCTGATCTACGGTATGTTTTCACCCCTGTGGGCTAATCCTGCCAAGGGATCTCTTTGAACTGAATGAGTCCATATAGTTGTTTTCCTAAGTTCTGCTGATAAATCCACATTGGTGGCAGTGGCTTGCTCCTCTAAAGCAGTGGTTCTCAGTACCTCTGGTAACCCAGGTATTCTTGGACTCCAACTCCCAGAAGCCTTCACTAATAGTTCTCCTGGCTGGCAAAGCATTTTAGGGCAGGTCTGAGTTAGGCAAACTTGGGAAGTACTGCTTTATAGCATTACAAGTTGCAGCCAGAAGAAACACGAGGACATTAGGGTCACCAGTTCTGCGCACCTAATGTGGTGGATAAGTTAACCTCACCAGAAAGCGTTGTCTTGATAGGTTTAACACACCTCTGCCTGTGCTCATAGTATCTCTGTCTGAGCCACAGGTATGAAAGAACGATCAGTGTATTGTCACCTTGTTCTTCTCCTTTCCCTGCATCCATCCTGCCTTTGAAGAAAGTGAGCTCAGCCTAGCTAGGTGGTCTTCTTCTTTTTAATCATATGGATATGAGGAAGCGTATGGTCAAAGGGTGATATAGCTCATGTTTTAGACGGCTTGTGCTCTAGCTTGCGCTATAACTGCTGGGTAGCTGAGTGGTTTAGGTCTCTGCCTGTGGAGCCAAAGGTTGGGAGTTCCCTTCCCCACTGTGCCTCCCTGACAGGGACTGGACTCCATGATCCAAAGGGTCCCTTCCAACTCTGTGGTTCAAAGGTTATAAACCAGCCCAGTCTGCCCCATACTCAAGCCAGATGTTTTTATTCCAGCTGGACAGCTATTTTTGGGAGGGGTGAAGGTGCTGGAGCAATCTAGACTGGATGGCATGTGTGCAGAAAGTTCTCTTTGAGGGAGATTGTACCCAAGTAATCCACCCTTTTCCACTGAGATCAATGGGTTGCTTGTATCAGAGTCTGAATGTATTCCTTAAATTGCCCACTACCAGCACTGTTCTGGCTTAGAATCTCGATTTGAAATTGAAACCTTTCTGAATTAAGATCAAAGAGACAATATTGCCCCTAAGTGTACCACAAACTGCTTACTGTTAAACACTGCCGTTAAGAGTTATAGCAGGCTCTGAAAGTGCTTGGGCAATATTTAGGCTGTGATTTTAACTTGCATGCCCTTGAACGTGGAAAGACATTCTGCAGAAATAAACGGCCTTGCTTTCGACATAATTTAATTTAACGTAGGAAGCTGGACAAAATAATTGCCCATTTCAAAAAGGTATTTCTGTTGCAGGGTATGAAAAATGTTATTTCCTGTGATGAACACTAGCCTTAATAGAGAGGAAGTTTCAGAAATGCTAGTGTTGCCTTCTTACGCCAGCTGTAATTTACCAGTATAAAGGAGCCTTGAGCAAACCAGTTTCGGGGGAGGATCTTGGTTAGCCAGGGATTGAGCCACAGCCTGTTGTTTCATGCCAAAATGAAACAGCGATGACAACAGTAAGCCACAAACAGAGGAAGTATGGTTCAAAATTAATTATATTTATTTTAATAAATTGTTTTCTGTTTTCATGTTTCAATTGGCTCATCATTTAATATCAACAATGGCTTGTATAAATGTTTGGACCCATTGGGACCTTCCTGTTGGGCACTGTTGACTATTTCTTGAAATGTTTCGCTACTACTGGAGATGAAATTTAGGTATCTATAAATTTTAAGCAAATGAGTTGAAACTATTTAACGGGAAAATATGAGCTTTGGAGCTAAGCATGTGAAGTGCTTTGAATTATTGGATGATTCCTTTGGTGGTTTGATTATGTTTTCATGGCCTTCTTTGGCCAGAGTGAAAATTCAGCATGCAGGCTAGGCATTTGCTTGATATCATCCAAGTTCTGAGTTCAAGAGCTCCTACCAGTTTTAAGTCCTGCCAAGTATAGGAAGGAGTTTTGAAGCAATATTATCATCTTTGAAATTAGGATTGTAATGTTAATGTGCTTTGGAGCTCAAGCTTAAAAATGTTGAGCACTGTTCCAGTGTTGTTTACTTACATTTGTGGAGAGTTGGCTGATGCCATAAACCACACTAATCCCTCAGGATATGGCTATTTATTTATTTTATAAATAAAATAAGTAGTTCACAGCTGACCAAGGAAAGCAGACATAATCAGGCAGAAAACACACATTTTCTTGCCTTCTGCCCTATTCCATCAATGTCTTCTGTCACAGAAAATAAGAGGAGTTAGGCGGATGTAGTATAATCATGCATAACTGCATACTCAGCTATGGCCAGGACTACTTCATGGAACAGGCCAGGATCAGAACATATGAGCAAACTGATAGTAAACAGGTTCAGAATTCAGCATTTAAACCACAGGGCTCCAACTAGGGTGGCTTTGAATCTATGAAGTCTTAATGCTGCATTTAGTGTCTGGGTGTGATCTCCAAGAGTAATTTATATAGAATTGCTGTCACTATTTCCCCTGTTCCACTGCTCTCTTGGACAAAGCCTAACAAGCACAATTCCAAACTATCTGAATAGGATTCTGCGGCAAGAATGACCCTCTATTCTGTGGGCTGGTGAAATTCTTAGTCTACAAACAGTTTAAGAATTTAGAGAGTGAAGTGGTTTTCATTCCATTTCTATTGTCATTTCACTACAGGTTGGCACTATGGTTAGTCTTAACAGTGGTTTATTAAAACTAGACAGCTTCCTATAATAAGGTTTGAGTTTATTTCAGTAAACCATACGGAACACTAATCACAGTTTATCCAGGTAAATTTATTTATTTATTTATTTATTTATTTATTTATTTATTTATTTATTTATTTATTTATTTATTTATTTATTTTTATTCTTAAATAAATAAATGGGTTTTTTTAGTAAAGTGATTTTAACCAGTATAATACAATAAATAATTAAGAATAAATAAATAAATAAGTTTATTTATTTATTTATTTATTTATTTATTTATTTATTTATTTATTTATTTATTTATTTATTTATTTATTTATTTATTTGATTTATATATTGCACCATCTGGTACAATACCACTCTGGGCGGTTTACAAAATATCAGTATCAGTAATAACATATACAGTATGTATACATAAAACAAACATTATGAAACCATAATTAACTCAAAACAATAATAGAACCAAACTACTCTAAAAACCAAACAAGCTGTTTGAATTAGCAGAAACAGACCAGCAGTGGTGGTGGTCAATAACTGGGGAAAGCCATTCTGAATAGCCAGGTTCAGCTGTTGTTTTTTGTTTTGTTTTGTTTTGTTTTAAGAGCTGCAGCGTAGGGACCTGGCAGATCTCTGAGGGGAGGTGCCACTACCAAGAAAGCCCCACTGTAGATATTCATGGAAGGAAGGAAGAACTCTTTACTGTGTCAATTTGAGCACATTAGAGAAGTAGACAGTGGGGATGGGGTGGGGAGTACACACATCCAAGGCTTTTTAGGTGGGTGGGGATCTTGCTGGGTTAGAAGTGCTACAGGGCTTAAAACTAAGGTGCTGTATTATAGGCAGGGAGGGGAAATATTACTGCAGTTAGCCCACCAAGAAACCCCATAAATTTTAGCATTGAGCCAACATTTCCCAAAAGACATATTTCTGGCATATACTCTGGTGGTTACTTCATGTCCTTCCTCGTTCTGAGTTGACGTTCGTTTCGTGATCATGTCACTCACAGTCATGTGGTCTTGTCCCAGTACTGTCCCTGTTCCCATGTACCCACGGGCGTGATTGATGGTACCGTCATGACTGTTACTGCATGTCCTTGTTTTGTCACAACATCTGAGCTTCTCAGCCTTCGTTCTCGGGTTTGTTTGGTTTTTTTGGTCCGACCTTCCATTTTTCAGTCTTTCGAATCTCCTCAACTTTGCCTTCAATGCATTATGGAGCTAAGTTTGAGGCATTTGTCTTTTAATCTCTCTGCACTGCATTGCTGACTCCATAGGGAATGTACTGGCGAATGGCACTTCACACTCCTGCCACTAGATGGAGAATGGCACATTGCGTGATTAGCCTTACCTCACGGCCACTCATCTCGGAATGAGAAGTGTGACAAGCAGATTCCCGAGGCCAGGGAGAGGAATCTCTCATCCTGCTTAAATTGCAGTTCAGGGGGCATGGTCGGGACAAACTCCCCTCGTCCCGCAATGGACATGTGGTTAGATTACTTCATACTGGTCCCAAGCAGCGATCGCACAATGCGAAGCACAGAAAAAGTTTTTAAAGGTTTTTTTTAAAAAACCTGACTCCGGGCTGAAAAAGCAGGCGAAAATATGGGTCTGATTTTTCGTTGTCGTTCATGGCATCGCGGCGATCGTGCGATGCCAAGCAGCACAGAAAAAAGTTTTAAAATTAAAAAAGCCAATTCCCGGCCAAAAAAGCAGGCAAAAATATGCCTTCCTCAGTGAGGGCACCTACCAGAGGGGGGTGGTTTCTGGGGGGGGTCCCCGGCCTTCCCCCCTCTCCTGTCCGGGGCTGCTGGTACCAGGCCGGGGCGGGCATCCTCGTCGTCTCCATTTGCCATGCAGTGGGGGGGGATCCAAAATGGCGACAGCAATATTTATTTTTAAATCGTGGTCAAAAAACCCACCAAAGCACCAAGAAACATGTGAAATTTCTTTATTTCGAATGCCTGAATTTTAATAGTAGCAGCAGTGGGTTTTTTATAGCAATAAAATGTCACGTTGATTTTATTTTATTTTATTTTATTTTATTTTATTTTATTTTATTTAGACCTGCCCATGTGGGCTGGGCATGGGATGGGACCATGCAAATTTTTTGAACAATTCCACCAATGGCATGGCAAGGTTTTGACTGAAACTTCTGGATGTGTCAGAGGGCATAAAAAGCTAAGGCACCTTCCAGAAGTTGCAGTCGGGTCTTGGATGTGGTTGAGGGAGGACTGTGGCTGCTGCTGGCTATCCGATCGAGATTAAGGAGGGAGACCTGGGTGGAGGCTTTAGGCTTTTAAGTTAGGCAGGCAGGGAGGGAATTGATTTTTTATTAGAAAAATTTCTTTGATTCCCTGCAGCTTTGTCTGGCGAAGGGAAGCAGTTAGGGTTTTCTATTTGTCCTCCTCTCTGGCTGTTTGTGGGGAGAGGAGGATATTTCTGATATTGGATAAAGGGGGAAGGTCGACTGGGAGTGGGAGGTGTGGATTTATTTTAAAATATATTATATATACTACCATTTATTTTCTCTTTTCCCAACTTCAATTTGCTTGCACACACACACATTTGGGGTGCAAGCCAAGAACAGAACCTCTATCCTCCTAAGTGGATAATATTTCACAATATTATTTAGTTTACTAATTACTTACTTAATTGTTTGTTTTTAAACTTGTGCTGTGTGCGTGCCCTTGAACACACAGACATATTCCATTTAAGTGGGACAGAAGAATGCAAAGAATTATTTTCAGTTTACCTGACTACAACTACTAAACTATATTGTTTTTATTTACACCCCAATATCTTTTTGGGAGGCTGCTGCTTCTGCTGATATCAGCCTTACAATATTATATTGATTCATTTCTCCAGTGTTTGTTTGTTGTTTATATACATACACTTGTGTTGTGTGTGCAGTTGAACGCACAGGCAGGCACATTCCATTTTAGTGCATCAAGTTGAACTCAGAAAATTATTTTCAGTTTATTCCCAGAATACAACTGCTACTAAACTATATTGTTTTTATTTACACCCCAATATCTTTTTTGGGAGGCTGCTGGTGCTGCTGATATCAGCCTTACAATATTATATTGATTCATTACTCCAGTCTTTGTTTGTTGTTTACATACATACACTTGTGTTGTGTGTGCAGTTGAACACACGGGCAGGCACATTCCATTTCAGTGCATCAAGTTGAATTCAGAAAATTATTTTCAGTTTATTCCCTGAATACAACAACTACTACTAAACTATATTGTTTTTATTTACACCCCAATATCTTTTTTGGGAGGCTGCTGCTTCTGCTGATATCAGCCTTACAATATTATATTGATTCATTACTCCAGTGTTTGTTTGTTGTTTACATACATAAACTTGTTGTGTTGTGTGTGCAGTTGAACACACGGGCAGGCACATTCCATTTCAGTGCATCAAGTTGAACTCAGAAAATTATTAAACTATTTTTATTTTATTCTCTGAATGTGCCTGCATACACTGCGGTTTTGCTGAATGAGTGCTGAGGAAGGGAAGAGCAGTTTTTCTGGACATCCGGTCTGGATTTAGTTTCACTTCAAATACTACCATTTGTTTTCTAGTTTTTCCTCCATTTCAGTGGATCAAGTTGAATTCCGAAATTAGAAACTTATACCAATGGCCAGCAGGGCAACACTGAAAGCTGGTACAAAAGAACACAGTGCGAGAGTAAGCTTGTGGGTCAAAAGGATAAGTTTATTAGAATAGTTTGTTACTTAACACAAATATAAAAAGAAAATATATTTCTAATATTTTTTGAGAAAATAAAAAATGAGGAGGGGTGGCAGAGCCAGAGGGAAGGGAAGGGGTCCCCCACTAAAATGAATAGGGGCACATTTCTGAAGGAAGGCACAGGAAGTAGTAGTGCAGATGCAGATAGTGATATTGCTGCCACTCCCTCTCCAAGCAGCAGCAGCACAACCAGCACGACCAGAGCATCTTCTGTCACTGAGGGAAGCATGGATGACTGCATGCGATACCCATCACTACCATGCTCTGACATGGACACACACACCGTTTATCAGGAGGAAGATGAGGACTTGGAATCAGAAACGGGCTCTTTGCATCTACATATCCTGGATTCCGAGGACCTGTTGGCAGGAACAGACGAAAGGCAGGCTTCAGGCAGTGATGGAAGGAGCAGCCCTCTTTCCACCCAGAGTACCACCAGTGACAGCAGCAGTCAATTGTCCCAGCAGGGTACAAGCCACACCACCACTAGCACAGCAGCGGCGGGCAGTACCAGAGGGGGCAGTACCTTCCATAAGCCTCACAGCTCTCTCTGGGAAGCATTTTGATAACAGCCCGGAAGACTCGAGGCTTGTGGTGTGCAAGAAATGCGGGGTGGTCGTGCGCAGGGGGAATGACCCCAAACACCTCTCCTCAGGTGCCTTGCGTAGCCACCTCATGGGAAGGCACCCTGGGACTCTGCCTGGAACAGTGTCAGGCCCTGGTTCCTCAGGGAGGAAGAGAGGGGAAGCAGGCATGGGGAAGGACTCCAGAGACAGCTCCGCTGCTGAGAGTGGGAAGAGGCAGGCCACTCTGCAGGAAGTGGTGCCACTGTGTGGGAGTTTTGTCAGCCAGCGAAATAGGGCCAAGGCACAGGAGACCACCACTCGTGTGGTTGGTGAAATGGTGGCCATGAACGGGTTGCCCCTCTCCTTTGTGGACTCATCAGGCTTCAGGCACCTGATGAAGCACGTGGTTCCATGGTACGAGCCTCCATCCTGGCGTACCTTCAGCAGTCGGGTGATTCCCTCCCTTTTTGAGTCCGTCAGGGACATGGTCCAGGCCCTGCTGCAGGCGGCCAGAGGAAGGAAGATCCACTTCACTTCCGACCTCTGGACCAGTGGGCACCATGGATACCTCTCTCTGACGGCTCATTGGTGGCAACCCAAGGAGGTCCTTGACACCAGGGCATCCCTAGAACAGCTGCAGGGGGAGCCACAAGGGAGCACCCCAAGAGGGTACAGGGTGGTGCTTCTCCAGGCGCAAAGCATGGAGGACACTGCGAAAGGCATCCACATTGCTGAGGTCCTCAAGACGGCACTGCGAGAGTGGGCACCCAAGGGGGAGGTCAATCGCGGATTCATGGTTACTGATGCAGGCCATAACATGATCAACATGGTTGATAGGGTGGGGCTACATGGCATCGTGTGTGCAGCACACAAACTGCACCTAGTGGTGGGCGATGCCATTGGGCTGGGAGTACCAAAGGACTCCTGAGATGAGGGGACCCTGGAGACCAAGGCCTTGCTGGACAAGTGCAGGAAAATAGTCGGGCACTTCTCACGCAACGTCAAGGCATTGTCAAGCCCCGCACACAGAATACATAGCAAGCCAAGTTCAGTTCTTTGCCAGGAACTTTAGTTGTAATCCAGATAACGAACAAAGTACAGTCCGAATTAAAGCCAAAATACCTTACAGAGCCAAATGCCAAGTTCAAGGGTACAGAGAAACGTCGTAGTCAGAAAGCCAGTCCAAGGTCAGGAAACAGAGTCTGGATACACACAGGAACGTGGTGACAAGGTAAGTGACGTGTTGCTCCCACAGAGGTTTCAGGGTAAACTTGCTAGCTTTATTCTAAACCAGGGAACACACCCATATCTCTGGCAAGGCTCCTGCTAGAAGTCAGGGCTTTCAGATCTAATTCTACACCTATCATTAAAGATCCTTTCCCTGGCTCTCCTGTTAGTTCTTCTTTGCAGGATCCTGTTCCTAGCCCTCATAAGAGGAGATGTGCCTTCAGCTGCGTCCTCAGACTCAGCTGCCTGCTGAGTTGAACTGCAAGGCTCCTCCTGCTGTTCTTCAGCATTTAACCCTTCACAATCAGGTTCTATGACAGGCAGGGTCCTGGCAGGCATCCAGGATGATGCATGGGAGGCAGGCGGAGACGGGCCGACCAGAGCACGTCCTGATCCAGGACGTGACCACCCGGTGAAACTCCACCTACGAAATGGTCAAGCACCTGGTGAAGAAAAGGCAAGTGGTGGAATACGTCATGTCAACCACCCCTGTCCTGCCTGAGGGAAGGGTGTTGGACGTTGGTGCTACCGAGTGGCTCGCCCTCTCCCAGATGGTGGGTATCCTGCAGGCGTTTGAGGAGACCACCCACGTCTTCAGCAACTACAATGCCAGCCTGGGCCACGTACTCCCCCTGGTAAATGTCCTTCGCCATCGCCTAGAGGCCAGTTTCTGGGAAGAAACCGATCTTCTCCCAAAGTGCAGGGCCTTGGCAGACAGACTGTTGACCGGCGTAGATACCCGCCTTAGCCCACTGAGGAGGGAAAAGGTGTACCAGATGGCATGCCTGTGCGATCCTCGCGTCAAGGGTTCCTTGGCGGGGAGCCCTGCCGACCTGAACTCCTGGAAGACGGAGCTATGCCATCAAGTCCGCAGGGCTGTCTCAAATCAGGCCCAGGCGTTCCCGAGGGCGCATAGAAGCCAGAGCGATCCAGAAGAGGAATGCTCGCAAGGATCCTCTTCCTCCTCTACTGCAGGAGTGTACACCCAGAGTCCAGGTTCCATACCAGCAGCCAACTACCTGGCCTCTGCCCTAGCCATGGCAGTCTCCTCCTCAGTGGAGGCAAGGGAGGAAGAAGAACCGGATCCCGCTCTGACCATGGTGAGGGAGTACATGGCCGAGCCCCTCCAACCCCTCACCCCTACACTACTGGGCCAGAAAGGCAGACATTTGGCCCGTTCTTTCGACTCTGGCGTTGGACCTCTTGTCCATTCCACCCACCAGTGTCCAGAGTGAGCGTGTCTTCTACATGGGAGATGTCCTTAGGCCGCGCCACTCTTGTCTGGACCCGACCGTGGAAAGGTTGACTTTAATCCGCTTCAACCTTTCCACGTTGGGATTACCCCAACCCTCTAAGACCTAGGCTCACAGTTGTTCTTTCAGCTGTTCCTTCCAAACAGGCCTCCCTTACTCTAACATGCACTACCAGAGCAACACTTATGCCTGCCTGCCTGCAATTATGCCTGCCTCCCAGCTTGGCTTCCTCCCTGCAAGCCCAACTTCCTGCCAGCCTGCCTGCCTGGCTGGCCCTGTGCCTACCTGCCTACCTGCCTGCTTGCCTGCCTGCCTTCCTTCCTGTATTCCCACTCAATTTGAAGGGTTCGGTTACTGCCCAATTTTTATAGGCCTTGCCTGGCTCCAAACCAGGGAGGACCACTCAATGTGTCATTTGGAAGGGTCTGTGTAGGCCCAATTTGTCTAGCCCTTGCCTGGCTCCGAACCAGGAAGGACCACTCATTATAATTTTGAACCGGACAAGACTGTTGGGGTTGCAGTCATGCAACTTCCCTTAACCCTAACCCCTAACCCAATCTAAACAATGCCTGTATGCCTCCCATCCTAACATTCCACCAGCGCAACGCAGTTATGCCTGGCTGTCTGCTCTGTCTATATGACTGCCTGCCCTGCCTGAATGCTTCACCTGCCTGCCTGCCTTCCACCTTTGTCTGCCTGAATGCCTGTAATTCCGCTGCATGTATGGATGTAATAAGGGCTACATAATTAGCCGAGTTTTTATAGGGCTTCCCTGGACTTTGTAGCAGCCCAGGAATATTTTTTTCTAGGGTCAGTGTTGGCCCAATATTTCCCCGGCCATATCTGGTCTGAGTGTAGTACACCCCAATACCTGCCTTCCTCGATGCGTTCCTCCCTTCCCTGGGGTTTTGGAGCCACTCTGCTTACAAAGTGGTCAGGATGCACTTTACAACAACCTACCTCAAAGACTGATTAGCAGGAGCCTAGCTCTCCTTACAGCCTTAAAGAAATAGCCCTGTTCTCCTGCATCCACTCTGTCTCCTGGGTTGACGAAACTTAGTCTCCTGGGGTGGAGAAACTTTGCCTCCAAAGGCAGAAACAATCCTCCCTTCTGGCACTTTGGCTTTGTGCCTTCCCTAGCCTGGGTGGGTACCCTGCAAGCCTGCCTTCCTACCTGTAAGCCAGACTGCCTGCTTCCCTGCCTGCCTGCCCCCACCCCTCTGCCTACCTGCCTGCCTGACAGGCTCCCAGGACTCCTGGCTTGGAGGAGGCCTTCCAGGTGCTTCTCCTTCAGCCTATCAGCGGTTCAGTGCCTCAAGTTCAGCCTCCGAGCCGACATGCGCCCTGTCGGCCACTCACCTCGACTTCCCCAGGCAGCAACCTCGGCTGCCCCCGCCTCCAGGCGGAAAATCACTTGAGGAGACCAACTTTCACAGGCACAGTCATCATGAACTATTTTGTTTAGAATTGGGGTACTCTGTCCTCCAACATGGGGGGGGGGTTCACTTCCACCAGTTACAGTCCAGGTTGGGAAATCCCTTTGCAGAAGGAAGGGAGATTCCTTCCAACTAGCATTCCGGCTTCCAAAGGCGGAAGAAACAATCCCTCCCTAACATTTGCACTCTGACTTCCTGGCTTTCCTGGGTGGACTGTGTTTCCACTGGGAAGGCAAAACTCTGGCTTGGTGGCCTCCAAAACTCTGGCCTAGTGGCTTTCCTGGGTGAACTGTGTCTCCACTCTGGCCTAGTGGCCTCCAAAACTCTGGCCTAGTGGCTTTCCTGGGTGGACTCTGTCTCCACTGGGCCGGCAAAACTCTGGCTTGGTGGCCTCCAAAGTAGGTGTCTGAAAATATCCCTCCCCGTTGTTCCCTGCAGTTCTGGCTTCATGGCTTTGCCGCATGCATGCGTAGACTGTGTATGCACAGTGCAGTCAAAACTCTGGCCTTGTGGCCTCCAAAGGAGGCCGCTGAAACAATCCCTCCCCAACCAAGAAAATTTCCCTTGCGCTCTGGCCTCGTGGCTTTGCTGCATGAACTGTCACGAATCGGGCTCAGCTGCCTGCACCCCAACCGTTCAAGGCAGTAGGTCCAACCCCACCACCACCCGTCCTTCCTGCACTCTGAATGGCTGCCTTTGCCAATCAGTTCTTGAAAAACCAGTGGTCCCTTTTTTGCTGGCAGTCCCGGATGGGGGGGATCCTTTTCTTCCCAGGCGGCCCTTCTTGCAAGTAGGGCCCAAATGAAAACAATTGCAGGGTTAGGGATAGGGATAGGGTTAGGGTTCGGCCACTTCCGGTGACATGACAGGGAAGCTGGACGGGGTGGAGGGCAGCGGAGTGTCTCTGCCCTGGAGATGGGCCTCGAGTTGCACAACCTGGTCATGGTCAAAAAGAGAGAAGGTCTGCTACTCTGCTTGCTCCATGAGCGAACCAGCTCCTCGGGATACTCCAGCTGGTGATGATTCCCAGAGAGATTGAGGGGAACTCATCAGGATGAGTTGGGGAGGAGGAAGCATCTGAATCTCTGACTGCTGGGCAATCAAAACTCTGGCTTCGTGGCTTTGCCGTGAGCATGTGTGGACTCTGTCTCCACTGGGTTAGTGGAACTGTTCTCCTCCCTGAAAGCTTTGTTGAGTGAGAAAAGTCCCAGGCCGGAAACAATCCTTCCCCGTTATTCCCTGCCGTTCTGGCTTCTTTGTTCTGGCTTCTTTGCTGCGTGCATGGACTCTGTGTCTCCACTGGGTTGGTGGAAGTGGTCTCCTTCCTGGAACCTTCTCTTTCTCTTTCTAGTTCCCTATTTCTATTTATTAGAGATGGGCACGACTTGGCGGAATTCCCGTTTCCGTTTCCGTTACTCGTTTCCGTTACGCAATGGAAACGGTAACGGGAATTACTCCGCCAGAACTCGAACTCGAACCGACTAAAGAATAATTGGGTCTGATTTGTCATGGTCATTCCTGGCATCGCGGCGATCTCGCGATGCCAAGCGGCACAGAAAAAAAGTTTTTAAAAGTTAAAAAAAAACGATTCCCGGCCAAAAAGCAGGCGGAAATATGTCTGCCTGAGTGAGGGCTCAGGGCACCTACCAGAGGGGTGGTTGACCCCCCCTCCTGTCCTGGGCTGCTCTGGTGGTGGGGGAAATCCTTGTCGTAGTCGCTCGCAAAGCACCGGACTCGCCGCCGGCCGCCGCAATTCAAGCGGAAGCGGCACAGAAAAAAAGTTTTAAACCCCCCCATTCCCAAAAAGCAGGCGAAAATATGCCTGCAGTGCAGAGTGCACCTACCAGAGGGGTGGTTTCTGGGGGAGGTCCCGGCCTCCCCCCTCTCCTGTCCTGGGCAGCCGGACTTGAGTCGCCAATGCCATGTGGTGCGGGCGGGGGATCCAAAATGGGGCGCGACCCCAATTTTTTTTTGAAATCGTGGTCCAAAAACACACAAGCACCACACAGAAACATGCGAAAATTGCTATTTTAAAACTGCCAGAATTTTTACAGTAGTAGTGGGTTTTTCTTGCAACAAAATGTCTCCTCTTTCCTCTCTCCATTGATTTTATTTTATTTTATTTTATTTTATTTTATTTTACACCTGCGCAATGATGGGCTGGCCATGGGAGTGACCATGCAAATTTTTGGAGCCATTCCACCAATCGCATGGCCACTTGGCCAGGTTGCCAAAAAGACTTCTGGGATGTGCCAACCGGACATAAAAAGCCCACTAACCGTAGCCCGAACCCGAACCCGAACCCTAAGCCTAACCCATACGCCAGTACACTGTCCTTCTAAGTGGGTCAGAGAGGCCCCCAGAGGTGCACCCCAATATTCACCCTAGCCTCACCCGTAACTAGCCTAACCCTAGCCCTTGTGCTAACCCTAACCCTAAGCCAGATCTGTACTTGCATTGCACTACACGCAACAAGTACAATTCCCTTCTTAGTGAGACACAGTGGGTGCAGAGAGTCTGCCAGTCCGCCACTTGTGGCTCTGGGTGACTCCTGCAGGCTTGGCTCAGCCGGCAGCATGTGTGACATCATGCAAACCATGCCCCCGAGGCCTGACTGATGCAGGGAAGGCACCCCAAAAAGAGGGGTGCCTCTGCCAGTCTGCTGTGTCTCTCCGTGCAACTGGGTATGCAATCATATCCATATGGCTATGCATGCATGCCCTTTTGCAGCAGGTGAGGAGAGGAGACCCCCATGTATGAGGGGTCTCCAGGAGCCTGCTTTCCCTAGTGGGTGAGGATAGGAGGCACCCCCTCAAAATAAGAGGTGCCTCCAGGAGCCCGCTACCCCCCCAAACCAGTTTAACGACAGATGAAAAAACAAAAAATGAAAAGACAAATTTTTGCGAAGTTTCGCAAAAACGGAAACGAGCCGACACAGGCCGCCTCCGACACACGACAACTCGAAAACATCATTTTCCCTAGTCGTGCCCATCTCTACTATTTATCTTTCTATTTGTATATCTATTTCCATTTCTATTTCTATTTCAAGTACCCTATCCTCTAGTACCCTATCTATCCTATAGTACCCTAGTACCCTCCATCTTTCTATTTCTCTTTCTCCTCCCTGGAACCTTTGCTGAGAGATAAAAGTACCAGGCTGAAAGAATACCTCCATGTTGTTCCCCGCCGTTCTGGCTCCGTGGCTTTGCCGCATGCATGCGTGGACTCTTTCTCCACTGGGTTGGTGGAAGTGGTCTCCTGGGTAGTCAAAACTGGCCTCTAAAGTAGGTGGCTGAAATAATCCCTCCCCGTTGTTCCCCGCCATTCTGGCTTTGTGGTGGCTTTGCCGCATGCGTGGACTGTGTCTCCACTGGGTTGGTGGAAGTAGTCTCCTTCCTGGAACCTTCTATTTCTCTTTCTAGTTCCCTATTTGTATTTATCCTTCTATTTGTATATCTATTTCCATTTCTATTTCTATTTCAAGTACCCTATCCTCTAGTACCCTATCTATCCTATAGTACCCTAGTATCCTCCATGTTTCTATTTCTCTTTCTGACTTTGTGGCTTTGCCACGTGTGTGTGTGGACTCTGTCTCCACTGGGTTGGTGGAAGTGGTCTCCTTCCTGGAACCTTCTATTTCTCTTTCTAGTTCCCTATTTGTATTTATCCTTCTATTTGTATATCTATTTCCATTTCTATTTCTATTTCAAGTACCCTATCCTCTAGTACCCTATCTATCCTATAGTACCCTAGTATCCTCCATGTTTCTATTTCTCTTTCTGACTTTGTGGCTTTGCCACGTGTGTGTGTGGACTCTGTCTCCACTGGGTTGGTGGAAGTGGTCTCCTGGATTTGAAAGCTGGCCTCCAAAGTAGGTGGCTAAAAGATTCCTTCCCCAAACTTCCCTGCCATTCTGGCTTCGTGGCTTTGCTGTAAGCAGACAAGAGCAGCTGAAGGTGGGCCCACATGTCCGGATCATGCTGAGAGGGAGGGAAGCCTCTGCCCGCGGCCACCTGAGACAACACCGAGGTGACTTCCAGCGACATGGCAGGGAAGCCGGACGAGGTGGAGGGCAGCAGAGGGTCTCTGCCCTGGAGATGAGCCTCGAAATGCGCAACCTGGTCAAGGAGTGAGGTCTACTCTGCTCGCTCAATGAGCGAACTGGTCTCCTCGGGATACTCCAACTGGCGATGATTCCCTGAGAGATTGAGGGGAACTCATCCGGATGATTTTTTTGGGGGAGCATCTGAATCTCTGACCACTGGGCAGTCAAAACTCTGGCTTGGTGGCCTCCAAAGTAGGTGGCTGAAAGAATCCCTCCCCGTTGTTCCCCAACATTCTGGCTTCTTTGCTGCATGTGTGGACTCTGTGTCTCCACTGGGTTGGTGGAAGTGGTCTCCTGGGTAGTCAAAATGGGCCTCCAAAGTAGGTGGCTGAAAGAAACCCTCCCCGTTGTTCCCCGCCGTTCTGGCTTCTTTCCTGCATGCATGGACTCTGTGTCTCCACTGGGTTGGTGGAACTGGTCTCCTGAGTAGTCAAAACTGGCCTCCAAAGTAGGGGCTGAAAGAATCCCTCCCCGTTGTTCCCCACCGTTCTGGCTTTGTGGCTTCTTTGTCGCATGCGTGCGTAGACTCTGTGTCTCCACTGAGTTGGTGGAAGTGGTCTCCTCCCTGAAAGCTTTGTTGAGAGAGAAAAGTTCCAGGCCAGAAACAATCCTTCCCCGTTATTCCCCGCCGTTCTGGCTTCTTTGCTGCGTGCGTGGACTCTGTGTCTCCACTGGGTTGGTGGAAGTGGTCTCCTTCCTGGAACCTTCTATTTCTCTTTCTAGTTCCCTATTTGTATTTATCCTTTCTATTTGTATATCTATTTCCATTTCTATTTCTATTTCAAGTACTCTATCCTCTAGTACCCTATCTATTCTATAGTACCCTAGTACCCTCCATCTTTCTATTTCTCTTTCTCCTCCCTGTAACCTTCGCTGAGAGATAAAAGTACCAGGCTGAAAGAATCCCTCCCCGTTGTTCCCTGCCGTTCTGGCTTCTTTGCTGCGTGCGTGGACTCTGTGTCTCCACTGGGTTGGTAGAAGTGGTCTCCTGGGTAGTCAAAACTGGCCTCCAAAGTAGGGGCTGAAAGAATCCCTCCCCGTTGTTCCCCGCCATTCTGGCTTCATGGCTTTGTCGTGTGTATGATGTGTGGATTCTGTCTCCTCTGGGTTGTTGGAACTGGTCTCCTCACTGAAAGCTTTGCTGACAGATAAAAGTACCTGGCCGGAAAGAATCCCTCCCCGTTGTTCCCCGCCGTTCTGGCTTCGTGGCTTTGCCACGTGCATGCATTGACTCTGTCTCCACTGGGTTGGTGGAACTGGTCTCCTGGGTAGTCAAAACTGGCCTCCAAAGTAGGGGCTGTAAGAATCCCTCCCCGTTGTTCCCCGCCATTCTGGCTTCTTTGCTGCATGCGTGGACTCTGTGTCTCCACTGGGTGGGTGGAACTGGTCTCCTGGGTAGTCAAAACTGGCCTCCAAAGTAGGCAGATGAAATAATCCCTCCCCGTTGTTCCCCGCCATTCTGGCTTCTTTGCTGCATGCGTGGATGCTGTGTCTCCAGTGGGTTGGTGGAAGTGGTCTCCTGGGTAGTCAAAACTGGCCTCCAAAGTAGGCGGATGAAATAATCCCTCCCCGTTGTTCCCCGCCATTCTGGCTTCGTGGCTTTGCCGCGTGCATGCGTGGACTCTGTGTCTCCACAGGGTTGGTGGAGCTGGTCTCCTGGATATGAAAACTGGCCTCCAAAGTAGGGGCTGAAGGAATCCCTCCCCGTTGTTCCCCGCCATTTTGGCTTCGTGGCTTTGCCATGTGCATGCATAGACTCTGTCTCCACTGGGTTGGTGGAATTGGTCTCCCGGGAAGTCAAAACTGGCCTCCGAAGTAGGGGCTGAAAGAATCCCTCCCCTTTGTTCCCCACCGTTCTTGCTTCTTTGTTGCATGCGTGGACTCTGTGTCTCCACTGGGTGGGTGGAACTGGTCTCCTGGGTAGTCAAAACTGGCCTCCAAAGTAGGCGGATGAAATAATCCCTCCCCGTTGTTCCCCACCGTTCTGGCTTATTTGCTGCATGCGTGGACTCTGTGTCTCCACTGGGTTGGTGGAAATGGTCTCCTGGGTAGTCAAAACTGGCCTCCAAGGTAAGGGCTGAAAGAATCCCTCCCTGTTGTTCCCTGCCGTTCTGGCTTCGTGGCTTTGCCACGTGCATGTGTGGACTCTGTGTCTCCACTGGGTTGGTGGAAGTGGTCTCCTGGGTAGTCAAACTGGCCTCCAAAGTAGGTGGCTGAAAGAATCCCTCCCCATTGTTCCCCGCCATTCTGGGTTCGTGGCTTTGCCGCGTGCATGCGTGGACTCTGTGTCTCCACAGGGTTGGTGGAACTGGTCTCCTGGATATGAAAACTGGCCTCCAAAGTAGGGGCTGAAGGAATCCCTCCCCGTTGTTCCCCGCCATTTTGGCTTCGTGGCTTTGCCATGTGCATGCGTAGACTCTGTCTCCACTGGGTTGGTGGAATTGGTCTCCCGGGAAGTCAAAACTGGCCTCCGAAGTAGGGGCTGAAAGAATCCCTCCCCTTTGTTCCCCACCGTTCTTGCTTCTTTGCTGCATGCGTGGACTCTGTGTCTCCACTGGGTGGGTGGAACTGGTCTCCTGGGTAGTCAAAACTGGCCTCCAAAGTAGGCGGATGAAATAATCCCTCCCCGTTGTTCCCCACAGTTCTGGCTTATTTGCTGCATGCGTGGACTCTGTGTCTCCACTGGGTTGGTGGAAATGGTCTCCTGGGTAGTCAAAACTGGCCTCCAAGGTAGGGGCTGAAAGAATCCCTCCCTGTTGTTCCCTGCCGTTCTGGCTTTGTGGCTTTGCCACGTGCATGTGTGGACTCTGTGTCTCCACTGGGTTGGTGGAAGTGGTCTCCTGGGTAGTCAAAACTGGCCTCCAAAGTAGGTGGCTGAAAGAATCCCTCCCCATTGTTCCCCGCCATTCTGGCTTCGTGGCTTTGCCGCGTGGAGACTCTGTGTCTCCACTGGGTTGGTGGAACTGGTCTCCTGGATATGAAAACTGGCCTCCAAAGTAGGGGCTGAAGGAATCCCTCCCCGTTGTTCCCTGCCGTTCTGGCTTTGTGGCTTTGCCGTGTGCATGCGTGGACTCTGTCTCCACTGGGTTGGTGGAACTGGTATCCTGGGAAGTCAAAACTGGCCTCCAAAGTAGGGGCTGAAAGAATCCCTCCCCGTTGTTCCCCGCCATTCTGGCTTCGTGGCTTTGCTGTAAGCAGACAAGAGTGGCTGAATGTGGGCCCACATGTCTGGATCATGCTGAGCGGGAGGGAAGCCTCCACCCGCGGCCGCCTGAAACAACGCCGAGACCACTTCTGCTCCATGAGTGAAGCGGGCTCCTCGGGACACTCCAAATGGTGATGATTCCCTGAGAGATTGAGGGGAACTCATCTGGATGAGTGTGTGTGTGGGGGGGAAGCATCTAAATCTCTGACCGCTAGTTGACCAGGGTGGCATTTGCTTGGCTTTACAAGGAGTGTCATGGGGAGGGGACATTGAGAGGAGTAGAGTAGGCCCTCTTCCAGATTTGGGGGAGGAACGGAATACTGTGTCTCCTGTTGCCTCTGAGAGGGGGAGGGGAAATGGGATGGATAAAGGGTACAAAACAAAACAAAACAAAAGTATAACAGGCAGACAGACCAAGTAGTGTGGCCGGTTCAGACCAAGAGAAAAAAAGAATATTGCATTCTGCCCACTTTGTTTGCTTTATTGCACAGGATGCAGTCTTATGCTATGATATATTTATTAAATATATTATTCATCACCCAGTTTAAAGTGTTTTCCGCTTGCTTTGGGTCATTGCGGGACGTCCCCATGCTCTGGGATGTCACATCACACTAAATCGCGGTAGAAACAACAAACGATGAACGAAACGTCAAAATGACAAATTTTTGAAAAAAGTTGCGACAAACGGAAACGGAACGAAACGGACCCGTTCCGACAAACGAAAAATCGAAATGTCATTTTTTCTGGTCGTGCCCATCTCTATTTCAAATATTGCTCCATTTGTGCTTCAGAGGTCTGCTTGCCAACCATAAACACCACAATGTGACTGGATTGCAACAGATACCAGACAGAGGGAACAGTGGAGAAAGGAGAAGGGCAGCCAGGATGGCAATGTAGAGTTTCTCATTGCCACCTATAGTGGCAGTGCATAAATACAAAACCAGTAAGATGGGGTGTGGGGGGGGAGAAGGAAGGCTTTTCTATCGCTGCTCATGATAAGCCTGACATACGAGAAATGGTTGGATCCCCCCTTCCTCTAGAGTAGAGTTAGCCACGGACAGTTTTGTCCCAGTTGATCCTAGTTTGTAAAAATGGCACCACAGGTGCAGCTGATCCCCTCATCCAGCTCCTCTGGTTCACATCAGCCACTCACCAGGCCCAGCATGATAGCTTCCTGTACCTCTTCAGCCGATCTTCCAGTCTTAGCAACAGTTCAGGGTTCTCTGCCACACACTCTTGGCTGATCTCCCATTTGGACAAATGGGTGGAGGAGAGAACTCTGTGCTCTTGCTTGTGACCGGGAGATTAGCAGAGGAGGCGGAACAAGCAAACAAGCTGGGCCTGATGAGGATTAGCTGAGGAGGCTTGGGTTGGGAGCAGCAGCACCTGTGCTGTCGCTTTTACGAACTGGGATGAAACAGTGCCCATCTCTAGAGCTCTTTGGTGAAATTGCTTCCGCCACAACGTTGACTGCAAATGTAGTGGAGAATTTTGAAAGGCTATTCATCCAATCCTAGAGCAAAAAAATAAAAATAAAAAAATCTGTCATCTCCATCTGTTGTTTCTTCAGACCAGACATCACATATTATCCTTCTAACATTGTTGTGTTGGCTGTTGGCTGGCTTATTGATGATGTGTCTCTCACGTGTGAACACGTTGCCTTTCCATACATTTCCTCATAGCTATTTTTGTCGTTTTAAGCCTGAGCTGCAATCATGACTAAATGGGCTTAAGGCTGCACCCTGGGCTACTAAAAATATTTTGATACTCTTAACGATTGATTAGTTCAGCAGCTCTTCATGCAGAAGTGGCCAAACGTTAACATCTTTTTTTGAGCTGGAAGAGGCACTTGGCAGGTAGTCCTGTGAGGAGGGGAGGTGGGGCCGAAAAGGGATCTTTTAAACACAAAGGCCCCGGGAACATTGTTTGATTGTAATTGGTTACATAAGTTGGTTGCTTTAAAAAAATGGTTTCTATATGGCATTTGTATTTTACATCATAAAACCATATAGTTGTGAGTTAACAGCGTAAAAGATAATTCAAGGCAGGGAACTGTTTTGGAATTAGATTAAGCCATAAATAAATGATACTTGGTCTTGAAGTTAAAGAAAACATTCCAAGACAACCTTTCTCCTAAGATGTTTTCCACCTGTTAAAGGATGTGTCGTATTTGGAGTCTTTCATAACAGTGGAAACTGTCTCAGACGTTTCAGTGGGCTCGTGCAAAAACAATACGCCAAGTTTGATTTATGAATCAAGGTGCAACAGGGGACGTGTATGCAAACAAAAACAATGAGCCCTGCTTTGGGTGGGTGGGGGAACTTATGTTGCTGATACTGCTGACATGAATCATATGGTGAGTTTACATGGGCCATGTAGGAGCCCCAGCACAGATTGATGGACCTGGGAAGCCGAGGCGATCTGTAGCTAATGAAAACGTGAAGGGGTCTTGCCTCGTGCCCTTGACCCAAAGGTAGCAGTGGTAAAATGATCCATTCTGACTTGGCAGCCTTATTTAAAACAATCCCCTAGGCTCAAATGTCACCTATTAAAATACATTCAGGAGGCCAAGGAAGTGGTGGCTGTGCATTTAACATTCCAAGCGGTTGTTGAAACAGTGGGGGAACCTGTAAAAGCCTGCAAACTGAAGCACTGGGAAGAGAGCAGAAAGCCTTTAGCAGAAGGGGAAAGAGAGGGAGAACTTATAAAGTAATGTGAGAAATAGAACTCTCCCCAGTGCACACTCACACACAGTGACGTAGCTATAGGGGGCAAGAGGGGCAGCACCCCCCACAGTGATCTGGGGGTGTCAAATGGATGCTATACGGCCACAAGAACCTTACCGAGGAAACCAAGCCTTGCAGCCTTTTTTTTTTATTACAAAAAGACATCAGTGAAAAGGCAAGCAAAAGAAAACAAACTGTGAGTACCTTTGCGAGATTGCTAACAATGGTGGTGAATGGGAAAATTTAAAGATCTATAGCTTTTCCTCAGGAGGGATAATTACCCACGGGGTAATTATCAGCCCAAAGCCAAAAGTCAAGAAGTCAAGACAAAAGGGAGATTAGAGTTGTAAACATTAAGCCCTTGCTTACAAAAACAAATGCAGAAGTTTGCAGACTCTTTACATAAGGTTTAAAGCAGCTAAACCTAATAAATACTAAGTACTAAATGGAAGAAAGTAAAATTTATGTATTTATTTATTTATTTTGAATATTGTTACCCTCCCCCTTTCTCTTTGGAAAATGACCCAAGGTGGCTTACAATAATGAAAGACAAAATACAGCCCAGAACATTAAGACATATTCAAGTTAAGAATAGGGAATAGAAGAGACATCTTAGAACATTAAAGGGTAACATTAAAGCAACAAAGAGCATGCAAAAAGAAAAAAAATCCATTATGAGGTGTGGAAACTAATATGGAAAACACTGGTGTTCTTATGAAATCAGTCAATGTAGTCATGCATGGTAATCCATATAAAAGTCACATAGTAGGTAGTCCATCTTGGAAGAAAGCAAAAGGAGGATCTTGACAGAGCCTCTTGATTTCATATGATTTTTGCATGGGATCCTTCCCAAATAACCATCAAATCACACATCCCATTCATGTCCAAATATTACACAATAATAATCATGCATCCTCCAGTGCATGGCTCCACATTGGTGCAAAAACATGGATTCAATGCACAGATCCATCTGACTTCATATGATTTTTACATTAGGTCATGATAAAACCACTCTCACATATACAGCCTATCTCTGTCCACAGATTGCAAACCAATCATGGGTCTATCAAAGCATGGCTTTGCAATGCGCAAAAACATGGATCCAAGGCATGGATCCACACAGATCTACCTGGTTTTTATCCAAGAATGCCCCCTCATGAATCTCACATCATAGAATCCACCCTTACACACAGACTGAGCACCCAAAATTAGGGGTCCATAAGTACATGGCTTGACAGTAGTGCATAAACATGGATCCAAGGCACAGATCCACATGGATTTACCGGATTTGTATTCAGGATCATCCCCAAACTGCTCTCCCATCATAGGTCCCATCTCTGCACACAGATTGCACACACAAAAATCATGGGTCCACAGTGCGCTGCTACACAGTGGTGGAAAAACATGGATCCAAGGCGCGGATCCACACGGATCTAACTGATTTTTATGCAGAATCACTGTGGTGCCATGTTCAATCTGTCTGCATAGATGGGGCCTATGATGGGAGAGTGGATTTAGTGTAGACATGGGCACGACTTGGCGAAATTCTCATTTCCGTTTCCGTTACTCGTTTCCGTTACGCAACGGAAACGGTAACGACAATTACTCCCCCAGAACTCGAACTCGAACCGACAAAAGAAAAATTGGGTCTGATTTGTTGTTGTCGTTCCTGGCATCGCAGCGATCGCGCGATGCCAAGCGGCACAGAAAAAAAGTTTTAGAAATTAAAAAAAACCCGATTCCCAGCCAAAAAAGCAGGAGAAAATATGCCTGCCTGAGGGCACCTACCAGAGGGGTGGTTTCTGGGGGGGTCCCCACTCCAGCCTTCCCCCCCTCCTGTCCTGGGCTGCTGGTACCGGGCTGGGAGGGGGCATCCTCAGCGTCTCCATTTGCCATGCGGTGCGGGGGAATCCAAAATGGCGACCGCAATATTTTTTTTTGAAATCGTGGTCCAAAAACCCACCAAAGCACCACAGAAACATGCGAAAATTAGCTATTTTAAATGCTTGAATTTTTACAGTAGCATCAGTGGGTTTTTCTTGCAACAAAACGTCTCCATTGATTTTATTTTATTTTATTTTATTTTATTTTTTTACACCTGCGCACGTGCAATGATGGGCTGGCCATGGGATGGGACCAAGCAAATTTTTGGAGCCATTCCACCAATCGCATGGCCAGGTTTTGCTGAGACTTCTGGTTGTGCCAGAGAGGGCATAAAAAGCCCACCAACCCTAATCCTAATCCTAACCCTAACCCTAACCCATACGCCAGTACACTGTGTTCTTAGTGGGCCAGAGGCACCCAGAGGTACAGCCCACTAACCCACCCTAACCTTAACCGTTACCCTAAGCGTAGCCCTTACCCCCTAACCCCATGCTCTGGGAAGTCAAGTCGTGCTAAATCGCGGCGGTAATGACAAACGACAAACGACACGACGAAACGACAAATTTTTGAAAAATTTCACGAAAAACGGAAACGACCTAAAATGGACCCGTCCCGAAAAACGACAACTCAAAAAAAACATTTTTCTGGTCATGCCCATCTCTAATTTAGTGTGATCCAATGTAAAAATCATATAAAATCAAGTGGATCACTACTGTGGATCCATGTTTTTGCACTACTGCACTCCAAGGAGTAATGACGGGGAAAGATACTCTAAAATAAATAAATAAATTATTGTATCATGCAATTCTTTAAAAATCAGGTATCAATACATTTATCTGAAAAAATGATTTAGAATTTCTATGATGGTGACATAAGGTAATGTCATGGATCCTTACGGAAACATTAAATATGTCCATCTTGTATGAGTGATCTACCTCTCAGATGCTCTGGGATTCTATGATGCTTGCAGAAGGGTAAAGAAGCTGGTGCTAACAGAATGTCAAACTGATGTCTGAGGTTGTTAATATAGCACATTACTTGATGATAAATATAAAGCTGGGTGGATCCATGCCTTGGATCCATCTTTTTTGTGTGCCATAGTGGATCCATGTGCTGATGAACCCATGATTCCTGGCATTCAGTCTGTGGGCAAAGATGGGGCCTTCGATAGGAGAGTGGTTTGTGGGTCATCCTGGATAAAATCAGGTAGATCCATGACGATCTGTGCTGCAGATCCCTGTTTTTGTGCCACTATGGAGCCATGTGCTGATGGACCCATGATTTCTTTGTGCAATTTCTGGGCACAGATGGGGCCTATGATGTGACAGAGGTTTTATTATGATCCAATGTGAAAATCAGATGAAATCAGGTGGATCTGTTCTGCTGATCCATGTTTTTGTGCCACTTCATGTCCATGTACTGGAAGACCCATGATTATTAATGTGCAGTTTTTGGACATTGATGAGATGTATGATTTGATGGTGATTTGGGAAGGATCCCATGCAAAAACTGCATACAGACAAGAGGATCCATTATTGATTTCAATAATCCACCTTTTACACAGGACCTGGCACTCTTTGAAGAACTCATGCTGTTGTATGAGAGCAATGTTGGTTGAGAGGTAACATAGCTGCAGTGTCACTTGGGACATGCTTTTTGAACCTAGAGATCTTAGTTTCTCATTAGCAAATTCAAAGGAGGTTTGGCTCAGAAATGGGTATCATGTGTGCTGTAGCCAAGGTACATTATGTGAATCCACAGTTGTTTTGTTAATTGTTTATGTAGATTTATTTCACACTCTGCCGTCTCCCTAGGTAAGGCCCAAGGCCAAATGGCATTAATTTAAAAAATGCATACTATTGTGGGCTTAAACATAGGGAATTTTGGATCTAGCCCTCTTTAATGTTATGCCTGGATAACGAAACCCAAGTGCGAGTTAGTAGACAACCAAGATGTCAAGAAATGGCAAAAGGTGTCCATCTGAAATACTTTCGTTGAAAGCAGTGAAGCTTATTTCTAGGATGGTGTGATTAAGTGTTCTTAAGGTGTTCTCTGGAGTGTGGGAGAACCATCACATATTTGTACAGCTGCCACCACCAGAACTCCAAAGGCAAAATCACAGGCACACCTGAACAACTTGGTAGTGTCCCCCTGAAGGCACCATCCTTGTGCACAACTTGTGTTATGTTGTGAAAAGCATTACTTGTGGGTGTTGATGTGAATTGTTCCCATTCTTGAGCTCATTCTTTGATTGAGGATGCCTAAGATTTGCCTGGCCTCCTCAATTGATTCCTTTAAGTCAGGCATGTCCAAAGTCAGGCCCAGGGGCCAAATGCAGCCTGTTTTCAAATTCTGAGTGGCCCACGGCTTCTTCTCACCATGGGCTCGCCTGTCACACATCCCTGCCAGCTGGACCCTCCCCATACCAGATGGAGGCGTTAGCTTGCAGTTTTATGGTTTGCCTGCCCTCCCTGCCTCTGTCCATGCCCCCAGCCACCTATCCAGCCTACCCACCCCCAGCTTCATTGCTGCAGCATCCTCCCTGCCTCCTCGCATGTTATAGAGACTTGTCCAAAGTCCGTCCCAGGGGCCAAATGCAGCTGATGCAGCCGAATGGTCAGCCCCCACACATTTTCACCTCACCAAATCTGGCCTTATTTACAAAAAGTTTGGACACCCCTGCTTTAAGTGGCCTATAAAAGACTGGTTAGTGACTTGTAATACAAAATCAAGCATAGTTATCTTGTCTGCTGTGTGATAATTTGTCGTTGTCATCGTCGTCGTCATCATCATCATCAAACTGCTCATAATTTCCTATAATTTTCACAGTAGTGAAAATGCTTTTGCAGTGTTCCATTTTTTGTCTTTGGTTAATCGAAGCATCTTCACACACTACTCTGATAAAATGTGATGCTGGTTCTGGCTTTATAATTTTATGTCCAAGAAGATAGGAAGGTAATTTATTATTTTAAAAAGAGGACAGAACTAGATCTACAAGAGTAGTGCATATATATTTGCTTTCCTTCTCCTTGCTGATTTTAAATGCTTCCAACTAGAGAATGGGATGGATCAAAAATTGTGATTCATCCTTATTTGTGATTCATTGAGGCTGATGAACTGATGAACTGACAAATCAACAAATTTCCTGTGAAATGGCTATTCATTTTGTGCCATGGCATCTAGAGTCACCAAATTTGCAAGGATGCTTCTCTGCCTATCGTCCATAAGCTCTGCTATGCACCCCAAAGAAATTTCCACCAGTAAAGTGCCCCTTAGGAACCTAAATATAGCAAACTTGCTTCTCTCAACTCTCCTCCACAATATCTCCATGTTTGGTGATAATTGGGTTGCCTTTTAGCAACTGGGTTGGGGGAAACTAATCTTCACCAAACTTGGGGGGTTGCAGAGGAGAGTCAGGGGGCACTTTTCTCCAATTTTGTCATCTCTAGGTGCTTTGAGGGGCCTTTTACAGAACTACAAAGTAATGAATCAAAACTTGTTAAAATGAATCAATTTGTATTTGTTGGGTGAATCCATTCATGATTAATAAAAATTGACAATTTTGATGAATCGGCTAAATTTGTCAGATAACATGATTGATTTTTCAGTTCGTCCCCACCTCTGCTTCCAGTACGTGCTATGCATTTACTTTGCTTCTTTTTGTATCCCAAATGGAAGAACAGTTTTTGTTACTGCAGATAAGAATTTTTGGGAGAATCCATAGAACAGAAAAACACAACCACAATGGGGACATACATATTGTTTGTCATGGTGAGAGCTGGGGGGGGGCAATTTCTACTTCCCAGTCCTCCTTCTCTGTACTCTCTCTCCTCAAGGTAGCTTTAAAAATAGCCTAGAATTTATGAGTGCCTCAAACCAAACCTGAGACTTACATGCTCAACACCTTATTTGTGTTGGCTTCACGAGTGCCAGATTTATTAGCAATTTCTTCAATATGTTGGTCACTTCACTTTTCCCCGTCCTGAATGTCACCCACCTATTTGATGACAGCCTTGCTCAAAACCATCTGTACAAACAGAAGCTTGGAGGAAAAAGTAGCTAAAACTTAGCCAACAGCTGTAGCTCGACTACAGCAAAGATGTATGACAAAAGATTTCCACCACTGGCTGTAAAACCACCACATTCTAATTTGTCATACAAGTTACGTCTGCTATTTATTTATTCTGGTACTGCAGCAGAGCTAGCCAGGCCATGACTATATGAAAGAACTGACCTACACAACCTTTGACCTTTGCCCCTTGGTGGCTTTGGCCATACGTTGGAAGCCCAAAGACTTAAGCATATACAGTTTTTTTCTGTATGGAACATGTACTGGCACCTCAGGAACATTTGATGTTCAGCTTCTGAAGAGCAGGTCTGTCTTGAGTGATCATAGTACACTGCATAATGCCAAAAGCCACTCTTAGTATGAACTATGCTTCTGGTTTGGCAGTCTGTCTTGCACTGTTTTAAAAGCACAGAAGTCTCCTTTTAGGTCTTTGTAAAATGTGTGCACTTCCTGTGTAAAAAGGGGGACAAGGTGAAAAAGAAGCATGGTGGCCTCACCCCATCAAAAATATCAATCTGATATGGAGACCTCAGACTAACTACGGAGATACCAAATGAAAGATAGGATTCACTTCAGTTTCAACAATAGACATGGGCACGACTTGGCGAAATTCTCATTTCCATTTCCGTTTCTCGTTTCCGTTACATAACGGAACGAAGAACAACAATTACTCTGCCAGAACTCGAACTCGAACCAACTAAAGAAAAATTGGGTCAGATTTGTCATTGTCGTTCCTGGCATCACAGCGATCGCGCGATGCCAAGCGGCACAGAAAAAAAGTTTTAAAACTAAAAAAAAAAAAAAAAACGATTCCCGGCCAAAAAAGCAGGCGAAAATATGCCTGCCTGAGGGCACCTACCAGAGGGGTGGTTTCTGGGGGGGGGTCCCCACTCCAGCCTTCCCCCCTCCCCGTCCTGGGCTGCTGGTACCAGGCTGGGAGGGGGCATCCTCGGTGGCGTCTCCATTTGCTATGCACGGTGCGGGGGGATCCAAAATGGCGACCGCAATATTTTTTTTAAATCGTGGTCCAAAAACCCACCAAAGCACCACAGAAACATGCGAAAATTAGCTATTTCATATGCCTGATTTTTATAGTAGCAGCAGTGGGTTTTTCTTGCAACAAAACGTCTCCATTGATTTTATTTTATTTTTATTTTTATTTTTATTTTTATTTTTATTTTTATTTTTTACACATGTGCAATGATGGGCTGGCCATGGGATGGGACCATGCAAATTTTTGGACCCATTCCACCAATTGCATGGCCAGGTTTTGACTGACACTTCTGGATGTGCCAGAGGGTATAAAATGGCGAGGCACTCCGAGAACACTCGCAGTCCGGGTTTGGATGTGGGTGGAGAGCGGGCTGTAGCTGGCTGCTGTGCTAGACTAGTTTCGATTTTGCGGAGGAGCCTTTAGATTTCAGTTAGGCAGGCAGGGAGGGAATAATTGATTCAATTGAATTTTTAGGAAATATTTCATTCCCTGTCTGCTGTGGGGAATAGCAACGCGCAGTTTATTCCTTTATGCCCCTGCAGTTTGTCAGGAGGATTTTTTTTCTGATATTGGTTTAGGTTTGACTGGGGGGGAGGTGTGGATTTATTTTAAAAATATATAAATATACTACCGTACCATTCCATACTTATTTTCTATTTTACAAAGTTCATTTTCATTTCATTGCTAGCAGTTTTCTTTATTCTCTCCTCTCCTTTTTGTGTGTGAGAGAGGATTTATTTCATTTAGTGCCACTGCTTCAAGTTCAAAGGGGAGGTTTATGGGAGGAGAGGTGTGGATTTATTTTAAAAATATATTGAATATACTACCATTTATTTTCTATTTTCAAAAGTTCATTTTCATTTGCTTGGTGGCTGGCAACAAGTTCCTTTACCCTGCCTCCAGCACAGTGCTGTGGGTTCTGGGAATAGCAAGCCTAGCAGTTTTCTTTAATCTCTCCTCTCCTTTTTGTGAGAGAGAGAGGATTTATCTCATTTAGTGCTTCAAGTTCAAAGTGGAGGTTTTTGGGAAGCGAGGTGTGGATTTATTTTAAAAATATACTAGCCTAGTATATTTTAGATTTCCCCAACCAGTGCACTCAAACACATTTGTTGGCATTGGCAAGCCAAGGGCACCTCTGAGGGAGAATAATATTTTACATTTTAGAAATACATTACAATATTATTTGTGTACTTTACTTTTACTTACATTGTTTGTTTGCTAAACTTTTTGTGAGGACACTGCAGTTAAACAACACAGGCCCATTCTGATATCAGACAGCCACCTTATTAACAGACTTGGGGTTCCATCCATCCTACTCCAACACTGTTTACTTTGTTTGTTTATCATTGTGCAATACATTAATTTACAAGCCACACCTTTTGCGTGTGCATTGCCCTCTGAGTCTGAGATCTGCCTTTCTAACAGACTTTGGGTTC
This sequence comes from Phrynocephalus forsythii, assembly GCA_029282475.1. NCBI lineage: Eukaryota > Metazoa > Chordata > Lepidosauria > Squamata > Agamidae > Phrynocephalus > Phrynocephalus forsythii. Next base: position 158,944,647 of record JAPFRF010000002.1, on the reverse strand, counting down.
CAGCTTCAGTTACTTTTGTTTACCTTTCCTTCATATTACTGCTGTACAACACACTGTGCCAGGCACCAGGCATGCACAACCTACTCCTGTACTAGTAGTGTGCTTGCTCGTTCATTTATTTGCAACAAGTTACACAAGGCACACCCTGTCAGGTCCTGGTTCCTTAGGGAGGAAGAGAGTGGAAGAAGGGTTAGGGAAAGAAAAACACAGCTCCGCTAGTGCTGAGAGTGGGAAGAGGCAGGCCACTCTGCAGGAAGTGGGGCCGTTGTGTGGGAGTTTTATCAGCCAGCGAAATAGGGCCAAGGCACAGGAGACCACCACTCGCATGGTGGGTGAAATGGTGGCCATGAACGGGTTGCCCCTCTCCTTTGTGGAGTCATCAGGCTTCAGGCACCTGATGAAGCACGTGGCTACATGGTACGAGCCTCCATCCCGGCGCACCTTCAGCAGGCGGGTGATTCCCTCCCTTTATGAGTCTGTCAGGGACATGGTCCGGGCCCTGCTGCAGGTGGCCAGAGGAAGGAAGATCCACTTCACTTCCGACCTCTGGACTGGTGAGCACCACGGATACCTCTCTCTGACGGCTCATTGGTGGCAACCCAAGGAGGTCCTGGAGCCCAGGACATCCCAAGAACAGCTGCAGGGGGAGCCACAAGGCAGCACACCAAGAGGGTATAGGGCGGTGCTTCTCCAGGCACAAAGCATGGAGGACAACGCCACAGGGTTCAACATTTCAGAGGTCCTCAAGACAGCAATGCGAGAGTGGGGATTGACTGAGGGGCAGGTCAATCGCGGATTCATGGTTACTGACGCGGGCCGTAACATGACCAACGCGGTTGAAAGGGTAGGGTTGTAGGGCATCGTGTGCGCAGCACACAGACTGCATCTGGTGGTGGTCGATGCCATTGGGGTGGGAGCACCGAAGGACTCCTGGGGTGAGGGGGCCCTGGAGACCAAGGCCTTGCTGGACAAGTGCTAGAAAATCGTTGGGCACTTCTCTCGCAGAGTCAAGACATCCAGGATGTTGTGTGAGAGGCAGGCGGAGACGGGCCGACCAGAGCACGTCCTGATCCAGGAAGGGACCACCCGGTGGAACTCCACCTACAAAATGGTCAAGCGCCTGGTGGCGCAGAGGGAAGTGGTGGAATACATCATGTCAACCACCCCAGTCCTGCATGAGTGGAGGGAGATGGACATTGGTGCTACCGAGTGGCTCGCCCTCTCCCAGATGGTGGGTATCCTGCAGCCTTTTGAGGAGACCACCCACGTGCTCAGCAGCTACAACGCCAGCCTGGGCCACGTACTCCCCCTGGTCAATGCCCTTCGCCAACGCCTAGAGGCCAGTATCCGGGAAGAAGGCAATATTCTTCCAAAGAGCAGGGCCTTGGCAGACAGGCTGCTGACTGGCGTGGATACCCGCCTTGGCCCACTAAGGAGGGAAAAGGTCTACCAGATGGCATGCCTGTGCGACCCTCGCATCAAGGGTTCCCTGGCGGGCAGCGCTGCCAACCTGAACTCCTGGAAGACGGAGCTATGCCGTCAAGTCAGGGCTCTCTCCAATCAGGGCCAGGCGTTTCCGAGGGCGCATGGAAGCCAGAGCGATGCAGAAGAGGGATCCTTGCAAGGATCCTCATCCTTCTGTACTCCAGGAGTATACACCCAGAGGCCAGGTTCCATGCCAGCAGCCAACTACCTGGCCTCTGCCCTAGCCATGGCAGTCTCCTCCTCAGTGGAGGCAAGGGAGGAAGAAGAACCGGACCCCGCTCTGACCATGGTGAAGGAGTACATGGCCGAGCCCCTCCAACCCCTCACCTTGGACCCACTCCACTACTGGGCCAGAAAGGCAGACCTCTGGCCCGCTCTTTCGACTCTGGCATTGGACCTCTTGTCCATCCCACCCACCAGTGTCCAGAGTGAGTGTGTCTTCTCCCACATGGGAGATGTCCTGAGGCCGCGCTGCTCCCGACTGGACCTGGAGACCGTGGAAAGGTTGACTTTCATCCGCTTCAACCTTTCCACGTTGGGATTACCCCAACACTCCAAGACCTAAGTCCCAAGTCGTTCTGCCATGGGTTCCTTAAATGGCCCTCCCTTGCCCTAACATCAACTACCAGGGCAACATTTATGCCGGTCCGCCTGCCTGTCTGCCTACAAGCCTGCCTGCCTGCCTACAAGGCTACCTCCCTGGCTGGCCCTGTGACTGCCTGCCTAGTGCCTAAATGCCTGCTTGCCTGTCTGCCTGCCTGCCTGCCTGACTGTATTCACGCACACACAATTGGAAGGGTCTGTATTGGCCTAATTTTTGCAGCCCTTGCCTGGGTCCAAACCAGCAAGGACCATTCTCAAAGTGTCATTTGAAAGGGTCTGTATTGGCCCAAGTTTTGCAGCCCTTGCCTGGGTCCAAACCAGCAAGGACCATTCTCAAAGTGTCATTTGAAAGGGTCTGTATTGGCCTAATTTTTGCAGCCCTTGCCTGGGTCCAAACCAGCAAGGACCATTCTCAAAGTGTCATTTGAAAGGGTCTGTATTGGCCTAATTTTTGCAGCCCTTGCCTGGGTCCAAACCAGCAAGGACCATTCTCCAAGTGTCATTTGAAAGGGTCTGTATTGGCCTAATTTTTGCAGCCCTTGCCTGGGTCCAAACCAGCAAGGACCATTCTCCAAGTGTCATTTGAAAGGGTCTGTATTGGCCCAAGTTTTGCAGCCCTTGCCTGGGTCCAAACCAACAAGGACCATTCTCCAAGTTTCATTTGGAGGCATCTGTATTGGCCCAATTTTTGCAGCCCTTGCCTGGGTCCAAACCAGCAAGGACCATTCTCAAAGTTTCATTTGGAGGCATCTGTATTGGCCCAATTTTTGCAGCCCTTGCCTGGGTCCAAGCCAGCAAGGACCATTCTCAAAGTTTCATTTGGAGGGGTCTGTATTGGCCCAATTTTTGCAGCCCTTGCCTGGGTCCAAACCAGCAAGGACCATTCTCAAAGTGTCATTTGAAAGGGTCTGTATTGGCCCAATTTTTGCAGCCCTTGCCTGGGTCCAAACCAGCAAGGACCATTCTCAAAGTGTCATTTGAAAGGGTCTGTAATCTGTATTGGCCCAATGTTTCCCCGTTGGCCATGGCTGGTCTGAGTGAGACCCTAAAACCTGCCTTCCTTGGTGCTTCCTCCCTTCCCTGGGGTTTAGGCACCAATCTGCTTAAAAAGTGGTCAGGAAACACTTTACAACAACCTACCTCAAAGACTGAGTAGCAGGGGGCTAGCTCTCCTAGTCGTCCTTCCTTACAGCCTTAAAGAAATAGCCCAGATCTTCTGCTTCCACTCTTTCTCCTTGGTTGACAAAACCCGGTCTCGATCTGGCGATAGAAACTCTGCCTCCCAAGGCAGAAACAATCCTCCCTTCTGGCACTTTGGCTTTGTGCCTTCCCAATCCCTAGCCTTGGTGGCTGGTATCCTGCAAGCCTGCCTAGCCTACATACCTGTAAACCGGACTGCCTGCTTCCCTGCCTGCCCGCCCCTCTGCCATCCTGCCTTCCTGTCAGACTCCCAGCTTTGAGCATGCCTTCCAGCTGCTTCTCATTCAACCTCCTCTAGTCTGGCCTTCTGGCCTCCCCTACTTTGTCCTCTGGGCTGGTCTGTGACCCACTAAGAAGGACTCTGGGTTTGTGGTCTGGTCTCCTTTAGAGGTGGTGGTGGTGAATGATCACCCGAGAGGGGAACTCAATCAGGAATACTGGGAAGGGGGTTAGGGTTAGGTAAGGGGGATGCTATGGCATCCGCCACTCTGTCCTCTGGGCTGCAGAACACTGTGACTCACTAAGAAGGACTGGAGTGGAATCTACTTGCGCGTACTGTGTGTATACTGTACTGCACATAACCGTGTGTTGTCCATTTCTTAGAAATAGAAGAGCTTGTCAGGAGGAACTTCCAGAGTGGGTTCATGGTGGATCTGTGAGTCTGTGTGACTCATTAAGAAGGGCATTGCCCTTGCCTATTGGCAGTTTGCTACTTGCCAGCGTAACAGCACATGGGAAGGAAGAGTCAGACAGAACTCTTCCTTGCTGTCCTTTTGGCAGCATCAAGACTCAGGCCTTTGGGTCTCCGCCACTCTGTCCTCTGGGCTGCATGACACTGTGACCCACTAAGAAGGACATCTTACTGGCGTACTCGGGCCAGTCAGCTAGCTCCTTGGCAAACTCAAGCTGGCAATGACCGTCCCCTGCTCAGGCCCTGTGGCCTCAGACTCAGGCTATGTAGCCCCCGCCACTCTTTCCTCTGGGCTGCACGACACTGTGGCTCACTAAGAAGGATATCTTACTGGCGTGCTTGTGGCACTCTAGAAGATTTCCCTGAAAGTTCCAGGCTTGGTTTTTGGAGGTGTAGGAACTGTGACTGACTACTCAGACTCACTCAAGCTATGTGGCCCCCACCACTCTTTCCTCTGGGCTGCAAGACACTGTGGCTCACTAAGAAGGGAATTGTACTTGCGTGCTGGTGGCACTCTGTCACCATTTACAAATCAAATAGAAGATTTGCCCGAAAGTTCCAGGCTTGGCTCTTGGAGTTGTGGAAACTGTGATTCACTACGAAGGGCATGGTAGTAGATTGCCGGCAATTAGCAAGTCTACCGCAACACAGCTGGGAAGGAAGAGTCAGATTCAGATTCTGACTTGCTGTCCTTTTGGCAGCCTGTGTGGTCTAAGACTCAGACTCACTCAAGCTCTGTGTCTTCTCCCTGCCTGCCTGTCAGGCTCCCGGCACTCCCGGCTTAGAGGAGGCCTTCCAGGTGCTTCTCCTTCAGCCTAACAGCACGGTTCAGTGCTTCAAGTTCAGCCTCCGAGCTGACATGCGCCCTGTCGGCCACTCCCCTCAACTTGCCCATGCAGCAACCCCGACTGCCCCCGCCTCTAGGTGGAAAATCACTTGACCAACTGTAAGGTGCAGTCATGACATCAACTATTTTGTTTAGAAATGGGGAAATCTGTCATCCTGGTTCTTCACACAATCCAGGTTGGGAAATCCCTTGGCAGAAGGAGGGGTGATTCCTAACTAGGTGCTTCTCCCTCCACCTCCTCTAGTCAGGCCTTCTGGCCTCCGCTTCTTCACTCTGAGCTGCCAAACACTGTGACTCACTAAGGAGGAAATTGTGCTTGTGTGCTAGAAAACAACCATGGGCTGGGCCCGTGTTGATTAGGCAGAACTCTGCCTTGCTCTCCTCAAGTGGCTTGCGCAGCCACCTTATGCGAAAGCACCCTGGTACTCTGCCTGACTGTCTGGGAGTGGGACAGATCAGCAGCAGTCCATGGTTCTTCAGGGAGGAAGAACAGGGAAGAAGGCCTGTGGAAAGGAAAAGACAGCTCCACTTCTGAGAGTGGGAACAGGCAGGCCTTTCTGCAGGAAGTGTTGCCGCTGTGTGGGAGTTTTGTCAGCCTCCGCAGCTCTTCACTCTGAGCTGCCGTGCCAAACACTGTGACTCACTAAGGAGGACATTGTGCTTGTGTGCTAGAAAACAGCCATGGGCCCGTGATTGACTAGGCAAAACTCTGCCGATGGCCTTGTGCCATTTTGCAGCCCCTACTCTGGCCTTTGGGCAGCCCGTAATCTGGTCTCTGGGGCTTTGCCTGCAGAACTCTCTGACCCAGACAGCGAACACAGCTGGGCTTCATGGTCTCCCTTGGGATACCGGAGCTTGCAGTAACCCGAGCGATTGAGGGGAACTTATTTGGAGGAGGGGTTTAGGGTTAGGGTCAGCGTTAGGGTTAGGGGGTTTGTTTAGGCCTCCGCTACTCTTTCCTCTGGGCTGCAATGTACTGTGGCTCACTAAGAAGGAAGGGAGGAAGCCTCCAGGCTTGGTTCTTGGTGGATACTCTGACGCACACTGACTGTGAGTCTGTGATTCTCAGGCATACTGTCTCCTCCGCCACTCTCCACTGGGCTGCCAACTGTGGCTCACTAAGAAGGAAGGGAGGAAGCCTCCAGGCTTGGTTCTTGGTGGATACTCTGACGCACACTGACTGTGACTCTGTGATTCACAGGCCTACTGTCTCCTCCGCCACTCTTTCCTCTGGGCTGCAAGACACTGTGGCTCACTAAGAAGGGAATTAGACAGCTCCGCTTCTGAGAGTGGGAAGAGGCAGGCCTTTCTGCAGGAAGTGTTGCCGCTGTGTGGGAGTTTTGTCAGCCTCCGCTGCTCTTCAATCTGAGCTGCCGTGCCAAACACTGTGACTCACTAAGGAGGACATTGTGCTCTTTCCACTGGGCTGCCAACTGTGGCTCACTAAGAAGGGAAGCATACTTGCGTATGCGTATGTGTTACGTACGTAATTACGTATACGTAATAAAAGAGTTTGTCAGGAAGTTCCATCCCTGGTCCTTGTTGGTGGATACTAGTAGTCTGTTTCACTGACTGCGAGTCTGTGGAGGAAGGGCTACTTGTCGGTTCCATTGGCAGTGCAAAGCACTGACTCACTGAGAAGGGAACGTGCCTGGTATGGGATTTTACCAGAGAAGCAGCACACAGCTGTGAAGGAAGACCCTCTGGCTTTCAGTCCTTTTTTCAGGCTGGACTCAGGCCTCAGAGTCAGGCCCCATGTGGCCCCTGCCACTCTTTCCTCTGGGCTACAAGACACTGTGGCTCACTAAGAAGGAAAATGTACTTGTTGCGTGCGTAACTGCGTACTCCTGTTTGAAAGTCCCATGTGTGGTTCTTGGTGCTGTGCTGTGTGACTCAGTCAGTACTAGTTGTTGTTGTCACGTTTTCTTTGACCCAATTTTTAATATTTTTCTGCTCACTTGTCATAATGTGCTCTCCATCACTGGTCAGTACAGTGTTTTCAAGTTGCATTCTACAATTTGGGAGATTTTTGAGACATTCGCCTCAGAGTCAGGCCCCATGTGGCCCCCGCCATTCTTTCCTCTGGGCTACAAGACACTGTGGCTCACTAAGAAGGAAAATGTACTTGTTGTGTGCGTAACTGCGTACTCCTGTCTGAAAGTCCCATGTGTGGTTCTTGGTGCTGTGCTGTGTGACTCAGTCAGTACTAGTTGTTGTTGTCACATTTTCTTTGACCCAATTTTTAATATTTTTCTGCTCACTTGTCATAATGTGCTCTTTATCACTGTCAGTACAATGTTTTCAAGTTGCATTCTACAATTGGGAGATTTTTGAGACATTCGCCTCAGAGTCAGGCCCCATGTGGCCCCCGCCACTCTTTCCTCTGGGCTGCAAGACACTGTGGCTCACTAAGGAGGGAATTGTACTTGCTTGCTGGTGGCACTCTGTCTGTCACCATATAGAAGATTTGCCTGAAAATTCCAGGCTTGGTTTTTGGAGGTGTAGGAACTGTGACTGACTACTCAGACTCACTCAAGCTATGTGGCCTCCGCCACTCTTTCGTCTGGGCTGCAAGACACTGTGGCTCACTAAGAAGGGAATTGTACTTGCGTACGACTATGTACGTACTGTCACTCACCACACCACCACCAAGAGTATGTCAGAAAGTGCCATGTGTGGTTCATGGTGGTACTAGTACTCACAGTCATAAAGAAGGGCTGAAAACCTGTGGCCTCCGGTTCGCAGCCTTGTGGCCTCAGACTCAGGCTATGTGTCCTCCGCTACTCTTCACTCTGGGCTGCAAAACACTGTGACTCACTAACAATGACATTTTGCCTGCGTACTGGGAGTTTGCTGGGATAATAGCACACACCTTGGACTTTGTGGCCTTGTGGCCTCCCTTTCGCAGGGCCCTGTGGTCTCAGACTCAGCCCTTTTGGGCTCCCCTACTCTGTCCTCTGGGCTGAAAGACACTGTGACCCACTAAGAAGGACACATTTTCTTGTTAACACAGCCGTGATAAGGCAAAAATCTGCCATGCTGGCCTTGCTGGCGCCCTTACTCTGGCCTTGTGGCCTCAGGTACTCTGGCGTTGTGGCCTCCCATACTCAGGCTCTGTGTGGTCTCATACTCTGGCTGGCCTTGTGGACGCCCTTACTCTGGCCTTGTGTGTGGACGTGGACGCCCATAGTCCTCCTTGTATAGCCTAGTGGGATCTGGGCTGTAGTGTAAAACTTAGAGTTCTTCTGCCTAATCCAAGCTGTGTGCCCGTATGCCAGCACGCTGTCTTCCTTAAGAGCAACCCAGAGCCCAATCCCTACCTATTCCAACCCTAACCCTAACCCTAACCCTAATATCAGACTCTAACCGCTAGATGACCAGGGTTGCATTGGCTTGGCTTTACAGTGTGATGTGAAGCCAGGACCTTGGAGATGGGGGGGCATTGAGAGGAGTAGACCCTCATCCAGATTTGGGGAGGAACGGAATGTCTGTGTCTCCTGCTGCCTCTGAGAGGTGGAGGGGAGATGGGATGGATAAAAGCTTCAAAACAAAACAACAACAAAAAGTATAACAGGCAGCCAGACCAAGTAGGGTGGCCGGCCGGTTCAGTGCTGACCAAGAGAAAAAAAAGAATATTGCATTTCTGCCCACTTTGTTTGCTTTATTGCATAGGATGCAGTCTTATGCTACGATATATTTATTAAATATTATTCATCACCCAGTTTAAAGTGTTTTCCGCCTGCTCTGGGTCATTGCGGGATGCCCCCATGCTCTGGGTGGGAATGGGAAGTCAAATCACGCTAAATCGCGGTAGAAACGACAAACTACATGACAAAACGACAAATTTTTAAAAAATTTCACGAAAAACGGAAACGACCCGAAACGGACCCATCCTGAAAAACGACAACTCAAAAAAAAAATTCTGGTCGTGCCCATCTCTATTCAACAAGGTTCACATATTTTTGAATTTCTAGTAAAATTTATTTGATACTTGGCAGAAGTACAGAGACTCTCTGAGGAGAATAGGTTCAAGTTCCAAAATAGTCTACTGCTGTCTCATTAACTGGTACTTACAGTATCGGTAGCTTACTCTGAGGCCTTTGTAGAAGAATAAAAATGTCTCCTTACTTACAGTTGAGAACAGATCAACAGCAAACTAACCATAGACCTTCGCCTACTAAAGTGGGGGAACACTCAGCAGAGTGGTGGTGCTCTCTTTGATTTCAGTGATGAGAAGGAATGATTGGTTCGTGCTGGATAGATTGACAGTCACCCCAGCCTATAAAAGTCCTTCCCAATCATACAAATTACAGGAAGCCTGTGAGGTTGTAAAACTCTGACAAACTCTTCCTTTTATAAGAAGAAATTAATAACAGAGGCCATGATTGCCACAGCGACCACTGCATGCAAGAATAATTCCATTTGACATCACATTGCTCGCCAGCTTTAAGTAGAAACTAATCCTTCTTTGGGCATCAACTAATCGGTGAAGTTATAGATTCATCTTTGATGCCGGAGTCAACAAGCCTTTGAGCTGTATCTTTCTAACATTTCTTGGATGGATCAAGCTGCACAAGAAACTCCTTTCAGACCCCTGTCTGGCCCTTGTCAAGGCTTTCTGTTTCCTAACATCGACCACAAAATTATTTTTTGCCCCACAGAAATTAGGCTGCTAAAGTGGAAGGATCTTTGGGTGAGCAGGGATATAGAAGTTTATGTGAAGGGATTGTCAGCCCAGTACAGCTGTGGTACAGAAAAGGAAATGGGTGAGCCCAGAGGCACCCTGTTCTCTTTACTTAGCCCTGCTTGTTGGGTATGGAAGGTCCTAGCTGATACCAATTAAAAATAGGCCTGGACAGATCTTCCAATGACTGTCTCTCAGGTTGCTGCCTCCAGTAACAAACCATCTGTGCGGAAAGAACTATGGCAAATGTAGAAGCATCTGGTCCATACTCTACTCACCATGGCATCGTGGAATCATGCTGACATCTAGCCTCCTCATTCGTGTTCGACTGATCTTTTAAGGCTGGTTCATGTTGGCCTTTCAGGGGGGGCTCCTCATAATCATTCTTGGATGGACAAATTAATTGGACTCCAAGAACTCCAGCGTTGGCCGTGCCTCATTTTCTCCACACTTCTTTGCTACACTCATTTAATGCAAGCATTCCGAGTTGGTGCCATGTCTTTCCTGGTGTTTCTTAGACATCTACTTCACTCAAAAGCATCCCTAGCAGCAACAACTAGTCTTAGATAACCTGTATGTATTTTTGGCAAAAGAATTAGGGGTGGGCTGTTGTGTGCCCCCCCTACCCCAAGTGATCTGTGGAATGAAGGACTCATTTTTCAGCTGGCATTAGGTTAGCTTTGGGAATTGACAGTGTTTGTGGCGATGGAAAAGCTGGACATGGTAGGGTGACCTTTCTGTGCTTGACAACTGATAATTCATTGCACAAGCTGTTCTGGTCAAGAGTCATTGTGAACTTTCTCGGAGGAGGTGGTGACTTGGGTTATTCCTATTGGTATTTGATTTACAGCCACATGATTTCATTAAATGAAAATGTAATAACGAGAGCTCCTGCCAACCTCTTTTCCTTGAAACTGTGCCTTCCAAAATGGCAATGAGGAGGGGAGGAATTTGGTCCTGTCTTTCTCTACAGATGTTCCCTTTGCTCATGGATTTCTTTTTATTTTATTTTAAATTTTTTTGGAAGAAACAGCTTGTAAAAAAAAGTGTTTATGTTCCTCTATTAGATCACAACCGTTCAGTTTTCCATTCTGTGTTTGTTAAATGATAACCTCATCTCACCAAAAGCAACTTGAGAGCAGAAATGTGTTTCTGAATGATGCAATCATATTAGAACGAGCTTCCATTCCTGTTTGAGAATCCTGTCTTTGCTCCTTGGAAACACGTATTGTACCTCTGATTTGCTCTCTGACACTTGGAGGGGAACACAATGGTGTGCAATAAGGGATTCCACCTTTTCAAACGAATGGGGTCCTATCTCTGCATGTGGAAATGCTAAATATGAAAGAGAAGGATGGCCAGATCCCCACCCCACCCCACCCCACCCACCCCCACATCCTAATTAAGAAACGAAAAAATTCCAGAGAGATTTCTGGACTTCATGGAACTGAAAATAAATTAAACCAGCTCTGGGTATGGCCAGCATATATTCTAAAACTAGACAAACCTAATTATGTTCACTTTATGTACCAAGACTTTGTATTGACTACCTTTCATCATAAAAGGGAACAAGGTGGTTAACAAAATGAAACAACGGGGGAGAGAGAGACAACCAAGATCTGGTAAAGCCGACACATTTACTGTGAGTGCCTCCATAAGTTAGATGTTTTTCCTAATCACCGTAATCAACCTGATGAGGGTGGAGAATATGAATTTTTCATCCTCTTAACTCTTGGAAAGAAAAATGATGACAATAATGCTGTTTTCTCCTGCAGAAAGACTTCTCTCTCTGGGAGTTCATCACCACCCTGAAAACCTATTGGAAATCATGTGGGAATTCTATGAATTTCTATGCTAATCCCCCAAAATAAATGCCAAGCTGCATAGGATTTCTACCATTCCTGTGCAGAATGACATCTTTCCCGTGCAGGATTCATCTGGAAATGACAGGAAAAAACCCAAGCTGCACAGGATTGTAACAGTGCTACCTGTGCAGAAGGGTCTCTGTAAAGCAGTTTTAGAAGTGAGAGCTGTGTTGGTCCGTGTTACTATGCCAGGAAAACACAAAAGCAAAATGCAAAATAAAGAAGATAAAAATGTGTCTTGGGTCCTTTTCAAGGAGAGAGGCAGAGTAAACATATTTTAAGTACATAAATAAAGGCACTTTAAAGAGTGGGACTAGATGGCAAATATGCATGCATTAATGCACAGGACTACTGCCAGAAGAGACTGCATTTTTGATAAAGACACTTTTTTCTGGACACAAGTTGTTGACAGTGTGGCATTTCACACTTGACAGTGACCTTTAAGACCGCTGTTTTTTCCAGCTCTCCCCCCAAGAGGCACTGTTCTGTAAACAAAGGCAGTGATAGTGGCTATATTAATCCCAGACTATAGATGACATGCTAGAACAACATGGTAATAAGTATCTATAATCACCTATGGTACCACCGGTAGACAGTGAGGAGATATAACTGAGAATTTCAGTGCATACAACACAGTATTAGACCTTTGGTTATGGGATAAGAAACCTAAACTTCTATTGAGTCCATTGAGATGGGTTTTAAACATATGAATGTATTTTATCTTAGCTATCTCTTTCTAGATTTGTATCTTGTAATTTTTCTTCCTCAAAATGGCAACTTTCAGATCTTGTGAAGAGGGTCCAGGTAAAATTAACATTAACATTGAAACAGCATTCTGTGTATTTCCATTCTTGATGTCCTCTTTGTGCCAATTAATACTTTTACACAGGCACTATCTGGTTTGTCCTATGTAGAGTGCAGAGTGACACTGTTGGCAAAAGATGGCACAGATAGCATGGGTAGAGAAGGAAGTAAAAGGAGCCTTGATTTTGTGTGTGGCATTACTTGGTCATCTCATCATGATGCCAGAATAAATGTGGGGGCAGAGTTGGCATCTGGATTTGTAGCAGGGTTAAGTCCCCATCTCTGTGTCAGTATTGCAAAGCCCAATAGGTAAATATTGGCAGAGTTTCCAAACAGTTAGGCGACAGTACGTCTGTTTCATCTGAAAAACAAACTCGGCCCACGTTTGCTCAGCGCTCAATGCTGTAGCATGGCATTGTTGTCTTATCAGAGATTGGGAAGGTTTAGTGTTTTGGACTGTAACTCCCTGAATCCTCCAGCTATTGTAGCCAATGAGTGTTCTGGGAATTAGGGCTCAGAAGTAAATACAGCATATAAATAAGTAAATGGATGCTTGCCATATTAGAGTGGCCTAAGTGCTTTACAAGCAAAGCTGAAAAGCTGAATGAATAGCTAGGATAGTAATTAGAGATGGGCATAGACCACAGACTATACAAATTGTGAATTGGACTGGTTCATGGCTCGCCACAAACCACCATGGGCCTCCAGAAAAAGGAACCAGTGTGTGTGATGTATTTTTCCTTTTTGTGCCCGGGGAGGGGGGGCAATCAGGGCCGGCGCGTCCATTAAGGCAAACTAGGCAGTTGCCTAGGGCACCAAAATGGACATGGGGTGCTGGCCAGCCTGCTGCCCCGCTGCCGTCCCCCCACCGCGCATCGCCGTCCACCCGCTGTCGCCGCCGCCCACCTTCCGCCCCCCTGCCACCGCACCGCCCACCTGCCGCCCGACCCCCTGCCACCCCCCCTGCCGCCTGCCCCCTGCTGCTGCACCGCCCGCCCACTGCCCCCCCACCGCCACCATCCACCACCCGGCCCTGCTGCTGCCACTGCCGCCCGCCTGCCCACCCCTCACCTAGGCAGCCCCGTCCCCCTGCGCCTCTCGCCTATGGCGCAAAACACCCCAGCACCGGGCCCTGGGAGCAATAACCTACCTGCTCCTGTCTTCCACTACCTACCTACCCTCTTCCCCTGCCCCATCGCCTCCCTATCTGATTCTGCCGCTGCTGCCACCTCTTCCACTGCCAAAAGCTGCTGTCTTCCACCCTGCAGCCTCTGTGCATGGGCTTGCCTATCAGCTAGGTTGTGGGTGCATGCGCAGAGGGAGCAGGCCAGCTCTGGGAAGGGAAGCTAAGCCCTCCACCTCTGAGGACTGCAGCGATGGTGATAGAGGTGGTGGCAGTGGCCGTGGCAGCAAGATCAGGTAGGGAAGAGATGGCGATAGTGGCTGGGGGAGGTGATGGGCATTCCCTTTTCCCCAACTAAATGAAGCACTGGTTGGGTGGGTGGAGGGAAGGTTGCACTTCATTTTACCTTAGTAAAATGGAATCCATAAACTGCTCCGTGAAACAAACCATAATCCAGACTCATTTGTATTTTTTTCTGCTTCGTGGTCTGATTGGCACCCATCTAATACTTATCATGTGACCTTGGGACGAACTTTTTGTGTATCTTCTAGAAACCTGATCGCCATTAGCTTCTTTCAACCCAAGCAAATGGGAACTAGACTCAACCTGGAGAACACAGTTGCCTGTGATGTCCTTCAGTTAATATTTTCAGTGAACCTCTGCATTATGGCTCTCAGGAATGAAACCAAAGGGAGAGCACTTGCTACTTGGGCCATTGTCACTTGTAAAAACTGGAAGCACCCTTGTCTAGAGATGGGCAAGACCAGGAAAAATGATGTTTCGAGTTGTGTGTTGGAGCCGGCCCGTTTCGGCTCGTTTCCGTTTGTCGCGAAATTTCTCAAAAATTTGTCGTTTCGTTTGTCGGTTTTTCATCTGTCATTAGTACTGGTTGGGGGGGGTAGCAGGCTCCTGGAGGCACCTCTCTGGGGTGGGTGCCTCCTCTGGCCCGCTATGAAGGGAAAGCGGGTTCCTGGAGGCACCTCTCTGGGGTGGGTGCCTCCTCTGGCCCACTATGAAGGGAAAGCGGGCTCCTGGAGACACCTCTCTGGGGTGGGTGCCTCCTCTGGCCTGCTACAAAAGGGTACGCATAGCCAATTGGATATGCATACCAAGTTGCAGTGGCAGGCAGAGGCACCTCTCTTTCGGGTGCCTCTACTGTGACTTACGGCATACGGTGCACTTGGGCTGGGGCTGGGGAGGAACAAAGTGAGAGAGGACACCTATGGGCGCCCTCTGGCTCACTAAGAAGGGAAGTGTACTTGCTGTAGTGCAATGCGAGTACACAATTTTGGCTTAGGGTTAGGGTTAGCGCAAGGGCTAGGCTTAGGGTTACGGGTAAGGTTAGGGTGAGTTAGTGGGGTGCACCTCTGGATGCCTCTCTGACCCACTAAGAAGGACAGTGTACTGGCATATGGGTTAGGGTTAGGGTTAGGGTTTGGGTTCGGGTTCGGGCTAGGGTTAGTGGGCTTTTTATGCCCGACTGGCACATCCCAGAAGTCTCGGTCAAAACCTGGCCAAGTGGCCATGCAATTGGTGGAATGGCTCCAAAAAATTGCATGGTCCACTCCCATGGCCAGCCCATCATTGCGCAGGTGTAAAAAAATAAAAATAAAATAAAATAAAATAAAATCAATGGAGACGTTTTGTTGCAAGAAAAACCCACTGCTGCTACTGTAAAAATTCAGGCAGTTTTAAAATAGCTATTTTCGAATGTTTCTGTGGTGCTGTGGTGTGTTTTTGGACCACAATTGCAAAGTAAATATTGCGGTCGCCCCATTTTGGATTCCCCGCCCGCACCGCATGGCATGGCGAGTTGGCGAGACGACGAGGATGCCCCCCACCAGAGCAGCCCAGGACAGGAGAGGGGGGGAGGCCAGGGACCCTCCCCCCCAGAAACCACCCCTCTGGTAGGTGCCCTCACTCAGGCAGGCATATTTTCACCTTCTTTTTTGGCCGGGAATTGGGTTTTTTTTTAATTTTTAAAACTTTTTTCCTGTGCCGCTTGGCATCGCGTGATCGCTGCGATGCCAGGAACTACAATGACAAATCAGACCCAATTTTTCTTTTTTTCAGTTCGAGTTCAAGTTCTGGCGGAGTAATTGTCGTTACCGTTTCCGTTGCATAACGGAAACGAGGAACGAAACGGAAACGAGAATTTCGCCAAGTCGTGCCCATGTCTACCCTTGTCTGTTTTGTGTCAACTCCTGTTCAGAAGGCCCTTTGCCTTGACTAGGAGCTGGGTAGAGGAAACACCTGCTTGCTGTTAACCCATGTCAGTTTTTCTTTTTCTTTCTTTTATGGGGGGCTGTCAGGGGTTGGCTTCAGTTCCGTAAAAGGAACTGTCAACTTGATCCCTTCCACCTTAAGCTTAGCTACAGCAGCATGTCTTTAAATGTTCTGGTCATTGCCCCGGTAATTGTGTTTACATCATCCGAGAGAGATACCAGTAAAAAGACAAAATAGCCAAAACAGTTTAATGATTTTGGCTTGTTGTTTGAATACTTAAAGACATCTGCATCTGGAAAGAATTCAACTAATTTGTGACTAGCGCCAATATATCAATTCCATGAGTTCCCAAGTAAGTAAACAGATGTCACTGTAGCTGCCATGAGCTGGAGGGGTGGGGGAGTCAGTGAGGCCAAGGGGAGAATGGGGTGCCACAAATTAACTAATTCAAGAAGGACTTATCGGCCAAGATAGGGGGCAATGGACAAATTGTCGTTAAGAAAGACCTCTTCAGTCTTGGACCATCATAAATCCAGCCACAAGCGGACCCCAAACAATTAAACCAACATGCTAGATCTGATTTGCAAAATATAATACTGTATGGGCAGATGAAGGAAAATGGTCTACCAAGTAGAAATAAGTGGGTCCTGAAATAAACGTTTTAAATAAGTGAAACTGTTTCACTATTGCAAAAATAGGTTACAGGCAATACCTTCATAGGCCACAATTAAAATAAAAAAGGAACATTGCAAGCCTTTGAGTGCAGTCAATCACCCTTCTTCAAAGCAGGTCCCAGAAGTTCAGACAGGGTGAAAGATGTTCTTCACCAGGAGGTGACTTTTAAAGTCCTTAGTTAGATGATGTTCTTAAAATCCGTGGGTGGATGATGTTGTAGCCAGGGCAGGAGTCTTGTTAGAAGCCAGGAGGGCAGTTGTAAAAAGCTGTTTCTTAAGTCACAGTCCCGTTCTTCAAACAAAGAAACATGGGTCATATACCACCCCCTCCCCTCTCACTATTGGAGATTTGAAGACCGCAGCTGTAGGTCTAGAGAGGGGGCAGCTGCTAAGTGCAACCAGTCCAATTATGTCCAAATGGATTACAAGGATATGAGGTTTTGATCTGGAATCATACAAAATGAAAGCAAAGTGTAAAGTAAAGAGCAAACAATGGTTATTGTTTATATGGCAACATGTGCATTCCTGATTTTCATTAACTAACTAGCATAGATGACCTGGCTCGATATAAGGATTTGAGCACAGCATTTTACTCTCTACAAAGGCTTGGAGCCTAGTGTGTTTTTTGAGCAGAAGTGGGTAAATTGTTCAGTTTCTTTCCAGATGCAGATGTCCAAAACATCTGGAAGGGCTTCTTCCATACATGCCTTTCCATGCTTTCACATCTGTATGAGAAACTGCTGCCACAGTGTGCCACCTACTAAGGTCATGTTGGAAGAGAATATTCTTGATCACACCCATGCAAATAGGTTTGCAAACCTTACCACATCTACATGTATTAATTAGATGAAAGGGCAGGGTTTTTGATGGTTTGAAATGACACATCATGCTTTGCTTATAAGTTAAAGTCATGGTTTGTGATTTGAATGGGGAGTGTGTGCACATCTGTAGGCTAAGTGTAAGAAGGTTAAGAGCCCTGCTGGATCAGGCCAAAGACGTATCTAGTCCAGCTCCCTGTATCTCAACCTGGCCCCACCCAATGCATCTGGGAGCGTGCGAGACTACGAGATTTACACACACACACACACACACACACACACACACACACACACACACACACACACACACACACACACACACTGTATGCTAGAGGGTAGAGGGTGGTTTACTGCCACATATTTGTCAAGCTTCTCTGGGAGCTTCCCCCTTTTGCTTAAGATTACAGTATAAATCCTTTAAATAAAGAACTCAAGCAACAACTCTTTAGTCTGTTCCCCTTGGCACTGAATTTGAACCTCTGATTGGCTTAGATTACCTTATTACTGTTCCTCTGGTTCAACAAGCTGATCGCAGTGCTTTGTGATTTTATTATCGTTGTAGTGTGTATCCAGCCCTTGTGTTTAGTATCAGCCTAGCCGCGGTAAGCTGTACTTTGATTTCCCCACGTAGCATTATGCTTTCCTTAACCTCACACACATGCTGGCATATATAAATTTATGTGTTCGCTCTTTTTAAAATTAAAACTGAAAGTCCACAAGGGAAATTATGCAATGGGAAATAGCTGCTCCAATAAATCTGAGTCACACATTTTACTGATTATGGTAAATTTAATTATGCTATTTAAACTCCTTTGAAACAACAAAAAAGTATCAAAAGTTTCTTAGTGCATACTTTTCTTCTTTGTATCGCTCTTTCCTGGATGAAAAAATGCCATTTTGAATTCTATTTTAAAGGAGGATATCCCAAGTTTGAGTTGTTTTTATCCTGTAACGTAACATTAAATATCACACACACAAAGGCTGATATCGTACATATAATGTTACGTACTTTTATTGAAAATATCATGGTACTGTTTTCTTCCATAGAATGTCTCATATTAAAGTAATCCATTTTTTTTAAAAAAATAAAGTTTTAATTTGTTTTTTTGTTTTTTATGTGTAATGCAACATGTGTAATCCCTTTGACCCTGCCCCACTCATTCCTGCCCAGCACTCCTCCTCTCATTCTACTGGTAACCCAGTACATGTTTCTATAGTTATGAATGTTACTTATACAGGTCTTTCATCTTTCTAGCCATGCAGAGACAGCAGAAAATATTTGATAAATAAGAAAAGAACACTCTGGGATGTTTATATCCCAATTCTCACTGTGGGTGTTGTCAATTGGTGTTTTGGATGGGTCATTGCATATGGTAGCCGGAGGCTCACCCAATGGAATCATAAAAACATCGAGTTGGAAGGGTCACAAAGTCCCCTGAGTCCAGTCCCCTGCTCCACGCAGGAGAAATGCACCTCCACAAAGAGCAGAGAGAGGGAGAGAGAGGAAGAAGGGTTAATTTCTAATCCAGAACCGCCTAGATTCTGTGCGTAGGAAACCTGTGTTTTCTGGGGAAGCATTTGCTGGTTCATAATCCTGGTTGCAATCCGAAGACAGTTCTGACAGTGACTTCCATGGCAGCCATGTGATTTACGTTGCACAGGTCAGCTATCTGTTTGAAGGATAGTTGAGAACTGTTCTCTGTTTGATCATCCTGTGATAGAAGAGCCGTCTTGCCCAAGATAAACACCATAAAGATGGGAGTCCAATTGTTGGTCTGCATTAAGAATCTATATAGCAGAATAAGCAAGCACACAAGTAAAAAATATATCACCCAGTCACAAGGTCTCCTACAGAAGTGGTTCCCAACATGGGTGTTGGGACCCCTTTGGGGGGTCGGGTGACCATTTCACAGGGGTCGCCATCAGCCAGTGAAGAAAAAGACACAAACGGCTTCGGTCAGGAGGAGGAGGGGGAGGAAGGGAGCAGAGTGAGTTACAGCTCAATAGGTTGGAGGGGACGTCAATCAATGGCACTGGAAGCTGCGATTTGCTGAGGGTGCCTGTAGAGGGAAGTTCTCTATTTTACCTGCGGAAGTGGCCTGCCAAAGGGGGCTTGTGGCCTCTTCTAAGCAGGGCAAGGGGTCACAACAGCATGAGGAACTGTATTAAAGGGTTGTGGCATTAGGAAGATTGGGAACCACTGTCCTACAGCGATTAGAGCAATTGCAAATTATTGTTTCTAAGGAAGAATGGACAGAAGCAAATGTGATGCAAATAGGTGCATTAAAAAGTGACTACTCTACTTTTTGCAGACTTCATGTTTCAGGGCTAAAAGCAAGTTGTGAGATTTGCTGTCAAGTCGGAATTAAGTTTCACCAGTGTCTTGACTGACACTTAACTTGGGTTCCCCCTACCCCCAATGACTCAGACTCAGCTCACAACTCAGAACTATCCATCTCCTTCCTTTTTCTTTTTTTTTTTTTTTGGGGGGGGTTATTTTTAATAGGGATCCAAAGCTTGGACTTGATACCAACATCTTGGACTGAGGCTTATGATGTGGCACCAATGACTTGGACTTGTGCTTTGGCCCCAACATCCCTGCTAAAAGCAGGGGCCTGTGATGGGTTTCGCCAACATTTAATGGAAATTTCTTTTGAAGAAAGTGTTGGTGTTGTGTGGCTTAGAGTGTGACACGGAGAAATCCACAATGGCATCAGAAGTATGACAGTAGACGTTTTCTTTGAATTTAAAACCATGCTACTTACTCCTTTCTTCTCTTGATGCATGAGTCAGTTAGTACAGTAACCGCCCGCCTATCGCGGGGGTTAGGGACCCACCCAACCAGCGATGCTTGAAAATCCACAATATGCGGAAGTGGGTTGGGTGGGGCGTGGGGGCTGGTGCGGGGTGATGCAATATCTCCCCCCCGCCCCCCGTGCAGCTCCGAGGCTTCTCAGAGGAGCACGGGGGCGGTGTGGGGCAATGTGATCGCCCCCCCGCCTCCCTCCTGCATGGCTCTGAGGCTTCTCAGAGGGGCCCAGGAGCGGTGGGGGTGGTGCAATCCCCCTGCTGCCCCCCGTGTGGCTCCAAGGCTTCTCAGAGGGGGCGGGGGTGGCACAGGGCGATGGAATTGCCCCTGATGCCCCTCTGCGGCTCTGCAGCTTCTCAGAAGGGCCCGGGGGTGGCACAGAGTGATTGCATCGCCCCCCGATGCCCCCCTGCATGGCTCCGAGGCTTCTTGGAGGGGCCTGGGGGCAGCGCGGGGTGATGCGATCGCTCCCCGCCCCCGCCCCCCTGGTGTGGCTCTGAGGATTCTTGGAGGGGCCCCATGGGGTGATGCGATCGCCCCCTGCTGTGCCCGCGCAGCCCCAAGGTGCAGGTACTGCGATCCCGCAAAATAGTGGAACTGCAGTACCTGAACCGCGAAATGGCAGGGGGTGACTGTAGTTGCAATGGGGAGAGCAAGGCTTAGGTACATCACAGGCATGTAATAGGCAGGGCTCAGACTGGAGTTCAGGAGCCCTTGGAAACAGCACGGTTGGGTGGAGAGGACACGTTGGATGAATGAAGTAGATAGAAGAGCTAGAATTAGAATATGGCCTTTTGAAATGTTTAGGAAATGTCCATGCCCACACAAACAGAACGGCAGCCTTGTAGAGAGATATTTACATAAACCTGTACAACAAATGGGCAACTGAGCATTTATTGACCTCCCAAAAGGCTGAAAAGGCACAGGGATTCATTTCAGGAAAAGTTTGTCTGACCTATAGTTTGAGAGCCCTGAGCAAAGAGCAAACTCCTGAAATTCAGCTGAGTATAATTTCCGGTAGCTTTGAGTGGGGATTTCAGTCATGCTTGCCCTCAGAAGTGGGGAAATAACCACTTCTCTATTGTTGCTTGTTTGCTGTACATCTTTCACGACAAGACCTTCTCTGTAATAGTAGTAATAATAACAAGTCTTAATGAAGACTGGAAAGGAGAATCTGTGGTTTTGGAACAATATAAAGTTCATGCCCTTTCCTGGGAACGGATATTTGTTTTCTGAAGATCCTGGGTGGAAAAACTGGTTAAGAACATATAATGTTTAAAGAACATTATATGAAATGTTTTTGTTTACACTGAGGCAGTGTGCCTTGTATTAAGATAGATGTACCTCTCAGTTCCCAAGCCATCATGTGGTGTGTAGAAGAGCATTTAAGAAGGTGACCTTCCTTTGTTTCCGATGAGGTCTGTAGTACACCAACAGACTACAGGAGCATCCAGATGATGATCATGATGATAAAAGTCCAACAAACGAGAGAGAGGGAATAGAAACAGAAATGCAGGAAACCTTATTTTAATTACAACCCATAAGCTGTGAATGAGCTGCCTAGATGCCCTAAACACATCTGATCTCGCCTGATTTCAGCCACTAAGCAGGGTCGGCCCTGGTTAGTACTTGGATGGGAGACCACCAGGGAATACCAGGTGCTGTAGGTGCCTGGAGTAGGAACTGGCAAGCCATTTCTGTATCTTTGCAAAGAAAAATTAATGGGCTTGGAGTCATGAAGAGTCGGTTACGACTGTAACGACACAACAACAACAAGCTACAAATGACAGAAATGATTGTATATCGCTTTTGGGTGACACTTTGGCTGTAAATAAGTACACTTTAAATGAATACTATAGGGGCAAAAATAAGAGGAGTGGGAAGAAAGAGGAAAAAAATTAAAATCCACAGTGGTGGAGGAAAATACCAAGTCCAAAGTGTGCTTGGCCCTATGGGTGGGGCCAATAACATGCTGGGACAGATTCATGGAGGCCATGGACTCCATGAAATCCAGAGCTACCCCTGATAGCCCATCCCCAGTATGCATGCTGAAGTACCAACCACCAAAAGGTGGGGGGGACCTCAACAGTGCCATGGAGATGAACTCAGTGAGCTCTGGCAGGGAAAGTGCTGGGTCACGGGGAACACGGTAAAGCAGCACTATCCCAAATCTGTCCCGCAGTCCCACGGATAAGTGCAGGCATTTCAACCCTGGACATACTGCAGTTTTGCTGACAGAAAAAGCTTCTCTGTAAACAATGGCCACTCCACCATCCCTACCCTCCGACCTACCAAGATGCTGCACCTGAAAACCGGGGGGGGGGGACACAGTTGAGTGAGGGAAGCCCCACCTTCTGCACCCAGCCAGGTCTCAGTGAGACAAGCCAGGTCGGCCCACTCATCCACAATCAAATCATGGATGAGAGGGATCTTGTTGTGGACTGACCTGACATTGAACAGCAGACAGGATGGGTTGGAGGGACAGATGGGATGGCTCCCAGATATGTGGCAGTGGGCCAGGGGATCAGAATGGGGGACAGGCACCAAATGCCTAACTCGAGTTCTTCTCACCTGATCGATCCACTGACCACAAGCGTAGTGTCCAAGGCTCGACACCACCAATTCAGTGGCTGCTGAGAGGTAAGACAAGGGGAAGGGAAAGATATGAACTAAATAAATAAACAATAAACAACCAAACAACACAAGCTAACCCATGATGCAAAAAACCCACAATCCAACAAAGACAATACATCATCATCATCATCATCATCATCATCATCATCATCATCATTGACTGGCTGTATTTACCTTCAATGTTAGGAGGTAGGGGGCTTCTGCAAGTGAAGCAGACAGTTGAAGAAGAGAAGCATGTGTTGGCAGATTATGTAAAAAATAGTACAGAGCCAGCATTACTGGAGGTTAAGAACAAGGAGGTGTTTAAAGTAAAGCAAATAAAGGGTCAATACAGGAAAACAATGCAAATATGAGCTGATAGCTGGCACAATTAAACACTACATGGGCAGTTCCTTGAAAAAATTCAAAGGAAAAGTAGATGAGGAATAGACTTGGTTATGGCTCACCAATGGAACACTGAAAAAAGAGACAGAAGCTCTGATTTTTGCAGCTCAAGAACAAGCTATCAGAACAAATGCAGTTAAGGCTAGAATAGAAAAATCAGCTCAGTCCCCCACATATAGACTCTGTAAAGAGGCAGATGAAACTTTTGACCATATATTGAGTTGTTGCAAGAAAATTGCTCTGACTGATTACAAACAGCATCATAATGTAGTTGCTCAAATGGTCTACTGGAATTTGTGTCAAACTCAGAACTATCATTTGCCTTTAGCAAAGAACTGTTGGGATCAAAAGCCTGGAAAAGTGATTGAAAATGAGCATGCAAAATTACTTTGGGACTTCCAAATACAGACAGACAGGGTTATGGAGTATAATACCCCAGATACTGTGATTGTGGAGAAGAAAAAAGTGTGGATCATTGATGTTGCTATACCAGATGATAATAGAGTCACCGAGAAGCAACTTGAAAAAATTGCCTGATATCAGGACCTGAAAATTGAACTTCAGAGACTCTGGCATAAACCGGTACAAGGTGATCTCAGTGGTAATTGGCCCGCTGGATGCAGTGCCTAAAGAGCTAAGCAAGTATTTAGAAAAAATTGCAGTTGACAAAGTCACTATCAGTCAGCTGCAGAAAGCCACCTTACTGGGATCTGCTCGCATAATTTGCCGATACATCACATTGTCCTAAACACTTGGGAAGCGTTCGAGTAGTGATTGGTAATACAAAATCCAGTGTAGATAGCTGTGTGGTTAATAATAATAATAATAATAATAATAATAATAATAATAATAATAATAATAATAATAATAATAATAATAATAATAATAATAATAATAATATGGCAATATTAACCAGTCCCAGCAGCTCTAGCCTACAAGCCAGGTGATAACCAATAAGCCCAGAATCCAGCTAGTTCAAAGTCCAGTGTGATGCCAGGAGCAAGCAAGTCCATGCCCAATGAGCTAAAAGATGACGAGGACTCCAACGCCACCCCACTCTTTGGTCATTCCAGGCAGCACTAAGGCGCTCTAGACCTCTGAAGGAGGGTGACCAAGTCTGAGGCCCGAAGGCACCAGCAGGCAGATGGTTAAAAAGAGACGGATAACTTCTCCAGGGTGAAAGACCTCAGTGTCTCCCAAAAGATGGTAGTGACACTCCAGCAGAGCAGTTCAAGCCAATGAGATCCATAACTGAGCATCCTAGGAGGTGTTGTTCCTTCCCCAATCCTTCTTTATTTTTGCTAACATGCAGGGACTATGTCTGTGGAATGTAAATAAACAGTCTGTCATTTAAAAAAACAGAGAATGAAAATATATTTAATTTTTAAAAAAAAATTAAAGAGAGAACAGATCTAAATCCATTTGTTGCTCTCACTTATAATCAACTGAATCAATGGGATAAGTGACTGAATTACTGTAACTGTAAGTGTTGATTTCATAATCAGCATGGAGTCTTGCTCTTGTTGAAATCTTCAGCGGGATTTCAGCTTTAAGGGACACTCCAGTGATATCCAGTTGTGGAGATTGCTTTCAAGAATTTTGCAGATTGCTGCACCTTTCCATTTGTGTTAGTGCCTGGTTTCCATTGGCATGTGTCTTGCGCTGGGGACATGCTGGTTTGCTCTTTCCGCTGGTAATCAGACAAGAAAAGCACTGGCATAACACAGTCCCAGAGGATTCCCACCTGACTTTTTCTGGCTCCTTGCGAGGGTCTACAGTTTTTTAGGAGCTTCACTCTCCTTTGGAAGGCAGAGGAGTAGAGAAATTTTTGCCTTTCCTTTTAATTGATGCTAAAGAATGAGCAATGTTTTGAAAAGGTTTTTGTTTTAAGGGACTCTCAAAGCATTGCAATTTGCTGTCGGGTAGAAACAATTTAAAATAATTAATAAATGTAAAACTTCCCTTTCTTAGCCTCCAAAGATAAACGGCAAGGAAGATTAATATGGAAAGCTTCACATTTCTTAAGAGCATCATGAAAAGGAAAAATTTCCCCACTGTATCTCTTCTTGTTTCCTCCTGCTTCCAAGAGTTAGCCTTCATTTAAAAAAAAAAAAAAAAATTGCCACACTCTCTCTTTCTTGCCACACAAACATTTGCTTCCTCTCTTTCCTCTACAAGCAGAGGGAGGAAGTTTTTAATTTTCCACTTACTCCATATCATCAAGTGGTTAAACTGTTTAAGCCACTGATGATATGGGGAAATTGACAAGCATATGGAAGCAGAAAGCTTCACTTGGCAGGCTTACTTTGTAGTCACTCCAGAGATAAGCCAAACTGAAGTGACAAGCTACATATTCTCAGTGTCTGGAAAGTCTAGAAATCAAATAACAGAAGACAGTCAGACACTTAACATCTTATTGTAACCTTCCAAACAAGATAATTACAATGCTTCCACAATTAAGGGGGAATTTGATGGGAAGAATTTCATAAGCATGTCCAGTTATGCCTTACAACTGACTGCTTACCTTATTATTATTTTTCCTTTTCCTTTTTTGATTGTCTGATTCTGTTTTTGTTTAAGTATGATTTATCTTTTACTCTATTTTTGAATTTGTTAATATATTGCTTTTGTTATTTGTATTTAATATTCTGTGTATTTTATGTTTTAAATTGCTGTTCATAGCCCAGAGTGACATTCAGGCCAGATGGCAGTGGTCTATAAATCAAATCAATAAATACATTTTTTTACATTGAATGTGAAATGCTGTGCACACGGCAGCTCTTAAATATGAAAGACATTGCTTCAGAAAGCTGAACTGAATTTCTAGAATCCTCTGCAGTCTTCGTGGAAATCTAATACTTGCTAATTTGCCAAATTGTTAGTTTAATCGTTAATCAATTGTGCTAGAAAATTAGCCATGAAACTGATCATATTAGTTTTAAGCATTTCATTTTACTCTAAGCTACATGGCACTTTGGAGTAATAATATGGAATGAATACAGCTGTAAAACCTGTTGCTATAATGGGTTAGTACCCTATTACCCAAGAATTGAAGGCATGCAGAATTAAACAATTTCACTTAACATTTCCGACCTAGCCTATAATGTGAGAAGTTAAGCTGATTTCACCTCCAAAATGCCAGTCAATCCAAACAGCATGGGGGGGGGGGGATGGGATTCTGAGCCTGGGAAATATTTAAAAGGTAAAGGTCCCCCCACCCCGCCACACATGCATACTAGTTCTTTCCGACTCTAGGGGCGGTGCTTATCTTCGTATTCAAGCCGAAGAGCTAGTGTTGTGCAAGTCCATGGCCACGTGGCCGGCATGGCTACAAGGAAACACTGTTTTACCCTCCTGTCTTTTACAGTGGTACCTATTTATCTACTTGCATTTACATGGTTTTGAAACATCTTAGATAAAGTTTAATTGTAAAAGAGTAAACTGGAGAGTCTGAGAAATGCTCACTAGAAATGATGCATGCCACTGTCTTCAGCACGTTTCAGCTTAATGAGTTGTTATGATGGAAAGACAGGACTCCTGCCCTGTATTTCCCAGTGGGATGAATGTTGGTATACTGGGCTCTCTCTTGGAAGAACTGGGTATCAGAAGAGGTGCTGAACCCCTTTTCCCCCTTCTTCTCCTTCCAGAGTGCCCAAGGGAAACGACACTGGAAAATATGGCCTGGAATTCCACTTGTGCAAAAGAACAGTTCTGTGCTGCATTATCCACCTGCCATGGTGGTATTAATTAGGGGTGTGGAGTGGAGCGTTCTTAGTGGAAGTCCCCATCTTAACAGCTAGTTACATACCCATGTAGTACTAATAGTAGCAGGAGGGCTGGCAGTAGTAAGAATAACAGTACAAGTAGCAGCAGTAAGTTTTGTGCTCTCCCACTCCGACCCCAGGACAGCTTCCAAAAGAGAGGTCAGCTTGCCCTGGAGAAAACTATTTCAGATTGGGTGGCTTTGCTTCCCACTGGGTGCAAAATGGCAGATCCTCATCCTCCTTCTCACATACTTGTTGCCTCCACATAGGCGGTTACTTCATGTCCTTCCTCATTCTGAGATTACATTTGTTTCGTGATAACGTTCACGGTCACATGGTCTTGTCCCGGTTCTGTCCCTGTTTCCGTTTACCCATGTGTGTGATTGATGGTATCATGATGACTGTTACTTCACATCCTTGTTTCGTGACAACTTCCCTGCCTTCGTTTTCCCTTTTTTTGTCCGACCTTCTGTTTTTCGATTTTTCGATTCTCCATAAATTTGCCTTTCATGTGTTAAGCAGCAAAGTTTGAGGTTTTATGCCTTCTTATCTCTCTGCACTGCATTGCTAATGCCATAGGGAATGTAATGGCGAATGGTATTTCGCACTCCTGCAACTAGATGGAGAATGGCATGTTGCGTGACAAGCCTTACTTCATGGGTTCTCATCTTAAAAGAAGAACCGAGACAAGAAGATTCCCGAGGCCAGGGAGAGGTATGGCTCATCACGCTTAAATCCCAGTTCAGAGGCTGTGGTCGGGACACAATGGTTGTGGAGTAACATTTTCTCGTACCAGTCCCAAGCGGGACTGCAAACCATGATGAGAGGGACGTGAAGTAACTGTCATATTTGCCAACGTCAAATCTAGCTTAGCCTGTAGCTTGTAGAAATAATGGCCGTTTTCAGCCTATTGGGCTCTGATCCTAGCTTGCAAAGCAGCTATTAGCTTGCACTGCTTTCCCCAGTGAAGCAAGGGTTTTTCCAGATGTGACATCCTGAAGCACTAAAATGGAGGGAAGTGACTGCACAGAGCCGCTACTGGGGGGTGATGGTGGGGGGAGAGACTTGAATTCTTCTACTCCATGTTGGCTGCCATTCTTTTCCACAACAGTTCTGGTGGGATGCCCAGAGACAACTGGCACCCGCTTCATTTTCTCAACAGAAGGGAGGAGTGGAGCTTGTTCAGAGACCGGGTATGATTGAGCTTTATGGGCATGATAGTGGGCCCTTTTCACGCTTCCCTATTTCTTCACAGGAGAAGAAACAACTTTCAGCAGCCTTTCCCAAAGCAGAAAGGAAATTATTATTGCAGATGAAGAGTCATCGCTGTGACACGCAGGCAGGAACACACACACACACACACACACACACACACACACACACACACACACACACACACACACACACACACACACACACACACACACAAGTACTCACTCCAGAGCGTGAAACTGGCTCCTTACTATGAAAGTGGTTTCATTGTGTCTCAAAGCAAGAGGCAGCAAGAGGCCACTCTGAGCTTCCTGTGAGCAGATGTTCCTGCCCTATTGGCTGTGTTCCTGCAGAGCAACAAGCCAGAGATCAGAGGTATTTGGCCTCATTGGGCCAAGCCGTGCCCTGATTTGCATTGCCTAATTGTTCCTATTGCCAGTGGGGATATCTCAACAAACCGGTGACCATCAACCCATGACTCATCTGCTATAGTGTCTAACCCTAGTAGCTCTCCCCTTGACTTGCCATAGATATATTCCAGGGGATCTTGTGAGGTTATGTCTCTGACCTGTTAAGGGATGGACAAGCCAGAATGCCTGAGACTGTCAGATTTGGACAGCCTGGTTAAGAAACCTTAGATGAACCATGGCTTCTTGAGTACTTGCAGTACATGTAGTCGGGCATGGGGCACCACCAGCAAGCTACTGTGCCATGCTTCCTCCCCATCAAATCCTGAATTTTACTTAAATGCTGGTTTACCATCATGTGGGGATGATGGTAAGCAAATACTCTGTCTATCCTGCTGTTGCCTCTGCTGACTTATAAACTTTTTAAAGAGAGTCTTTATATAACCCTACTGCTTGAGATTCCTTCGTTGAAAATCTCAGAGATAGGAGCTTTTCTTCATTCATTTGCATTAGAGCATTCCACAATTTAAAGTTATATGAAGTATAGATAAAATTCAAACAAATGTAAACTGTTAAAATGATTAGGCTGTTTTTAAACCAGAGACTGGCTACTTTACTAGCATCATTTCAGCCTAAATCTTCTATAGTATGTGGAGTGGGGCAAAATTGGATGCACATAGATGCTGCATTGATCAAATTTCTCCACATTCCATAAAATTTGTCCTTGATCCAAGTGGACCCATTTTACTTGATTATTCTTCCATCTTCTTACTTTATTAAGGTGGTCCAGCTAGAGCAGTAGTTTACCACCTTGGTTCCCCCAGATGTTATTAGAGTAATGTTATTATAAGTGTAATAAATAAATAAATAAACTCCTCTGTCACCCCTAGCTGTGCTGGCCAGGAATTCTGGGAGGTGTAGTCCAAAGACGAGTTAACCATGGCGAGAAACCATTGAGCTAGACTCTTGCCCTGGTGGGGGACTCTCTTTGACTTTCATCTATTCACCAGAGAGCATTGTGATTGTTCTCCCTAGGTTTAGTTCTAACCACTTCTGGTGTAAAATTTGAAGCTTGAGAGATGTGCACAAAAATATTTCCTCAGTTTGAGCAGTCCAGGGGGTTGAAAATGCATGTGGTGGGTCAGCCAGCAGTGTTCTCACGTGGCTAGGGTGAAGCCAGGTGTGGACACTTGGAGAGGATTAGGTGCTGAATTCAGCTTTCTCCTCTTTTCTTTTCCCACAGAGGGTTGATGAGGATTTAATAATGCTCTGCAGTGTCTTATGGGTAGCCTTTCAGGAGCCTGGGTCACACTGAGGTTTAATGGTAACAATTTAACAGACTAATATAGGCTCTGTGCTGTGGAGAAGCTTTTGCTTAGTGCCTCGCTAAGGTGATACAACTGGGAAGGTGAGCAAAAGGCTCCCCTGGGAGATGGTCTATTTTTAATGAGTTCAAACCTCTTACACAAATTAAGTGGAATATTTTTTTAAAAAAGGGAAACAATATTGCTTCAGGTTTATTTGTTCCAGCCACTTGGTTACAGGTCCACGTGGACACAATTAATGTAGGAAATGGCTTATTTTACAAGCCCAGGACTCTCCGTTATTCTGTGGCCATGTGAAATTCTTTATCTTAATCACCCCCACATTCCAGATGGGAAGGTTCTGTTCTGGCAAAATCACATAGGAAGCTAGGGTCCATGAGTCACCCCCCCCAGAATCAGGCCCTGACAGTGAGAGCAGCTCATGGGATTCCTTTCATTTTTCTCCCAGACTAAACATTTTGAGCACATTTTACACCCATATCTATACCACTTTCTTAGCTGTTGAAACCCTTAGCAAATAAATGAAACTGGGTTAGCAGGCACAATGGGCTCAAATCCTGTAGGGATATCCTGATAGATTCCCTTGGGTGAAAAAAGGAAGGTGGGCCACTTTTGAGGTGATATTAGAAAAGGCAGAAGCTGTGTACCATTTGTTAGCCCATTAATAGGATAAACTGCCCTTCTGCATTCTAGTATTGTCAAGCTGTATCAGATCACATCAGGTGGCAATCTCAGGCTTCGAAGCCAGGTTTTTGCCCACAGTGTGGGCTGCAACAGGTCCATAATTAGTTAATAATGGGGAGGTAAACAGGAAGTGCCTGGATGGCCGATTCTATCTTCTTTCTCTACGCTCTCAGTTTTTGGGGGGAGATGGAGAGGACCTTTTATGATGGAGAGGACCTTTTATGGTTTGTCATAATCCTTGACAACCAGGTGAGAAGCAAATGTGGAAGTCTCTTTCATGACCGGAACTCCATTGTTATCTGTATTGTTACTTGAGTTGTTAACTGTAAGCACACTCCTCTCCTTAAGATACTACCGTGTGTCTACAGTGATTGCCTTTTACTACAAAGGAGAGTTGGTGGCACTGGGTCAAATCTTATGTTTTTCTGCATTGTGCTGCTCTGTCAATAATAGGAATAACCAAATCCCTAACATAATTTCCCCCCTCCTTTTGCCAAAACAACAACAACAACCTAATAAAAAGGCTTACCATCAAGGAATACTGCCTACATACTTCAGTCAATGGATGTTTCTATATATGTTAGGTGATGTTTACAGCTTTTGTTATGGACTGTCAATTTGGAGCCAATTTATGGCAACCCTAATATGTCTTTCAAGGTGAGATACTTAAGGGGTGGTCTTACTGGTTTCAGTCTCTCAATGTGTTTTCTGAATGAGTCTGTCAGTCTGTCCACTATATGACACGGAGTATCTGATATCTGTATATTTGATAAAAACATAATTAAAATAGTGGCCTAAATCCTGTTGCTTAGTCTAATAAATTGCACTAGTACAAGGGCACTAAATCAATAAGGATTTGGTGAGTCAACCCAAAGTTCTGTGAATTCAAATGGACCTACCCTAGTTCTAACATGCTTTAGTTTTGTAAGTCACAACTAGAGTTAGCCTAATTGAATTAATGAAATTTACGAAGGAGTTGACGTATCAAATCCCCACCAATTCAGTGGTCCTAATCTACCGTGAATTGCTACACTAGACAACAGGATTTCAGCCTTATACATATTTTGATGTGGTGGTGGTGAAATATTGCATTGTCGTTGGGATCCAGGGAATGGACTGGGGATTCTGCTGGTTTACTGCACTCCAAATGACCCAGTGCGTCCTTTCTGGAGCTGGCGGCCTTCATCTTGGTGGTGCTGTTGCCCCGGGCTTCTGGTCTTGGGGAATTTCAACATCCATGCTGAATTGGAGGTTTCAGGGCCAGCTCTTGAGTTTGTTGGAGACCATGACCACCTTGGACATATTCCAACATGTCATCGGTCCCACACACATGGCTGGCCACACTTTGGATCTGGTTTTCACCACAGGGTTGAGGGATAGTGGTCCAAGGTTGACTGATTTAATAACAGTCCCCTTGTCATGGTAAGACCATTCCCTGGTAAGATGCAGCCAATTCCATGGGGAGCAGGGACCCATTAGGATGGTCCACCCTTGCAGACTATTGGATCTGATTGGATTCCAAGATGTCATGGGAGGGATTCCGGCTGATCTGTCTGGTGCTTCTGTTGATGCCCTGGTCAACAGTTGGTATTCTGCCACTGCCAGAGCTGTAGACACAATTGCACCCAAATGCCCCCTCCGTAGCAAAGCCCAACAAGCTGGGTAGTACGATCACCGTCTTTGGGCAATGAAGCAAAATCGGAGGAGGCTAGAGGCCAATTGGTGCCAGGCCCCATTGGAAAATAATTGGAAAGCTGTGCACACTTTCTCTAACCATTATCTTTTTAAGGTTAGAAAGACCAGAAGGGCCCCTTTGATTAACTGGATAGACCAGGCCCAAAATCATTGTGCAGAACTATTCCAAATTGTCCACAAACTATCAAGTCATGATCACAGTGTATGGCCTCCAGATAATATTACCTGTAATCAGCCTTTTTTAAAGTTAAGGGGAGGCCTGTGAGAGAGAGAAGGTTGAGGTGGGCACGTCCGCTGAAGTAAGTGGAGAAAAAGGGAATGACTCAGGACATGGAGGAATAGTAAGAGAAGAAGAGCCAGGGAAGCTGTTCTTCAGGAGGGAAGAAGAGGAAAGAGAGACAAGAGATATGTGAATCAGAAAGAAATAGGAAAGAAGATAGGAAGTAATAGAGGGGCTGAAACTGAAGAGGTGAGAGAACTGATAAATCCAACAATAGGGAGTTTCTTTGCCATAGTGCAAGATGCAATGAATTGGAGAGCACACAGGAAGAAGAAGAAAGAAGGAAGGCAGGATCGAGGCATACAAGTGGATGAATGGACATCAAGTGGAACACATATGGCATTGCAGACTGATTGGCTAGGGATGCAGATAAAGAAAGGAGTGCAGGTGGAGGAGTGGAAAGTTGGAGGAAAGAGTGCATCTGTGCAGGTAGAAATAGTGGTAAAGAAAGTGATGTGGGATGTTGGAATACAGGTGGGAGATTGGAGAGAGAGATACATGGTTGGAAGGTTTTGGCATGTAGGTGTACAAGTTAAAATGGACAGAGATAAAGTAGGAAAAGATGTCGGGATTCAGGTGACAACTGGAGGTGGGAGGAAACTATTTAGAGAGGCGGAGACACAAACAAGAGAGCTTGAGGATGACAGGATGGCAGGTTGGAAAAGAAGTCCGTGAAGGAACACACGACTCAGACAGAGAGGCGGGTAACTCTGTTAATGAAAAGGGGACACAGACTGATAAGGAGGCATGATGGAAGGTAGACGTGGGGCTACCGTTGCCGATCCCAGCGAGCTATTTGGGATTGCCTTTACCCACTCCACCATGTTTCCCTGTAGTCAACATGGGGACATCCACAGGAAGTCAAGATTCCTGTGCCAGGGGAGCGAGTGCTAGTCTGCCTGGATGGATCCCTCGATGGGGATGAAGTTTGCAAGCGGCAATCGAGCCTCAATGCTGTGGAGCCCAGTGTGCCGGTCCGTTTCTCTGCCGCCATGCAGCACACCGCAAGTGACTAATAACCTGTTTATAAATGACTTGCCGTTTTATCATCCCCCTGTTCATCCAAATTCAGAACTCCCTGTTTTGATAGCGTACACTGATGGTTTTCAAAGCAAAGAACAAGAGAAGTCAATGTTGAATTTGTTCAAAAAAAATTTAATTGATTTTGATAATAACAAAGTGCCTAGTCCTTCTTCATCTGGGGAACCGCTTGTGGACCTACAGGGAAGCTCACAAGGCCATCCGCCGGAACCTGGATAGCCAACCTTGTTCAGTAGATTTGATTCAGACGTCCTGCACACCAGCTTGTTGTCTGGGTTTGGATTGCTTTCAGTGTGTGACATTGCACAAGGTAAACAGAGCACTGGATCATTGTCAGCCCTCCTCCTCCTCCTTAGATTCTTGCCTTGCCTGGCTGATTAAATCATCCAGGCTAGTTACCACTGAATGGGCTGTGGCTATAAGTATTCAATCCCTCCTTGAGGGTCAGGTTGCCCGTCACCTCAAGAAGACGATAACTAGATCTTTGTTTCTTAAAAAGCCAAATTTAGCAACAGATGATATTAACAAGTACAGGGCAGTCACTAATATCCCATTCCTTGGCAAAGTAGTGGAGAGGGTGGTGACCAATCAACTTCAGTCACTCTTGGAGGAAACCAGTGCCCTCGATCCAGTCCAGTCCAGCTTCAGGCCATGGCATGGCATGGAAACTTTGGTCGCTCTGCAGGATGATTTATTGAGGGAGACAGATGGGGGCAATATGTCCTTGTTGGTCCACCTCAACATCTCAGCAGCCTTGGATATTGTTGACCACAGTATCCTCCTGGGGAGGTTCTTTGGATTGGGGATTGGAGGCCTGGCCCTCACCCGGCTCTGTTCCTATTTGGAGGACTGCCCCAAGAGAGTTCAGCTCAATGAGATGGTCTCCACCCCTTGGACACTCAATTGTGAAGTGCCTGAGGGGTCAATCATCTCCCCAATGCTATTTAATGTTTACATGAGTCCTCTGTGACATGTAAGCCAGGGACTTGGAGGTTTGTGCCATCAATATGCCAGTGACACACAGCTGTACCTCTTCTTCCATCCTACTGCAGATGAAGCTGTCCTGTGCCTTGAACTCTGCCTTGGGGCTGTGGTGGGAAAACAGGCTGAAGCTGAATGTGGCCAAGATGGAGATCCTTTGCTTGGGGGCCCCAGCAGTCTGTAGGGTGGGAACATCTCTCTCCTTCAGGGAGGTAACCCTCTCTGCAGAGGAGCAGGTGTGCAGTTTAGGTGTTGTCCAATCCAGTGCTATCCATGGATCTTCAAGTGGCATATGTGGCCCCGTCCACCTTTTACCACTTTAGGCTTATCACCCAACTGTGCCCATACCTGGACTCTGGAAGCCTCACTGCTTTAGTTCATGTGCTAGTAATCTCAAGGCTCGACTACTGTAATGGCCTCTATGTGGGGCTGCCCTTGCGGCTGGTGCAGAGACTGGGTTAAAACCATATCTCCCCTACTCTGGCCACACTGCACCGGCTTCCTGTACATTGGTGTACTAGGTTCAAGGTGATGACTCTCACCTATAAAGCCCTTAATGGATTGGGACCTTGCTACCTTTCAGAATGCCTGTTTCATTAAGAACTGGCCATAATGCATGTTCTTCCCAAACCAAGTTAAGGTTTGGGAAGATCTATCACCCCAAGAAAGGCATGGAAAGAAAAAAACAAGATCTCATGCCTTTTTGGTGATTGCCCCCACTTGGGAAACCTAGCTTTTTCAACAGGCCTTCTTAAAGTTTTAGTTATACGGTTTTAGTTGTGGTTCTGACATCTCAATTTTGGTGATTGACTGCACTCAAAAGCTTGCAATGTTCCTTTTTTATTTTTAATAGTGGCCAATGACGATATCGCCTGTATCCTATGTGTGCAATTATGTTAGTTTTATTAACTTTTAATTATACTAATATTAACTTTAGATTTATTTAGATCTCTCCAGAGGAGACTCTGGGTGATTTACAATATAAAACACAATAAAACAATAAATTTTTAAAAAATTAAAAAATCTAAAAGTATACATATAAATAATTATTGGGGTATGTAATTATATGTAATTGTTTTATTTGTTGTAAGCTGCCCAGAGTGGCCAGACGGCCAGATGGGCAAGATAATAAATCTAATAAATGGAATGAATGAAATAAATGAAATTTTCTGTTTTTAAAAGGGTCAGGAAGAAAATGCAAGTTGCATTTTGAGAAACAACTCAAGTTTCACATCCCCAGCCAGCAAGAATAGGATAACGCAGTGGTTTAGCTATCTGGCTATGAAGCCAAAGACTGGGAGTTCAGTTCTTCACTGTGGTTTCTGGGAGAAGAGCCAGCCTGGGTGTCCTTGGGCAAGCTGCACAGTCCCAGCCACCACCACCACCACCCCGAACGCCCTGAGACCGGTAACCAGGTACTGGTAAACCACTTCTGAGTATGCTTGACCTGGAAAACGTGAAGAGGGTCACCAGTCACCACGAGTCAGAATTGACTTGATAGCACATCATTATTGTTGTTTTGGGTATAGTTTTAGTGGATATTTTGGAGTTGCATATTTTAGAGTTGCAGCTTATGGTTCCACAGAGACTGGAGGCAGGGGTCAAGGAATACGCAGGGATGGATACATGTGGACACATCACATTTTGGATGACATGTCACAGAGCCCCGAGTGGCCTCTTTCGTTGGGGCCTATAGGGATTTTTAATCCATGGAAATACAAGAGTTCATCTGTGAGCTTTTAGGCTTCTTGCTTTTGCTTTGCAGAACTGAAGAAACCCTTTGGCCTGCCCTCCCTTCTGCTGTGGGTCTGCTTCCAAAATCTCACCAAGAGTTTCCCCGCAGCTAAACCTCCCTGTCCTTCAAACAATCGGGAAAGTAATTTTCTTCCTTTAAGCCCACTGGATCCTCTCCCATAACCTTTGGGGTTCTCAAAGTTACCATCGCCTTATCAGTTAATCACATACCACCCCAAGGAAGAAGGCTTTGCTGGCTTGTGTCGCACTAGTCTAAACATGTCATGGCTACCGTAGGCAGGACAAATGGGCTTGATGTTTATGCAATCCAGCTGCTCTGAGTCCCTCGCTTGACTCCCACCACCAATAAATATAGCTGATTGTATATATTACACTTCAAGGTCATGTAACAGCGGCGAGATCCCATTAGGAGGGCAGGGGTGACTGACTTGTGACTTCAACAATCCCTCATAGTTAATCCAGCATTGTCGGAGCAGAAGGAAAAAAAAGAAGAAAAATGAAAGAAATGAAATCCACGGAGCTCTAAAGTGTGATGAAAAAACATCCCCATAGCTGGGTAGCAACCTATAAAGGAAGAATTTAAAATGGCAATAAAAACTTTGTAATCTAATTACAGCAGTAAAAGTGAAAGGTGAGGCCCTTCGCAGCATGATTCGTGTGCACTATGGCTAACCTCTGACATCTTGAATATATTAAGTGGTTACTTCCCCACAGAAGGTTCTTCATAAAGATCAGCCAGCCCTTGCATTGTTACTTGGTTTGGGAGCGCTTTTTGTTCCATGCTGCTTCAAATAGATTGTCCTGATGTTTAAGAAGTATGTTTGTGTGCCTTGTATATGAACATCCATACCAAATTTGCATGCTTTCAGTTATAGAATTAGATCCATCTCTCTCTCACACACACACGCACATATACATTTGAAGCAAAACAAGTTGAGGAGCCGTGTAGCCCATCGCAAAAAAACAAATACAAAAATGGAACAGGTGATAGATACCTTTAAGCTACTAGAAAAGTAACAAAAAGTTGCTAATATTTTGAGGGACAAACCCTCTTCCTCAGAGTAGTACCCATAGGTTATATCATGGCAAAAGATGGATTTGCCAGGAGTTATTTCTTAGATGTAAGGTCCTTGGCAAGATGGGGGGGGGAGCCAGGCAGTTTCTTAGTTGAGGCTCGGAGCTTGGATGTTGTAGGCTGTACCAATTGCTCTGGAGACAAAACTCGCCAGTCCACAGATCCTAGAAGGGGTCTCGCCATCTTGTACCCCTACGGCTGAGTATTAAAAACAGGCAGTCTATTTGTCAGTCCAAATAAGAATTTCCCTTTCCAAAGGACAGTGGTGACTAGAGATGGGCACGACTTAGCGGTATTCCCGTTTCCGTTTCCGTTACTCAGTTCCGTTACTCTACGGAAACGGTAACGGGAATTACTCCGCCAGACTTCGAGCTCAAACCAACGAATGAACAATTTTGGTCTGATTTGTCGTGCTCGTTCCCTGCATCGCGCGATGCCTCGCGGCACAGAAAAAAGTTTTTAAAAGTTAAAAAAACCCGGTTCCCGGCCAAAAAGCAGGTGGAAAAATGCCTGCCGTGCCTCAGGGCACCTACCAGAGGGGTTGTTTCTGGAGGTCCCCGGCCTCCCCCCCATCCCCCGTCCTGGGCTGCTCTGGTGGGACTCACCGCAGGCTCGCAACCAGCAAAAAGCCCAGTCTCGCCGCCGGCCGCCGCAATTAAAGCGCAAGCAAGCGGCACGGACGGCACAGGAAAAAACTTTTAAACTCTCCCCCCACCCATTCCCGGGCCAGAAAAGCAGGCGGAAAAATGCCTGCTTGACTAAAGGCGCAGGGCACCTACCGGAGGGTGGTTTCTTCAGGGGGTCCCGCCCCCGTCCTGGGCAGCCGGAGCCATGCCATGCGGTGCGGGCGGGGGATCCAAAATGGGGCGGCGAAAAAAACACACAAGCACAACAGAAACACGCGAAAATTTATAAACTGCCAGATTTTTCACAGTAGCAGTGGGTTTTTTCTTGCAACAAAATGTCTCTCCTCTCCTCCTCTGTCCTCCATTGATTTTATTTTATTTTATTTTATTTACACCTGCGCAAGGGCTGGCCGAGTGGCCAGCCATGTGGGAGTGGAACCATGCAAATTTTTGGAGCCATCCCACCAATCGCATGGCCACTTGGCCATGGAGACTTCTGGGATGTGCCAAAAGCCCCCTAAAACCTGCCCTACCCCCTAACCCTAACCCTAATCCTTGACTCCTTACCCATACGTCACAGACTGTTTTCTTAGTGGGTCAGAGAGGCACCCAGAGGTGCAACCCACTAGCCCACCGTAACCTTACCCGTCACTAGCCTAACCCTAGCCCTTGCACTAACCCACCTTAACCCTAAGCCAGATCTACTTGCATTGCACTACACGCAAACGATTCCCTTCTTTGTGAGACATGGTGGTGCGAGAGCCTTAGGCATCACCCTATGGCTCTGGCGGGTTCACTGGTCTCACTGTCTGCAACTGGTATGCATATCCATATGGCTATGCATGCCATTTTGCAGCAGCAGGTGAGGAGGGGAGACCCCCATGTTGAGGGGTCTCTTGGAGCCTGCTTCCCCTTCCTAGTAGGTGAGGATAGGAGGCACCCACGGGTGCCTCCAGGAGCCTGCTTTCCCTTTATAGCGGGCCAGAGGAGGCACCCACCCCACAGAGGTGCCTCCAGGAGCCCGCTACCCCCAAAAACCAGTACTAACTGAAAAAACAAAAAAACGAACCGACTAATTTTTGCGAATTTTCGCAAAAAACGGAAACGACCCGAAACGGAACCGGCCCGACTAACGACAACTCGAAAATTTTTTTTCAAGTCGTGCCCATCTCTAGTGGTGACTGTGAAGCCTTCTGAAGGCCACCCAGAGGTGAAATATGTTTCCAAAAACAGCTCTTTTTTCCTGAAAGGAAATAGAAAGGACAGAAACATTCCCAGTGAAGAACTTATTCAGTGGCTCTGGAATCATGGCAGTTGAGGGGAATGAAAAATTGGAGGGGGTGGGGGGGAGGGAAGGAGTGGCCTGCAGGAGGACACAGTGGACTGCCTGGAAGCTGAGCATGAACCTTCCACAAAACAACATTTTGTGGCTAGTTCCACTCGTAGCCTCTGATAATTTCAGCCGTTTTTTAAAAAAAATTGCAAGTGTTATTTGCCATGTATATGGGTACTATCAATGGTGCAGGGTGACTGACAAAAAAAGCAGGGCACTGGTTCTTGTGTTGCAGGACTTCCAATCTAAAATTCTAGGCAAGGAGTAGAAAAGAGAAGGAGAGCTTGGCAAGGGAAAATGTGTACTTCTACCTACTTCATTTGCTTTTTCATGAAGGTTAAGGGTTAAAGATGATTGCTTTGTGAAGATAGGCTTGGGAGAGGAATCTGGAGGGGTAAATGTGCTATTGAGGGAGACTCATATGCCCTATTCTAGGCATGCACACAAAAAATCAACACATACAAGGGGTGTAGCTTTGCTGCCTCCATCATCCTCTGCACTTGTGAAACCCTGAATATTCATGGCCTTCCATCCCATGAGGTACTTCTGTAGGCAGAGCTGTTGTCTTTTCTACACCATTGCTCCTCAGGTGGTCAGAGTGACAACTGAGAGAGAACCCTTCCCTTCCACATCAATGTTTAACTCTTCTTGAGAAAACCTGTACCTTAAGAGGGCAGGGGTGACTTTCATCTTAATATGTGGGAATGAGTGAAATATATCTACTGTCTCTGCATGTTGTATATGTCATGCCTGTGTTTTGTAAGGGAGTTCTTGGCATTAGGGCAGGAAACTGATATTGTAGGCTTGTTTCCAACAAGAGCATATAAAGTATGTTGGAAGCTTTGCAAAGGTAATGCTGATCCAACTATTCTAGTAAAAGGAAGTGTCAAAAATACATGCAAATATTACAGCCAATGAATATTTCATAGAATCGTAGAATCATAGAGTTGGAGGAAACCTCAAGGGCCATCCAGTCCAACCCATGCCATGCAGGAACCCCCATCATAGTATTTCCGACAGGTGGCTATCCAGCCTCTGCTTAAAAACCTCCAAAGAAAGAGAATCCACCACCCTCTGTGGCAGCATATATCACTGCCAAACAGCTCTAACTGTCATAAAGTTCTTCCTAATGTTTGAATTGAATCTATTTTCCTGTAGTTTGAGATCATTGTCACGCGTCCTAGTCTCTGAAGCCATAGAAAACAAACCAGTCCCTTCAGTGTGACAGCCTTTCAAATATTTAAACATAGCTATCATATCCCTTCTCAGCCTTCTGAAAGGTATGAAATGTCTTTCCCATCACATATTACACAACTCATTCTGCTGCTGTATGTCTGAAGAAGTGGACGTGTTTATGAAGCCTTACATTAAAAAATGAAAGTTAGTCTTTAAGGGCCACATGTTTTGTGTCTTTTGCTTTGTTTTGTTTTTCTTTGATTTTTGCCTAATATTGTCAAAAATCGGAAGCTTGTGGAACTTTAATTATGGTTAATTTGCTTCTTTTCACTGAGGGTAAAATCAGACAGATGCAGGTGTGTGCATCTGATGGTAATGGAGAGAATTGCTTTAAAGGGTGTGTGTGATCTCCCTTAAAGCAATCTTTACATCTGCCGGGGAATTGCTCCAGCCCAGTTCCCAAAAGTAGAAGCCCCTGTGGTGGGCCAAAAAAATCCAGCTTGGGCACAGGTGAGGATTAAACTAAAGCACCTTCCCACTGATCAGTGGGAAATAAACCCCAATGGACTGTTCCACAAGCCACCTCAACTGTGATTTATTTCCTTGTGTGGTCACACTAGTTCTGAAGAGCAACTACCCTTCTAGTTGTGTGAGTTAAAAAACAAGAGTGCACAAACCCTTCATTGGTCCACTAAAATATTAAGGGCAAGGGAGCTTTCAAGTCTGACCAGACTCTTTTTCAGGGTCATCCCAGTAGAGACTCTAGCAATGTGGCGATGTCAGGATCTGTATTAAATTAATGTGCCAAGGTGGAGACTCCAAAGTCATTTCATCAGCTTGTGGGATATGCTCTGACCCCATTATAAATGAATTTAAGATGGCTGCTCAAATTGAAGACGTCATCTGCCGCTAAACACTAAGAAGCTATATGCATCAGCACAAGGCCATAAAGAGATAGTGAGGGACAATTCATCCTCTGTTACCTGAGGTGGAAGTTGATACACCAAACTGAGGTAATGTGCTTGGAGTCATCATCTTGAGATGTTGCTTTAACACAGATCTTGAGACAGCAACATCTGGCCAGGACAATTGCTAGACTTTTTTCTTTCCATCCCAAGCATCCAACCTGAAGAAAGGTCTTCCTGGTCTTGGAAAGCTTTGCTGTTTTTAACAAGCTGCCCCAGGCTTTCAGTTCTGCATGAGGGCCACATCATTTCTCCCCTTCCTCACATGATCAGTCAGCATTTTAATGAGATACTGGATATGACAAATTAACCACACAGATCGCCAAAGTTTGTTTCACCATCTAGTGACCCAGAGGGCATTTGCCAGTTTTGATGGAAAGAGGCCTCCATAAAAAACCCTTTTGTCTCTTCACACAACTTGAAGGCTTCACACACCGTTTCACAACATGTCCAGAAATCTAAACTGTGGACGGTCATTTTTAAGGAAAATTCAAGGAAAATGCCCGCTCCGACACGACCTGGTTCATGGGTGGGGCTTAATTTGCCCAATCGCCCATCTGCCTGGTGCACAAGTTTGCACCAATCTGGGTCCTCGGGAGGCAGGCCAATGGAGGGCTTATCTAAGCCTTCCCCCTGCCTCCACCACCATTGTTCTCCTGGAGGTGATTCCCCCACTTTCCCACCCTACTGTCAGGAGAATGAGACTAGCTGGTCACTCTGGGGCTGGATGGGAATTTTTCGCAGGTACCCTCATTGGCCTTGGGTACTTGCGCTTTTTTGCCCATCCCATTCTCCTCATGGCATGGGGGTGTACTTCCCAACATTAGCTGGTCACACACCCCGGGCAGGTAGTGCAGAAGGTACAGGTATTCAGTCACAGCCTTCGTAAGTCATCCTAAGGTGCCATCCAGCCCTTGGATAATTAAATCACCCTGGCTAGGGTTAGGATTAAGTGTCAACAAGGTAATAGCAGGCCGATCCAAGGGCAGTCCCCTGGCTAGCAGATTCACTCAAGTCCAAAGTATGCTGAACAGGTTGGTGGCATCCTTTGGAAGAGTGAATCTCACAGAATACACATTGGATGGTGGCATACCTCCTGACACTACAGGTTTCAGGTCCCCTTGCCAGTTTATTTAGTTATTACTAGAGATGGGCACAAAACACCAAAATGGCATTTTGTGGTCGTTATTCAGGCCCTGGGGTCTGCTTTGTTCCATTTTCATTTTTCGGGCCCACAGGGCCCACTTCATTTCCGTTTCTTTGTTTTTCGGGTGTGGCATGCAGGCAAGGAGAGTGTTCCCGCAGTTGCGGGAGCCCTCCCAGGGCTGGGGCAAGCCTCCTGGGAGAGCTGTCCCACAGCCACGGGGAGCCGTCCCGGGGCCGGGCGCCGCCGGAGCCAGTGGCAAGCCTGCCAGCAGGAGAGCAATCCCGTGGCGACGGGGAGTCCTCCCAGAGCTGGGCACTGCACCGGTCACCACCCCCAACAGGTCGCCACCCCTGGAGCACCACCAAGCACCGCCGCCCCCTTAGGCCCCCTCCCCAAGGACTGATCTGCCATGCCATCCGCCACCCCTGTTGGGTCACTACCCCTGGAGGCCCATGCAGTGCCGCCCTAACTGGGGCCCTTCTCCCTGGGAACCATTCCGCCCTGGGAGCCGCTGCCCCAGAAGACCACCGCCCCGCCCCCCCGGGCCTAGACCCGGGAAACCTGGGGGGTTCTGCTGCAGTCCCCCCGTGCTCCAATGACACCCTCTGCTCCGGCTTCCGAGTTGGCTGCACCGTTGCCGCTTCGCCACATGGCCGAGATCCAGGAGCCCAGCCGAGAAGGGCTCGGATCCCACCTCTTCTTGCAAGATCGGCAAAGTCTCGCATTGTCGGCTCCGGCGGGGAGGGGGCAAAGGGGCTCCACCAGGCCCAGGCCCCTCTCGATGCCTTCTGCTTGTTGAATGACAGCCCAAGGCTGTCATTCACCAATTGGAGATGGCTGAACAGGGGGCTGGGATCCCGCCTCCGCACGCGGAGGTGGGATCCCAGACCCCTCTCGCTGCCCTCCGCTGCTCCATTATTCATCATACGAGCGGTGCGGTGGCAATAACGGAAACTAACAGAACCGAAGAAAATTTTCTTGGTTCTGTTCGGTTCGAGCCTGCCCCATCGCAACGGTCATTATTCATACAGTTACATAACGGAACGAATAACAGAGAACGGTATCGAAAAAATGGTCATTTTGTGCCCATCTCTAGTTATTACTATTGCTATTCAATAAAGTTGTGGCCC
The DNA here is from genome assembly GCA_029282475.1 of Phrynocephalus forsythii. NCBI lineage: Eukaryota > Metazoa > Chordata > Lepidosauria > Squamata > Agamidae > Phrynocephalus > Phrynocephalus forsythii. The sequence goes on along the minus strand of JAPFRF010000002.1, from coordinate 158,901,204 downwards.
TAATTTTCCCAACATGAAGTTGTCTTGCCTCATTATTTACGGGCTGGTTGGGCAAAGGAGTGGGGTGAGGGGTTTCAATCAATCGTGATTAATCTGCGAGTATATTGGTTGCCTTATTTGAAATGATTTAAATAAAACTACAGCAGATTGTATATTTGACATAGGTTTCATTAAGTTCAGTGCAATCCTTTCTTTTTTCTTGTTTTCCTTCATGTCATTTTTGTTGTGTGTTATACCAGGGCTGTTCAACTTTGAACAGGCCGAGGTCTACTTTTTTCTGACCCAAAGTGCCTGAGGGCTACTGCACTCAAACCTCTACTTACAAATTTTATCTGTTCAGAGCACAGGCTTATAAGTAAAAAAAAAAAATGTAAGTAGAGCAGCAGTTTCCTATAGGGACACATTGAAAACCAATTAATCCATTCTGGAGGGAATAGATTTCAATGTGCCATGGCCCTTGAACTGCCCTTCTCAGCTGAGTCAGTGGGCTGGCTGACCCAGAACATTGCTGGGGAAGTGATGGTACTTGGGATGGGGGGAGGGAGCAGTGGAGAACTTATCCCCTTACTCTTTTTATTGATGGCTGGTGGGCTACTTTTGAACCCTTCACGGGCTACCAGTAACCCACAGTCTACCTATTATGCAGACCTGTGTTATACCGTTTGAGATGACAAGTCTGAAAGTAGGGATTGTCTTGTGTGGTTTTTTTTTTCACTGTTCAGTAAACTAGCTTAAGAGTTTCCCCAGCTGTAGAGTTGGGCAGAAAGGTTTTAAACAAATAGAACAATGTATCATTGGACCAGCTGGCTGAATAGCTTAGTGAGTTAGATGTCTGGTTATGGAGCCAGGGGTTGAGAGTTCATTTCCCTACTGTACCTCTCCAAACAGCCATCCAGTGTGACCTTGGGCAAGCTGCATAGCCCCAAAAGAAAGGAATGGGAAACCACTTCTGTGTATCTGCTTCCTAGAAAACCTTTGAAAGAGTCATCGCCATAAGACAGAAGTAACTTGACAGGACACCATATTTATTATTATAATACCATTGGATAACTGTTGGATAGATTGCAATACTTAGTGCAGTCAATACTGTAGCTGTCGGTGAAGAGGATGGAAGAGAAGGCTGCTTGCCTGAAGCTTGATAATGAGAAATCCTCTTTCCCTATTAAGATTGCTATGATGCACGCGAGAATTGAGGCTCAATGGGGGGTTTTCGTCAGTGAGTGCTTGCAACTACGTTCAGCTGCTCTTGTGATTTTAAGCCCTTTGCAAATCCACAGTGCCTAATGAATCTGCCGCACGCCTGACTGGATGTTATGGCTGAGCATCAAACATACCGGAACACTCAACCGGCTTGCTTTTGCTCTAAGGTTTCCCCATACATCCCTGCACTGTCTGTGCACCTTTGTGTTTATATAGGTGGCAGTCTTTGTTTCTCTTTTGGCATTCGGTACATCCAAGGAAATGGCTTTTGCAAAGCTTGAAGACAGAAGATTTCCCCCCTCTTTTCTTCCCATCCTTTAAAACTCCACTATACTGCAGGTGTGGACAGAATGGGGCCAGAAAGTCTGGTGGTGCAATTTGGCATGTCTGAATTGAAGCCAGTGTTGTTGCTTAGATATTGAGAGGGGAAGAAAAAGCACTTTGTGGACAGTTTTGCTTCTTTTCCCATTTTTGCCTGTAGGGTATGATTTGGCTTTTCCTGAGGTACAATACAATTAATTTTTAAAAGATGTCCCATCATCTTGAGGACAGTTACTGGACAGCATAGATTTCCCTTTCAAATGTAAAGGAGACAGAAAAGAGGAGAGATTCCTTGAAACTTGGAACAGTTCCTATATTGTCTGAACGTGAATCCACAGAGGCGTTTTTATTCTGTGGGAAAGGAGCTGGAAACAATGGTCCTACCAAGTTGATGTTTCAGCTCTGTGCAATGCTGAGTGAATCAGATCTTTCCCTTTCCACAGAACGTTCAAAATTACTTTTTAAAAAGTAATTCAGCCCCATTCCTCGTTGCAGGGTTTTGAAATGTAACATGTTGGCTGAAATCTAGGACTAAGTCACCATTTGAGTAGGTGTGTTGAATCATTGGGGGTTTGGTCACTCAACAACTCTTTAGGTTGCCTTCTTCCAAAGCGGCCTATGACGTCCTACTAGATTTCCGCCGTTGTGGTTCCTTGTTATGGTGTCACAAAGAATTCAGTCAGTTCACTGCTGCTTATGTTGCTTGTTGCTCTTTCTTATTACATTATGTTAATTTTTTTTTGTAAGAAACTGATTTACGCTGTGCTCAGACATCCAGAATATTTCTAGAGTTTTCCTCATTAATCTCAGTTTGGTTTTTGGGGGGTTCAGACGACACATGTGGGGCCTCAGATTCCCACCCTCAATCGAGCTAAACTTGCACCAAAGCTTGAAAGTTGGGGACCTACTACCGTATTTTCCCATTTATAAGACACCTTCCATGTATAAGACTTTTCCAATGCAAAATTACAGTTTCACAACGGCATGGTTCTCTCCTCAGCTTACTTCCATCTATTAAACGACCCTCAATATTTACTCTAACAGTTATAAATGAAAATATAGTCTTATGCAGGAAAAAAATACTGTACTATATTTGATCCATGTTACATTCCACATTATTTGCCCACCTCATAGTGTGAACTGGTGTTTGTGGAATATATGTGTTCCTGATCCTCCATCATCCAACAGCCCAGCCTTCTGGCTGGTGTTAATTCGGACATGAAGCCTTTTAAAAAGCAATAAAGTACTTGGCACAATGTCGACTCATCTTTGAATCGTTTAGATGAAAGTTTAACATAGTTTTGGCTGCACAGGACTAACAATGAATGAATGTTTATTTACGGTTCTTAAACAAATCATACATAATAGAAAAATTATAATATGATAAAAATATAATACGATAAAACTATAAAATATATGACTGATAAATACAAAATTTGTCAAATATGACCACTTATGGTTAAAACACTGTATATAATTAGGAGAGCTCAAACCTCTATCAGTTATACATCTACGTTTGAGCATAGCAGTGTAGCAAAGCCTGGCAACACAATTTGTGATCTGAGGGGACCTATCTGAAAGAAAGAGCTTAGCGTAGTAGTTGGTAGGTCTCCCAGGTTGTTTACAAATAACAGGATATATAAACTCCTTACAAAGTTCTTGATAAAAGGAGCAGCATAAAAGAACATGGGTAAGGGATATTTTGAAATTTCCCATCCAAGAGTTTGGAAGGGAGCACATTCAGTCTGGTTAGGGAAAAGGCCCAGATTATTTTTGTAGACATTGAGCTAGAGGGGTAAAAAGACATCTTAAATATGTGACTATGCTATTGTTGCCCATCTGGCTCATGTGTTCCTGGAAATCTATATCCCAGATCCTAAGTTTGACAGGCGCTTTGGCATTGAGATAACACCATCACTATAAGGGGGTGAAAAAGAGCGACCTATCCATTGCATTTCTTTGACTACAAAAGATTTCCAATCTGACTGGAAGGTGTCTAGGAGGGTCAGGGGAACCAGACCAACAGGAAGAAACATAGGTTTGAGCCAGTAATTAATCATGAGGGCTTTTACCCATGCTCTAATGGAAACTAATCTAGTCTCCAGACATAGGGCTGCATTAGGGGTGCAAGGAAGGAGGACTAACAAGGTGCATCTGAACTCTTGACACAATATAGTGATCATGTGATGGGATCGCACAGCATCCAACAAAGGAAAAATTGCAAGATAAAAAGGAGACACTTCTGTGTGGGAGAATTTTTTAAAACTCTGACAGAACACCTCGTAGCTTTAATGTATGAATGAATCTTTATTTGCAGTTGTTAACCAAATCAAGAAATACCAAAATATCAATTTTCCAGAATAAAATGATTTGCCAGAATAAAACATTGAATTTGCCAGAATAAAATATTTTAAAAACCTTGTAAAACTTTTGATAAAAGCCACAAGATTCGAACAGACTGTTATATAAATAGTCAATATCAGAAAGATTGATAAAATAATATATTGAAGATCAAGCCAACATCAGACACCTAAGTGGAGACCACACTCTATATGACCAACTAGAGCAAGGGTCCTCAAAATTTTCAAACAGTGGGCCAGTCCACCACTCCCCAGACACCACTGGGGGCGGACCACAGACAAAAAAAAAGGCCAACATGGAAAAAAGGGGGGAGGGAGGGGCAAGTGGGCCGAGCCCCCCATGATTGGCCCATTATCATTGTGTCTCCAGGGCCCCAGCAATGCCTCCTGCTCCAGATCACCACCCTGAGGTGCCACAGCTGGGATCCCTTTGCTGTGCCTCTTCTTCTTCTTCTTCCTCCTCCTCCTCCTCCTCATCCTTCAGTGGCAGCGGCTGGAGCGGCTCTCCTTTCTTCTTTCCTTCATTGCATCAGGAAGGAGGTGGCAGCCCAGGCAAACTCAGGCCCCTCCTCACCTTCTGGGCAGCCACTCAGGATGAGGAGCAGCAGCCACAGCAAGGGCAGCAAGGCTGGTACCACTGCGCGCAGATCCAGCCGTGTGCCCTGGCCATCACATCCTCAATGTGTCCTGGAGGGAAAGCTGCCTCTTCTTTTGGCCTGGCCCGGCCTGGCCTGACTTGGTGCACTGCAAGGGAGGGACGGAAGGAGCAAGGGCTGGGAAAGAGGGAGGGGAGGCAGGAAGGCATGCCCAAAGCCACCTGCAGCCCACTCACTGGCCAAGTCCAGCCAGGCTGCGGTGCTGTCTTGACTCGCCAGCCCGCCCATCACCAACCGGGGACAAATGCAGCCCCGCCAGCCTCCCAGAAACCAGGCCCAGGCCACTGTTGGCCTTCTCTTCCCTTATCTTCTTTCTCCACCACCTCCTCCTCCCTGGTCTCTAAACCAGTGATGGTGGTGGCAGCCTCAGCCTCCGGCCATGGCTGTGCTCCCTCCTCCTCTCCCCCGACTCCACGGAGCAAGGCAGCAGCTCAGAGGGGGCTGGGTGGGCAGGAAATAGCTCTGTTTCCCCCTCGGTCACCTGCCATCCATCCCTCCAGTGGTCCACTACTATGGCTGCTCTGGCTCGGAAGGCTGGCTGACGCTGCCTCCGCCTGCCCCTTTCATTCCTCAGAACCACAATAACACAGGCGGCAGCCACACAAGGAAGACAGGTGGGCAGGGTGGAGGAGGAGCAGGGGTGGGGCCTCAGGGCCACGGAGGGAGTGGGAGACCTTGCCGCAGCCCTCCTGTTTTAAATTGCCCGGCTCGGCTGCACCCGGCGTCCCAACAATCTGGGTGGTGGGTGGGGGGAGTGCGGGACCTTTCCGTAGCCCTCCCACTTTAAATGCCCCACTAGGCAGCATGCTGATCATCTGGGAAGTAGCTGGGGTGTGAGAGAAGCGACATAGCCCACTGCTTTGAACTGCCTCAGCAATAGAAGCAGCTGCGGAGGCTGGGTTGCTCACAAAGCAGGGGGTAGGTTGGGGGGGGTTGCAATTGGTCCCAGGGGCCAGATTCAGGACCTGGGGGTGCATCTGACCCTGGGGCCTTAGGTTGAGGACCCCTGATCTAGAGCTAGAATTACTGGCAGTCATAAACCTATGTACAACTACTACAGTGGTACAAAATCTGGTGACACAATTTGAAATCTGCTGGGACCTGTCAGAAAGAAGTAACTTCACATAGAATTTGGCAGCTCTCCCAGGGAGAACACCTCTAAATATGCCCTTGAAAATTCATTTGAAAGTGACTTTTAAAATGTTAACTCATTACACTAGTAAAGCAACTCCTTTTCTGCAACTTACACTATTTTTGGAATTTAATTTTGTTTCATCAACACTGCTTCTCCACATCATAGTTCCAGGTTGCTATGTTTGGGTGTCCTGTTGGTTTTTATAGGAATGTGTTTTGTGCTTTGCACCCTTATTTATTTATATTATGTATATTATGTATATTATTTATTTACCCCACCCTTCTAGTGGCCAAGATATGCATTACCCTTTGTAATGTAACAGATACTAACTCACAGGAGCAGTCTTAATATGTTTTGTGAAGACTAAGTAGGTTGAGTTGCATTGCAAGACTGTTTCTTTATACATTTAAAACTCTGTCCTGCCCAAATAATAGTGGAGGACTAGAGATGGTCCAAATGACTGTGAGGTCAAAACAATGGACCAGTCTTCTTGGGGGAAAATAGAAGCCTGATGGAACACAATGGAATTAATATGGCTAGAAGTGCAGAAGCCCCAAACTCTTCCTATAGGGAAAGAACAGTATTCAAATTTGGGGAAATAATGAGGAAAAAAACCTCCCAGCTGAAGTGGCATAAGGTAAGTAGGTAAACGGGAGCCATTTTCTCTGGGTTTGAATAAAGCAAATTCTTGCCAAAAGCTGCCACAGTGTCATTCTGTTTGTTTGTATTGTGGCTGAACAAGAAGTCCCATGTAGACAACTGTGTGGAAACAAACGTTTCTCTTTGTTTCTTCCTAGTGTGCACTGAAGATCTGTTTAGATTTGCAGATTACATAAATAACACACACCATCTCTGAAGTAGTTTTGTTTGAAGAAAAAAAAACTATATTCAGCAACAACAGAGACACATTTAAAGAACTCAAGAGATTCTAATTACGAATGAGCAAAACAAACAAACAAGTGCAGCATTAAAGCAATATTTCGGCATTGCTCTTTATTGCTTCTTCACCCTTTCAAAACAAGGCATTTAGTTCCCCCCCCCCAAAGTGTTACATAAGACATGGGTGGACGGACTTAAAAGTCTTGTGGCATCTCCTTTGTTTTTTAATTGGAACCCCAAATTCCAGGAGCATTCGTAAGCTCTTAAGGGAAGGGATGAGATGGAACTCAAAGGGCATCATAGGTGGTGATACAGTTGATACTGTAGGTATGACACACATGACAAAGCATGTAGACCTGTTTTCATTAAAGCAACAAATTGGTAAAAATTATGGGAAGAGGTGAGCATCCCTTCCTCAATACTCTTGTCCGGATCTGTGGATGTCGGGGAAGCCACAAACAGACAAAACACACACATTTAGGATTAAATGATTCTGAATCCAGGAATTGGTTCTGCTTCCCAGGATGGAGTGGAGCTCTCTTAGCAACTTCCACGCTGTGGTAATCTGGTTACCTCAAGCTTTCTTCGCTCCAGCATCATCATCTGTGGAGACAGAAAGTGATTCTGTTGCTTCGGTTGAAACCACAGGAACTTTGGGATCCTTGCTGACTTGAGATGCTCCAGCACATTATAATGTCCTTTGTGGCTTGTTGTTGTTCAGTCGTTCAGTCGTGTCCGACTCTTCGTGACCCCATGGACCAGAGCTCGCCAGGCCTTCCTATCCTCCACTGCCTCCCGGAGTTTTGTCAAATTCATTTTGGTTGCATCGACGACACCGGCTACCATGGCATAAAACAGGGGTGTCCAAACTTTTTGCAAGAAGGGCCACATTTGTCAAGGCAAAAATGTGTGGGGGCCGAGCATTCAGCAGCATTTGGCCCCTGGGCCAGACTTTGGAGAAGTCTCTATAACATGCAGCAACAGAGCTGGGGGCGGGTAGGCTGGGCAGGTGGCTGGCGGGGTGGACAGAGGCAGGGAGAGCAGGCAAACCATAAAACTGCAAGCTGACACTTCCATCCGGTATGGGGAGAGGCCAGCTGGCAGGGATGCATGACAGGCTGAGTTGGCAGGGAGAAGAGGCTGAGGGCAACTCAAAACTTGAAAACGGCCAGACTTTGGACATGCCTGCCATAAAGCATAAACCATAAAAGTACATACGTCTTGTATGCATATAACAGCACACAGGTTTTGTTACAGAGTTAGTAAAATGTTGGTTGAATACTGGCAGGGTAAATCCAACTCGGAGGCTGGATATCTCAGTGGGGTAGGTATCCAGCTGCAGAGCCAGAGGCAGTGGCGTAGCAAGCTTTTGGAACACCTGGGGACAAAAAAAGTTGTTTTTGCACCCCTCTGGCCCTCCCCAATCCCATCACATCCACCCAGCAAAGGGGGGGATTCCTGCAGGCATTGGGTGGGTGGGCAGGCACGTGTGTGGGCTGGTGGGCATTTGTGTGTGTATGTGTGCATGCCTTACCTGTCCCATGGTGAGCAAGTCGAGGAAGAGGGGGGAGGGAGGAAGGGGCGCCACAGCCACCATGCTCCCCCACATGCCTGCCTGCATACTTGCTTTGCTGCTTACCTGGCGTGCGGAGGAGGAGGAGGAGGAGGAGGAGGAGGAGGAGGAGGAGGAGGCTGTGAAGTGGGTCCTGTCACCAACCCTTAGGTGGGGGGAGGAGGGCTGTTAGCAAGAGTGCACATGGTTTCCTCCTCCTGCTCCCCATCCAGGTGCCCCCAGATTGCTGCGCCTGGGGCAGATGCACCATTCCACCCTCCCCCAGATGTGCCCTTGGCCAGAGGTTGGGAGTTCATTTCCCCATTGTCCTTCCCAGGAGAAGAGCCAGCTTGTGTGATCTTGGACAAACTCTCCACAGTCTCCAGGGTGCCCCTGAGAAAAGGGAATGGTAAGCCACTTCTGAGTGTTCTGTACCTGGAAAGCTCTGAAAAGTGTTGCCAGAATTGACCTGATGGCCAACAATGAGGATTAGACTGAACCCAATTTGTGGCTATTTGGCCTTCTGAAATACCAATGGCTTTCCTGCGATGGTATTAGAATATCCTATGCACATCAAACCATCCTCTTTTAGAGGTAGCCTGTAGATCAGTTCCTCTACTACATAATGTGAACCCAAGCATAGTAGGTGATTCCCACCCCCTTTTCCCAGAGATGGCACTGCACAGTTAGAACAACAAGATGAGGAACCAGTGCAGTGTGAGTATAGCTTGTATAGCCTCCTTAACTACATTTCCATGGAGGTATTATGTTATGTTGAAGGTGCCTGCGTTTATCTTCCGTCTCAGCTACTGCTTGTGTATATTTCTAGGCAAAGCACCTACTAAGAAGTGTCACCCTCAGAGGGAAAAATGTCCTTCTAAAGGGGAGTCACACAAAACTATTTCAGAGACTTGGAGACTGAATATATACTTAGAGTTCCCCTTCATCCACAAGGTAGCTGAGGTAACTCAGAAGGTCAGTTGTTTGTTTGTTTTGAAGCACCAGGAAGGTCCTGCTGTCTCTTCACTCTACCTCTCTTCCTGACTGCAGTGTTGTATCAGAGATGCAAGCTGTGTAAACCTGAGAGAGAGTCAAGCACTTCATGAAGGCAAGTGCAAAGAACAGTATATTGTTTTTGAAGCAAGTCCTTCAAAAGAGATTTGGTAGGTTTCTAAATGTTGATGATGGTGGTATGTGTCATCAAGTCACTTCTGACTTATGGAAACCCTAATAGTGTTTCCAAAGTATGTGACCTGGCATCAAACTCACATCACCATTTGTAATTAAGAGTTCTGGTTATGAATCTCTCTCCTCACCTTAGTTTCTGACTAGAGCTGATTAGTGCACTAGATATCTTGATGGTCATTTACTTGGAAAGCTGAGAAAATGGAAACAGTGGGATCCATTTTCTAAACATGGAGATGATTAATGGAAAAAGATTTATACTTCACGTTAGAGATGGGCACGACCAGGAAAAATGACGTTTCGAGTTGTCGTTTGTTGGGATGGGTCCGTTTCGGGTCATTTCCGTTTGTCGAGGAAATTTTCAAAAATTTGTAGTTTCCGTTTGTTGTTTGTTGTTTGTCGTTTGTGTTGGGGTTGGGGTTGGGGTAAGTGGGCTCTTGGAGGCACCTCTCTGGGTGCCTCTGACGTCTGACCCACTAAGAAGGGAAGGGAAGCGTTTCGCATTGCCGCCGCGTACCATACATTTTTACATTATGTTAGGGTTGGTGGGTAAGTGGCAGAGGCACCTTTCTGGGTGCCTCTGACTCACTAAGAAGGAAAGCATACTGGCATACTGGCGTAGAGGTTAGGGGTAGGGGTAGTGGGCTCTGGCTGGGAGGCACTTCTCTGGGTGCCTCTGTGACCCACTAAAAAGGGAAGCGTACTTGCGTACGGATCTGGGTTAGGGTTGGGGTTAGGGTAAGGGTAAGGGCTAGGCTTAGGGTTACGGTTAAGGTTAGGGTGGGTTAGTGGGCTGCACCTCTGGCCAGCCCATCATTGCGCAGGTGTAAAAAAAATAAAATAAAAAAAATAAAATAAAACCAATGGAGACGTTTTATTGCAAGAAAAACGCACTGCTGCTACTATAAAAAATCAGGCATTTAAAATACCTAATTTTCAAATGTTTCTGTGGTGATTTGGTGGGTTTTTGGACCACGATTTAAAAATAAATATTGCGGTCACCATTTTGGATCCCCCACCACCGCGTGGCAAATGGAGACGACGAGGATGGCCCCCCCAGCCTGGTACCAGCAGCCCAGGACAGGAGAGGGGGGAGGCCGGGGACCCCCCCCCCAGAAACCACCCCTCTCTGGTAGGTGCCCTCACTGAGGCAGGCATATTTTCGCCTGCTTTTTTGGCCGGGAATCTTTTTTTTTTTTTTTACTTTTTTTCTGTGCTGCTTGGCATCGTGCGATCGCCGCGATGCCATGAACGACAACGAAAAATCTTTTTCGGTTCGGGTTCGAGCTGGAACAGAGTAATTCTCGTTACCATTACCTGTTACGTAACGATAACGAGAACTGAAAACGAAAACGAGGATTTCGCCGCTCCATGCCCATGTCTACTTCACATAGTGTATATGCAAGAGGCAAGGTATACTCTACTAAAGCAAAACAAATGTATTGCTTACATCAGGCATGTCCAAACTTTGGCCCTCCTGATGTTTTGGAACACAACTCCCAGAATTCTAAGATTAGATTGCCAGTGACAAAGGACTGTGGGAGTTGTGACCCAAAACATCTGGAGGGCCGAAGTTTGGACATGCCTGGCTTACATACTGCCCCATAGCAGTTAAACTACTCTCTGGGCAGTTTACAGGTAGTTGCACACCCACCCATCCAGTGTGTACTCATTTTACCAACCTCAGAAGGATGGAAGGCTGAATGAACCTTGAGCCTGCTACCTGGAATAGAACCCAGGCGATGAGCACAGTTACAGGTGCAGTACAGAGGTAGTTTAACCACTGTGCCACCACTGCTCTAGAGCAATTTGTGGCAAGGGATTGACACATCCAAAAGGCCTGATGGGTGCAACAAAAGTGGGTCCATTTGGCTAAGTTACCTTCAGCTGAATTCCTTCTGTAAACAAGCCTGAAGAACGAAGCTTTTCTTGCTCCCTCACTGCATTTTTAGAGTTAAATTTCCCTTGGCTTTGAATATGAGGCCACAAGCTTTTATATATAGTCAGCAGCACTTGTACCCACATACTGGTAGTCCCTGGAATGGCATGCAAATGTTTGATGGATAAATATTCATTTGCATTAAATTCATTCACATTGCCCGTATTTTGCATGTGATTAATTAAGTTGTTGGCTGAAACCCAAAGCTGACGAGCACTTCTCAAACAAGTGAACCAGCAACCCACACCCTCTCCTGGATGGGTTCTTTATGTCATTAGAATTATGAAAATTCTCAAGTGGCTTTCTCACATATTTGTTTAGATATCAAGTTTCATAACAGTGTGTAGGTGGTGGTAACCAGGTTGAAAGGAAAAACAAAAACAAAACCCCACCCCCAAATACAGTTAATGTTATACAATACAGTTGGGGATTTCAGTTCCTTTTAGCAGCTGATGAACTACTACTACCTTCCTCATTCCCCCTCATCTCCTGTTTTACCTACATAGGATCTGAACTGGAGCCAAAGATCCAGGATATCACACTCCTGTGAGAAGCAATGGAACTCAGGGGGAGGTCCAGGCTGTATCTGCCTAAGGTTGCTGGTAAGCAGCAGTTAGGCCTCTTGTAGTACTCCATCATGGCTGAAGAGCACATTGCAAAAAGTTTATGTAGATAGAACCAATGGCTTGTATCCATATGCAGAACCCAAGGAGAAGCACAAACATTTAGGTTTGATTGCAAGGCAGATTTGGAATTCTTCTGGCATGTTGCAGAGAAGCAAGGTGATCTACTGTTTTCTAAACAGATAAAGCCCTGGTGAATGCATGGAGTTACATAGGACTTTGCTAGATAAATTGAGGGAAAGAATGTGCATGGGGTAAGTAGGGATTATTGAGAATTGGTATTTGTTCCATTGGCAGCCACTAGGCATACAGAGAGACAGGTAGAAAATAGAGATGGGCAGGAAATGCCATCTTTTCCCTCTAGAACAAAACAATTCTTCCTAGATGAATCAATGGCGGCGGCGGGGTGGGGGCAGCCCCTGAAATTTGGAAATGTTTGGTCATCAGAGAGCTGGGTTAATAAGCTCCAAAGGGGGGTTCCCTTAGGAAAAAAATATTTCTAATTGAATCCAGAAACTGCCATATCCCCCACCATGGGCAAGTTATTAGCACCGCATCTTGGCTTCCAAATCCAGAATCAATTAGAAAGATTTTCCCACTAGGGGCACCTCCTTTAGAGCTTAATAAATCAGCTCCCTGACCCCCAAACCTTTCCAAATTTTGGGAGCTTACCTAGAATCGCTTGAAGAAGCTAAACCTGTGGTTTTGGTGCCTGCAATCACTATTTTTGAGTACATATTTGCAGCCAATATTGATTCAGCATCAGCACCAAAACCACAGGGTTAGCTTCCTCTAGCGATTCTAGGTAAGCCCCCTGAAATTTGGAAAGATTTGGGGGCCAGGGAGCTGAGTTTTAGCCCCAAAAGGTTGCAGGTACTTAAGAGTGTGTATGGCACACACCAGCAATTAACCCCAAAATTGCTAGCCAAACATGGCTATTTTCAGCTTCATGTTTGTTATGTTTATGTACTCAAAAATACAGATTGCAGTCATATTTCAGCATGGAAATGGCAGGGTCAGCTTCCTCAGGTTCAAAGGGGGTGGCCCTAGGGAAAAAAACTTTCTAATTGATTTCAGATTTGGAAGCCAAGCCACGCCGCTAATCACTAGCCCATGGAAGGGAGCTATTATCAGCTTACTCAATTAGAAAGATTTTAACCCCCCACTTTAGAGCTTAATAACTCAGTTCCCTGACCCCCCCCCCCCGAAAACCTCTCCAAATTTCAGTGCCTTACAGGGAAGAGCTTGAGGAAGGACCCAAGCAATTTTGGTGCCTCTAGGGCCCAGGGGAGCATAGTATTTCATTTCATTTCATTACAAAACTACTTTAAAAATTAATTAGTAACAAAATAAAACAAAACTACTTAAGAAACAAAACAAAACACTCCTTTTGCATTTCGTGCACATCTCTAGTAGAAAACACAGATTTAATTATATTTAAACTATTTCTACGGTTCAAAGTTTTACTATTTTCTATATAAGAAAGAAAAAAAGAAACAGTACTTATTAGACACCATGCTATATGGGTTACAGTCATGTTTATATTACAGTAAAGTTAGGCCTTATTCTTTGTTTCTGTTTTCTACCCTTGACAGAACAGATTCCATGATCGATAAAATTGTGAGTCCTCTTTTCCTTTAATTTACATTGTTAGTCTGTCCAATTCTGTGCATTCTAAAATCTTCTTAATTATTCCTTCATCTCTTGGTATTTCTTCCTTTTTCCAATATTGTGACCATACAATCCTCGCTGTTGTCAAAATATGTAACATTATATAAATGTGTTGTTTATCTACATTCTCTGGTACTATACCTAATAAAAACAGTTCTGGTTTCAAGTCTATCTGCTTTCTTAACATTTTGGCAAGCCAAGTATGAATTTTAATCCAAAACTTTTTAGCTTTATCACGGGTCCACCATAGATGATAATATGTCCCCATTTTTGCTGATATTTCCAGCATTTATTAGACATATTTGGGAACATTTTAGCTAAACTGTTTAAGCTATGTCTCTATTGCTTCCCAAGGCAAAATCTTCCTAAAGCACCTTACAAGGTAAGAGATTGAACAATCTTAAAGAGATTGTTTGAATGTGTTAATTGTTGTAAACCGCCCAGAATGACCTCGCTGCCAGATGGATGGTATGAAAATCCAATTAATTAATTAAACAACAGGACTTAAAAACACAATCTTTCTGTCTTTATTTCTGTCAGAAACACAACATGATTAATAAATATATTGGATGATAATGTTCGCCCAATAATGGGCAACATCAACATTTGGGCAGCTAGCATCAAATCACAACCGAGAACTTTCAAAATGGCCACGCCAGAAGCGTCTGCTGTATAAGAAGTGGGCTTATGTTCAAAGGAGAGTCACCACCCAGAGTTCCTTCTGGAAAGTCATGGGGGGGATGTAAATAAATAATGTGGTGTAGTGGAAGGAGCCCTGGATTAAGCCACTGGAGAAACTGGTTCAAATCTCTGCTCAGCTCGGGAATGTCAATGGGCAACGTCACATACCTAGGGAACCCTATTAGAGCCCTCATAAGTCAGAGGTGACTTGATGACATGTAACAGTAACAGCATGCAACTAAAGGCATTCAGGAGACAACTGGGTCTTCTAAAGGTCCATTTAAAAATAATAAAGTACACCAAGGGGAATATAAGATGAAATCCAGAGAGGAACTGAACCAGGAAGGCTTTGTCTGTCAATGGTTTTCATACTTGCAATTATCAGAAAGATTCAAAATAGATAAATAAGTATTTGAATTTGAACAGGGAAAATCTATTTTTGAGATGGAACTCTGTGCCAATAAGGACCATTTGATCTCAAGAATATATACAATGTTATTGAAATTCGATACTGAAGATGAACAGGTTAAAGAGTGTATGATCAAATGGGCCAAAAATTTTGGGCATAATATTCAAATAGAACAGTGGGAGGGAATGTGGAAGTATGGACTGGAATTCACAAGGAGTTACAATTTGAAAGAAAATTTTTACAAAATGATGTATAGGTGGTATTTAACGCCAGACAAATTGTCCAAGATGTATAAGGGAATCTCCAATAGGTGTTGGAAATGCCAAGAGAAGGAAGGTACTTTTTACCACATGTGGTGGACATGTGGACTGGCAGTTAAATTTTGGAAACAAATTTATTCTGTAATGCATGAGATACTGAATTCCAATCTCCACTTTAAACCAGAGCTGTTTTTACTAGGCTTGATAGACAATCGGGTAGAAAAGAACATAGTGATCCTTATTAGATATCTTACGACAGCTGCCAGGCATCTCTATGCACAATATTGGAAGACGGATAAATTACCCTCAGTAGAAGACTGGTTAATTAAGGTATTGGAACTGGCAGAAATGGCAAAACTGACAGCTTTAATTGAAGATGGATCATTGAACAAGTTTAAGAGTGTCTGGAAACCTCTATTAGATTTTGTGCTAAAAAAGGAAATGATAATCTGTTGGTTTGTGGTTTTGATTTTTAGGATATATTTAAAAGATCCGAAATATGATCTGCTATTAATTTTTTGTTTTGATCACTAAGGACAACCTGATGAATTATTGTAATGGTGGGTTAGACAAAGAGAGGATGGTAAGCTTCAACCTATGTATTAACTTGTATTTAACCCAATTGCTTCCACTCAACCACCCCCTATGCTCCCCTTGTATATAAGAAAATAAAATAAAAATAAAAAAATAAAAATAATAAAGTACAGAGCCACGTATATATCCTGTAATACGATATCCCACGGCGGGGGTGGGGGCAGGGGAGATGGTGGAGGAAGCAATGGTGGTGGGGGCTTCAGGGGAGATGGTGGCGGTGGCAGGGGTGGCAGGGGCAGCAGCTGTGGCGGTGGCGGTGGTGGTGGCAGCGGCAGCAATGGTGGCGGTGGCAGGGTGGGGTGGCAGCAGCAGCTCCAGGAATGGGCGGCAGCCATGGAGGCAGGCCCAGGGCGGCTTGCTGGACCTGTTCAGTGTCTCTGGTAAATGGGCCCAGCAAGCCGGCCTGGGCCCACCACCGCTGCTGGAGAGGTCGAGAGAGTGGGGGGAATTCCCCCCGAACACAGCGATGTGGTGGGTGACCCCTTCCAGAAATCCCCAATCAGCACAGCTTGTGGTGAAGGCATCTGGCAGTCTTGCTCTGAGAACATCTGATGACCCAAGTTGGAAATCACTGTTTTAAAGCAACTCTCATTTAGAGACATTCTAGTGCTCAAGGTGACATAAAACCATCATGACTAATCGCCATCTCCTGTAAAGAGAGGTGATGATTACCATGTCCTACAGTAGCAGTTTCCTCAGTTAGCCTATGAGCTGTGTTATAAAGAAGAGGCTTTTTTTATGACTTGAACCTGCTAACATGTCCCTTGATTAGATCAGCCCAGACCCCAGCTAGTATTATGAGAAGCTATACTTGGCGGCATGATGCAATGTGCACAGAAGTTTCATTTTGCAATATAATTTCTGATTATGCTTTTGAATCCTGGGAGGGAGTCACCTGGAAGCGAACTACTTAATATAAAATGTGTACCTCATCCTGAATGCAAATATCATGCTTTCTCTCATTTATTCACACTTAGTATTGGCTTTCAGATGCATAACCAAGCCCAGAAAGTTGTGGTTTAATTACTAGCTATTCATTATGCAAGACTATTGTAATTCAATCAGCAGCTGGAACTTGAGACAGAGTTCTTTCCCACTTTCCCCAAACTCTTCAAACCATAATTGCAAAACTTTTGGGAATTTCCACACTATGGTTTTAGGTTAACTTGCCATCAGCTTACCCATGTTTGTTCTGCTTGATTTTCACACCATGCTTGGTGGCGCTGTGACAGCAGCCTTTTTCTGTCCAGTGCTTCTTGAGAACCAAAAAGATTGATTCAGAAAATTACTGCAGTTTTCGATGTTGCTTGCCCCCCTCCCTGGCTGAAAGTGTGCATTGCCCTCAATGGCAATGATGAACGCGATGGGCCAGGGGGTGTGGATAGCGTTGAGCGCACACCCACTGGGCAGTGGAGGACCTCTGCAATTGCACTTCTAGTCCTTGTGGTTTCAAAGTCCCACAGCTCTTTTTTAAGTGTGTGACTGGTCAGTAAAATTGGAATGGTTGGAAGGGCGTCCAGGGTTAAGTGGAACCACAGACCTGTACTGCACAAGTAGATTTCATATTGGATCCTGGAGATACTCCAATGGAATGAGAAGGAAGATGTCAAAATTCAGGCCACACATTTCAGATGAGAACAAATTAGGGTTATTATTACATTATCATTAATATTAATTTATTATGATGGTGGCCTGGAGGTTGCTTTCCACACTTCAATGGGGAAACCAGCATCACAAGGTTGCCTTACATCAGTCTGAATTTTAACCACTGACCCGTTTTAAAGCAAAAGCCCATATAAGAGTGTATTGCAAGTGAATGTGAGGGCATGGATGTGTTTGGTGTTCCTTTTCTGGTGGAAATGTTTTTAAAGGGATGGATTGAAGATGTAGGAGCAACTGGGAAGGCTAGACTGAGCATTTGCCATGACAACTGTGCACACAAAACTGACACAATACGTAAGCAATATAAAAATACTGACACAATTGAGTTGTGAATGCAGGAGTTTGTAACCCACTTTGCACATGCCGTACTGATTACATCTGCAAATTATAGGGCCATGTGAAAACTTTCTTTTTCAGTAGGTTCTGCAATGAAATGAAGACTAAGGGTATGTCCACACTGTCATATAGGTATGTATGATATATGGATCTTTCAAGGCACAGTTTGGATTTATTTTTAAAAAAGACCTTGTCTGCAAGTGTCTCCCCTTAGAATGGTTCATCTTTCCCTTCAAGAGTTGTCATGCAACTTTCTGGGAGTAGGGCATGCATTTTTTTTGCATGCTCCTTCATGAGGCATGGCAGGGACTGGCCAGCTGCTGGAAGAGGCAGAGGAGGGAAGTGTTTACTGTGATTGGTGAGTGGGCAATCATGCTGAGGAGGTAGAGAGGGAAGCACACTTTTCCCAGAGAAAGGGCAAGCACTCAGAGGAGGCAGGAGAGGGAAGTGTAAGGTGCCCCCTGAACGCCTGTACGGAGATGGCACCAAAATGAGCCAAGCTGCCTAACTGCAGTTTGTGCCCATCTCTTGGCAGGAGATAACAGCCTCCAGCAGCTACAAATTCTGAGGGAGAGTTTGAGAGAGAAAGGCTGATACTTCACGTTCATCTCATCGCTGTTCGTAGGACTGGTACGAAGTAATCTAACTGCACGTCCATTGCAGGACAAGTGGAGTTTGTCCTGACCACACCCCCTGAACTGCGATTTTTAAGTGGGATGAGAGATTCCCCTCCCTGGCCTCGGGAATCTGCTCGTCACGCTTCTCATTCCAAGACGAGTGCCTGTGAGGTAAGGCCCGCATGCAACGTGCCATTCTCCATCTAGTGGCAGGAGTGCAAACTGCCATTCACCAGTACATTCCCTATGGAGTCAGCAATGCAGTGCAGACTAGAGTAAAAAAGACAAATGCCTCAAACTTAGCTCTGTAACACATTGAAGGCAAGGCTTCAGAGAATCGAAACATCAAAAAATGGAAGGTCGGGCCGGAAAAAAAACGGAGAACAAAGGCGTGGAATTTCACATCTTATCATGGAACGAGGACGTGTGGTAACAGTCATGCCGGTATCATCCATCACGCCCATGCATACATGGGAACAGGGACAGAACTGGAAGAAGACCACATGACCATGACCAACATCAATATGCAACAAACCTCCTCCCTGGACGAGAATGGACGTGAAGTAACCATCAAAGTGGGGTTGAACAAAGGGCACTGAGGGTGGGGAGAGAGGATCAATGTAAAGAAAATAATTTCACTTCCTCAGGTCCTCAAGAGATGATAAAGGAACTGCTTAATTGACAGCTGATGGGTCTACAAGGGAGCAAATGACACTCCTCCCCTGAGCTCAACAGACCCTTTGTAGAGAAATCTACTCCACCCACACCCCATACGGCCAATCTCAACAAGCCCTAAAAGAGAGTGTGTGTCAGTCTACTGTGACTTGGAATACTGTATGAAGGATCTATCTGCGAACTATTTTATTTATATGTTTGCCACATTCAGATTTCTATTGTTCCAAAAAATTTTAATCAAGAAGCAGGTGAACAGCAATTTGGATGTGACTAAAAATTCAACTAGACTGCCATTGTACCTTGATGTGTAAAGGAAAATTAGTTCAAACCCGAACTGTGAGATGTTGGCACTCTCTTCATTTAATGAAAAGAGACCGATACTTAACTGTGATATTTTATTTATTCAAAAAGTTATTTCCCCAATTAGATGAGCATAGTATGCGAGTTGGGTTGGAAATGGCTGTGTAGACAAAGCAGTCTGTCACAATCGTTAGACTAGAAACATCTTTTTTTCCAGCCTGCAGATGTGATATTTCATTCTTGCATCATATGTCTATGGAAAACAACCGAAGGCTGGTACAGGTGTGTTGGCAAGAAACCAGGTGAATTGTCTCCCCCCACACAGAATTTCTCTCCTGATTTGCAAAAGCCATGGCTTCCTCCAGTGTGTTTTGCTTTCTGAAAGATGAAGTGAAAGAAATTCCATCTTGACAGCCAAATGCATGCAGCAAAGTCTTCACCCATCTTTGATGCAAACTTCACAAAGGTGTTGTTGTTGTGGTTGAAAATGTGCACCTTGTTTACCCATGGGAACTAAATAATGCCTTTTTCTTCCTACAGCATCCATCTTATAAAACAGGGACTTACAGATCCCTGGATTACTTGGGTTTATAGTGACCCTATGCATGTGTGGAAGAATGTACAATCATATGATCTCCACCTGCTGTGGAAGTAGTAAAGCACAGACATGGAATGAATATCTCAATGGAAGTACTTTGCATTCAGCAAGGTGGGGAGGGCCACAAGATGGGGTGAAGCTCAAATCTCAGCAATCAATCAGTCAACGTGTGGGTAGAATGCGAGTTGTGAAACTTCAGTTGGAGACTAATCAGCAGCCTTCCTCAAACTGGTGCCCTTTCCCTTGTTATTTTGATCTATGACTCTCATCAGACTCGGCCACCATGGCTGTGTCTGTTGTGTCATTATAGTCATGACCGACTCTTCATGACTCCATGTCCATGGAGTTTTCTTGGCAGGAATACTGGAATGGTTTGCCAGGTCCTACTCCAGGCGCCTACAGCACCTGGTTTTCCTCTGGTGGTCTCTCATCCAAGTACTAACCAAGGCCGACCCTGCTTAGCTCCCAAAATCAGGCAAGATCGGATGTGCATGGCTAGTGGTCAATAATTATGAGAGCCAGAAAGTTGAGAAAGCCTCCAAAGGAAAGCTGCAGCTAAGAAAATTAAGGAGACAGTATTGTGCTAGATGCAACCGACAGCAGCTCCTTGTGCTCATATGTTCATATTCTGAATAGTGCAGGTGAGCAGGTGGATGTTGGTACCACATGATCAGATTATATACATTGCCACTTTTCTACATAGTTCTAATGCTGTAGAGTATATTCATAAAAGAAGCCGCCTTACTCAAGGGTGTCCTCAGGAATATTTCGGGGTGGTGGTGAGAATAGCTTCATTTGGGCACACAGTGCTCATTTCTGCAAAACTGTATCTAGCGATGTACATTAATTCATTTATATTTATTTATTTCTAGACCACACCAACTTTCCTAAAGGAATTCTGGGCAGTTTACACAAAAGCAAGCAGAGTATAACAATAAGAAAAACACATAGACAAACTAATAACATAACAAGTAACAACGCAGTTGGGCCTGGAAAGAGGGTAAATAAGAATAAGAAATAGATGCAGGATTCAGGAAAGAGAGAGCCCCTCTTATCCCTCCCCCATGGCCATGCTGCTAGTGGTTCTTCTGAGTACTGTACATACAAACAGAAGATGGTTTTCAAAAGCTGAGGGACGGAAGATGGTTGAAGCGAAAGGTTGGCACATTGAACATCCATTGGTGAGTAAACTAGAGGAAGTGAATAGCTTTGAAAGGTGAACATGGGCAAGATCTGTAGAACCACAATATAATGTTCACTATCAAGTAATTACAGCTACATAAGTCTGCATATGACTAAAATAATTGAAATAATTATTTGACAGTTTTTGGCAGTACAGTGGTGCCTCGGATAATGACGGTAATTCAATCTCCAAGGTTAGTTGTTATCCGAAACACGTCATTATCCGAAACGCAGTTTCCCATAGGAATGAATGGGAAACCATTTAATCCATTCTGGAGCCTAGGAAAAAGGCACAGACACCTGGTTTTTTGCTCAAAACTCTTTAAAAAGTGCACTTTAAAGGTACAGATGCAATTTCACCTGGGATAACTTTTTTACTGATGCATGCTGGAAATTCATTATCTGAGGCAGTCCATAGGGAAAATCCGTTATCCGAGGCAGCCCATAGGAAGATTCGTTATCCAAGGCAGCCCATAGGGAAAATTCATTATCAGAGGCAGCCCTATACCTGGAAATTTGCAGTTGTTATCCGAATTATTCGTTATCCAGGGCAGTTGTTATCCAAGGTACCACTGTATATATCCAGAATGGCTCTTCTTATGTTCTTATGTTCTTAGGAGGTATTCCCCTTTATAAGCAATGCCCCCTTACTATCTACAGTTCCCATGTGTACCTCTGTTGAACATAATTCCTGTTTTTCAGTGTTGCTGTATTCCTATGTCTGAGGAACTGAATTCTGTGAGGTCCTTGTTGTGATTCTGATTTGTAAAAAGTCCACTTTTATCCCTGGGCAAGTGCCAAAGCTGATGTTTTTTAAGTCTGCTTGCTCAAGCTATTGTGCAAGCTATCATACAAGGTCTCTACTGGCACATTGCAACATAATTACATGAGGTAATTAGCATTTGTTGTACTAAAATTTTTTCCACAAGTATTTCCATAACTGTCAGAGGAACGTTCAGCCATTGATGGAACAGCAGCACTTCTATCCTTATCCCTGTAGCATTGACCCAACCCTGTGGTTAGGATTGTGGGTTTTCTGTGCTTGTTGTTACATTTTATAGTGATTATTAACTAGATTTATTATTCAAAGTTTGGAAACATAACTTTTCAAAGCTTGCGTGAAAAACGTTATTCATCCCTTGTTATGCCACTTTTGGAATCTTTTCGAGAAAGTGTGGTTAAGAAGTATTAAAAACCTAATTGGAGAACACCATTTTGGAGGATTAAAACATTATTGTAAATTGAATGGTAGTGCTTGTTCCTAAGCAGACATCTATCAGGTGGCACTATAACTGAACAATCCTAAAATAAAAATGAAGTGGCTATAAGGGATTAGGATTAAATGCAAACCTCTTTTTGACAGGAGACATGCCCTTCCGTTGGCAGAACAAGGCTGATCTTGACAGTCTGCCAACAGCAGCCCTCTGGTTAAAGTACCTGGTTAAAGATCTGCTTGTCAGATGGACTGAGAAGGGGGTGGAGCAAGGAAAGAGTTGTGTTCTGCCTATTCCCAAATGCTTCCAGTCTACGGACCGAACCACAATGTTGGCATAAAATTAAGGAATAGTATTCCTAAACAATCTCTAGTGCCTCTATGTTGGGAAGGGTTTGGTTTCAACATATCTTTAGGTGAGTGCCGCAAGGTGGGATTCCAGGGCATGATGGTATTGAGCCCCCACACAATGCATGGATGGCATAGGGTATGGGGGAATGGTTGAAGGGGCATCCAGGGTGGCACCATGAAGCAGCCATGGAGTAGCTCAAGGTATGTGCTGGCAGTGGCAGCAGCAGTGGAGGTGGGGCTGGTGCCTCCTGGCAGCCTGGTCTCAGACAGCCTGGAGGGAGAAGAGGAGTACAAGAAGAAGCTGCAGGAGTGTGTCAGGTAGGGTAGCCTGTGCACCCCTAAGAATTTTGCACCCAGGGTGACCACCCCTCTGCTCCTACCCCCTATGCCATTGGTGGGGAAACTTCAGCACTCCAGTCATTCTGGACCACAACTCCTACAGTCCTTTGTCATTGGCAATATAGGCTTGGGATTCTGGGAGTTGTGGTCCAAAACGTTTGGTGTGCCAAAGGTTCCCCACCACTGCACCTATGCTGGGCCACTGCTTCAGGTGGCCCAATCAGTTCAGGAGACCCTTGGCTATACTGGCTGGTTTGGGACTAAATTTTTTGAGCATAGTCCTACTTGTCCTCAGCCACCTCTGTAAATCCCAGGCCCACGGAAACCATGCTAACTCCAAAGTCTTCTTAAGCAAGGGATATTTGAAATCACCTGTAACCATTTTTATGCTGCCATAACACTGTGCTGACATTTTCGCTGTATCTATAGACTAGAAGAGGTTTGTATTTGGTGTAAAATTTAGCTTCTTCCTCCCACTGCACTGCTCATCAGCTAACCTTGCTGATTAAACAGTGTACAAGTTGCAGTCCTGCAAATTACTGGTAGTCATGGAATTACAAACAAAGTAGTTGTGACCGAAAACAGTGGCAATCTAGGCAACTGATGTGCCAAAGATCCCAGGTTCTGTCATGGGGATTGTCTCAGTAAAAATGAGCTCAAGTACAGTACTGTAGGTAGGCTTGAAGGGATTTGACATATAGCTTTGGAGAGCAACCACAAGGTTAGCAAGTGCTGAGGTAAATTCAGTGGGACCCATAGGCCTGACTCTAACCCGTTACTTCATGTCCCTTTCATCGCAGTTCACCGTCCCGCTTGGGGACATGGTACAAGGAAATGTTACTCCACGTCCCTTGCGTCCTGACCACACCCCCTGATATGGGATTTAAGTGGGATTTCCCTCCTGGGTCTCAGGAATCTGCTCGTCTCGGTACTCATTCTGAGACGAGTGCCCGTGAGGTAAGGCTCGTCACGCAATGTGGCATTCTCCATCTAGTGGAAGGAGTGCGAAGTACTATTCACCAGTACATTCCCTATGGAGTCAGCAACACAGTGCAGAGAGATGAAAATACAAATGCCTCGAACTTAGCTCCATAACACTTTGACTGCAAAGTTGAGATTCAAAAAAACGAAAAATGAAAGGTTGGACCAAAGAAAAAACTGAGAACGAAGGCTGAGAAGTTCAGATGTTGTCACGAAACAAGGACGTGCAGTAACAGTTGTCACGGTACTGTCAATCACGCCCGTGGGTACACAGGAACAGGGACAGTACTGGGACAAGACCACGTGACTGTGAGCAATGTGATCATGAAACGAACATCAACTCGGAATGAGGAAGGACGTGAAGTAACTGTCTAAGACAGCTTCATACAAGCCTCAATACAATTGTTAGTTTATTAATGTGCAGCAAGAATTCAAGACTTCCCCAACAGCTTTCCATGAATTTATTTTGCAGTGTGTATCAGTTTCCCAAACAGGCATATGACCAAGCACACAACTGAGACAACATCCTACCAATAGGATTCTGGCCTTTTATTAATACACTGGTGGCCAGAAGTGAACAGTGGGAAAAAACTGCAATTTTGATTGTAAATGAAATAAATAGAAATGCTCCAAAGAGTCCAAGTGTTAAAAACAATTAAATATTTAACAATTGTTATAAATATTAAAAACAAAATGACATAGTTCTGCATAAAATGCATTTTATTTTAATATAATGGATTGTAAGATGACAATCACAATTCTGTGTGCTCATACCTGGGAATGAGCTGCACTGAGTACAGTGGGCCTGATTTTCAGGTCAGCACTCACAGAAATTAATGTGAAAGATTGAAGACAAGGCCGTGATTATGGAGTCAAATATTGTGGTATTTGCTCAGGCAATAGAAGCAGAGCAAGGCCAATGCCCACTACTCCAAAGGTTTTGATAATGCCTCTAAAAGTCTAAATGGATTGCTACATCAATGCTGATTTTTAAAGTGAGTGTTACAGTAAACACTGTGTGTAAGATACCAGATTCTTCAAAAGCTTTCGGGTTGATAGTGGTCAGATATCAGTGGGAATGCTGTGTTTGTTTTCATTTTCTCTGTTGAGAACAATTTGCTGGGCCAGTAAGGGATATTTCAGACAAGGTTAGCAAAAGTGATCACATTTTTGTAACCCATGTCACTGGGAAGTTGAATGAAAGAGATATAATGTGTTTACTTGGGAGTAAGGATTCCTGTTAATAGTTAGCTAAGAGACCAGTCTACCTTGAAATGTCACCATAAGTGTTTCCAGGATCACTACAGAACAGGCAAGCAGTGGCTTCTGATCACAGCTCTTCAGAAGCAACCTGATGTCAGGGAAGAACATTTTAGAGGGACTGAGGTGGATGCTTGTCCTGTTGAAGACCTGAGAAGGCTCTCAGTTGTGAGCCACAGAAGTTAGTGAAGCTTGGGGTCCCTTTCCAGTTTCGATAACTCAACATCTCACATTTAATTAGTTGTTGTTTGCATAAATGAAGCATTTTGATCAGGGATTCAAGATGGCACCCTCCCAGCGGTCACATTGCTGTGTGTGAGTTTGGTGTGCTGTGTGGATTTGCATAGGTGGGGGCATATTTAATAACCACACCATGTGCTACTTAAGTTCATCGGGGTGGTTTTAGTGACGAACTGACATACCCAACCTGTTTTAATAGCGGTAAGTAATGCATCTTGTTTGATGTGCCTTTAATAGAGCAGATCTTGCCCAAAGGAGGGATGGGTGTGGTAGATACTCAGGCCTGTGAACCCATCTCATCGGCACCTCTGCATCACTAATTGGTTCCCATATTTCTCCCAAGAGACAGACATATCGACTTCAGTGCCTGCAACACAGAGCTGAGGAAACTTGCAGCTGATACAGTTCTGGGGAAGTGAAGGGGCCTTGCCAGTTGCTCTCTCCTTAAGGCCTTTTCCCACTGTAGAAACTATACCCTCTGTATAGTCTAGTCAGCACTTCATGGTTGTGCTTGTCATATTTTATGTACCTCAGAATCCCAGGCTGAGTTCCTGGCATCTCCATTTACCTTAGCTCAGTCTTCGCCCTACCCACCCTTCCAGATGTACTGGACTATATCTCCCATCCTCCCAAACCATCATGCTAGGTTGGGAGGTAGAGATTTGTAGTCTGATAATGAGGTTGGGTAATGGTGCTGTACACTTGTGACTAGAGATGGGCACGAAATGAACTTCTGGCTCATTTTGTTATTTGTTATTTGTTTCATTATGTAACAAAACGAATAACAAATTGCCCCCTGTAACAGAAACAAAACAAAACAAAACAGAAATTTCAGTTTTGGTTCAGTTCGGTTCTGTTTGGTTGCCAGCGGTGTCTCCTACCTGGTGCTGCTCCTGGGTTCCTCCATCCTGGCTGCAGGGAGGATCTAGAAGCCTCCAGGGGGAAAGTGGGGGAGCCAATGGGCCCCCTTCAGCTGGTAGGCGCCATGTGGTTGGCAGTAAAAAATAAAAAATAAAAATACAATAAAATATTTTTAAAAGATCTGACGTGCGGGCCCCGGTACCGGCCCGTGAGCATCAGACCTGGCCCGCAGGCTGCAGAACCGGCTTGCAGGCCGCTCCCCCAAAAAAACCCAAAAACCACAACAATCTGGCCCATGGCCAGGTACCGGCCCGCAAGCACTGACCCTGGCCTGCAGGCTGTGGAACAGGCCCATAGGCCAGCAAAGTAATAAAAATAAAAATAAAAATAAAAATAAAATCAAAAAAATAAATACAATACAATACAATACAATACAATACAATACAATACAATACAATACAATACAATAAAGAAAAAGGAGTGTCGACCCAGCCCCAGGGGTGGCCGGGTCTGCACTCTAAAATGAAAAAAATAACTAAAAAAAATAAAACAACTGCCAACCCAGCCCCAGGGGGTTCATGGTCAGCGCTTAAAAAAAAAAAAAAAGGAGCACTGACCGAGCCCCAGGGGTGGCTGGGTCGGTGCTCTAAAATAAATAAAAAATATAAAAAAATAAAAAAGCACTGACCCGGCCCCAGGGGCCGCACAGTCGGCGCTTGGAAAAACCCCCGAGGCACTGGACCCAAGCCAGCACCTCAAAAAGCCCCTGCCGCAGGGGCCAGGGTCACCCACCACCTCCACTGCCTGATAAGGACCCGAACCGGTTCAGATCGGTTCGGGTTCGTACAATTTTTTAAAAGAATTCTTGCGAACCCAAACCTGAACCAAACCAAGGGTGGGCCTGAAACAGACGAACCCGAACCATGGGTCTTCAGTTTTGTGCCCACCTCTACTTGTGAGCACCTGCAATAGATTTTACTGAAGTGGGTGGACCCAATGGGCTGATAGTATAAGTCAGCAGCTTCCCATGGCAGGGAGTCTAAAGCAACTGATCATAATGCTACCCTTGTAGTAAAAGGGTACTAATGGCACAATATACAGTAATAAAAGCACAAGAGAGGACACTGGGAAGGGATTTCTTTATTATTCCTTTTGCTTTCCTTGTGTAGTGGACTATCATTCTAATCATGCTAAATAGGGTTGTTTGAGATGTGGTGTGGTTGATCTTTGCATGAGAGTGCCTGGATCACCCCAAATGACACATTTTCCCTCAAAGTGACTCTGGTTATCCCCATCTAGATCAGTCTCGGCTGGAATAACTGGGCTGGCTAGTTGCACCATGTTGGCCATGTTGACCAAATATCCTGGGCTATAAAACTCTATATTGAATGTTGCTTATGACTCTGATGGTGAATCTAATTTACATGCAAAAAAGCTACAGCAGATTATTATTTTCCATTATGGGAAATACCCAGGGCTCCTCCAGGCAGAGTGATCTCTCTCCAGGCAGGGACAAATAAAAGCCCCACTGAGCCCCTCTAGAGCTTGTAGTGTTTTGAGTATAGGGATGAAGCGTCTTTTGTTCAGTTAACTTGCCCCCTGCATTCTCCTTTCAAGTTTCTGATCATCTATCTGCTCCAGAGGATTGGGCAGTCCTCCAGAACAGATTGGGGGACAGGATTGGCCAAAAGGGTTTCAGGTGGGGAGGAGATGGGAACACCCCAGAGTGCAAGCAGATGCCAGCGTACACAAGATTGGATTTTATTTATGTATTATTTAATCATAACCTTTATATCCTGCCTTTCTC
Source organism: Phrynocephalus forsythii (assembly GCA_029282475.1). Taxonomy (NCBI): domain Eukaryota; kingdom Metazoa; phylum Chordata; class Lepidosauria; order Squamata; family Agamidae; genus Phrynocephalus; species Phrynocephalus forsythii. The sequence goes on along the minus strand of JAPFRF010000002.1, from coordinate 158,873,317 downwards.
CTCAAGAGGGCCCAAGGCAGCCTCCAATATAATAAAAAAAAAACCCAATGTTTTATTTAGAATTGGTGAGGGTGTGTGCCTGAAATAAAAAATTGATAGGAAGGACATGTTTTCACTTTCCTCTTCTTCAGCAACTTGTTATGTATAGCCTTAAAGGGGCAGCTAGCATAAATTTGACCCTAAACTGAAGCTGGGTTCCAAGGTGCTAAATAGAGGAAAGAAGGCCTTTTCTCATTATTTTCATCCCCATCTCCCACAAGCTCCAAGCAGTAACAGTCCTATAGAACAAATGTTCTCCTGCACCTCTGGCTGGCTGGGTTTCCGAGCTTCTGTCAATTTCGGAGATACCTCAACGTGGCTCACTACGGGCCTCCACTTGTTTTATTTATGATGGCATTTTACAACCAGCTCTGGCAGACGGCGAGAGCTGTCACTCTAGTGCGTCTGAGGTGCTGCCAAAATTCTGAGGTGCCCTCCTCCGTTCCCTCTTCTGGTGCCAGGCATCCTGGGGTATGTGCTGTAAGTAGAAGCACTGTGGCAGCAGGGGTGCTCCCCTGCCAAATCTCTTCTCCTTGCAGGCTGTCTCCTCACCTTCCTCCTGCAGGCGTTCAGTCGGAGAGGCGTCGTTGCTGACACTGTCTGAGAGGGAGAGAGATTGGAGAGAGAGCATGCAGTACTTGGCATCTCCCTGACTCAGTGGCCAGTGTTCCTTCTGTGCTCATGTTGTCTGCCCAAAGGAGAGACTGGTCATTGTGACCTCATGCTGACGGTAGCTACCTGCAGGAGAAAAGACCAGCCATTGTGACTGCATGCCGATGCTGCTTGCTTTAATCTCCACCTATCTTCCTTTAGGCAGGAAAGTGTTGCTGTTTAGGACATGAAATGGCTGGTCTTTAATTTTCTCCTGGTTGTGACTGCTTACTGTTTACTGATTGGCAGTGTTTTGTTCTGTTTTTAAATGACTGGGAAACATTGAAGTCTCAGTAACTACCATTACTGGATGGCATACTATTGCTTTGTCATCTTGAGAAATATTGCACCAACCCACCTAGGCTAGGTCTTCTCCTCCTGAGATGCATAGTGGGGAGTTAAGCACACAGCCTATGGCCTGCTATCTCACCTGGGGGAATATCTGGATATTGTGAAAGTCCGGCTTTTCTTCTTTCTTGGTCACGTGACTGAAGATGTGGGATCACCATTCCCACGTACAAGGACTTTTTTTTTTTAAAAAAAAGCACAGATCAGCCTCAGGGCCAGTAGGTGGTGCTAGAAAAAATAATAATAAAAACAGCACTGACAGCCCAAAGGCCAGCTGATCAGCACTGGGGAGAGGGGAAATTTAAAAAAATAAAAGCGCAGACAAGCCCCAGGATGAGCTGGTCAGTGCTGGGGGAGCAGAAAACCTCATTATATGCGAGCCCCCCACGGACTTCTGGCTCACATATTTTACCAGAGCAAAAAATTCTCAACTTTTCCAGTAGGTCTTGGAAAACTCACTAAAGGGGGTATAACTGGGTTTTTTAAAAAAGCCCCATGGCTGTGGGGAGAAGATTTTTGGAAACACTTTATCTTGAAATTTAATCAGCATTTTAATGGATGTGTGATAGAGCCCTTCATCTTGCTGAGGCAAATCTTGGTGTTTCAGCTTTGTTTTGAAAACAACAAAAAACCATCTAAAAGATGACAATAATATTTTAGGGTTTGTCTGGATATGCTGCCTAACATTTTATGGAAAATGAACCTTTTTCCACATGCAATTTCAACCTAGGATTGCCAAAGATAGATTAAAAATATATATTAACAGGGTATTTCTAAGAGCATAGCTACAGACAGGGATGGTTTAAGACTGTCCTTCCTCCTTTTCTTCCGTTATACCTTTGGGGACAGGTTTTTCTCCTGCAACTGAACTTTTAAACCCCAGGTTTTGGTTTGGTTTGGTTTGGGGTTTTCCTGTCCTAAATACATAATTAGAAAATTTTGGAATTTTTTTATTCTTCAAAAAATGAAGTGAAATTCTCACCAAGCTAACTCAAGGGGCGAACCCATTACCTCTGTGGAGAGGACCATGTTTTACCTGTCTGACATGCATTTTTTTAAAAAAAAATTAAGAACTGGGCAGGAAAACAAAATGCAGCATCACTGATTCAGGACTAACATATTGCATGACTAGACCGAAGTTACTCCTTGCCGGTCATTTGAAAGGGCAGTCTGTCATTCAGAACTAAATTTGCATCCATATGCAAAAATCAAGTGGTTTCAAGACAGGAAATCATACTGCACCCCAGAGCAACCATATTAAACCAATTTCTCCCTTTTAGCCCCTGTGACCCTACACTGCCTCCTGTCCCTCCCCCCATCCATGGGGAATCAAGAGGAAGCTATAATCTCTCTCCCTCTCCCTCTCCCTCCCTCTCCCTCTCTCCCTCTCCCTCTCCCTCTCCCTCTCCCTCTTTTTGGGATATGTCACTGAATTGCTTTGTTATGCAAGTGCCATAGCAAGGATCCTATAGGAAAGGTGGAGGGAGAGGGGGAGAGACGTTTCTCTGCATCCTTGGCTGTCTATCCCTCTGTGAAGTTGGGGGTGGGAATCTGGGGGATCTGTTTGGATTCTATACCATAAAATGTACACACCAGAAACCAAACTAAAAGGCAGTGATGCTCCCTAACCAAAGAAAACAGTAAGCCCTGCCAGGGATCCCAAAAGGCATGGGTAATCATTGATAGGAGTCAAGCTGTTTGTAATTAATAGATTGTCATACAATTGCCAGAACATGGATCAAACCTGACTCTGCCAAAAGCAGTCCAACATGTGAGATAAATCACCACCCGATCACACCCATAATTGCTACCCAAATGGATTCGAAACCAAGAATTCCAGAAGTTAAGCACCCCAAAGCCCTCAGCCTAGATAAATGAATGTAGCTGTTACAGTTTCCCCTATGTTTGAATTTTCCCCCTTTGGAGTCCTTCCATTCTAAATATCAAAAATTTGCATATTTTAGGACACTCTTATCGAAATGATCTGAAATAAATTCTTTTCAATACCTGCTGGATGCTCAACCCAATGCACCTCCTCTACATTCACTCATTGGCACGCATACAGTAACCCCCCGCCATTTCGCGGTTCATGTACCGCAGTCCCGCTACATCACGGGATCACAGTACCTGCACTGCGGGGGGATCTGGTGGCTCCATCCCCCCTGCACCTCCCTCGGAGCCGAGCAGGGGGCGGCGGGGAGGGACAGCGTCCCTCCCTGCAGCCGCCCCGGGGGACTATGGAGGGCCTCGGAGCTGTGCGGGACCGCTGAAGGGACGGAGGGCGTCCTTCCCCGCAGCCACCTCAGGTGACTACGAAGGGCCTCACAGCCGCAAGGGACCGCTGCGGGGACGGACAGCATCCCTCCACGCACCTGCCCTGGGCAACTATGGAGGACCTTGGAGCCACCCGGAACAGCTGTGGGGATGGATGGCGTCCCTCCACGCAGCCACCCCAGGCGATTACGGAGGGCCTCAGAGCCACTCCGGGCGACTACGGAGGGCCTCGCAACCGCCTGGGACTGCTGCGGGGACGGACGGCGTCCCTCCCCACAGCCGCCCTGGGTGACTATGGAGGGCCTCACAGCCGCGCGGGGCCACTGCGGGGACGGACAGCGTCCCTCCCCGCAGCCACCTTGGGCGACTACGGAGGGCCTCGCAGCCGCGCAGGACCGCTGTGGGGATGGACAGCGTCCCTTCCCGCAGCCGCCCTGGGTGACTAAGGAGGGCCTCGCAGCTGTGGGGTAGTACTGCGGGGACGGACGGCGTCCCTCCCCGCAGCCCCCCAGGGCGACTACGAGGGGTCTCACAGCTGTGCAGAGGGTGGCGGGGGCAATCGGATCACCCCCCTGCCGCCCCCGCCCCCCACTTCCGCATATCACGGATTTTCATGGATTGTGGGTGGGGTGGGTCCCTAACCCCCGCGATCGGCGGGGGGTTACTGTATATGCCTTGTGAAAACTATAAATCTCATGTCTTTCTTATGACATGCAGCTCCACCCAAAGTCAAGCATACTGGGGATCAAATTCAGATGGATTTTCATGGAAGCAGGAGCCCATTTGACTGGTTCTTCTGCAGAGGACCACTTGCTTCTCAGTGAATGCCTGCAATCAGAAACCACTACTATATCAACAACAGCTATATTTAATTACTGCTAAACCCATGGCAGTCTTGCCAGGCAGCCCTTACCCTTAAGAACAGTATAGCATTTGAGTTAGGTAGCTGTCACTGGGGAACAGCAGTGAGGCATGTGGGGTCACAGCAATGTGTGTCACCCCATCCGGCATCTCCGAAGCTAGACTGCTGGTCTCCTGAGCAGGGCAGGATGCTTTTCAACCAACCTTCCTAGAGTAGGAGTCAACTGAGAAGCAAGCTGGTGTGTGTGTGTGTGTGTGTGTGTGTGTGTGTGTGTGTGTGTGTGTGTGTGTTATTTTGCACATGGAATACAAGAAATCATCATCTCTGAAAATGTCTGATTCCCTCAGAATGGGAAGAGATTTCTAACCTTTTCTGAAAAAGTGAAAATGACGCCCCCCCCTTTTTTTTTTAAATCAAGGGCAATAACATGAACCAAAATAGATGGGCATTTTTAAATTTCTTCTTGAACCTGTCTGAACTCTTAACAAGAGGAATGAGAATGTTGCTACAGAATAATGATATAATGGAAAAAAAAACTGCAGTAACCCGGGTATAGTTGCACTCCCTGGCCCCAACCAGCATGATTCATGAGCATATAAACCAACACCTTTATAGATTTATAAAGTTTCTGAACGCTGTTGTCTTACGGAGATGGGAATCAGGAAAGACGAAAGAGAAAGGCCTGTGGCTTCATGAATTAAGGAGGCAATCTGCTATAATTAAACAGTACAATTAAAACCATGTTACAAATTTAATATTGACTGTTCTAGTTATTTTTGTATCTTGCAAGCTTTGTGTTACTCACGGGTTGTGGCTGACTGTTGTACCAGTTTCAGGCTTCTTAACTGGCCACACCTTAGTTTAAAATTAGCACAGCCACGTCAGTCCTACTGAGGTTCTACCTGACGTAGGGACAACAAAGGAACCAGATTGGTAGCAAGCCTCTTGTCCCAACAAGAACTGTCCTCAGAAAGCATCAGGTGTCCTCAGATTTCTTCAATGAACATGGGAGGAGAGAAGAGAACATTCGGAAGAGACCACCTCTAGGCTTTGTCTGCCTATTTTGTAAAGGTGTGGACGGAGACAAAGTCTCATTAACCATCTAATGCTGGCCTGCCCAATGTGTCGACCGCAGGCGACCAGTCGACCGCGGCACCATTGGAGGTCACCCGCTGGATCCTGGCTTGCCTCTTAGAATGCCACCTTTGGTAATGTGTTGGAGGGGAATTCCCCCCACTTGTGCAATTGCAAGACGCAGGGGATCCTGAACAGCGCTAAGCCACCTGGCAGGGCTGTGGTTGCCTCTCCAGCAGCGGCCTCAGAAAGCTGCCTGCTGAGCTGGCAGGGTGGCTAGGAGGAGGGGGATCACCGCCACCGCCTGGTTCCGCCCACCCTGCCCGAGCTGCACCTCCTTGGCCTCCACTGTGGCTGCCTCCACCATCTGGGGCCCATCCTGGCCCACACCGCCCCATACCTCCAGGAGCTGCTGGTGGCTGGTGGCACCTCTGCGCCCTCCCTGGGGGTTCCTACCCACCCCCAAGCTCATTGGCGCCCAGGGCTGAGGCGGCGGCTGCCACCACCAGAAACCTTGGAGGTGAGTGGGGACAAAGCAGTGGCAAGGAGTGTTTGCACGCTCCATTGCATCCACTGCCAGCTTGGGGAACCTTGGAGGGTGGGTGGGCAGGCAGCAGAGGCTCCACTGCTGTCGCTGCCAGCACCGAGGACCTGGGGGGGGGTGGAGCATCTGCAAGGAGTGGTCCCTCTGCAACCATTGCTTGCCTAGGCCAATGAAGGGAGTAAGTAGGTGTTGTGCTGGACTTTGCACAGTGAGAGACATCGCATGACTCCTGTCCGGGCAGGCATGTGGCGAAGTGCCAGCGCGGAGGGCGGGAGCACTTGGAGAGCTCTACTCCCAAGGAAGTCCGGCCAGGGAGGGTGAGGTGGGTGGGAAGCTGGGCCTTTGGGGCCACAGGCTCTGGCTGTGTGGTGGATGCGACGACCCTGGCCACCCCCTAGAGCACCAGGGCAGGGAACACAGGTCATAGAAATGGCTTCCCAGCTCACTTTTCCTGGCCATTTCTCTGGAGGCTCTGTCGATAAGAAACGGAACATGCTTCTCCTGCAACTCCCCATTCGAAGCAGAGCTGAGAGCACCACCCGAGGAGAAGGAACCAGAGGTGAAAGGCTGAACTCATTTGAATTTGGTGCTGCACCAGCGAGGTGCTTGTGCAGTGCCAAATTCAAACAGCGGGTGGGGGGCATTGAGGAGCTCACATGCATGCCCGCTCGCAATTGATGGGGAGCCCGCGGGGATGTGCAGTGGGCAGGAGTGAGCCTGTGGGCTGTTCAAAGTTGGACAGCCCTGATCTAATGTAAATATTATGTCATCTGTGGCACATCCTTCCATGAGTACATTTCTGGTTGTAAGTGATATGGAGCTGGAATTACTAGTCCATCCCTCATGGGAGCCAAGCCTGCTGAACACTGTGAGATGGGGTGTAGAACATGCGGCCCTTCAAATGTTTTGGGATGCAGCTCTCACCAGCCCTAATCAGGATGGTCAGGGGTGAAGGATGATGAGAGCTGCAGTCTGATAACATCTGGAGAGCCCACACCTTCCATCGTTGTTCTAGAAACATGGTTAGTCTAGCAAAAGCAGCTGGTGGTTTTTGCACTTGGTCCATTTTTTAAAAAATGAAAATTAAATTAAAAAAAAACCACCAGCTTCACAAGCTAAAATGGTATACACTGCACTCTAAGAACATGTGCATTTCTCAACAAGTCCCTGTGCCTCAGAAGGAGAAAACATTTATTTATTTATTTATTTATTTATTTATTTATTTATTTATTTCCATTTCTATACTGCCCAACTTTCCCAAAGGAACTCTGGGTGATGAACAGCCAGAAACAAAAGTACAAACAGAGGTAACAATTATAAATAAAAATACAGTGGTACCTTGTATAAAGGAATTAATTCATTCCAAATGAAATTATGTTAAGCAAATTTTCCTTTATACAAATTTCCCATAGGAATGCATTGAAAACAGAGTAATCCCTAATCTCGACCATTTTTATGTTGTACGGATTAGCCCCGTAGGTGATTCTGTTAAGCAAATTTCCCCTATTTCCGGATTTTTTTATGTTGTACAGATTTTATGTTATACTAACAGTTTGTTATATAAGGGTCCACTGTATTACAACCGTCAAGAACAAGATGGCAGCGGATGGAAAATGCACAGGATTATGTTGTTGTCTTTCAATACCAACAAGCCCCTGTTCCTCTCTTAGCATCTTTTCAGGTGTGCTATGAGCCTCTATATGTCTTGTGAACTTATTATTAAAACCTGTGCAGTGCTATTTTTATTGTGGGGTTTCTTCTTCTTTCCCCTTTTTTTCTTCTTCCTTACAATGCATGATGATTCCCGATGCAAAGCTCATTTTGCTCCATTCCCCACCACCACCACATTCCAGCATTTTTGTTTCACAATCTGCTAGTTTCACTATAACGTAATCCTTAGTCAGATGACTATTATGGTGTAGTGGCTCAGGGTTTCAGAGATAGGAAGTCTGTGACTCACATCTCACCTCTGCCACAAATTCCTAGATTGCTTTGGGGCAAGCCACAGCTCTCTCGCCCCATCTGCAATATGGATACTATATAATTTGCATACTCATCCTTGCTCTTACAACACAAACATTGAAATTCCCCTGCACGCCTACTCGGTGGAGATTTTTACTTCTGCTCCTTTCCCAGAGCTTTGCATTGCCAGTAATTAGCTCCAAATAGGGATGGGCACAAAACGGAAAAATGTCATTTCATTTCATTTCATTTTTTTTTTTTTTATCATTTTTTAAAAAAAAATTAAATTAAATTAAATTAAATTAAATTAAATTAAATTAAATGGCTCCCCTGGGTCCTAGAGGCACCAGATTTGGTGCCCGGGAGCCATTTTTAAAGTGCTCCTACCGAGCTATTATTGGCTGGATCCATTTAAAACTGGCCCAGTCAGCACCAGGGGATCCAGCCCATGACAGCTTGGCAGGAGCCCTCTGAAAATGGTCGGGTGGGCAGTTCTGGGCAATCACGCTGCTCACCCAACCATTTTCAGAGGGCTCCTGCCAAGCTGTCAATGGCAGGACCTCTTTAAAACTGGCCCAGTTGGCACCATGGGATCCCCCTGCTCAGAGAAAGGATTAGTCTGATACCACCCCCTTGCTTCCTTTGTTTGAGGAAGCTTCCAGCTGCTTCCTTTGTTTGAATAGAGGTGGCTCTTTGCAATTCAAATTAGCAGTTTAAATTAGCAGAAGCCTCTAAAGCAGCTCTAGTCCAACTGCAAATACCCCAGAAAGTTACCATTGCTCACTTATTTCTGTTTGTCTCTCTCAGCAGCAGCAACTCTGCTTGGGATCACACCCAGGCCCAAAATGCCTGAGGCTGACCTTACTCAGGGGAAAAGGATTAGTCTGGCTCACCCCCCTGCTTCCTTTGTTTGAGGAAGCTTCTAGCTGCTTCCTTTGTTTGAATAAAGGTGGCTCTTTGAAGTTTAAATTAACAGTTTAAATTAGCAGAGACCTCTAAAGCAGCTCTAGTCCAACTGCAAATATCCCCAGAGACTTACCACTGCTCACTTATTTCATAACAAAACGATGAAACAGGATTTCGTTTTTCATTTCATGCCCATGCCTAGTTCCAAAACATTCCAGTTGCTACAGCAAGATCGAATGCCTTTATGTCAGTGGTTCCCAACCTTTTCTGACTCATAGTCCCTTTTTATAATAGCCAAGTAGCTTATGACCCCATGACCACCACCACCACCACCACCACCACCACCACGTTTGCATTAAAAGGCCTATTTAATGGGGTAAAGTCTTCCCTTGTGAGGAAGCAGAGGCCTCTTTCTCCCCCCCCCAAGACCCTGTTTCTCATAAAAACCCACAAGTGTTACCACCCCACTCCAAAAGGTCAAGGAATGTTTTATCTAACAACACATATAAAAGTGACCACGGGCCCTTGGAATACATGTTGTGACTCCCAGGTTACAAAACACTGCATTCAAGTGCATGAAGATGTTGGCCATCATAGTTCCAAAAGTCATGGTTCTTTTTTTCAAGCTCAGACCAGTGGTGGGTAGGGCTACCCTTTGCAGCAGATATTCCAGAGGTTTGGGAATTACATGGAAAACCGAACCTTTTGAAGTTTGAAGGGTACTTGCTTAGTTCAGCCTCTGCTCAAGGCAGGATCCTCAAGTACCCCCTCTGCTGATTCATCAATCCCTGATTGCCTGCAAGCAGCCAGAGATATCTTTTGCTGCTATGGCTGGTCAGGTTGCTTTCCTGTTATGGCAACCCTATGAATGCATGACCTCTCTCATTATTAGCAACCCTGCTTATGTCTTCTAAATTAAAGGCCATAGCTTCAGCTACTAAATTGATCTCTTATTCCTATTTTTAATTTATTTTATTTATCTTAGAGTATTTTTTACCCTACCTTTCCTTGGAAAATGACCCAAGGCAGCTTACAGTAATGAGGGATAATATACAGTCCATTTCCTTCCATTTCCTTCCACTTTTCTTAGCATGGCTGTCTTCTCAGTGACTGTAAGTCCAAAGTGTAGCCACAGTTTTGTTATTTTTGTTTCTACTGGTAGCTCAGGCTTGATTTGATATAGAGCTCAATCTATTTATCAAGAAGTGTGACTTAATGAGTAGAAGAGGGTTCCTATATAGGCCATCTTGACTGCTGTCATTGGTTTTGTCAAATCCTGGCGATATAATTCTTCCAAGTGTTTGTGAGAGCAGCTTTCACTTAAATCCTTATCAAATTGAGAATTGTTATTCCCAACATAGTACAATGTGTTGTGTACAGACAATGGATGCTGCCTGTAGAAGCATCATTGCATGGAAGCATCATGGTCAAACTGACACTCTTCTCCTGACATCCTACAACTTATGGATTCTGCTTACAAACCTCTTTGCTGCTGAGATTTTGAAGCCAGTGTAGGATAAGTGCTGTGATGTGAACACTTCTTGGCCTCATCCTTACCTGTTTTTTAGGATATGGCTTCTGTAATATCATCTTGCTAACATCCTTTATTGATTGACTTCCATGCATAGCAAATGTAGAGCGTACTGATGAGCTTCACTGTAAGCTCTCAGTGCTTAAGGGGGGTTTCAATGGCATCTCCACATATGTGATGGGTGTGACTGTTAGGGTTGCTTTATTATTATTTTCAGTAATTTTGACATTGCTGGGGTTCCAGGGATAGTAATCTCACTACTAGATCAAGCTGTTATTAGCCCTACTGTAGCAGTAGGGTTAACCTATACATTTCAATATAAATAAAAGAGTTAGCAGCCACAGTTTGAAGGTTCTTTGTACAGTAGGACCTGCATATCCACTGATTCATTAACCACTGATTCAGTTATCCACGGTTGGCAGAGGAAAAAAGTAAATAATTCGGCAGCCATATAGCAAGTTATTGTCCCAAACAGCAGCAAAAAAGCAAGCTACTGTCACAAAACAGCAATTTTGCGGGTGGGTTTGGCATCCTCTCTTATCCACTGTTTTCATTATCCATGGGAAGGCCTGGAACTGATCCCCAGCAGATCCCGGGGTCCTACTGTATAAACTATACCATCACTTGCACTATAGTTAATGGCATTGAAGGCCATGATGATCAGCACGGCACAGATATAAAAAAGGTATGTCTTGTGAACAAATAATCATATATACATGCACATAATCCCGTACATGGAAGATGGTTGTGGTTTCAAAGGTGAAATTGACATCCATTCACAAACAACATATTGAGCTGGAAATAAAAATGGCAGGTATCACTTTCATATTACAAATATCCACATAACCTGTGACTAAGGTCAGTTGTTGCCCTCTGGTTGGGGCAAAAATAAATAAATCAGTCCAGAATAAGGACAAAAGTTAATGATAAATTTCTTTCATATGACATGTTATTGAGGGCATCACAGTACAATATTTTTATTCTAGGTGATTAACATTGAAGGAGAACGCAACCGTCTTGCCAACTGAAAGACAGTCCTGTAGATGGAATGTGCTGGCACCACGCTACTCCTATGAGACTAGTGGAGTTATGCTGAAAGTCATCTTCAAAAATAGAAATATGTAGCCTAAAGAGAATCCTGCATTCAGTGTGATTTGTGTATCACAAAGTCTTACAACAATCTCATACATGCCCCGGAGCATAGTTTGAGAAATTTTGCTAAACTTTAGTGTGTCCAGCTAAGAGATAGTAAACATATTTTTCTAGGCAGATTGCATCCCGGATTGGCCTGCCACTACTGTCTGGATGGTCTCTGTCCCTTTGCCCTACAACTCAGCAAAGTCAGCCAAGTCCTCTGACGCTCTGTGCAGCATTTTCAGGGGGTCTGCCAAAGGAAATCCACCTCCACCTGCAGGGTTGCACATAAATTTAAATCTGGGTCTAGCTCCTGAAATGTCCACTTTAAATGAACATCATGCCACCGACATCTGTCTGCTACGTCTACGTGGTATATGGAGTTTTAATGTTGCTTTTATTTTACGTGCTTTATGCTGATTTGTTTCACCTCTGCAAAGGCAACCTTGTGCGAGAAGTGGAGCCTGTTGTCGTTCTAGGACTGGTTGGGAACAAAACATGTGTTCACAACTCCATCATTCGCTACCGTTCTCCTCCCCAGCAAGCAGGAGTCACTTATATCATAATGCACTAGGTCTCAAGTCTTCCACTTGAAAGAAAGAAAGAAAGAAAGAAAGAAAGAAAGAAAGAAAGAAAGAAAGAAAGAAAGAAAGAAAGAAAGAAAGAAAGAAAGAAAGAAAGAATGAATGAATTTCTCTTTAAAGGCTAGAATTGGGTGGGACTTGGAGGCTAAGAATCAGGCAATCTGAAACAAAGAATGTTTAGACTCCGCTTGTCAAAAGGAGCAAATTACAAACCGTATTGCACAGGAAGGCCAAGGAGGGGCCTGTAGTTTGGGTAACCTCATGGAAGCAGGCACAACAGTTGAACCTAGTGTTTTCCAGAAACACTGTGGGGAAAAGTATAGATTTCTACAAATCCACCACTTCCTCTAATGCTATTTTCAGGTTGTTTTCTCAAATTAAACACGAGGCTTAGCAGCATCCAATTCATGTTAGATTAAAGGGGCCGTTGAGCTCCACAAAACTTAGGTTTTCTGTTTTGGTCTAGAAATAGCCTTTCCCTGGGTGGGCCAGGTAAAAGGCACTGGAGTTACTCTAGGCTGACGGAGCACAACAACCGTATTGAAAACCAGGCGGAAATCAGCATAACCTTTGAACGAGACTAAGATATTCAAAACAAAAACAAAAAATTGAGCATAACATATTTTTCTAATGCCTTTGGCCTTCCTGATGCAATCCTTTTGAAAACTTCTCTGTCAGAAGAGTTAAATGAGAATAGAAGGATGTGACTGTGTGTTTTACGGAGGGAAGGGACCACTGACTGGCCAAAACCTGTCAAGTCACCTAGTCCAGGGGATTGGTAGTAGGTTTGCCAACAATGTCTCCTCTGAGAGGTAGGGGTACCTTCCCAAATGAAACGAGTGCCTGAGGAAGGATTAGTGGTACCATGTACAGTATAAAGGAATTAATTTGTTCCAAATGAAATTCTGTTAAGCAAATTTTCCTTTGTACAAATTTCCCATAGGAATGCATTCAAAACTGATTAATCCCTAATAGAGATGGGCACGACCAGGAAAAATGACGTTTTGAGTTGTCGTGTGTCGGAGCTGGCCTGTTTCGGCTCGTTTCCGTTTGTCGCGAAATTTTTCAAAAAATTTGTCGTTTCGTTTGTCGTTTGTCGTTAGTACTGGTTTGGGGGGGTAGGGTAGCAGGCTCCTGGAGGCACCTCTCTGGGGTGGATGCCTCCTCTGGCCCCCTACAAAGGGAAAAGGAAGGGTACATGACCTCGTAGCCATTGCGTACCAAGTGGCACTGGCCAGCCCATCATTGCGCAGGTGTAAAAAAATAAAAATAAAAATAAAATCAATAAAATCAATGGAGACGTTTTATTGCTAGAAAAACCCACTGCTGCTACTGTAAAAATTCAAGCATTTAAAATAGCTAATTTTCGCATGTTTCTGTGGTGCTTTGGTGGGTTTTTGGACCACGATTTCAAAAAAAATATTGCAGTTGCCATTTTGGATCCCCCCGCACCGCATGGCAAATGGAGATGACGAGACTGATGCCCCCCCAGCCTGGTACCAGATCCAGCAGCCCAGGACAGGAAGGGGGGAGGCCGGGGACCCCCCCAGAAACCACCCCTCTGGTAGGTGCCCTCAGACAGGCATATTTTCGCCTGCTTTTTGGCTGGAAATTGGGATTTTTTTATTTTTAAAACTTTTTTCTGTGCCGCTTGGCATCGCGCGATCGCCGCGCGATGCCATGAACGACAACGACAAACCAGACCCAATTTATCGTTTATCAGTTCGAGTTTGAGTTCTGACGGCTTAATTGTTGTTTCCGTTTCTGTTGCGTAACGGAAATGAGGAACGAAAACGGAAACGAGAATTTCGCCAAGTTGTGCCCATGTCTAATCCCTAATCTTTTCTGTTGCACTGTTAAGCAATTTTTCCCCTTTAAACAGATTTTCTGTTAAACAAACCACTTGTTATACAAAGGTCCCCTGTATGCTTCTATGCTACTTTATGTCATTTTAATTTTATTTTCATTATATTTACTGCATTTTAAGGGTTTTTAATTTTTTTAATTGTATTATGCATTATATGTGTTTATCCTGTACTGAACTGTATTGATTAATTGTTGTTAACTGCCAGAGAAAAGAGAACTCAAAAGAAAGGGAAACTTTCCCATTAGTTGTTGGTAATTAAATATCAGACTAATTATGTATCAGTCATTAGTCAATAACCATTAGTCTTTTCTCTCCCTCCCTCCCTCCCTCCCACCACCCCTTTTCTTCTTCTTCTTCTTCTTCTTCTTCTTCTTCTTCTTCTTCTTCTTCTTCTTCTTCTTCTTCTTCTTCTTCTTCTTCTTCCTCCTCCTCCTCCTCCTCCTCCTCCTCCTCCTCCTCCTCCTCCTCCTCCTCCTCCTCCCTCTTCTTCTTCTTCTTCTTCTTCTTCTTCTTCTTTGGGAAGAGCATCAACAGGAGCCTAATGGACAACAGATGAACCACTTATGATTGAGAAAACCAAGGGGAGGCAACAGTAACATAAAAAGAAAGAACCAAAATAGTGGACATGCACAACTGTATATTACAAGCATGTGCTTATACATGGAACATAAGAACATAAGAGCCCTGCTGGATCATGCCAAAGGCCCATCTAGTCCAATTTCCTGTATCCCACAGTGGCCCCGCCAAATACTTCTGGGAGCACACGAGACTAGATATCTGTCTCCTGATACTACTCCCCTGCATCTGGCCCTTGAAGTACCCTGGTTTTAAGCCTGGAGATTACACATCTCCCTCATGGTTTGTAACCTGTGATGGACTTTTCCTCCAGGAATCTGTCCAATCCCCTTTTGAAGGCATCCAGGCCAAATGCCATCATCACATCCTGTGGTGGGGAGTTCCACAGACTAACAACACGCTGGGTTAAAAAAAATTCTTTTGGCTGTTCTCAATGGAAAAGCAAAATATATTGGCACACACTCAATGGATCCACCTGGACTTTTATGGAAACTGATTTCAAGATATAATATACACAGTTCTTTAAGCTGGGACATCATAGTGACATCTGTGCAAGATTTGTGCTTCTAGTTCTTACAATTTGGGAGAAATTTAAAAAAAACACACACAGATTTCTAAAAGACATATAAAACGTTACTGGAGCAAGAAAGGTTGGTTCTTGCATTGAAAAATATGGCCTCTTGGTGCTTCTAACTAGAGACAGGCACGAAACGAAAAACAGTATTTTGTTTTGTTCTGTTTTGTCCCCACTCCACATTTCATTTTGTTCTGTTTCGTACTAATTTTTTGCATAAAAATTCATACAAAATGAAACAATAACAAAATGTTTCATTTCTCACCAACTGATGACAGGTCAGCAGGAGACGACTGAAAATGGCCCCCTTGCCAATGCAGGAGCTCCGCACTGGTAATGCCAGCAGGACCTCTCTGCCAATGGTCAGGACATCAGCTTGAAGCTCTCCTGCTGGTGTCCTGACCATTTTCAGATGTCACCTGCCGACCTGTCATCGGCTGGTGAGGAACAAAACATTTGGTGCCCTGGACTCTGGAAGCCATTTTAAAGGGCTCCTGCTGAGCTGTTATCAGCTGGACCCCTTTAAAAATGGCCCAGTCGGCACTGGGGGGACCCCCTGGTGCTGACTGGGCCGTTTTTAAAGGGGTCCAGCCAAAGACAGGTCATCAGGAGACATCTGAAAATGGTCGGGACACCAGTTTGGAGCTCTTCCGCTTGTTTCCCAACCATTTTCAGAGAGGTCCTGCCGAACTGTCACCAGCTGGACCCCTTTAAAAATGGCCCAGCCTGCACTGGAGGGACCTCCTGGTGCCAACTGGGCCATTTTTAAATGGGTCCAGACAATGACAGGTGGGTGGCAGGAAAGCAGGCTTTTAAAATTCCTCCCCCTGCTGAAGCCAGCGCTCCAGCTGATCGGCAGTGGCTGGGGGGGGGAGCCTACCCTTTCCTGGTACCGATGGAGCATGTTGGGGGGGATCCACCAGCTTCTTCCCATAGGGATGCATTGCTATGGCGAGTTTTAGAGGCAAGGTTTGGAAATGTGAGGAGCATTGTGAATCCTGAAGGATGAAATGTGTTTAGACATAATTTCTCGGAAGTTTTTCCTTTTCTTATTCCTCTCAGTAAAGAAGACAACTTTGAATCATTGATTTCCAAACTTCCCTCACTACTTTGGGAGAAAATTCTTGAAAAGACTAACACGGCAACCCCAAATTCAGATTGTTCTCTTTTGTCTATATTTCTTTGCTTTCTCTGAATAGTCACCTCATTTTTCTTCTTCATGTTCTTCTGTTCCTCACTGGCACAGCTTACCCTATATTCAATTTCTACTTTGTTCTTTTATGTACACTATAATACCTCTTTACAGTGAGGTAACTGTGTTAGAGAATGAATATGCCAGTGTTGAGGTATATTTTTGTTTGCTATATCCTATCAGCTAAAGATAAGGTAAAGGTTTCCCCCGCACATGCATGCTAGTCATGTCCGACTCTAGGGGTGGTGCTCATCTCCATATTCAAGCTGAAGAGCCAGTGTTGTGCACATTCATGGCCATGTGGCCGGCATGGCTAAAAGGAAACACTGTTTTACCTTCCCAATTTTTACAGCAGTACCTATTTATCTACTTGCATTTACATGCTTTTGAATTGCTAAGTTGGTAGGAGCTGGGTTTATCAACAGGAGCTCGCTCCACTGCGTGGCATCTAGGATTCGAACCGCCAAGCTGCCAATTTTGCAGATGACAGTTTTCAGAGTCTTAGTCCGCTGAGCCACCACGCCCCGTGGCTATTGGCTAGCTCGCTCCTAAAGACAGTGATCAGTTGATGTTTTGTTGGAATGTCTTTGGGCGTTTACTTTTATGCAGAACCTCTCCACACGCACCAGAAAGGAACCAAAGCAAGATTTCCTCTTTCAATTTTACAAAATTACTGTAGTCTTTTAGACTAACAAATTTCTGTCCTTCACGATCTACTTATACCATGTTGGTTCTGTCTAGAGATGCACGACCGACCACGCCGTTTCGGGTTGTTTCCAGTTTTGCACCACGCCCGTATTTTTGCCTGCTTTTTGGCTGGAAATCGGGATTTTTTTATTTTTAAAACTTTTTCTGTGCCCCATTCTGCCATGAACAACAACGACAAATCAGACCCAATTTATCGTTTATCGGTTCGCATTCGAGTTCTGACGGCTTAATTGTTGTTTCCGTTTCTGTTGCGTAACGGAAACGAGGAACGAAAACGGAAACGAGAATTTCACCAAGTTGTGCCCATGTCTAATCCCTAATCTTTTTCTGTTGCACTGTTAAGCAATTTTTTCCCCTTTAAACAGATTTTCTGTTAAACAAACCACTTGTTATACGAAGGTCCACTGTATGCTTCTATGCTATTTTATGTCATTTTAATTTTATTTTCATTATATTTACTGCATTTTATGGGTTTTTAATTTTTTTATTGTATTATGGATTATATGTGTTTATCCTGTACTGTACTGTATTGATTAATTGTTGTTAACTGCCAGAGAAAAGAGAACTCAAAAGAAAGGGAAACTTTCCCATTAGTTTTTGATAATTAAATATCAGACTAATTATGTATCAGTCATTAGCCAATAACCATTAGTCTTTTCTCTCCCTCCCTCCCTCCCACCACCCCTTTTCTTCTTCTTCTTCTTCTTCTCCTCCTCCTCCTCCTCCTCCTCCTCCTCCTCCTCCTCCTCCTCCTCCTCCTCCTCCTCCTCCTCCTCCTGCTTCTTCTTCTTCTTCTTCTTCTTCTTCTTCTTCTTCTTCTTCTTCTTCTTCTTCTTCTTCTTCTTCTTCTTCTTCTTCTTCTTCTTCTTTGGGAAGAGCATCAACAGGAGCCTAATGGACAACAGATGAACCACTTATGATTGAGAAAACCAAGGGGAGGCAACAGTAACATAAAAAGAAAGAACCAAAATAGTGGACATGCACAACTGTATATTACAAGCATGTGCTTATACATGGAACATAAGAACATAAGAGCCCTGCTGGATCATGCCAAAGGCCCATCTAGTCCAATTTCCTGTATCCCACAGTGGCCCCGCCAAATACTTCTGGGAGCACACGAGACTAGATATCTGTCTCCTGATACCACTCCCCTGCATCTGGCCCTTGAAGTACCCTGGTTTTAAGCCTGGAGATTACACATCTCCATCATGGTTTGTAACCTGTGATAGACTTTTCCTCCAGGAATCTGTCCAATCCCCTTTTGAAGGCATCCAGGCCAAATGCCATCATCACATCCTGTGGCGGGGAGTTCCACAGACTAACAACACGCTGGGTTAAAAAAAATTCTTTTGGCTGTTCTCAATGGAAAAGCAAAATATATTGGCACACACTCAATGGATCCACCTGGAGTTCTATGGAAACTGATTTCAAGATATAATATACACAGTTCTTTAAGCTGGGACATCATGGTGACATCTGTGCAAGATTTGTGCTTCTAGTTCTTACAATTTGGGAGAATTTTTAAAAACACACACACAGATTTCTAAAAGGCATATAAAACGTTACTGGAGCAAGAAAGGTTGGTTCTTGCATTGAAAAATATGGCCTCTTGGTGCTTCTAACTAGAGACAGGCACGAAACGAAAAACAGTATTTTGTTTTGTTCTGTTTTGTCCCCACTCCGCATTTCATTTTGTTCTGTTTTGTACTAATTTTTTGCAAAATGTTTCATTTCTCACCAACTGATGACAGGTCAGCAGGAGACGACTGAAAATGGCCCCCTTGCCAATGCAGGAGTTCCGCACTGGTAATGCCAGCAGGATCTCTCTGCCAATGGTCGGGACACCAGCTTGAAGCTCTCCTGCTGGTGTCCTGACCATTTTCAGATGTCACCTGCCAACCTGTCATCGGCTGGTGAGGAACAAAACATTTGGTGCCCTGGACTCTGGAAGCCATTTTAAAGGGCTCCTGCTGAGCTGTTATCAGCTGGACCCCTTTAAAAATGGCCCAGTCGGCACTGGGGGGACCCCCTGGTGCTGACTGGGCCATTTTTAAAGGGGTCCAGCCAAAGACAGGTCATCAGGAGACATCTGAAAATGGTCGGGACACCAGTTTGGAGCTCTTCCGCTTGTTTCCCAACCATTTTCAGAGAGGTCCTGCCGAACTGTCACCAGCTGGACCCCTTTAAAAATGGCCCAGCCGGCACTGGAGGGACCTCCTGGTGCCAACTGGGCCATTTTTAAATGGGTCCAGACAATGACAGGTGGGTGGCAGGAAAGCAGGCTTTTAAAATTCCTCCCCCTGCTGAAGCCAGCGCTCCAGCTGATCGGCAGTGGCTGGGGGGGGGAGCCTACCCTTTCCTGGTACCGATGGAGCATGTTGGGGGGATCCACCAGCTTCTTTCCATAGGAATGCATTGCTATGGCGAGTTTTAGAGGCAAGGTTTGGAAATGTGAGGAGCATTGTGAATCCTGAAGGATGAAATGTGTTTAGACATAATTTCTCGGAAGTTTTTCCTTTTCTTATTCCTCTCAGTAAAGAAGACAACTTTGAATCATTGATTTCCAAACTTCCCTCACTACTTTGGGAGAAAAATCTTGAAAAGACTAACACGGCAACCCCAAATTCAGATTGTTCTCTTTTGTCTATATTTCTTTGCTTTCTCTGAATATTCACCTCATTTTTCTTCTTCATGTTCTTCTGTTCCTCACTGGCACAGCTTACCCTATATTCAATTTCTACTTTGTTCTTTTATGTACACTATAATACCTCTTTACAGTGAGGTAACTGTGTTAGAGAATGAATATGCCTGTGTTGAGGTATATTTTTGTTTGCTATATCCTATCAGCTAAAGGTAAGGTAAAAGTTCCCCCCGCACATGCATGCTAGTCATGTCCGACTCTAGGGGTGGTGCTCATCTCCATATTCAAGCTGAAGAGCCAGTGTTGTGCACGTTCATGGTCATGTGGCTGGCATGGCTAAAAGGAAACACTGTTTTACCTTCCCAATTTTTACAGCAGTACCTATTTATCTACTTGCATTTACATGCTTTTGAACTGCTAAGTTGGTAGGAGCTGGGGTTATCAACAGGAGCTCGCTCCACTGCGTGGCATCTAGGATTCGAACCGCCAAGCTGCCAATTTTGCAGATGACAGTTTTCAGAGTCTTAGTCTGCTGAGCCACCACGCCCCGTGGCTATTGGCTAGCTCGCTCCTAAAGACAGTGATCAGTTGATGTCTTTGTTGGAATAAACCAGCCCACCCTCAGGGCAGTTCTACTCACAGCTTTCTGGCCTCTGTCAGGAGTTAGTCGTTTTTATGCAGAGTAGGATTGCTCTCTTTTGGTTCATTTCCCGCACGTGTAATCACCAGAAAGGAACCAAAGCAAGATTTCCTCTTTCAATTTTACAAAATTACTGTAGCATCTTTTAGACTAACAAATTTCTGTATGAGCCTTCACGGGTAACAATCTACTTATACCGTGTTGGTTCTGTCTAGAGATGGGCACGACTTGAAATTTTTTTTTTCGAGTTGTCGTTAGTCGGGCCGGTTCCGTTTCGGGTTGTTTCCAGTTTTTGCAAAAATTCGCAAAAATTAGTCGGTTCATTTTTTCGTTTTTTCGTTGTCGTTAGTACTGGTTTTTTTTGGGGGGGGAGCAGGCTCCTGGAGGCACCTCTGTGGGGTGAGTGCCTCCTCTGGCCCGCTATAAAGGGAAAGTGGGCTCCTGGAGGCACCCGTGGGTGCCTCCTATCCTCACCCACTAGGAAGGGGAAGCAGGCTCCAAGAGACCCCTCTACATGGGGGTCTCCCCTCCTCACCTGCTGCTGCTGCAAAATGGTATGCAATAGCCATATGGATATGCATACCAGTTGCAGGCTATGAGACCAGTGAGAGTGATAGCGTCATGCCTTCCCTGCACAAGGCTCTCGCAGCCGCTATGTCTCACACAAAGAAGGGAATCATACTTGCGTGTAGTGCAATGCAAGTAGATCTGGCTTAGGGTTAAGGTGGGTTAGTGCAAGGGCTAGGGTTAGGCTAGTGACAGGTAAGGTTACGGTGGGCTAGTGGGTTGCACCTCTGGGTGCCTCTCTGACCCACTAAGAAAACAGTCTGTGACGTATGGGTAAGGAGTCAAGGGTTAGGGTTAGGGTTAGGGGGCTAGGGCAGGTTTTAGGGGGCTTTTTGGCACATCCCAGAAGTCTCCGTGGCCAAGTGGCCATGCGATTGGTGGGATGGCTCCAAAAGTTTGCATGGTCGTCCACTCTCACATGGCTGGCCACTCGGCCAGCCCATCATTGCGCAGGTGTAAATAAAATAAAATAAAATAAAATCAATGGAGGACAGAGGAGGAGAGGAGAGACATTTTGTTGCAAGAAAAAACCCACTGCTACTGTGAAAAATCTGGCAGTTTATAAATTTTCGCGTGTTTCTGTTGTGCTTGTGTGTTTTTGGACCACGATTTCAAAAACAATATTGCGTTTGCCGCCCCATTTTGGATCCCCTGCCCGCACCGCATGGCATGGCGACTCAAGTCCAGCTGCTCAGGACGGGGGGGGGAGGCGGGACCCCCCCTCCAGAAACCACCCCTCCGGTAGGTGCCCTGCGCCCTTAGTCAAGCAGGCATTTTTCCGCCTGCTTTTTTGGCCCGGGAATGGGTGGGGGGAGAGTTTAAAAGTTTTTTCCTGTGCCGTCCGTGCCGCTTGCTTGCGCTTTAATTGCGGCAGCCGGCGGCCGGCGAGACTGGGCTTTTTGCTGGCTGCCTGCGAGCCTGCGGCGAGTCACACCAGGACAGGAGGGGGGGAGGCCGGGGACCCCCCCCCAGAAACCACCCCTCTGGTAGGTGCCCTGAGGCACGGCAGGCATTTTTCCGCCTGCTTTTTGGCCGGGAACCGGGTTTTTTTAACTTTTAAAAACTTTTTTTCTGTGCCGCGTGGCATTGCGCGATCGCGCGATGCAAGGAACGAGCACGACAAATCAGACCAAAATTGTTCGTTCGTCAGTTCGAGCTCGAAGTCTGGCGGAGTAATTCCCGTTACCGTTTCCGCAGAGTAACGGAAACGGAAATGGGAATACCGCTAAGTCGTGCCCATCTCTAGTTCTGTCTTTTCTGTTGCTCACAATGCTTGTGACTATACAGTCAGCAATGCTATAGTGTCCTCAACACACTCAGTAATCCCACCTTTGACCTTCTACATTTCCAATTTTTGTTTTTACCAAAACATGGGTCTCCTTCACAAATGTACCAGCCACATTTTCTTGCCATTCCTCACCTTCAACGTTGTCTTCTTCTTCCTTTCATTGCTGTCTTTGTTGGGTAGATTTTGTCTTTCTGTCACATTCAGGCTCATATTCTTCCTTTCCTTTCTCTTTTATTGCTGCTTTTGATATGGGACTTCAATCTCACCTTGATTCTTCTTCCAACAAGCTTATTTTCATTTCAGAGTTGACTTTAATTCTACTGGATCCTAGGCTCTTCTAGAGGAGGGCATTTCCTCTACTGAAGACTCTTGGAGGTAACCAGAAAATTTCAGGCTCTGTTTTGATCAGGAAAATGCATTTCAGTCGAGCTACAGTGACATGAAATTGGCACATTGTCATACAGTGTATCTTAAAAACAGAAATAAATGTTTGCATGAAAGGGCTAACAGTTTAATTAACTGTCAGTGACCCTAATATCTGTCTGAGGAATCATTTCTTGATGTTAACATTTTTCTAATAAGTTCCCATTTTCTGCCTCTGAATAAATAGCAAGTGTGGATAATAATGCTTCTTGTGTAATCATTCTGTACATATTGTGGGAGGAAACTGGGGTCATACAGTAAGTGTCCTATTGTAACTACATTGATTTTTCATTGTCAGAAATGTTTGCCATTCATAATCAATTTCTTTGAGCTCAGGTTTTTCTTGGACATTGCTTAGAAGTCAGATAGTTCTTCTCTCTTGAGCCTCTTTTGAAACTGGTCAAAGCTAGTGTTTTTTTTTATTATTAATAAATTTTTATTGGATTTTTAAGAGGGGAACAAAGGGAAGGAGTATGGGTAAGAGGAAAAAGAAAAAAAGGAAAGAAAGGGGGGGGGATACAGTTTTTAAAATTTACATTGAGTGTATCAAGTAAAATAGAAATAGTAATTAAACATATTGCTAAAATTGCCAAATGTTGTCACAATACTAATAAATTTGTTACTTCTTGCCATCTTTCCCGAAAGATCTCGTCGTAGTCTCCCTTTAAATAACCAGAGAGTTTATCAATTTCGATGCATTCTCTTATCTTTCCATGAAGATCCTTCTCTGTTGGCGTGATTGGTTGTTTCCAAAGTTTCGCGTACAGTATTCTTGCAGCAACAATTACATGATGAAGTACATATCTCTGATCATAAGAAATATTCATATCTACTATATTTAACAGAAATAGTTCTGGTCTAGACTCTATTTTAATTTTCAAAGATCTTTCTAAGAAAAGTTTTACCATGTTCCAATACGCCTTAGCTTCTTTACAAGTCCACCACATATGATAAAAGGTTCCACAGTCATAATTACATTTCCAACATTTAGGTGAACAGTTATACATCTTGGATAAACGATGAGGCGCGAAATGCCATCTATAAAACATCTTATAACAATTTTCCTTGAACGAAATAGATTTAAAGATTTTAACTGTGTTCCACAGAGAGTCCCATTTATTTAAATGAATAGTATAGCCTAAGTTTTCTGCCCATCTTATCATACAGTCTTTAACCAGTGTATCAATCATTTTTCATTTATCAACATGCTATAGAATTTACTAAGAAGCTTGGAGTCACCAGAGGAAAGTATTTTATCAAGTGAGGTATCAGTAGTCATAAAACCACCCTCTTTGGAAAGCTCTTTGAAGTGTGAATGTATTTGTTGATATTTCCACCAATCCAGATTATAGCCTTCTGATACTAATTTCCTAGTGGTTTCAATGAGAAGTCATCATTCAGAAGGTGTCTGTAGGTTATAACATTTGAGATTTCACTTGCCTGGGAGCTGTAAATTGCTCCCAGTGGGGATAACCACATAGGTGCCTTGAGGTAAAATTGTTTTTTAATCATTAGCCATATTTTGAGTAAGGCATTCCTTATCCAGTGCTTTTTAAAGAGGGTAGGTAAATTTCCCCTATGCCACAAATAGTGATGCCAGCCCTTATCAAGACCATAACTCTCAAGCTGCAATATTCTTTTATTTGTCATCAAGATCCAATCCTTAATCCAAGTCAAGGCAGCAGCCTTGTAGTATAGTAGCAAATTAGGAAGGGCAAAACCACCAAATTTGGTTCTATCCTGCAAATAAATATTTTTAATCCTTGCTTTTTTCTTTTGCCATATAAATATACGTATACTTTTTTCCAGATCTGAAATGATCTTAAAGTTTGGCAATATAGGCAGAGATTGAAACAAAAAAAGCAGTTTAGATAAGACATTCATTTTAACTGCAGCGATCCTGCCCATTAGGGATAGCTGAAGTCTTGACCAAGTTTCGAGGTCAGCTTTGATTGTTTTTATAACATTGACATAATTGTCTTTGAGTAAAGAGTTACATCGGTTAGATATAGTAATACCCAAGTATTTTACCCTATTTGAATGTTGAAAACCAGATTGATTTACCAATTTTTGAATCATGGATGGAGTCATATTTTTGGTTAAAATCAATGTTTTTTCTCTATTCACCTTTAATCCAGAGATTTTAGAATATGCTTCCAGGGTCTTTAGAAGTTCTACGGAGGATGTCTGAGGGTTCTCCATGATAACCATCAGGTCATCTGCAAAGGCTTGTACCTTGTAAACTTCTCCCTTGTTTTGTAGGCCTTGAATGTCAGGGTTTCCCCTTATAACGTGAAGAAGAACTTCCAGGGTAGTTATAAACAAAAGAGGGGAAAGGGGACATCCTTGCCTAGTATCTTTGTGTATATTAACTTTGTCTGTAAGGTGACCGTTGACTACAATCCTGGTATTTTGAGTAGAATAGATTTGTTCAATAGCTCACAACATTCTATGGCCACACTGGAGGTAATCTAATTGAGTTTTGAGTAAAGGCCAGGATACATTATCGAAGGCTTTCTCAGCGTCGATGAATGCAAAAGCTACTTGCTTCTCGGGGTGAGATTCGTAATATTCCAACACATTAAGAAAAGTTCTAATATTGGATTGGAGATTCCTTTTCGGAAGGAAGCCAGTCTGGTCGTGTGATATCAGAGAAGGTAAAATCATCCGCCATCTATTAGCCAGAATGGTTGCAAAAATTTTGTAATCCACATTTAGGAGGGCAATTGGCCTGTAATTCTGTATCAAATCTTTGGATTTCCCTTCTTTGGGAATCAGTGTCGTATGTGATGATTTCCAGGAATCTGGTATATCTTCGCCTTCAAATATAGATGTAAAGAGATTTTTCATATTTCCAGAAATTGTCTCCGAAATTTTTTGGTAAAATATGGCTGGTATTTGGTCAGGTCCAGGTGCTTTATTCAACTTTTGATGATTAATAGCCTCTGTTATTTCCATCATTGTGATAGGAGCATTCGTCTGAGCTCTCTGTTCTTCAGTAAGTTTTGGAAAGTTGGCTTGTTTAAGATATTGGAAGATGGCATCTTTGTCAATCATCTCCGGCTTGAATAATCTTTGGTAATATTCCTCTATGATTTTTTGGATTGGTAGTTGCTCTGTCTGATTTTCCCCAGTTTTGTCTTTAAGTGAACATATAAATTTTTGTGATTGTACCTTTTTTAACCTATACGCTAACCATCTACCTGGTTTGTTTGCATTTTCCACAAAATTCAGTTTGGCCAGCTTAATTTTGTGAGCTATATCTGCAGTCAGGATCAGGTTGAGTTCATGTCTACAAGAGGCCAGGTCTTTGTTCAGCTTGTCATTACGGGGTTCTTGTGTTAAGTCCATTTCAAGCTTTTTCATCATATTAAGGATTGATTCATATTTCTTTTTCCTCTCTTTATTCCGTTTTGCCATATATTGGATAACAAATCCTCTGAAATATGGTTTAAAGGCATCCCATACCGTTTTGAGTGGTGTACCCTTATTTAGATTAGTTTCAAAATACAAGTTCAGATCTCTAGCAGCCTCTGAAATGAATTCTTTATCGGTCCAAAGTGTTGAGTTAATTTTCCAGTGCCTGGGCATACCTGAAGATTTCAATGTCCATAAAATAGCATTGTGGTCAGATAGCATTCGAGGTAAGGTTTCTATATCCCTTGTATTTAGTAGAAGATCAGATGTGGCCCAACACATATCTATACGGGAGAAGGAAGCATGTTGTCTTGAGTAAAAGGTGTAACCATCTTTTAGTGGATTTTTCCTTCTCCAGATATCATGAAGTTCTAAAATATCGGACATGTCCAAGAACGATTTGGGCAGTGTGGAAGATGAAGTCTTGAATTTTTTCCCTTTTGGTGTTTTCCTGTCTACTGAGGGAATATGTACAGCATTAAAATCTCCCAATATTATAAGCTGATGATTCCCATATTGCAACAGTTTCTGAGTCAGTTGTTCAAAAAGGGTTTGTCTTCCGTGTTTATCGTTGGGGGCATATATACCAGCGATAGTTGTTTCTTTAGATTGAATTTTAACTTGGATAAGAATCCATTTGCCTGATTCATCCTTTTCCAGAAGGGTTGGAGAAAGCTCTGGTTTAATATACAGTGCCACCCCATTTTGCTTCTTTTCTTTGTTTGATGTGGAAAATAGCTTTCCCAATTTATTTTGTATTAAATAATGTTCATGTTTTCTCAATATGTGGGTTTCCTGTAGGCAGATGATTGAACATTGTTGTTTTTGGAGGAAATTGAAAGTTTTCCGACGTTTCTCTTGGAGTGTTCAAACCATTGATATTCCATGTTAGAATTTTTGAGCCATCTTACTACTTCCAGCGATATTTCTTCTTCCCTGATTTTGGCCTGAGATAGTGCTTCGGCCTGGCGCCTCCCACTACGCCACAAGAATCTTGGTCATGCTTTGAAGTCTCTTGTTTCGAAGTCTGATTGTCATGGTTGTCTTCTTTGGTAGTGGTTTGAGTTCCGGTCATGTCCTCACCTTCAGTGGAGGATGATGAGGAAGAAGAGGGGAGTAACCCAACTTCCTTGCATTTTTTTCAACGAAGGCTCTAGCTTTCTGATGGGATTCAATTTTCTGTAGTTTACCTTCCCATTGGAAGGACAAACCTTGGGGGTAGAGCCACTTATATCTTATGTCATGCTTGAGCAGAAGTTTGGTAAGAAATGTATATTCTTTCCGCAGTTGACGAACCTCCCAAGGGACATCTTTTAGTATTGTCACTTTGGATTTATTGATTTCCACCTCCTTATCCTGAGTAGCCTTGAGGATGCAATCACGAGTGTATCTTCTAACCAATTTGACTATTACCTCAGGGGGAAGTTTGTTTCTTCTGGTATAAGCCGTTGGTTGACAGTAGATCAAGTCTACCTCACGAAGAAAATCTTCAACAGGTGCCTCTAGTAGGGTGGCCAGGCTATTTCCAACTGTGGTATAGAGGTTTTCATCTTTGTCCACAATAAGGTTTTGAATTCTTAGAATTTTGGAAGAGGCTTCGATTTCCTGTGTAAGTACCAGTCTACTTGTTGATTCCATTGTGGCTTCAATTTCTCCAAGACGAAAGTCAGTGACATTCATGTTCTCTTCCAACGCTTGTAAACGACCACCAAAAGTTTCTAGTTTGGCGTCCACATTTGAGAAACCCTCTTTCATTTCTGCTCTTAAGTTGGAAAACCCAGTGCTTTGGTCTGAAATCATTTTAACTTGAGTGAGATTCAATTGATTAAGCGCATCTAGGATCTGACTAGTTTGGCTTAATTGACTTGATTGCTGGGTCATAGCTGCTGGGTGGGCCAAAGGAACAAAAACAGATTTCTTTTGTATAATTGGGGTTTTACTCATGTTGAAGGGGTTAATCTTATTCTAGTTGGTTTGCTGCTTTCAAGAAATATATGTGGAGTCGCAAACATGGAAAAATCCAGTAGATGGCGTGCTATACCCACTTTTGCCAACAGAGTCCGAGGAATATAGTGGATGGTGAAATCGGGAGCTTTAGGGTTAAATCTGCCGTTAGATGAATATGAAAGTGAAACCAATAGTTGCAGTCCTCCGAGAGGCAGATGGTAACAGATAAAACAGGAAAGATGATTGAATAGAGGCAAATTCTTTAGGTAAGTTGATTGATTAATATATTTGAAGGGGCTTTCGGATGGGAAAAAGCCACTCACGATTTCTGGAGGAATAGAGGCAGCTCGGACTCTGTCGGGACCTCCCAAGGTCTCAGCCGCACAGGAATTGCACCAGGGGTTTCAAACCTCTCCCGATGGAGAAGGAACCACGCCTGGGTGCCCCGGATCGGTTCTGGGATGGATTCTGCTCCCAGCGGGTCGTCTTGAATGGAATATAACCCTCTTGGGACCTGGGGTACATTGACGTTAGCTGGGACTGCTTCAGCTAGCGTCTCTGCTGATCGCGGCCATCTTGTTCCCCCCCGTCAAAGCTAGTGTTCAGACTCAGAGTCTAACCCACTGGGGGGGGAACGATCCAGGTTATCACAGCTATGCACATCTAGGCTGCATGCATCTGTTAAATATCCAAGACAGTGATTACTAACTCCAAACAGAAGGCACTTGTGCCAGGGTTTTTCCCGCCTTAATTAGAGAAATTAATCATGGGAAAAAAGAAGTCAAAGCAAAGTGGATGCTTCTGCTTTGCACGGTTCTGGGAAATCCGTCGGAAGATGAAAGCAACTAATTTCTAGTCAAAGGAGAATGTGAATTGTGCCACATAAACTTTAAAGTAGATTTTTCCAAAGGGACCCACCTTAGAAAACTTTTGCTTAGTAAAATAACATAATTTGAGAAGACATTCTGGTGTTTGGTGGTTGAGGTGATGATGATTCTTTTCTTCAGATTATTTTCTTTTCTCAAACTCTGTTTTCCTTGCTTGATTATACCTAATTCTAGTCTCATTATGAATGCATCCTCTAGGCAGATTAAGCAATCGGAGAAATGTAAGTGGTTTGTTTGTCACTGCAATTAACAGAGCTGTTTACATCCCTTAATATGAGATATGCATACCATTTATAATATATATGTAAAATATGTGGTGCATAGTACAGAGGAATCAGGATGTTGTGGCTTTGATAAAGGCTTTTTCAGGGTGCCATCTACACGTTTCAGGGGTGGCTTTTGCAACACTCTAGTCTTTGGGTTAAACCCCTTTTGGTAGAATCCCTGTTGCAACTCTCCTGAACCTGTTACCCTCCTAATGTGGTAGACAACCTTGTCATGGTTGAAGGTAGCAAGAGTTGAAGTCCAAGACATCTGAGGATGGGGAACAGGTTGAGGAAGGCTGCTCTATAACCTTGTATACACATAGAAACATAGAGTTGGAAGAGACCTCAAGGGCCATCCAGTCCAGCCCCCTGCCATGCAGGAACCCCCATCAAAGTACTCCTGATAGATGGCCATCCAGCCTCTGCTTAAAAACTTCCAAGGAAGGAGACTGCACCACCATCCATGGCAGCATATACCACTGCTGAACAGCTGTAACCATCATGAAGTACTTCCTATTGTTCAAAGGGAATCTCTTTTCCTGTAGTTTGAAACCATTGCTCCGAGTTCTCATCTCTGGAGCCATGGAAAACAAACCTATGACATCCTTTCAGATATTTAAACATGGCTATCATATCCCCTCTTAACCTTCTTTTTTTAAGGCTAAACATTGACATTGAATGATTTATTACAGTAAGTACACTTATGGATTATTGAGCAGCACATTTTGTTTTATTAGTCTCTCCATTCATCATATGCATTAAATGTTATGCAACATTTCCAGTACTAATACAGTACATATGGATTAAGATAGAGCTGTAAAATGACGTTAAAGAGAGATTTAATGACAGCAAGTATGGAGTGTGATGATGACATTACGAGCCCTTGACATTCGCAGATCTGAAGCAGTTAGCTTCAACATCAGCATATTTTAGAAGGAATCTGGAAGTTGAGTCATGGCTACTTAAATGTTTCGCTGCTCATCCAAACAGTTTCATCAGTCTTTTAGAAGGAACTAGTATTTCTCATTTCACTTAGGCATCTATGTTCCCAATGCTGTTTTTGTTGTGCTGCATATTACTAGAAAAATGGAAGGAAAGGTAAAGGTTCCCCCCGCACATGTGTGCTAGTCGTGTCCAACTCTAGGGGCAGTGCTCATCTCTGTATTCAAGCCGAAGAGCCAGTGTTGTGCAAGTCCATGGCCAGGTGGCCAGCATGGCTGCAAGGAAACACTGTTTTACCTTCCTGCTTTTTATGGCAATACCTATTTACCGACTTGCATTTACGTGCTTTTGAGCTACTAGGTTGGCAGGAGCTGGAGTTATCAGCGGGAGCTCACTCCGCTGCATGGCACCCAGGATTCGAACCACCGAGCTGCCGACTTTGCAGTCTACAGTTTTCAGAAGCCTTAGTCCACTGAGCTACCAGGCCCCATCAGAAAAGTAGAAGAGCTCCTTCCTAATCTCTTTCACCCCTCTCTCAAGTTATTTTTTTCTCTGCAAAGCCTGCGTGAGCCAATCCCCTCAATTCCCCCAATGAACATCACCTTCTCTGATGTTAAGATATGTGTCAATTTGTTCTCATGTGTATTGTCCTGTTTTGCCTCATGTAGAATGTTCAGTATGTCCCTTCTTTTACATCCTCACGTCAGAGCGGTGTAGGACAAAGTTGTTTTTGTGCCCCTCCAGCCCTCCCCATCCCCATCGCATCCACCTAGCACAGGGGGGAGGGAGGCAATCCAGCAGACATGAGGCAGGTGGGCATTTCTCTCTCTCTCTCTCTCTCTCTCTCTCTCTGTGTGTGTGTGTGTGTGTGTGTGTGTGTGTGTGTGCGTGCGTGTGTGTACGGTAGCACACACATGCCTTACTTCTCCTGCAGTGGCCCAGAGCAAGGCGAGGAAGAGTTGGAAGAGGAGGAGGAAGGCACCACAGCGGCAGCAGGCGGGCGGGCGGTGGTGGCAGGGGCGGGGGTGGGGCGGGGGCAGGCGGGCAGTGCCCCCTCTCCATTTTGGCGCCCTAGGCAACTGCCTAGTTCGCCTTAATGGACGTGCTGGCCCTGGTTACACTAGCAAATGTATGTTTCAAAACTGAGTTGTCGCTAAATCTATACCGAGCAGCTTATTACTTGCAAAATGGAGAATGAATTCCATCGGCCGCACCTTGCCTTTTAAGATGATTGTGTATGTGCGGCATAAGTGACATGGTGACCCAAACTGTCCCTTGCTCGTGCTGGAGCCTGCTCGATGCTCCAAGGACTACACTTCCTGTAGTGCCCAAGGGCCCTGCTGTGTTTAGATGACATCAGCAGGCCACAAATGACCCATAATTAACATTTGTCATATTAGAATCTCAACTGTATAGGAATTGAAATTGCTGTTGATTTTAAAAAAAAAAACAGATTTAGTGAAGAGCAGAACTGGCACGATAAATGCAGGGGATTCTGCTCATTGAATTATAGTGTTGTGACACTGTGAAGAAGTGCTTTGAATGATGTGCAGAATTTCATTTATTGGATAGGCAAAAGAAACAGCTTTATGTTTAGCTCTAGTCTTAAAAATTTTAGCTGTGCTGTTTTTCTGGAATGCTGACAGTGGCCATCTCTATCCCCCCACCCCATGTTATTCTGTTTCTTTAGACAGACTCTCAAGAGTCATTTAGGTGAGGCAGGGAAGGTTAAGAAAATAGAATAAATATGTCTTTAAACACACTTTGCTAAGTTACCTTCTTGTGTATTCTGGTGTCTCCATGCTGTTACTGATTTTGATTGTAACTAGTGTTGTTATTTTGTTTTATATTGCACTGTAAATTGTATTATATTATTATGTTTAATAGTTGTATCTGTTTATTTAACCCTGTAAATTGCCGAGAGTGGTCTATGTTGCCAAATAGTGCAGTATACAAGTTTAATAGATAGATAGATGAGAGAGAGAGAGAGAGAGAGAGAGAGAGAGAGAGAGAGAGAGAGAGAGAGAGATTCAGCATTCTGTCTTTCTGAGGTCACTAAATTGAGTACCTAGCTTTAGAGAGGGTTGTGCGCAATGCGTAGCCTGCAAAATTAAACAGTAAACTTTAGCAAATAGCATACTTTGGTTTACTTTGCTTTCCCACTGTTCTGGGAAAAGCTGCCTAGACGTTCAAACCCACTGACTGTTATAGTAATGGTTAGCAAATAGCAATTGCATGTGATTACTAATATTGGTTAATTACTGGCAAATGATCATTGACTGCAGATCTGTCCCTGTCATTGGCCTGGGTGAGGCTGTTGCCTCAGTCAGTGGAGTGCTGAGAGTCAAGATAAACAATGTCACCTGGATCTCCCTTATCCACATGCTTGTTGACACTCTCAAAGAATTCCAACAGATTAGTGAGGCATGATTTTCCTTTGCAAAAGCCATGTCGGTTCTCCTTCAGCAGTGCCTTCTCTTCTATGTGCCTATTACTTTTACCTCTTAGGATGGTTTCCATCACTTGACCTGGGACACGTGTCAAACTGACTGGTCGGTAATTTCCTGGATCACCTCTGGATACTTTTTTGAAGATTGGAGTTACATTCGCTACTTTTCAGTTATCAGGCACATCAGTCCTAGTGATTTGTTAGCATTTAATTTAACAAGACATGCAAGGACTTCCTCCCTGGTTATTTCTATGTGGCTTAATTCATCGGTTCCCCTCCCTATGAAGATAGGCTCTTTTTTGGGCATGTGGTCTCTGTCTTCTTCAGTGAATACTGAAGCAAAGAATTCATTGAGTCTGTATGCAATCTCTGTTTCCTCCTTAATAATCCCTTGCCTTCTATTGTCGTCTAATGGACGACACTGTAGTCATTGAGAACTGTGCAGGCATCTAATGCTCTGCTGAGTTCTGCTAAGCTCAGAGACTGGAAAATTCTCCACTTTTTGGCTCTGGGAGGGTGGGTGGTTTCCTATGAATTCCTTTTGGCTCCCCAGCAACTTGTGGTATTTTATCTCTGTAGCTACTGGCAATACTGAGGTAGCCTTTGGTGCCGGGCAGAACTCTTTCCAGAGCAGAAAGACACAGAAACCTGCCCAAAGCTGAGGAGAAGGGGCGTAGGAGGCTGCCTCCATGGAATAAGGAAGTGTCTCCTTTATCTTGTTTTAACTCAGACTAAAACCTTAATTGCTGCAATTAACAGATTAATTAATCACTTAGAAGATAGCTTACAAATGCTAAGTGGATGTTTCTAAAGAACAGCTGAGCTGGATACAGCTCTGCCTCAGTTCCCATTGTGGCCAACCAATTCCCTCAGGGAAGCCCACTGGCATGGCAGATCCAACCCACTCCCACTCTCTCTCCCTAGGCAATTAAGTCATTGAGTCTATTAACCTGGGCACAGATTTGTAATTAAGGCATTACGGATATTGACACTGATATTTTTGATTCCCTTTCCTAATAAAAAAAGTGTTTGGTTTATTGTTTTCTTTTAAAAACAACAGCTTCCTGCTGAGCTTGTTGGAGGTATTTGCGATGACTTCAGGGTGACCCTTCTCCTGCTAAGTCATTCCCACTTCAGCCTGTGTCAGGGTTTATCAGAAGATTTTATTTCATCCTGTTTTATTTTTGGCCCAAATCGGCATCCCAGTGCTCTCATTTGTACCTGCCATGGCCTCGCGTTGGAAGTGTATTGCAAAGAACAAGGTCTCATCCTGCTGTTAGGCCTGCAGGAACTCACCTCTAGTTGTATCTAAGAAAATTAAGCAAACAATTTTGTATCCAAGTTTGACGACTTCAGTGCTCAACCCTCACTGCTGCTGGTCATTTATGAACAAGGTTTAAAATCATTGGTCTCAATATGAATATGGTGGTAAAGCCTATGCTTTACATCTCTCCACTGTTCAGATCTGTTCAGTAAATGTTTACCTCTTTTTTATATTCTTTTACCCGCCATCACTTCAGAGAGAGGACCTAAATTTACTCAGAAATTTCTTTCTTGAATTATATCAAATAATCTCCAACACAATTTGAGGCAGGACATACTTATAAAGCAGCAGTTCTTAAACTTTTTAGTGGTTGGCACCTCTCTGAATCTTAAAATACATTCTCATACCCCCTTGAAAAAAATGTGTTCCACTTTGTTTGTTAGAAAATTACATTTATTGCAAGATACTTAATATATTTACTAAAATAGACAGACAGACAGACAGACAGACAGACAGACTGATTGATTGATTGATTGATTGATTGATTGATTGATTGATTGATTGATTGATTGTTGTTGTTGTTGTTGTTCAGTCATTCAGTCATGTCCGACTCTTTGTGACCCCATGGACCAGAGCTCGCCAGGCCTTCCTATCCTCCACTGCCTCCCGGAGTTTTGTCAAATCCATATTGGTTGCATCGATGACACCATCCAACCATCTCATTCTCTGTCGTCCTCTTTTCCTTTTGCCTTCGATTTTTCCCAACATCAGGGACTTTTCCAAGGAGTCCTCTCTCCTCATGAGGTGGCCAAAGTACTGGAGTCTCAGCTTCAAAATCTGTCCTTCCAGTGAACATTCGGGGTTGATTTCTTTCAGGATGGATAGGTTTGATCTCCTTGCAGTCCAGGGGACTCTCAAGACTCTCCTCCAGCACCACGTAGATTGACAGATACACATAGCACCACATAGATAAATAGATAAATAGATACATAGATACCACATAGATAGATACACATAAAATCAAATGTCTCAATTTTAGTTGTTAATTGCAAATTTGTTATTGCTTATTCATAATAATACTTTGAAAACAGAGTTTCTTTTTTGAAAGAGTTATGTGTATGTCATCACTTGCATTTAAACAATTTCTGGTTTTTTGTTTTTTATGCAACCACAATGAAAATTCTGTTTCACACAAATAGGTGGTAGCAAATGGTAGAAGTATCTGTAATGCTACCTTCACCAGTTATGGAAATGGTTCAAACTGAGCACACCAGAATTGTTCTAAGTCCGATTTTTAAAAGTCACTTTGAATACATGGATTGGCCTGTAATTCCAGAAGCTAGTCTTTTATTAAATTATCATTATCTGTAGGAGTAAGGTTAAAAAGAAATAGATCCAGTATCCATCTCTGCTCCTTGTCAGATTTGCCATGGAAAAATATCCATGAAAAGATGCACTCAGTTGTTGCAAATGTATTACAAGTTCAGGTAAAATTGTGATTTTCTCATTTTCCAGAATGATTTCATCAAGCAAGAGAAAGTTTGTAAAATGGCCATTTTCAGCTCAATGTATCCAATTTTTTTAGTTTTTCAATAACAGCAGATTATTATTTTTCAGTAGCTGTTATGTTTCTACCATATCCTTGTGTTGATATATTTATTTCATTCAGATGAATGAATATACAGTATCAGCTAAGTAGACCAGCCAAATTATAGCATCTTATCTTTCAATGTTTTTAATTAAATTACAGTTTTGGTTAGTAAAAGAAAACTGAATAATTTCCTTGTGCATTTCAAAACCTCTGCTTAGCATACGTCGCTTGGAGAGTCACCTTATGTCACTGTGATAAAAAAGCACAGTATGGTCAGCACTGATTTCTACTAAAAAAAGCATGAAAGATACAATGATTCAGTGCTCAGCCTTGGATATAATTTGCTACATTTACTGCAGAAGCAAAGTGTTCTTTTAACTAGAGATGGGCACGAAATGAACAATTTTTTGTTTCCATTTTTGTTTTTTCATTTTGTTAAGCAACGAAACGACAAACAAATTTTGTCTCTAAAATGAAACGAAACGAACAGAAACACCAGAAATTTTGTCGTCTGTTTCGTTTTCATTACGGCAATACATTAAACTGCTTTAAATGCTAAAAAAATCACAAAAATTGAAATTAATGGTAATGAAACAAACGAAAATGAAAATGAATTTTTGCAAAAATTCACAAAAATGGAAACAAACCGAAACGGACCCCCTCAAACGACAAACGACACGCCATTTTTTATTCGTGCCCATCTCTACTTTTAAATTCTCTGACAAAGTTTTTGATGCATGTGCATGATGGTATAACATGCAATGCGTTATTTTAACTTGCGGTACCCCTTTCTTCATATATGCAAAAAATCTGGAATTTTTTCTGAGCATTGCAGGGGCACCATCAGTACAAATTGAGCTTTG
This sequence comes from Phrynocephalus forsythii, assembly GCA_029282475.1. Classification (NCBI taxonomy): domain Eukaryota; kingdom Metazoa; phylum Chordata; class Lepidosauria; order Squamata; family Agamidae; genus Phrynocephalus; species Phrynocephalus forsythii. The sequence goes on along the minus strand of JAPFRF010000002.1, from coordinate 158,837,306 downwards.
GTATTTTATGTTTTTTTAAAAAAATCACCATGATTGAAAACATCAATTCCTTTTTCTGTCAATACCAGTGGCTCACAAAATAAAAATTCTTCCAAAAATTCTTTTTCCATTATGAATCCTACAAATACTAATATCTGACTGCAGTTATCAACATCCATTATCTCTTCCAATTGAATACTTGCTTTCATAGGAGTGGCTGTAATATCTTGTACTACTTGCAATAAAATATCCTGACTGATATCTTGAGTGCACAATCGAAGCACATTGTTTGATAGTGGAATCTGCTGACTTTTCATATGTGCTTGAGAACCTAATACAATTTTTTGCAATTTCCAATGCACATGGTTTTACCAATTCCCCGGGTTTTATATGACACTACCCCCAAACTCTCCTGCATACAGATATGCCACCTGTTAAAAAGCTTCTAACAAAGGCTTCTGGACAAGGGGCATGGTGTGGGGAGGGCAAGGAGGGTGGGGCACCCAGGGCACAGCAATTAGGGGCATCAAATTGCCCCCTGCCCCCTGCCCTCCCACCCACCATCTCTGAGTCTGGCTGCAGGCAGGCAGGCATGCAAGAGCGGTGGCTGTGGCATCTTCCTCCTCCAACTCTTCGTTGCACACGCACACCGTGCACCCCACACCTGCCCACACCCACAGAATTGCTGGGTGGATGGGGTGGAGTTGGGAAGCACCAGAGGGGTGCAAAAAACAACTTTGGCCTCAGGCGCCCCAAAACCTTGCTACGCCACTGTTCTGGACTGCCACAAAATCAAATTTGTAATAGTACCGCTGGTATCAAATTGTGCCTTTTTAGACTTCAAGATGTTCCGTGTATGTCCTGCAGCTTCACCACATGCTGAAATGTTCCAACATCGTTGATGGTTTATGACTGAAGTTTGAAAATTATCTTGCAATATAAAATGCATTGTGGTCTTTGTTGTACAAGTGATTCCGTAAGCAACATAAATCGTCTTTCCATTAGTGTCTTTTTGACGTGGGAAGGTTTACTACAAATAATGAAGTAACACACATTATTTTAAATACACATTTTAAGTGAATTATAAAATAATGTGCAAACAAAAATTAATTACAATTCTGACTGAAAGCAAAGGAAATAAGTGTTTTTGTGTTGGCCTGCTTTGTTAATGATATGATAAACTGCACTTTTCGTGCAATTTTTCGTGGTACTTCTTAGCACATGCACAGTGACAAAAGGAGAGTGGGTAGTAGTGGGAATCGTATTGTCGTAGCATCTGGTCATACGTTTGCCGGTACATAGTACTGTACACACAACAACAGTTAAGTCAAATGTATATAGAGGCAGCTTTAGATTTCTAAATTGTAAATCTAGAAGTTAAAAAAAATATTATCACTCACACCACTAGAAATCCTTTCTCACATCCCCAAGGGTACATGCACCGCTGGTTAAACAACACAGTTGTAAATGATGCCTCATAACTGTAGTAATTACCAAACTACTAAGTAATAAGCCAGTAAAAAGTAAGGCAGTTTTGAAAGAAGTGTCTGTTCTACATCCTCCCCCCCATGTTTTTCTCTTCATTGCTTTGGGAACTACAATCCGCAGTTGTTGCATGTTTGTATAAAATTCATAGACCAAAATTGTGTTTTGTTCCTTGGGCTGTTCTGGTGCTGGTTCATCCAGAACCAGGGCTGCATTGCCAACCCTAGGAGGCCCAGGGGCCTTGCAAGGCCTGGATTGGGAGGGCGGGGTGCAGGTCCTCTCTTATATCTGGCTCTCACGTCCTCGCCCCCTCTTTCGCTTTGGCCAACAGCACTCCCACCCCACCCCCCGCTGCCTCTTTGCATGCTATTGTGGTGTAATGTGGTCGCCTTCGGGGGGGGGCAGATAGGAATTTTTGTCTTGTTCCCCATAATTGACTCAGGAAGGGGGAAGGATTTTTTGCCTATCCCACACTAGCTCTGCTGGCGTGGCACTGGCCACACTGGCAGGTAGTGCGGGGAACTGGGCATTAGGTGAGCCCCAAAGGCTGGACTAAGAGGATGCTGACCCCCAGCTACTGAAGATCCTGAGACCACACAACCTGGGGCAAAGTGGCATTTGAAACCCAAACAGGGCAGGGACCAGCCAGATGATGGTGCACCTGCCCCGGAAGGGGAAAAGGTTTGGCCCGGCCAGCCTGGGGGGAGCTGAACTTGAACAGAACCCCCTGGGGGCCATGGTGGAGGGCTCACCCACACCTGACAATGTCCTTGGGCGGGGTCCAATGGGTGACCACAGGGCCAATGGTTCCCCGCAAGTCAGCAGCCCCCTCTTGAGATTAACAAACAATGCCAAGTTTCAATAAAGTGTGGCCCAGATGGCAACCCAACTCACTGTCTCACCTGTTATTCCGACCTGGGGGGGCAATGAATTTTGATGCTCCAAGTTCTGCTTAAATAGTCTTGTTATAAAACATTTTTCCCAGATAGCAAATTTCACATTTGTGTGAATTGTGATACTTTTGGGGCCAGTTGTGTAGAGTGTAGGAAAGTTACGTTGGCAGCTTTCAACTCCCATAAGCCTCCTACACACCAAATGGAGAGTGGATGTGCTGCTGCAGTTTGCTCTCTCTTCGTGACGATTGAAAAAGAATGAGTTGGGAAAATATCTGGAGGACTCTAAACAGAAGGATGTCTGGCTGCTTGTAAAATGTTGCAAATGAGGCTAGGCAGTTGCACAAAAATGCACTAGTAACAGCATCTGTGGTGAAAACTGTTGTACCTAGCATGCTGCTGCTTCAATATAGAATGCCTGTGGGCAGAAGTCTTTGCATCTCCTTCTAAGAGGGTCCCTCCCCCATACTTCAGAGTTTTCGACCATCCTCTCTTCCTGTTGCTTCCTTGATCATCTTGTCACTCCTCTCTCATTTTTGGCTCTCCAGATATAGACATCTGATGTTGTACCTTCACACAGGAAATCACCACCACCCCTTTTCCACCAGAAGGGGTGAGATAAGGCAGATCTTTCTGCACTTTTCTGTGCACAAAAAGGCAATAATCAAATTTTCAATTCCTTTCAGCAAAATGACAAGGCCACAAAAGAGCAGCCTCCACATTTTATGTGGATACCACTTGTTGATGTAAGCTGGATCTTGTATTCCTTTGCCTGCATTCGGTATTTATGGGTGCTTCCATCTGGTGCTGTGTTAAATGCTCTGCTATCTCTTGCATTATTTAGTCTCTTGGCTTTGTTGAACAAATGTTTTCTTTTTCTCCCAGGAAGTACTGGTGAAACAGCAGTTGGACATCATTTCCATCTATCCAAGATGCTTCACATACAGGGCGTTATATTGTAATCTTTGTAAATACCCTGAAATGTAGATTTTTAATATCTTACACACTAGTGCCAACTTATGGGAACTGAGGTCGACAATGAGACAGCATTGGGATGATGAACCTTTGGCCTTCCAGATGTTTTTGGACCACGACACCCACAGTCCCTTATCGTTGGCAGTATAGGCTCAGAATTCTGGGAGCTGTGGTCCAAAACATCTGGATGGCCGAAGGTTCCCACCCCTGAGGCAGCAGATTGCTCTCAATTCTCCTAAGTAAGTGCCTGGTACAGGTAAGATTTCAAACTAGGACTTCCTGATTTGTAGGTCACTCTGTTTGCCACTCTGTTGCACCAGCTGACTTGGAGATGTATCCATTTAAGTGCATGTGATCAAGGGGGCTCCCATAACATCTTATGTCAAAATGGTTAATTTTCCAGGAGCTTAGTTCTGCCTGCCATGTAATTTGCTCAGGGGACAAATGAGAGACTGAAAGAAACCAGCCACCTCTGGCAAACCCAGAGCTTTTGATTCACTTTCCAATCACTGGATATCATTACAGCTATGGTAATATGGTTTATTTATTTATTTATTTATATTTATTTATTTTTGAATTTGTACCCCGCCCATCTTCCCACGGGAACTCTGGGCGGCTTACAGAGCTGAAACAGGTCAGCAAATACACAACTATCAAAATGTAAGACAGACAACAAGATAATCATAAACATATAATTAAAAACACAGCATAGAGTTAGGCGCCCTTGTTTTGGTCTAACCTCGCTGCTAGGTCAGTACACTCGTTATAGAGGAATCGATGGCGAGAAGAAAGGAGAGAGAGAGAGAAAAAACAACTATTAGGCTAGGTCACCAAAGGCCTCGCGAAATAGGATGGTTTTAATCGCTCTACGAAAGGCCAGCAGGGACTCTGCAGAGCGCACTTCGCTGGGGAGGCTGTTCCAAAGAGAGGGAGCAGCGGCCGAGAAGGCCCGGTTCCGTGTAAGGGAATGCCTGGCCTCTCGGGGGGTGGGAACCCACAGCGAGTGCGCCCGCGACTGCCGAACCGGTCGGGCCGAAGTTGACCGCTGAACGATCCGCTCTGCCAGGTAGTCAGGTCCCAAGCCATGGAGGGTTTTATAAACTAAAACCAGGACCTTGAATCTAATCCGGGCTGCAACGGGTAGCCAATGCAGCCGAGCCAGGACCGGGGTGATGCGGTCATAGCGACGCGCACCCACCACCAGTCTGGCCACTGCATTTTGCACCCGCTGCAGTCGCCGGAGGAGAGTCAAGGGCAACCCCATGTAGAGAGCATTGCAGTAGTCCAACCTCGAGATCACCAGCGCCTGGACCACTGTTCTCAAGGAGTCGACGTCTAGGTAGGGACGAATCTGGGCAATCTGGCGGAGATGGTAAAATGCGGTCCTGGCCACGGCCGCCACCTGGGCCTCCAGGGACAGCGCTGGGTCCAGGATCACGCCCAGATTACGAGCCCTCTCTGCCGGCTGGAGGGAAACTCCCTCCAAGCTGGGGAGAGGGCCTCCATAACCAGACGGGGAACTCCCAGAGAACATCACCTCAGTCTTCTCAGGGTTGAGTTTGAGCCTGTTGGCCCTGGTCCAAGCCATAACCGCCTCCAGGCACTGGTCGAGGGTCCGGACAGCTTCCACTGCAGAGGTGGAAAAGGAGAGATAGAGCTGCGTGTCATCAGCGTACTGATGACAGCAGACTCCAAAACTCCGAATGACCCCAGCCAGCGGTCTTATGTAGATGTTGAACAGCATGGGGGAGAGAGACGACCCCTGCGGAACTCCACAAGGGAGTGTCCACGGGGTCGCCAACTCTCCGCCATGCTGCACATACTGGTTCCAAGAAGGACCGGAGCCAACTGCGAACAGTGCCTCCGATACCCACCTCGGAGAGCCGGTCCAGTAGGATACCGTGGTCGACGGTATCAAAGGCCGCTGACAAATCCAGGAGGACCAACAGGGTAGAGCAACCCCTGTCGGCCCCCCGGATTAGGTCATCTTGCAGCGCGACCAGAGCTGTCTCGGTTCCCCGGCCAGGCCTGAAACTGGATTGGCAAGGATCAAGGCACCGTTGTTCCTCCAGATGGGATTGAATGCGCACCGCGGCCACCCTTTCGATGACCTTGCCCATGAAGGGGACATTGGCGATCGAGCGGTAGTTGGCCAATTGGTCCGACGCCAGGCCCGGTTTTTTCAAAATGGGCTTAACCACCGTCTCCTTCAAACGAGAGGGAAAAACCCCCTCGCGGAAGGAGGCAGTGGCGGTGGCAGCCGCCCACTTGGGCATGCTCCCTCCTGCAGATTTAATAAGCCAGGATGGGCAAGGGTCGAAAGGAGTGGTCGCGGGACGGCAGTGGGCAATAGCCCTGGAGGCTTCCAGAAGGGAAACAGGCCCAAACTCAACCAGTTGAGGAGAGCGGGGGGGTGATGGAGCTGGGGATGGCGAGGGAGGGCTAGTGCTACTGGATTCAAAGCCAGCACGGATGGCCTCTATTTTAGATCTAAAAAAGACCGCAAAATTCTCGCTACTGAAATCAGTAGGAGGAGGCCTAGCCAGACTAGGATTGGTGAGGTCCCGGACCACCCAGAAGAGCTCTGCCTGGCGGTTCGAGGCCTCACCAATTCTCAGGGAATAGAAAAATCTTTGAGTCTCCCTGATCGCTCGCGAGTAGCGCCTAGTCTGGATCACAACAGCGGTCTTATTCATCGCCGTCCGGTTCTGTCTCCAGATGCTTTCCAGTCTCCTCCGTTCCCGCTTCATCGCTCTTAACTCCTCCATGAACCACGGTGAAGTTCGAGCTCTGCCACGGAGGAGACGCTTGGGGGCGATTCGGTCGACGGCGCCGGCAGCTGACTCAAACCATTGGTTGGCCAGGGCCTCAGCCGAATCGCCACCAGAGAGCTCCCGAAGGCTTCGCGGAACCGATCCGGATCGAGAAGCCTTCGGCGCGGGCCCAAAGAAGGGGCCGTTGGTCCCAGTGCAGGTGATGATCTGACCATGACACAGGAGAGGAAACAATGTCCCTCACCTCCAGATTGGAATCCCCCGACTTGGAGGTAAACACCAGGTCCAAGGTATGCCCGGATCTGTGGGTAGGGCAAAAAACAAGCTGGGATAGGTTCATGGATGTCATGGTTTCCATGAATTCCAGAGCTGCACCAGCGAGCTCATCACCAGCATGCACGTTGAAGTCCCCGACGACTAGAAGCCGGGGGGCCCTCAACAGAGCAGCGGCAATGAACTCCGAGAGCTCTGGTAGGGATTGCGCTGGGTTGCGGGGAGCACGGTAACCCAGCACAATGCCAAATCTATCCCGCTGTCCCACCAACAGGTGCAGGCATTCTAACCCTGGACTCACCAATGTCGAGGCCCTGGTCACTGAAAGTGATTCCCTATAAACAATGGCGACCCATTGATCTGATTGTTCACAGCTCCATAGAGAGACACAGTAACATCCAGTAGGGGGAGACCATTGGGGCGGGGGGGCATCCTGCTGTCTGGGCCACAGCAGGCCACCCCTAGATATATCTGAACTAGAAACCTAAGCATATATGACTACAAGTGGGTGGTATTTACAATCCAAAGGCATGCCCGTTGTAGACAACCCCCGGGATCTTGAATGAGAAAAACAGCAGTGGGCAAAATGTGGCCTCCAGGCTACCTAGCATAGTCAATAGTAGGGGGTGGAACTGTGGGCCTGCATCATCTGGCGGTCCACAGTTTGTCCTCCCCTGATGTAAAAAAATGCCTTTAGATCACAGTGTAGGGATATAAACCACCTATGTGGAGGTTTTAAGCATATCACTTTTGAACTTTTGTCCAAATATAGTTCCTGCTGGGGTCGCCATTTCAGAAATATCTTGATCCTAAACAATTTATAGCCTAACCGACCCGGAGGGCATGGACGTTGCAGAAACTCGATTTGTACCTGGAAGGCAAGGCAAGCAGCTGCTACTGTAAACAGGCAATCATGTTTGCTTGAATAGCTGGAGTTTCCACTGGTACCCTTCAGTTAATCTGGTCATCTAGCCTGGAGTTGGTCACCTGGCATGAGTTTTATTCCACATACAGTACATCTTGAGGAGACTATTGCAATGGGTGGAATTGAGAGCAGCATTAAGTTACTAGCTCATTTCAGATTTTGCCCAGATTTTGGAAATGACTACTTGCAAATCATGGCGAATGTATATCTAGTTACCTTTCTAAAATGAAAGCACCGTTATGTTACTTCACTATTGTAACAAAACTAAGACAATGTCCATCTTTCTGCAGCCAATCTGTCACTTATTTCTGTTGCTTCTTATCGTTATAAAAGTTGGTGGTTCCACTTTTGCCTGAATGGCCTTGCATGGAGCTTTCAGGATTTAAAAAGAAGAACATCTAAAAGTTGCTGTTTTAGATATATTGCATGCTGAGAAAGCAATTAGTTACTTCTTCAATTTGCCACTATAACAGTAAATATTTTTTGAAGAAATTACTTGCTGGGAGGGAGCTTCCCAAAGGTCTGATTTAGATGTTTGTGCACAGAAATCAACCCCGAATGTTCACTGGAAGGACAGATTTTGAAGCTGAGGCTCCAGTACTTTGGCCACCTCATGAGAAGAGAGGACTCCTTGGAGAAGTCCCTGATGTTGGGGAAAATCGAAGGCAAAAGGAAAAGAGGACGACAGAGAATGAGATGGTTGGACGGTGTCATCGGTGCAACCAAAATGAATTTGACAAAACTCCGGGAGGCAGTGGAGGATAGGAAGGCCTGGCAAGCTCTGGTCCATGGGGTCACGAAGAGTCGGACACGACTGAATGACCGAACAACAACAACAACAACAACAACACAGTATGATGAAAGAATCAGACCTGAATCCTGTGAACTTGGAAACGCTTTACCTATAAAGTGCTGGTACTGCTGGAGTAGCAAAAGATACAGTGCTTCATGCTGAGTTAATTAAATGTCTATCTCCTCTAATTTAGCAAAAACCTAAGAGATATTATTAATAAATGTCAAATCATAATGCTTCTCATTGGTAGCTGAGGCTTTCCTGATTCTTGCCATGCTTTCCTTCGTAGCATCAGCAGAGAAGAGAGCAGTGCCTTGGAACCTCACGGAAGACAGCACTCAATAACCACTCAACTTTAATCCAGCCTTATCAAATAATTATCCCAAACTTTAGTGAGATCTCTTAACATGTCAGGCAGTGACTATTAAGTGGTCATTAAAAAGACTCTGGAATGGACCCTTGGTGGGAGAGTAAAGGCATAGGGAGGTCAGTGACCGCCATCCAGGTAGGCCTAACCACCCAGATGGTCATCAGGTTGAACCAGAAGAAATGATCATAATCACTTGACCCGAGGCCTTGTTTTTACCTGGACACTTAGATGGAATTGCTAGCACCTGAAGGGACACCACCTAGATTGTCTGAAGTGATTCTGAATAAGCTGGAGGCAAATGGCCACATCAGCAAACAGAGACCATTTTGATAGGTCAGAAAATGCATTCCCCACCACAATACTGCTTCTTGGCTGCACCTGACCACCTCCCTCACAGTGGCCAGGTCATAATGCTGCACTTGGGAGGGAAAGCCTCCACTAAGGATGGGCAGTGTCTCCTGACCCCTCTCTGGCCCTTCCAATCCCCAACACGGTTCAGCTGGTGTCAACAGAGAAGAAAGCAGTGCCTCAAGAAGACCACACTCGCTGATGTTAACTAGGAGCAATAGATTAACACTAGAGTGAAAGAGGGCAGCTGGCCTGGCTCCAGCCCTTTACTTCTCCCTCAGCTTTCTAGGCAGTGCTGGATTTGCACACCAGCTAAGCCAACGGTTTAGAACTTCAGATACACTGACTATCTCATGTGAACAACAACAAAATAACTACAAGGATGGCCCTTGAGGTCTCTTCCAACTCTATGATTCTATGATTCTATGATTCTATGATTTTAAAAACCCTTAGAATTTACTGTGTGGCTTCTTAAACACAGCATAGTTGAGAGCCTGAGCATGTCTTGCTCTGGACCCTTGTCCCACACAGTGTTTTCCATTCCTCCCAGCCTTCACCTTTGCACGAGGTCAATTCAGTTATCTGTGAGGAGACAGATATGGATCTGAGAGCCAGGGGATCAGTCAGTGCATGATTAATATCTGGTAGGATACAGATGCAGATGTTTCTGGAATAAACCTAAGGGGAAAGTTACATCCTGCATGCTTATAGAGGACTGAGGTTTCAAAAAAGAAAGAAAGAAAGAAAGAAAGAAAAAGAGGTGAGCTCCATTTGCCGAGAATTTAAACAACTGTTGGAGGTGCAAGGAGTAGCTCTGCCTCTATATCTGCCCACCCAGTGTCTTCTGTGTCTGATGCACTTAATAACCCTAGATCACCCCTGCATTTTCTTCTTCTTCTTTTGAGCTCAATGCTTGTGTTTATTTGGGGAGCAATAAGACTCTGGTCAATTCCATGAGCATCGATGCCAACTGGAAAGGAATAGCGGACAGCAGTAGGCCTCTGGCTGTCTTCGGGCAGGCTTTTCCTCAGAGGTTGTCTGTCCAAGGAAGGCTTGAAAACAGGTTAGCTGGTCGTTTTGTTGCTTTTAAATCTGTTTTAGTAATGCTCTGAACTAACACATTAAGTGTAATGTTTATTTAATTCATTTAAAATATTTGAATCATTCACTGTTTTTAGCTTTTTAACATTGTGTTTGTTATGATGTAAGCCTCCCGGGGTCTGTTTTTAGGAGAAAGGGTGAGCTAAAAACAGTCTACACACACACACACACACACACACACACACACACACACACACACACACACACACACACACACACACACACATACACACACACACCACAACTCCATCAAGGACAGACTTCAATAGCCCTGTTATTCATCATTTGTAAAAGGTCTGCTGGGCAGCTGCTCAGGGGAGGCACTGAGGCACCATAGCTTTGCCCCTCTCACTATGGAATGCTCTCACTTGCAGATGGTCATATATAGAAACTCCAGTTTGTGCCACCTGCATTTGAATCATCACAGTCTGATCTATTTTTGTAGCCTAACGTTCCCTCTGCAAGACCTATAGCTATGTCTGTGAAGATTCTCAGTCACCCAGGTGAGTTTATCTGGAAGTTGAGTCATGGCAACTGGACATCTTTTTCAGTCTCCCAAGAAAAGAATTCCAGTTACCATGACTCAACTTCCAGACCTATAGCTATGTTTCTGATGCTGAGAAAGGATACTGGCAAGTGACCAACTCCTTGCATCTAACTGTCAGAAAAAGGCCAAGGATTTCAACTGGCCATGTTACCTGTAAATTCCCAAGTCAAGGACAGACCATCATAACTGATTCACAAGATCTACAGTAGAGATGGGCATGAAACAAAAAAATGGTGTTTTGGTTTTTCGTTTGTCGTTGAGAGGTCTGTTTCGGTTCGTTTCCGTTTGTTGTGAATTTTTGGAAAAATTTGTTACTGTTTTTCGTTTTTCGTTTGTCGTTTCTACCCGCTTTTTGCGCAATTTTTAAAGCATTTCCGTGCACAGGCATCCCCCAACGCCCCAGACCAGAGGGAAAACACTAAAAAAAATGGATGCTGGCAGAGACACAGTATAGACTATGTTCGCAGGGAGGCTGCAAAGGTAGCGGTGGCCGTTGCCCAGGGTGCAAGGCAGCTGCAGAGTGACTGCACTGCAGGGCAAGGGAGGGTACTCACTGAGAGGTATGCAGCACACATTCACACAGGGAGGCTGCAGGACTGAAGCTAGAGTTGCAGAGACAGCAATCCCACCCTAACTCCCACCAGAGAATGCAAGGAGGATGGGGGCTGCCAGACCTTTTTATGCCCTCTGTGGCTGCCAGACCTGCCCGCCCAGTCTGCAACCTGGGCATGCTATTGGTTGAACATGATCCCTCATCACATGGCTTGCCTCCATTTTGTGGCTGGTGGCGACATCCATTTTAAAGGGAAAAGAAAAATACATCGCGATGGGAGAAGACAAAAAAAACGTTTTAAGAACCCCAGCCCCCTGGTAGGTATTATCAGACAATATAAATAATTATCACTGCGTTTTTACGGATGTCCAGGGCGTTTTTTAACATTTAAAACAGCTCATTTCATTGTGCGTCACCATTAACGGAAACTTAACGTAACAACCGCAATTTTTGTGGTTCTGTTCGTTTCGTTTCATTTTCACCACAATTTTTGTTTGTCGTTTTGTTACATAACGGAAATGACAAACAGTAACGGAAACGAAAAAATGTTCGTTCCATGCCCATCTCTACCGCATACCAATGACACTGAATCCCAAAACTCCATATAATCTTCCAGTGGTTTCATATAAATGTTAAAAAACTTACAGGGTATGGCTGAACCCTGAGGGGGACCACATGTCAATGGCTATGGAGTCGAACAGGCACCACCCCCTGAGTTCATCCCTCAAGATAGGAACCAAGCCATTTCAAAGCAGTGCCTCCAAGTGCCATTGCAAAAAGACAACTCAGAAGGACACCATGATTGATGGTAACGAAACATAACGACCACAATTTTCGTGTGTCTGTTCGTTTTGTTGCATTTTCATCACAATTTTCGTTTGTCGTTTCGTTACGTAACGGAACGACTAACGAATAACGGAAACAAAAATGTTCATTCCGTGCCCATCTCTAGTCTACAGTATGTGAATGGCTATTGTCAATCAAATCCCTGCCAATGAATGGTCTTACCATGACCATGGGGGCTGGGGGTGGGGGCTTCAGTGCCTCATCAGGGACTGATGTCCATATCAACTGAATGGCAGACATAGTCTGGGCTCTTTGCCCATGCAACTTGGCTTCTACATGAAATAGGCAAAAGATTCACCGTGATCCACCCTCCTCCCTTGATGGTATAGATTAATCTCTTTATATAAGATAGGTGTGTGAATTTTGCATTTTAAAAGCTGTCCATTTCCAGTCATGAAAGGAGGCCATTTCCTATTTTTAACATTTTATATTTATTTTATTTTTTGGCTGCAAGTCTCTGCCAGCCCCTTTGCCTTGCACCCGCACGTCTCCCAATTGGTAGTTTGCAATTTTCTGTGCTTCCCACAACAGCAGTGTTCTGCCTTGCCACATCTCTGTCAGTGTCAGCTCAAACTGGCAAGAGCTTTACCTCTAGTCTAGACTTCAGTCTAACTGTAATGTTAATTGCAGGTTGTAGAGGCTGCACTCTGCCTTCGCCATCGCTCTGGCCACTGTCATTGCTTTGATCTTTACCCTTGGAAACCGCATTCATTGAGAAACGTTAAAACAAATTTCTCTCTCGGAGCAGAACCATCAAAGGCTATGGCTGATGAGCTCTTTCAACTTGAAGAACATCCCTGGAGCTTTGAGACTGTAATTAGGAACCAAATGCTGACTAAGAGGCATCTTCCCTCTGCTAACTTGTTGCAGAAATGTTGTGGCACACACAATGGGGCTCTACCTCAGGCACAACACTAATTTTCTAGAACACACACTAGATTTATATGACTTGGATTTAATGTTATACTAGGACTGAAGGCTTTGCAGTTAAGTGATATTACCCTGATACCAGAGACCAAAGCCAAGCCAAATCTGTGAGTTTAGCTGGCCTTGGGTCCACCGGATATATAACAAATGTGCTCTTTTGCGAGAGAGCTGGAGGATTTTTAAAGTATCCACTGTTCTAAATTGACTCCAAATTTCTTGTCTTCAAGAATTTAGACTGAAGATTTACATGTGTATCCTCATAAGCTACTTCCGCTAAATTCATTGTGGAATTGCTAATGGCAAGGAGGTATAGAATGCAGCTTTAAATCTGTAATATAATGCATTGCTGAGAAGTCTCATTAAAGCCGAAGACATTTCTTCCTAATGAAGATCAGAAGAAAGCCATGGTGCACACAACAGTGTAAACTGTCTACAAATAGGTTTTTGAGAAATCTCTGAAGTCTTATTTACTTACCGCCTTTCTTGCTGTGTGAAGGATTCAGAGAGGGTACAACCCTTTAAAACAAGCATATAAAATATAAAATATTAGAACTCAGTCAGTAAAATGACTGACCAATCAAGAATTAAAACACATAAAAACATTATTGAAACATATATGTGTGTATTAAAATAGGACTATAAGCCATCATCATTTTTGTTTTTTAATTTCTTGCTTTTATAGCCTCCTTTTCAATCAAAGACAACCATTCAAGCTCTCCTGTTCAAATTTAAATGCCAACAAGTGATGCTTCAAAAGGAATGCTTTGCATCTGCCAGGACAACAAATGCAAGGAGTTGCAAATGTAGTCCTGGATATCCTTGAAAACTGGGCATCCTGGCTGATTGCAATACATCCACCTGCAAACTTGTGTTTTAAGCCACCCAAAACAGACTGAACATCTTATCCCTAGCTCCACTTTTCAGCTGACCAGAATCACCTAGTTTTTCCTAGATTATGTTCACCCTTATTCAGTCTGCGACTGATACTTGACACTGTTTCAGGATCAGACCAGCTTTCTTGTATTTAGATGGAAAGGAGATACAGAGTCTGAGATTATCCGCATACTAGAGATGGGCACGAAACAGAAAAATGGTGTTTCAGTTTTTCGTTTGTCGTTGAGAGGTCTGTTTCGGTTCGTTTCCGTTTGTCTGGAATTTTTTGAATAAAATTTGTTACCGTTTTTTGTTTTTTCGTTTGTCATTTCTACCTGCTTTGTGCATGATTTTTAAAGCATTTCCGTACATGGTCGTCCCCCAACGCCCCAGACCAGAGGAAAAACACTAAAAAAATGGAAGCTGGCAGAGACACAGTATAGACTAGGTTTGCAGGGAGGCTGCAAAGGCAGCGGTGGGCGTTGCCCAGGGTGCAAGGCAGCTGCAGAGTGACTACACTGCGGGGCAGGGGAGGGTACTCACTGAGAGGTACGCAGCACGCATGCATACAGGGAGGCTGCAGGACTGAAGCTAGAGTTGCAGAGACAGCAATCCCACCCTAACTCCCAACAGAGACTGCAAGGAGGATGGGGGCTGCCAGAGCTATTTATGCCCTCTGTGGCTGCCAGACCTGCCCACCCAGTCTGCAACCTGGGCATGCTATTGGTTGAACATGATCCCACATCATATGGCTTGCCTCCATTTTGTGGCTGGTGGCGACATCTATTTTAAAGGGAAAAGAAAAATACATCGCGATGGGAGAAGACAAAAACAAACATTTTAAGGACCCCAACCCCCCGATAGGTATTATCAGACAATATAAATAATTATCGCTGCATTTTTACGGATGTCCAGGGCGTTTTTTAACATTTAAAACAGCTAATTTCATTACATGTCGCCATTAACGGAAACGAAACGTAACGACCGCAATTTTCGTGGTTCTGTTCGTTTCGTTTCATTTTCACCACAATTTTCATTTGTCGTTTCGTTATGTAATGGAAATGACAAATGGTAACGGAAACGAAAAAATGTTCGTTCCGTGCCAATCTCTACCATATACCAATGACACTGAATCCCAAAACTCCATATAATCTTCCCCAGTGATTTCATATAAATGTTAAAAAAACTTACAGGGTATGGCTGAACCCTAAGGGGGACCACATGTCAATGGCTATGGAGTCGAACAGGCACCACCCCCTGAGTTCCTCCCTCAAGATAGGAACCAAGCCATTTCAAAGCAGTGCCTCCAAGTGCCATTGCAAAAAGACAACTCAGAAGGACACCATGATTGATGGTATCTAAAGCCACAGAGAGGTCCAACAGAGTCAATAGGGGCACACTTCCCCATTTTTCTTGATTACTAGGGGTTTACCTACCTCTGTCTCTTGTCAAGAATGCCTTGGTGTAAAGGATAGATTTGGGCTAGAAATCTAAAAAACTAACACAAAATGGATGCTGCTTACAGTACATAGCACCATATAGTGTTTTAAGCAAAAGTGTGTTCTGCTTACTTTCTGGGTTGTTTACAATTTAATTATGCAGGCTACACATTTCTCTGCAGAAGCCCTCTGAAAATGCTTGGGAGGGCAGCACGATCACCAGAACTGCCCTCCTGACCATATTCAGAGGGCTCCTGCCCAGCTGTCAATGGCTGGACCCCTTTAAACCTGGCCCAATCGGTACCAGGGAATCCCCCTGCTGCCAACTGGGCGAGGTTTAAAGGGGCCCAGCTGATAACCACTCAGCAGGAGCCCTTTAAAAATGGCTCCCAGAGTCACGGGCACCAAATCTAGTGCCTCTAGGACCCAGGGGAGCTGTTTCATTTGTTCCATTTTATTTAGGGGTTTACCTAAAAAAATAATTAATTAAAAAAAAACGTAATATTTTTTTAAAACCTTGTAAGAAACGAAACAAAACAAAACAAAACGGGGTGAGCACCAAATGAAATGAAATGAAACATTATCTTTCTGTTTTGTGCTTATCCCTAATCTTGAATTTAAGGTGAAAATAAATAAATGGCAATGCTTTCATTTATGCTGAAGGTTTGTGGTGACTAGACATGGGCACGACTCAGCGAAATTGTCATTTCCGTTTTCGGTTATCGTTTCCGTTACGTAACAGAAACAGTAACGATAATTAAGCCATCAGAACTCAAACTCGAACCGAAAAAAGAAAAATTTGGTCGGGTTTTTTGTTTCCATTTGTGGCATCGCGGCGATCGCGCAATGCGAAGCACAGAAAAAGTTTTTAAAAGTTTTTTTTTAAAAAACCCGACTCCCGGGCAAAAAAGCAGGCAAAAATATGCCTGCCTGAGGCTTTGCCACCTACTAGAGGGGTGGTTTCTGGGGGGTTCCCGGCCTTTCCCCCCTCTTCTCCTGTCCTGGGCTGCTTGCACCAGGCTGGGGGTGATCCTCATCATCTCGCCATGCCATGCAGTGGGGGGGATCCAAAATGGCGACCACAATTTTTCTTTTGAAATTGTGGTCAAAAAACACACCAAATCACCACAGAAACATGTGAAATGTATTTATTTTAAATGCCTGAATTTTAATAGTAGCAGCAGTGGGTTTTTTATAGCAATAAAAAGTTGTATTGATTTTATTTTATTTTATTTTATTTTTTATTTTTTTAGACCTGCCCATTTGGGCTGGGCATGGGATGGGACCATGCAATTTTTTTGAACCATTCCACCAATGGCATCGCCAGGTTTTTGACTGACACTTCTGGATGTCTCGGAGGGCATAAAAAGCCCAGGCACCTTCCAGAAATTGCAGTCGGGTGTATGGATGTGGTTGAGGGAGGAGGGCTGGCTGCTGGTGCTGGTGTGATCCAATCGAGATTGAGGAGGGAGGCTGGAGGCTTTAGGATTTAAGTTAGTCAGGCAGGGAGGGAATTGAAATTAGAAAATAATTTCTTTGATTCCCTGCAGCTTTGTCTGCTGAACGGAATAGCAGTTTATTCTTTATTTCTTCTCTGGCAGTTTGTGAGAATTTTTTTTTCTGATATTGGATAAAGGGGGAGGTTCGACTGGGAGTGGGAGGTGTAGATTTATTTTAAAAATATATTATATACTACCATTTATTTTCTATTTTCCCAACTTCAATTTGCTTGCACACACACACATTTGGGGTGCAAGCCAAGAACAGAACCTCTATCCTAAGTGATATCCTAACTGCCCACTCACCCGTCCGCCCGTGCTACCACCTGCCAGCAGCCCGCGCCGCCGCCCACCCACTCGCCCACCCGTGGCCGCCGCCCGCCCATGGCCGGCCGCCACTGCCGGCCACCCGCACCTCCCCCTGCCACCCACCACCCCACCCCGCCCGCCGCCTCGGGCGCAAAAACACCTAGCACTGGCCCTGATTGCGGGACGCCCCTATGCTCTGGGAAGTCAAATCGCGCTAAATCATGGTGGAAACGACAAATGACAAACGACAAACGAAACAAGAAATTTTTGAAAAATTTCGCGACAAACGGAAACGACCCGAAACAGACCCGTTCCGACAAACGAGAACTCGAAACGTCATTTTTTCTGGCCGTGCCCATGTCTAGTGGTGACCAATGATCCTTAGGACTTCGCAACAACAGGACCGTGAGTGCGCTGCTAGGGAAACATTTTTCCCCATGATTGCTAGAGGGCTTTTGGATTGCCCACTTTAAAAAAGATCCTATAGCTTGACACTAGTTGCTTAGCTTTTAAGTCCTTCTTGTAGATGTCCAAGCATCATATTTTGGCTGAAACGTGGAAGAATAGGTGTTAGTTTTCAGGAAGAAGTGGGACAATGTAGGGAAATAACCTACACGGACACATAGGGCTGGGTTCAAGTGTCAGGCCCCCATGCTCTTCTTCCTTCTGAGCAGGCTGCAAGGCATATCTTTATTAGCTGTAAGAGGTGGAGTTACAGATATTGTGTGGTATCCTATGTGTCAGCCTGTCATTGGCTTGATGCACTCCCGGGGAGGGCTTTCTGTGACGTGGACATGTCATCTAGCGAGGGACTGGATGATGGATAACCCCAGCAGCTTGTTATTTCCTTACATCCCATTCCAGGTAATGATCAATGGTCTTGTTTGTTCCTTATGGCCATGCCATGTCAGGATGGAAGGACGAGATAGTAAGCCATCTGCTTCCTGCACGTTAATCTTAGGGACTCTATTTCCCTTCTCCCAGGGCTTTCCCATGCAGGAGAGAGAGTCAAATATTGCCCCCCAGAATCCTTTGCAGGAAGCTTGCTGGATCATTAATATCTGTGCATATTAATATTCCTATTATATCCCTACAGGACAACACATTGGCAGATTCATGTTCTGTCTCCCCAGTTTGTCCCTTGGCTCACACACGGTCTTCATTTGATGTCAACAAGTCAGCCACTTAGAAAGAGGGATGGTCAAAGGACAGAGGGTACAGCACACTGGTTCTCTGTCCTTTGGGCCTCCAACTTCCCGAAACCCCACACAGCCTGGCCTACAATAAGGAATTCTGGATGTTAAACTCCAAAACATCTGAAGAACCCAAGATTGACAACCATCGACAATTGACATAGCTTGACTTCTCAGGCTTAACACAGGCTGTTGTGACAGCTTAAAAAAATGAATAAAAATCTTACAGTTACCGAAGTGATTGGTCTTTCCATGTTTGCAGAATCAGACATAAAAAGAATTCCATGCTTAAAACCTGAAGAGCAGTCACCAAACAAATGAACCCAAGGGGTGAGAGATACTTCTGTCTGGGTAGTACTCAACACTCACATGCTCATCAGTTAAAGATTTCCGTCTTCCAATCATGGGTTCTCTCTGACATGGCTAAGTATGATATGTGTGTGTCCAAGACTCAATGGCACAAAGTGCAGAAAATCTCAACTTAGCAGCTGTCTTTTATAAAGGATAATTGTGAGCAATCTGAATGAGGTAGATTGGACCTACATTATTTGTTTGTATGGTTTTTCATTTTTTACATCCTATATGTTTTGGACCATAAGGATCATCGTTCAGCATTCATGCTGCCACTTTGGTGTGCAGTCTTGATTAGAATAAGTTAGGCAACCGGCATGAAGATCATTTCCACCATTGAAAGTGGAGTTCTCTTCAGCCTGGTATGTCCTCCTGCCCCCACTCTCTACTCCTTCCTTTGGTAAAAGGAACAAATGGGAGAGAGGGAAGCCATTAAGTTCTGCAGCTTTTAAAGTTGGCCAGTGTATATGGTAAGAAAATAAACCATAAATGTTTTTTGACTTCTTGCCAGTCATTGGCAATGTGCAGCCCATATGAATTCCTATATAACAAGGATGGAAATAATGTTGGGAAACCCCCGTAAAGACTTTTTGTGGTCTGATTTGTAATGAATGTAGTTTGATACAAAGACTTTCTCACAACATGGCAAAGTGAACCATAAAATACTGGACCTTGAAAGTTAATGCATTTTTTTTTTAACAATAGCCCAGGGACTGTTTACGTAATGAATTGTAATTAACCCACCTTCCAAAACTTTTATGAGTGCTTTGCCAATTAGCCTTGTATGCTTGCTAATGACTCATAGCTTGCGCATGTCTTTACAGAGCGGCCTTGCGAGTCTGTTAAGTCAGCAGAAGTATTTAGCATGCGGATGGAGAGACGGGTAACAGCCACCCGATACTAACAAATGCTAGTATTGGCTGCTTAGAAAGCATTTGTATGGATCCCAAAGCCCAAGATAATTGTAATGTATAGCGATGTCAAGAGGCCTTTGGTTTCTGAAGGATTCCAAAGAATGCACTGGGCTCCATTTGGAACATCTGTTGTTACTTAGTACTAACATATATACTACTGCTAATTGCTGAGACATCTTTGTTTTCCTTACTTAGCACCAGGGTTAGAATGGTTTTATTTTTGTGGTTCATGGCTTCCTGCCATTTGCAACACAAGCTCTACTCTAAAGAAAATAAAATGGCTTGCAGGTCTGGCTACTTACTGGGGTATAAGTTTTCTATTTTTAAGAAAAATTAGAGAGGATTAGTTCAATAATGCATCGCACACAGAGAATGTATCTTGCCAGGTTTGGATGCATAATTACACATCTCGGCTCCCCATTCTCTGAAAGGGTATTGGATCTGTAGAGATTGCCCCAGCGGAAGGAAGCCTAGACACTTTTGTGTTGCATTTCCTGTAAATTCAGTCTGTTAGAGTTAACACTCACTAGTGTGGTTCCTCTATTGCATTCAATCCTTAATATGGTACATGAGACTATCACTCAAGCTGACAGTGCTGAAAAGGCACTGCTCCAATAGATGTTAGAGTACTGTGGGAATTTGCAAGAAGAGATCATGAAGATGTGTACCTTTGAAATACTCTTCAATCATGTATGAGCTCTGCAAAGACCTGAGTTCCTTCTAAGAGATCATGTGTGATTTCTCCCAGGAGATGGTGGGTCTCTAACCCTTCTTTAAATGCCCTGAGAGGCTTTCAAACTGCTCATGACAGCCACACCATTAGAAAGCAGTCTAGGCTCCAGGCAAGCTGTCATTCCCATTTTGTTACTATGGAGCACAAAAACAGAGAAGATGGCGGGATTTTCAAGGTTGCTGGACAAGTGCCAACCTAGCTTCATGTCATGAAAGGAAAGGAAGTGGGTCATGGAAATACCTGGACAAAGTGTGTCTGAAAAGGAAGAAGTGGGTGGAGCCTACTGCTTTTATATCACCCCTTCTTACTATGAAGGATATCATTGCTAATGTAGTGGAATTCTCAATCTTCCAAGTGTCTTAAGTATTCTTGGCTCAACCAACACCCACCCCTCCAGGCCATGTGTGTGTGTGTGTGAGTCTGCATGTGTGCGTGCATGTGTGTGCATGTGTGTGCATGTGTGTGCATATGTGTGTGTGTGCAGGCCCATGTGTAACATTGATATACAGATAAAGTATGGAGCAAAAGAACTACCTTGAGCTACCTATACTGTATGTTGTAATATAGGTGTTGTTTGGATATGATGAAGTGCCAACGTTTATTAGCAATATTTATTAATTAGCTTCCTTTATGCACCTTCAGTCCCCCAATAAGCTCTAAGTAGCTATTCTGTGCAATACTTTATCTGTACAGTACATCAGTCTTATTCAGGTGGACAGAGAGTAGCTGAATGTGATCAGCTGAGTTTTCTGAGAGTAGCTGAATGGGATCCATTGAATTTCCTGGCTTGGCCAGGAGTACAACCTGGCCCATCATTGCAGTATTTTCATGCTACAAGAAGGTGCCTGAGCAAGACTTGGGCTTCGTCCATTCCCCTCACAGTTTCCCAGCTCTGTTGGTGCATCCATGAGGCCAAGGCTGGAAGCATTTGCTTCCTCTTTTAAACTAACCATGCTTCATCATCACTGCATTGAACAGGAACAATGATCTTAAACATAGTTTTAACTATGGGTTGCCCAAACCAGCAAACTATTAATCATGATTTATAGTCCTGGTTGGTTCAAATACATTACAGATAAAACTAGATTCCAATCCCAGTTGCCACATAACAATAAGTGCAGTTAGTCAAAAAATGGAAGCAAATGTTTCTAATCTTCTTGTCTTGACAACGTGAGAGGGGAGAGGGGAGAAAGATCCTATTAGCCAGGCATGTTTAAGTGGAGATTGACATTATGCCCATACTCAGCAAATGAGTAGAAAAAGTCTAAATGCCTTGCCAGTTCAAAGAACAAAATGACTACCTTACATCCTTACCTGAGAGTAGCTTGTATTGAATCCAATGAGGCTGCCTTCCACTTAGACATTTATAGGATTGTGTACCACCAAAGAAGCATAAGATATGACTAATTTAGGAAAAGCCATTAAATAGCATTATCTACTGTAATAACATAATGTCACAAACCTGAAAATCTTCAGAAAAATCAGTACTAAGCATCTTGAGAAGGTTCATAAATTAACTTAGCATTTTTAAATGGCTCAATGCGAGCTGATTAAAATCTTAATGGAGAGGCTTGGTACAGTCTCCCCATGGGACCCATATCCCATAGAACTGTACACATGGATCCTTGATTTAACATCACTCTCCTAACAAAAACTCCTGGCATATGTAAAGTCTTCTGTGTCAGGATTCATTCTAACATGTGCAGCTGTACAATATATGCCCTAAAAGTTGTCCCAAAGCAAGAAGTATTTTTTTAAAAAAATAGGCACAATAAGTTTCCCTATAGATTATGTAGGTTCAGTGTATGAACTTGAGCCTGGAGGTGTGGCATGCATACCTCTTCTAATGTTGTTTGAAAGCAATCCCTAGCAGCCCTACCCTATCCATCATCTATAGACGAATGCTGAGAGCCGCAGCCCCAACAACATATGACTGAGCACATGTACTCAATCCTGCCTTAGGCAATATGGGCATTGCTGTCCTGGAGACATAATCATCTCAATGAACCATTGAATCAGACATGAAGATTGGGTCACAGCCCCTAAGCAACTTTCCTGAAGAAGCTCACATTTGGGCTAGATTCGTAACCCCACCTGTGTCCTTTTGAAAAGATTCCCACTTAGCTCAAAGCATGGTTCTAAACGTGGAGAAATAACAATGAATGTACCACTTCCCATCCAGGATGCATACATAATTCTTCACCCCTGTAGCATTAAGATCTACATCAACCCTGTTGATCATCCTCCTTTATCAAAGCAAATGTCTCTGTGATCCACTGAGATGGAGCGGATGCTGTCATCTCTCCTAATTCCACTCCCAGCAACCTCAACAAGAACCGGTTCCATCTGCAAGATGTAGTAGAGTGCTGGGTGATAAAAATTGGAATGTGGTGTGTCTAAAACCATAATTAACGTAAATGGCTGAGTTAGATATCAGACTAGTGTAGTGTAACCGCCTGTTCCCTGATAGCACAGCTTAGCTGAGTGTAGCCATTACAGGTCAATTTGACTGGATAAAACAACTTTATGTTGAAAATTTGATCTCTTATGTTTTGGTGAAAGCATTAAAAAAAACATTTCTTACAGTTTCAGCTACTTTTGCTAAAAATAAATTTAATTGAGGGCCGAACTGAACTTGGCATGTCATTTACCAGGTCTGACTTTTCATCACTTGATTTCATCCTGTCAAGTTAACTCAAAAAGTGTTGAAACATTTTTTTTAAATAAATGGAAAGCATATGGGTAGCTAACCATTTATAATCTCTGAACACCTACATAGGAAGGTAGCAATTACAGAAATAGTCATACTCATATAGTAGGTGAATCCCAACCACAAATTTCTTGGGGTGTGGTTTGAACTGCTTTGCAGTGTCTGGACAAACAATCTGGATGATAATCTCTATTGGCAACCCAAAATGAAATCACAGCTGGCCTTTATGGTCTAAACTAAGAACAATAAAGACCTGGTATTTGCTTCAGTTACCAATTTTGCAATTGCTTTGGTCTGACCTAGGACATAGATTTTTGTGCTTGATTTGGCATTAAAACACTCTACAGCTACTACAGTATAGAGGTCAGATATGTGGAAGGACTGTTTCTGTTCAAGAGTCTATTTTGCAAGTTGTCCTAAAATTAATTCACAGCAAAATAGATAATACCTAGAATAAACCCATTTAAATTAATGGACTGAATGCAATTCTTGGAGCCCATTAGAGCAGACCCATTGGATTGGTGGGATATACAGTATACATAAGAACGGGCAAATTACATACTAAGACTGGGTCTTCAGCCTTCTGCATTGCACTAATGGTTGGACGTATCTGGATGAATCCTAATTGGGTAATGTCTAAAGGAAATCCCATCTCTCTCTGTGGTTCTCTTCTAAGTGTAACCTATCCATCTGATGGAATTGAGACCATTTCCCTGAAGTTTGGGGGTGATGACCCCCCACCCATCACAACCCAAAAGCTTTCGAACATTTCCAAAAAATTTCCAAAATCTGCTATTGTTTCCAGAAACTGAGCAGCTTGTGGTCAGATCTTTGAAAACTAAACCTGTGCATTAAGGAAATGGCTTTGTAACACCTGGCATCCTTTGGAAATGCCTTTTTCTTTTCTGACTGGTTCCATGGCGCAGTGGTTAAATGCCTGTACTGCAGGTAAAACTGTGTTCATGACCTGGGGTTCACTCAGCCTTCCATCCTTCCGAGGTCAGTAAAATGAGTACCCAGCTTGCTGGGGGGGGGGGCAATGTGTAGCCTGCATACTGTTATTAAAAACTGTAAACCGCCCAGAGACTACTTGGAGTGGTATGGGGAGGTATATAAGCAGAACACTTTGCTTTTGCTTTTTACAGACTTCTGCTGTCCAAAGGACTTTCTTCCTGGTGTTTCCAGAGCTTTTCTATCTGTTAACTTTTAACCCAGTGATGGTCAAATGGCATTAATATGATGACATGATTTAATTGAGGCCCCAATTAGTTTCATATAAGTTCATTTAACCTACAACTTTAATAGGTTGAATGGTTTTAATTGCAATATCCCCTGGTGGATGAACCCAGTAATGAAGGTACAGAAATAGTCTTCCGCCATAGTCAAGGCATGGTGCTGATCACTCAACCGTAACAGGGAAGGAACATCTTCTATTTTAATTGATTTAGACATTACGAACCTGACAGTGCTGTATCAGAGTAGCCAGAAACACTGTGAAGTGAATGTAGTGGGTGTGGGTGGGTGTGTGGGTGTGTGAGAGTGTGTGCGCGTGTGCGCACGCACGAACATACTTGCACGTGCGTGCACATGTGTACATGTGTAAATGAGTGAAGAAGGGCATGGGAGCCATCTCTGAAGATATTGCTGAAGTGGAGAAAAAGAGAAACCAGAAGAAATCATGAAGTTCCATCAGGAAAACAAGAAGCGGGGTATCAGAAGAGGTTCTCTGTTTCTCTTTCTCTCGTGCTCTTTCTCTGAATGATGACACTAGACTAAGGAAAAAAATAAACTGTGCTTCTTAATTCAAAACAAGTTCAGAAAAATGGGCTGCATATGTTCAGAGTCACTTAAAAGATTACTGAAAAGAATTCTTCAGCAAAATGTGCCATCACACCTATTGCCAACTAGATGTGTGAAGACCAACTGCACTGGTTTGGACATGTCCTGCGTGCCAATGAGGAAACTCTGACCAAAACGGTTCTCACCCTGCAGGTCAATGGATGCCTACCAAGAGGCCATCCAAAATAGCACTGGACAAACACCCTTGAGAATGACATGAAGTTGTCCCGGGTTCACCTAGACCTTGCCCATAACCGTGCTAAGTGGAAGACCAAAACAAAAATAGTGGACCCCACCACTAAGTGGGGCAAACATGAAGAAGAAGAAGAAGAAGAAGAAGAAGAAGAAGAAGAAGAAGAAGAAGAAGAAGAAGAAGAAGAAGAAGAAGAAGAAGAAGAAGAAGAAGAAGAAGAAGAAGAAGAAGAAGAAGAAGAAGAATTCACCCTCATTTTGCCAACCACATAGAGGTTTACTTCAAGTCCTTCCTCATTCCAAGTTGACATTTGTTTCATGATCATGTCGCTCGCGGTCACGTGGTCTTGTCCTGGTACTGTCCCTGTTCCCGTGTACCCATGGGCGTGATTGATGGTACCTTGATGTTACTGCATGTTCTTGTTTTGTGACAACATCTGAACTTCTCAGCCTTCATTCTTGTTTTTTTCTTTGGTCTGTCCTTCCATTTTTCGATCTTTCGAATCTCCTCAACTTTACCTTCAATGCCTTATGGAGCTAAGTTCGAGGCATTTGTCTTTTAATCTCTCTGCACTGCGTTGCTGACTCCATAGGGAATGTACTGGTGAATGGCACATCACACCCCTGCCACTAGAGGGAGAATGGCACGTTGCGTGATGACCCTTACCTCACGGGCGCTTGTCTTGGAACGGGAACCAAGACAAGCAGATTCCTGAGGCCAGGGAGGGGTATGGCTCATCACACTTTAATCCCAGTTCAGGGGGCGTGGTTGGGACAAACTCCCATTGTCACGCAATGGATGTGCGGTAAGATTTCCTCATACCAGTCACAAGCGGGACGTGAAGTAACAGCTATATTCTTGCACTTCAGTGATGCACTTGAGCAGTATCTTTGTTCTGGAAAGGTAATCATTTGTTGACCTTTTGATTATTATTTAGGGGGGATAATTTTAATATATCTTTCTTCATCATCCTTCATTATGAAACTTCTCACATTATACAGTATATACTGCTCTCTTTGGATTACTAATACAGTAATGATAAATATCACAGTATAACTTTCAGTGCATACATAAAACCCACAGAAAGACTGTCCTCCCCAAATAACCCCTTAGCTAAGTGCAGATCCTCAAACCAAACAGATACAAGCCATTTCCTGAGCATAAGAGAGACAGTCCTGCACCCACATGTTGTGGCCTCTGCTTTTTCCCATTGTGTTTCTAGCTACTTTCATGTTACTTTCATGTTAGCTGGACAGAGAAGTGGAAACATCATGGAAAAGTTCAGATTTTACAGAGCCAGCATTATTGGAGATGAACAAGAGGTGTTTAAAGTCAATACAGGAAAACAATGATGCAAATATTTTTTCCTCGACTTCAGATGAGAAAAGACTTGGTCTGAAAAAGAGACAGATAAACCAGTTAAGGCAGAATGAAAAATCCCAAACACTGGTTTACCTTGCCTCTTTTTATGATGACATTTATGATTTACATGCTTTTGAGCTGGTAGGTTGGCAGGAGCTGGGGTTAACAGTGGGAGCTCGCTCCACTGTGTGGCACCTGGGATTCGAACCTTAGCTGCCGACTTTGCAGCCAACAGTTTTCAGCAGCCTTAGATATTATGTTTTTGGAGAAGAAAAAAGTGTGGATCATTAATATTGCTATACCAGGTGATAGTAGAGTCACTGAGAAACAACAACAACAATCTGAAAACAACAACAACAACAACAACAATGTCATAATGTAGTTGCTCAAATGGTCCACTGGAATTTGGGTCAGAACTATCATCTGCCCGTAGCAAAGAACTGGTGGAATCATAAACCTGAAAAAGTGACTGAAAATGAGCATGCAAAATTACTTTGGGACTTCTGAATACAGACAGACAGGGTTTTGGAGCATCATACCCTGGCTATTGTGATTGTGGAGAAGAAAAAAGTGTGGATCATTGATGTTGCTATACCAGGTGATAGTAGAGTCACCGAGAAACAACTTGAAAAAATCATCTGATATCAGGATCTGAAAACTGAACTTCAGAGACCCTGGCATAAACTGGTACAGGTGGTGCCAGTTTTAATCAGCATGCTGGGTGCGGTGCCTAAAGAGCTAAGCAAGTATTTAGAAGAAATTGGAGTTGACAAAGTCACCATCAGTCAGCTGCAGAAAGCCACCTTGCTGGGATCTGCTCGCATAATTCACTGATACATCACATAGTCCTAAATGCTTGGGAAGTGTTCGACTAGTGGTTTGTAATACAAAGTCCAGCGTAGTTATCTCGTCTGCTGTGTGATGATGATGATGATTAGACATGGGCACAACTCGGCGAAATTGTCGTTCCCGTTACGTAACGGAAACGGTAACAATAATTAAGCCGTCAGAACTCGAACTTGAACCGACAAAAGAAAAATTTGGTTGGGTTTTTCGTTGTCATTCATGGCATCACAGCGATCGCTCAATGCCATTGGCAAGCAAGCAGCACAGGAAAAAAGTTTTTAAAAGTAAAAAAAAAACCCGACTCCTGGCCAAAAAAGCAGGCGAACATGTGCCTGCCTGAGGACACCTACCTGAGGGGTGGTTTCTGGGGGGGTCCCCGGCCTCCCCCCCTCTCCTGTCCTGGGCTGCTTGCACCAGGCTGGGGGGGGGGTCATCCTCGTCGTCTCCAGATGAATCCATGCCATGTGGTGGTGGGGATCCAAAATGGTGACAGCAATATTTATTTTTAAATCGTGGTCCAAAAACCCACCAAAGCACAACAGAAACATGTGAAAATTAGGTATTTTAAATGCTTAATTTTATAGTAGCAGCAGTGGGTTTTTTATAGCAGTAAAAGGTCGCACTGATTTTATTTTATTTTATTTTATTTTATTATTTTTTTAGACCTGCCCATGTGGGCTGGGCATGGGATGGGACCATGCAAATTTTTGAACCATTCCACCAATGGCATGGCCAGGTTTTGACTGACACTTCTGGATGTCGCCCACCCGCCTGCGCCACCACCCACCTGCGGCCCACGCCACCACCCGCCCACCTGCCCGCCTGCGGCCACCGGCCACCTGCTCGCCAACCCGTGCCTGCCCCCTGCTGCTGTCACCGCCCGCCCATGCCCCCCCCCGCCGCCGCCCTCCCCACCCCTCCCGCCGCCTAGGGCGCAAAATGGGGGGTGCAAAGTGATTTCGCCTTTAGTCTCTTAACAGGGAGAGTCTTCTCTTACTCTCCAGTCCCAAAGATATGCTGGAAACTGTGGAAATCAGCTCGGCCCAGGTCTGTGTTATGGATCTGTCTCCCCCACCCCTCCCGCGGTTTGGAAGCCTTGCTCTCCAAATGTAAACCAAGCCCAGAGGGACGACCTCCCCACCCTGGGCATGGAGTAACTAACCGTGCATGCAACAGGAAGTTGGGGAGCGTTCCTGTTGTGGGACTTCAGCCCCCAGAATTCTGAAACCTGGAAAAGGAAGGATCCCAAACTGGGCTGCGTGCAGGGGAGGGGGAGGGGGCAGGTGTGAGGGACGGTGTGGCAAAGAGGGGTCCCCGGGACACTTCCTGATCCACAGACACATACAGAGTCCCAGTTCAGCTCCGCGCCTGACTGGACTACACAGCCGGGGGAGCAGGTGGATGACACGCTTGTGGGTCACATTTCCCCCTCGTAAATGTTGGCAGCGGTGAAGAGGCGCCGCGATTACATCCCGCAGAGCCCGGACTATGTTGCCTTGATCTCTCTCTCTCTCTCTCTCTCTCACACACACACACACACACACACACACACACACACACACACACACACACACACACACACACACACACACACACACACACACACCCTTGGCAGAGGGACAACGCCGAAGGCACAAACCCGGGCGGAACTCGGAGGAGGGGACGCCAAATGTGCACGCAGCGGGCACACGCGCGTGGCACAGCATGAATGCCAGCCAAGTTCAAGAGGCTTGCTGCGAGCACATTTTGAAATGGATTGGAGGCAATGAGCATCGGCGGGTTGAAATAAAGAAGTAAAACCCCCATCGCTCTTTTAATCTCCCGGCCGGGGATCATTTACAGAAGGCAAGCGCGGGAAGCAGAAAGAGTGGTTTCCGTGGTGGGAAGTGGTAGAGAGGAAGAAAAAGGCCTGTTTCTCCTCCCATCTCTCCCCACCCCCCACCCCGAAGGACTGTATGTGTCTGGTGGATCAGGAAGCACTCCGGGAATAAAAGGTGCCACCTCCCTTCATCTCACCAGGAAGGAAGGTGCACTTCTCCTGCCACCTCAGAGCTCCTTAAAAAAGGACCAAGCGCTAGAGTCTCAGATCCAGGGACTGCAAGGGTTCTCTCCCTTCCTCCAGGCTACCAGCCTGCCTGCCCACCTAGCGCCGGCCCTGATTGCGGGACGCCCCCATGCTCCCTGGGACGTCAAATCACGCTAAATCACGGTGGAAACGACAAACGACAAACAACAAATGGAAACAACAAATTTTTGAAAATTATCGCAACAAACGGAAACAACCCGAAATGGACCCGTCCCGACAAACGACAACTCGAAAAGTAATTTTTTTCTGGTCGTGCCCATCTAATAATAATAATAATAATAATAATAATAATAATAATAATAATAATAATAATAATAATAATAATAATAATAATAATAATAATAATAATAATAATTCAATGCAGAAAAAGATGGCTGAATAGCTTGAGGAGTTAGGTGTCTGGCTGAAGACCCCAAGGCTCTCAGAAATGTCCACCTATGTAGCCTTTGGCAAGCTGTACAGTCCTCCAGAACAGTCATTCTCAACCTGTGCATCCCCAGATGTTCCTGGACTGCACCTCCCAGTATTCTTCATCACTAGCTGAGCTGGCCAGGATTTCTGGGAGTTGTAGTCCAGGAACATCTGGGGACCCACAGGTTGAGAACCACTGCCCCAGAAGAAGGAAATGGGAAACCATTTCTGGGTTCTCTTTACCTAGAAAACCCTGGAAAGCATTGCCGTAAGTGAGAATTGACTTGGTGGCACACAATTATTATAAAAGAATAAGTGCTCTTTGAAATCATAGCTTTCTACCTAGCAGAGGCGATGCAGAATGCCTGACATCATAACACCACTAGAATATTATCCAATACAGTATAACTGCAAAAAGGGAATACACATGAGGGGATGAGGAAGAATTAATAATAATATTTGAACTGACCATATGCATTTTTCTGGGGCAGTTTTCTTTGGAAAATTAGGAGCATTTAGTTGCCTCACAGAGCTGACGTTGCATGTCATGGCTGTCCGGCGAACTGCTGGTTATATAATTTATTACCACGGTGCTTTACTGCCAGGGAGCAAGAGGGGCACTTGTGGGATTGTTTTGCCCTGGGTACAAAAATAACCTGGCTGCTTTTGGATGCAATGTAATTTAACCTGTAGGGGAGAGCCACCATTTGCTATCGTGTCTCAGGCACCCCAAAATGGCTTAGGACAGTGTTGGCGAACCTATGGTATGGGTGGAGCCCTTTCTTTGGGCACCAGACATTGCCCCTTCACAGCCACCTCTATTCAGGTTAAATTTCTGTATTGGCACTTTGCGAAAAATTAGTGGGTTTTGAATCACAGTTTGGGCACTCAGTGTCTAAAAGGTTCACCACCACTGGCTTAGCATATCCCTACAGTTGTTGTTGTTTTTAATCTGCAGAATCAGATACTTTGACTTCAGCTTTCTCTTGACCTCTGGTGCAGGTCTTTATTCACTTTTCTCCCATTCCATCACAATGAAAATGTCAGAGACTTCACTAATATGACTTCTTAAAATGATGTTGGTTTGATAGCCTTGGCTTTCCCTGCCCCTTCCCCCCCCCTTTCATCTTAGCTATAGTGCAGGGCAGAGAAAAAGAAAGAAACCCCTTAAGTAACTAAAACACAGTCTACTGAACTAACCAAATGTCAGAAAGGAACCACCTGTAAAAATAGGAAACTTATACTCCAGTTTCATTTTAATGAGTCTCAAGAAGAACCCAAGAACCTTCTTCCTCGTTTATACACAGAAGGCACTCAATATAGGCAGCCATGTCTAATATTAAGCTTTTGCAGACGTGGGGGAGATGGTTGTATGCCTCCATGGGTTCCAGCCATAGGGTGTTGCGGAGTTAATTTGGTTGTCACCCAGATTGTCTGCCAGATTAACCCTTTTGCCAGCAGACAAGGGGAAATGATTGGGATTTTAGGGAAATGCCTCCTCTGTCTGAGACGTCTGATCTGCCTATATAGGCTAAGTGTGAAATGCATTTATTTGTCCATGTGAGAGGTGAATATTATAATCCTGGTGTGAACGTAACCAAATTGATCCAATTGCCTTCATCATCATCATCATCATCATCATCATCATCATCATCATCATCATCATCATCATCATCATTCATCATCATTTATTGTCAGTATATACATACAACGAAATTCAGACACCCAGAGACCAGGTTCAACACACACACACACACACACACTGAAAATCCCCAAACACTCTCACACACATTAAAAATCCCCCTCAACACACACAAAAATAAAAAAATTCCCAAACACTCCCCCCCAACCAACCCCCCTAAAAACACAGGCATCTACACAACAGGCTGGGTAATACTGTCCAAGTGCTCACTGCTGGTGGTCCTTAAGTTCATTATTAAGTGCAATTATAGCTCTGGGATAAAAACTGTTCGGAAGATGTGTGGTCTGAATTTTAATTGTTCTGTATCTTCTTCCAGAAGGCAACAGTTTGAAGAAATTATGAGCAGGGTGAGAAAAGTCTCTCAGAATGTTGTGTGACTTCCTCAAACAGCGAGATGTGAAGATGTCATCCAGGGTTGGTAGCTGGAGCCTGATTATATTCTGGGTAAATTTAATTATTCGCTGCAGTAGAAATGGGCACGACTCGGCGAAATTGTCGGTTCCGTTTTTGGTTATCGTTTCCATTACGTAACGGAAACGGTAACAATAATTAAGCCGTTAGAACTTGAACTCGAACTGAAAAAAGAAAAATTTGGTCGGGTTTTTCGTTTCTGTTTGTGGCATCGCGGCGATCGCGCGATGCTAAGTACAGAAAAAGTTTTAAAAAGTTTTTTTTTAAAACCCCGACTCCCAGCCAAAAAAGCAGGCGAAAATATGCCTGCCTGAGGCTTTGCCACCTACCAGAGGGGTGGTTTCCCTGGCCTTTCTCCCCCTTCTCCTGTCCTGGGCTTCTTGCACCAGGCTGGGGGGGTCATCCTCGTCGTCTGTCTTGCTGCATGCCATGCAGTGGGGGGGGATCCAAAATGGCGACCACAATTTTTCTTTTGAAATCACACCAAATCACCACAGAAACATGTGAAATTTATTTATTTTAAATGCCTGAATTTTAATAGTAGAAGCAGTAGGTTTTTATAGCAATAAAACGTCGTATTGATTTTATTTTATTTTATTTTATTTTTTATTTTTTATTTTTTTAGACCTGCCCATTTGGGCTGGGCATGGGATGGGACCATGCAAATTGTTTGAACCATTCCACCAATGGCATTGCCAGGTTTTTGACTGACACTTCTGGATGTCTCGGAGGGCATAAAAAGCCGAGGCACCTTCCAGAAATTGCAGTCGGGTATATGGATGTGGTTGAGGGAGGAGGGCTGGCTGCTGGTGCTGGTGTGATCCGATCGAGATTGAGGAGGGAGGCTGGAGGCTTTAGGATTTAAGTTAGGCAGGCAGGGAGGGAATTGAATTTAGAAAATAATTTCTTTGATTCCTTGCAGCTTTGTCTGCTGAAGGGAATAGCAGTTTATTCTTTATTTCTTCTCTGGGAGTTTGAGGATTTTTTTCTGATATTGGATAAAGGGGGAGGTTGGACTGGGAGTGGGAGGTGTGGATTTATTTTAAATATATATTATATACTACCATTTATTTTCTATTTTCCCAACTTCAATTTGCTTGCACACACACACATTTGGGGTGCAAGCCAAGAACAGAACCTCTATCCTAAGTGATATCCTAACTGCCCACTCACCCATCCGCCCGCTCTGCCACCTGCCTGCGGCCTGCGCCGCTGCCCGCCCACTCACCCGCCCGTGGCCACCACCCGCCCATGGCCTCCCACCACCGCCGCCCGCCCGCACCTCCCGCCCCACCGCCCACCCACCCTGCCTGCCACCTAGGGCGCAAAAACACCTAGCACCGGCCTGACAAACGACAAATGGAAATGACAAATTTTTGAAAAATTTCGCGACAAACGGAAACGACCCAAAACGGACCCGTTCCAACAAATGAAAACTCGAAACATCATTTTTTTCTGGTCGTGCCCATGCCTACTATGTAGAGCTTTTTGTCTGCTGCAGAGCTGCTCTCATACCATGAAAGCATGCCATAGGTTAGGACACTCTCAATGGTGCTGTGATAGTAGGACAGAAGTAGATGCTGAGATAAATTCATCTTCCTGAGCATTCTCAGGAAATACAGCCTCTTCTGTGCCTTCTTCACAACCATGTTGGTGTTTGCAGTCCACGAGAGGTCCTCTGAAATGTACGGTAAGTACTCCTTGCCCTCTAAAGATGCCAGCCACAGAGTCTGGTGAAACATCAGGAAGAAAAACTTCCAGAACACGGCCAAACAGCCCGTAAAACTCACAACAGCTATCAGGGGAGGGGAATTGATTCCTTTGAAATGTGGTGCTGGAGGAGAGCTTTGCAAATACCTTGACCTGCAAGAAAGAAAAACAAGTGGATACTAGATCAAATCAAGTCTGAACTATCTTTGGAAAGAAAAATTATGAAACTGAGGTTGCCCTATTTTGTGCACATCACAAGAAGGCAAGATTCTGTGGAAAAGATAATCATGTAGGAAAAGAGAAATCAAATACAAGATGGACTGGTTTTCCTAAAGGAACTACAGGATTGAGTTTGCACTAGGACATTTTGGAGATAACTCATTCATGTGTTGTGTCATTACATCCGTGACCAACTCTTCATGACCCACATCCATGGAGCTTTCTTGGCAGGAATACTGGAGTGGCTTGCCAGTTCCTACTCCAGGCGCCTACAGCACCTACTATTCCCTGGTGGTCCCCCATCCAAGTACTAAACAGGGCCAACCCTGTTTAGCT
Organism: Phrynocephalus forsythii; assembly: GCA_029282475.1. NCBI lineage: Eukaryota > Metazoa > Chordata > Lepidosauria > Squamata > Agamidae > Phrynocephalus > Phrynocephalus forsythii. The sequence goes on along the minus strand of JAPFRF010000002.1, from coordinate 158,803,381 downwards.
TCCGAAATCAGGTAAGATCGTATGTGCTTAGGTTGCCATAAATCAGAGGTGACGTGTGGCACATAACAAGGTACCTACTGTTTTTCCTCTGTATATCAGTTTCTAGAGAATATGAATGGAGAAGTGGTTTGATCATGTCCATCTTCAGGGCTTTCTGGGGCATCACTCTGACTGGGGAATAAGATAGAGTGCTAATCTGGATTGGCTTTTATTTTAATCCTGCCTGTGTTCTCAGAGATATGGATCTAGCTAACGGTCTTCTTAACACTTGAGATTGTGAGAGGTTTTCCATAGCCCTAGTCTAGGCAATTAAACTAAACAGAACTGAAGTAGATTGCTTTGTTTTCCATTCAGCTCCCATTTAGGGGGGAAAGTACCACATAAGGAATCTTACAGCTGCCTAGAAGCCCTAAGCACATCCGATCTCTCCTGATTTCGGAAGCTAAGCAGGGTCGGCCCTGGTTAGTACTTGGATGGAAGACCACCAGGGAATACCAGGTGATGTAGGCACCTGGAGTAGGAACTAGCAAACCACTCCAGTATTTCTGCCAAGAAAACTCCATGGACATGGGGTCACAAAGAGTTGGTCATGACTGTAATGATGCAACACATACAAGGGATATTACATAGTGCAGAAAAAACAAGGGAAAGGCCACATAGTTCCCAAGATTACATAAATGTAAGGGAGGGCGATACTCTTTATTGGACTACAAAAAGACTGCAATCTTTGCAATTATCAAGCCTCTTTGCAGCCTAGTCTGGAATTTCAACAACCCTCTCCTAGGACCAAAAGAGCTACCAATTACTCTGATTGCCCCAGGAAGGGGAGCAATCACAGAGTAATTGCAATGGAAACCTTTTCATCCTAGGAGAAGGGTCTTGAAATTCAAAACCAGGTTGCAAAGAGGCTTAGGGCTGCAACGTCAGAGGAGTTACATCAACTCTCACAGATATGCACCACTAATTTTTGGACTCTTGTGTACATTTCCTCCCTGTGCTCTCCATGAAGAGTAGTCCTAAACCTGGAGAAGTAGAATTTTCTCCATGAAACTTGCAAGTTGTTTGATTTTTAGTGGTCCAATGAAGGGTTTTACCTACACTTACACATGAGGGATAAATAGGTTTGCAAACCACTACTCATGTGATTGCCTGAGGTGACAAAAATATTTGTGAGAGGTTGGTAAAACTCAGTGGTTCTGAGGCTTTTGTATCTTTCATCCCACCTATGAAAAAACCAACAAATACCTGGCTGTCACCCTCATAATAACAAAAAAACAAATTCTGCCCCTGAAAGAGGATATTTGTATGTTCAAAAGACATCCTGTTTTTATTATTTTTGGGAAGTTATGCAGGTATTAAAAACTGCTGTAATATTTTTTGGAATCCACAACAAACAAACAAAACAGTAATTCTATTAGTTAAATTGTAACAATATGGTTGAAGATGAATTTTACTGCTACCATTACTGTATTATCCAGAGATGGCAGGCAGATGAAGGAGGGGTTAGGATAAACATTGAGGGTCCAATGTTACTACAACTAAAAAGTCACAGGTAATTTGTAAAAAGTCAGGTTAGAAAGATATGGCATGTCATTTTTGCAGCAGGTACAGGGAACAGGGAAGAGTTGTTAATAATTGTTGTGAAAACTCAACCTCCCCTCTCAAACTATTTCTGTGTCCCACTGATTTGCCACTGCTTAGCTTGACAACTCTGATAATAAATGACCTGCTGCTACTGCTCAGCTTTCTCAAAAGTGGTTGCATCTTGGACATGTGTAAAAAGCAGAAATCTATTCTAGCAAACAGTAAGGTATAGCACAGTGGTGGCGAACCTTTGGCACTCCAGATGTTTTGGGCCACAACTCTCACCGTCCTATGTCATTGGCAATCTAGGCTCGGAATTCTGGGAGTTGTGATCCAAAACAACTGGAGTGCTGTTCACCACCACTGATATAGCACTGCAGGGAAGGTTGGCCAGACCTTGTCTGCTCACATCCCCTGGCGGGGGGGGGGGATCCAAAATTGAGAATATACACTTTAGATTGCTGCTTCACAGCTTAGGCCTTCCAGATGTTTTTGGCATGAACTCAAAGCAGCTCCAGCCAGCATAGCTAGTGGTCATGCATTCTGGGAGTTGAAGTCTAAAATGGCTAACCAGCCAGAGGTGGAGAATAATGAGTTTAAATCCACAACTGAGATGATGTTTTGAAATGCACGGGATAGTTTAAATTACAGTGAGCAGAGCAACTGGAGGCCTGCCCAAGCTAAGGTCAACTTTAATAAACTGTACTACTAAAAGTTTACCAGATAAGTTTACCACAATTTTCCTTGGAATAACTTGGAAAAAATTTCAACAGACAGTTTCTATTTTTATGTTAAAGTGCAATCTGAGATGGAATACACTGAGCCAGGGAAATGTTTTCATTTAAAAAAAAATCAAACAGAATTGGAATCATAGCCTTTCTGTGTTATGGTGCTGTAATATTAGCCCACCTGTTACTCAACTTAAAGTAGTAAAAAAATCAGTCACAGCAACTGGAACTCAGTTGGGATTAGACTTCCTAACTCAATGTTATTTGTTCCAAGGTCTTCCACCTCTTTGTGAATTATTACATGACCTGGCACAAAGCATGCTATTGAATCTGGATTGAGGGGACAGATTGTGTAACATTTTTTAGCAGATGCCTAAAGGAAAAACAAGGAAAAATGAATGAACTGATGGAGATGTTGGAGAAGGTACATTGCTTTTCACTCTTCTTGTCCGTTATTTAGCTATTTCTGAAAGCAGACCTCAGTTCCTACACCTTAAACCCTTTGAGTTCCCTAAGATAGTACTTAATTTGCTAGTAGGTGCCCTTGCTCAGATGAGCAGTAATAGCCAAGCTCTGAAGGGAATCAAACTCACATTAAAATAAGGGTGAACATGTCATGTTTTTGTTAAAACACAAAAGCCCCATCCCTTGTAATTTTTATTCAGAGACCACTGAGGCTCATGTAACTTTATAAAGAACCTTGTGTTTTACCCACTGATACAGCCAAGGAAAAGGCATCAAGAACTTACAGATGGCTAATATGAAAGGACAAAACAAGGAAAAAGGCATGAGAAACAGGTCTTAATTTAGTCTATTTTTTGGAAAAGAGCTGTTCTGTGCATACTTTTAAACCAGTCTCTACCCCATTTTGTGAAAATACCATAAAACTACTGAATCTATGACAGTTAACTTTTGTCAGTTTATGTAATCTCAATAATTTATCATCAGTGCTGTACAGTTAAGGCTATGGTCAGTATGACTCAGTGATTCAGTTGTGGTTGGAATGTCTTCTTGTACACTTTTGAAAGAGTTCTGTCTCAGCTCTTCATGATATAACTACCCAGACAACAGATTAGAGTACTATAGTCCTTAATATGTCCTTATTACTTAAAGATTGTGATTATAATCTTTTTAGTGGCAGCTAGAATAGACATTTACAAAACAAAATGAGGTGAACCAGGTAATTTGACATCCCGGTCCCATACCTGCAAGGTCAATTGCTCCCAGTGGAAAAAAAATGGCATGCAAAATGAGAGTAGCAAAAGATACATGAGAAGCATGTTCCTTTGGGAGTTCCTTTGGGAAAACTGGATGGTATACAAATATAAAAATAAATAAAGAAATAGAAAAATGTGTTTACATGTTGTGTTGTGTTGTGTTGTTACAGTCATGAATGACTCTTCATGACTCCATGTCCATGGAGTTTCCTTGGCAGGAATACTGGAGTGGTTTGCCAGTTCCAACTCCAGGTGCCTACAGCACCTGGTATTCCCTGGTGGTCTCCCATCCAAGTACTAACCAGGGCCGACCCTGCTTAGCTTCCAAAATCAAGCAAGATTGGATGTGCTTAGGGCATCTATACAGTATGCTAATTACAAATTTGCCGCCACTGGCCTGTCTCAAGATCAGCTCAGGTTTGGGAAAGATCTTATGTGAATTCCTATGAAAATATCCCTGTCAATACATATTAGTTCATAGTAACTAATAGATTTTGGAATGGCCATGCTTTATTGCCCTTTTTACCCCACCCCTTCAGCTTGACCTGTACTCACGGAAGGGCTTGTCTATACAGGCTCACTGGATTGGATTAATTAGGGTCACTGGAAGTCTAGTCAAGATCTAGTATATCATTTGGTTTTATCCTCATAGCCATTTGACATACACACCTCATGAGATTCTGTTTGGTCTAGCTCCTTCCACGGTCAACAAGAGGGATTTTCTTTTCTTTGTGACTTGTTTTAAAAGTTGAGTTGAGAATCAGCCCACCAAATGCACTGCTGTATTCCCCCTTGTTGCCCCTCATGTCTCCTTCCACTTCAAGTTTCAATTGATCATTTTTTAAAATAATTGATGCAGTGCATCAGCTGCCCTAACACAGCCTAAAGGAAGTTTCTCTTCCTTTGCCACTCCACAGGACAGAGCAAATGTGTAATTCTCAAGACACATCACAATATGGGATGTTGACTGTGGAAAGAGGCAGACCAAATGGTGCCACTTTGACAACCACAAGCTTGCTATGGTTCATATTCAATGACTGCACTGGACATATGTTTATTTTAGTATTGTATGTTTCTGTGCTCTAGTTTTAGTAATAAAAAGTATAATCTTAAAAGCTGTTATATCTGACCATTTCTTAGGTACAGGTTCTGGCATTATATAACTGGCAACATCCCTGTGATCTATATTGTTAAAACAATGCTGAAGGCTCCCTCTCATTGACAGCTAGCAGCACTGACAAAGTCTACTCATTTCCCTACCCAACATGAGACAGTTACTGGTAAGTTAAATTGGATGCAGATGGATTATTTCATTGACCTCATGGTCTTGGTATTGAGGACTCAACTAAAAACAATGTACTAAAATGTATATATTGCAGAAACCTCATCAAAAGCGAAAACAGACATTCATCGGTCATCAAGCTACACTTGAGCTAGTCTGTTAGAAGCTGTGCAGCATCTTTCCATGACCCATCCTCCAGTTGTGTATGCTTGATTCAGTTCACTGTATGTAAGGCTTATGAGGTCAACTCAAAAACAGAGGCTCTTCATCTGGAAGAGTCCTGTAACAATCTTCCTGTCATGGTTCTTCTCTGATCAGAAGCTAGATATTTTCATGGCTTTGGGTATATCAACTTTGGATGCAACACATGTCAACAGAGATGTTAGACAGCATCCAAACCAGCCAAGGTTCTTCCATCAAAAGACACCTCTTCTCCATATTCCACTTCTTTTCCCATTTATTTGCAGTATCTGCTGAAACAATCTGTGCTTTTCATTTTTCTGTGGAACAGAAAATTCCCAGCATTATAGCTTATGAATCTTACGATCTTTGGCTTTTGTTTGTCTCATTTCAGTGTTGAAGAACACACTCTTGATAAGAAATTCTTCACCTCCGACAATAAATCCCTGTACTAAATGCTTTACTCTTTCTGATAACAGTTTGTGCTAAAGCCCATCATTCCACACCATACAGTAGAACAGATAAGTACTGTATTCCCAATTGCAGCTTTTAACTCACATTGCCTTCATCTGAAGGATGCTGCTCCAGATCGTCTCCATTCTGAGTTTCATTGCATGACAGTGTTCCTGTTGTTCATCCAGTCAAATATCATTCAGATTGGTTATGTTTCTCAAGCTAACTGGGTAGCTCAAGGTTGTAGATATGTGGCTATAGAGTCAGAAGCTGAAAGTTCAATTCCCCACCGTGGCCTCCAGAAGAAAAGTCAGTCTGTGTAGCTTTGAGCAAGCTGCAACATCCCAAAACACTCCCTGAAAAGGGGAATGATAAATTTCTTCTGTGAATTGTGTGTGAAGAAAACCATGGAAAGGGTCAGTCTAAGTCAGAATTGATTTGACAGCACACAATTATTATGTAGCTGTCAATATTTTCTATAATTTCATTTTAAATCTTTAACTGCATTTTGGGCTCCTGTCTTTCTTATTATTATGAAGTTGGTTTTCTTATCATTTGTCTTTTGACTGAATTCATTATTTATTTCATGAGTTTACAAAGCAGTCTTCGTGGATCATTTGATCTGTCAGCTGTTAATACTGCAGTCTGCTCACTGGAGCTTGTTGATAGCTTATCCACTCACAATAAAAGGAAGTGAACGTAAAATCTGTTTAAATTGGCAGTGTAAACATGGTCATTACACTGATGTAACTACGCCCTTCCAGGATTCCCTCCATCCCATTCTGAAATGCCATAAGATTAATCTGAGTAATATCTTCTCTCTTTCAATATTAGAGATGGGCATGAAACAAAAAAAAATTCGTTTCCGTTTCTGTTTTTTCGTTTCGTTATGCAACGAAATGACAAATGAATTTTATCTCTAAAATGAAATGAAACAAAGAGAAACACCAGAAATTTTGTCGTCCGTTTCGTTTTTGTTATGGCAATACATTGAACTGCTTTAAAAGCTAAAAAAATCACAAAAATTTGAAATAAATGGTAACGAAATGGTAACAAGACAAATGAAAACAAAAATGATTTTTTTTGCAAAAATTCACGAAAAATGGAAACGAACCAAAATGGACCCCCTAAATGACAAACGACAAACGAAACACCATTTTTAATTCGTGCCCATCTCTATTCAATATCTTTATCTATATCTATTTCGTCTCATGGAGCAAGATGCCTGTGGACTGACTTGGATGAGTTGCTTCACCACATACCCCAACTAGGATGAATACCGTGCCACAGCCAATTAACCTGACCTCTGGACAACTCATTGGACAAAGAAGGTTGATCAGGAAGCTTCTAGATTCCAGATTAACAAAATCAATTCTGAAATCTACCTGCTCTTGGGCAGAGCAATGTCTATATCAACTGAACTCTACAGGAAAAAGATATGAATTTGGTTTTATGGTGGAAGACTTCAGTTATGATAGTAGCCAGTGTAGTCAATGATACAGCATGTATTTTACAAGGTATTGGCTGAAATCCTGTTGCTTAACATAGTAAATTGCAACTAGATTAGGCTCCTTGAATCAGTGGAGATTTGTTGACTCAGTTCATCTGTAAGTTACATTGATTCAAATAGGCTTATTTTAACTGCAACTTACTTTAGCATAGCAAGTCAAAGTAAGAGTAGGCCCATTTGAATCAAAAGAACTTATGTTGGAGTTGATTCACTGAATCTCAATTGATTCAAAGGACTAGTGCAATTTATTAGACTAAGCAAGAGGATTTGGGCCACTGATACATTCCTTAAATTATAGAAATCCAATATGGCTAACAAAAAAACCCCCCAACAAGTATTCTGGATTTGATGATGTTCCCACAGACTTATGAAAGCCAGAAGATGATGACTTCAATGTTTCACTCTTTTGATACTATAGATATCATTCTAGAAATTTGCCTGAGAGCAGTCTTTATTACACTATTCAAAATGTCAAAGCTTTCAGTGACTACAGAGCAGTAAACTTAATTAGCCAGTTGCTTGATATGTTTGTCACAAGAACACATGGCAGAATTTACATGACATGTTCTGTCTAAATGTGCTACAGGAAAAATGCTATGGCATGATGTGGATGTGTGAGCTTGCTTTATAAACCCTTTGACAAAGGTTAGTGTGGCAAGCTACAGTTGCTTATAAAGATATCTCTTCATTCAAGAGATGCTTATGTAATGAAACACCTGGACTAGCAACAATAAGCTGCTGTGGACACTGAATATACAGCAAAGAACACAGAGAAACAAAGAGGAATAGATAGGCAGAGGATGTATATTTTTTGCCAGTGCTCTCCAGTTTGCATTTTTAAAACAATTTTGGAGACTCCTTTTGGTCAACTGCACTTGGATGAAGAATCTTTGGTAGGGAATAGGGATGACACACTGTTTTGTCATTTTGTAAGCTTATGAAACCTTACAAAATGAAACAAAACAGCAAACAGTGTGTTGTCAAGAAATGAAATGAAATTTTTTGTTTGTTTGTTTTGGAAATGAAATGATTTGTCTTAGCCTCTTTATCCAGCCGTCTTGAGAACAGGAGGTTTATTTTTTAAAACGGATTGATTTATTTTCCCTTTTCTCCCCTGCCTCAGCTGTTGAGATAGCTTATATCCAATCTTGATCTGCCTGAAGCTAGTCAGCCCAGGAGCTGAGGTGTTCCCTTCTCTGGCTGTGTCTGCAAGTTAATTTAAACTGATTGTTTTCCATTCCTTTTTAAGTAGGACTGAGGAGGTTATTTTTTAAAAAATATTTCATTTCCTTCCCTCACTGTGCCAATCAGCTGTTGAGTTTATCTCCCCGATCTCTCTGTGGAGCAGGTAGCTATTAGGTTTCTGGCTTGTTTACAGAGGGTTGTTTGCTTGAAAGCATATTGATTTGAAGGTTTGAGGGTCTTTGATTCAGGGCAGTGGGCTCCCTGTTAAATAAAAAAAGGAAAGCTCCCCATTATTTATAGCCTTACGAAGTGTTTTATTTCATGATGAAAATTCTTTTAAAAATCCATTATTACTGAAACAAAATGAATTGAAACACTATATTTCTGTTTTGTGCCCATCTCTAGTAGGGAATGACCAGCCCTTTAGCATTTTAACAATCCCAGAATACCAGTGTGTCATACCAATAGGGTCATATTCTTCCCCATCTTGTTTCTGGCTTTGATTTGGTTTGGCAGCATTCCTGGCCTTTAGTACACGGATGGAAGTTGGGTTCTTAGCTGCCATTGAACAGTCTGAGATCAGCCATCTCCAAATGTTCCTTTACAGAACAGCCCGTTCCTAGAAGGAATGAATCAATTTCCCTTATTTCATTTCCCCTGGAAACTTTGAATGTCTTCTTCTGTTTCAATGTCTCCTCCATGACATTATTTGCCAATACAAAAAGCATACATATTTCATTCAGAAGCTAGAGCCCATATTTTAAAATAACATTTTACACCGCTATGAACACATTCCATCTGGGTGTGTATTTTTGGATATATCTCTCGGTGTGATGAGGCATCTGTTTGACTTTTTGTTATAGGCTATTTCCATTATCTCCTTCACTTTATTTGTGGAATAAAGCCACACGGGCGAGCCTACTGAATTTTGCTGGTGGCCATTTTCTTTACCACCATCCAAACTGAACAGCAGGAACAGGAGCTAAAAGAATTCCAATGAGCACATGAGATCTTATGAGCTAAGCCTGGGGAACTATTAAGGCGCAGTATCGAAGTGTAATCTCTTAATGCATCACAATACAAGCTAGTTTCCCTTTTTCGTGAAAATGTGCACAGTGCTTCAAGTGCACTCAGGACCTGGTCAGGGATGTGAATGTCACTGAGCCTCTGGGGAACAGTGACCATGCTGCAATTTCCTTTGCCATGCATGTCGGAGGAAGAGTGTCAACCAAATCAGACATAAAAACCCTTGATTTTCGAAGGGCAAACTTCCCTCAGATGAGGAAACTAGTTAGAGAGAAATTGAAGGGGAAAGTTAGAAGAATCCAATCTCTTCAGAGTGCATGGAGCCTGTTTAAAACAACAATAATAGAGGCCCAGCACAAGTGCATACCACAAAGAAAGAAGAGCTCATTTAAGTCCAAGAGGACACCGGCTTGGTTAACGAGTTGAGTTAGAGAGGCTCTAAAGCACAAGGAGAGGTCTTTCTGTAAATGGAAATCCGCCCCAAATGAGGAAAATAAAAAGGAACACAAACTCTGGCAAAAGAAATGTAAGAAGATGATAAGGGAGGCAAAGAAAGATTTTGAGGAACGCATGGCTAGCAATATAAAGGGTAATAATAAAAGCTTCTTTAAATATGTTGGAAGTAGAAAACCTGCCAGAGAACCAGTTGGCCCTCTGGATGGTGAGGGAGGAAAAGGGGAGGTTAAGGAGGACTTGGACATTGCAGAGAAATTGAATGACTTCTTTGGGCCTTTTTACACGACCCCTAAGATCCGCTGGCCACTTAAATTCGGACCAGAGATCTTAGGGGTTCGTCGCTCTTCCTCTGTCTTCCTCTGTCCCCACCCCCCTCCGCACTTCCTGGTTGCTGGCTGCCTGAGGGAGGGAGAAAAAAGAAAGAAAAGACTGCCGGTTTACCTCCGTTTTGTTCCCGGCAGCATTCAGATCTCTTAAAGGGGCGGGGCGCAAAAAAAGAACAAACGGAAGCCATGAGAGCCCCGCACTCACTATCCTTACACCGGATCAAATATTTGTCACCATCAAAGACCAGGTACAAGAAAACTGCTGTTTGGTCGCGCTAAAGTGGGCGGGGTCGCACTTAATTGTCTGCAAAGTCCAGAGCTGGTGGGTAAACATTTTTAAGGTCCGGACCTTGCAGCCATTTGCGGCGGAGCTTAGGGGTCGTGTATAAATGCCCTTTGTGTCTGTCTTCACGACAGAGGACCTTGAGCGGATTCCGCTGCCTGAGCCGCCCCTCTTGACTAAAGAATTAAATCAAATACAGGTTAAAAGAGAGGAGGTTTTAGGACTAATCGATAAATTGAGGATTAACAAGTCACCGGGCCCAGATGGCATCCAACCAAGGGTTATTAGGGAACTGAGAAATGAAATTGCAGATCTCTTAACGGTTATATGCAACTTGTCTCTTAAAACTGCCACAGTGCCGGAGGACTGGAGGATGGCAGATGTCACACCAATTTTTTAAAAAGGAAGGAGGGGGGACCCAGGAAACTACAGGCCAGTTAGCCTTACATCTGTCCCAGGGAAGATGGTGGAAAGCCTCATTCAAGAGAAAATCTTAAAACACATAAAAGAACAACCTTGCTGAGAGAAAATCAGCATGGCTTCTGTAAGGGTAAATCTTGTCTGACAAACCTTTTAGAATTTGTTGAAAAGGTCAACAGGCACATGGATTTGGGTGAACTGGTGGATATAGTCTATCTGGATTTTCAAAAGGCTTTTGACACAGTCCCTCACCAAAGGCTTCTGAGAAAATTGCACAGTCAGGGGATAAGAGGGCAGGTCCTCTTATGGACTGAGAACTGGTTGAGATCCCGGAAACAAAGAGTAGGTGTCAATGGGAAATTTTCACAATGGAGAGAAGTGAAAAGCGGTGTGCCCCAGGGCTCTGTCCTGGGACCGGTGCTTTTCAATCTGTTCATAAATGACCTGGAGACAGGGATAAACAGTGAGGTGGCCAAGTTTGCAGATGACACAAAACTTTTCCGTGTGGTGAAAACCAGAGAAGATTGTGAAGAGCTCCAGAAGGATCTCTCCAAACTGGGGGAATGGGCTGAGAAATGGCAAATGCGTTTTAATGTAACCAAATGTAAAGTAATGCATATTGGGGCAAAAAATCCAAACTTCATCTATCAACTCATGGGCTCTGAGTTATCCGTGATGGATCAGGAAAGAGATCTTGGTGTGTTGGTGGACAGCTCCATGAAGGTGTCTCCCCAGTGTGTGGCAGCGGTGAAGAAGGCCAATTCCATGCTAGGGATTATCAAAAAGGGGATTGAAAATAAAACAGCCAACATTATAATGCCATTATACAAAACAATAGTAAGGCCCCACCTGGAGTATTGTGTACAATTCTGGTCACCACATCTCAAGAAAAACATAGTAGAACTGGAAAAGGTGTAGAAGAGAGCGACTAAAATGATTACTGGGCTGGGGCACCTCCCTTATGAAGAAAGGCTAAAACATTTGGGCCTCTTTAGTCTGGAAAAAAGGCGCTTGAGGGGGGATATGATTGAGACATACAAAATAATGCAGGGTATGAGTAAAGTGGATAGAGGGAAGCTCTTCTCTCTCTCCCAAAATACCAGAACTAGGGGACATACACTCAAATTGAAGGCTGGGAGAGTAAGAACTGACAAAAGAAAATATTTTTTCACCCAGCGCGTTGTAAGTCGTTGGAACTCCCTGCCACAGGATGTGGTGATGGCATCTGGCCTGGATGCCTTCAAAAAGGGATTGGACAGATTCCTGGAGGAAAAGTCCATCACAGGTTACAAACCATGATGGAGAAACCAGGGTACTTCAAGGGCCAGATGCAGGGGAGTGGTATCAGGAGACAGATATCTAGTCTCATGCACTCCCAAACGCATCTGGTGAGGCCGCTGTGAGATACAGGAAGCTGGACTAGATGGGCCTTTTGCCTGATCCAGCATGGCTCTTCTTATGTTCTTATGTTCTTATGTTCTTAAGCCACTGAATCCAGTGGAGCATAAAATATGGAAGGCATGCACAAATTCCCCTGGTGAACGTGTGGTCCTAGGCACTCTCAGCTGGATTCAGTAGGACTTATTTGATAGCATGTATGAATTGCATGATGTGTGCTAACTTTATTTGTATGTTAAGTGTGCTACTTCAGACAGTTTTTTTTCTAGTTCTTGTCTTGAAGTTAGGTAGCTCTGAATCCTGTGAAACAGGGTCAGTGACACGCAAGATCCGTTTAGACATTCTGGAATGATAAACTTCTCTCAAAGACTTCATCTCCTTTTATGAACCTGCCAGGGTGTTAAGACCATCGGGAGAGGCCTTTCTCTTGGGCCTGCCACCTTCACAGGTACATTTGGTGAGAACACTGAAATGGGACTTCTCTGTTGCTGCCCCAGACTTTGGACTTCCTTTGTGCCTGGCTGAGAGGTGTGGCTGTGCTTGATGAGTCTCCAGCTCCTGCTCCCTTGCAGAGAGGGCTTAGTACTTTGGCTGGACTCTTCCAAAAGGACCCTCTAACAGTTTTCCAGCCTGTTCTGGCTTAGTTTTTCAGAAGACTTAGGAGGACTCCATCTCCCTGTACAGCAGCTAGTTCAGCTTGAAGGCTTGCCTTACCACGTGCCTTGTGCCAGGGGGGAGTCTTGGAGAGGGAAGAAAAGGTGCCACTATTCAGAGGGTGATGGGCCAAGGGAGATATGGCGGTAGGGATCGGACATGCCATTACAAGAGGAGGAGGAGGGGGGTCCATCAAAGACAGATTGTCTCTCCTCCTGGTCCAGCCCCTAATGTCAGGATACCTGGTGCTCTTGGCAGCTGTGATTCTCTGGATCGGAAGTTGCTGCTTCTGAATGCCAGGTCGGTTAATAACAAAACTCATCATCCAGGACTTAATCTTGGACAAGAAAGCTGACTGGCATGTCTTACGGAAACCTGGTTGGATGAGGTAGGAGGGGTTGGCCTCTCCCAGTTGTGTCCTCCAGGGTTCCAGGTTCTGCAGCAGCCTCGATTGCAGAGGCAGTGAGGGGGAGTTGCACTGGTCTTCTGTGAGTCCATCTCACTTACTAGGCACCCAGTTCATCAGTTTGCCAAGTTTGAGTGTCTGCATGTGGTGTTGAGTGGACCGGACAGGATAGGGATTCTGTTGGTGTACTGCTTGCCCTGCAAACCAACAGTCTCTTTACAGTGGCATTGAAATCCCCCCGCCTCTGCCTCTTAGTACTGGGGGGGTTCATGCCAAGGCCCCTGAGTCTGTTTCGGCTCAGGATTTCATGTCCACCATGACAACCCCAGGCCTTTCCCAGAAGATCTTGGCTCTAACTCACACAGCAGGACATGTATTGGACTTGGTGTTTACAACTGAACTAGAGGGCAGTGATCTGGATGTGGTGGGGATTAAGATAACCCCAGTGTCATGGTCAGATCACTTCCTGGTAGGGTTTAGGCTTGGTTGCGGCCTTATCCCTCCGCAGAGGTGGGGAACCGTATTCTATGGTCCACCCCCAGAGGCTAATGGATCCAGAGGGTTTCCTGAGGACTCTGGGGGATTTTCCAGCTGCCAAGACAGCTAACTCATCCACTGCTCTTTGGAATGGAGAAATGGCCTGGGCAGTGGATGAGATTGCGCCTGAGCGACCCCTGCCTTATCGAAGACTCAGAGTGGCTTCTTAGTTTACTGAGAAGCTGCGATTGATGAAGTGGCAGGTGTCTAGAGTGACGGTGACAGAAAACTCATGATGAATCCAACAGAGCATGGTGTAGAGCACATTACAGAGCCTACTCCTTGGCAGTGGTAGCAGCGAAAGGATCTTTCTTCTCTGCTACCATGGCATTTGGCGAGAACTGCCCGGTGGGATTGTTTTGTGTGATGCAGGGCCTATTCCATTTGGGCCTCCCAATGGATTAAGAAGCACACATGGTCTCCCACTTTGCTGAGTTCGCCAAACACTTTTCAGATAAAATTGATTGGATTCATCATGGCTTGGATGCCACATTGGCATCTATGTATTTTGATGTCCCCCTGGCAACTGTCTGTCCAGTTCTGTGGGATTCTTTTCAGCTTGTACGGCCTGAGGATGTGGACAGGCTTCTTTGGAGTGTGAGACCATCTGCTTGCTGGCTCGACTGTTGTCCAGCCTGGCTTATTAGAGCTTCGCAAGAGGGACTGGCTGAGTGGACGGGGTGGTGGTGGTTCATTCCTCCTTACTGGAGGGGGTTTTCCTAGCTGCCTTGAAGCAGGTGGTGGTTTGACCCCTCCTGAAAAAAAGCTCTCCCTGGATCCCCTGTATTACATAATTACGAGCCAGTCTCTAATATCCTGTTTTTGGGCAAGGTGATTGAGTGAGTGGTGGCATCTCAATTCCAGAGGGTTCTGGATGAAACGGATTATCTAGATCCTTTTCCATCAGGATTCAGGCCTGGCTGTAGGGTGGAAACTGCCTTGGTCGCTCTGGTGGATGATCTATGCTAGGGACTAGACAGGGGGAGTATGTCCCTGTTGGTCCTGCTAGACCTCTCAGTGGCTTTCGACACCATTGACCATGGTGTCCTTCTGGGCCAATTGGCCGAGATGGGAGTTGGAGGCCCTGTCTTGCAGTGGTTCTGCTCCTACTAGGAGGATCGGTCCCAGAGGGTGGTGCTGGGGGATGCCTGTTCGGCACCCTGGCCTTTGAAGTGTGGGGTGCCACAGGGTTCTATTCTGTCCCTGTCAGATATTAGTTAGTGAAATACATGTATTAGACAGGATGTTCTATATATATTTGATATGTATTTAATTGATTTAAAGATGGAGTCTGTAAAAGTGCAAAGTCACAGTGACTCAATGTATAGCTTTTTTCTAATGGAGTACGGATGTTAAGAATTAACATAATGAATTTTGGCTGATGCAAGGGGTTGCAATAGCTATGAGGTAATGTCATTTATGATTGGACAGACACCTGTATAAAAATATTCTATAAATCATTGTTCATTGGGCCTTCCGTGAATAAGGCACCTACTTTGTTTCTCTGTCATATATTTTGTCAATGTAATGTATGCTGTTATGCTGTTGAATTTTGTATAAATGTACTAATGTGACTTTTCCCTCTATGTTTTGTTGAACTTTGTATAAGTTCTATGATGCTGTGATATATTTTTGTACAGTATGTAATATAGCTGTTTGTTTTTAAGAAAACTCTGTCTCCGACTAACTATTTATTCAATAAGTATTGCTTCTGCTGGCTGATCAAATAGCACAAAACTCTTACAGTCCCCCATGCTATTCATCATTTACATTAAACCACTGGGAGAGGTCATCTGGGGATTTGGAATGGTGTGCCATCAATATGCTGATGACACCCACTTATATCTCTCCTTTCCCCCAGATTCCAGTGGGGTGCCTGAAGTCCTGGAGCGCTGTCTGGAGTCAGTGGGGATCTGGATGAGGGCTAACAAGCTGAAATTAAATCCAGACAAGGCAGTGGTTCTCCTGGTTTTGAAAGCCTCGATGCGGGTTCTGAAATATCGTCCTCCTCTGAATACAGGTTGCACTAGCTCTAAAGGAGCAGGTCTGCAGCTTGGGGTCCACCTGGATTCAGAGCTGCTCCTGGACTCTCAGGTAGCAGCTGTGGCCAAGGGGGCCTTTGCCCAGCTTTGGCTGGAGTGCCAGCTGTGGCCGTGCCTGGATCATGCAGACCTGGTCACGGTGATCCATGCCATGGTGACATCAAGGTTAGACTATTGCAACACACACTGTGTGGGGCTGCCCCTCAAGATGGTTTGGAAACTACAACTGGTACAAAATGTGGCAGCCCATGTCGTTACTGGAGCTAGGTGGTTTGACTCTGTTGGGCTGCTTCTCCAGGGACTGCATTAGCTGCCCAATCCCATACATTTCCGGGCCCGATTCAAGGTGCTGGTGATGACCTTTAAAGCCCTATACTATGGAATTCCCTCCACTTTTGAGTTGAGAACTGCCTCCTCCCTGGAAACATTTAAATGAGGCCTTAGGGCTTTTAAATTTAGGCATGCCTTCTGAGCCCCCAGCCTTTTTCCAAATCTTATAAGTAGAGATGGGCACAAATAAAAAAAATGGCATTTCAGTTTTTCATTTGTCGTTGAGAGGTCCATTTCGTTTCATTTCTGTTTTTCGCGAATTTTTGGAAAAATTTTGTTTTCGTTTTTCATTTTTTCATTTTTTGTTTCTACCCGCTTTTTGCGCAACTTTAAAGCATTTCCGTGCTGGCTTCTCCCCCAACGCCGCAGAGGGAAAACACTAAAAAAATGATGCTGGCAGAGACACAGTATAGACTAGGTATGCAGGGATACTGCAAAGGCAGCGGCGGGCGTTGCCCAGGGTGCAAGGCAGCCGCAGAGTGACTGCACTGCAGGGCAGGGGAGGGTACTCACCGAGAGGTATGCACACACACACACACACACACAGGGAGGCTGCAGGACTGAAGCTAGAGTCGCAGAGATAGCAATCCCACCCTAACTCCCACCGGGGACTGCAAGGAGGAGGGGGGGGGGCTGTCAGAGATTTTTATGCCCTCTGTGGCTGCCAGAGCTGCCCAGTCTGCAACCTGGGCATGCTATTGGTTGCAGTTGTCCAAGAATTTACATGATCCCATCACATGGCTTCCCTCCATGTTGTGGCTGGAGTGGCGACATCCATTTTGTCATCCTTAAAGGGAAAAGAAAAATACATCGCGATGGGAGAAGACAAAAACAAACATTTTAAGGACCCCAACCCCCTGGTAGGTAATAATTTCAAATAATTATCACATTAGCGCCACATTTTTATGGATGTCCAAGGCGTTTTAATACCCAAGAAATCAATATTAGGCATCTGGGAGCCATTTTGGGTCGATGTCCCCTAACTCCCCTTAAAGGAAAAAAATACAGTGATCTGAGAAAAGACATAAATGCACATTTTAAGGACCCTACCCCCCCTGGTAGGTATTATCAGACAGAATAAATAATTATTGCTGCGTTTTTATGGATGTCCAGGGTGTTTTTTAACATTTAAAACAGCTCATTTCATTGCGCATTGCCATTAACGAAAACTAAACGTAACGGACACAATTTTCGTGGTTCTGTTCGTTACGTTCCATTTTATCACAATTTTCGTTTGTCGTTTTGTTACGTAAACAAAACGAATAACAAATAACAGAAACAAAAAAATGTTCGTTTCGTGCCCATATCTACTTATAACATCTAAATTTTTTAATCTTATTGGCTGGAGACCTTTTTAAAACTCTGCTGCTGTGGTTGTTTTTAGTATTGTTTTTATAATATTGTATTTTATAGGTATTTTATAGTATTGTATTTGTATTGTTTCATACAGTATTGTTTTTATAGTGTTGTATTGAATTACTATTTTAGGCAACCTTGGGTCTCTTCGGGGAGAAAAGCATCATAAAAATAAAGTAGTAGTAGTAGTAGTAGTAGTAGTAGTAGTAGTAGTAGTAGTAGTAGTAGTAGTAGTAGTAGTAGTAGCTATCATTATTATTTTCATCTCATCTCTGCTATCCTTCTGCAGGCAGTTGAAGAAATGGCTACCTTAGTAGGGTTTTTAAATGGATTGTTGTACCTTATTGATTTGAATTTGATTTGGTGATACTTGTGTGTGTGTGTGTGTGTGTGTGTGTGTGTGTGTGTGTGTGTGTGTGTGTGTGTTTTAAATATAGTATTCATTAGGGATATTAGGGATGGGCACAAAACAAAACCAAAATGCTATCTCATCATTTTATTACCTAATGAAACAAAACGAAATGAAATGAAATGAGGAAGCAGCATTTTGTTACTGACTGGGCCAGTTTTAAAGGGGTCCAGCCGATAACAGCTTTGCAGGAGTCCTTTAAAAATTGCTCTCGGGCTCCAAATCTGGTGCCTCTAGGACTTAAGGGGAGCCATTTTGTTTCATTTCATTTCATTTCATTTCGTATGATTTGTTTTTTAAAAAAAAATGAAATGAAATGGGGGTGGGCACAAAAGGAAACAAAATGAAACATTACTTTTCAGTTCCATGCCCATCCCTAGTATTCATTAGATCCTCTTTAGTATTTGTATACTCACTGTGGTCAACTATAAATATTGTTTTTTAATAATGCCAGCTGGCTTGGGTAATTTTTGAGGAGAAAGGTGGGATAAAAAGTATTTTAAATAAAATAAAATAAATAATAGCAGATGAGCCAAAAAAGGTCTTTTTCCTGTCTGGTGCCCATTTTTGCTTTTGTGAATGAAATCAAAGTGTTCTCCTTATATAGTGCTTAAAGCACTCTCTGGGCAGTTTACCATTTAATTATTCAGGGTACACATTGCCCTCCTCTGAGCTGGGTACTCAGTTTACTGACCTCGGAAGGATAGAAGGCTGAATGAAGAGCAGTCTACCTGGGATTGAACCCCAGGTTGTGAGCACAGTTTTAACTGAAGTACAGGCATTTAACCACTGCGCCATATGAGGCTCTTGCAATGTGGAGGGGTGAGTAGATGCCAAATGATAGAAACGAAATATGGATTTGCTGCTAGTTTAAGACACAAAATAGTAATTATTGTGAGACATCAAATCAATTTTGAGTTATGGTGAACCTCTGTAGGGTTTTCTAGGTCGTGGCTATTCAGAAGTGGTTTTTTTCCTATTCCCTTCTTCTGGGGATGTCCTAGGTCAGTGATGCTGAACCTTCGGCAATCCAGATGTTTTGGACCACAACTCCCACAGTCGTTTGTCATTGGCAATATAGGCTTGGAATTCTGGGAACTGTAGTCCAAAACATCTGGAGTGCTGAAGGTTTGCCACCACTGTCCTAAGTCTGTGCAGCTTGCCTAAAGCCACACAGGCTGGCTCCCAACTCCTGCCACTGCAGCCAGATACCTAAATCACCCGGTTCACACTTCATTCCCTTATTAACAATTTTTTTAGGCTCATTAATCTGTATAAACTTTTGCTATTATCACCTAATGTTTGGCAATCATGATCTAATATGAAACATTTTGTATACCCAATGCTTGCAAGGAGACCAGCCTTTGAAGTATTTGTGCTAGAAGCATTGGTTGACCATATCATGGAAGCAAAAAGATTTGTTCCCTTTCTGCTTCCTGCCAAGTGACTATAGAAGATAATGGTATCTGTCCACGCATGCTTCCGCTATGTAGCCTTGGCATTTGAGGTTCACAGTCTAGACACTGTTCAAAGAAAGATTTTTAAAAATGCTGTCTGGGATTTTTTACCTGTGAGTATTGAGCATCAAAAGTGCAAACTAATTATCATTTTCTTTCTGATGAATGAACACACTAGCTGGGCAACCTCATACATGCCAAAGGTCTCCCCTCAGAGAAGTATACCTCAGACCGTAGCTATAGGCTGCATTCCTAAGGAAGAATTTAATGACAGAATGCTGCCATGTAATCCTTGCTAAACCCAGCGAGATCTACCTCTGACTAGGTATTTTAGGGATTGCCTTGAATGAGAGTTTGGTGTTACCAAAGTCATGAACATCAGACGTACTAGCAAATGGAGTTGAAAGACAAACTGGGGGGAGGGGGTACTAGGTAGACATGATGCCCCAGTATTCATTAATAATAATCACATGCCGTCAAGTCAATTCTGACTTCTGGTGGCCCTTTCCAGGTTTTTCTAGGTTCATAGCGATTCAGAAGTGGCTTCACATCCCCTTCCTCTGGGACTGCTCTAGGACTGTGCAGTTTGCCCAAGGCAACACAGGCTGGCTCATCTCCCAGGAGGAATAGCTTGGAACTGAACCAGCAACCTCTGCCCAAGACCTAAACCACTGAGCCATCCAGCTAGCTCTCCATAAATTTGTCTGGGAGCATTTGGTTGGCTACTTTGGGGGAGAGATGCTAGACTGGGCAGGATGTGGTTCAATAGGAGTCTTCTTATCTGTCCTGTGTTTACTTTTTAAGAAAATAATCTGAAGCTCATGGTAATCCAATTTTTCAACCAGGTCAGAACAACCCCCTGCAAACCATATGCAGGGGATGAATTAGCTATGCCAAGACTGTCACAGCAAAACCAACAGAGAAGAGTCCAGTGGGACCTTCTTCTGTTAAGAACTTGCCACTTAAGCTAAGAATGGTGGTTCTCCAAACAAACTCACCACCAACTCTCCAGAAAAACAACATCAACATGACAAACCTCCATTAGAAGAAGCCATAATTATAGTAGGTTCACAACATGGGATGATCCTCCTTCTGGCACAGCTGCAAGGTATGCTTTGGCAGCGTTTGACCAAAGAAAGTGAAACGAAGGACTCAATTAGTATCCAGTATGTCTGAGGTTTGGCCCCTCGTCTCCCGACACTGCAAATGAAGAGTGGCACAGAAAAGACCACAGAACCTGCCCTTGACCTTGATGATGGGGTGGGGGACATTGGTTGGTTTTGAGGAGCCATTGAGTAGCCTTGTGGCGCAGTGGTTAAATGCCTGTACTGCAGCTAAAACTGTGCTCACAACCTGGGGTTCAATCCCAGGTAGCCGGCTCAAGGTTGGCTCAGCCTTCCATCTTTCTGAGGTCAGTAAAATGAGTACCCAGTTTGCTGGGGGGGGGCAATGTGTAGCCTGCATAATTAAATTGTAAACCACCCAGAGAGTGCTTGAAGCGCTATGGGGCAGTATATAAGCAGAACACTTTGCTTTTGCTTTGTGTTAGTTAAAACTGTGCTATTTCATTATTTCCCAGTGATCCTTGCCAGGGAGAATTTAGCAACTGTTCCTCAGGGAGGGCGAATTCTGGACATATTTGTGTTCGGATTGTCCACAGGTCTTTCCCTTCTACACTTATTTGTGATGCATTTTAAATGAAAGTGGATGTGGCTCAGGCATGGACAGACTGCCAATTATTTTGAGCCCTTTTCTATGCTGACATTAATCTTTCCAAAATGATTGCCTCTGGGAGTTGTGTTAATTAGACATGGGCACGACTTGGCGAAATTCTCGTTTCCGTTTCTCGTTTCTGTTACGTAACGGAACGAAGAACGACAATTACTCTGCCAGAACTCGAACTCGAACCGACTAAAGAAAAATTGGGTCTGATTTGTCGTCGTTCCCAGGGCACAGGAAAAAAGTTTTAAAAATAAAAAAACCCGATTCCCGGCCAAAAAAGCAGGTGAAAATATGCCTGCCTGAGGGCACCCACCAGAGGGGTGGTTTCTGCGGGGGGGTCCCCGGCCTCCCACCCCTCCTCTCCTGGGCTGCGCAAAGTGCGCATCCTCGTCAAGTCGCCAACTCGCCAAGTGGCGCGGCAGAGAAAAAAAGTTTTAAAAAAAACCCCGATTCCCGGGCAAAAAAGCAGGCGAAAATCTGCCTGCCTGAGTGAGGGCACCTACCAGAAGGGTGGTTTCTGGGGGGGGGGTCCCCGACCTCCCCCCCTCTCCTCTCCTGGGCTGCTCATCCTCGTCGTCTCGCCAACTCGCCATGCCATGCGGTGCGGGCGGGGGATCCAAAATGGGGCGACCGCAATAATTATTTTGAAATCGCGTGGTCCAAAAACACACCAAAGCACCACAGAAACATGCGAAAATAGCTATTTTAAAACTGCCTGAATTTTTTCAGTAGCAGCAGTGGGTTTTTCTTGCAACCAAACATCTCCAATTGATTTTATTTTATTTTACTTTTACTTTTTTTTTTTACACCTGCGCAGTGATGGGCTGGTCATGGGAGTGGACCATGCAAATTTTTGGAGCCATTCCACCAATTGCATGGCCACTTGGCCAGGTTTTGACCGAGACTTCTGGGATGTGCCAGTCGGGCATAAAAAGCCACTAACCCTAGCCCGAACCTGAACCCTAACCCTAACCCTAACCCATACGCCAGTACACTGTTCTTCTTAGTGGGTCAGAGAGGCACCCAGAGGTGCACCCCAGTAACTCACCCTAACCTTACCAGTAACCCTAAGCCTAGCCCTTGCGCTAACCCCTAACCCCAAGCCAGATCTGTGTACTCGCATTGCACTACAGCAAGTACACTTCCCTTCTTAGTGAGTCACAGTGGGCGCCCGTAGGGGTCCTCTCTCACTTCGTTCCCCAGCCCAAGTGCACCGCAGGCAGTGAGTCACAGAGGCACCCGAAAGAGAGGTGCCTCTGCCTGCTGCAACTGCAACTTAATGGTATGCATATCCAATTGGCTATGCATGCCATTTTGTAGCGGGCCAGAGGAGGCACCCACCCCAGAGAGGTGCCTCCAGGAGCCCGCTTTCCCTTCATGGCGGGCCAGAGGAGGCACCCACCCCAGAGAGGTGCCTCCAGGAGCCCCCCCCCAAAACCAGTACTAACGACAGACAAAAAACCGACAAACAAAATGACAAATTTTTGGAAAATTTCGCGAAAAACGGAAACGAGCCGAAACGGGCCGGCTCCGACACACGACAACTCGAAACGTAATTTTTCCTGGTCCTGCCCATCTTTAGTGTTAATCACACCTTGTGGTACTTTAATTTGGACCAGTAGCAGAGTTCCTTTCTAGTACACCAGTGCAAATTTTTAATCTCTGTGTAGCGTATGAAGATATTTGCAAATATATATAAGTGCTGGATGGGTTGTAGGAATTTTGAAACTAACTCTGCCCCCCTTCAGAAGCATGCGAATCCATTACAAAAGCATGCCATTTCTCAGTCTATGAATGGATTGCACTCAAAATGACATGATAATCCTTCTCTCTCCCCCGCTCATACTTGCCCAAATGAACAAAATAGTATGTGGTTCAAAGGATATATCAGATTAAAATAATGCTGAACACTAATTCCTGCATTTTTGGTCAAAAGTCTAGAAAATAAAGACTTCTGAATCTAGAACAAGAGTTTTTTTTAAAATTACAAATGTTAAGGTGAAGGTTCATTACCACTTCCTTGCTTTCCAATGACATTTTACTTTCTTCCGAGCATGTTCAAAGCCTTTACTAGCATTGATATATTGTATTGTTTGTCAAATATCCTCCCAATTTATTGACCAGCAGGAATTAAAACAAAACAAAAAAAAAACTCAAAGCAAACTGAAACAAAACAGAAAAGCAAAACTACAATTACATCTGAAACAGAGATCCTTAACACAAACACATTCCAGAAATATCACGGGGCTCTCTACACCATGAAATTTGTTGTGATTCAGCTCATGCTTAAAAGCACAAGCTATTTCAACTCTTGGTACCTGTTCATGAAAGCTGAACAAAGAGCTATTTTGCATCTCAAAGATTCATCCCAAAAAGATTGCATGCCTTAGTCCTGGGCCAGAAAGTTATGGGCCAGCTCTTAAAGTGGAAGGATAGAGTGGACATGGGTTTTTTTTTTCCATGGCAGACAACGCTATCAGGGCAACTATATGGCAGTATAGACCGCTCAAAATCAGTTTTTGCAACATCCATATTCATGTTTCCATTTATTGTACATATTTTCTTTTTATTCTTATTGGGTGGAATCCTATTAATCGTTACACCAGTATAAGTGCAATTGTATAAATTAAAGCTGTGTCTGAAACCCTGTTGCTTAGCATAGTAAGCTGTCCATTGAATCAGTAGAAATTTGGTGAGTCGACTCCTCTGCAAGTTCTATTGATTCAAATGGGATTACTCTAGTTGCAAAGTACTATGCTAATGTAAATCAAAACTAGAACAGACCCATTTTTATCCATGGAACTATTGGTGGAGTTGACTCACTGAATTCCCCACTGGTTCAGTGGGCCTACTCTACTATTGCTACACTTAGCAACAAGATTTCAGGCAGTGAGTTTCTGCATAGTTACTGGTTCCTATTTATATTCTTTGTTGTGTGCCAGTTGCTTGAGTTGGTGTATGAAGGGCAGCTCTTTAACTAGCAGCTGTTGGCCATTGCAATTCATTGCTCTGCACCTATGCTGCTATTAGTAGCCCATAGGATTCTTGCTGAATTTATATATCAAAAGGTGCAGTGGATCCCATCCCAGAATTCAGTCTGTATTGTTTTACAGATAAATGCCATGATGTGTACTAACTCTTCGCCTTGCACAATATAGTGCATGATTATTTAGACTGAGATTGTAGTGTTGATTCTGTAATGATTTCAACAAGGTACAGATTTATTTGATTTCAGACTGGGTAACTGTCTACTGATGGTAAAAGAGACCAGTTCACAGAAGATACTCCACAACCTTTGGGATTCACCAGTAGCAAAGTGCAAAGCTGTCTCTGCTACAGTATCATCCCGCCATTTCACGGTTCATGTACTGTGGTCCTGCTGTATCGCAGGACTGCAGTACATGCCAGATAAGGTCCTCCAGCATCACTCGCCGGGGCTGTTCCAAGACTTCTCGGAGCAGCCCAGGCGAGCGGCGGCAGATCAGGTCCTCTTGCACCGCTCGCCCGGGCTGGTCCAATGTCATTTGGTCTACTGGCACAATAGCTTGCACCAGCCCTTGGCCTATCTTTCCAACTAGAGCTAGTATCTAATTAGGCTGTCTATGAATGCAAAAGAACCAGAAGGCACGGCAGCTAGGTAAAACACCACTTGTGCGTGACCATGAGTGATACCAGTACCTTATTAAATAGATACCTTATTAAATAGGTATGTTTACCATTTCAGTTCTGCACACAGACCAGCCAGGATGAAAGCATTCATAATAAGCTCAGTGGAACTTATTTCTGAATAAACGTGCAAAAGCTTGCACCACATGTGTGCACTTTGTCATTTAGCAGAAATGCTAGGAAAAGAGTGCAGATGAACTATAAAAGGATGCAGAATGACTCAAAGCATGTATGACGTACACCTGTTTAACCCAGGCTCCCCAAGACTTCCTGTTACCAGCTCTTAACCACTTGAAAAGGCATTTCCTGTAGGAACGTTTTGAAACTTCTGGCGCTAAGCATATTTGGAAAACCTAAGGAATAACTTTATTTTTCCTCCATCTTAGGAATGGAAAACATGTCTTTGATTTATGCAAGACCAAACGTGATCTGCAACAACTGTCTCAGTGATCTACCCAATTGGTACTTTATTTTCTTCAGAGCAATGATATGCTACCATGGATGCGGCAAGAGGTCTTCCTGTGTCACTTTCCTGTGAAGGTGGTCACTGACACCATCAAAAGAGAGAAAATGCATCATCACCACCATCATCATCATCATCATCATCATCATCATCATCATCATCATCATCATCATCATCATCATCATCATCATCATCAATGAGAGAGACAAAGAACACAACACACACACAAAATTGCCTTTGCTAGTCCAAGTTCATAGATATACATTTATAAATAGTAAATATAATTATAATTTATATTTTAATTAACAGTGTCAGGTTGGGGGAGGTAAACTTTGGACCAGGGGGTAGGTCAGGTAAGGAGAACTCGGGACAGAGCTGTCCCCCGTTCTGATTCTCTGGGCCACTGCCAAATGCCTGGGAACCTTTCTGTCTGTGTCTCCGACCTGTCTTGTTTGCTGGTTAATGCCAGGACGGTTCATAATAAGATCTTGGTCATCTATGATTTGATCATGGATGGGCGGGCTAATCTGGCTTTTCTTATGGAGACCTTGGTGGGCACCGAGCTGGGAGCTTCCCTCTCCCAGCTGGGCCCCATGGGTTTCACATCCAGCATCTGGGCAGGTTGGAGGGTCAGGCAGTGGGCTGGCCATTGTTTATAGGGAATCTCTTCATGTCAGCAAATCCATGGCACTGGTATGCCCAGGGTTGGAATGCCTGCACCTAGTGGTGGGTCAGAGGGACAGGTTTGGGATTGTGCTTGTGTACTGAATTCCCCCTGACCCTGCACTTTACCTCCCAGAGCTCTTCGAGTTCATCTTGGTGGCTTTGTTGAGGTCTCCCTGCCTTTTGGTGGTTGGGGATTTCAACGTACATGCTAGGCATGGGCTATTGGGAGTGGCTCTGGAGTTCATGGAATCCATGGCCTCCATGAACCTGTCCCAGTATGTCATCAGTCCAACTCATAGGAGTGGGCATACCCTGGACCTGGTATTTGCCTCCATGTCTGATGGCTTCAATCTGAAGGTCTGGAATTTGCGTTCCTGGATCATGTCAAAGTCAGACCACTATTTGCGAACTTTTTCCCTGTCAACTGTCAACCCACCCTGCAGGGAGCTTGACCCTTCCATCTGGAATTGCCCCCAAAGGCTTCTGGACCTTTTCTCAGAGGCCTTTGAGGGCTTTCCAGGCAGTCTGGCTGATGAATTGGTCAACACCCTGGTGGACAGGTGGTATGTGGATGTTGCCGGGTTGCTGAATAGATCGCCCCCAAGCACCTTATCCAGTGCCAAGCCCACTCTTTACCTTGGTTTACAGCAAAGTTGCGGGTGATGAAGCAAGATTGGAGGAGACCTGAGAGCAGATAGAGGAATGGTCAGATGGAAGTTATTGGGCTGTGGTTTGTCCGTTGACCAGACATTGTGTTCGAGCGACCAGGGATGCTAAAAGATATTTTGCCTCCCTGGGAATTCGTGGGGCCTCAAATCACCAGGTGGAATTGTTTCAGGTGGTTTGATTTCACCAGTGAGTCATTTGCAGCCTTTTTAAAGTCGAAAATTGAGGCCATCCATGCCAATCTGGACCGGCTGCAATTATCTACCCCTGAGTATGGCTGGTGCTGTGCCCCCTTGGTGTCCTCACTTTGTTGAGTTTGGGCAGGGTTCCTCAAAATTTTCAAACAGTGGGCCGGTCCACCACACCCCAGACACCACTAGGGGCCAGACCACAGTAAAAAAAAAAAAAGACAGACATGGAAAAAAGTGGGGAGGGAGGGGCAAGTGAGCAGAGCCGCCCACAATTGGCCCACAATCATTTTGTCTCCAGGGCGCCAGCAATGCCTCCTGCTCCAAATCACTACCCTGAGGTGCCACCACTGGGATCCCTCTGCTGTGCTTCTTTCTCCTCCTCCTCCTCCTACAGTGGCAGCAGTTGGAGTGGCTCTCCTTCCTTCCTTCCTTCATTGGGTCAGGAAGGAGGTGGCAGCCCAGGCTGGTACCACTGCATGCCAATTCAGCCGTGTGCCCTGGCCATCATGTCCTCACTGTGCCCTGGAGGGAAATCTGCCTCCTCTCTTGGCCTGCCCTTGCCCGGCCCAACTTGGTGCACTGCAAGTGAGGGACGAAGGAAGGGAGCAAGGGCTGGGAAGGAGGGAGGGGAGGCAGGAAGACCCCCAAAGCCACCTGCAGCCCGCTCACTGGCCGAGTCCAGCCAGGCTGTGGTGCTCTCTTGGCTCACCAGCCCGCCCATCACCAACCGGGTACAAATGCAGCCCCGCCAGCCTCCCAGGAATCAGGCCCAGGCCACCGTTGGCCTTCTCTTCCCTTCTCTTCTTCTACACCACCTCCTCCTTGCTGGTCTCTAACCCGGTGATGGTGGTGGCAGCTTCAGCCTCCGACCATGGCTGTGCTCCCTCCTCCTCTCCCTCTCTCCACGGAGCAAGGCAGCAGCTCAGAGGGGGCTGGGTGGGTGGGAAGTAGCTCTGTTTCCCCCTTGTTCGCCTGCCATCCATTCCTCCAGCGCTCCACTGCCATGGCTGCTCTGGCTTGGAAGGCTTGCTGGTGCTGCCTCCCCCTGCCCCGTTCATTCCTCACAACCACAATAACACAGGTGGCAGCCACACAAGAAAGGCAGGTGGGCAGGGTGCGGGAGGAGCAGGGGTGGGGCCTCAGGGCCATGGAGGGAGTGGGAGACCTTGCCGCAGCCCTCCTGTTTTAAATTGCCCCACTCAGCTGCACCAGTGGGTGGGTGGGGAGTAGGGGACCTTGCCGTAGCCCTGCCAGTTTGAATGCCCCACTAGCCAGCATGCCGATCATCTGGGCGGTAGTTGGGGGGAGTGGGAGAAGTGACATAGTCTACTGCTTTGAACTGCCTCAGTAATATAAGCAGCTGCGGAGGCTGGCTTGCTCGCAAAGCAGGGGGTAGGTGAGGGGTTGCAATTGGTCCCGGGGGCTGGATTCAGGACCTTGGGGGGGGCACATCTGGCCCCGGGGCCTTAGCTTGAGGACCCCTGAATTTGGGCCTGTGACTTCAGCTGAGGCCTCCAGGGCACTGGCACATTGGAGGCTGGTGACTTCTCTGTTCGACTCTTGCCCATCTTGGCTCATTAAGATCACCGGAGGGAGCATGCCAGAATGGGCTGCTACCATCATCACTGGCTCCTTCAGGGATGGGATGGGACTGTGGTCAAGACCATTCTTAAGAGTTCTGGCTTGGCAGTGGACGACATGTCTAACTGTCGTCTGGTTCCACCATCGGACAAGGTGATGGAGCAGGTTGCTGCCGAGCAGCTCCAGTTGTTCCTGGATAAATATCTTGTCCTGGATCCTTTCCAATCTGGATTTAGGCCAAGTCATGGGACTGAGACTGCCCTGGTTACATTGCATGATGACCTCTTGAGGGGGTCCAACAAGGGTTGCCTTCCTTATTGGACTTTCTCAATTTATCTGCAACCTTTGATACAGTCAACCACGGTATCCTCCTGGGTAGACTCTCTGAGGTGGGGATTGGTGGACTAGCCTAGGGTTGCCTCTGCTCCTTCCTTGAGGGTCGTGCTCATTGAGTGAGCCCAGGGAGGGATCTGTGATCTCCCTGGTCACTCTCTTGTGGGGTGCCTCAGGGGTCAGCAATCTCCCCCATGCTCTTTAACATCTATATGAGGCCACCGACCAAGGATATTTGGAGATATGGGGCTTGCTGCCTCAGCATGGTGATGACACACAGCTCTACCTCTTCTGTTGCGTTACGAATCACACGGACACAGCTTCAGGGTGAAAGGATCTGGTCCTCAGGGAGCATTCCTGTTCGTCTCTCTATCTGGGCTCCATGGATGTCTGTGTGTGTGATGTGTGTGTGTGCATGTGTGATGTGTGTGTGGGCTGACCCTACTGCCTGAGCGACCAGTGTTTTATTGATAACAGAAGAAAAATAGATACAGGAAGACATCCCTCGGTGGGAGGGGGAATGCACGCATATCTGTAAGACCACATTGCCTGGTATTGATGAGGACCCAGGAGAAAGGAAGCTGTAGGGTCAAAGGTGATGTCCTGACATCCTGTTCTTGCCCCTGGTCTGGCATCCTGTTTGCCATCCTGTTTTCCTCTGGCCTTCTTGCCTACATCAGCACATCAGTATCTGCTTGGCTCTGAGGGCTGCTAGGGCTGCTGGGAAATCCAGGCCAAGAAATTTAGGCCCAGCAAGCCTCCCAGGCCTCCAGTTGCCTTTATGTGCTTGACTACTTTTGGGGCTCAGAAATACGGGGGAATAATGATATTCCCACACTCTTCTTTTCTACCTCTGCAATGGAGGCTGTCTAGACCCTTGATTGCTGCCTGGCTACGGTGTTGGATTGGACTAGGACTAAAAGGCTCAGACTTCAACCCAGAGAAGACTGAGGTTTTATTCTTTGGGGGGAGGCTGTCCTCCAGCTGACTGAAAGAGTGAGGAATCTGGGCATTGTCCTGGACCCAGTGTTATCCTGGAATCACAGGTGGCAGCTGTGTCCGGGTTGGACTTTTACCAATTTAAGCTTATCGTCCAGCTTTGCCCGAACCTTGATGAGGACTCCCTGAGGTCTGTTGAACAAGCACTGGTCATCTCAAGGATAGATTAAAACACTCTTTACATGGGGCATCCCTTGACCGTTGTTCAGGGACTGCAGCGGCCAGCAGTTGCAGAATGTGGTGGCCAGATTGGTGGTTGGTATGGGCAGATTTGACCGCTTCACCCCAATTCTGGCTCACCCACACTGATTACCCATTGCCTCCCAAATAAGGTTCAAGATGTTGGTTTTGGTTTATAAAACCCTCCATGTCTTGGGACCTGAATATCTAGCAGAGCAGATCTCCCAAAGATCAGTGCTGGCCTGGCCTTCTACAGCATTGCTGACACTCTTGCTCTGTGTGACTACCTTTAGGGAGGCACATAGGGCTTGCACCTATAATTGGGCCTTCTTGGTGGCTTGCCCGACCACGTGGAATAAACTACCAAGCGAGATTTGCCACGTTGAATCCTAAACAGCTTTTAAAAAGCATTAAATATGTGGCTTTTTAAAGAAGCATACAGTGATTGTTAATGTTTCTGTTGTTCTCCTCTGTGTTTTGATGTTTTCCCCCTTAGTTTTGTGCCTCTTTCTGGGCTCTTTGTCTTTTTTAAGGGTTTTATTTATTATTCATTTGGTTTAGATTTAACTACTGCTCATGTGTTGGTTTCTGTGTAAACCGTCCAGAGTTCCTTTGGAAAAATCGGTGTGGTATAGAAATGTAAAAATAAATAAAAATAAGAATAAAAATTTGCCAGGTTGTCAAACTAACCTGGGGAAGACTTTGTCCTGAACAGCTGTTCCATTTGCTCTCCAGATCCAACTGATGGATCGGCAAATTCAAGACACCCTCTCGATCTCCTCCTTTTGGGTTCTGTATCTTGGACATGGTCTGGGCAGCCCTTCAACTAGAAACCAGTTCCAGACAGAGGACTGCCTTGTTAGATCCCGTCCAACAGATGACCATCCTTTCCCACATAGGGCACATGACATATCCATGAGATACTGGGTCCACCCATGTCAACTGTGAGCCACGAATAATCATCCAATGAGCAGAGCAGAGAAATCTTGAGGAACTTCTCCCTCCCCAAGGTTTGAACGGCTGGTTCAAACACCTTCATGTTTCATCAGTGGAGGTTGGTCCACGAGGGCCAATGGGCACTGTCCTACCTCAGGTTCAGAGTCCTTCCCAACCCCCCAGCCATCACTGTTGCATGCATCCATACCAGATGTGGAGGGTTAGGTCCCACCTCTATTCCCCCTGTGTATATCTCTATGTTTCTGAAGAGGGGCTCAAGGGAATGAAGAAATGAGCAGGAAGAGGTCAGTAGTCCAGTTTAAACTCATGGAGACAGGCAAGCAGAGTGGGTAGAACTATTCCTAACCTCAGGGACAAGCTGAGGAGTGCTGGCAGAGGAAAGGGGTGAGGCTGCATCTGAGTGAAAGCCTGCCTCTTTATGTATTTATATATGAATACTTGCTTGTCCACCTCTCTCTGTGCCTATAGGCATGTATATGAGCCCCATTATTGCCCACCCACCCCTTTGCCTTTTAGCCTGTCATCCCTGGCTGTTCATTGCTCCCCTTTCTGCCTCACCAACCACAGTCTGTGGCCCCGTCGGCAACATTGGCTGCTGCCCTTGTGCTTCCCTTGGCCACATGCCCTTAATTCTTCTCCTCTAGACTGGCAATGGTTGGGCCTCATTACTGGGCCATCATGAAATTATGTCTGACAATCTCTACTGCTTTTACAGTACATGCATAAGGGGAGTTTGGTCTCCAAATGCCACCCCACTGTTACTTGTGAGACAGGCAAGGGGGGAAAACACCACCCTGTCTGCATACAGGAAGGACAGTAAGATGCTTTCTATGCCCCCCACCTTTGGGCTGCGCGAGGGGAGGAAGCTGCCTGTATCAGCTCTGGGTGGCTGCCCCATAGAAGCGATCTTGGGCTTGCAGAGTCCATGCTTGCGTGATGGGTTCCTGCACCCATCCTTCACAAAGGGCAGAAGGAAGCTGTTACATCAACGAAGCAGGGCCATTTAACAAGAGACTTCTTCAGAAGCCTCCCTGAGGGAAAGATTTCCCATACATGCAACCCAGAATCTAGGCTTTTCATTAACTGCTTAAGTACTATTATCAACACCCCCAGTGAAGTCGCTGTTCTTACCGTTTTTTTATTATTTCCCCATTGCAGCCAGGTACGCATCTGCTTCTCCATCCGGTGCCCAGAGTCAGTCAGAAGTAGCAGACTGCTGCCCTGTGTCTCTCACAGACTAGAATGGGCTTGATTTGATCTGCTCACGGTAGATGGCAGTAGCAGTAAGTATTGGGCTGGTGTTGTTTTTAATGACAGTGTGCGCCTTAATTTTTGCTGAGTAAATTTTCTCAGCGTTAATGCATTGTTGATCTGTTTTAATAGTTAGAGTGATCGAGCCCGAACCCTGGTGCACCACTGAAGGACTTTTCCATATCCCTGAGAACAGAAAAGAGCATCTACAACAAACCTTGGGATTACAAGGTTTATCGTAGATGCTGCTTTGTAACTCTACTCTGCACCAATTTTTTTTTAAAACCCACAACATTCTGATTGCACATTTTCTGATTGTTTGTTTGTTTCATTTGCCACAGCAATGTGCCTCCCTTAACATTTCTGTTCTTTCATTTTCTAACAACTCTTCAAGGCTGACCTTACTGATAAGGCCCCATTCATGACTGGCTAACACTCCCCCACACACACAATTCCTATATTCTGATTACAACTCGTTTTATTGTAAAACTACAATAATTGCAAGTTCTTTTCCATCTTTTCCTTTGATCCCTGCCTTCCTTTGCCCTTGTTCTGTTGTTTCCCATGTGGCAAATGTTAGTGTCCCTTGTGGCAAGGACCTGTTCACTTCTCTTTTT
This sequence comes from Phrynocephalus forsythii, assembly GCA_029282475.1. Lineage (NCBI taxonomy): Eukaryota > Metazoa > Chordata > Lepidosauria > Squamata > Agamidae > Phrynocephalus > Phrynocephalus forsythii. The sequence continues at coordinate 158,770,850 of JAPFRF010000002.1, read as the reverse complement.
TTTGCAGATATTACACATGCTGATGTTAGCATACATAACAATATACTATTATGTATCCTTCATGCACATGTGCCCAAATTCACATCGCTCAATCAAAGGTGGTTACATGTCTTTCCTAGCAGTTTCTCACACACCAACGCAGATGACAGTTTCGGAAAACAGCTGAAGAAAAATGTTGATCAATTATTTTATCTTAAAGGGTTTTATAGCACAGAAGGCTGCTTTCTGAGTATAGCCCCTTGGTGAGTAGCCCACCCCCAATATAACCATATGAACTGGTACACTGTTACAGAAAGCTGCAATGGAGTTGGGGAGGAATTTACCTTTGCCACAGAAGGAGCAAGGGTGGGTGGGCGCTGGTCTTGGGAGGCAATGCAGTTACAGTTGGAGGAGGGGAGGTGGACCATAGGAGAGCCACAAATAGGTAAGGTGGGCTTACTAGATAAGATTCAGAAAAAAGTCATGGAGGAAAATTTGGGAAGAAGTGGCACAACAGTGCTGAAAGCAAGGCTAACCTTGCTTAGTGGCCAGCCCAGGATCACCCAGTGAGTGTCCCTCATGGCCCAGTGGAAACTAGAACCTGGATCTCCCAAGGCCTAGACCAGCCTTCTGGCTACAACAGCCTTCCAGCTGTGCCGGTACTGTTATGTTAAAGGTAGCAAGAATTAAGGGCTGCCAGGGAATGTCTTAACCTGCCAATGTCTCTTGGGCAGGGAATATTTCAGGATTGATCCCTTTTTCTCACACCAGCTACTGATGGGACTGTTGGAAGGTATCTTTGTAAGAAGTTTGGGTGCCGTCTTAGGAGCCCATTTGTATTTATTCTGAGTTCTCAAGCTTGGCATATTGCAACAAGACAGCTTGCTTTTAATTAGCAGAGAGCAGATGCAAATTAGGTACTCGTTCTCCTGAGGCTAGCTGGGGCTCTCACGTGTTCCTCGCAGTGTTCAAATCTTGTAACTTTGTTGCCTCCTTGGAATAAAAATGGATCCTTTGGCTGAAGTGATAGGGCAATAACAAGAGATATACATATTTGCCCTGTATCAATACAATAAAATGGTACCTGAAAACAAACCATGCTGATACATTTATTTCAAAGGTTAATGCTGGAATGCAACCAGAAACCCCCAACAAATGCCAGGCTAGGGAAAGAGAAGTGAGGTATAGGGGGTAAAGCAGGAGGAGGGACAGATGATGCCCCCTTCATGGGTGCTGAGGAAGAAAGTGCAGCAAACAATGGTTAGTGGGGATGGAGCTGCCAGACAGAGACAGGAGAATATAATATAATATAATATAATATAATATAATATAATATAATATAATATAATATAATATAATATAATATAATAAATTCAGAATTGTCAGTGACTGTGACAATCTTCATAGCCAGCAACCCCCCCCCCCCAAAAGGGGAGTCTAAAATGCAAACAGTTGGATCAGTCCACATCAGCAAAGGAAGAACAGATATGTTTGTGAAGTCTGTGGCTTGGGACCTGACTATCTGGTGGAGCGGATCTCGCAGAGGTCAGCGTCGTCCCGACTAACCAGAGCCTCGCTTGTCTTCTCCCTCTGGATGGTTACTCCGAGGGAGGCCCGAAGCCTTCTTGGTGGCCACCCCGGCATTTGCCCATGGAGATTAGGCTGACAGAGTCTCTGCCAGCCTTTAGGAGAGCCTTAAAGACCTGGCTCTTCATGGAGAGTTCTGGTGATCGCTGAGTGTACAGTGTGTCTTGTGTGTGTGTTGTATTGTCTTGTCCCAGCCCTTTTTCTTGCCGAACCGATGTTGACTGTTTATATATATATAAACAATCAACTCCAAATCACCTTCAAATCTGGACAAAGCTACCCAGGCTATGCTTCTTCCAGGCAGCCAGAGAGATGCGGTGAGGGCCTATGCCCATGCCTTCATGGTGGCAGGAAGAAATATCCATAAGTAGCAAAGAGGAATAAGATGCATGCTCCCCAGCCTGGTACAACCTTTTCCCTACTCTTCCTCAGAGAGTGGAGCATGAAACAGCAAGGTGGGGCTAAGATAGCATTAAGCCAAACAGGAGGCACTTGAATGAAGTGTCTTTCAGGCAGCCGCATCTTTTTCTGGGCCTCAATGTTAGGCAGAAACAACAGCTTGCAAGCAACTCTACCCACCTGGCCTTCAGGGAGTGCTGAGATTATCTGATCGCCTGGTGGGGCCAACTTGGCATGTTTTGGCTTTCTTTCCTTCACTGCCAAAGGGAAGAAGCTTTCAAACACATGTATATGCATCTGTGATGCTGGAGAGACAAGAAGATCTTCCATGGTGCCTGTTTGGGTAGGACATTCAACTTGATCTGCAAGATGGAAGTCAGAGGGAAAGGCAGAGTTTGGCAAAGTAGCTTTTTGTTGGACTACAGTTCCCAGAGTCCCCCAGCCAGCATGGTCACTGGGTCCAGCTTCCCGTTGCTTCAGGTTGAACGAACATTTCGTGCTCAGCTTCAAAAAGTCACTCTTTGTGAATGTGGTTTCCAGATATGGTGGTTCTGCTGGTTGGCTGGAGATGTTTTGCTCGCAGGGTGTGAAAGGGGAAAAACCTTTGTTGTGTCCCTGAGCCCGAGTGCCTCTCTCATAGTCTATCTTCTGCCCAACAGTGCCTCTGGAATGATGCTGTGGACACAATGCAGTCTCACTTCAAGCTAGGCCTTATAGAGAAAAAACAATCACAACTGGCCAGCTGAATGTTTCAAGCCCCGTTCATTGCATCCAGGGGCATGAATGAGAAAGAATGTTCTGGAAATCCAGATGGCCTGTTTCAGCAGAAGGTTGCTTCCTATGTTCCAATCGGTCAACCCAAAATGCTGCTTCTTCACCTCTCCTTCTCAGGCATGTGTTCTTGAAGCATGAAGTGCTGTTTCCATGCAGCAGTTTCAGGGAAATGATTGTGATCATCCTTTGTTCCATTTCTGTAACATCTTACATTTTGTTTTATCTGCCTTAATCCTTTGCAGAAATGATTTGACGCAATTTATGTTTGCTGTACTCCATAGCTCATGGATGGAGGAGGACCTCTGGACCTGTAGGTGTTTTGGATTACAGTTCCCATAATCCCTTTCCATTGGCCAGGCTGGGAGATAAAGTTAAAAATTGCCTTATAAGCCCAACAACTCCCTGCCCCAATTCTAAGCTGTCTGAGCATTTTGAAACAAGTACCTGTATACACTTTTCAATTTTTTTTGTAGCAACAGCAACAATGTGCTATCAAGTTACATCAGATCTATAGCAAGCCTTTCCAGGGTTTTGCAGGTAGAGAGTTACCCATTCCCTTATTTGGGGGTCATCCTGGGACTTGGCAACTTTCCAAAAGTCACACAGGCTGGCTTTTCAGGAGATTTGAGGAATCAAACTCCCCACCTCTGGCTCTGTAACCAGATAACTCGAGTGTTGCTATTGTAGACACAGATCCATGGATGGAAATCTGTCCTACAAGTACCTGGACCTGGTATTTATCTCCATGTCTGTGGATGATAATCTGAGGGTTGGGAACTTGTATTCCCAGCTCATGCTGAGGTCAGATCATAATTTGCTGACTTTCCCCCTGTCAATAGCTGATCCACCCCGCAGAGAGCCTGGCCCATCCATCTGGGCCCACCTCCGTAGGCTTCTAGACCCTGTTCAGTTTTAGAGGCCTTTTGCCTCCCTGAGAATTGGTGAGGCCTTGAACCACCAGGTGGAGTTGTTCTGGGTGGTTCGAGAACTCACCAATCCTGGTCCACCAGGGCCTCCTCCTAGTGATTTCACTAGTGAGTTATTCACAGCCTTTTAAAAGTCAAAATTAAGGTTATCCGTGCCAATCTGCACTCCAGTTGCACTGATCTGCACCCCGTCAGTCTCCTTGCTTTGTTGAGTTTGGGCCTATGACTTCAGCTGAGGCCTCCAGAGTGCTGGTCCACTGCAGGCTGGTGACTTCTCTTTCAACCCTTGCCCATCTTGGCTCCTTAAGATTGCTGGAGGGAGCATGCCAGATTGGGCTGCTACCATAATGAAGAGTCGCAACAGAGAAACAACTTAGAACCCATAATAAAATGATTGGAGTGGTTCCAAGACTTCCCGGAACCACTGGCTACTGCTCTACACCGCCATAAGCACAACACACGAAACCCGATCCAAAAAGACCATTCCGTTCCTGAGATATCAGGAAAAATACATTCACTGCCATTTCTGCGGGCTCGGAGGCATTGCTAGCGAAATCCGAGGCTTGGCCGGTGAGGAAAAGCCACTTCGTTTCGAAATTGCTGGTTTCCACTTAAACAAGATAACAGCGGCAGTTCATTACCGCGGGGAGTCTGTAAACAGCAGGGGTGCTAATAGGATTAACCACCTACGCCCTGCCTGTGCACCTCACCCAATCAGCGTGCCCCCCCTCCATCATTGTCTTGTTAATTACGAACCGGAAGGGTTCACTTAACCGGAATAGATGGCAATAGATTGTCCAGTAGACCGGTACAACAGATTTGTTCCATGGACCCTGGACCACGTGATTTCCAAACCCCCAACCGGTCCAGACTTCCATAGAGCTGGCTAAGGTCCGGCGACACATACGGTGCAGATCCACCTCCCCACAGCCGCCTCACAGTTCCATAAAGTTGGCTGGAGTCAGAAGACTAACACCGGTCAAGTCTCCCTCTCCCTGCCATGTTTTAGTTCCATAAGAATTGGGTCTTTTGCCTGTAATGTTAACTGATGGCAGTAGACCACTCCACATTTTGAAAATGAGCGAAAAGGACCATTCCCCTTTGCGGAAACCTTTGGAAACTCATTTTTCCTTTTCCAAAGGTTTCCACCGAGGCATGGCCAGGGTCGCCGACCAGTCAAATGTGGTTAACCCCTACTTGGCCAGATTGGATTCTATTTCCCAGACATTTAAATAAGCCAGAAGCACAACCCAGGTTAAATCTCCCCGGATTGACAGTTTATTTTCACGGTGGCCTAGGCTCATGAGGTGGCAGCCACAGGTGGCCATCTTTATACCCCGGGGACACCCCTCACATCCAAAAGCTACCCCTATCACCCCTCTATCTATATGAACCCTGACCCTTTGACATAACCAGCCCCCTTTCCCCCTTCTGACTTATTCCTCCTTCTTTCTATTCTCTCTCCCTCTCTTCCCAACCCACTTTCCCTGGGTCTGCTTAAACGTGTTCCTACACTATCCTACACCTCCTGGACCTACATCCTCTTGGGCAAGGCTCATGGCATGGGAAGAGAAGGGCAACATGGCGAATCTGGGAGAAGGCTACTGTTGTGTATTGATCTGTATTCCTATTGGTTTCTGTTCCTGTTCCAAATGGAACTGGCCTATTGGTTTATTCAAGTTGCTGCATTTGGATCCTCAATCCTATTGGTCTCTGCCAAAAGGCAGCTTTGTGATTGGTTGTAATTGTTCCCTCCAAAATGTATCTTTTCCTAGCCAGTCCTGGCTCCTATAAATGTAGCTCCCTCTCCCCAGTCCCCAGTCTTGTTCTCTCCCTGAATAAAGAGCTGTTACACTAGAAGCTGCCTCCAGCCTGCTATGTCTAAGAGCTGAAATCACTGCTGAAATCACTAAAACCCACACTACTACACTGGCGACGAGGATGGGATCTGGAATGCTGAGAAGCAGAGGATCATCACACTGACTCAGAGTCCGGATCACAGTGGAGAACAAGACTCACCAGTCGGCTTAGAAGACGACCCTGCCCACCTGGAGAATGGAAAGTCCACGGGTATTGGAGCCCTTCCAGCCATTGGAGCCCCACACTTGGGAGTACTATGTTGAACGCTTCAAGTTCTTTGTGGTGGCTCAAGGAATCACGGGTGCCAGCAAAAGAAGGGCCACATTCCTGAGTTGCTGTGGGCGTGAGACCTTCATGTTGGCCAAGGCACTGCTTGCCCCAGCAAAGCTGAGTGAGACATCACTCACAAACATTTTCGCCCGGCTGACAAGCCACTTGGCACCTACCAAAACCAAGATGGCCTGGCGGATGGAGTTCCAGAAAAGGCAGCAGCAAGCCGGAGGATCTGTGGCTGCATTCCTGGCAGGACTCCGGGAGCTTGCTCAGCACTGTGGCTTCCCAAATCTTGAAGACACTCTCTTGAATCGGTTTGTTGGGGGGCTCAGCAGCAAAAAAGCCCGAAGGCGCATTGTGGCAAAGGAAGATGTCACCCTTCCCTCTGCCTTGAAAGAGGCCACCGCCACAGAGAATTATGAGCAGGAAGAGCTCAATGCCAGTTGCAAGGCCACGAAGCTGCGGGTAGAGGCTGCCCATGCCATGGATGAACCAGAGGCTAGTCCAAGTCAGAGCCCAGTCTGTGGTGTCGAGTTGGTGCGTCAGACTGATGCACGGCCCAAAGATCGCCGAGGCGCTTGCCCAGGCTGTGGCGGTAACCATGAGCGGAAAAGCTGCCGTTTTCGTGATGCTACGTGCAGGGCATGCGGAAAGTCAGGACACATCGCCAGGGCCTGTAGGTCGGTGGCAGCTGGAACAACGGGATCACCTAGATCAACGCATCACAGATCATCCACCATGACTCATCTCCTGGATGACTGCAATTATCTCACAGAGATCAACGGAGAGACCGTGCAGTTCCCAGTGCAAGGCAAAACATCCGTCAGAGTGAAGATTGAAGGTCAACCATGCGACATGGAGGTGGATTCCGGATCTGGATTCACCATTGTTTCAGACCATACTGCAAGGGGGCTCTTCCCTGGGGGTAAGTTCCCCTCTCTGGAACCATTCCCAGCAACCTTGCAATCATACACGGCTGGCCGCATCCACATTCTAGGAATGTGTGCGGTGAGGGTCCAATTCCGGGAGAAACAGGCCGTGCTTAAATTGGTGATTGCAAAGGGGAGTCGCCCCAATCTCCTGGGTACTGACTGGTTTCCCGCCTTGGGACTGTGTATATCAGGGCTCAACTCAGTCCAAACTTCCCCAGAGTTGGGCAAGGCGTTAGGCCAGGAATTTGCCGAACTCTTCAGTGGAAAACTGGGTTGTTATAAAGGGCCTCCAATTGACTTTGAGCTGGACCCCAGGGTGGCCCCAATCCGACTCAAGCCAAGGCGAGTGCCATTTGCGCTGCAACCCAAGATTGAGGTGGAACTGGACAAATTGGTCAAACAGGGACTTCTTTCACCTGTGGACTCTTCTAAGTGGGAGACTCCTATCGTCACACCCCTTAAGTCAAATGGGGAAGTGAGAATTTGTGCAGATTACAAATGTACTATCAACAAGGCACTCAGGGGAAATTCATACCCCATTCCAGTCATCTCACAGCTGTTGGCAAAACTAGCTGGGGGGGAAATTTTCGCCAAACTTGACCTGGCAAAAGCTTACCAGCAGCTGCCAGTGACTCCACAATCTGCGGAAGCACAGAATATCGTAACACACAAAGGGGTTTTCCGAGTAAACATTACAGTTTGGAGTTTGTGTGGCCCTAGGGCTTTTTCAAGTTCTAATGGAGTGCCTGTTAAGGGGTCTGCCAGGGGTCTTGCCATTTTTTGATGATGTTCTGACTGCTGGGAAAGACCCCCAGGAACTAGTTGGGTGTATCGGTGTTGTGTTACTCAAATTTAAAGAGGTGGGGCTGCAGCTAAAAAAGGAAAAATGCAGTTTTGGGGTGCCATCTGTGGATTTCTTGGGGTTTAAAATTGATGCAACGGGCATCCACCCCACTGACTCTAAAATTAAAGCAATTACTGAGGCACCACACCCACGGAACAAGACAGAGTTACAGTCATTCCTGGGACTTATTAACTTTTATCATTCATTCCTACCTCAGAAAGCTTCAATAGCGGAACCGTTGCACAAACTATTGAAGAAAAAGAGTGTGTGGCATTGGGCTCAGGCACAGCAAAGCTCAGTGAGCCAACCACTGCAAGATGGCGGGCGGCAGCAGCAGCTGTTCACGCCAGCTGCTTTTTGCACTTCCGATTATGCTGCCTTGCGATTTTATTTTCGCTTAATTCTTTTTGGACGACCAGGGCTATGGAGAGGAATTTAAAGGGGCTCGCCTAAGACCACCTAGGGAGTTTCTAGATCTCTCCCCGCCGAACAGGTTTGAGCGTCCCTCCCCCCCCCAGCTCTCGGTGCCTACCAGCGGAGTCGTCCCGGCTCTTTCAGTGGGGACACTCGCCCGAGCCCCTGGTTGCTGCTGCTGCCACTTGCGGCTCGCTTGCTCGACTCGCCGCCGTCACCCTCGCTGTGGACCTGCTGGGGAGACCATCGCCGCTGCCTCCTTCCATCAGCGGCCCGCCACCGCCCATCTGGCTGGCCTGCCAGGGGACCGCGGTCCTTGCCATCCGCCGTTGCTGACCTCCGTTGCGGCCCAGCTGGGGAAACCGCCGCGGCCGCTTCCGCCGCGGCCGCCTCCACCATCCCCAGCCCGCCTTCTTCCACCATGGCGGACTGGCTTCGGGGAGGCCATTGCCGCTTCCGGCTCGCCGCCTGCTGTGTTCGCCTCGGGCCAGCTGGGGAGACTGCCGCTGCTGCCCCTACGATCTGCGCTCTGCCGTTTTCCATTTTGGCGGACCGGCTCTGGGGAGCCGCCACTGCATCCGGCTCGCCGCCTGTCGTTTGTGCTGCGGGCCAGCAGGAGACCGCCGCCATCGCCTCCTTCCACTCGCGGTCCGCCACCTTCCACCCTTCCGGACCGGTTCCGGTGGGCTGCTGCCGCGCTCGGCCCGTCACCCGGTATTCTCGCGGCGATGTCCTGCCGCCTCTGCTTTCTCCACCTGCGGTCCGCCCTCCCCATCATGGTGGGCCGCCCCGGGGGCCGCCACCTGTATGCACCTTGTCGCCTGCCTCCACCGCGGCGGGCTGGGCGAGGAGGTTGGGGAGGTCGCCGTTGTCACCGCGCTTCCTGTGGGGGACTCGCGCCGCCTGTCACTGTGCATCGAACCTCTTTGTTCCCCCAGCCTACATCCCTGGGAGCTAGAGGGGTTTCCCGGGCAGCTACTCGGCCGTCAGCGTTGTCGGCGCCATGGCACCCATCCGGCGCCCGACCCATTAACATCTGGGTTCCCCAGCTCGCAGCTTCTGACCCCTTGCGGGCTATGACATTGGTTTTGGGCTGCTCGGGTGGCAGGTCGGCCACCATCGTTTGCTGCCGACTTGAAACTGGGGGGGATTTGAGGGGTGGGGGAGGGCGTTTGCGGGGACTTTGAGGGCTTAGAACTTTCCTTGGGGCCTGTTGGAGCCCAGAACTAGTAGTTTAGTTGGGGTGGCCGGCATGTTGTTTCCACCTCGCCCGCCCCCCCACTTGTGTCTGGTAGATTAGCTGGGGTAGCCGGCATGCTGATTCCATCTGGCTCGTTGATTCCATCTTGCCTGCCCCCACTTGTGACCTTGCCGCTAATCAACTCCTCCGACCTCTTGGTCTCTCCTTCCCCACTCCCAGGTGTACCTGATCTGATCTTTATTGGCAGTCAGCCTGTTCCATCTATTTACCATCTCCCTCCTGCCTTAGGTTTTCCTGTTATTTTTGCTATATTGCCTTGTATTGTATTTTATTCTTTACTGTATTATTATTATTTGCTGTTTGTATTTTTTGATTATTTATTTATTCTATTTATTTTAGGGGAGGGGGAGGCTGATCTGCCACTGTGCTTATTTGGCCCTGTTGCTGAGTTCATTTTTTTTTTCTTAGCTTGTTTGACCATATGTTCCGCCATGCTTGCAGGGACTCATATACTGACGGTGTCGGGCCGTGGGCGGTATGCTCGTAGCTGTTGGGTTCGTCAGACTAGAACTAGGGTCAGGCAACTTGTGCCTGTCCTCCGTTCTGACCCCTCAGCTCTCTGCCACGTGTCTGGGAGTCATCCCACCAGCGCCCCCAATCTTGCCAGTCTCCTAATGAACGCCAGGTCGGTGCATAATAAAATCCCCATTATTCATGACACCGTCGCGGATGCCCACACCGACCTGGCGTTCATTACCGAGACCTGGGTGGGGATGGAGGGGGGGCTTCCCTCGCCCTGCTGTGCCCGCCCGGGTACTTGGTAGAGGGAGTGGGAAGATTGGGGGGTCAAAAGGGAGGAGGGGCCGCGATCGTGTACAGGGACTCTTTTCATGTTAGCAGGGCCTCGACATTGGTCAGCCAGGGGCTTGAGGTACTTCACCTGTTGGTGGGTCAGCGGGACAGACTTGGCATTGTGCTGGGCTACCGAGCTCCCCGCAACCCAGCACAATCCCTTCCAGAGCTCACGGAGTTTATCGCCGCTGCTCTGTTGAGGTCCCCGCGCCTTCTGGTGGTGGGCGACTTCAACGTGCATGCGGGCGGTGGACTTTCCGGTGCTGCCCTGGAATTCATGGAATCCATGGCTTCCATGGGTTTGTCCCAGCATGTTTTATGCCCCACCCATAGGTCCGGTCACACCCTGGATCTGGTTTTTACCTCCACGTCGGGGGCTTCGTGTCTGGAGGTGGGGAACATTGTTTCCCTGCCTGTGTCATGGACAGACCATCACCTGCTCTCTTTTTCCCTGCCGATTCCGCCCCCCGCGGGACCATCGACCCTTGTTTTGGCCCGCCCCGGAGGCTCATGGACCCTCAGCGGTTCGGTGAGCTCTTCGGGGGGTTACCTGGTGGCATGACTGGCGCTCCGGCCGAGGATGTGGCTAACCTTTGGTACGAAACAGCTGTCCACACCATAGACCGGATCGCCCCTAAGCGCCTCCTCCGATGCCGAGCCCGGCCTTCCCCTGGTATACCAGGGAGCTTAGGCGATGAAGCAAGAGAGGAGGAGGCTAGAAAGCTGGAGGAAACCCGCACGGCATTGAGTAAGGCTGCTGTTGATGCCCAGTCTAGTCGCTATACCATCGCGATAAGGGAGGCTAGAACATCCTTTACCTCCCTGAGAATCGCTGAGGCCTCGAACCGCCAGGCGGAGCTTTTCCGGGTGGTTCGGGACCTCAGCAATCCTAGTCTGGCTAGGCCTTCTCCTACTGATTTCAGTAGTGAGCAGTTTGCAGCCTTTTTCGAACTAAAATAGAGGCCATTCGTGCCTTTGACTCGGTTGCAGTGGCCCTGCCCCGCCATCCCCAGTTGCTGGTCCGCCTTCGCCGCCTCGGTTGGATGAGCTTGGGCCTGTTTCTGCTGTCGAGGTCTCCAAGGCTATGGTGCATTGCCAGCCTGCCTCCACTCCTTTCGACCCTTGCCCCGCCTGGCTAATTAGAGCTGCCAGAGGGACTATGGCCGAATGGGCTTCTGTCATCGCCACCGCCTCCTTCAGCGAGGGGTTTTCCCTCTCGCCTGAAGGAGAGACGGTGGTAAAGCCCATTCTTAAAAACCGGGCCTGGCGGTGGACGATCTTTCAAACTATCGCCCAATCGCCAACGTCCCATTCATGGGCAAGGTGATCGAGAGGGTGGCGGCGGTCCGGCTGCAGTCATACCTGGAGGATCGGCAGTGCCTCGATCCTTGCCAGTCCGGGTTCAGGCCCCGCCGGGTGGGGGGTGCTCTACCCTGTTGGTTCTCCTGGATCTGTCAGCGGCCTTTGATACCGTCGACCACGGTATCCTGTTGGACCCGGCTCTCTGAGGTCGGAATTGGAGGCACTGCTTGCAGTTGGCTCCGTTCCTTCCTGGAGGGCCAGCCACAGTACATACAGCATGGGGGAGTTATCGGCCCCTTGGATCCTCCCTTGTGGGGTTCCCAGGGTCATCTCTTTCCCCATGCTGTTTAACATCTACGTAAGGCCGCTGGCGGGGGTCATCAGGAGTTTTGGAGTCTGCTGTCATCAGTACGCTGATGACACACAGCTCTATCTCTCCTTTACCACCTCCGCTGTGGAAGCTGTGGAGGTCCTTGACCTGGAGGCCGTACTGGCTTGGGCCGGGCGAACAGGCTTAAGCTCAACCCCGAGAAGACGGAGGTTATGTTCTTCGGGGCAGTCATTCCTGTCTGGGGGAGTTTCCCTCCAGCTTGCGGAGAGGGTGCGGAATCTGGGTGTGCTCCTGGACCCGGCGCTTACCATGGAGGCTCAGGTGGCGTCGGTGACCAGGTCCGCCTATTACCATCTCCGTCGGATCGCCCAGATCCGCCCGTACCTCGACACGAACTCCTTGAGAACAGTGGTCCAAGCTCTGGTGATCTCGAGGCTGGACTACTGTAACGCCCTCTACATGGGGTTGCCCTTGAATCTCCTCCGGCTACTGCAGCGGGTAAAGAACGCAGCGGCCAGGCTGGTGGTTGGTGTGCGTCGTTATGACCACATCACCCCAGCCCTGGTCCGTCTGCACTGGTTGCCCGTTGCGGCCCGGATTAGATTCAAGGTCCTGGTTTTAGTTTATAAAACCCTCCATGGCTTGGGACCAGACTACCTGGCAGAGCGGATCGCTCAGCGATCAACCTCGGCCCGTCCCGTTCGGCAGGCGCGAGCACACTTGCTCCGGGTCGCCACTCCTCGGGAAGCCCGGAGGACGCAAACTCGGACCCGGGCTTTCTCTGTGGCGGCCCCCAGCCTCTGGAATTCCATCCCCAGTGAAGTGCGCTCTGCAGAGTCCCTGCTGGCCTTCCGAAAGGCTTTGAATACCTATCTTTTTCGGGAGGCCTTTGGCGATGTTTAATTTGCCTCCCCCCCCCTTCGGCCCGCCATCGTAATCAGTTTCCCTCACTAGAGAAGTGCTACTTGGTTTTAGTTTTGTATAGCGTGATTTACCTGTCTTGTCTTGTCTTATTTTTAATATTTTTTGTAACTTTGTCTGGCTATTGTAGCCTCGTGTAAGCCGCTTAGAGTACTTGTAGATAAGCGGGATATAAATTTAATAAATAAATAATAAATAAATAATAGAAGGCTTTTGACACCTTGCGGGGCATGCTGACCAGCAGGAGCGTCCTTGCTCATTATGACGAGTCAAAACCTCTTGTCGTGGCATGTGATGCCTCTCAGTATGGGCTGGGAGCTGTGCTGAGCCATAGGGAAGCGGATGGGTCAGAAAAGCCCATCTCGTTCTATTCTCGTACGTTGTCGCCAATGGAGCGCAACTACGCACAAATTGACAAGGAAGCCCTGGCAATAGTGGCAGGGATTAAAAAGTTTCATGACTATTTATACGGTCGCCACTTCTTCCTTGAAACTGACCACAAGCCTCTGTTAGGATTGTTCAACCCAAACAAACAGACGCCGCAGATTCTCTCCCCCAGAATGTTGCGATGGTCTATATTCCTGAATGGGTTCCAGTACACCCTGACCCATGTTCCAGGGAAAAGGTTGTGCCACGCTGATGCACTAAGTCGCTTGCCCCTTCCTGGTGTGAGCAATGCGGATCCTGCCCCAGCGGAACGAGTGATGATGCTGGAAACACTTCCGGGGCCTGTAACTGCCACTGAAATAGCTGAGAGAACGAGGAAAGATACCGCTCTCTCCCGTGTGCTCAAGCCCCTGCAACACCCGTAGTCAGGAGATCAATTAGAAGTCGCAGGGCCCCACAATATCTGTGCCCACCGAGGGGAAGGGGTGTTGTGTATTGATCTGTATTCCTATTGGTTTCTGTTCCTGTTCCAAAGGGAACAGGCCTATTGGTTTATTCAAGTTGCTGCATTTGGATCCTCAATCTATTGGTCTCTGCCAAAAGGCAGCTTTGTGATTGGTTGTAATTGTTCCCTCCAAAATGTATCTTTTCCTAGCCAGTCCTGGCTCCTATAAATGTAGCTCCCTCTCCCCAGTCCCCAGTCTTGTTCTCTCCCTGAATAAAGAGCTGTTACACTAGAAGCTGTCTCCAGCCTGCTATGTCCAAGAGCTGAAATCACTGCTGAAATCACTAAAACCCACGCTACTACAGCTACAACTTCTAGAACAGACTCCATCTTTCGACATGGATTCCAGCACGTACCACGGATTAACTTCAGCCTGGAGGCTCCCTATTGTTTCATTTCCACATTCACCAGGAACTGTGTCTGACAACCTAGGACTCCTCCTATTGACTTTCCAGCTCCCCCATTGACCTGCTGATTACCCAGAGATTACCCAGACCCTTGGACAATGCCCAGCTTCTTCCTTTCTATTATCACAGCCCTGATGGCCCATTAAGGGACAGATATGGCCCAACCACACCTGGACAGGTGTCCTGTTCCAAGACAACAGGAACGCCCAGGATCTCCCCTGGGCAGGCTCCTAGACTGCTCCCATGTGACATTCCTGAAGGCCACCTCTTTGCCCACCCCGGGGAGGCGCGCACCCTGTGGGAGGGAGAGGGGGAAGGTATAAAATTGTAACTAACTTTGTCTTCAGGGCGGAACATTCTCGCACTGTCCTGCTGTGGGGTGTTCGCCTACTGACTTTTATTGGGTCCAATAAAACCAGTATTTTCTCAGATATCTCTCCTGCTGGACTCTTTATTGGGAATTCTGAGGCCTAGCAGCACCTAGCAGGGATAGCCTTGCTAGAAATTCAACATAATCACTGACTCCTTCAGGGACAGGATTTTTCCCAGTCAGCTGAAGGAGACTGCTGTCCAGCCCATTCTTAAGAGATCTGGCTGCCAATGTTCCCTTCATGGGCAAGGTGGTGGAGTGGTTTACCGCTGAGTGGCTGCAGTTGTTTCTGGAGGAAGGTCATGTCCTGGAACTCTTCCAATCTTGGTTCAGGCCACGTCATGGGTCTGGGACTGCCTCATGACCTCTTGGCAAGGTGGTCCTCCACGAACGGTCTGAGGCCTTTGATCATGTTAACCATAGTATCCTCCTGGGCAGGCTCTCTGAAGTGGGGATCGGGGACTAGCTGAGTGGCTTCCACATGTTGTTTCTGGGAGGAAGGTCATGTCCTGGGGAACCCTTCCATTTTATCTTCTCTGTATTTTATTTTCCCTTTTAAAGCTCAAATTTCCCTGTGTTTTAATTTCCCCTTTTAACTTTCAATTTTTAATGCTTGGAGACGATACATCTCCCTCATGGTTTTTAACCTGTGACGGACTTTTCCTCCAGGAATCTGTCCATTCACCTTTTGAAGGCATCCAGGCCAGATGCTGTCACCACTTCCTGTGGCAGGGAGTTCCACAGGCTAACAACACGCTGGGTGAAAAAATATTTTCTTTTGTCTCTTCTTACTCTCCCAGCCCTCAATTTGAGTGGATGTTGCCTAGTTTTGGTATTTTGTGAGAGGGAGAAGAGTGTCCCTCTGTCCACTTTACTCATACCCTGCATTATTTTGTATGTCTCAATCATATCCCCCCTCAGGAACCTTTTTTCCAGACTAAAGAGCCCCAAATGTTTTAGCCTTTCCTCTTAAGGGAGGTGCCCCAGCCCAGTAATCATTTTAGTAGTTCTCTTCTGCACCTTTTCCAGTTCCACTATGTCTTTTTTCAGATGCGGAGACCAGAATTGTACACAATACTCCAGGTGGGGCCTTCCTTCGTTTTGTATAATGGCATTATAATGTTGGCTGTTTTATTTTCAATCCCTTTTTAATAATCCCTAGCACGGAATTGGCCTTCTTCACTGCTGCCACACATTGGGTAAACACCTTCATGGAGCTGTCCACCAACACACCAAGATCTCTTTCCTGATCCATCACGGATAGCTCAATGCCCATGAGTTGATAGATTAAGTTTGGATTTTTTGCCCCAATATGCATTACTTTACATTTGGCTATATTGAAACGCATTTGCCATTTCTCAGCCCATTCCCCCAGTTTGGAGAGATCTTTCTGGAGCTCTTCACAATCTTCTCTGGTTTTTACCACACGGGAAAGTTTTGTGTCATCAGCAAACTTCACCACCTCACTGCTTATCCCTGTCTCCAGGTCATTTATGAATAGATTGAAAAGCATCGGTCCCAGGACATATCCCCGGGGCACACCACTTTTCACCTCTCTCCATTGTGAAAATTTCCCATTGACACCTACTCTTTGTTTCCTGGATCTCAATCAGTTCTCAATCCATAAGAGGACCTGCCCTCTTATCCCTGACTGTGCGATTTTCTCAGCAGCCTGTGGTGGGGGACTGTGTCAAGAGCCTTCTGAAAATCCAGATAGACGATATCCACTGGTTCACCAAAATCCACATGCCTGTTGACCTTTTCAAAGAATTCTAAAAGGTTTGTCAGGCAAGACTTACCCTTACAGAAGCCACGCTGATTTTCTCTCAGCAAGGTTTGTTCTTCTATGTGTTTTAAGATTTTCTCTTAGATGAGGCTTTCCACCATTTTCCCTGGGACAGACGTAAGGCAAACAGGCCTGTAGTTTCCAGGTTCCCCCTCCTTCCCTTTTTTAAAAATTGGTGTGACATCTGCTATCCTCCAGTCCTCTGGCACTGTGGCCGTTTTAAGAGACAGGTTGCATATTACCGTTAAGAGATCCGCAATTTCATTTCTCAGTTCCCTAAAAGCCCTTGGATGGATGCCATCTGGGCCTGGTGACTTGTTGATCTTTAATTCGTCAATTAGTCCTAAAACATCCTCTCTTTTAACCTGTATTTGATTTAATTCTTTAGTCAAGAGGGGCGGCTCAGGCAGCGGAATCCGCTCAAGGTCCTCTGTCGTGAAGACAGACGCAAAGAACTCATTCAATTTCTCTGCAATTTCCAAGTCCTCCTTAACCTCCCCTTTTCCTCCCTCACCATCCAGAGGTCCAACTGGTTCTCTGGCAGGTTTCCTACTTCTAACATATTTAAAGAAGCTTTTATTATTTCCCTTTATATTGCTAGCCATGCGTTTCTCAAAGTCTTTCTTTGCCTCCCTTATCATCTTCTTACATTTCTTTTCCCAGAGTTTGTGTTCCTTTTTATTTTCCTCATTTGGAGAGGATTCCCATTTACAAAAGGACCTCTCCTTGCGCTTTAGAGCCTCTCTAACTCCACTCGTTAACCATGCCGGCACCCTCTTGGACTTTGATGAGCCCTTCTTTCTTTGTGGTATGCACTTGTGCTGGGCCTCTATTACCGTCGTTTTAAACAGGCTCCATGCACTCTGGAAGAGATTGGTTTCTTTTAACCTTCCCATTCAATTTCTTTCTAACTAGTTTCCTCATCTGAGGGAAGTTTACCCTTCGGAAATGAAGGGTTTTTGTGTCTGATTTGCTTGACACTCTTCCCCCGACATGGATGGCAAAGGAGATTGAAGCATGGTCACTGTTCCCCAGAGGCTCAGTGAGATTTACATCCCTGACCAAGTCCTGGGTATCACACAGTTTTAGATCCAGAGTTGTCTGTTCTCGGTTGGGCTCCATAAGTTGCTCTAAGGCACAATCATTCAGCATGTCAAGAAACCTGGTTTTCTTTCTTGCCTCAAGCTCGCATTGGCCTAGTCAATGTGGGGATAATTGAAGTCCCCCATGATTACTATCCTATCCCTCTGAGACACCTCCATGATTTGTCTCCTCATTTCAAGGTCCCCTTCAAGTTTTTGATCTGGTGGACGATAGCATACCCCAACTATCACATCACTCCTTAGACCTGGTAGTTTAACCCACAGTGATTCTATGGTGGAATCAGGCTCTCCTTCAATCTCCATTCTGTTGGATTTTACCCCTTCTTTGACATAGATGGCCACTCCCCCTCCAACCCACCCCTCTCTATCCCTTCTATAGAGTTTATAGCCTGGGATTGCTGTATCCCACTGGTTCTCCACATTCCACCAGGTTTCTGTTATGGCTATTATATCAATGTTATCCCTAGCTGCCAAATATTCAAGTTCTCCCATCTTTGCTTGGAGGCTTCGAGCATTGGCGTAAAAGCACCTGTAGGAGGGCTGCTTCTTTTTTCTCTCCCCCCCCCAGCTTTTAATTCTAGTAGACAAAGTACCACTAATACCTACTATGTCATCACGTGGTGGTTCTCTACCCTCTCCAACCTCATTCCACGGGGACGAGGTGTTCCGAACCGGATGCCACTCACCTCCTGTCGGCTTTCCCTCAGTTATCAGTTTAAAAGCTGCTCTGCAGCCTTTTTGATGTTGAGTGCCAGCAATCTGGTCCCATCATGGTTCAAGTGCAACCCGTCCCTCCTGAACAGGTTTGGCTTATCGCAAAATGTTCTCCAGTTCCTGACAAATGTGAAGCCCTCCTCTCAACACCATTGCCTGATCCATGCATTGAGGCTTCTGAGCTCTGCCTGCCTGGTGGCTCCTGCACGAGGAAAAGGCAGCACTTCTGAAAATGTTACCCTTGAAGTCCTGAACTTCAATCTCCTTCCTAACAACCTGACTTTGGCTTCCAGGACTGATCACTTGGCCTTCCCGACATCATTGGTACCAACGTGTACCATGACCACTGGCTCCTTCCCGGTTCTCTCTAGCAAGCTATCTAAATTTCTCATGATGTCTGCAACCTTTGCACCTGGCAGGCAAGTGACCATACGGTTATCATGCTCATCACAAATCCATCCCTCTGTATTTCTAATAATAGAATCCCCTAGTACAAGGAGCCTCTCTCCTGCAGCCTGTTCATCTACATGCACCTGATACTGTATCTCATCAATTGTGATGAGGGAGAGATCCTCAGGTGGAACCAATTGTTCCTCTGTGCATGCGTCCTGAGGTGTGCTTAGGGAAAGAACCTCAAATTGATTCTGTAATTTGAGACTCTCAGAGTGATCCCTTGACCTCCTACTCCTTTGAGTCACATTCCTCCACACATCTACCTCCTGAGTTGGGGAAGTGACTTCTCCCTCAGAAGTGTGCCCTGTCTCTTTGTCAGGGATAATCTGCTCCACTTTGTCCAAGAAGAGCTCAAGCTCCTTGATTTGCTGCTGGTTCGCTATGCAGGCCTCTAGCTGCTGGACCTTCTCTTCTAATAGTGTAACCAGCTTGCACTTGCAGCAAGTGTAGTTCTGCACATGGTTTGTCAAGATGACAAACATGACACAAGTACTGCAGGTAACTACAGCTGCTCCCTCCAACTCCATTTTAACAAGTGCAATAAACTAGGTCTCAAAAATGTACACTTATATTACCTTTCTATCTAGTAAGACTATTTCTTCCTTTGTTGATTATTCAAAATCTAACTGTACTCACATCTCACATTTGAACATGTGGTGATCCCACTTATGTTATTCAGGATGAAACCATTTCTAAACAGCTTTTGGATCACTCCTATAAGACTCTTTACTGACATGAATCATCCACTCCCACACTTGAGAAGACTGGAATCACAGACCCTTGGAAGCACATCCCAGGAGGCAGCCCAGTAAATTTCATAATTATATTGTTGACCCTCTAGGGCTAAGACAGTAGGATCTTGGGAACAGATTCCAGGGAGACCGCCAGCATTTGAAAATAGGGTCTCATATCCTTACAACAAGGCGACCACCACTTCTTTGGGTAAGATTAACTCCAGGTGGGAGGAGGTGGAAACAAGCTTATCTTCTCTGTTCAATGAAGCACAACCACTGAGAGATTACCTCAAGAAGTTTAGTAACCCCCCCAACAAGCTGAAGTCAATTTATCCACACTATCTCCTACAGCCAAGAAAAATATCAAGCAACAGTTGTACAGTGAGCAAGAGAATTTAACTATCTTGGATATTGATGACTGTGGGAGGCAATCACTCATTCTGTAACTTAAACATTACCATCTTCAATTGTGCTTAATAAATCTATGCCTCAATCTGCTCTGCTTCAGCCAAATGGTCTGGAGCTTACGACCACACAAGCTACCCCTACACTTATGCATGCCCCATTAATCATGAAGAATTATTTAACAGGAGATTAATTTAACAGGAGCCTCTACCATCTTCAGATATGATAGACTGACAAATAACCTCTCTGAAACACATCTCAGTACTCTCTTGGAACATTGTGGAATGGAAAGGTAAGGGTGGAGATTACTCTTTCATCAAATACCTTTCCAAGTTTGATATTTTAATGCTACATTAAAATGGGCTTTAGATGCAATTAAACTAAACAGATATACAGTCCACCAACTTTTTGCCAATCCTAGCACTAAGAAGGGCAGGCCAAAAGGTGGCATAATTACCTTGGTCTCCACCAAACTCTGTATGTCATTAACAATACCCCTTCATATGGGCAATATGTGATTACAGCACTGATCAAGATTGCCTGTTGTGTAATACTGTTTGTAAATGTATATTTACCCCCACAGCATTTGTATGGCGAGGGCTTGGAGCTTACATAGAGGATCGTTTAATATCCTGCTCTTCCCCACAAGTAGTTATTGGAGGATATTTTAATGTGAGATTGGGGCCAAACTATGCTGTCCTCTTAGCTGCTTTCTGCATTAGTCCCCCAGCAAACTTTTTCTCTTCCACCATAAATGTATGGTGCTCAAAAAACAAGAACTGTAATTATGCAGTGCTCAAGCTAACCCAGATATTTTATCAATTAGATCTGTACATTCTTAATGGCAATACCACAAGTGAAATGCCAGGAGAATTCACATTTTGGTCAGGCTCCAGGATGAGCACTATCAACTATATAATTGTTAACCATGATATAGCAGGGGCCACTATAAAATTTGAGGTAGATACTAGAATAGATAGCAACCACCTTCCATTATGCATACATTTGAGGATGCCTGACCAGGACACTCATATTGAGGAGGTCCTTCAATTTAACTTTTTGCTTACAGATAATTACAACAGAATTAAATGCACCACTAACACTGAAGAGCAATTCTCAGAGCTAATCAAAAGTGATTTTTACTCTGAGATCCATTCCACCTTTCTTACAATGACAGCAAACTGTGAAATAATAGGACAGTATGACAGATTGATAAAAAACATTAGCTGACTTATTTATAGTAAAGGATCAAAATAAACCTCATCCCAGCAAGTGAAATTCAAAGAAATGGTTTGATAAGGAATGCAGGAATGCTAAGAAAAACCTTATTTCTAAATTCAAGCTCCAGAAAGAAAATCCAACAGCAGTGAAAGCTGAGGACTTAATGTACCTTAAGTCTCAGTATGAGCAGCTAATTAAGGCAAAAAGATCAAAGAACACCAGCACCTATGAGAACAAATTATCCATGCAGCCAGGACTAAAGTTCTAACAGATGGGAACGTTTCTTTCAGGAGCTATATAGGGTATTTCCACCTTCCAAATGAACCATGCCACAGAAAATCTGACAGATTGGTCACCAGTATCAATCTCTGAGATTTTATAAGACAACTCAAGCCACGTAAGGCACCTGGCATCAATGGCATTCCACCTGAGCTGATCAAGGGGAATATAGATTGGTGGACCCCAATAATAGCTAAGATCTTTACATATATAGATCAAACTGCCCACATACTCTCAGATTAGAACATAGCCATAGTCATCTCTATCTATAAGAAAGGGCCAAAGTCTAATCCCTCCAATTATAGCCCAGTCAGTTTACTGTTAAAAATCAGTAAACTGTATGCAGAACATATATACTGGAAATTAGACTGGATGGACAAGAAAAACATTCTTGCAGATGAACAGGTGGGCTTTAGAGCAGGAAGATCTTCCATGGACCAGGTTTTGATCCTTCAGCACCTGGTAAAAAAATAATCGGGTAAACCGAAAGGACAACTATTTGCAGCCTTCATTGACCTCAAATCAGCCTTCAATTCAATCTCTAAAGATAAACTGTGGCACAAATTTAAGGACCCCATTATTGACTGACACTTATTGCTGCTTGTGTATAAACTGCATGAAAATACATCTTTAAAAATAAGGTGCAATCTGGAAGGTCAGTTTTCAAAGATAGTACATACATTCAAGGAATTTAAGCAGAGCTGCATACTTGCCTAATTGTTATTTAATTTTTATATTAACTCCATGGTCACAACTAGACATGGGCACGAACAGAAAAAATGACATTTTGAGTTTTTGTTTGTCGGAATAGGTCCGTTTCGGGTCGTTTCCGTTTCTCGTGAAATTTTTCAAAAATTTGTCATTTCTGTTTGTCGTTTGTCGTTTCCACCACGATTTAACGCGATTTGACTTCCCAGAGCATAGGGGCGTCCCGCAATCAGGGCCGGCGCTAGGTGTTTTTGCACCCTAGGCAGCGGGCGAGTGGGGGGCGGGCGAGCGGGTGGGCGGTGGCCGTGGGCAGGGGAGTGGGCGGGCGGCAGCGCAGGCGGGCGGGTGAGTGGGCAGTTAGGATATCACTTAGGATAGAGGTTCTGTTCTTGGCTTGCACCCCAAATGTGTGTGTGTGTGCAAGCAAATTGAAGTTGGGAAAATAGAAAATAAATGGTAGTATATAATATATTTTTAAAATAAATCCACACCTCCCGCTCCCAGTCAAACCTCCCCATTATCCAATATCAGAAAAAAATCCTCACAAACTGCCAGAGAAGAAATAAAGAATAAACTGCTATTCCCTTCAGCAGACAAAGCTGCAGGGAATCAAAGAAATTATTTTTTAAATTCAATTCCCTCCCTGCCTGCCTAACTTAAATCCTAAAGCCTCCAGCCTCCCTCCTCAATCTCGATTGGATCACACCAGCACCAGCAGCCAGCCCTCCTCCCTCAACCACATCCATACACCCGACTGCGATTTCTGGAAAGTGCCTCGGCTTTTTATGCCCTCCGAGACATCCAGAAGTGTCAGTCAAAAACCTGGCGATGCCATTAGTGGAATGGTTCAGACAATTTGCATGGTCTCATCCCATGCCCAGCCCAAATGGGCAGGTCTAAAAAAATAAAAAATAAAATAAAATAAAATCAATATGACGTTTTATTGCTATAAAAAACCCACTGCTGCTACTATTAAAATTCAGTTATTTAAAATAAATAAATTTCACATGTTTCTGTGGTGATTTGGTGTGTTTTTTGACCACGATTTCAAAAGAAAAATTGTGGTCGCTATTTTGGTTCCCCCCCACCACATGGCATGGCGAGACGATGAGGATGACCCCCCCCCAGCCTGGTGCAAGCAGCCCAGGACAGAAGAAGAGGGGGGGAAGGCCGGGGACCCCCCAGAAACCACCCCTCTGGTAGTGGCAGGCATATTTTTGCCTGCTTTTTTGGCCGGGAGTCGGGTTTTAAAAAAACTTTTAAAAACTTTTTCTGTGCTTCGCATTGCGCGATCGCCGCGATGCCACAAACGGAAACGAAAAACCTGAGCAATTTTTTCTTTCTTCGGTTCGAGTTCGAGTTCTGATGGCTTAATTATCGTTACCATTTCCGTTACGTAACGGAAACGATAACCGAAAATGGAAGCGACAATTTCGCCGAGTTATGCCCATGTCTAGTCACAACACTTACTCAACTAGACTTTCACACACACCCCAAGCTAGGAGACAGAAATATTTCAGTGCTACTATATGCTATCAATGCTGTTATACTCTCTCAGACTCCTATCGGTTTAAAGAGGGCATTGCCGAGCCAGGTTGAAATAAAGAGGCGACACACATTCCGCTTGGGTTGAATAAGGGCCACAACTTTATTAACTACAGTAACGAATTTTCAATTACTTATCAATGAACAATAACTTTAGGAGGGCCTGAGCCATAGCGCATCATCAAGATGGTAACAACAAATTGATTAGGTCCCGCTACTCCACCAATATCCTGCGGCCCGTTGAACTGCCGCAGTGAGGATGCCAACGAGATCTTTTGGCATCAATGCTTGATTAAAGGTTGGCAGCCCTCCTAGGGTTTTGGGTTATTATTATTATTTGCTCTCTAACTAAATCCTATTGGGTTATTAATGGAAGGCTGCAAGACGTGAAGATGTAATTAGATTCGGGACCTAAATGGTTAACCTTTTATGCGCTACCCGCCAGTTGTGACTTATTACACAACACCCACCGCCAATATGTGAATGGTGGGATGGGCGAAAAAACACCACCGCTCAAGGCCAATCAGAGAAGTGATCAAAAATTCCCATCCGGCCCCGCGACCAGCAAAGCATCACCAGCACATCATAAACAGTGGCGGGGGGTGGGAAACCGGCGATTGCGGAGGCAGGCTGAGGGGAGCGCGCCAGGACTTATATAGGGCGCTCCCCTACCGTAGGCTACGCTAATAGCGGAGCCAATAGCCGCCTCCCTCAAAGAAAGGTGCCCTGCTCGCTCGCACGCATTAGAGGCCCTAGCACATTACTGCTATGAAGAAAATCTCCTAATAAATTATGGGGAAAAAATCCCAAAAGTTATAGGTTTTGCTAAAAGACCAAAGACCCATAAATAGTTGGTAGATAACCATAACATTGAACAGATAAGGACATTTAAATATCAGGGAGTGGTCTGTCAATGCAATGGATCCATAAGGAGCATGCAGCACATGTCGTGCAATCAGCTCAGTGAGCTTCTGTGATAATAAAATTCTTCTATACTGGGGGACATTCCAGCAGATTTGAAGCTATTTCAAGCTAAACCACTCAGTCAACTTCTTTACGGAGCACAATTAGGCCCTTATCCTTCTTTTACATCTTTGGAAGTAGTTCAATCAAACTTTTTGAGAGTTATCTTACAAGTACCCTGTTGGGTGCCTAATGTAACCCTGAGGTTAGAAGTGGGATTCATGAAAGTTGAATTTAGGGCTTGGCTGGTCATTTTTAATTTTTGGCTGAAATTGGTTTTTCTCCCAAGAACCACAACCTCTTTACTATCACTAAGCAAGGAGGACATCCCTATCCCTTAAACTTTAAAACTTATGGTCCTTCAACAGGGTGCCTTATACAGGCAGGCTATGAAATGGCTAAGCAAATCCTCAAACAACACATTTTGGAGGTAGAGTGACATCATGTTTTGGGGGCTACCTCTAATAGCATATCAATGACAAGGATCCCACGAAAAGCAAAATTACCAAATAGCAACATAACAAGAAAAGAAATGCCATCAAGTACTTGAACGTGGATCTTGACATCCTGCCAGCAGACAAAGGCAATGCCACAGTAATCATGCAAACAGAAGAATACAAGGAAAAAAATCAGACAACTTCCAGACCCCACCACCTACAGAAAACTAAAGTGGGATCCAACCAACAAAATCACAAAACTAACATACATGATTGGACAGACCTCATCTCGCATCAAGTACTTAGGACATTTCATAGACAAGATTAGCACCCTAAAACTCATTTCCAGAGACAGACTGATCAGCTTTGATGTAGTATCCCTCTTCACCAAAGTACCAATAAAGGACACTTTAGCACTCATCCAACAGATCTTCCCAGAAGACACTAAGGCCATATTTCAACATTGCCTAATGTCCATCTACGTCCAGTGGGAGAATGACTTGTATGAACAGACAGATGGAGTTGCCATGGGGAGTCCCCTTAGCCCAGCAATAGAAAACTTTTACATGGAACATTTTGAAAAACAAGCTCTAGATGCGGCACCCTTTGCACCCAAAGACTGGTTCCAATACGTGGATGACACATTCATAATTTGGAGCCATGGTGAAGATAAACTGGAAGAGTTTCAAAACTACCTCAACAATACCCACCCAAATACACAATTCACCATGGCAAAAGAAATAGAGGGGAAACTCCCATTCTTAGATGTCATGGTCATACACAAACCAGACCTCGAATTAGGACACAAGGTCTACAGAAAACCCACCCACACAGATCGGTTCCTACATAAAAATTCCAACCACCACCCAGAACAAAAAAGAGGCATAATCAAAACTCTTGTAGACTACTTAGTAACTACTGTATAGAAAATTCTCTCAACATCAACTATGAGAAAACCAAAATTATGGTTTTCAGTAGAAGACCTCAAGTTCATAAATGGATGATGGATGGGAGAATACTGGAACAGGTAACCCATTTCAAATACTTAGGTGTGATGTTCCACCAGTCAGGCTCCTGGGCTTCACAGATTGACTTTGCAAAACAGAAATTTGAGAAGGCCATGTTTGGATTACTAAGATTCTGCAGGACCAAAGGAGGCCTCCTGATTCCTCCCATCTGCGAAATTTATAAAACCAAACTACTTCCCCAGATTTTGTACAGTGCTGAAGTATGGGGAATGGGAAACTTATACCCCCTAGAAGTAACCCAAAATAAATTTGCCCGTCTATTGTTGGCAGTACCCCCATCAACTTCTTCTGCACTAGTCAGATTAGAATTAGCATTAATGTCAATAACAACAATAATTAGCAAATCAATAATTAATTATTGGCTGAAAATCTTGTTTATTACCCGCTCTGAATTTTTAACATCATCCTATGGGGAGATGAACTTTGGATCGTGGAAATTTTTTGTACTGAATCTAGTAGTCAAACTTGGTTCTTCCCAAGAGCATGTGAGACACCTTGGATTGACAGCAGCTAAACGCTTACTAAAGCAAAGATTATCTGACCTCTGTGTTCAAACAGATATAGGTTCACTTTGCACTCTAAAAACAGCCCCTTTTTATAAGAACATTACACCTAAGCCTCTAAATCGCCCATCTTATTTTGCTGATTTAACGAACTTTGAACATAGAAAAGCATTTACTCGGGCTCGTCTTGATATGCTACCACTTGCCAATCTAAAGGGCCGTTACACACAATCCCCATACCATAAGAGAGTCTCCTCTTGTGATAAAAAAATCTGTTGAGAACTTGGCACATGTCATGCTTTATTGCCCACTATTTGGAATCCATTGTGAAAGACTTTTGAAATTCATCTTAGAAAAATATCCTGGTAGATCTGACGAAGAAAAGCTCAAAATCTTATTCTGTGATAGAGATAAATTTGTTACATTTCGAATGGCAAGGTTCTGTTCTTTATTTATTAAAATGAAAGTTGCTTTAACTACTTCTAATAGTCAAATTGATATCTAGGTTTCTGTACCCTCAGGCCCCTTTTTATCTATTTGTATTATTTTATTGATATTTTTATTGTACTGTTTTTACCTGATGCATTTTGCAATGGTCCTGTGAGCCACACAATAAAATTTATTTATATGATTATTGTAGACTGTGCAAACCGAAGCAGAATTCCTCAACACCAAATTCAGTCACCTGAATAGGGCGCTACAGACAAATGGCTATTCCAAGAATGAAATCAAAAGAGCCATCAAACTGAAAAAACACCAAACTGAGGAAGAAAAACAGCTCCCAACAAACAAAGTATTTCTGCCATACATAAAAGGAGTCATGGATCACATGGACAAACTGCTGAAGAAACACAACCTACAAACAGTATTTAGACCCACGACAAAAATAGAACAGATGCTATGGTCAGTAAATGACAAAAGGAACCCACTTGCCACTGCAGGAGTATACCAGATACCTTGTAGTTGTGATCAGTATATATTGGGACCACAAAGTACAGCATCCAGGCCAGAATCAAAGAACATGAAATACACTGCAGACTAAATCAACCAGAAAAATCAGCAGTACCTGAACACACCCTGAAACAAATTGGTCATGAAATCCTCTTCCAGGACACAGAGGTACTGGACAACACTAACAATCACCATGTCAGACTACACAGAGGAGCCATTGAAATCGACAAACATAAGCACAGTTTCAACAAAAAAGAAGAAAGTCTAAAAATCAACAAAGCCTGGCTTCCAGTACTAAAAGCTGCAGAGTGCAAACGGTCAAACACAAGGATTCCCACCTAGCCACGAGCAATCGTGATCAGTTCACATGATAGAACAACTAACGACACCCATCAACTACACAGAAGGATCGTTGCTACCCGTTTGCATTGTATTGTTCATCACAATACAATGACTTACACCTATTCTCCTGCAAACAACAAGTTTCCTCTTTCCTAGAACTTTAAAAACCCCAGTCTTACTCACTTTATACCTCAGAGCACAGAGAGAACTCCTAATTCCCTGAGCTCCATGCCCTCTGAAGATGCCAGCCACGGAGTCTGGCAAAATGTCAGGAAGAAAAACTTCCAGAACATGGACAAACAGCATAAAAAACTCACAACAGCTATCAAATCCTGGCCGTGAAAGCCTTCAAGAATAAAATCAGTGCAGAGCTTTTACACTTGCTTGGATAACCACCTTGCCATCAGCATTACAAGAGGAAAAGTTTCAAAAGATTCCTTGTTCTCATCGTAAGTGTAGGACGGATAGAATTGAAACATTGGCACATGTATTCCTGCACTGCCCCTTATATGATGGAATTAGGGAAAAACTTTTTTAAAGCAATTCCCCGAATGGCGAGAGGCATTTTACACCTGCTTTCTGTTGTCAGAACAAAATATATACATTGTAGAATATCCTACTTCAAGCATGCTGTCTAATGTAGCTGCATTCTGTGTGGCAGTAATTTTAATTCGTGCTCAGAAGGTTTCAACAATTGCTCAAGCACCCACAATTTAGTCTGACTCTATTTATATGTTATCCCCCCTCCCTTGTTTTTCCTTGTTTTGCTGTAATTGGTACTATATATAGATATACTTAGGCTTATTGCCCAGATTCACCCATACCTTGATGGTGACTCCCTGTGGACAGTTTTGCAGGCGCTGGTCGTATTGAGGATAGATGATTGTAACACCCTCTAAATGGGGCTTCCCATGACCCTTGTTCAGCGATTGCAATGGGTGCAGATTGCGGTGGCCAGATTGGTGGTCGGTGCGGGTGGTTTCGATCATATCAGCCCAATTCTGGCCCGCTTGCACTGGCTACCCGTTGCCTCCCCAATAAGGTTCAAGGTACTGGTTTTGGTTTACAAAACCCTCCATGACTTGCGACCTGAATCTCTGGCAGAGCAGATCTCTCGAAGGTCAGCATCGGCCCAACCCACCAGCATTTCTGGCACTCTCGCTCTGGGTGGCCATTCCTCAGGAGGCCTGTAAGGTCTCCACTTGTAATTGGGCCTTGTCAGTGGCTGGTCTGGCTATGTGGAACAAACTGCCTAGTGAGAGCCACCAAGCTGAATCCCTAGCAGCCTTTTTAAAAACATTAAAATCTTGGCTTTTTAAATAAGCTTATGGTGATTGCTAATGTTGTGTTGTTCCTCTTAGTTTTGTTGTCCTTTTTGCTACCCTCTAGCCCTTTAGCCTCTTGCTGGGCTTTTGCTTTAGTTTGCTATTGTTTTATTTGATTTGTTTGATGGTTACTGGTTTGTTCATGGATTTTAATTGTTCCTTCTTATTTGGCATGTAAACCGCCCAGAGTTCCTTTAGGAAAAGCAATCTAGAAATGCAAAAATAAATAAATAAATAAATAAATAAATATTGTGTGTTTGGGAAAGGCAACTGTGCACTTGAGGGACTCTGAGATTCTTTAGCATAGATAGGTCAGCACTTGCTTTTTTAATTTATTTTTTATTTTTATTTTTAAAGTCCCCAGCCTTGGGGCTTTTTGAAGCACTGACTTGGGGCCAGCACTTCTACAGGAGGTAGGAGGATGGGTAACGAAAAACGAAGCCATCGAAATGGAAATTTCTATTTTGTTTTGTTTCGTTCTTCTTTGATGGGTTGGTTCATTATTCGTTTGTTAGCTAATGAAATGAATAACAAATAAATGAAACCAACTAAACCTTTGTTTCGTGCCCATCTCTATTCAGCATAGATACCAGATAAGCATAGATGAGGAAACAGTTGAACTCCACTTGAAATCTTTTTTGTTGCATCTCTCCTACTGGTTGTTTTTACTTATGATGTAGCAGCTCTAAAACAGTGGTCTTGGGCAAAATCCTGTTGGGGTAAAATAATGCCATGCAACCTGGATCTGGTGCTGGTAATATTTATATAAATTAAAAGGTTCCTGTCCCTACATTCCAAGGATCCCTAGAGCTCCATTTTGCCACAGGGAAGACTTTGGGACCCTCAGTATAGGGCAGGGGAGTCTTTAAACAAATTTTTTTAAAAAACAAAAAATCACTACTAGACTGGTGGCAGCGGTCTCAATCCCAGCAATTGCAATCTGGTGGGGACTTTTCATTATTAAAGACTTGTTCCACTCTGCCCTGAAGCTTGCAAAGATTTCCCCAGGAGAAAAGAAGACCTAGGAAACCTCAGAACCTGAAGGGGTCAGGAAGAGAGGGAGTCTTTGGTTAATTTCAATTAAATATCACCAGTGCTATATCCTGTTAACAAGGTGTAACTTTGTGCAGCATGCCTGTTGTGTTGCATCCAAAGATCTTTTTCAGAGTGAAAACAACGTGCAAAATAAATAAATAAATAAATAAATAAATAAATAAATAAATAAATAAATAAATAAATAAATAAATAAATAAATAAATAAGAAAAACTTGGTTTCTGTCTTGTGCTTCATGACTTATTTAGAGAAGATATAACTCCATGGATGCTGTTCCCAAATCTTGAAAATGAAAAAGAGAGAGAAGGAAATTCGCAAAAACTCCTTCTAAATGCACTTTGTTTTAACATTTCCTGGGAAACCCTTTTCATTTCCTTTGTCATCCAAATATTTCCCTTCAGATGCCTCCCATTAAGCCCCCTTGGTGAGAAGACAAGTATGTTGTGTTATATATTTGACATGAGATTAACAACCAAACTGGGTTGGTAAGATACACTGGACATATGCCACGGATACAAGTAGAAAGGTTCCAGAAAAACAAAATAGGTTGGATCCAAAGATCTGTGAGTAGAAGGGAAGGAAATGTTTGTCGTGCTCCATAAATACTTGTGCAAGAGTTCTCACAAAATCTCTTCTCATGATTTTACTTGTGTACACAACTTGCTAATGTTCTTGATCAGGTGGTAGAACATATCTGGAGACTGTTGTTGTTGTTGTTGTTGTTGTTGTTGTTGTTGTTGTTGTTGTTGTTGTTCTTCTTCTTCTTCTTCTTCTTCTTCTTCTTTTTGCCATTCTTGTATAAGAGGACATTTTCCTTATGTGGAATGAAGGAAACATCCAGATCAAAATGTTTGTAAGTCATATCCCCACCCACCAATAATGGCATGGTTCCAAAGAATAATGTTAAGCATGCGGAAGAATTTGGGCATGCCCAGTGGGAATTTGTGTTTCTCCCCTTCTGAGCAGCATTCCTCTGTTCCACACTAAAGCATATCCCAAACTGTCTTTGAAAGTTTCTTCAATTTTCAAATGAGGTTTGTTTGAAAGGCACAGAGGAATGAGGCTGTGCATCACTGAAGAAGCTCAGGCCTTGAGCCTACATGAACAAAGAGAAGACAAGCATAAATAAAGAAGTACAATAGCCACATTTGCACTATATATCCAGCACAATGAACATGCAGCCTATGGGGTCTACATTGTTACTATTCCTTTATTCACACACTGCAGGGTGTAGAAATACCTGCTTGTATGATTGGTATGAAATCTAGATCACCGTGGAATACCACATTTGTCTGGAGCCCAGATTAAATCAGATGCAGCACAGATCACTTAGTATTTTTGGCAAAAATCAAAGAAAAACAAAATAAAACAAAAGACACAAATATGTGGCACCTTTTTTGTTATCCTTTTTGGGGGGGATAACTTTAAAGGTGCCTAATACATAAACCCCTGAATTTTGTCTGTCTGGCTTTTGGCAGGGTGATCCCCTCATAGCAACCAGTCATGTTTCCAAATTGCATGTGTATTAACGCAAAACCTAAACAGTTATAGCTGTTTTGGTTTTTCAGTGCAAGTCATGGGGTAGCCTACAAACAGACCCTGGGGGACAAGTCAAAATGAATGGGACACCAGTTACTCTAGATAGAACTGGAATGCATCCCAGTGCCCCAAATTGGATCAGGGGATCTATGGACAGCCTTCATGGGGAAATGGTGAGACAGAAGCTGGAACAGAAAGCCATCCTCACCTACTTGAATCAGGGTAAAATCCCAACTACATTTTGGTAAAATCCAAACTGGTAAGACAGCAGCCCAAAGACAGGAAAATAAAATAAAATAAAATGTTTGTGAAAGCAAGTTATGGCCATTCCTATGAAAGTTTGTTTTGGCTATGGCCTTACCTAGAATACACAGGACACATGGATTGGTTGTTTCTAGGTCCTACACTGTTGCTGTTGGGTACTGTGGAAGTCTCAATGCCGACCACCTCAGCTGTGCTGCTGCCTCTGGAGTTTATGGGTCAAGAAGGCTCTTGAGATGGGCACAAACCATTTGTGCAGGTTCGTCTTTCAGCTGAACAGATCTTCTACAGCACCTAGAGGAGATGGGACAGGGAAGCCTGGATGCTGCCACAAGAGACAGGGATAGGAGACACTAAACACTTTTTTAGCTAAAGGACGAAACTGCATGAGCTGCTATTTCAATGGATTTGTGTCCACCTCAAGTAGTACTTCACTCCCTGACTTGCTGAAGGTGGCATCACCTGCTGAAGGAGTCCCATTGGCTCTCTCCACAGTCTCTGCAGAAACTGTGGAGTCCTGGCTTTTCAGTGTGCCGCCACTGTGCAAATGTAGCATGCAAACGCCTCACACTTAGCCAATAAGTCCTGGGCACAGCGGGAATGAGGTGAGATGATTGCCCAAACTCTCTCATGTCTCAATGCTGCCCTGCTACACAGTCTCTCAGCTGAAAGACCCAGAAAAGCATAGCAAGTGCTTAAGATTTCAGCTGCCGCCCTAAGACCTTGCATTTTTGGTATTAGCCATGCTAGATGAGATATGCTGAGAATGTTGATCTTTAAGAAGTCATTTTCCCAAGCACTGTACAACAGCAAACAGCTATCTAGAACACGTCCAAATAACAGAGCCAGAAAGAGATTTCCTGATGGTTCAGAACCAGCCCCTGTTGATAGCCTAAAGTTGCTATCAATGTTGACTGACAAGTGACACAAAAATGTGATAAACAGATGCTTTGTACTTAATTTTGTGGTTCATAGAAGCAGGAGTTATTCACACTTTCAATTTAACATCCAAGCTAATTGTGGCTCTCATCTACAAAAGAATATTTAAGAGCTCACAGGTTTCAGCATAACAGGAATGGGGACTTAGGAATGTAGAGTGATCACGCTTTCATAAGCCCTGCAGCTAACTAGTATCCAAATGGATACACACCTAATAATCAGCAGAAGGCATGTGATAGTCAAGAAGGAAGAACCATAAGCCAATTATTGCTGAAGAAAAGGTCTGTGGAAAAACCTGTTCTTGCCTACATTATGAGGAATTGTTTGTTGAAAAATTCAAGGCTTGTTAGCGGTGGTTTTAAAAGGCTGGATGAGGGTACCGTACTTAACCAAATGCTAAAAATTAAATAAGACATAGAAATAACAGCCATGAGCAACTAATGATAATGGTAGGGAAAAGTAAAACCATATTGTGTGGTTACCTCACAGAAGGACGTCACTGACTGCTTCCCTGAACACCTCAGTCTTCAGCAACCTCTTGAATGGATTCGAAGGGCGTTGACAAACTTCCAAGGGAACCCTATTCCTTATGGATGGGGCCACAGCTAAGAAGGCTTTGATTGCCAGTCATAGCCTTTGGTGCATCTCTCTAGGAGCGGCCGCCCACACTAATTAAGAAGTGGAGAAGATAGGGTGGGGTAAGCTGAAAAGGAGGTGTTCCAACATGTAACGAGGCCCCAGACCGTTAAGGGCTTTGCACGTAAGTACTGATATCTTGTACCTGGCTCAGAAAGACATCGGGAGCCAATGCAAACAGGCTAGAACTGGCAAAATATGATCAAACTTCTCTGTTCCGGGATATCAGGCTAGCTGCCACATTTTGCCCCTGCTGCAGTCTCCAAGTCAGACCCAATGGTAGCCTCATGTAGACGGTGTTACAGGCATCAAAATAGAGAAGAACTTCTATCCCTTTTCCTGCACTATTTTCCAGATTGAATTACGCAGACACACATTATGAGTAAGTGATACTTTTATTAGACCTTTATTGTGTAATGGCCACACTTCTCTCTTCAATTTTTACACATGCACACGAAGCTACAGTAGCACCCACACATACATGGGGGATTGGTTCTAAGCTGTCCCACAGATACCAAAATCCACAGATAAGAGTGAATGTCCTTTGAGTTCCTCTAAAAACCATATGTATCCCCCTAAAATCCCCCAAAATCTGCAGCCAAATTTTTGTGTGATTTGTGGCAGCTACTTGTAGAAGTTTGCAACAGTGGTTTGCTTTATGGTACCCCTTTGTGACCATGATATAATTAATTATTTTTTAATTATTTTTGGCAGCCAAGGGCATATAACTGAATCAGCAAATGATGATTCAGCAGATAGCATGGTGCTACTGTACTTGGATAGTGAATAGACATGGGCACGACTTGGCGAAATCCTCGTTTCTGTTTCCGTTCCTCGTTTCCGTTACGTAACGAAACGAAGAATGACAATTACTCTGCCAGAACTGGAACTCGAACCGACTAAAGAAAAATTGGGTCTGATTTGTCGTGGTCGTTCCTGGCGGCATCGCAGCGATCACACGATGCCAAGCGGCACAGGAAAAAAGTTTTAAAAATAAAAAACCCGATTTCCGGCCAAAAAAGCAGCCGAAAATATGCCTGCCTGAGTGAGGGCACCTACCAGAGGGGTGGTTTCTTGGGGGGGTCCCTGGCCTCCCCCCCTCTCCTCTCCTGGGCTGCGCATCCATTCCTCGTCATCCCGCCAACTCGCCATGCCATGCGGTGCGGGCGGGGGATCCAAAATGGGGCGACTGCAAAAATATTTATTTATTTTGAAATTGTGGTGGTCCAAAAACACACCAAAGCACCACAGAAACATGCAAAAATAGCTATTTTAAAACTGCCTGAATTTTTACAGTAGCAGCAGTGGGTTTTTCTTGCAACAAAACGTCTCCATTGATTTTATTTATTTTATTTTTATTTTATTTTTTACACCTGTACAATGATGGGCTGGCCATGGGAGTGGACCATGCACATTTTTGGAGCCATTCCACCAATTGCATGGCCACTTGGCCAGGTTTTGACCGAGACTTCTGGGATGCGCCTGTTGGGCATAAAAAGCCCACTAACCGTAGCCTGAACCCGAACCCGAACCCGAACCCGAACCCTAACCCATACGCCAGTACACTGTCCTTCTTAGTGGGTCAGAGAGGCACCCAGAGGTGCACCCCACGAACTCACCCTAACCTTACCCGTAACAACCCTAAGCCTAGCCCTTGCGCTAACCCCCATAACCCTAAGCCAAATCTGTACTCCCATTGCACACACGCAAGTACAGTTCCCTTCTTGGTGAACCACAGAGTGCTGAGACTGAGGAGGAGCCTTCCCCCAGTGTGCGCACTGTGACACTGCAGTTAGCAGTGGGCCTGTGGTCAACAGAGAGGCACCCAAAAAAGAGGTGCCTCGAGTCTCAACTTGGTATGCATATCCAATTGGCTATGCATGCCATTTTGTAGCGGGCCAGAGGAGGCACCCATCCCAGAGAGGTGCCTCCAGGAGCCCACTTTCCCTTCATAGCGGGCCAGAGGAGGCACCCACCCCAGAGAGGTGCCTCCAGGAGCCTGCTCCCCCCCAAACCAGTACTAACGACAGACGAAAAACCGACAAATGAAACAACAAATTTTTGGAGAATTTCGTGAAAAAATGGAAACGAGCTGAAACGGGCCGGCTCCGACACACAACAACTCGAAAACGTCATTTTCCCTGGTCGTGCCCATCTCTAATAGTGAAACATTTCAGTTTGACAAGAAAAGACCAGTTGCCATGACTCGACTTCCAGATAACCCCACCTGAATGAATCTTCACAGCCACATGAATGTATGTATAGTACTGTGAAAAAGTCATGAGCCACCATTAGATTTGTTCTCTTAACAATTGTATAATTACTGTCATTGCTAACACCTGTATTTGTTCTACTATTTCGCGTCAAAATGTTTGCTTTGAAAAAGATCTATTACACCAGGTTTGATTGAGCATTACAAACACAATTTGTACGACCAGTTTTCAATCAGATTATTCCATTCAAAATGCCAAAAATCACAGAAATGGACAGATATAAAATCATACTTTTGCATCAGCAAGTCCGCTCTCAAAGGGAAATCAACAAGCAAAGTCCTGATGTGGTATTCATGTTGTTATAAAGAAATATGAAAAAAATGTGAAAATGAAATAAAATAAAAATCAATAAAAATAGAAATAGAAAAGAGCAGAATGAAAAAAGTTTCTAATTTCTTATTTTCTTGTTTTTTGTTAGTTTCTTTCAGAGACTCAAGGAAGTTCAGCAAGGGCCTGTCTCAGCATCTGGCAACTTCATTGGGATGCCAGATTGATCCTTCTACAGGCTGAAGAACCTTGCTCAGGAATGCTCTTTGGCCACTTGGTTGGAAGGAGAAAAAGATTTGATTGGTTTCCCCCCAATTAATGATATGTGAGAAGAGTTGGCAAGAGACGAACAAATGACTACTTGTGTTGGTGATATTGCCTACATTGATGAAACCATCCTTTCTAGACCATCTGGCTCTTTTCTGGAGCTGCTTGTAGATCTTTGTAGATTTGATTCTAAATAATTAATGGAGCTGGTTCTAGAAGCATATCTAGAAAGATCCAGAAATAGTTCTAGAAAGATCTAGCAATGAATCTAGAAAGAGCTAGAAGTGAATCTAGAAAAGGGTTGGGTTCTTTTAGAACTTTTTCAAGATCCAGATCTAAGAAAAACCTCTAGAAATGATCTACCAGGCCTGGCTGCTTGTTTCACTGACAGCAGTGGGACTTCATTGCCCAACTCGGACAAAATAGCTCAAGACACATTCTTTGCATGTAGAGTGAGATCTGAGGATACTCCTACCAGCTGCACAGTGTTCTGGTGCCTGGAAACCTCAGACTGCCAGAACACTTTGGGGGAGCGGGCTGCTGGACGGGCACCCCTCCAAAGAGAATGGATGTGCGGCCCTTGTGGCTTAGTGTGTAGGCACACCTGGAGGAATTTTAAGAGTCGGGTAGGCCCTTGTGGATAGTGTGTCAGTGTGCCCCACAGAGTTTTGGGGACTAGGTTGCCAGTGGGCTCCCTGCCCAAGAAAAAGAGGTGCATAGGCTCCTGAAGGTAATGCATCACCAGTGACGTTTTGGGTATAGGTGGGTTGTGGGCACTCCCACCCACCCACAGAACTGTGAGCAGATTAATAGTACACTAGTCACCCACCACATTGAGTCCAAAATATTGTGGTCCTACTATATCACAGGATCCACCACTCCCCCTCCACTATGGTGATGGTGGCCACAGTGGAGGCCTCTCCACCTGGCTGTAGCCACGTAAGAGGGCTCTGAACCCAGCCAAAAAGCCTCTGGCCCTTGTAGAGGCCTCTGGACCTAGTGGATGTCCCAGATGCAGAGGCCTCCAGACCCAGCCACGGCTGCCTCTCCAGGTCCAGAGGCCTCTGTGGCCAGGACCTACGCCAGGTCCAGAGACCCAATATGAAGAGGCCATCCCTGCAACCACCTTAACTGGCCATTAGGTGATGAAAAACAAAGGGCCCAGCAGCAGTATTAGTGTTCCTTGGGACTGAGCTAGACACACGGCAACAAGCCTCCTGACTGCCAGCTAGGAAATTGAAGGATTTAAACAGAATGTTTGAGGCTTTACTGCCTTGCTCCAAAATAACCCTGAGGGATTTGCAGGAACTAGTCGGGCATTTGAATTTTGCCTGCAAGGTGGTATCTCCTGGTAGGGCGTTCATCAAGAGGCTATGCATGGTAACGTGTGGTTTTTGCAAGTAAATGCATAAGACCAGGGTGACAGCAGGCATGCGTCAAGACCTGCAGACTTGGTCCCAGTTTTTGGAAAGGTTTAATGGTGTTACTCTCTAGCAATCAGAGATCTGCCCGGGAGCTTTGTTTCAGGTGCACACTGACGCTGCAGGCTCTTTAGGTTATGAGATTTATTTTAGAGGCAGGTGGTTCCATGGGGTTTGGCCAGAGTACTGCTATATGAGCAGTCTGACATGTGACTTGACTTTTCTGGATTTTCCCTATCTGTTCTGTCATGGGTGGATCACCTTTGACCCAATATCAATTCTGGAAATTGATGGAAAAGCCCTTAACAGGGTTGGTCTACAGGGTTTGCACTTCAGCACTCATTCTTTTTGCATTGATGCAGCTTCCACTGCAGCTGCTTTGGGCAATGGAACTGCCTCCATCCAGCAGATAAGGGAAGTGGTCCTCACATCACCATAAGGTTTATGGTCGTCCATTGCCTCAGCTACGGTTGTTTCTGTCTCTGCTTTGTTCTTTCCTGCTGGACCGTGGTGGAGCAGTTGGCACTGGCGGCTAGTTCTTTTGCTAGGTCATAGTATTGGGCTGCAAAAATATGTGCCATGGTCTGCATGGGGTACACATTTAGACCTGGGTGCCTCCACAGTGCTGGAGTGGAAGGGATGGCAATGCATGTGTTGGAACGCATTTATGCATAGAGCATAGAGCAGCACAACTTGCCTAAGGGAGGCCACAGGCTATCTTGCTGTTGCATCTTGGGGGCAATGATTTAACTCTGCAGACTGGCAGGTCCCTGATAATGGAGGTCATTAGTGATTTGGGTACATGGTAGGCTGTGTGCGCCAGGGTGTTTTGGTCCACAATTATTAATCCATATAGCTGATGAGAGTGGAATGCAATCCATGGTGTTTGAATCGAGCACACAGAGGTGTGAACAGGAAAGATAGTAGGGAAGTTCTGCAGAGTTTTGGGTCAGCGGTGGGTCACCCCAGCATCCGGTTGGACAGGCAGGAGCTATATAGAGGTGATGGTGTCCAGTTATCCAATTTGGGTACAGAGTTGTTTTTAAAGGATGTGCAGAGGGGCCTGCAGGCTGAGGTTCTCAGCTTGGAGGGGAGGCATGGGGCATAGAAAGGCTAGTCCATTACTGTGGTGGGTAATGCGGAAGAGCACAGGCATTTGGGTGAGTCCAAAAGAGATAACGGTTCTAGCCCAGTGCTGGCCAAACTTCAGCCCTCCAGATGTTTTGTACCACAACTCCCTGATAGCCAAGCCTGTATTGCCAGTGACAAAGGACTATGGGAGTTGTGGTCCAAAACATCTGGAGGGCCGAAGTTTGGCCAGCACTGCTCTAGCCCATCAAACCCCAAGATGCTGCAGATTAGGCAATTACAGTGCCAAGGGAAGGATGTGCTGGAAATCCTCCCAGGGCTGGGAGCAGCCATATAGTGGGGCTTACTGGCCCGGTGTGTGTGTGTGCATTAAGTCACCAGTCACAGCTGCACTGCCCACAAGACCACGCCATCAAAGGATAGTGGATCCCCCTGTATATAATACAGTGGGTGAAGTCCTGGGAGACCTCTTGGGTCTGACAGTTTTTCTGCAAAGCAAAAGTGTTCTGCTTATATACCGCCCCACTCTGGGCAGGTCAGAGTCAGGCTCACATCCTATTTTGGACCTTGGAAGCTTTTAAGATAATTGAACCCAGGTCGTGGCCCAAGTTTAAAACCCATCACCTGTGCCTCAGCAGGTCTTTTTATTTTGGTTCTGGGAGGGCAAAGTTTAAAACCATCTTGTTCTTTTATTTCATTCTGGGAGGGCAAAGGCCATCTTGTTCTTTAAATTGTGAGTGGGTGTTTTTTTGTTTTTTGAAATTGTATCCATATGTCCTGTATTTTCTGTTTGTAAATATGGGTGACCACTAAAACAATACTGGTGGCAGGGAACTTACCCATGATTACCCATTAGGGCAAATAACAGTTTCAGGGGGTGCTTTTCCAGTCAGAAAAAAATGGCAGAGAAAAGATAATAGAAAATAATGGAGAACATCCTAATTATAAGTCTCCCACCTCACACATAGCTTGGCTCTGAAGTAGCAGGAATGGCAGGAATAACACTGAGATGGGCTGCGGCCCGCTGGAATATCCTACATCCCAGCAGATATTTATCTACTCCTATATATCTACTTCTATATAAGCATAACACTTTATTCTACACTTCCTGGAACAGGTAAGAAACCAAGTGCAGGTCATGCCAGTGTAATGTAAGAAAAGGCCCTTAGGCAAAGGAGTTAAGCTGTTACTGCAGCGGCTGCTTGAGAACAGAGGACATCTGGCATCTTGCCGTCCTGAGCACCAGATACTGTGAGCCATCAGGATTACTCTATCTTATTACAAGTGTCTCCATCTAAAACATGGGAATGATACCTGCCTGTCTCCTATGGGTGTGGGGCGAGACATTTATTAATGTGCAAAAGACTTGGAAAGCTGCACATCAAAGATGCTATTCAAATGTATCCGTATTCTGTTAGCAAGGGAACTACATAGTGCCCTGGTTGCATGAAACCTGAAAGAAGAGGTGGGCGGCGGTGGCGGATTCATAAGTTTCATAAGAGGCATGAAACTTATCCAAAGGCTACACAGCAAAAGACCCAGCAGGCCTTGCAAATTAGAGCATTTTTTTCTGTTGGGGAAAGAAGGAGACAGTTTTTTTTAATGGTGCCCTTTTAGAGCTGTTGTAACTCTTAGGGCAAGGGGAAGCAGTTTGTAAACTGATGCAGGGTTCTGATACGGGAGGGAGGGGAGAGGATCACCTTCATACAACATAACAACCCATAAGATGCTTTAAAAAAAAGATGAATGTAAACTAGAATCTGGCCTTTATGAGAAAGTGAATGTGTGCACAATCAGGTCAAACCTATTTAGTGTAAAAAACAAAATACAAGCTGTATTAGCACCAAAGTGGACAATCTTTTAGAACTATAAAGGTAATGTAAGAGGGAAGAGAATTAATCCACATGGACGATACATGGGACCTGTGAGTGAAGATGGAAAATTAGGGTTCTGAAGTGTGCTGTCACGCAACCAAAGAAGGCAGTTACAGTTGCATTTCCAACATAACTACAGTGAATTCAGTCTGTCCAATGCAGTTCTAATCACTTGAGAGATGACATGACTGACTAGGGCTCTATTCAGGTATTATACGTAGAGATGGGGACAAATGGGGTGGGGAGGAAGGGTGATTCATTTTGATTGACAAATCACGAATCACAAATTCACAATTTTTCTATGAATTGACAAATCAGCTAGAGACCCCAAAATTGCAAGAAAGTTTCCCTTAACTGTCTTCTACAAGCGCTACATGTTTGGTGAAGTTTGGGTTCTGGATGTCTAAGTTATTCAACCCAAAATAGGGCCCCCAGGAAATTGCACACACACACACACACCGGCACCCAGAGGCACCAAAGTTACAGAGGAGCTTCTCCCAACCCTCAACCACAATACCACCAAGTTTAGTGAGGATTGGGTTTCAGGAAAGTACCCTTTATCAATTTATTTAATTGAGCTTTTGAGTTGGGAAACCCAATCTTCATAAAACTTGGAGGGATTATAGAGGAGAGTCAGAGGATGCTTTCCTCCAATTTGGATGTCTCTAGGTGCCCTCGGGGGGCATTTGATGGCCCAACAAATTGGCAAATAAATTTGACAAAATTGACAAATCAAAATTGCTAAAAATTCATCAATTCATATTCGTCAGGGTGCTCAGTTTATGATGAATACAAATTGACAAATTATGGGCCTTTTCACACGACCCCTAAGATCTGCTGGCCCCTTAAATTCGGACCAGAGATCTTGGGGGTTCATTGCTCTTCCTTCCTCCCCACCACTCCGCACTTCCTTGCTTCTGCGTGCGTGAGGGGAGGGAGGAAAAAAAGCCTTAAAAGGGACAAAAGAATAAAGCCTTACCTCCGGTGCCGGTGGAAGTTGCTCCGAGCCCCGATCACTTCCTGGTTCCTCTTAAAGGGGCGGGAGGCAAAAAAACAACAACAAAAAGAAGCGAGGAGAGCCCGGCACTCTCCGCATCAAAATCTTTCAATCTCCCAGAGCAGGTACTTGAAAGGTGCGCTGGGTCGCGCTTAGGTGGGCGGGGTCGCACTTAATTTTCTGTTAGCTCCGGAGCTGGTGGGGAAACATTTTTAAGCTCCGGAGCTGGGAGCCATTTGCAGCGGAGCTTAGGGGTCGTGTATAAACGCCCTATGACGAATTGTCCATATTTGTCAGAAAAATGTGATTCATTCATCTCTGTCTCTAATTTTACTCCTATACTTGAGAAAGTACAGTTTGGGAAAGGAAGGGCTCATCATGTCCTTCATAGTTCCAATGCCAGGCCTGAAGAGGGGATGTTGTTATTCATGTTCTTGAGGTTGTTCTACATGTGAACAAGAACCCAGATTTTCTAGAGTCCTTGCTCATGAGCAGAGCTTGCCTGCAAGCAGGAAAACTCCTTCCTTCAAACTAGTTGCTGTTCACATGAGCATATGGACAAGGGAGGGGGAGAAGCTTGATAATCCTCTATAATCATGCTGATGGTTATGGATTAGAGAACAATTGAATAGGGCTTCGAAATAATTGTCATCTACATCAAGGGTGGGGAAAATGTAGCCGTCCAGATGTTGGACTGCAATTCCCATTAACCTTTGCCAGTGTACCTCATAGTGAAAAATCATGGGAGTTGAAATTCCAACAACATCTGGAAGGCTGGAGTTTGCCTATCCAGGCAAAGAGAAAGACAGACCATCTCAGATTCCTTTTCCTGAAGGTAAAGATGGCAATATTTCTGTGATAATGATATTTCCCCCCATTGTTGTTTTTCAGGTATGTTATTTGTCAGGTTTTTGGCAAAACTACATACCTGATTTTTTAAAAAAA
The DNA here is from genome assembly GCA_029282475.1 of Phrynocephalus forsythii. Taxonomy (NCBI): domain Eukaryota; kingdom Metazoa; phylum Chordata; class Lepidosauria; order Squamata; family Agamidae; genus Phrynocephalus; species Phrynocephalus forsythii. Next base: position 158,728,527 of record JAPFRF010000002.1, on the reverse strand, counting down.
CAGGTAGAATTTGAAGCAGCCTCTATCACTTTACAAGAGTGACCTGACAGAGCGTATCGTCCAGCGATCCACCTCGGCCCGCCCTGTTCGGCAGGTGCGAGCGCACTCGCTGCGGGTTGCCACTCCTCGAGAGGCCCGGAAGACGTTCACTCGGAACCGGGCCTTCTCAGTGGCAGCCCCTTCCTTATGGAACGCCATCCCCAGCGAAGTGCGCTCTGCAGAGTCCCTGCAGGCCTTTCGGAAAGCTTTAAAAACTCTTCTGTTCCGAGAGGCCTTTGGCGATCTCAGTTAGGTTTCTTTCTTTCTTTCTTTTTTTCTCCCCCCCCGCCTCCGCTACTGTTTTAAATTAGTCAGCCTATTCGGTGTGCCTAATTTTAACTTGTTGGATCTGTCCCTCCGCATGCTGGGATGTAGGAGGATTTTACATGCAATGTTGTTTTATTGTTTTATGTTGTTTTGTTTTATATTGATGCATTTATTGATTTTACATTCATTGCTGTCAGCCGCTTAGAGTACTACTTGTAGTAGATAAGCGGGATATAAATACAAGAATAAATAAATAAAAAATAAATAAGTCTCACCAATGTTTAAAATTGTGTTCAGTGTGCACTAATTTCAACCACGATAAGGCTTCCACTGTGGATTGCTAGAGTTGTACCTCCTCCACAGGGCTTCCTTCTCCTTCTTCAGTGAGCATCTAGACCAGTGGTTCTCAACCTGTGGGTCCCCAGATGTTTCTGGACTGCAACTCCCAGAAACACCTTCCAGCACAGCAAGTACCACTGATCTAGACACTGGTGGCAACCAGGAGCACAGCAGCAGCCATGGCACTGATGGCAGCATCTTCAACAGCTGGGGAGACCACCTTGCCACCATGATTGGCACCAGTCTGTTAATGCTTCTTCTTTTTTTCCTTAGTGTCTATACCAGTTGGTGGCTGGGCCTGCTATCCGTGTTTTTTCCCTTCCACTTGGCACAGTCACAGGCTTCATGTTGTTGTCAAGGATGTGCTCCTAGCATAGTTTTGGTTATCCCCTCTCCGGGGTGAGACTCTTCTTGGCCAGAGTTTCTTTGTTGGCATGCAAGAAGTGTCCGTACCATTGCAGTCAAGTTTCACACATCTTGTCTGATTTGTGCGATGCTGTATTTAGATTGGATGTTGCCACTGAGCACGTGAGCATTTTGTGTGGAGATGGAGTTCAATTGCAGCATCTTCATCTCCATGACACCAAAGTGGCATTTGACATCTTTAGTCACCGGCCAACATTCTGCACCATAGAGCACAACGGGCTATACAATGGTATGAGAGACCTTGAACTTTAAACAGCCTCTGTCCTTTTGTTACACATGACGATTGATGTCACATGCCATTTTTGCCAGGTACTATTGATCCTTGAAGTGACTTTGCAATTCAGACTCCTGTTGGCTGTGGAACTGAGTTATTTGAACTTCTCAGTTCTCGGTAGGCCAATACCATCTATTTGGATCATACCACATTAATTTGGGTTTGTTGTCAGATACTCTGTCTTCCTCACATTCAGGCCCAGGCCAAACATGCTGCCATGCTGTTAATAATGAGCCTAAGCTTAGTAATATAACAAGTTAATACTTTCTCAAACAAAATATGTTTGTTTTTAATATAAAAAGATGTGTAAGTAAACTGAAACGTTTTATTCTTTCTAGTTTACCAGAGTCTCTGAGTCAATGTATGGATACAAATAACTGCCAGTTGAGATAAACTTATAAATACAGGACATTCTACTAAGGGAGACTCTACTTCAGTCTGTTCTTAAGTTCCTGACAGAAATTTTTTATTGCTGTGTAATAAGAGAGTGTTGATCATTATTTTTAATTAAGGCCACTCTCAATTTTAACTCAAATTCTGCCAACAAACCAAACCCCAACAAAAGTCCGGAGTTCTCTGGCCTTGGCCTTCTGCCTTTGGGCGGCAGCTGGTGTTGCACTTATACCTCCTTTGTTCAAACAGGAGGAACCACAATAAAACAATTGATATTATACACCGTGTTTCCCCGAAAATAAGACACTGTTTTATATTTATTTTTCCTCAAGAAGACACACTAGGGCTTATTTTCAGGGGATGTCTTACTTTTATTAAGTATAATATGCTTGAATGTCAGCCCTGCACACACCCATCGCCACACCCATCACTAGGTTTTATTATCAGGGTAGGGCTTATATTTAACAAATGCATAGAAACCCTGCTAGGGCTTATTTTTGGGGAAGGTCTTATTTTCAGGAAAACAGGGTATTTTAAACAGGTTCACATATGTTAGCTTATAACCACAGTAAACACCTTTGCTGTGGATTATATCAAATGTGTAGAAGAAAATGGCAGTCAAATAACATTCAACATTTTGCTGAGTGGTAGATATAATTGTTTGACAGTATCTCAAATAGGCCTTGTTTGAAGCGTCATACATGCACACACGCACGTGCATGCGCACGCACACACACACACACACACACACACACACACACACACACACACACACACACACACACACACACACACACACACACACCCACTTGCTTTTCCCCTCCCATCCCTCTGAGCTGCAGCCTCACCAGCTTCTCCCCCCTCTACCGCTGTCAACCCTTGCCACCCGGGACATTTCCTGGAAAATAAATATTCCGGGAATACAGCGGGGAAAAGACTGAAAAACAGTAGTGTCCCAGCCAAAATTTTGATACTTGACAGATATGGTTCAAGTACCGAAGTAGGCATTCTTTGAAGCTCAAACGTGATACGTTCTTCAACACATTTCCTTAAGGCTGAGAGAAACGGAGCGGGAGAGGGAGATGGCACTAACAGTTCAGTTTCTGCTTCTCGGTGCAAATGAAGTTTGGCTTGGCGTCTAGCTAATACTATGGGCACATTTCCATTGCAGGTGGAGCTGTGCCCGTTTTCTGATAAGGATCTCATCCACTGTCTCGTCAGTTATGAAAGACTGAAGGCTGTAAAATGGTTGTGTAATGATTTAATGTATTAAGCTTGCTTTGTGTAGTTTGTCGTGCCAAATTCCAAGTCAGGTTGTCTACCTGTACAGTAGTGAGTTAGAGTAGCAGCTAATCCAGGCAATAGATTAGCAGACCATGGCATTTTTCAGTTTTCTGTGGTTCAGCTAATGTGTGTTTGTGATGGGATGCAGGTGGACTGAAAAATAGAGGTGTAGGTTCAGAAGGAAAGCCCAATCATCTCTCTCTTTTTTTTTTATTCTTTTTTCTTTAGTTTTACCATGGACTTCTTTGTTCCCTTCAATAGACTCAACTCCACTCCATTCCATGTGGTGTGATAGCTTTGTGGCATTTCTGGTGTACTAGATTAATGGCTGGCCATTTCTACTGCCTTTGTGTTCTGCTGTGTCTCCATATAATATTTTTGAGAAGCAGACTTTTTATCGGACCCTGGTTCCTTTCCATCACCCCCATTGCCACTGCTGCCTCTGAATCAGGGTGGTGATGATGGGTAGATTATGGGAGAGGAAAGAGAAAGGGGGATAAATTTTCCCTGGCTTCACATGATTAAAGTCTCAGGTCAAGAAAAAGCCAAGGATTAACATGATTTACATCCCTACAACAAGGAATTATTATTCCAAATCTCAGTGGCATCTTTAATTGTGGATTGAGCTATACCTATTTATCCCTAAAATATGCATTAGATCAGGCATGTCCAAACTTCGGCCCTCCAGATATTTTGGACAACTCCCACAGTCCTTTGTCATTGGTAATCTAAGCTTAGAATTCTGGGAGTTCTGGTCCAAAACATCAGGAGGCCTGAAGTTTGGACATGACTGCATTATCTTTTTAATGCGCCTAGCAGAATACACAGCTTTTAACAAATTAATGTCTTAATATTATATGGTTAAACTGACTGTAAGAACTTAGTGTCACATCTTTCAATCCATTGGATCAATGTTCCCTCCCTTTTAATGAAAGGGGCAAATTTGGGAGGAGTATTAATTTGAGAAACTAGAGATGGGCATGAAATGGAAAATTAGTGTTTTGTTTCATTTTGTTTAGAGATGGGGCTGAAACAGAAAAGTAGTGTTTCATTGTGTTTTGTTACTCATTTGTGTTTCATTTTGTTTCATTACTAAATTACTTTCTAATAGAATTTTCATAATGAAATAAAATGAGTAACGAAACAATTCGGAAGCTGCTGCCACCCAGGTGGGTTTCTTTGACAGGTCAGGGACAGCCAAATTGTTTCCCCACATCCTGACCTGAACCGTAAATAAAGATTCATTCAGCTTGGAGGTGGGCAGAAAGGCAGAATGGAGCAAACAGCACACCATTTGAATTTCCTGCTGCTTGCTCAGTTCTCCATCTCAACACCCCTACCTGTCAAAAAGCCCCACCTGGGAGGCAGGGGAGGGGTGTCACGGACGAAGGGAACAGGCAGTGATAAAAAGCCCTGATCCTTTCTGTCTGGAAGTTGAGTCATCATGGCTACTGGACTTCTTTTTTGAGAGATAGAAATGTTTCGCTGCTCATCCAAACAGCTCCATCCGTTTGAATACATCTTGTGTGAGTCCTCCATCTTATAGTCAGTCAGCTTTGACCTCTTGTCACCCTGGTCTGAATTAGGCTCATAAGATGAACAATGGACTGAATAGGCTCATTAGGGAGACAATAGTATCCATAGCTTTAAGGTGAACAATGGCCTAAGGTGCTCAAACCTATCAAGGTCATTAGCTATGGCCTTGTTGGTGAAGGCTTTTTGATTTGTCTGGGTACTCAGTAGCCATGACTCAACTTCCAGATAAACTCACCTGGATGACTGAGAATCTTCACAGACATACTGATCCTTTCTGCTGTGTCACCCCTGCCCCCACCTCCCACGTGGGTTTTCTGGACAAGTCAGGGTGTAGGGAGGGAGCACTGCCCCCCTATCCACACCCTGACCTGTCAAAAACACCCACACAAAAATGGGGGAACTGCAGCGTTCTGAGAAGGCAAGCACTGATGTCAGCGCTTACCCTCTCAGACCTGCTTTGGGGCAGGAAATTCCAAAGCCTCCCTCTTCCACTCTCTGGTTCTCTCTACCACCACCTAGTTGGTTTTGACAGCTCAAGCTGTCAAAACCAGCTGGGTGATGGTAGCGAGAACCCAGCAGGGAAACAGCCATTGGATCTCACTGTAGTCCCTTGCCTGAAGTGAGATCTGGAGGCAGCTCCCCGGTTCAGTTTCTCCAAACTGAAAACATCATTTTGTTTTGGATCTTTTTTTTATTATTATTATTAGAAACATATCATACAGCTAACAATACACCTGAACATAACAATACAAGACATATACAATTACAAAAAAATTGGAGGGAGAGGAAGAAAAAAAAGAAGAAAGAAAGATCTTGATAACATGCTGTCTGCTGATTCGTTTCGGAACTTTACAAACTGACAAAACAGTGTGCTGTTTTTCATATGGTGCCCATCCCTAATTAAGAATTATTTTCACTAATGGGTTGAGGTATCATAGAAGTGATTCAGTTTCAGAGTAAGAGCCAGCACACCCCACTTTAAGTTTTTTTTAAATCTATTTTTGAACTCAGGCTAGTGATGATTGGTGATAATAAGGCTTCCATTACGAATGCCTTGTGACTCAGGTGTTATATTTCAAGTAGTTGACATGAAAGCATAAAGTTTAGGTCACTGATTTTAGCCATCAAATACCGCTATAAAGCTGAATAGCATGTTGAAATATAGATCTCCATGCAGCTGCATTTAAAGCTGTTTAGATGGCTTGGAAAGCTATATTCCATCTATCATCATACATAATGAAAACAATCCATATAGAGGCTGAGATAATGCATTCAGCTTATTCACTTATAAAATGCTTTCCGATTGGCTACGAGAATAAGTCATTGACAAGATACTTTGAGAAAAACAATACAATGAAAGCTGGAAAGCCCTTAAATATTTATAACACAACCACTTAATACAAATCTAACTTTTCAATGTACCAAAGACAAACAGGGTTACCATTGAGAAACATCCTCATTTCCTTTCCCTGGTAAGAACTATTCATGGGCAGTCAAAATGATAGTGTGAAAATGCTTACCTAGTGCAAATGGCATGGATGATCTAGAAGGGAGTGGAAGTTCAGTTTAAGTTCATATAGGAAAATTAAAATACCATTGACTTTACAATGCTGATATAAATATGGAATCAGCTAATTAATTCTTACATATCCTAAACATAATACTAAAGTGAAGACATTAGGCAGAAAGCCCTACAACATACGTAGGGTGTTTGAGCATGAGGGAGTGAAGAGAAATTTGCAACAAACACTCAAAAAGCATATTCATTTTTAAAAAATGTTTTATTAAGGCAAAACCACCCATTTAAACTTTTTAAAGTTATTTCATTACTTTTGGCTTAGTGCTCCACTGAGCAAGTTTATTCTTTAAAGTTTTGGAGTTAACTTGCCTTAAAACCCTGAAAACTGGTTTTCTTTTGCTCTCAGCTCTTTGTGGGATTCCCCATGGCTGACAACCACATGGGGGGGGGCAAAGTAATGGCCTGTTTCCCCCTGAAATGGGAAATCTGTGCCTACCTATGATAGGTTTCAAAGTAGAGGCAGGCACCACAGAATAACTCCTAGGGGAAATTTAAAAGCAGCTATGTTGATGTCTAACAGTAAACCAGTAAACTAGCTCTTTTGTTAGTTTACTGGTTTACTTAACAACAGTAAACTTAACAACTGGTTTACTTAACAACAGTAAACTAGCTCTTTTCATCTCCACAAAAGCCTTTTTTTTTTTTTTTTTTTTGCAAGGTAAATGGGTCTTAATTGTATGGTCAAGATGAGGCCACTGCAAAATACATTACAGTGGTACCTTGTATAAAGGAATTCATTCATTCAAATGAAATTCTGTTAAGCAAATTTTCCTTTATACAAATTTCCCATCGGAATGCACTGAAAACAGAGTAATCCCTAATTGCAACCATTTTATGTTGTACGGATTTGCCCCATAGGCGATTCTGTTAAGCAAATGTCCCCTATCTCTGGAATTTTTTATGTTGTACAGATTTTATGTTATACAAACCGTCCACTGTATACTGAAACGGGATCAGCTGTCAACAGGATGTTCATTTCTGGAAAAAGTCCTTATTAACTCCAGTTAATGTTTGATCCCGCTACCATAAGAAACAGGATTTGAACCCGGTCTAACAATTTTTTTTTTTAGGAAAAAAGATGTCTACATGATATATAAGAAAAGAAAACCCACTCACCCCCTCCCAGACTCATGTTTTTCTGTTTGGAGGATTGTTGTTGCTGTTGTTGTTGTTGTTGTTTGTTTGATTGATTGATTGATTTCTATATTGTACCATCTGGCATGAGTGCCACTCTGTGCAGTTCACAAAGATTTAAGATAAATGCAACAAACATAAAATCAAACATAAAACAAACATAATATCATCACTCACTCAATCAAAACCTTTATTGGCATTATACTAAACATATGAATTCCTGATAATATAAAATGAGGACAATCAGATTACACCAAGGTTCTTCTTAAGGAAACATCCTTACACATCACAAGCTAGGTATTTAGCTACACGCTCAGTCATCTCATGTTGTTTATCAGCTAAGAGAAGTCGGGTTAGGCTCTCAGGGGAGACATAGATAACAAATTAGAGATAACAGAATTCAATAATAGTTGGCAGGCCTGGTTGAATTTTTGGAAGGAGAGAAGAATGTGTACGATTGAATCTGGTTCAACTAAACAGTGTTTACACAGGCGATTCTCAAAGGGAATACTGTGAAACCTGCCAGATAGAACTGCAGAGAGGAAGATGTTGAATCTGGCTAACATGAACGCCCAGTGTCATAGTAGATTGGTAAGATTGGAAACATAGTTGATGCCAGATACAGGAAGAGGGGGTAGCCCATATAAGCGGGGAGAGCAAAGTGGGTTAGAATCGGCTGCCAGAGTTTGAAGCTCAATATCAAGGATTCTTTGACGAACAATATGGTAAAGTTGAATTTCTCCACAATTAGTCAGAGAAACCAGCTCCATGTGGTAGTGTAAGGATCTCTTAATAGATCAATCAGCATAGATTGGGGGGAAGTTTGAAAGTGTACACGAAGCTAGAATTTAATAGTAGATAGCCAAGCAAGGGTAGTGAGTAAATGAACCTCAATTTCATTTAATAATGTTGCGAGTCTGGTCACATTTGGAATACCTAAGATCTTGCATAGAAAGGAGGCAGCTACACAATCTATTTCATAATTAGCTGCTGCAATCCATACAGGGGCCCCATAGAGAAGTTGATCAATAATTTTAGCCTGAAAAACCAGAAGCACTGCAGGGACATATTGGTGACCCTGTGGAAATGAAAATGAGTTATTGCAGAAAGTTGATTCATAGATGAGGAGATTGCTGCCTTACAGTGGTAAGACCAGGTTAATTTATTATAGTGAAACAATAAGCCTAAACATTGAAAGGATTTTACTTGTTTGATTGGCTTTCCATTAATTTTCCAACAGGTGGGCTGCCTTCTGGAAGGAAGGAAGGAAGGAAGGAAGGAAGGAAGGAAGGAAGGAAGTGGTGGTCCACCACTGCCTCTTTCCCCTGCCCTTCCTGAAATTTTCTGGGAAGTGGGGAAAACTCTGCAGCAGGGGTGGTGGTGGTATTTCTTTATTCCTCATCTTCTCCTTTCTTTCTTTCTTCCTTTCCTTGCCTTATTTGTTCCCACTTTTCCCATCCATGTAGGCTTTTATGGAACAAAGTTCAAAATACATATGGCTGCCTGAGGTGCAGGAGTGAAAAGCTGTCTTGGTGCAATAAACATCAAAATAAAATAAATGGATCTGAGGCGTAGATCCTCATGGATCCACATGCTTTTACGTAGCATTATCTCCAACAAACCACTCTCAGTTATAAGCACCATCGCTGTCTACAGTTCGTACCACGACTTTGGCATGATCCCAAGTTAATATCATGGGAATTCAGGAAGATCCAACCGGGAATCAATGTTTTTGCCCCATTGCAAAACCAGGCACTCTGCTTCTGTGGTGCATTATGTGGACATGAATGGGAACAGCTAGGTTATGTTTAATTATCCAAAATTTCTAAAGGGACAAATAGCTTTGTCCTTTCTGTGCCGCATCTCACTACAACAGGAGGGGTAAATGACCAACATGAGGGCACGGTGCACAGGCATTCCTTAAATGCAATAATTTTAAAAGCCAGTGTAGGCCTCTCTACCAATCTATGACACAGCTTAAAAATGAATTAAACATTTCCCCAAGAGGATGCACACACTGACCAAACAAGGTGTGATTTCTAAATTGACTCCATTAGGATGGAGCTTATTATGAGGTAAATATTGATGGATGGATGGATGGATGGATGGATGGATGGATGGATGGATGGATGGATGGATGGATGGATGGATGGATTTGATTTGATTTGATTGATATACCGCAAAAACCATCTGACCTGAAGGCCACTCTGGGTGGTTTACAACATTATAAAGTACAAAGCAAAACAAAACAGTGAAAATAAATTTTAAATAAACAAAAATCAGAAAGCAAATTAACAAAAAGTCTAACAAATAATAATGCAAAAACAACCACCATGTGGAGATGAAATCACAATCTCTGAGGCATGCATGTAGACAACAGAGGATTAAAAACAAAATCCAAAAAGACAATAAAGTAGTAAAGCAATAAAAACCACATCAACAAATATACATTTAAACCAGCCCTTTGAGAAAAAGAGAAGCTGGACAAAATATCAGGTGCTATTATCTTTGCTAATCAAAAGAGTCCCCACACAAAGTTCTCTTCAATCCAGTTTCCGCTATACAGCTGGTGTTTGAGCTATACCACTTCAGACTGCAGATAAGATTTCACAGAACAAAAATTATCTCTGTCTTCATAAGTATGGTTTGCACAGACAGGTTAGGAGATAGATGCCTCCCATAGACTTTCTGTTAATTTGCTTTCTGATTTTTGTTTATTTAAAATTTATTTTAAATAAACACCCCCCTTGTCAAAATCACAAGCCAGCCTACATACGGAAGACAAGCATGCCTCACATATCAAAGGGGAGGATAAGCTTGTGCTGTTGTTATCTGCTTTCAGGTCACTACCTAAAAAGCAGATAACAACAGATAACAATAGTGTTTTCAAGGAGGGTTTCATCATTGCTCCCTCCGCCTAAGCCGAACAAGGATTTAAACTCAGGTCTATCTAAAGCATAATCTAACACCAGTCTATCCTTTACACCATGCTGGCAATTTGCTAGTGCTGCTATTTAAAAGATACAAGCAGTATTTAAATATGCAGGAAAGTTCAGATGTGGGATATTCCACATCTAGACAGTCTGAGGCCAGACTATCACTTCAGTGAATCTAAGGTCTGTCTATATGAGAGAAAATGTAATCTTTCTTTGCTACAGAGACTGCCTGAGGATTGTAGGTAGGGAGAGCAGCATTCAGCTTTGAGTGAAAATGTGGTTTTCATGCAGGTATATCTTCCATCAAACTGTCTTTCCCGTTTACTAGAGTGATGGTTCTTCTCAACCTTTGGCCATCCAGATGACAGAGATAGAGATGTCTTTATTCTTTTTAACCTGAGGGATAGACTGTGAACTATCTCTAATGTGCTTGTATGTAGATATTCACCAGTAAGAGTCTGCCCAATCTTGGAAATTATGGTGGTTAATCATCATATCATGAGATACAGAAAATGCATACCTCTAGAAGTCTAGGAATGGGAGAGAGAAACCTTGTCATAAACTATGATACCAAGGCACACCAAGAGTCACTCATTCCCCAGTGCTGCCATGTCCTATAACAGTGATGGCGAACCTTTTAGAGACTGAGTGCCCAAATTTCGATTCAAAACCCACTAATTATGTGCCAATACAGCAACTGAGCCTGAATACAGGTGGCTGTGAAGGAGTGATGTCGGGTGCCCACAGAAAGGGCTCCAAGTGCCATCTTTGGCACTCATGCCATAGGTTCACCAACACTGCCCTATAATAAATCTTTATTGCCACAATAAGCAAAATAAAAGGATATAGAAAAACAAATGAAGAGCCAATAAGCAAATGAAATCTGGCTCATCAAAATTAACCTTCAACAGCACTGGCATGGGGGGGGCAACAGAGTCCCATGAAGTTCAAAATCGGTGCATAACTCTTCCACCATCACCCACCATCCAATGTAACAACAAAGCATAGACAGTTGATGATGAACACACATATACTGTACTGCACATACAGAACTATTCCCTCTGTTGGGGCTCTCTTGCACAATGTTGACAATCCTTTCCATACAGTACTAGGTAAGCCGTAATGGCCTTTGTGACTCTCTGATCTAGAGTCTGGATTAGTGATGTCTTGTTTGTGGTCAGGTAGATCTCTTTGATGCCTTTCATCTTGAAGTCATGGGGTTCTAGATGGCCATGGGGGGCAGTTTTTATTGAATATTTATTTATTTATTGGAATATCTATTTATTGGGGGGAAATCAGTGTATACCCCAATCAAATCTGTTAGGGCCTATGCAAATCAGGGGAGAAGTTTATTTTTAAACCCTTTTTAAAATGTTTTAAATCTTGTTTTAAATGGTTTAAGCAAGATGATTTAATCTTATTTTTAATCTTGTTTAATTGACTTTTTAAAATATAGTTTTGTATACTATTTAAACCTGTTATTACTGTACAGTTTTAATTGTTGTGTGAGCTGTCTTGGGCCCCCTTGGGAGGAGAAAGATGGCATACAGGTATAAAGTATATAATATACTGGTGTAGAAATTCCTTGAAGTTCAGTGGATGAATGATTATGAAGATGAGCTATATGTGTGGATGAGAGTGGCTACAGCCCAAACATTGTTGTTGTGTTCTTGTGTTGTGACTCGTTACAGTATTGACTGACTCTTTGTGACCCCGTGTCCATGGAGATTTCTTGGCAGGAATACTGGAGTGCCATGCCAGTTCCTATTCCAGGCATCTACTGCACCTGGTATTCCCTGGTGGTCTCCCATCCAAGTACTAGCCAGGCCTGACCCTGCTTAGCTTCCGAGATCAGGTGAGATCAGATGTGCTCAGGGCACTTTCCCCCTATATCCTCTGGTTTTGTTCTAATTTTCCTCTTATTTCCGCATTTCTCTCTCAAAATGTGGACTCTAGTAAATGGTTCTGGATTAGCTGAGGGAGTCTTTGGTTAAAGATGGATTTCTTCTTCCTTGAGGCTGACTGAAAAGCTGGTGCAAAATATTAATTGGAGCTAATTTCCCTACTTTTCCACAGCGAACCACCAGTTGTTCCTAAGTCAGTAGGTACTCAGGTTATTCTCAGGCTCTTGGGAGCTGAAAAGTCTTGCTTTCTAACTCTTTACTCCCATTACAAGAAAAAGGTATGATTAGGAGTACTGTATATGCAACCAAATAGATTAATGCCCACTGCTTGACTCAACTTGTTTTATACGAATGTGAAATTTCTTTAAACTTGCTTTAGAACTTGCATGCTATTTGGTATTTATATATAAGATAGTACAGGATTGGGTCTTCTTTGTTGTTTTACATTGATGTTTATAATTAAATGTTATTACTGTATGTTTTATGTTGATGTTGATATTGTAAGCTGTCTAGAGTAGGGGGCTAACCACTAGATGGGCGGACTAAAAATCCAAATAAATAATATAAATATATACATAATAAAAGGAATGAGTAAAGTAGATAGAGGGACACTCTTCTCCCTTCTCACAAAATACCAGAACTAGGAGACATACACTCAAATTGAGGGCTGGGAGAGTAAGAGCAGACAAAAGGAAATATTTTTTCACCCAGCGCATTGTCAGTCTGTGGAACTCCCTGCCACAGGATGTGGTGATGGCATCTGGCCTGGATGCCTTCAAAAGGAGATTGGACAGATTCCTGGAGAAAAGTCCATCACAGGTTAAAAATGATGATGGTGATGTGTAATCTCCAGTCTTAAGAAAACAGGGTACTTCAAGGGCCAGATGCAGGGGAGTGGTATCAGGAGACAGATATCTAGTCTCGTGCGCTCCCATACGCATTTGGCGAGGCTACTGTGAGATACAGGAAGCTGGACTAGATGGGCCCTTAGCCTGATCCAGCGTGTCTCTCCTTATGTCCTTATGTTCTTAGGAATTTTATGGTATCTAAAGGAGATGCCTTAGGAAATAACTTGTTTGAACTACAACTCCCAAAATCCCATAGCATAACTGCAAACTATGCCAGCTCAGGAATTCTGGTATGTATTTTTTAAAGAGGCGCTTTTCCAAGTTTTGTCAAGGGCAGTGGGATGGAGCTAGTGGGGGAGTTTCTCTCCTTCTGCACTTCCTGAGAATGCATGGATGTAAATGCTCAACATGGAAGTTTGGAAGTGAGATGGATCCTCCTCATAGCTCAAGATAAAGGTGATGGTGAAGATGGTATGGGAAGCTGGCAGACTGTGTCATTCCCAAGGCTTTACCTGTTCCACAAGTGAGAATAACTCTTCAGAATGCCAGTCCCAAGCTAATCAACAAAATTTCAGTCTTCAGCCTTTTAATTATAAAGATACTATCACAAAAATGCATGCACAAAATATATAATAATAATATTTAATAAGGCACATGTCTTTCTCCTGTAGACAAGACCATGTCAGAGTCTAGAATTGGATTGATTAAAAAGAAAATTCTTCCCCCAGCTGTTATCCTGCCTCTGTTTTGGCACTGAAATCCCATTTCTCCCTAGAAACAGCGAAGCCTGGGTAGCCATCCAGACTGCAATTCCCACTATCCCTTGCCATTTGTCCTCTTGAGTAGAGCTGACATGAGGTGCAAAATCTGGACAGCCACGAGCTCCTTGCGGTTTCTCAAAGGACAAAATACACTTTTGATCCAAACAGGCTTTCCTGGACATTTAGCTAGTATCTGCATTTCTCTTTAAAACTGTTGTGCACTCCCCCCCCCATTTGCTCACACTTTATTTATAGATGAAGGTGGGCTACGCCACAGAATCCCTGGCATATCTATAGAAGTCTGGGGTACCTTCCAAGGTGAGACTAGGCAAGGGCAAAAATGTTTTATTAAAGCTGTGCGCCACTTCCTGTCAATTTGGCTACACTTTGCAAAACAAGGATCCCTCCCTCTGCCCTCACAGAGGTCCTCAGTAATGCCATAAAATGATCTGGGATGCCCAGAATTTAGGCATTAACTGCCTGGCTGTTATTCATTTGCCAATCTGTTGGGGTAAGCCATGAGAGCTCTACCCCGAGAGGGTCAGAGACATCTTAACAGCCAAACAATGTAGGCCATGGGCCAAAGTTAGCTTGTGGGGGGGGGTAGAGATGGGCACGACCAGGAAAAATGACGTTTTGAGTTGTCGTGTGTTGGAGCCGGCCCATTTCGGCTCGTTTCCGTTTGTCGTGAAATTTTTCAAAAATTTGTCATTTTGTTTGTCGTCTGTCAGTACTGGTTTATGGGGGGTAGGGTAGTGGGCTCCTGGAGGCACCTCTCTGGGGTGGGTGCCTCCTCTGGCCCGCTACGAAGGGAAGGCATTTAGCAGGCTCCTGGAGGCACCTCTCTGGGGTGGATGCCTCCTCTGGCCCGCTACAAAGGGAAAAGGAAGGGTACATGACCGTGTAGCCATTGCGTACCAAGTGGCACTGACAGAGGCATCTCTCTTTTGGGTGCCTCTAGCTCACTAAGAAGGACAGCATACTGGTGTACAGGTTTGGAGTTTTTTAGAACTTTGGACTGTGAGCGAGGTGAGAGAAGAATGCCTCTGCTGGGTGCCCACTGACTCACTAAGAAGGACAGTGTACTTGCTTGTAGTGCAATGCGAGTACAGATCTGGTTTAGGGTTGGGGTTAGGGCAAGGGCTAGGCTTAGGGTTATTACGGGTAAGGTTAGGGTGAGTTAGTGGGCTGCACCTCTGGGTGCCTCTGACCCACTAAGAAAGACAGTGTACTGGCATATGGTTTAGGGTTAGGGTTAGGGCTAGGGTTAGGGCTAGGGTTATAGTGGGCTTTTTATGCCCGAGTGGCACATCCCAGAAGTGCCCAGAAGTGGCCATGCAATTGGTGGAATGGCTCCAAAAATTTGCATGGTCCCATCCCATGGCCAGCCCATCATTGCACAGGTGTAAAAAAATAAAAATAAAATAAAATAAAATAAAATCAATGGGATTGGAGACAGATGTTTATTGCAAGAAAAACCCACTGCTGCTACTGTAAAAATTCAGGCAGTTAAAATACCTAATTTTCGCATGTTACTGTGTGGTGCTTTGGTGGGTTTTTGGACCATGATTTCAAAAAAAAATTGTGGTTGCCATTTTGGATCCCCCTGCACCGCATGGCATGGCGAGACGACGAGGATGCCCCCCACCAGAGCAGCCCAGGACAGGAGAGGGGGGGAGGCCGGGACCCCCCCCCAGAAACCACCCCTCTGGTAGGTGCCCTCACTCAGGCAGGCATATTTTCACCTGCTTTTTTGGCCAGGAATCGGGGGGGGGTTAAACTTTTTTCTGTGCTGCTTGGCATCGCGCGATCGCCGCGATGCCATGAACAACAACGACAAATCATACCCAATTTTTCTTTTATTGGTTCGAGTTCGAGTTAAGACGGCTTAATTGTCGTTACCGTTTCCGTTGCATAACGGAAAGGAGGAACGGAAACGGAGAATTTTGCCAAGTCATGCCCATGTCTAGTGGGGGGAGAGATAATCCAATCTGTGTTCTGCAATAAGTGTTTGTTGATATTTTCCAGAAAAGGTTAGAAAGTGAGTAAAATTCTCTATTTCAAAGGCCATCATTGCTGGTCCCTGTTCTGTCTTTGTAAAGTTTGTCTGTGAAGATTCTCAGTCATCCAAGTGAGTTTATCTGGAAGTTGAGTCATGGCAAGTGGACTTCTTTTTCATGAGAGATAGAAACATTTCGCTGCTCATCCAAACAGCTTCATCACTCTGAATACAGCTAGTGCGAGTCCTCCATCTGATAGTCAGCTTTGGACCCTGGTCTGAAATAGGCTCATAAGCTGGACAATGGCCTTAAGGTGAACAATGGACTAAGGTGCAAATATGGGTCATTAGCTATGGCCTTGGTGGTGAAGGCTTTTTTTTTTTTAAAGTTGGTGGAGAAAAGTACCAAGATACACGTATATTGGTTCCAATTTCCACTTGGGTATTTTGTTAATATCGTAGGTCTGGCTCCATCACTGGAACTGCTCAGCTTTTAAAGGTATTCCTGGGAACACTCTCAGTTGAGTCATAAGTCTTCAAAGTTTCTCTATGATCCATTGCTGCCTCTTTGTATAGTAATACTGACTGATCAGGAAAGCCAGCCAAGCCATTTCCGCAAACAAACCTGATGGTGAACCTGTCCCTCATTCAGAAAAGGAATAATTAATTACTTCTTGCCATTAAAAATATATTCCTCATTGAGAAAGATTCTGCACTATTAGTATTGGTAGTCAGATTGTGGATTCCAGGTAGAAACAGAAATCTTTTCGGGGCTTTTGAAAAGGTTAAGACCCTGGCATTTTCCAAAGATAGATATGGGTGGTAAAGGGTGGAGGGTCTGAGATCAGGGAGAACGACTGGCAGTCAAAATATACAAATACTCACCCAATAGACAAATGTTTGGGCCTGGTATATGGCAGAGCTTTGGAAGCATACCTACTAGATTACAACTCTAAAATCCCCGAGAAAGCCTGGCCATAGTTCAAATGATAATGTCTCCAAGTAGGCGGCCCCTATTCTGCAGCATGTTTTGACTTCTCGGGTCTTGACTAGACATGCAGGAGAAAAAAGTGGTAGCTGTCATCCATTCAGAGTACTACATAAAATGAAATCTATACTGAATATATTTTTCCTCTCTGTCTCTGTCTCTGTCTCTGTCTCTCTGTCTCTGTGTCTGCTGTTTTTATATATAACAGAGTTATTGAAAAGTTTTGGTTTGATACCCGTCTCCCAGTAAATATATTGGTTCTCTGTTCTCATGTAGTGTTCTTTCTCTCTTCCAAGCTACAAAGCACTGAACAATTGTATCACCTCAGTCCTGCCCTGTCATAAGAGGAGTGTGTCGCTGTTCAGTCTGCCATCTTATTTTCCAGCAGACTCATAAAAAGCCGAGTTTGAGAGCACCATTAAATTTCTCCCCTGAATTGTTCTTGTTCTATTTATTTATTTATTTATTTATTTATTTAATTTTTGTATCCCGCCCATCTTCCCAGCGGAAACTCTGGGCGGCTAACAGCAATAAAAACAATAAAAACACATAAAACAGCAGTTAAAGTTCCAAGCAATAAGGCAGCGGAGGGCAAGATGGTGACGTGCCCAGGGGGAGAGGGGAAAAAAACTAATTCACAAGGTCGCCGAAGGCCTCTCTAAAAAGGAGGGTCTTCAAGGCCTTCTTGAAGGCGGGCAGGGACTGAAGCAGGCGCAACTCACTAGGAAGATGATTCCAGAGAGAAGGCCCCACCACAGAGAAGGCACGGTCTCGCGTACGCGTTTTCCGCGCCTCTCTGGGTGTGGCCACCCGCAGTGAGTGCGCCTGAGATGATCTCGTGGGTCTGGATCCGGATGCCTTTTGGGAGATGCGCTCCGCCAGGTACTCTGGTCCCAAGCCGTGGAGGGCTTTGAAAATCAAAACCAGGACCTTGAACCTGATCCGGAGGACAATAGGGAGCCAATGCAGGCGGGCCAGGACTGGGGTGATGTGCTCGTATCTACGGGCACCCACCACCAGCCTAGCCACCTCATTTTGCACCCGCTGTAACCTCCGGACCAGGGTCAAGGGCAACCCCACGTAGAGGGCATTGCAATAGTCGATCCTCGGGATCACCAGGGCCTGCACAACTGTCCTCAGGGAGAACTCATCAAGGTACATTGAATTCTGATGTTTGTGAGAAAGAAACTCAGCCATGTTCACAAGATGGCTCTTCACAATCTTTGTTCTTCGCCTTGAATTGTGTATTTCAAGTTCTTGATAAGTGTTCTGCACTCATTGTCTCACACTTTGCATAGTGTTCTTCAATGTTGTAAGCCACCTTGGGTCCTTTTCAAGGAGAAAGGTGGGGTAAAAATAAAAATAAATAAATAAATAAATAAATAAATAAATAAATAAATAAATAAATAAATAAATAAATAAAATGTTATGTGATTATTCAAGAGTTATACCAGGTTCTCCCCCTGTCACATGACATAGAACCAAGACCATCATAATTCCCCTGCCAGCAGGGTGACTGCATAACATTTCTCCATTACCGTAAGGGCTGTGTGAGGGCAGTACATCTGTTATACCAGTGCATTGTTTATCACTTTTGCACATGTGCACAACCTGATCTGCTTCTTGTTTGAATGGAAGGATATGGAATGGAAGCCATTGCTGCAGCTCGTATATAATACCCCCCCATGTCCTGGCAGGTACATCAATATGTTTCTATAAACTGGGAATATTATTTTAAAATTCCATAATACAGATACTGTACATTGAATCATGGGTATGGGCAAGTGCAGGGGTTCCCAAACCTTTTCCAATCGTGGCTCCCCTGAGTGGGTGTGGGGTGAATAACAGTAGCAGGAGCCAGAAGAGCAGCAGCAGCTGTTGCCAGCTTTGGGGGGGATGACAGATAAAAGCTTCCATGTTGTTCGGGGGCCACCCCAGGAGTCACTGGGTTCCATGAGGGCTGTGGGGGACTACTTTGGAAAGTTCAGTGCAAGTGGTTGCCATTATTGGCTGCGTGGATAGCAGGATGTATAGCACTCACCATTTCCAAACTGACAGCTTCTTCCTTCATGCTGACTGTGCCTGCTGCCTTTACTGCCAAGAATGTGTTGGTTTTGTTTTTGTTCGTGGGTGGCCCTGCAATTGGTATTTTGGTGACTTTATGCCTAGTTATTTTAGGAAGATGATACCAGTGCGGCTTGACTTCCGTGTTCCATTTGTGCATTTCCACATGGATAAACCAGCACCGCAGAGGACAATCCACCAAGCAGAAAAATGCCTTAGACTTATACCAAAATATCAATAAAGTAAATAATCTTAAATGTACCTTTATATAAGGGGATAAATGGAACCTTGAGGATAGAGAGAAAATAAGCCAGCACCATGGTGGAACTGGCCATATAGATTCAAACAGGAAGAAATAAACCTGAGTCACTAAAACTGCTTGGGATGTTCATACAGTACTAGTATATATATTACGTGACCACAAACCCACACAACAGAGGTATGGGAAATATCAGAAAAAATACAAAACATCCCCCCTTATGTGACCAGGACCTCAGTCACAGATCTTGTCCAAGGCAATATTTTATATACTGTGCATTTTATTGAAAAACTGCAGAGTCGAAAATATTTTCAAAGCCTATGGTTGTCTGTAATGTTTCAGGCTAGTCATTACTCCATTAAACAGTTTACATTTGATTTATAGGAGTCACGTGACTGAGCTGCCTGCATATATTAAAGAAGGAATGCTCCTTCTGACATGAAAAAACTCGTTAATTACATAACACATACATGTTGGTGGGACAGCGGGACAGATTTGGCATTGTGCTGGGTTACCGAGCTCCCCGCAACCCTGCACAATCCCTGCCAGAGCTCACAGAGTTCATTGCAGCTGCACTGCTGAGGTCCCCACGGCTTTTGGTCGTGGGTGACTTCAACGTGCATGCGGGCGATGGACTCTCTGGAGTGGCTCTGGAGTTCATGGAATCCATGGCGTCCATGGGTCTGTCCCAGCATGTTCTATGCCCCACCCACAGGTCCGGTCACACCCTGGATCTGGTTTTTTCCTCCATGTCGGGGGAGTCGTGTCTGGAGGTGGGGGACATTGTTCCCCTCCCTGTGTCATGGACAGACCATCACCTGCTTTCATTCTCCCTGGCGATCCCGGCCCCTCCCCGCGGGGACCCTCGGCCTTCAGTTCTGGCCCGCCCCCGCAGGCTTATGGACCCGCAGCGGTTCAGCGAGCTCTTCGGGGGCCTTCCTGATGGTATGACTGGCGCTCCGGCTGAGGCAATGGCCAATCATTGGCATGAAACAGCTGCCAACACCATCGACCGGATCGCCCCTAAGCGCCTTCTCCGTTGCCGAGCCCGGCCCTCCCCATGGTTCACGGGGAGCTTAGGGCAATGAAGCAGGTTAGGAGAAGGCTAGAGCGCAGCTGGAGAAAACCCGGACGGCGTTAAGTAAGGCTGCTGTTGATGCCCAGACTAGTCGCTATACCAACGCGATCAGGAGGCCCGAACATCTTTTAACTCCCTGAGAATTGCTGAGGCCTCGAACCGCCAGGCGGAGCTCTTCCGGGTGGTTCGAGACCTCAACAATCCTAGTCTGGCTAGGCCTCCTCCTACTGAGTTCAGTAGTGAGCAGTTTGCAGCCTTTTTTCGAACCAAAATAGAGGCCATCCGTGCCGGCTTTGACCCCGGTTGCAGTGGCCCTGCCCCGCCATCCCCAGTCACTGGTCCGCCTTCATCGCCTCGGTTGGATGCGCTTGGGCCTGTTTCCGCTGTCGAGGCCTCCAAGGCTGTGGCGCATTGCCGGCCTGCCTCCACCCCTTTCGACCCTTGCCCTGCCTGGCTAATTAGAGCTGCCAGAGGGACCATGGCCGAATGGGCTTCTGCCATTGCCACCGCCTCCTTCAGTGAGGGGGTTTTTCCCTCTCGTCTGAAGGAGACGGTGGTGAAGCCCATTCTGAAAAAACCTGGCCTGGCGGTGGATGATTTAACAAACTATCGTCCCATCGCCAATGTCCCATTTATGGGCAAGGTGATCGAGAGGGTGGCGGCGGTCCGGCTGCAGTCATACCTGGAGGATCGGCAGTGCCTCGGTCCTTGCCAGTCCGGGTTCAGGCCCCGTCGGGGTACCGAAACAGCTTTGGTCGCCCTGCAAGATGACCTTCTCCGGGCGGCCGACAGGGGTTCCTCTACCCTGTTGGTTCTCCTGGATCTGTCAGCGGCCTTTGATACCGTCGACCACGGTATCCTACTGGACCGGCTCTCTGAGGTGGGAATCGGAGGCACTGCTCGCAGTTGGCTCCGTTCCTTCCCTGGAGGGCCGGCCCCAGTATGTTCAGCATGGGGGAGTTATCGGCCCCTTGGATTCTCCCTTGTGGGGTTCCACAGGGCCGTCTCTGTCCCCCATGCTGTTTAACATCTATGTAAGGCCGTTGGCGGGGTCATCAGGAGTTTTGGAGTTTGCTGTCATCAGTACGCTGATGACACGCAGCTCTATCTCTCCTTTAACACCTCTGCTGTGGAAGCTGTGGAAGTTCTCGACGGGTGCCTGGAGGCCGTCCTGGCTTGGACCGGGGCGAACAGGCTTAAGCTCAACCCCGAGAAGACGGAGGTTATGTTCTTTGGGAGCTCGCCGTCTGGGTTCGGTGGTCCTTTTCCTCGTCTGGGGGATCCCCTCCAGTTCGCGGAAAGGGCGCGGAATCTGGGTGTGCTCCTGGACCCGGCGCTTACCTTGGAGTCCCAGGTGGCGTCGGTGACCAGGTCCGCCTATTACCATCTCCGTCGGATCGCCCAGATCCGCCCGTACCTGGACGCGAACTCTCTGAGAACAGTGGTCCAAGCGCTGGTGATCTCGAGGCTGGACTACTGTAACGCTCTCTACATGGGGTTGCCCTTGAATCTTCTCCGGCGCCTGCAGCGGGTCCAGAATGCGGCGGCCAGGCTGGTGGCTGGTGTGCGTCGACACGAGCACATCACGCCAGTCCTGGCCCGCCTGCACTGGTTGCCCGTTGCGGCCCGGATTAGATTCAAGGTCCTGGTTTTAGTTTATAAAACCCTCCATGGCTTGGGACCGGACTACTTGGCAGAGCGTATCGCCCAGCTATCCACCTCGGCCCGGCCCGTTCGGAAGGCGCGAGCGCACTTGCTTCGGGTCGCCACCCCTCGAGAGGCCAGAAAAACGAGTACTCGTAATCGGGCTTTCTCGGTGGCGGCCCCTAGCCTCTGGAACTCCATCCCCTCTGAAGTGCGCTCTGCAGAGTCCCTGCTGGCCTTCCGGAAGGCTTTAAAAACTCATCTATTCCGGGAGGCCTTTGGCGATAGTTATTAATTTCTTTTTTTTTTTCTTCCTTTTTCTTTTCTCTTTCCGCCATCGTATCGTGTATTACTAATAATGTTAGGTTTTATGATCCGTTGAGGTGCCTCTAGGCTTTTCTTTTATGTATTGCTGTATTATTTGTTTTTATTGCATACTGTATTTTCTTTGTAATACTTGTACCCCATTGTTGTAAGCCGCTTAGAGTTCAGAGCTGAAGATAAGCGGGATATAAATATAATAAATAAATAAATAAATAAATAATAAATGTAACAATTTAAGAACAATGCACGTGGTTCACCATGTTTCCTCATTCTTTGCATTCCCATTATCTCGGGAAGTTGATAGAGAGTGTTTGGGTAAAGAGGGTGACGTGTCTAAGAGATAATAACATATGCTGTACTGTCATGGTTTCCCAACTGGAAGTATTGCTTCTTGAGGAGAATCAAGTAAAAGTACACATTTATGGTTCTGCTTCGGCTCTGACTATTGAAAGAATTGTTGCTGGTTTTTGTTAATGCATTTTCACTTGAGGTTTTTTTTTTTAATCTTCAAAAAATGTTTCTGTTGTATTTGTTGTAATTTGATTTCTATTGTTCTTGACCATTTTAAGTGCCATTTGGCCAAAAGATAAAGCGTAAATTTAACAGATAAACAAATGCATATTGTTCCCTCATTTGTTTTTGGGAAGCTTTATACCACATACAGATGTCTTTGAATAATGTTATTTAGTACAATCTCATAGAACAAAGAGCAACATCAGATGTTTTAGAAACAAGAAGATGAACCTACCAACCCATGTTCTACCAGCTTTCTTCTCTAAACTGAAATAATTCTCTTCTACTTTTCCCCTGAAGGTCTGCTGCCAGCTCAGAATCCAGTTGAGTGTGCCTTTTAAAATGGCAGTACACAACACCCTCCCGACCTATTGCATTTCTTCACAAAATTATGTAGGTGAAGCACACTGTATGTACGTGTGGAGAACCTAGATACTGGAGTTAAGTATTCCCACAGAAGGGAGGAAATAGTCCATGTGAGGAGAGTGTGATTTGATCTACCAGCTAAGCAGGCATCCATCCATTTATTTATCAACTATGCTATCATCCTGGGGCCTGCATCCCAGCCTATCATGCCAATGGTTTCCGTCCCACTGTCTTGGGTGTAGTTTTGGTCTGATTTTTGTGTAGTTGGGTGGTAGACTTGGTTTCATCCTCTGCCATACTTTTGTGACTTCATCTACTATTGATTATTATGGTTAAATTTATTTATTTATTTATTTAAAATATTCCTGTCCCACCTTTCTCCTGAAAAGGTCCCAGTGATTGTTTTCAGTCACCCATTCGCAGCAAAACCAGCTCAGTGTTTCTCCCCACTCCATCCCAAAACAGAGCTTTAGTTCTATATATAGCACTATGGGAACTAGAGATGGGCACGAAACGCCAAAATGGTGTTTCTTTTCGTTCTTCATTTCTCCCCTCCTGTTTTGTTTTGTTTATTATGAAACAAATGTTTTTATAAAAGTTCATTTCGTATTTTGTTTCATTTTGCTTTTTTTTATGCGCCGACCAGTTGGCCCATGGGCCAGTTTGGCGTAGTTTTTTTAATTTTTTAATTTTTAATTTTCCTTATCTTGCGCCATCCAGCTGGGTCGTGGGCTGGGTAAGCACCTTTTTAAAAAAATTAATTTATCTTTTCTCACAACAACGCCGGGTTGGCATTTTTGATTTTTTTACCTGTGGCAGGCTAGCGGCGTTTTACAGAGGAAACAAAACAGTTTGTTTTAACAGAAAAAAATGACAGTTTCATTTTGTCTGTAACGAAATGCTGGTTCATCATTTCATTTCATTTCATTACGTAACAAAATGATGAAACAGCATTTAGTTTTTCCTTTTGTGCCCATCCCTAATGGGAACTATAGGTTGAGATAGGCCATGCAAAGAAAATAATACTAATAATTTTTCCACTGCGGAGCTGGAACGGATCCTATGGATCAGGAAGTCCAAACCCTCTCAAACAAGCACAGTAGAGAATTGAACTCCCAACCTCTGCCTACTCTTGGATACTCCTTGGGATAGTCACTGGTGACTGGGCTATCCACCAGTATACATACATTAAAGAAAATTGGAGCTGAATCTACATATCAAATGTTATGAAAAGAGCATCTCTTAAACAATACATATCCTTCACAACCCCAGAAGTTACATTTGCTATATGTAACATAATGAGACTGAGCATGATCAAATCCTCCAGAGCTGTCCCTTTTCCAGCACTCCCTTTTTTGGAAAAACACCCTGTGAAGATTGGCAACCTGTTATTCCTCTTGAATTCTACCCACCTTACTTCTTACAAATGTGACTTTGCTGGTGTAGGATCAGCTGGGGAAGGAGAGAGGCTTTAATCCTGGAGCCCCACCCATTTTGCAGAGTTTACTGCTTAATTCTTATCTTTAGGGAAGGCCCAGTCAACCAGATGTTTCTCACCGAGTGCTTTTAGGCATACCCTTCTTTGGCCTCTGTCATGGCTTCAGTGTAATGCTGTTGTTCACAGTACTGATTCATATCTACCCAAAGAATATAACTGACTGAGTACTTGCTGATTTGCCACTGAATGTGTGAGCTGTTTCCATTGACAGGTATTAACCAAATTACATGTTGTATCGGTGGTGTCTAGTCTGGTGGATGTTTTATGCAAGCATCCCATCATTCAGCATTACAGCGATGAATGTCGATGAACTTATCTTTCATCTCTCTGTGATGTAGAGAAAACACCTGTCTGTTTCCTCATTTCTTAATGCAAGATCCTCTGGGAAACTGCATAGCACACACCTGCCTTCACAAACCTCCCAGAGGCATCATTTCTAACCAATATGGCTGGAAACTGTAGTGCAACACCTCCAGTAGAAAACAGGTTGCAGAAGGGTGGTTGATATTGTGGTGGCCTAAGAGCTGAGAATCCTGCATAACTGTGAGCTGAGCAGCAGCATAAATGCTCATTTCATTGTAATACTGCGATTCTACTCCACAGAATGGCTTCCACTGCAGCGTCTGAGATGGCTTAACATGCGCAGTGTTCGAAAGGCTAGTAGGTTTCCCATTATAAACATTGCATGCTGAAAAAATACAAAAGAGTGTGGCACTGGCTGGCAGTGGTCTTTTGCCAAAACATATGTAGTCCCCTGCCTGAAGTTTTTATGTGTATATAAAGAGGCCTCAAAAGTGTAGGCCCATCACAGGCCCATCTGGTTCTATACGTATTTATGGTAATATACATGGAAGGTCCCTGAATGTGGGTCAGGGGCTGACAATGGGCCCCTTGAATTCCTGATATTTGCTTCTGTTGGGCGTGTGGGTGTCATGGGAAGTATAGATGGGCACGAACTGAAAAAATGGCGAGTCGTTTTGGTTCAGTTTGTTTTTAACAATTTTTTAGAAAAAAATTCATTTTGTTGGTTTGTTGATTTATTATTCATTTTTCCCACTTTGCACAATTTAATCAATTTGACAACACGTGGGCGGGGAAAAAACATTCAAAAATTAAAAAAACAGATGTTGCACCTGCATAAACTGGACTGGCAGCATCCTCATTCTCATCATCCACATCCTCATCATCATTATAACAGGTAGTGGCGGCAGCAGCGGGGCGATCCTTTTATTTTATTTTTATTTTATTTTATTTTAATTTTCTTTTCTTTTATTACTTCCGAGTTCCTGGCCCGCACTAAAGCTGTAGCGTGGGGCTTTTTCTGTTTTGTTCTTTTCTTCAAGCACTGACCATGTGGCCCCTGGGGCCCGGTGAGTGCTGGTTTTATTTTTAATATATTTTCTTCATTTTAGGGTGCTGACTCGGCCACCCCTGGGGCTGGGTCAGCGCTCCATTTTTAATTTTTTTTTCAAGTGCTGACCGTGTGGCTCCTGGAGCTCAGTCGGCACTGGTTTTATTTTTATATTTTTTTCTTTATTTTAAGGTGCCTACCTGGCCACCCCTGGGGTCGGGTCACCACTCCTTTATTTTTATTTTTTATTTTTTATTTTTTATTTTTTATTTTTTATTTTTATTTTGTGTTATTTTTACTTCTGGGTTCCTGTCCGCGCTGTAACACGGGGCTTTTTTTATTTTTATCTTCAAGCACCGACCATGCAGCCCCTGGGGCCTGCTCAGCTCTGGTTTTATTTTTAATATATATATATTTCATTTTAGGGTGCCGACCCAGCCACCCCTGGGGCTGGGTCGGCACTCCTTTTTTTAAATTTTTCTTTTGTTTATTTATTTTTAGTTTTTTTATTTATGTGCAATAAAAACAAACAAAACAAGCAGCTATTTGATCATTCCCTCCTTCACCCTTTCATCCTCTCATTCATATTCTAATAAATATGTGCACATTTTAATAATTTCCTCATTTGTATAGATCCACAGTTCATCCACCTGTGTTCTTCCGTCAAAAAACCCCATGCATTTATCTTTTATATATCTTGATTCCAGTTTTGCCATTGACCACCAATCTGTTGCTAGACCCAATTTCTCCAGCTCTGTTTTATCCTTCATCTTCTTCTCTTTAGTCCGCAATTCTTTGTAATAGAGATGGGCACGAAACAAAAAAAAAATTCATTCGTTATTCGTTATTCATTTTGTTATGTAACGAAATGAATAACGGAAATTGTGATGAAATTGGAACGAAGAGAACAGAACCACGAAAATTAGGTTTGTTACATTTCGTTTTCGTCAATGGTGACGTGCAATGAAATGAGCTGTTTTAAATGTTAAAAATGTCCTGAATATCGGTAAAAACCCAGCAATAATTATTCATTCTGCCTAACAATACCTGCCAGGGGGTTTGGGGCCCTTAAAACGTGCATTTATGTCTTTTCTCAGATTGCTGTATTTTTTTTTCCTTTAAGGGGAGTTAGGGGACATTGACCCAAAATGGCTCCCAGATGCCTAATATTGACTTCTTAGGTATTAAAATGCCCTGGGCATCCGTAAGAATGCAGTGATAATTATTGGAAATTATTACCTACTAGCGGGTTGTGGTCCTTAAAACGTTTGTTTTTGTCTTTCTCCCATCGCTATGTATTTTTTATTTTCCCTTTAAGGATGACACAAAATGGATTCCAGCCACAAGATAGATGCAAGCCATGTGATGGGATCATGTAAATTCTTGGACAATTTGAACCAATAGCATGCCCAGGTTGCAGACTGGGTAGGTGTGGCAGCCACAGAGGGCATAAAAAGCATTGGAATCCCCCATCCTCCTTGCAGTCTGTGGTGGGAGTTAGGGTGGGATTGCTGTCTCTGCGACTCGTTACTTTAGGCCAGCCAGGCAGGTGTGTGTCTCTGTGTTCCTGCTGGCTGCAGCCTGGCTCTTAGGGGAGAGAAAGAAGAGATTTCTCTTGCAGCCTCCTTGTGTGCATGCATACCTCTCGGTGAGTACCCTCCCCTGCCCTGCAGTGCTGTCACTCTGCGGCTGCCTTATGCCCTGAGCAATGCCCGCTGCTGTCTTTGCAGCCTCCCGGTGTACCTAGTCTATACTGTGTCTCTGCCAGCATCATTTTTTAGTGTTTTCCCTCTGGTCTGGGGCATTCGGGGATGCTTTAAGTCACGCAAAAAGCGGGTAAAATGAAAAACGAAAAAACAAAATGATTTTTTTTTCAAAAAAAAATCATGAAAAAAGAAAATGGACCAAAATGGACCCACAACAAAAAACGAAACCTGAAACGTCATTTTTTCAATTTGTGCCCATCTCTACTTGTAAGTGAGTAATAACCCCTTTGGATTGATTGTTTTCAAAGTAAAGGCCTCTATAGGTGCTACCCACACTGGTATTTTTTATAAGTCTGTATTTGAAATTTTTGCCAAACTAGAGAAAGTGCTTTCCTTATTATATTATCTGAAAAGTGTGTCTGCTCCTTAATTCCCCCATACCATACATATGCATGCCAGCCCATTCTTAAATCATGGCCTTCTAGTTTTAACAATCTTTGATTTCCAAGTATTATCCACTCTTTTGTCCAGACCATGGCACAGGCTTTGTAGTATAGTAACCAATTTGGCAGCCCTCCTCCTCCTCTCTCTTTTAGGTCTTGTAGTGTTTTGAGTTTTATTCTTGGTATTTTTCCTTTCCAAATAAATTTTGAAATTAGCATATCTAAGTCTTTGAAGTATTTAAAATTTAGTATGATTGGTAAGTTTTGAAATAAAAATAACAATTTTGGGAGGATTGACATTTTAATTGTTGAGATTTGACCCATCATTGATATTTGCAGCTTGTCCCAGTCATCCAGATCTTTCTTCATTTCTTTCTGAATTGAGAGATAATTTTCCTTCATCAAGTTACTTGGTTTTTTGTGTGATAAGAATTCTTAAATATCTTATTTTTTGGACTACCTGAAAATTCGTTTTTAGACTGAGTTCCGCCACATCTTTTTTGTGCATATTTTTAGTCATAAATTTTGTTTTTTATAATTTATTTTGAGGCCTGCTACTGCTCCAAATTCTTTTATGTCTTCCAATACTTGTTCGATGCTGTGCATAGGTGTCATGGGAAGTAGAGATGGGCACAAACTGAAAAACTGGCAAGTCGTTTTGGTTCAGTTTGTTTTTAACAAATTTTTTAGAAAAAAATTCATTTTGTTGGTTCGTTGATTCATTTTTCATTTTTCCCCGCTTTGCGCAATTTAATCAATTTGACAACACGTGGGCAGGAAAAAACATTCAAAAATAAAATTAAAAAAACACAGATGTTGCACCTGCATAAACTGGACTGGCAGCATCCTCATCCTCCTCATCCTCATCCTCATCATCATTATAACAGGTGGCGGCGGCAGCAGCGGGGCGATCCTTTTATTTTATTTTTATTTTATTTTATTTTATTTTATTTTGTTACTTCCGAGTTCCTGGCCCGCGCTAAAGCTGTAGCGTGGGGCTTTTTCTGTTTTTTTTTTTTTTTTCTTCAAGCTCCGACCATGTGGCCCCTGGTGCCCGGTCAGTGCTGGTTTTAGGTTTTTCATTTTAGGGTGCCGACTCGGCCACCCCTGGAGCCGGGTCACCGCTCCATTATTTAATTTTAATTTTAATTTTAATGTTGTTTTATTTTTACTTCTGGGTTCCTGCCTGTGCTGTAGCGCGGGGCTTTTTTTTGGTTTTTTACTTCAAGCACCGACCATGCAGCCGCTCGGGCCTGGTTGGCTCTGGTTTATATATATATATATATATATATATATATATATATATATATATATTTGTTTTCGTAGATTTTCACGGGTATAGGTATGCATGTTAGGGTGGATTCGGGTTTCTTCCCGTGTAGAAATCTGGTTGTTCTGGCCAAAAACCACCAAAGCCAAAATAAAAGCCTCTCCCTGGAAAAAACCACCAAAGCCTCTCTGGAAAAAACCACCAAAGCCAAAATAAAAGCCTCTCCCTTAAGTGAAGAAATCAAGCCAAGCATCATCCCCAGAGAGAAATCATCCAGATGCCCCAAGCTCTACGGCCTCCCCAAGATTCACAAAGAAGGAACACCTCTCAGACCCATAGTCAGCTCCATAGGCTCACCTCTACAAAACCTCGCCAAATTTCTTGCCAAACAACTCCAGCCCTATGCAGAATCCATCACTTCATACGTACAAAACTCGTTCCACTTCATAGAAATTATAAAGAAACAAGACCTACAACCCAATGACCTACTCGTGAGCTTCGATGTTGTTTCGCTCTTCACACAAGTGCCCATTCAAGAAGCCTTGACAGCTATCCACAACAAATACAACCCCCCAAGCACATCCTAGATCTGACCAACCACTGCCTAACTAACACATACTTCATCAAGACCACCTAAAACTGAATTACACACTCTCTCGAATGTTTTAATTGCGAACGGATTCCAAAAAAAAAACACCATCACCAAACTAATCCAAAAGGAAACACCCCCAAGAACCAAGAAACAGAAGAGAACAACGGCACCGCCCTCCTCCCTTACATCAAAGGCACCACAGACAAAATCAGCAAAATTCTCCACAAACACAATATCAAGACAGCCTTTTGCACCGACCAAAAAATAGCCAACATCTTAAGAAACCCCAAAGACAAGATTGAGCTAGAAAACCAAGGAGTCTACGAAATACCATGCAAAGTCTGTCCAGCCACATACATCGGACAAACAAACAGGAGAATAAGCGCACGCATCGCAGAACACAAGAACGCAGTCAAAAAGAAGAAAAATCTTCCTCTCTTTCCAGCACATAAAAACAACAGGTCATGAAATTGACTTTGAAAGAACCAAACTCATCTCCAAAACTGAACACTTCAACAGTCGAATAATCATGGAAGCCATTGAAATAGAGAAACACCCAAACAACATGAATAAACGTGATGACACCTCCCGCTTGCCTGACATCTGGAAACTAGCCCTGGTCAACAGACGAGCCTCTGTCACAAAGACTGACACCAGGTCCAAAAGGACACAAGATGCCACCACCTTCCATCCACACCAAACACAAACCCAGACCCTTCCCACAGATGAAACGAAACCACCATCCAATAACAAAACCACGACTGCACCATCTACTGCGGCACCCCACTCCAGTCACCACATGGAGCACACTCACACACCCCAAAAAAACATTGGGAGACCACAGACACGTAGCCAGACCAAAATGAATTCACAAGACACAGGACCCCACTCCACCAAAGCCCAGGATACTGCCAGAACCTACCAGCCATCTAACCCACCAGCATGTAAACAGCCATCTAAACAGCCATCAGCAGTTAATCCCTTTAACGATCGCCTCAGCCACACAGCAGATCACAAAAGAACAAAGGAACAAAGGAACCTACAATCAGCAACAGAGCAAGCAAACCACACACCCCAGCAGTATTTATAGAAGGACTTCAACTGAGACCACACTTTGCTTCAAGAAGAAAGAAGCCAGAACACCAGCCTGAAGATGACGAGTGAGACCTCGCCGAAACGTCGCCAAAACAACCAGATTTCTACACGGGAAGAAACCCGAATCCACCCTAACATGCATACCTATACCCGTGAAAATCTACGAAAAACAAATATCCGACTCTACGGGAGGAAACCTTCCAGCTGACCAGAACCTACGAAAACTAGAAGTCCGAAGAGCCACCATCTTATGTGACATTGCATTCCTACGCAACTGCCGAGACAAAAATGTGATCCCCACAAGCTTCCAACTGAAATTCCACTCAAAACCCCATCCAGCGAAAGGATCCTGAAAAGAACAGAACTAGCCCTAATCAGAAGCGAACTACACAGGAAAAGATACCTACTAGATCAAACCAACAGAGACCTACTCACTCTCCACCTCAAACTCAGCAACAAAATCCACCCAACACTCTGGAACAAATCCAAGCAACTGGCCGCCTGGAGAGCTGAAACAGAGACCTCCCACAAGACAGACACACACACCAACAAACTCCACAAACTGGAAAACGCCAGAAGCCCAACCCCCCACACAACAGCCCATGAAACAAACAGTTCACAACATATCAGACAGGACACTCACCATCGCAGAGACCAAAGTCCTTTCCAAAGGATTCAACTTTGCAATCGCCCCCAGACACATCCCCACCGAAAACATCATATGCGGAGGGAAGCCAGCCTAACCAAAATCAACCCAGATGAAGCCAACAAAATCAGACTCGAAGTCACCAATGTCCTCTGCTCCAGCAAACCACCCAGAAGCAATTTACACAAAGAAGAACAAAAGCCCCTCTCCAACCTGAGGAAAGACAACAACATAATCATTCTCCCAGCAGACAAAGGCAATGCCACAGTGGTGATGAACACATCCGACTACCAAGCCAAATTATCCAACCTACTACAAGACCCTGCTTACATACCTTTGAACACAGACCCCACCACCTACCTGGAAAACCACCAAAGCCAAAATAAAAGCCTCTCCCTTAAGTGAAGAAATCAAGCCAAGCATCATCCCCAGAGAGAAATCATCCAGATGCCCCAAGCTCTACGGCCTCCCAAGATTCACAAAGAAGGAACACCTCTCAGACCCATAGTCAGCTCCATAGGCTCACCTCTACAAAACCTCGCCAAATTTCTTGCCAAACAACTCCAGCCCTATGCAGAATCCATCACTTCATACGTACAAAACTCGCTCCACTTCATAGAAATTATAAAGAAACAAGACCTACAACCCAATGACCTACTCGTGAGCTTCGATGTTGTTTCGCTCTTCACACAAGTGCCCATTCAAGAAGCCTTGACAGCTATCCACAACAAATACAACCCCCCAAACACATCCTAGATCTGACCAACCACTGCCTAACTAACACATACTTCATCCACAATGGACAAAGATACAAACAGATAGAAGGAGCACCCATGGGATCACCCTCTCACCGGTCATCGCAAACCTATATATGGAACACTTTGAAACCAACGCTACACAGAAGTCCGAACATAAACCCAAACTGGGTCAGATATGTTGATTTACACCTTTGTTATCTGGCCACACGGGAAAGATAAACTGAACAACTTCCTCACACATCTCAACAGCCTACACCCCAAAATACAATTCACTATGGAAATAGAAGCCAACAACCAACTTCCTTCCTGGACGTCCTAATCTACAAAAACCCGACGGCTCCTTAGGACATACCATCTACCAGAAAAAAACACATACAAACCGCTACTTAAATGCACAATCACACCACCACCCTGCACAGATCAACTCCGTAGCAAAACCCTCATCTCCAGAACCAAACGCCTCGCTGACAAAGACCACCTAAAAACTGAATTACACACTCTCTCGAATGTTTTAATTGCGAACGGATTCCAAAAAAACACCATCACCAAACTAATCCAAAAGGAAACACCCCCAAGAACCAAGAAACAGAAGAGAACAACGGCACCGCCCCTCCTCCCTTACATCAAAGGCACCACAGACAAAATCAGCAAAATTCTCCACAAAAACACAATATCAAGACAGCCTTTTGCACCGACCAAAAAATAGCCAACATTTTAAGAAACCCCAAAGACAAGATTGAGCTAGAAAACCAAGGAGTCTACGAAATACCATGCAAAGTCTGTCCAGCCACATACATCGGACAAACAAACAGGAGAATAAGCGCACGCATCGCAGAACACAAGAACGCAGTCAAAAAGAAGAAAATCTTCCTCTCTCTTCCAGCACATAAAAACAACAGGTCATGAAATTGACTTTGAAAGAACCAAACTCATCTCCAAAACTGAACACTTCAACAGTCGAATAATCATGGAAGCCATTGAAATAGAGAAACACCCAAACAACATGAATAAACGTGATGACACCTCCCGCTTGCCTGACATCTGGAAACTAGCCCTGGTCAACAGACGAGCCTCTGTCACAAAGACTGACACCAGGTCCAAAAGGACACAAGATGCCACCACCTTCCATCCACACCAAACACAAACCCAGACCCTTCCCACAGATGAAACGAAACCACCATCCAATAACAAAACCACGACTGCACCATCTACTGCGGCACCCCACTCCAGTCACCACATGGAGCACACTCACACACCCCAAAAACAGTCGGCACTCCTTTTTGAAAATTTTCTTTTGTTTATTTATTTTTTACTTCCATTTTTTTTTAGGGTGCTGACCCGGACACCCCTGGGGGTCGACCACATGGTCCCTGGGGCCTGGTCAGTGCTGGTTTTATTTTTAATATTTTTTCTTTATTTTAGGGTGCCGACCTGGCCACCCCTGTGGCCGGGTCGGTGCTCCTTTATTTTATTATTATTATTATTATTATTATTATTATTATTATTATTATTATTATTATTATTATTATTATTATTATTTTTACTTCCGACCATGTGGGCAGCGTTACAGCTGTAGTGCGGACCAGTTGGTTTTTTCCTGCAGCCAGGAAGGCCGAAGACCATCACGAGGTAGGAGACATTGTTGCCATTAACGAATCGATCTGAACCAAACCAAGTTTTTTTCAGTTCTGTTCGGTTCATTCTAAATTCACTCTGGGGTTCGTTATTTGTTTTGTTAGGTAATGAAACGAATAACAAATAACAAAACAAACTAAAAGTTCATTTCGTGCCCATCTCTAATAGGAAGTTCTTATTAATCAGGAATATCTGCACGGGCAAGAAACTAATGATGCAAGCGGGGAAGAGATTTTTCATTAAACTTTGGAAATGTTCCTCTTTTGGATTACTCCTTCCAGAATTCTCTACCTAATGGAAGCTGTAGCCTAAAAGACTAACTCCTGCACCTTCTTCATGGGCAGGACAGCCAAAGGAGACTTCCTCTTCGCACAGCTCTCCATGAAAAACTGTTTAATGTTTTTAAGAACCTCCAAATTAGACTGAAGTAACAGACAGGGGGGTGGGCAGACTCTCTCTCTCTCTCTCTCTCTCACACACACACACACACACACACCACTATGGAAGCAGCATAGCAGAATAGCAGTTGTGCCTTCCCAGTGCCAATTCCAATAAGGTGGGTTCTGTGGGCATGAGGCCCAGGAAGTGATTCCTCTTTGCCTGCTCAGCAAGGCCTGAGGTAAACACAGCTGGGCTGTGGTGTGTGTGTGTGTGTGTGTGTGTGTGTGTGTGTGTGTGTGTGCAGCAGCTCCCACACCTGGCCCAAACCTTAGAAAAAGATGCCTCCTCACCCCCCCATCTCCCAAAAAGAAGGATAGTCACATGGAAAAAGAGACAAACACCAGCAGCCACACCTCACACTTCCAGCTCTGATCCAAGGAGCCGCTACTCACCAGCCTCCTGAAATCGTAGCCACGGAGAGGGGGCCCAGCCAACACCAGACCAGGAGATGCACAATAAAACCCTGCAGCACAAGACAAGCCTTAGCACAGCCAGCCTGGCTAAGCTCCACTTGTCCTGAAGGTACTGTATATCTATTTAAGATGGGATGGCTTCTTGCACTGCTTAAATAAAATATTTTACTCTCGCCTGGATAACTAAAAGCTTTGAACGTCCCAAGCTGGAGGAGACCTCCATGAAGTACGGCGTATTACCGAATACTGTAGTAACTGGAAGGTTAGGGAGGTGGAGCATGTAAGATCAGAGATCTCCCCCAAAGAACACAAAGACCTGGGACAGGGGATCTCCCCCGTACAATAAAAATCTATCCCTCACTATTTGATCAATAGAAGATTATGAAAAATATATACATTTGCATAGCAGTAAGTGAAGGTGAGTGCATTTTACATTCAACACACAACATGCTTTTTTGTGAGGGAGAAAAGTATAGATCTTTATTATTTACATTTCTATCTTCTTTCATCCAACTAACTCAAGGCGCTGTGCATCTATCTCCTCTTCTCCCTTTGACCTTCACAGCAACCCAGAGAAGTAGGACAGGTTAAGAGAGTGTGACTAGCCCAAGCACACCCATTGAACTGCAGCTCAGTGGCAACTGCAACCACATCCCCTAAGACATGCTCCAACACCCCAACTCAACATGTCATACTATTGCTCTATTATAACAATTAAAAGACACTTCTAATAAATAAAATCAAAAATATACAACTTTGATTCCCCAAAGAAATATTCAGGAGACATAAGTGAGGAGGAAAATAAAGAATTATTAATATTTTTATAGCCAACAAGGATAGTATAGGATGGGGTGAGATGTTGCATGAGGAAGGAAACACTGTAACTTTACCTAACCCATCCATCGCAGCCATGTACTAAGCCAGTGTTGGCAAATTTATGGCACAGGTGCCAAAGGTGGCACTCGGAGCCCTTTCTGTGGGCACCTGACATCGCACTTTTACAGCTACCTGTATTCAGGTTAAATTGCTGTCACTTTGCAAAAAATTAGTGGGGTTTGAATCACAGTTTGGGCACTCGGTCTCTAAAACGTTTGCCATCACTGTACTAGGCTGACATGCCAGTGGAGCTAATGGGATTCGTAATCCACTCCATTGGAAAAAGTGCAGGCAAGTTGTTTGAAGTATTCCCAGGTGCAAGTCTGTTGCCTGCATACCAGTTGCTGTTCCATCTGTGCATCTCTGTAACTTTTCAGAAGGGGCAATGGCCACTGAGCTGTGATACTTCCAGACTGGGTTGGGCACAGCAGACACCCTTCCAAATGTTGGTAACTGCAAAATCCATCACCTTGTCCCTCTCTCTTCGGTAAGAGCATGAGTTGTTTCTGTTTTTGAATGAATAGCTGACCCATTTTGAGGAGGTGTGTGTGTGTGTGTGTGTGTGTGTGTGTGTGTGTGTGTGTGTGTGTGTGTGTGTGTGTGTGTGTGTGTGTGTGTGTGTGTGTGTGTGTGTTTGCACACATGGATTGTGACATCCCTTGGAAGGTTTCTTTACAGCAAGAAGGCATATTGCTAACTTTAATCCATGAGTGGTTTCCCAGATGTTGTTGGAGGGTTTAGGGTTAGGGTTAGGGTTAGGCCTCCATCCTTGCCTGCCACAGCTACTTTTGACGAATGGTGGAGTTTAAAGCCAGCGGTGGCTTTAATCAAAGCAGAACTGGCACTTGGCTGTTGTCATTTGGTGAAATGGGTAGCATGTGGCTGTGTCACAGGCTGTCCCCCATGGCTAAAAAAAGCTGACTGTGAACTTCCATTTTCTGGGAGAAAAGAGCTGAGAGCCGTTGTCTTCCTGGTGCTGGTTGGGCATCCTGGAGGAATGTGGCCTAGTGCTAGACTAATAAGACAGCATCTTTGTGGTAAACTGAGGCTGGAGAACTTGGGGGGCTTCCAGTGGGGGTGGGATCTGGAGCTTGAACATGTTGCTTTGGAGAGGCCGTGCTGGCTGGGGGATTCTGGTAGCTGTAGTCAAAAGAGCAACTATCCCAAGCGTAGCATCCTTCTGCAGCTCCCATCCACTCCATGATGAGATCAGTGCTGGAGGACGTTGGGCTTTTTGGACTTCCATTCTTAGACTACCTCCCCACTTGCAAGAGCTGCTGCCCAACAACAGAGGGAAGGCCTCCCACATGCTTGACTGAGATGGTAAAGGGCTTATATTTTCACATTCTTGGAATGTAAGAAGCAAAAAAAAAAGTCTTGCCCTTGTTCACAAGGCTCCTGCTTTTCCAGAGAAGCATTAAAGCCAAAAGAGAGCAACTCACATTTTTGCCCCTCCTCCCCATCCACTATGCCCTCTTCCCCCGAGTGAATGCTGATCTCCTGCCAGCAACAAGGTGTGTCTTGTCTGGCTCTCAGCTTCTGAGTTCCTACTCCCAGGCTGCCTGCCGCCTGGCCTGCCCGCCAGTGGCTCCCCTGAGGTGATTCCCGCTTGTTGCAACGTCTCACACCAGCGCCGCCTAGCTCTGCTCAGCTACTCTTTCCCTGGGATGAAGCAGAGGAGCAGACGAGGCCCTGCTTGTGAATCACGGGGCAGGTGTGTTGGTTGTGTGAGCTTTGACAGACAGGGAGGGGAGGGGAGAGGGAAAATATCTTAAGCACCCATA
The DNA here is from genome assembly GCA_029282475.1 of Phrynocephalus forsythii. NCBI lineage: Eukaryota > Metazoa > Chordata > Lepidosauria > Squamata > Agamidae > Phrynocephalus > Phrynocephalus forsythii. The sequence continues at coordinate 158,691,064 of JAPFRF010000002.1, read as the reverse complement.
TCTTCCAAACTGTGCCCTTGTAAAGAACACATGGATTAATGGAGACAACGGAGCCTCCTAGCTTTGTGGGTCTAATGTCAGAGAAATCGAGTAGGAGGAGTGCTGAAGAGGAGCAAACACTTGATTCCTAATGTGTGGCAACAAATTATATAACTCTGGATCTCCCCATATTCTCTGCACACCACATGCCTCTGCATTCACAAACATGGTAACACAAAGGATGCCCCCCCCACTCCCAAGACACCAGGCAGCTACAACCCATAGGACAGGAGGAGATGTCTTGTGTGGGCTCGACCACTTGAGAAGTGGGATTCCCAGATTATTGAGAGGGCTGCTTGGCTGCCTCTCCTGGCTGCTTGCGTACTGTTATCAATTCAGGGAGTGCACCTCCGAGGCACACCTATATTGAAAATCCTGTGGGAATGTCTTCTAGCTGTGCCTATTTGCAAGTGAAATCAAGGTCTGCGGGCTCCTTTTGGCAAATCTCGGACATCGCTGTGGCCTGACGTTGAAAGCAGACAAAAGGCAACAGTCTTTCCTGGGTTGACAGCCACTGGTGCTCTCAGGAGTGAAATTGCAAATCAACACACACACACCTGCCGCCTTAAATCTCACACTACAATATTTCAATGCTGCTGTCTCAAGCTGAACACTTCCTGATATTTCTCCCATAGTCCTTGTTGAAAATCTGAACAGTGGATGGTTCTCAGAGGTGAACCAGGCAGAGCCTGATAGGTAAGGAATGTACAAAATACACAGTCAGTGCCAAGGAGACTTGGTTGCTCAGGCAGGGTCATAGCCCAGACATGTAATCTGTGTAAAAGTTACTACTTCCTATTTATGAAGGTCCGGTCTGGACAGTTAGGGGCCAGGCCCTGGAGAAAGATATTCTCTCAGCGTCAGTTTTGATGATGCACCACATAGGCTAGAAAAAAGCACATATTTACTGACACGTTATATCACACCCTGTGGTGTCATGGTACATCTTGAAGCATAGATGTTCATTTTCACAGTCAACATCTGTACCCTGCAAGGAATGTCAAAAATGCAAGCAGTTGGATCAAACTGTATTCAAAAATTAATTCTAACATTTTGTCTTTCTTTTTGTCTTTTGTAAAGCTAATGGATCTTAATTGCTATTTAAGGTAAAAACATTCTCACTTATTATGCAATACATCAGAGAGAGCTTGCAACAATACAGTGTTCTTGGGAAAATCAATTTTTCGCCCAAATTACTGTGAAAATCCATTTTTCGCCCAAATTACAATTAAACTCAAGGGGAACAGAGAAGCGTTAAAGTGGGGGCAGGTGATCCATGCTACTCTGGAAGACCCAGGGCTTCAACTCCTGGTTCCTCTACACCACTGGAAGCTCCTGACAATCCCAAAAGTCATTTCAAGAAGCAGGTCAAACACTTTTTTGTGACCTTGAGGCAGCTTAACATGTTGGATTTAGGTTCAGGGGCTATGGGACCTAACCCTTACTGTGGAAATTTTTGAGTTTTGTAATTTCACACTAAAAATAGCCAGTTTTTCAAGTGGCCACATAAAAGTTGCCATCCAGATCTGCAGCACAGGATTGTGGTCCTCCTGATGTTGGCCTAGTCATTGGCCAATATGTCAATGCAGTGGATAGAACCTGAGGTATGGCCTAGAAATCAACAGGGCTTAGAGTGTACAACTATTCCCCACCCTTGCAGAGTTTGAAAGTCCCGTGTCTTACTCTGTCTTCACTGCTGGCCTACTATAACTAAGTTGCATGTAATGGAGCAAACACCGGTGACTTAATAGTAAAGGCATGCCCCCTCCTATGTGAATGGCCTGGGGGACAGAAAGGCGCAAGGGCCTCCTAAGAAAGGAAACCAGTTCCTTGTTGATCTTTGAAGATCTGGACACCTTTTAAAAATGTTGGGTGGTCTCGTTTTCCACACAGGGAGCAAAAACCCAAGATGCTAATCTTGCTCTTGACCACAGCCTGTGCCTTTGGCTGATGGGGGAAAAAATGAATGGACTTTGAAGTTGCTCAGAATCAGATGCGAATATTTATCAAAGCATCTTTTAAATGAGTTATGTTTTGGAGAGTCAAGTGTGATCTCCTGCTTGCCAAAAACATTATGAGTGTTCCCAAGCTGCCAGCAGAGCTCACATACGTAAAGTAAAGCTGGATTTCGCCCCCCAACAGCCAAAACTGAACACGCGAGACACAGATATGGGATAAACATGGGGCCAGATTTATTAAACAACAACACACAAACATTGGGTCAAACCAACATAAAACCAATAGAGGAGGGGGCAGATGTAGTGCAGGAATTTCTGGGTCCGTCACCGCACAGAGCAAGCTTTCTATGCCCCGTGACCGCCCACTAGGCTGCCTACCTCAGCCTGCAGCCCCCTCCTCAAATTGTCCAGGAATAGTGTTAAGCCAGCATCGGAGAGGTGCACCCCGTCTGATCTGTACAGCTCCACCATCTTGGTGTTAATAGCTGTGTGGCCCGCAACCGATCCTCCCGTACGCAGGACGTGATGGCTAGCCTCACGGTTCAAACACCTGCGATCTCGGTTGATAGGTACCTCAGCTCCTGCCGCGTCACAACGCCTCGGTACAACTGTGGACCATATCACCTTCGAACCCGGGTACTGGGTCTTCCAAGTTGTCAGATCTCTGGTGATTTCCATGATCAAGGATATACCCATCTGCTTCCCGAGGTCATTACCACCGGCATGGGTGAGGAGAATATCTGGTGCTCTCCCTTCAGCTAGCTGTAATGCCATGGGCAGGACATCTGCCCACCTCAGGCCATGCCGGTCCCTCCACTCAACGATGGCGAAGGCCCCCAGGCTGAGCTGCGATCCCCAGGCAGATCGGGTTGCGAAGCGGGCTGTCCAGTAAATGAAACTGTGTCCAATGATCAGGATGTGCATCCTCTGTCTGGTGACATAAAAAACTGGAAGAAAGCAGAGGGAGAGAGGGGAGAAAGGATGGGGCAGGTATGACCACTCACAGAGTAGGCAAGGGGCGCACATACACCTTATAGCACTGGGATCTCCAGCGGCCGATTGACTGTATCCTGGCCGGGTCGTAGCCCAGTGATGCTGCCGTTGATGTGGCGCCTATCTGGAAAGAATGTGTTCCGAAGCGGGCGCCGGGGACGCCAACCCTCGCCAGGGCCGCCGATTTGATCTTCCAGAATTGGTACCTGGTGAGAGGCACACCATCCTGGTGGCAAAACAGATAGCCATCCCGATCCCCCTAAGGCGTAGGTACTCCCTCGTCAGCCGCACTGGGCAAATCTTCTTGACATGACATGGTCCCAACTCAAGCAAAGCCCCCTTACCCTCCTGGTCCATCTTCGATCTGTGGATCCTCAACAACAGGCCCCTACAGCTCACCTCCACATCCAACACTTGAAGGCCCAGCTTGGATTTGTCCCCTTTGCCACCCGCCACCAGCTCCCCTATTCTCAAAGCTGAGAAAAAGGCCACCGCTGAGGCCACTCTGAAAAGGGCCTGCTCAAAGACATCCTTACAAACCCCTGGCCACACATCCACCAAGCGCTTCATGATCTCAGGAGTGATGGGTGCCCTGTCATCACCCCACATGCACCTCTCCCTACCATAGCCCTCCACCATCTTCCGAACCCTGAAGTCTGTGGATGTGTCCCAGCAACCCTTTGCCTTTTCTTGGAATGCCAGTGCAGCCAATTTCCCCTGTATTGACCTCGACGCCAACCCTTTTCTGTACAGTTAAACCACAAACTGTTGATGGTGCTCCACTGGCACTGGCCACTGGGGCCATAATTCCACACCCTCCCAGAAAGCCTCGAACTCCCTGACTACCACATTGTAGCCTCTCCTCGTCCATGGGGCCAAGGCCAGGCCCTATGGCCCGGGCAGCCTCCCTTCTCCAATCGCCCACACTGCTTCCGGTAGCTCGTCTGGGTGGGGGTGTGCTCCTGGTGCCAGTTCCCTGAACCTGTCGATCTGGTGGCGGGAAAGGGCATCAGCCAGGCTGTTATCAAATCCTGGAATGTGCTTAGCATGGACAACAATGTTAAACTGTAATGTTCTCAATATGAATGCCCTTACCAGCCGCATGACCCATTCTGACTTCGCAGACAAGTTGTTTATGATGTGTACCACTGACATGTTATCACACCAGCAAGTCACAGAGGAGTTGGCCCACGACTCTGCCCACAGCCAAAGGGCACCCAAAATGGGAAAGAACTCTAGAAAGGTTAAATCTCTTGTTATGCCCCTACGATGCCAACTTTCGGTCCAAGAACTGTGGGCCCATCTCCCCCTGAAATAAATCCTGTAGCCCACCACCCCGGCTGCATCTATGTGTACTTGGAATTCTCCTCGTAGTAGGATTTCAGACCACCAGAATGACACCCTGTTGTAGTCCTGGAGAAACCTAAGCCAAACCTCTATATGGGCTTGACCAGACCACGCATGGCATCACATAGATGCCTGCAGAATGCGCAGCCAGGGGCTATGACCCTGAAGGCAAAATTGAGGTGACCCACGATTTCCTGCAGTTCCCTGAGTGTGACTTTTTTGGCATTCTTCAAACCCCTTAGGTGCTGTTTGAGATTCTCCACTTGGGGGGGGGAGCCTGGATGACTGCTGCCATGTGTCTAGCTCAATCCTCAGGAACATCAGCACTGAAGCAGGGCCCTCCATTTTTCCTCCGCCAGCGGGACACCCAATTCGTTTGCCAGGTCTTGGAAGGTGGACAGCAGTCTCTGACACCTGCCTGAACCCTTCTGACCACAGAAAATAAAATCATCCAAGTAATGAGCTGCGGTAGACATCCCCATGGTGTTTCTGAGTTTCCATTTGAAGAAGGTGCTAAAGCATTCAAAAGCTGCACATGACACCAAACAGCCGAATGGGAGGGACCTATCCATATAATATGCTCCCTCGAACTGGAAACCCAGGAGTTCCACATCCCCAGGGTGCACTGGCAACAGGCAAAAAGCGGACTTTATATCACATTTTGCCATCTCCGCCCCGAGCCCGCAGGATCTAATCATGCAGACAGCCGTGTCGAATCACGTGTAGCGAACAGTAGATAACTCTTGTGGGATTGCATCATTAATGGACACCCCTCTGGGAATGATAGGTGGTGAATTAACCTGAACTCGCCAGGTGTCTTTTTAGAGACCAGCCCGAGGGGGGAGATCCTAAGGTTTGGAATGGGGGTGTTCAAACGGCCCCAGGACTCTGCCCTCTTGCACCTCCTTGTTGATTTTTTTGCCTGGCTACCCCTTCCATGCCCTTCAGGGATTTGAGATTGTGTGCTGACCTAGGCCTTCTATCAAAATGGCGGCTGCTACCCTGTCTGGATAGGCCTCCAGCCACCAGCTGAGGACTGGGACTCTAATTGGACTGGGGCCCTTTCGAATTTGAATTGCCCCCACCCCCCTGGTTGGATCTGCCGTGGGCACCTTGGTCCCTATTTTGCCCCCTGTTGGGCCTAGATCTGGCACAGGTGACCGCTGTGGGGGGAACCACAGATTGAGCATTTGTGCTTAATTTTTCACAACTTCCTCCCGCACCCCCCAGTCCCATTGAAGTCCCACCAAACCAGGTGGGGTTGAACCACCTGCCCAGTGTTGCCGCAGGGTGTGTTGCTGGAAGGGGGCTTCCTAATAAGGTGGCCGCTATCAAAACGGTCACCCGTTGCTGGTGGTGAGGGGGTCATGAGTTGGAGCCATAGATACGTAAGGGAAACATCCCAGAGGAGGGTAGGGTTGAGGGCTGCCCTCTTCCTGAATTGTTCATCACACATGAGCCACGTGTGGCCAGGAAAATCCACATGTGCCTTGTAAATCAAATCCTGGTATTGTATGAGGGCTGGTGCCCGCCAAGGTTGTACCCTGGTAATAACCAACATGTAAATGGAGTATGCCGGGAGCCAGTTCTGCCAATTCTGCTAGAGCTTCCTTTTTAAGCGCCTTTCCTTATCTTTCTCATCCTCCTTTCCCCCATCCTTGTATTCCACCTCAGTGATTAGAAGGCTGGATATGTCCACATATTTGCCCCTCAGGATACGATCCCTGGTTGAAGGTGCCAGGTGGCCGCCTATCGGGAGGGCCTGATTTCCACAAGGGATGGTGTGCACTGGCATGCCAGTCATGTCCACGTACATTGGCCTGGGGTAGGCCCCATATGTTGGCATCTGGCACAAGGGCCCAGCTCCCGGTCCCATCGGTGCTGGCCATCCCACCCATCCTGGGAATTGCTGAGGGACTGGCTGTCCAGCCTGGCTAGGCTGCTGGGGCAGGGCATTAGGCTGGTGGACAGGGGGATTAGGCTGCTGAGCTGGATAGTTGGGTTGCTGAGCCAGGGGGTTGTACTGTTGGGCTGTGGGATTCATTTGTTGTGCTGGGTTGTTAGCCTGCGGGACCATGAGATTGGGCTGCTGTATAGGAGGGTATATCAGGGGTTGGGAGCTACCAGGCCACCCCACTGCTTGCTGCTGCGGTCCTGCCCTGGGCATACTGGGTATCCCCTGTCCCCCCACCACGCCAGCAATGCCCATCGATAGATGTCCCATCCCCGAAGTGCTGGCCGCAGCCTGGTGCCCCAAGGCGTCTTGGGTTCCTGTCCCCCCTAGGTGATTGGTTGCCCCTTGAAAGCGTGGGGCGTTATCCCAAGGCCACACACCCATACCCGTGTTAGGCAACTGAGCCTGGGGGAACTCACCCGGTCCGCTGCTCGGCCCTGGAGCTTCAGGCTCTGTGGGTTCCTGGGCGTCATGGTTGACTTGCGCCTCCTGCACGGCCGGCTCCTCCTCCACAGCCTTTTGCTCCTGGCCTTGGTTCGTGGTCACGGCTGCCTCCTCATTTGGCCGGCTGCGGCCTCCCGTCTCTTCAAGCGCTGTTAAATGAGAGGAAAGTTCTTCCACTAGTTCTCTAATCCTGGCTTTTTTGCGTGATCTGCAGCTGCGACCCGTCTGCCTTTCCTGGCTGGAGCTCCCCTCTGCGTCAATCCCGCCACCTCTTGCCTGCTCAAAAGCATCTACCCTTGTGCTTAAGCGCTTCAACGCTGTGAGATTGTCGTCACCTGAATTGGACTCAGGGGGGGATCTCTGGGGAACGGGGGCCCTGTTAGCTGGGCGCTTGCCCTTAGACTTGGGGTTCCTATTAGGGGGGGCATAGCAGCCAGTTCACAATAAGCCTCAGTGCTCAGGTACTGTCCCCACTATCGTACACCCGGGTGCCTGGTTGATGATCCCGGTTCCTCTAGCTCAACAACCCTGGGTGGAGGCCTCTAGTGCCTCTTCAGCCTGGGTGCACCCTGTCCCGCCTAGCCCACTTCCGGGAGTCAAGCCCCCCACCGTCGGGGCGAGTGCAGCTCAGCTCCTCTGCCCCCACGGTCCTCGCCCAGCACCCACCCCCACGGTACCGCCGAGGCCCTATGGCATGCGCATCTCAGCTCCTCCCCCTCCCACGTGTTCCCACCGGTGCCTTTCCAACCCCCCCGCAGGGCCGCCAGGGCCCTGCGCCTGCTGCCTTCGGCCTCCCACCGTCTGTCCCCGTCGGCCGCTGCTGGATGGTTCTTCAGTGCTGAGCTCCCCATGGTCGCTCCGCCTCGCCGCAGCTGCTGCCCGTCGCCACTCATGGCCGACGCTTCACTCTCCATCGTCGAAGGCCGCCGCTGCTGTCCTCCGCCACCGTAGGCCGCCGCTGCTGGTCCCCACTGCCGCAGGCCACCGCTGCAGGCTGCCGCCGCTGGTCTCTACTGCTGGTAGCGGACACCACTGGTCTCCGCCGCCAAAGGCCGCACTGCTGGTCTCTGCCGCCGAAGGCCGCCGCCGCTAAAAACCGCCACCGCCGCTCTCCGCAGCCGCTGATCTCCGCCGCTGCTTCTCGCTGCCACTGTCGCACACGGTTCTTCAGCCACAGCTCCAGACATCCTCATCCATCGGCGCTGGCAGGAAGAAGAGGCCGGGAAGGGCGGGAGCGCCTTTAAATAGCAGGAACTCTCGCAATACCCCCGGCCTCGCGAGACTTCAACTTCTCATCTCGCGTGAGTTCGGCCAGGGGGGAACGGGCCCCACCTGCCGATGCCGGCAGCGGAGCGATTACATTGTGCTGCTGACAGATGAGTATTTCCTCTTAGACAATTTATATTACGTGGTGGTTTTCCCCATCACCTAGTATTATAGAGGCATTCCCTTCCTGTGCTGTTTCTTCATTCCTTTCAAAAAGCCAAAAGGAAAATGTTGGTGCTTCCTCTGTTTGGCACTGAGTCAGCATTGAAAATCTGGACTATCCACTTTTATCTTCTTCCTCGTTGAGTGCCATGTCCTTGTAGAATGTTGGCGATCAACAGCATAATCTGATTTTTCTCCAAAGTTGTTCTAAATAGAGATGCTGTGCCAACTGCAAACCATTGGCTTAAATTCTTAACTCAGAATGTTCTTCAACGCCCCAGGCCATGCTTCCCATCTATTTTTCCTTGAAGGATAACCTGTAGTAGATTATATTTGTTATTGCACATTATGTGACTGGAATATTGCAATTTTCTTCTCTTTATGGTGTTGAGAATTCTAGCTTTTTATTCATACATCGCAATATGGCCACATTAGTGACTCTGGCTGTCCAAGGTATCTTCAGAATTCCTCTGTATGTCCATATCTCAAATGCTTCCAGCTTCTTGCATAGTGCGTCTATAAGGGTCCACGTTAGAGATGGGCACGGAACGAACATTTTTTCGTTTCCGTTACCATTTGTCGTTTCCGTTACGCAACAAAATTACAAACGAAAATTGTGATGAAAATGAAATGAAATGAACAGAACCACAAAAATTGATGTCATTACATTTCGTTTCCATTAATGGCGACGCGCAATGAAATGAGCTGTTTTAAATGTTAAAAAACGCCCTGGACATCCATAAAAACGCAGCAATAATTATTTATATTGTCTGATAATACCTACCAGGGGGGTTGGGGTCCTTAAAACATTTGTTTTAGTCTTCTCCCATCACGATGTATTTTTCTCTTCCCTTTAAAATGGATGTCGCCACCAGCCACAAAATGGAGGCAAGCCATGTGATGGGATCATGTTCAACCAATAGCATGCCCAGGTTGCAGACTGGGCGGGCAGGTCTGGCAGCCACAGAGGGCATAAAAAGGTCTGGCAGCCCCCGTCCTCCTTGCAGTCTCTGGTGGGAGTTAGGGTGGGATTGCTGTCTCTGCTGCGACTCTAGCTTCAGTTCTGCAGTCTCCCTGTGTGCATGCGTGCTGCGTACCTCTTGGTGAGTACCCTTTCTTGCCCCGCAGTACAGTCACTCTGCGGCTGCCTTGCACCCTGGGCAACGCCCGCCACTGCCTTTGCAGCCTCCCTGCATACCTAGTATATACTGTGTCTCTGCCAGCATCCATTTTTTTAGTGTTTTCCCTCTGGTCTGGGGCGTTGGGGGATGCCTGCGCATGGAAATGCTTTAAAAATCGCACAAAAAGTGGGTAGAAACGACAAAGGAAAAAACAAAAAATGGTAACGAAATTTTTCAAAAATTTCACGATAAACGGAAATGAACTGAAACAGACCTCTCAACGACAAACGAAAAACTGAAACGCCATTTTTCTGTTTCGTGCCCATCTCTAGTCCATGTTTCAACACCATAGGGAAGTTTATAAATACATAAGATCGAAGTATTCGGGCACAAAGTATGATAGATAAGTCTCAGTTTGTCAAGACTCTCCTCATTTTCTGGAATGAATTTCTAGCTTGTTCAATTCTACAACAAATTTCGCATGAAAAATCCGCTGTTATTCCAGTTATCCACTTTTATGTTCTGATAGAAAGAGGCAATTGCCTTAGAATTGCCCATCCCATCACTAATGGAAGGAAAATGTATGCTCGAGTCTTTAAAGGATTCCCTTCTATAACAACCTATGTAAAGTACCTATGGTAAGCATCATATAACACACTGTTCCCTGACTCATCTGCTTCACCTTCTCTTCCCAAGCCAGCAACCAAGTAGTGCATCTGAACAGCTCAGATTTTTGTTGGACGCAACCATACTTGATATGGTTACTCGTAACAAGGTGATTGCTGACAATGGCTTGAAATCAATTAGTTGACTAACATCTATTGGCCTCACTCCCTTTCTGTGCAGTGCCGTCTCTCTCCCAGACACTGATTGGGACTTCAGAATGGCGAGGAACCTATGAGACAGAGGGAGGTGATGGCTCATTGGACTGAATATTACAGAGGCGAATATTGCCCTCACTTGGCCATGCTAAACATGATGGGAAGCTGTCCATGGCAGTTAATGAGCTTCTTGTGGCTGCTAATGGCAGTTAATGAGGAAAGTCCATGCCCTGCTTTGGATATGAAGGAGGTAGGAGCCCAAGTTCTTGAAATAAGTCTCTTCCTGCCTCTACCCACAACAGCCGTATACAAGGGTGCAGTGTAAATCATATGTGGTCCTATAATCTGGGGCATCTGATATGGGCCTATCCCTTCTATCTACTACAGTTCTCTTGGCTATATTCCATATTGTTCCATAGGGCAATGCCCACAGGAAAGAGTGCATGAGGATGCAGCCTGGGTAAGAGATACTGGTAAAAATTAGATGCTTCACTTTACACAGAGCTTTACCAATAGCACAAAGCTTCCATAAGAAGATAAGAAAATGAGAACACTGTTGTATCAGGCCAAGGACCAATCTTGTCCAGCTTTCTGTATCTCACAGTGCCACCCCACCCGCCCACCCCATGCCTCTTTGGAGCATATGAGACAACTAGAGACCTAACTCCTCAAACCACTCCCCTGCATCTGGCACTTTGAGGTCCTCTCTTTTTAAGCCTTGAGATAACATGTGTCCCCATCATGGCTTGTAACCTGCATTGAATTTCTCCTCAAGAAATTTGTCCAATCCCCCTTTAAAGGCGTCTAGGCCAAGTGCCATCAAAATATCCTGTGGTGATTCTATAGCATTAACAACACACTGGGTAAAGAAATATTTTCTTTTACCCGTTCTTGCTCTCCCTCCCAACCCTCCACTTGAGTGAATGACCCCTGGTTCTATTAGTATGTGTGAGGGGAGAGAGCTTCCCGCTATCCACTTTATCCATCCCCTGCATAATTTTGTACATCTCAACCATGCCCCCCCCCTCAGAGGCCTTTTTTCAAGACTAAAAAAGTCCCAAACACTGTAGCCTTTCCTCATAAGAGAAGTGCCCCAGCCCAGAAAATGTTTTAATCACTCTCTTCTGCACTTTTTCCAATTCCATTATGCCTTTTTTTTTGAAAGGTGGTAACCAGAAGTATATTCAAAACTCCCAGTGCAGCCTTACCATTTTTTTTTTTTTTGCACAATGGCATTATAATATTGGTTGTTTTATTTTCAGTCCCCCTTTTAATGATCCCTAGCATGGAATCGGGCTTCTTCACCACTGCCACACACTGGGTTGACACTTTCATCGGGCTGTCCACCACCAGCACACCAATATCTCTTTCCTGATCCATCATGGACAGCACAGAACCCATTAGTTGTTAAGTAATGCTTTGATTTTTTTAGCCCCAACATGCAATAGTTTACATTTTCTTACATTGAAACACATTTGCCATTTTGCTGCCCATTCCCCACATTTGGAAAGATCCTTCTGGAGCAATTCACAATCCTTTCTGGTCTTCACTACCCAGAAAAATTCTATGTCATCTGCAAGCTTAGCCACCTCACTGCTTATCCAGGTTTCCAGGTCATTTATGAACATGGTGGAAAAGCACTGGTCCCAGGACAGATCCCTGGGGCATGCCATTTTTACCTCTCTCCCTTCTGAAAATTGCCTAGTGACACCTACTCTCAGTTTCCTGTTTCTCAACCATTCTCAATCCATAGGAGGACCTTCCATCTTATCCATTGACAGTGGAGTTTTCTCAGCAGCCTTTGGAAAGGGACAGTGTCAGATGCTGTCTGAAAATCCAAATAGACAATATCCACTGGTTCCCCTGCATCCACATGCCTGTTGACCTTTTCAAAGAATTCTAAACAGTTTGGGAGACAAGACTTACCCTTACAGAAGCCAGGCTGATTTTCTCTCAGCAAGGCTTGTTCTTCTATGTCTGTGAAGATTTTCAGTCATCTAAGTAAGGTTATCTGGAAGTTGAGTTGTGGCAATGTGAGGGTTCGTCTTCCGGATACCGGGGTTCCGATTGAAAATAAATATTGTCCAGTAGACATGGGCACGACTTGGCGAAATTCTTGTTTTCGTTTCTGTTCATCGTTTCCGTTACGCAACAGAAACGGAAACGACAATTACTCCGCCAAAACTCAAACTCGAACTGAAAAAAGAAAAATTGGGTCTGATTTGTCGTTGTCGTTCCTGGCGTCGCACAGCGATCGCGCGATGCCAAGCGCAAGCGGCACAGAAAAAAAGTTTTAAAAATTTAAAAAAAAAAACCAATTCCCGGCCAAAAAAGCAGGCGAAAATATGCCTGCCTGAGTGAGGGCACCTACCAGAGGGGTGGTTTCTGGGGTGGGGGTCCCCGGCCTCCCCCCTCCTGTCCTGGGCTGCTCTGGTGGGGGGCATCCTCGTCGTCTCACCAACTCGCGCCATGCAGTGCGGGCGGGGGATCCAAAATGGGGCGACCGCAATATTTATTTTGAAATCGTGGTCCAAAAACACACCAAAGCACCACAGAAACATGCGAAAATAGCTATTTTAAAACTGCCTGAATTTTTACAGTAGCAGCAGTGGGTTTTTCTTGCAACAAAATGTCTCCATTGATTTTATTTTATTTTATTTTTATTTTTATTTTTTTATACCTGCACAATGATGGGCTGGCCATGGGAGTGGACCATGCAAATTTTTGGAGCCATTCCACCAATTGCATGGCCACGTGGCCAGGTTTTGACCGAGACTTCTGGGATGTGCCAGTCGGGCATAAAAAGCCCACTAACCCTAGCCCGAACCCGAACCCGAACCCGAACCCATATGCCAGTACACTGTCCTTCTTAGTGGGTCAGAGAGGCACCCAGAGGTGCACCCCAGTAACTCACCCTAACCTTACCCGTAACCCTAACCCTAGCCCTTGCGCTAACCCTAACCCTAAGCCAGATCTGTGTACTCGCATTGCACTACAGCAAGTACACTTCCCTTCTTAGTGAGCCAGAGGGCGCCCATAGGGGTCCTCTCTCACTTTGTTCCTCCTCCTCCCCATCCCCAACCCAAGTGCACCGTATGCCAGGCAGTGAGTCACAGAGGCACCTGAAAGAGAGGTGCCTCTGCCTGCCACTGCAACTTGGTATGCATATCCAATTGGCTATGCATACCCTTTTGTAGTAGGAGGCACCCACCCCAGAGAGGCCTCCAGGAGCCCGCTTTCCCTTCATGGTGCACTCCACCCCAGAGCCTCCAGGAGCCCGCCCCCTTCATGGTGGGCCAGAGGAGGCATCCACCCCAGAGAGGTGCCTCCAGGAGCCCACTTTCCCTTCATAGCGGACCAGAGGAGGCACCCACCCCAGAGAGGTGCCTCCAGGAGCCCACTACCCCCCCAAACCAGTACTAACAACAGACGAAAAAATGACAAACGAAATGACAAATTTTTGAAAAATTTCGCGACAAACGGAAACGAGCCAAAACAGGCCGGCTCCGACACACGACAACTCGAAACGTAATTTTTCCTGGTCGTGCCCATCTCTATTGTCCAGTCTTTCAGTAACATTTTCTAATAAACTTTTATTAACAGTATTAAACTCTTGAGTTGGTGGGTTTATGTTCATGGCTTGTTTGTTACTTTCAACAATAATTTCAGACAGAAACAGATTGCCAACAGGGCTCAAACTTGGAGGTTTACATGTTTCCTCAGATACATTTATTAATGAAGAGTTCCCCGTCCTAGGCATTGGCTCCCACAGCATGGTGGCGAGACCACTGTGCCACTGGATTCTCTCTCTCTCTCTTAGAATAGGTTTGCCTCTTCCTCTCTTCACTAAGACATTGGCTGGCCATTGCAAAGCCTTCACATCTACTACCCAAGTCCAATCTTTCTCTACCTGCACCTCAAAGTTCTCCTCCTTTTCCTTTCATCCTAACGTCTGTGTGCCAATGTCCCTCCACGATCGTTTTTCCTCCTCCTTTCCTCACTCCTCTCGCACCTCTCTCCTCTCGCGGACATCTCTCACGCCCCAGCTGTCATCTGTCATTCCTATCCCTGCAACACTACCTATTTCTTCTCCTACCCAAAATACTTGTTTCTCTTTCCCTTCAGCCTGATCTTGTTTTTCTTCACCTTCTGCTCCTTTCTCTAAACTGATATTTTCTGAATCCTTCTGCTGTTCTTTTCTCTTTCATTGAAAGACGGCGCACACTCCGTTTTCTCTTCTTTCTGCACTCCTTCCTCACAGGCAACTGGACTTACTTTCTTGAGAGATTGAAATGTTTCACTACTCATCCAAGCAGCTTTGTCAGTCTCTGGCGAAGAGCTTGGATGAGTAGGGAAATGTTTCGAGCTCACAAGAAAATATGTCCAATTGCTGTGACTCAAATTTCAGCTTGTTTTTCAATGTTTTTAAAATTTTATCTTAGGTGAGGCTTTCCATCTTCCCTGGAACAGATGTTAGGCTCACCAGCCTGTTGTTTCCCAGGTCTCCCTCCCTTCCTTTTTAATAATTTGTGTGACATCTGCTACCCTCCAGTCTTTTGATACTGTGGCAATTTTTAGGGACAAGTTGCATATTTTAGTTAAGAGGCACACAACTTCATTTCTCAGTTCCTTGATAAACCTAGGATGAATGCTATGTGGGCCCAGTGACTTATTGATCCTCAGTATATCAATTAGATCTAACACATTCTGTCTTTTAACTTGTATTTGATTCAGTTCTTTACTCAGGATGGGCTGTTTGGGCCATGGAATCTATCCAAGGCCTTCTGTCATGCAGACTGTTGCAAAGAAATCATTTTAATTTCTCTGCAATCTCCAAATTCCCCTTTACCTTTGGATCCATTGGATGCAGTTTTTGGTCTGTTGCTTATGTTCACTTACCTTCTCTTGTTCTAGCACTGAACCCCACTCCCATACTCCTGTTACCCAAATATAGCTTCACAATTCTCTCAGTGTGGCTGAAACCCATGAAAGCATATGAACAATATGAGCCATGTAACTGATCTTCTACCACATTAACATTTCTGTACGCATTTAAGATCACAGAGGGAAAGCCAAAAGTAACTTCTCCCTTTAGTCTAAAAAAGTTGATCACGGTAATTTATGTTGTACCGTTAATACGTGCTTGATAATACTTTTTGGTCCTCCTCCTCCTCCTTCTTCTTCATGACTTCAGGACACGTTGACAAATGCCAACCTTTGGAGTCCACTGGCAAAAATGAGACAAATGAAATTACCTGACTATTAAAGTAGGCACCATCATAATCATTCTGCACAGTCCAAGTGATGCTTTCTCCATAAAAACCATATTGCATGTCTGCATTCTGTTGATTTTCACTCAAAACAAAAAAGGTTGCAAATCTGTTCCTTTCGCTATCTTGCCAGATCCTTCCCTGCTACTTCTTCCTCTGTGTTTTGGAGGTGATTGGGTAGGATGGGCAGGATTGCAACCTCTCAATGTAGTAGGACTGTAACTCTAGTCAGCCCTACCCAGAGTAGCCATTATGGAGGGATTATAGGTGGTCTGAAATTGTCTCATCTTGCTCTGCATGATTAGATGTTTTTATAATATGAAGCTACAGTGACCCACCACCACCACCTATCGCCAGGGTTAGGAACCCGACCCAACCCGCAATAATTGATAATACGCGATATATTGATGCAGGTCAGGTCAGGCCTGGGGCACCTAGCTGGGAGCTCTTCTACTTACCCCCAGCCTGGTGCTGCCCCAAACGGGCCTGTGAGGGCCTTCCCAAGCCTTCTGGAGGCCCCAAAAGGGCCTCCCTGCAAACCGGAAGTGACTTCTGGTAAACTGGAAGTCATTTCCGGGTTGCTGATAATCATTTCTGAGGCCTCTGACAGGCCTAGAAAAGCCGTAGGAGGCCTCAGATATGATTTTTTTTTGTGACCCAGAAGCGACGTTTGGTTTGCAGGGAGGCACAGGAAGGCCCTTGCAGGCCTGTTCGGGGCAGCGCCACTCCTAGGGTAAGTAAGGGAGGCCTGAAACAGGCCTTCCCCCCCTTACTCCAGGGGGCATTTTTTCATATACTGTTGTTCTGCAATACAGCGGGACTGCACTATATGAACCGTGAATAGGCAGGGGACCACTGTATTATTTTCCATTCTAACCTGTTGTGCCCAATTTCATGGCTAAATTGGTCTACTCTTACATTTTTTTAAAAAAATAAGAATGATTAAGCCCAGTGTTAATCTTAAACATAGACTTGGAAAAGTTTCTACCCTTTTTAGGTTTTGATCTCTCTCTCTCTCTCTCTCTCTCTCTCTCTCTCTCTCTCTCTCTCTCTCTCTCTCTCTCTCTCTCTCTCTCTCACTCTCTCTCTCTCTCACTCACTTTCCCTTTGAAATGGAAGCAAACTTCCTGGATGAAGTTGCAAGCTTTCCCTTGCCTTCTTGCTGTAAGTGGAATGGTTTGTGTGCAATTGTATCAATTCTCTACAGTCAGCAAAAGGAAGGGAACAACATATGATGTTAGGAGGTTCCCTTTTAATTCAGTGATACTGCCAAGGCTCTTCTGCCTAGTCTGGATGAAACGAAATAAAATCATGAAACATACATAGAGGTCACAAAAAAGTGATTGATGAAACAGGCTAAGAAGATCACTGTGCTCAAGAACCAGCTTCCCCACCCCCTCAAGGAATGGGATGGAGGGAAATATTACATTTTGACATGAAATTATTACAGGAAACTCTTTGGCTGGATCCCAGCTAGAGCCGACCCACTAAGATAGATGTGTGTGACTCAATATTTTACCATCTGTGTATGTTATAGTATCATTGCAAAGCACCTGAAACATGGTGCTATGCTGAGAGATCTGTTGGCACACACATACTCCACCCCATGCACCTAGGCAACCTCATATACAGATTCAGAAAGCTTTTGGATTGAAGCATCAAACCAGAATTTGGACTACATCCTCCCCCAACCCCAAAACAGCATGGCTAATGTCTGTGGTAGCTGAGGATTCTGGGAATTAGAATCCAACAAAAGAACCTTTCCAAGGGTGTCCTACTGACACTGAAACCAAGAGCTCTCCACTTGGCCAAGCAGGTCCGACCCCTGGCTGAATCAGTGGATCAGCTCCAGAGGGTGATAAAGCTGAGCCTTTCCTAGGACGGCCTAAGACTGGCAAAGAATCTACTGCTCCGCCTGCACCAATTAATTAGCACGGAGCTCCTGCCAAAACCTAAAAGAGAGCAAGATAATTCTAAGCTTGCAATCTCACTACACCTTTTGCCTTTCTGTGGTTAATGGCCTTGATCAACCAACCAACAAAAAACAGCTGCCTTCTACTGTTTTCATGTTTTTTTAGTGGAGAATTTATCCCAGGCTTGGTTTTGCCACCTCCAGGTGAGAAAGAAGTTCATATCACACACCTGGGCAGTCATAGCCAGTCAAAGTAGACTGTCCAATAGGCCAGTGTTGGCGAGCTCTCAACAGCCCAGGTGTTTTGGACTACCACTCCCACAGTCCTTTGCCATTGGCAGTACAGGCTTGGAATTCTGGGAGTTGTGGTCCAAAACATCTGAAGTGCCAAAGGTGCCACCACTGTGCTAGTCTATCTGGCCCTAGCTTGGTGGGAGAAGGCTAGCTAGGCATGGAGGTGGTAGTTTTCCTGTAACAATAGATAGTGAGTGGGTTTTGGAGAAGGTTTAAAGACAAATGCACACACAACATTAGGGGAGACAAAAAGACAAAGCAAGGAGCTGCTGTTCACCCTCAGGATGGAACAAAAACACAATGGTGGAAATCCTGTTGCTTAGCACAATTCAAAATGTAATTTTGGGGCTCTTCCTCCTCTGTAAACAAACAGTCTGTGCCATGATTCTCAGAGTGTGTATGCACACTGGCTTGGTGTGTGTCCCCATGTACCCCAGAACTGTGTCTGGGATACTTTGTTTACCAGCATGCAATGGAGCCAAGATGTACTTCAGCATCTTTCAGCCATTGGCTCTTTTGCATACTTTCAAGGGGGTAAAAAGATAGTCTGTGATTTGAACTGAGGAAAGGGGAAATCAAAAGTAATGCAGTAACTGTAAACTGAATTTCTAGCACCAAAACAAAGAGTGTGTGTCTGTTGATTCCCCAAAATAAATTGTAAAATCTCCCTAGAAAGGGCTCAGACTGAGCTAACTGCAGTGTGTGTGTGTGTGTGTGTGTGTGTGTGTGTGTGTGTGTGTGTGTGTGTGTGTGTGTGTGTGTGTGTGTGTGTGTGTGTGTGTGTGTTGTTTGTGTGTGTGTGTGTGTGTGTGTGTGTGTGTGAAAAGAGAGAGAGAGAGAGAGAGAGATTCTCTCAGTTTACCAAACATTAAAACAAAATATCATTACACTCTTAGAAATTAATGTTCTCTACCGAGAAAATCCCGCAAAGGTTTGCCATAAGTCAAAATTGACATGACGGCACCCACCCTTCTTCCATTCTGGCATTGTTTTTGGACAGCTGTCTCTCATAGCAAAAAGGGAAAAGAAAAGAAAAAGAAAAAGAAAAAAGTGAATGTTGCACAAACAGAAGAGATATGGAAGTCAAGAAGGAGGACAAAAGAAAAGCATTGTAGGACAAATGAAATTTCAACAACCAGAAAAGGAAATGGAGCTGTGCTGGATCTTAATTAGAAAAGAGGGAGAGCAATAACAACAAAAAGTAATTAAGAAGTGTCACCACATATGATATGAGGATGCATTGATCAATAATATTTTATTTATCATAACATTGCATCAGTGTCAGGCATCCAATTCAGATGAAAATATTTCTGGTTGGTCAGAACCAGCTTGGGCCACCTAGAGTGCTCCAGCCCACAAAAATATACTTTGCAGGTGCAAGTCGCTGTTGCAATGTGTTGAAAAAGAAATCTGTATTGCCTCTTATGATGTTTCTGAGTCAGACCTCTGGGCCATCTATCTAGCTCTGTTGTTCAAACCTTGGTTGGGTCAAGCCTTGGCCCAATTTCATACAAAGAACTTGTTCTATCACTGGGTGAAGGCTGCACCATGCCTTGCTTTCCCCTGTAGTCACCACTCCTTCACTAATGAAGTATAGACTTGAAAGGCTCTTGGTGTGGTTGATATTTAATACTCACTACAGTCTTTTAACCAGGAGCAAACAACTTGTAGCCATCCAGATGTTGTTGAACTACAACTTCCAACAGTTATTGCCAATCAAGTCAAGAGTGAGAGGTGATGGGAGCTACAGTCCAGAAATATCTGGAGAAGCTCATGGTCTAAAGTAGTGGTTCCCAATCTTGGGTCCCCAGAAGTTCTTGGACAGGAGAAGGTGAAGGCCTCTGGGAGTTTTAGTCTAACAACATCTGAATACCCAAAGTTATGAACCCTGGTATAGAATGAAGAAGTGAATTATGGAATCCTAAAGGGAAAAAACTATTGCTGTTCACTTTCATGAGATTTGTTATTATTGTATTTATATCATACCTTTCTTTGTGGAACTCAAGGCAAAGGTTCTCCGATAAATCTCCCAATCAGACTGTATCCAGACTTGCTTAGCTACTGAAAGCTGGCTTCTTTATCACCCTTCAGACCTAAAAAATATTATGTACTGCAATACAGAAGACACATAAGATCGAAGGAAGGAAGGAAGGAAGTGTGGTGATGAAAAGTGTGGCATGTCTTGCTGCATGCTAACACCTGCACTGCTAGTGTTTTCTTCATCTGTATTAGTTCAGTAACAATCTGTTATAAGTGGGGAAACCTGGGTGATCATTCCCACTCATGATTGTGCATTGCCAGCCTGTTGTAAAAGTCTGCTTATTGCTTCTCCCCTTCTGCCACATGTGAAACTATGCCCAAAACTGTAATGTTAGTAGCAAGAGAGAGATTGATTTTTTTGCTTCTTGACTATTGATATAAATCATTACCATGTTGTTGTCTATGGCTGCATTGCAAGACGTTCAGAGTAACCAATCTGATGATGACATTGACTACCTATTGCCACTGCTTCACCAAACCTGTACATGCTCTTGACTAATGAAATTTGTACTACCACTATTGGCCAACTGGGACCAGCTGTTTTGCACTAGTGGCAGAAGGGGAAGCACAAAGATTGAACCCGGTTTAAGCCATAAAACTAGAAGCACTTTAAGATTATTTGGAAGGTTCAAATAATAACAAATATTCCAGAAGTTTTTTAATTGATACTCAGTCTATATTATAGACTGTGGGTCCTCTGATGGCAATTTTAGTGTAATGATTTCAGTGTGAGGTTTTTATTATTGTTTTAATTATTTATTAATATTTTATGTTTTAACTGTTTTAATTCTTTTGAATGTAAGCTGCCCAGAGACCTTTGGGTAGTGGGTGGCATATACGTTGTATAAATAAATAAATAAATAAATAAATAAATAAATAAATAAATAAATAAATAAATATCCAGCTATACACTTAAAATCCCTGGCAGGAAAAGCCTTGTGAAATGGTCACAGCCAAAGTACGGTTGAACATGTGAACAACTAGTACTGGCTTCCCCTCTCTTCATATCTGTTTCTGTGCCTGTGTCTAGCGGTTCATGCAGAGGTCATAGATTTCACAGGTTCCTATCTAACTGTATTTTTAATGGGGTTACACAAAATTCACAGATTTGAGAAATCAAAGATGGAAATAGCAGATGCTCAGAGGAACCTTGCAAGAAACAAAACCTAAAGGATACAAAGTCTCTCTAAGTTCTGTTTGGTATAAATTATAATATATCCCTTTAAAAATACTGTACAAAAATACCACCAACAGTACGTCATCATCATACTTCTGTGTGAATGCGCAGTCAAACATTTCTTAAGCATTTGAAGATTTTGCTCTGGTAATAAAGTTTATTTCTGCAAAGCTTGCCTTCATCACATTTTATGTGCCAAATTTGTGGGTGTGGTTTGAATTAGCAGATGTTCACCAGTACTGTGAACAGATCCCATTTGTTGTACTTGGACTGGAATTGGATTGCGCAGCTTTTGAAAACCAGGACTTTTTCTACCTGAAGTCTACAGCAGAAATACAAAATATTTATAGTAAAGATGTAGGATTCAGAATTTAGTTTAGATGGCTCCAGACATAGTAATTGATGCTCAACAGAAGAGATTTTTAAAACATTTTCTCGCTGGAACTGAAATTTTAGTCTTCTTCAGGAGTAAAACCTTGTTTTAAACTAGTAATAATGTTAGTATTAATGTAGTCATAAAGGTCTTACAACTGTGAAAAACAATTCTGTAAGTCTGCAGGAACAAATAATGTAGGAGATATTTGTTATTTTCATCTATATTATGCTGAAGAATAGTTTCAAATGTTTTAAAATTGTATATGCCAACCAATGGTAGATATTTAAGTTGGTATTTTGGGATCTTCGGTTTATAAATATCATAGTTCAACTGAGAGGATTTAAGGCAGTGGTTCTCAACCTGTGGGTCCCCAGATGTTCCTGGACTGCAACTCCCATAAGCCTCCACCACTCGCTGTACTGGAAGGGATTTCTGGGAGTTGCAGTCCAGGAACATCTGGAGACCCACAGATTGAGAACCACTGATTTAAGGCTTAGTTAGGCCTAGCTTCACCCATGCTTCCTGTTCAACAAGAAATCTCCCAGCTGGTACTGTAACAGGAAGCTTGGGTGGAATTAGGCCTAGCTTAGCCCCACAGGTTTCCAGTGGAGGTTTTTTCTCCCAGGTGTATCACATACAGCTGTTTAAGGGAGTACAGTTCCCAGACTGGAGAATTATCTTGTAGTATAGAAGATCCCAAAGTCTCATCTCTAACGATTAGTCTAGTCAGTGGTAGTCCATCAACACTCTTGACTTTCTACCAATGTAGAATGAGTTTGGTGGTAGTAAACTGAATATTCTTGAGATATGTTTGTTTTCCATGTTACTAATATTTGTGCATGTTTCTCAAAAACATGTTTGTGCTCCATTGCCTAGAGCAGTAATGGCAAACCTTTTAGAGACCAAGTGCCCAAACTGCAATTCAAAACCCACTAATATTTTTTTTTTTTGCAAAGTGCCAATACAATAATTTAACCTGTATACAGGTGGCTATGAAGGGGCAATGTTGGGTGCCCACAGAAAGGGCTCCGATTGCCACCTTTGGCACCCATGCCATAGGTTTGCCATCACTGGCCTAGAGCATATGTGTGCACATTTAGGAATTGTATGGAGTTTCCTGGCCATAATGCATTGCAAAATTGCTAGTATGCTGATTTCCAGCAACAAATCCCATTTCTTTCTACATTTACGTTGGGAAGGTACAGAGAAGTTACCTCTACTTAAAAAAAATACTTGCTGGAATTGGACCTAACGCCTCAGCCATCACCAGTGCCAAGAATATGCCTTTAGGCATGTGATCAGTTTGTAGCCTTGAAGTACTCAACACAGCAAAATTTGACTTGTTTTCTGGATGTTTGTATAGTGTGATGAATCCAATGCCTGTTAGAAAGATGGGCCTACACAATACTTTGTTTAATGTCCTCAGTATTTCACAATCCACATATATTTGAGCTGACTGTTGCCATCTGCTGGTGATGGGATGATTAAACCTGATGATTTTGAAAGGTGTATGTTAGCTGGTAGATAATGTAGGTGTGACAGGGAGAATCCCTCTAAGTTAAATCTGAGCAGATAATGTTTGTCATGGGGAAGAAGACAGTCTGCAAACTCCATTCTTTGTGCTAAAAAAATGTGGCTCTTTCTAAAATAAATAAATAAATTGTTCCCACCAATTCTTCATGTAAAATTGTTCTAGAGAAAACCTTTAGTCCCAATTTAGCCATTGCAGTCATGATATATATCAGGCCTGCCCAACAGGTAGCCCGCGGGCTAACAGTAGCCCACGAAGGGTTCAAAAGTAGCCCACCAGCCACCAATAAAAAAGTGAGGGGATAAGTTCTCCACCCCATCCTCCCCCAACCCAAGGACCACCACTGCCCCAGCAAAGTTCTGGGTCTGCCAACCCACTGTCTCAGCCGAGCGGGGCAGTTCAAGGGCTATGGCATGGTCCCCTGTTTCCCCCACACACTGGCCAGATGATTGAGCGGGTGCAAGGGAAGTGTGTGCATGATCAGCCTTCCCATGGGAATGCATTGAAAATCAATCCATTCCAGAGGGAATGGATTTCAATGCATGCCTATGGGAAACTGCTGCTCTACTTACAATTTTTTTTACTTACGAACATCTGCTTGGAATGGATAAATTTCATAAGTAGAGGTATTAGTGTAGTAGCCCTCAGGCACTTTGGACCAGAAAAAGTAGACCTCAGCCTGTTCAAAGTTGGACAGCCCTGATATATATTTATATGCATAATGTTGGTCTTGTATAGACATTAGAAATTAAAGGTCAAGCTGTGGGCCTCTTTTTGTGAAGCCTCCTCTCATTTGTGCTTTGTGTTTACCTTAAAAGTAAACTCAAGGCAAAAAGACAACAGATGCTTGAAGCCAAAGATGCATGAGATTATTATCTTGCACGCAGCAGGATGAGTTGATCGACTCTGTAGAAGCAGGTTTTGGAAACCTCTAGTCAGAGCTATCAGTGAAAGAGGAAAATGGAGAGAGCTGCCACTGCTGCTTTCATCAGACAAATCCATTTGGGGAAAGCTTGTCCAAGTGTGGAATTTGCAGATTGGGGAAAGCATAGGGAAACAATACTCTAAATAAATAAGTAAAATAAAAAAACACAATCTTGTATGTGTGTGGACAGAGAGAGGAGGAGAAATGAAAACTTTTCTTTCTTTCTTTCTTTCTTTCTTTCTTTCTTTCTTTCTTTCTTTCTTTCTTTCTTTCTTTCTTTCTTTCTTTCTTTCTTTCTTTTGTCCACTAAAGTGTGAGAGCCAGAAGGAGTTCTATGAAATCCTGCTTGCTTATCTGTTTCACTTCATGCTAGTTCACAGCTGTCTCTTTCTTTAATTTATTGCCTTCCTAACAAGACCACCACCACCCAGGGAGTCCTCCAAGATAATCTCAAGCCATAAAGTATCACTCAGGCCTCTGTGATACCACCTTATCATGCATCCTGTTTTATTGAACTGCCTAATGAGAAAGCCACAAGCCCACACCCAAATGTGGAAGGGTTACTGCTCTTACTCTGAATGGGCTTCCTGACTGGGTCATCCATATACAGTAGCTATTCAGATCTGGGTCTATACTGACTTAATGAAGGTAAGGGAGTGTATCATAGTGTAAGTGAGCTATTTAAGAATGGTGGACAAACCACCACCACCACCACCACAACAACAACAACAAATGTAAGAACTTGTCCAGACTGGCCATTTTGGATGTGGGGTGGATTGGGCTACAAAGGGGCCATTGAGGTTGGGGAGAAGGAGTGCCATGCTGTCAGGCATGCTCCTCCTGTCTGAATAAGCAAACAACCTCTTGTAGTAGAGTTGGAAGAGACCTCAAGGGTCATCCAGTCCAACCTCCTGCCACAATGAAGGTTCAGGGGAAACAAAATTATTTTGTACATCTGTCCCTCTGTCAGTGCCCTTCCATTTTCTCCCTCCCTCCCTGCTTCCCTTTCCTTATTCTCCAACCACTTTCTCTCATGCTCTCACTAAGAGGCTGCTGTCTTTTGACTAGAATGAGTGTGCCAAAAAGAATGCATGTCCTACTGCTGGCCAGAAAGGTGTCTGACAGCTCTTCAAGGAGAAGGATGAAATTTCAAAACTGAAATGCAGACAGAGACTCCACCCCCCCCGATCCAAACTGTGCCCTCAAGGACCCATATACTATAATTATAAGCCAGTGAGGACAGGCTCTAAATCAGACTAAGGGCTAAACTTCATATTTGCAGTCATGACTGAAAAATATCCTCCCCTCCCACCCACCCCGCCGCCATACCTCATATCACAGTCCTGATTTAAAACAAGTGACAGTTTTCATGCAACAGTTCCTTCCCCTGCCCCTAGTCTCCTTTTTGACTCAGGTCTATGCAATTCATAGTTAGGGATGAAGTTCTTTTAATGTTCCACTTGGCTTGCTGGTTCCAAACATTTTCATTCAGCTGAAAACCTTTCATGAGTATTTTAGCCTTATTGAAAACAGATTTG
This sequence comes from Phrynocephalus forsythii, assembly GCA_029282475.1. Lineage (NCBI taxonomy): Eukaryota > Metazoa > Chordata > Lepidosauria > Squamata > Agamidae > Phrynocephalus > Phrynocephalus forsythii. Next base: position 158,665,896 of record JAPFRF010000002.1, on the reverse strand, counting down.
TTTAAAAAGCAAAACAAAAAAATCAAAACAATCTCTCCCACCACATTGTGACTTCTGGTGTATTTTCTCACTCTGTGGGTTTTCCAATGCATGAAGAGTTTGGGTGAGTGGATGTTATATCTCCCGAGCGTCCACGAGAATTCCAGCCCCTCATCTCGCACCCTCCCAAGGCAATCTTTGGAAAACAAGAATATGCCATTTCTACTTCTTAGCATCTTGGTTTTCCCTAAAACTATGATGGAGATCTATTTTATTTTATTTTTCTGATACAGTGGTACCTTGTATAAAGGAATTAATTCGTTCCAAATGAAATTATGTTAAGCAAATTTTCCTTGATACAAATTTCCCATAGGAATGCATTGAAAACTGAGTAATCCCTAATTGCAGCCATTTTTATGTTGTATGGATTTGCCCTATAGATTATTCTATTAAACAAATTTCCCCTATCTCCAGATTTTTTATGTTGTACAGATTTTATGTTATGCAAACCGTTTGTTATACAAGGGTCCACTGTACATTATTTGGCAGGGAGAAAAAAGTATGTACTCCGATGGGGGGGGGGGAGAAGCAATTGATTTGTGAGGGCAATTATTAATTCATCTGTTTTTAGCCTCTTTAAAGAAAAAATGTAAATGTAAAGTAGCTGAAACTCCAGGACATTGGTTATAGCTCCTCAAATAACAATGTTTTAAAATACGGTCCTTGTAGATTTAGTTCTGTGTGAATTCTTCAACCAAATCGGACTCTGGGGAATTAAAAGACCTCACCTGCCTGGATGAAAGTTACAATTATTATTTTTTCCATTGGAGTGATTAAAACCCAGCACATATTGTTATTTGCCGTCAAGTCAGAACCAACTTCTAGCGACCCTGATAGAGCTTTCAAGGTAACTGAGTTCACAGTGGTAAACCCAGGCTTGGTACATGTCATGATGATTTCCATAGGATGATTGTATGGATGATCCAAGCATATATTACCTATAATCTTAAACCCTAAACCTAAGGCTAAACCCCAGTCCCTGAACCTAACCCTATAATGCTTTACTTCTTCCTAGCCCTTGGACCAGCCAGCTGCTCTTCTCACCCTTTGTTGCACACCGCCCGGGGGTCGCCTTCTCTGATGCCATACCAGTCCATGCAGGAGCTTAACCATCCCAGCCCCACCTCCTCAGGCAGTTGGCCATTCAGTGGTAGCGTGAGGAGAATTCCTTTCCCACTTCCTCACCCGAGTGGTCTTCTTCTGAAGGAAGTCAGGTCAGGTCAGCCTAGCTTTGTGCCTACCTTTAACACTGTTCTTTAAAATATACACAGTGACATCCACAAAGCACTCTATGTGTTGTCCTGTTCCAGCAAACGACAATCAGTTCTAAAAGAAATTAAAAGGCTGCGCTTTTCAAGGGTTCTAGGAGTTACACCCTTTGTCGGGGAAGCTCTATTAAAATGTTTTCCACAAGGCATTAAAAGCATGTTTGAGTCTCAATCCTGCATTAATATGGAAGATGAACTGAAGGCATTTTCTAAACAATGTAAGTTTTGCATTGATGTTCCTACCTGTGAAAGCACCCATCCAACTGGAGTGGAACATGCAATCTAGATGTGTTAAGAAGAACTGTTCTCTTGATGTTGGTCAAGGCTGTCAACCACTGATATTCAGAAACATCCTGGAGGTAATCCCAGGGTAGCCTCAAGTTTAGTTGAAAGTTGCAAACCTACACCCAGTTGTCCTGAATTCAACAAGGAATTCTGAAAAGACAGATATAGACTATGAACAGTCGGCCAAGGTATTTTTTAATTTTATAGGATTCAGTGCTTGAACATTACTTTTAAAATTATTTATTTATTTGTTTCCTCAACTTGTAGTGCACAGCAGGATCTGGGTGGTTTGCAACAATAAATTCAATTGAATAATATGTAATACAGTGCAAACATATAAACAAATATACAATATATCAACAAATAATTAGTCCCCTGCCACAAGCAAACCTGACTTTAAGTACAAATAAACAGTTAAACAACTTATAATTCCACGTCAGCATTATTAAAAGACCATTTATAACCAAAGCCTTCAAGTAGTTAATTATGACGATAGTTGCAGGTTTTTTAAACATCAGGTTTTTAACTTACTTGTTATTTAAAAGTAAAAATAGACTACAGACTGCTGGGCTGTGATATAAAATGCAGGGAAGGAATGGGCCCCCACATCCTGATAGCTATGAAGGCAAGTAAAATCCAATTATACCAATCTAGTTAGTTTTTGGAAAATGGAATTAATTACATGTAAAGCATTTGTAATGAGTTACTTCCAAACTAAGTTTTCTTTCTTAAGCGATGGTTACAGAGCTCTTTGCATTCTTGCTCTCTGTTCCTAATTGGCCCATTAATGTAGCCTGACATCCCTATGCACTGCAGAGCAGCTAAAATTAGTAAATGAGTGGCTTGCCTACATGACAAAAACCAACAGAACTTAAAAAGGGACCCGGTGTTTGCTTAACCCAGTCAGCCAAATCCCAGGACAAACAAAAGCTCTTTTGCTAGACCTAGAAGATGGTTAGAAGATTTAGGCAGATCTCCAAGGGGGGGGGGAATAGTCCGGTCATTGAGACTGCAATACTAAACAGACTTACTTAGAGGGTTAGATTCCCCCAGCATCCAGTGAGGCTTTTTACCAAGTACACATTCTAGAATTTACACCAGTGGTTCTCAACCTGTGGGTCCCCAGATGTTCCTGGACTGCAACTCCCAGAAACCTCTTCTAGCACAGTGAGTGGTGGAGGCTTCTGGGAGTTGTGGTCCAAGAACATCGGGGGACCCACAGGTTGAGAACCAGTGATTTACACCATAAAGCTTGGGGAAAATGCATAGCTCCCAGAATTACCAGCCAGGTTGACCAGGAGCCATGCTGGCTGGGAAATGCTAGGTGTGATCGTCCCAAAAACTCTCTGCTCCTTTCTCTAGGTAGTTCCCCTCTAAACTATATGTAGAAGAACATTGGGTTTCTATAAATCTTTAGCAAAAGGAATTTCCACAATGATCATTGCTTTTATTATGTGCTGTCAAGTCGGAACTGACTTTTATAGGAACCCTAGCAGGGTTTTCGAGGCAGGTGAAATGTTTAATAACAGGCACAAACTGCAGTTCCGCCGTTTGTCCAGGTTCAGCTGTTCGGGCGCACAGCGGTTGCACAGGCGCCTCCGTTTTCTTTGCCTCACTAACTCCAGCAGGCACCCACTGAAAGAGAGCAGCACAGCTTCTGAGCCCTATCGCCTTTGGGCACTGCCTCTGAGTGGGCACCCGCTAGAGGAGGTGGGGCAAAGGAAGCTGAAGTGCCCATGGAACAGCTGTGCAGCTGAACAGCCAAACCTTGCCGATCTGCAGTTCATGCCCATCTTTATAAAGGAGCGGTTTTACTAGTCCCACTCCCCCTGTCAGTGTCCACAGCCAAGCAGGAATTTGAACCCTGTTCTCCAGAGTCCGTCCATTACTCTGACACTACAGCACATTGGAAATTTATGGATCCCAAAAATCTTGGGGTTTTGTTCCAGATCCTGCATCTTTTTGGGGGGTTGGTTGGTTGGTTGGTTGGTTGGTTGGATGGATGGTTGATTGAACACTTCCCTCCCTTTTTGTCCATGTCCAGGTTTACAGTCCAGTTAAAATGAAATCCCACCAAAGTTAGTGGGGTTAGCTTTGGAATAGGCCTGCATAAGAGTATGCTGATGTGCGTTATGGTGAAGAAGATGCAGTTGCCAGTGAGCCAGAGTTGCAAGATATGACATCAAGTGCACCCCCCCCGCAAAAAAAAAAAAAAAAAAAACCTTTACACTTCTGGTTTCTCCATAGATCCAGCTGCAAGATCATCTGGGGTTATGATTTTGCCACAAGCAACGGGATTTGTTCACATGACCGTCATCATCTTTGAAAAAGGCATTTTTGGAGAATTCAGCCCCAAATATTTGTGCTTTGATTCCCCTGGGTGTATGTTTATGTAAAGCATAATGTGAACTTAAGTGCTTTGCCGTGCCCAACCTGTAGCAAGGTTCCTAATAACTTAGAATTGCTGGTTTCCAGGGCAGCAGGAATGTGGGTGGGTAAATTCCCTAAGAGCTGTCCCACCTCTCTTCTTTTCTCTAAATATGTTAATTTAAGAAAAACTGCAGCCTGGGGCAGTGCACCTGAATCTCTCCCTCCCTGGAACCATCAACCATGCAATGCACACAGTTATATTCATTCTTCTCCCTTTATTGTGCCCCCTAATCAGTTGGAGCTGCAATTAACAGGAAGGTTGAGTTCACCTTAACACCGTACATCTGTGAAGACCAGGATATGAAGAAACGGTGGCAACCAACCAAGCTTTGTTGACATTAAAAAAAAGAAAAAGAAAAATGTGCACACAGATGCAGGTTTTCTTTTTGTAAAGCCACTCTGCATTCTAGGGGGTGCTGTTTCGTGGGGCCAATGCCCTGTTTCAAACGTAGTAACAGCCATCAGTGTCCCTGACCCAGTTGGAAGATCACTACTGTAGTTCCTTAGGTGGGGGCAATATATGGTGATGTATTGTCCCAGCTTTAACACCCGCAGAAAGCTCTCTTGCTCTCACGTAATGGGGATTAGGTTGCTGATTTTTAAAATTCTTCTGTGTAGATTGATCCTCATTCAGTACCTTTGCAATGCTTTCCTTTTATAGTACTTTTGTGCCCTTCTGCAGTGTTGAAGACAGTTTGCTGCTGTGTGTGCTGATTTGACAGTACTGGATCAACTGATGTGCTGCGCTCATAAAATCTTGTCTACATTAACATCTCCAGTAATTAGGATTATTTGTGTGTAAGAATATGTTATGCCTCCTATGCCTTTGGCCTAATTCCCACACTCAAGTGTCGGAATGGCTCAAACCCAATCTCGATTGCCTTTCCCAGTATCAGGCTGATGCTGACAAGCCACCTGGACTTTGGAAAGTGAAACACAGACTTCCATGCCTTTGGCCGGAGTGGGCAGAACGTAGAAGGGGATCTCCCGCTAGTTGCCCAATAACCTGCAATAGATTGGCAAGGATTTCTGACTCCTATTTAAACACATCAACAGCACCCGAAAAGGCCTCCCTGATCTCTAAAATGCGGTGTCAGGGTCCTAATCTGTAATAGCTCAATCATGAGATTATCACAATTTCTGATTCAAGGAGGATGGAGATGGCTATCCCCACTCCTCTGATCCACCATTTTGCACCTGGCTCCACCCCTCCGAGCCACAGTTCTGCTTTTGGCCCCAATCTTCTGCAACACCATTTGGCACCTGATTCTAGTTGGCAGAAAGGTTCTAGTGAAGTGGGGGTGGGGAAGACCCTAAAAAACTGGTCAGCTCCTACTAAGCTTTCCTTAGTTGTGGTTTCAGAGTTCCTTTGTGCTGAATTTATTTTATTTTATTTTATTTTATTTTTATATTTATATATTGCCAGATTTTCCCAGACGGGAACTCAGGGCGGTTAACAAGAAAAGCTTACGACAATATAGAAACACAAACAAACAAACAAACAAACAAACAACAACAACAATCGGTTCCACAATATAAGATAAAACAAACATAGCAAACAGTTAGCAGAACCAGATTTAAAAAAAAAACTAAGAGTAACAAGCATCCACTTCTAACATATTTGTTGTCAAGCTAATGCACTGTACAGTTCTTCTTGGGTGAAAAGCAAAAATGGCTGATTTCCAATTTCTTAAGTTGTGGTGCTCAAAGGTCCACCCCCTGTTAACCCCACCCTTTCTAGCTTCACCCACTTAAGCTCTTCCAACTTTCTTCTTCTTGGAGGAAGAAAACTCTTCAAGTTCCATCAACCATTCTCTGTAGGAATATGTATTACCAGATTCTTTTCTATTGACTTTTCAACTGCGGATTCAAAGTGCCAGCAGGAAGATGTAACACTTGGAAGTGTGCTCAAGTTATATGCAAAAAAACCCACTAAAACAAATGGCACATTCTTAAATGTGACCCTGGATACAAATCAGGAGGTTGTAACCAAGCTTTTCATATCATGGGTTATTGATCCACTGTGGCTGTTTGTAAATATTAAAGTGTGTCCTTACATATACCAAATCAACTCCTTACCAGGTCCCATGCTGCCAATTCATAAAACATTTCCCCCTGTTCTTTATGCGACCCATCCATGTTCATGGATGTCTCTTATAAACCCACGGAAAGTACTTCTCAGGAAATAGCATCACCAGCATATTCAGCAGCTGTTCCACCAAAATGCTGAGGAAAAATTTAAAAAACTCTGATTCCACCGTAGGCATGGGTGAGGTGTAAGTGATGCATAAGCCCTGAAAAGGTTCCCTGGATGATATTTCTGGAGCATCTTCTGTCATGTTTCTTTTCTCTTGCTTTTCAAGAGCTGCTCGATATTCAGGAATGACTGATTGGGCTCCAGCTGTTTCTGCCTCTAGCATATCTGGAATGGCCCTGGAGAAAAACAGATTTGTATTGTTTTTATTCTGGCATGGGGTGATTTATTCTGAAAGAGCTGAGAAGGTAGTTCACAGCAGCACAAAGAGATTGGGAGGGGGGGAGAGGAGAGATCTAAGCAAGACTTTGAAACCTATACCACCTTACTCCGACTTTTAAATTGTTTCTACACTACCTGAGTGAAACTTTTAATTTTTCACTTCATTTGCCTTTATTGATTCAGGAAGTCTTCATGCAGACTAAGTACTTCCTGGTTTTCAACTCCCAAGTATCCAGAAGTACCTAGACCAGCTGAACACTTTCTGAATCAATCAAATCATTATCTACCTCTGTCTTTATATTGACATTGATCTAGATATCGATACCAACAATTTAAGATAAAAATGAACATTTTAAACATTACTGTAGTGAGCTTCTAAGCAAGGTGAGGTGAGTTTAAATCAGTGGTTCTCATCCTGTGGGTCCCAAGATGTTCCTGGCCTGCAACTCCCAGAAACCCCTTCCAGCACAGCGAGTGGTGGAGGCTTCTGGGAGTGGTAGTCCAGGAACATCTGGGGACCCACAGGTTGAGAACCACTGGTTTAAATGATTGCAGATATTGAGTGGAAAGCTGCTGGGAGTGTGCCTCTGGTTTTTAGCAGCCACTTGCTCCCACAATTTGGTGTGTGTGTGTGTGTGTGTGTGTGTGTGTGTGTGTGTGTGTGTGTGTGTGTGTGTGTGTGTGTGTGTGTGTGTGTGTGTGTGTGAAATTGTCCTTAAAAATAACTGGGGGGGCCAGGGGGGCCTTGCTGGGCTACAAACATCAGTGTGGGGTTGATTGTGGCCTGCGTGGGCGATGATGTCCATCTCTGCTCTAATCCATGCATTACTGGTATGGTGACATGCCTTCCTTCAAGGTTAGATATTTATTAGTCACAATAATAACCCACCATTTCCCCCAAATAGCTCAAGGCAGAGCAAAAGGCTGTCCTCTGCCCCATTTTATCTTCACAACATCAGCCCTATTGCTGGATGTCAGGCTGAGAGTGAGTGACAGGTCCAAGGTCAGTTTTGTGGCTCTTTGGTGATGAGAACCCAGTTGCCCCCAAGATTTAAGTCCACGCCCTTTTTATCCATTCTATAATAAAGGTAAGTGCTTGGTGTCTGAGTGTGAGAGGGGGGAACAGAGAAAGCAACATGCTAAACAGATTTATTGGCAGGGTGAATATGTGAACAGGCTGCATGGATGTCATCTAGGCCAGTTCAGTAGAAATAACAAAGAACCTCCTGTAGCATCTGCTAAATCTCTAATATCTAACACAGATTAGAATCCCCGCCTTGTCCATAAACATGCACTGAAACAGGTGAGAGAGCAGCTTCTTTCTATCTCAGAAGGTTGCCGAAGGCACTCAGTCTTAAGAGGAGGCTGCAGCTCCACCCACACCACAGAGTTGGTGACAGGTCTGTCGGACTAAATTCCAGGGCTTCCAGATGCAAACCGAGCCACACCTGTCATGCCCTTACAATCTGAACTGCTCCGCGCCTGTTTCTCTAAAGAAATGCCACACTTCCCAAACTCGATTGAGCTTTCTCATGCTGGCCCCAGTCGCCCTGATACCAGAGGCGAAAAACAGGAGAGCACACTTAGGAGCAGCAGGATAGTTTAGGTTGCACCGAATAAGTCATGGAGGTGCTTCAACAGAGGATCATGGCCAGAAGGAATAGCCAGATGGCTGCCATGGCTTGGCCACTACCCTCAGTCTACTACCTGCTTGTCTCACAGTGCCTAATGGTGGGGGCAGCCTGTTTCCCAGAAAGCCACTTTGACCCCATAAGGGTCTCTGGGCTGCCCTGCTACTCTGGTTTGCCCCTCTGGTCCTTGTATGGAAGCAGCTTATTTTGTTGTATGCTGCCTGCCATGGTATTCCCACTGCACCTTCCCAATATGGAGTAGATTGTACCTGTGCAGGGCTTGTGACTATCAAAAAGATTGTGTGGGGTTGGAGTTGAGGTGGGGTTTCGTCCAAGAAAAAGAAAAGAGGACTCTTCAGCAAGAACAGAATCACCATATCCTGGGGTTTGGGGGGGACTGACCTCCGACTTGAAACCAAGAGGTTCAACGCTGCACGTTGTTGGAATATGAGTGTATTAGATGCCACCACAAGCTCTTATGGGCGCTCCTTGTGCCTTCACCTGGACAGCTCTCCCAAAAGAGACCTTCTCTCTAGCTGCAAAGGGCTTGGGTTTAACAAGGCAAGCCTGGGGCCTCTTTTAATGTGACCCAGGCCAGTTTACACCAGTTAAGGATTAGCTTTATATTTTAAAGCTCTTATCTCCCGGTGGCGTTGGCAGTGCAGAATCAAAGTGCTCTTTTGTTTCCTTTTATATGCTGCTAGATAGAGCCAAAGGCATTCTCCTTTAAGGAGACCCACGACAGGGATTGCTATCATGCAGTTTTAAAGACAAACACACATGCCAGCCTCCTCCTCTCTGCCCCCACCCCACCCCCACCCCATAGAGTTGGAAGAGCTACAGTGCAGAATTCAAGGGCTTTGGGTGATCTCCCAGAAAGTTTTTTTAATTTGATCTCTAATGGGATTAACAGCTTCATTAAATTGTAAATCTGCCATGTTACAGCTGTTGTGGGAAAGGGAACTTTCTGAATTGGAGGACTCTTGCAGGTCTGCGTACTACAGCCGCTCAGAGTAGCCTTATAGCTAGATGGGTGGTATAGAAATCCAACAAACAAGCACTCCTGAAAACAGTTTTTCCAAGGGTCTTTTCATTCTAATATATATCCCAGTGTGCAAAACCAATTGAATAGTTGCATTTATTTCCTGGTTTGAGCTCAAGACAGCAATTCTGGGCTCTCCTTTGTCCCACTTTTGCCTTTAGAAGAGGCTGTGGGCCTGTGTGGCATAGGCCAATCTGAGAGACAGTGACTTGACCTCCAAGTACTCAGCAGGTTTCATGGTTCAGCGGGAATTTGAACATGGATCTCTCATGTTTCAGCCCATATTCTGAAAATACTATGCCACAACCAGATGCTGCACCCTTCTCTTTGTGTTGACATCCCAATGCAAAAGAAAGAAAGAAAGAAAGAAAGAAAGAAAGAAAGAAAGAAAGAAAGAAAGAAAGAAAGAAAGAAAGAAAGAAAGAAAGAAAGAAAGAAAGAAGACAAAAACCATTATTTCCCTCCACCGACACCACAAATGATCAAATATTAGAATCAGAAATGTGGACATGAGTCAGAATATTGTTGTTTAGGTGACCATGGAACAACGGTTCATCAAGCCTAGCAACTCTGGCACACTGGGGAAGTGAACTCTCAACCTTTGGTTCTACAGCCAGATGCCTTAGCCACTGCACTATGCAGCCCCTGTCTTGCAATGGTGGCAGAACTGGGCACCACAAGCGGCATGATGACTGCACAAAGGTGAGCCAGCATGAAGAGAAGAACCACTGTGTGGTTGCCCCTCTGCACACAGCTATTCTCCAGGTGGAGTTTGGCCTCTTTTTTCCTAGTCAACATGAGGATGCCAGCAGCAGTCCAGAAATTCTATCAAGAAAGCAATAATCATAGTGGTGCTTCCTTTGGAGTATCCATTTACTTTGGACCCAGTTCTAGAACTAACATTGATTTTTCACTTATTCTCCCCTGAATTGGAGCATTGATCTCAGAGCATCCCGTACAGAATGTCTCAAAAATAAGTCCAGTTAAGTTCCATTGAGTTCATAAAGGTGCTTTTTTTAAACTGCATAAATAGATAGAGAAATAGTGGTAAATTTTGTTTAAGGGACATCATGATGATCCTCATAGCCCGAGCCAGTACAGTACAGAAGACTGTGCATTTAGATGTATGCCAACCAGAGACCAAGCAAGGTATCCAAAATACTGTGCATTAAGGAAGAGGTAAAAATAACTAATCATGTCAAGTCAATTCTGACTTACGGTGATCCATTTCTGGGTTTACCAGGTTTACCATTCCCTTCTCCTGGGGGCGTCTTGGAATTGTGTTTTTGCCCGAAGCCCACACAGTTTCTACTTTCAGGAAGCACTGTGAGGAACCTAACTCCTAACCTCTGACCCCACAGACAGATACCTAAACTATTGAGCTATCCACCAATTTCACAATATATGGTTGGTCACAGCAATGTCTTGCTGCTGGAGGAGGTCTTCCATTTTCCTCATAGCAAATGTGAAGATGGCGACTATACTCAGAAGGAAGTCTGAAAGGAGATGGTGGTCATGTCAGCATTCCTGCAAATTTGGAATTTGCAGCATGTTGACCGAGCAAATCCTGGTTCCAGCTCACACACCAAGGCAGCAGTCCTATGCATGTTCAATTGAGAGTACATCCCATTTAACTCCAATGGATTTCCTCAAAGCAGATAGGCATAGCACTGTGCTGCTGAATCCTTTCTTACAGGCAGTCTCCTACTGCAGAAATGCAGAGAGGAAGGACATTATTACAGCAAGGTCTGCTCTGCTCGGGCAGGCTCCCCTTCTTGCACATGAACCTCCTCATGTTGCAGCCTGGGCAATGTGACTTGTCATGGCTAAACAGTCTACACATTTCAGCGGCTGGACCTCACAAGGATTTCCCATCAAGAAGAATCAGCATGAACACATAAGTTAAAAAGAACAGCTCTTTGCGGAACTGACAAGGGACACAGATGTCCTGAAAAATGTTACCTTTTATACATTTTTTTTAATTTTGTCTTTGTGGAGTCTTACACAAATAATGCCGTATTCTGTTATGCTATACGAAATGAATAACTGGTTGGGAGATTGATCATCCAACCTGTCGTGCGCTAGGAAGCCTACCGGGTCCGAGTGGATGCTTACAATTGGACAAAAGTAAAGGAGTCTGTTTATTATTGTTTTTGCTGCTACCATTAGTAATGGTAGCAATGACAGTCAGAATCTTTTCCTCCCTGAAAAACATGCCAATACCAGAGCAGCGTTTTTCACTGTACTGTATTGTGCAATAGTTCAAAAATGTGCATATTTTAATTTTAGAGAGGGTGTCTTTCATTTTCTGGATAATGTCACCAGCTACTTGATGACACTGCTCCAAAGACAGGGAAATGATTGAAAACGTGTGTATGCCCATATGCAGGGATGCAATACACATCCCATGTGTTTTGTGTCCTGTGTTATGTTAGGGAACAACAAAACAAGCAAATTGGAAAGCATCTTATAAATCACAGCAGTGTTTGAACACAGCTCAAGTAAAGGTGCTTCACTGGCAAGAAAGAAAAAACAGTGAATGACTAATGAAAAAATGTGCAATGCAAGATGAGAGTAGACTTTCCACACGTTGGCTGAAGAAAGGGTTTTACTCTTAAGCAACAAAAACAAACCATTAAGGCAGGCCTCCACTGTCAGGAAGTATAAAACAGTTTTTGAAACTCTGCAGTGACGGCACACAAAACATTTCTGGAAATCGGGGAACCAAGTTTAACGTCCTCATAAAGGAAACTAGCTGAAGGATAAATGTCAAAGGCCAGGAACAGCAATTAGTGGCCTCTTAATGTGGAGTTGAAAACAAATGCCAGATCAGTGATTAATCTTTTCTGGGTGCATTTTGAGAATATGTAATCCAGATCAGCTTCATTTTCAATAAAAGGGATGGAAACAAACAGATAATTATTTTTAGTCCCCACAAAGCAATCATAACTTCAGAGTTGGTAAGTGTGCAGCCAATTTGGCCAGAAGAAAGCACATCCCTCCTGAGCTACTATGGTCAAATATGGTAAAGTATACATTAGACTATCTATCTTGACTCACTTAGAAATTACATTTGCTGCACTTCTTGTGCACGTTTTGGAGATGTTGCTTTTCTCTTTCTCAATTTTTCAAAAAAAAAAGGGGTGTGTTTTGGTTTTTTTTTTTGAACAACACATTCAGTTTTAAAATCATGATTCTGTAGATTCCCTTTATTAATCATCATTTCTGACCACCCTCTCACCATTGGGTTCAGGGCAGCAGTACACGCAGCTGTCCTATTACAAGAAAGGAAAAGAAACTAGTAAGACCTTGTGGTGAAACCAATGCACTGTAAGACCAATGCATTTTAAGTTTTTCTAGAGCTTGAAGAGTCCTGTTTTCAAACTGAGCAGAAGAGTAATAATCCACCAACATCTGGGGAATCAGACTACTCCGCACACATTGGATACAAATCAAGTCCATCCACTCTTGCTCTTCTGCCCTTTTTAAAAAACCAAAACACTGAGGATCCTCATTTCATTCTTTTTCTTCACAGCAAGTCCAGTCCAACTGCCCCCCCCATGGTTTGCTTACCTTGAGATGGTCTATTTCTCTAAGTGTGTTCAAACAATAGGAACTGAGTACATATCATATAGTGTCACAAACTTACAGTGTGATCCAGTATATACCTGTATATCTGTGTGGAATACCATCTCAAAATGAAGTGTGGTGTGTGAAAAATCAGAAAATTGGAGGATCAGCCTTGGTTTGTCCCATAAAATCGTCGGTGAGTGTCCTGACCGTGCGTCAGTGTGTGCCTAAGTACTGTATATACTCGAATATAAGTCTAGTTTTTCAGCCCTAATTTTGGGCTGGAAAAAAAGGGGGGTCAATACTTAAAGCCACTGAGGCAAGTGCTTGGGTCAGTGACTAAAAGTCATTTTAAACATTGTGCACCGCTTCTCCTGCTCCCCCCCCCATGTTGCGGGGGAGCGGCGCACAATGTTTAAAATGACTTTTAGCCACCGAGGGAAGCGTTTGCCTCGGTGGCTAAAAGTCATTATAAACATCACACACGGCTCCCCCGGCTCACAAAGGAGGAGCTGCCAGGCCCTGCTGCATTTCCCACTCTATCTAGACTTATACTCGAGTCAATAAGTTTCCTCATTTTGGGGCGGTTAAATTAGGCGCCTCAACTTATACTCGGGTCGACTTATACTGGAGTATATACAGATAGTTGAGGCTTCCAGGAATCACAATACAGCCCCTGCTGCAGCTGCAAGATCATCATCATCATCATGTTAATGATGACAGGTACCACATTCCCTCTCCATATGGCCATATGGTATGACCCATGAAACCTGGCCACCTGGCTTTATGGTTTTTTGCATTGGAGATGATTTTTCATGACACATGAACTTCTGCCTCCTCCTAAACTTCCCAGATTTGTTTGGGCATGGTCTTGCAATAATTTCTCTTAGGAAAGAGCAAGCTTATATACCCCTATCCTTCTCTCAAAGCAGTTCCCCCTCTAAGCTCTGTTAAGGGGTTGACTGTGTCCTTCAAAATGTAATTTCTATATAACCTCCCATAAAGCTCCATCTTCTCAGCTATTACAAAAACTATTCAATAATTTGGTGCATTATTTTTGTTATGCTGTTCACTTTCCTTTGTTAACCAACAGACAACAGCTTCAGGATTGATACGGAAATGGAAGAGGAACAAACTGGAAGGATTCCAGTCCTAATGCCTCCAAAGAACAAATTGAAAAATCCCTTTGACACCTGAAAATAAATAGAAAACACCAGCATGTATGTTTTGTCAGATGTATGTTGCTTGTCAGATGTAACTCGGTTACACCCTTTTGATGTTTTACTTTCAAACTCTGAGTTACATACAGTGGACCCTTGTATAACAAACAGCTTATATAACATAAAATGTGTACAACATAAAATATTCTGGAGATAGGGAAAATTTGCTTAACAGAATTGCCTATGGGCCAAATCTGTACAACATAAAAATGGGATTACTCCGTTTTCAATGCATTCCTATGGGAAATTTGTATAAAGGAAAATTTGCATAACATAATTTCATTTGGAACGAATTAATTCCTTTATACAAGGTACCACTGTACATTTGTAAGGGGCCTGAGAAACAATTCCATCCTTGATGTTTCATCTTTAAAGTAAAGTTAAACAAGTGGGGGGGGGGAGAGGAAATATCTTCCAAGGTGTTAGGAAAGGCAAACAGAAATAAGCTTTTAAAAACTGAAGAAATCTGGTCTTTTATTTAATATTTGGCCGGGACAATGGATTCCAATGGTTGGAATTACGTAAAGGGGAGGAACAGCATAAACATTTTGCTTTTCTGTAGGTGCGGAGGGAAGAGAGCCAGTGAGAGGCTCTTCATCGGCCCAGCGGGAGGTCACATCCCACACCTCCAGGAGGAATGGCTGTTCTCTTTCGGCCTGCTTGGCAACCGCCTGGTTCTTATCCAACTGCTCCACATCTGAAGGATGCCAGTTTCTCATGGACTGGGCAGCCCACCCTGCAGCATTCCTGAGAATCGTACAATATAATCTTGAGTCAGCAGGGTGGATTAGCCACTTTTCATTGGGCTTGCACTTGTGACCTTAACAGTAGAACTGCAGAAAGCAAAATGCGTTATGCACCTTTGCCATAGCAACCCTTCAAATGTACACATTTTAATGCACTTAAATACACACAACTGAAAACAGCTACCATTTGTTTTAAATTATGTACAAGCCCGTAATTTTTTTTCTTCTGCCTTTTTTTCTGATTATACATATAAATACAAATTAGCTATTCTTCTAAAAAGTGGTTATAATAGCAAATAAATACAAAATAAGATTCTGACCTTTATACTTCATTTGCTGAGGGAAAGGAGGGTTAAACCCATATAAAATGTACAACTAAAATATGTTTTAAAATCTTTTAAAAGGAATAATTCTCTGATTAAAATATTTTTCCTCACTTTTTTTCTGTAGACATAAATAGATTTTTTCAAAATAGATGTGTTTAATTCTCCATTTCATAACATAAATAAGGTCTTCATTGCAAAATATTAAAGTGTCAAGTTGTGTGTGTGTGTGTGTGTGTGTGTGTGTGTTTTCAATTTTTCCTTTTGTCCATTTTTTTTAAAAAAAACCTCACTTTGCTGCTGTGTTAGCGGCACCCGCAGCCCTCCACCACCATATCTTGATAGTTCTTTAGTACCACCTTTTCGTTCTCGTCAAGGTAGAGCATAGAGATGGGGCTCAGTTCTGTCGGCACACAGCAAGCTTTGGGGATTTTGGAGTTCACAGAATTTACCAGAGTCTGAACAATGGCATGGTTGGTGGAGTTCAGGTGATCTGCTAGTGGAAAGGGGCAGTCTCCACGGCAGTGGAAGGCACTATAGCCCGGCGGGGCCACTATCCAGTCATTCCACCCTACGTCGTTGAAGTCCACGTACAAAGGGTGCCTTTTGCAATTGGATTTATGGCGCTTGCGCTCTTTGTGCTTTGCCTGACGTTTCTCTCGCTTGTGGAGAGGATGTCCCTTTCCGTCATTCCCAAAGGTGACCAGCAACGGCCTGATCTGAGACCACCTCGCGTCGTCCGGATGCAACGACCTGCTGATCCGGACGTGTCTCTTGGAGGCACTGCTCTTGTGGTCCAAGTGCACCACCTCAACCACAAAGCCGTGATTGGGTTGTCCGTGTGCAATCCACCGCCTCACGGCCGGCGTTACGTCAAAGGTTTCCCATTTGCTGGCGTTGTGGTGCACCAAGCGGGTGTCCAAGAGTGCAGTGACTGGGTCCTTGGAGGCTTCTCCCTCCGGCTTGATAATGTCATAAATATTAATACGGTGATAAGAGCTGGTATTGCTCACCAAGAGGTCTTGGACTTGCTCCCGGAAAACCTGAAGCTCAGCTGAAGTGATAAATTCCCCATTAGGAATCGAGGTCAAATCAAAGAAGAAACGCCGTAATGTTTTCCCGCTTCTTTCTGGAAGCTGTTCCAAGGATTCTGAGGGAAGGGGGGGGGGAGAAAAAGCACATTCAGTTATTTGGATACTGCAGAGTTAATATTTGAACTAGTCTATTATCACAAATGTTTAAATAACACGAACATATGTTTATATTAAGGAAAAATGTCGCCATTGTCTTTCTGTTTATTTAAGGGCAAGCACATGAAAAATGATGTTATAATGCCCCGTTCGCTGTCCTGCATTGGGATCTCATGGGGATACATTGTGAATTCCAGGTGGTCGTAATAACGGGGAAGAAATGTGAGACATTGCTTTGGAATTCAGAGGCATTAAAGAAATTTTTTAACACTGTGGTTAGCAGGGGCCCAGGGAGAGTAATTAAAAAGTGACTAAGGATCAAGGAACGGCATGGCATTTTTAGATTTCTTTGAGACATGCATGTGCAAGCGTGTGTGTGTGTGTGCGCGCACACACACACACACACAATCACATGCACCCCTTTGTCCAGCCCTCCTCTCAGTCTCTCACAATCTGTTCCCAATGCACTATGCTCTAAGTTTCATGATTGACAAACCTAACTATCTAAAAGCTTGTTTCTTAATTATAGACCACTTTGCAAAGCACACCCAGTCATTTTGCTCAAGAAGGCCCTAAACAAGAAGCATTTGGATGGATCTAAGTTGTTCCTTCAAAAAGAACTCAGCGCCTTGATTTGTGTCTCAGTCCTAAAGGCTTACTGAACTACAGCACCCTATGCTGAAAGCTACCTGCTAAATTCATGGCTGGACTGAGATTTGAATCGAGTCCCCTAGCTTACTCGTCTTCTGCTGGTGGGTTGTGATTCAAACCTGGGATCAAAGAATGGATTGGTTTTTTTGTTTTTTTTTGAGGTGCAGGTTTTACTTCTAACTAAATTTGGCCAAACAAATTACCAAAATTCAACACATTGTCAAGTGCACCATATACTGTAGTATGGATGGAGCATGTACTATTGTAATTAAACATTGTTTGGGCTCAGACGTACTATGCAAACACAAGACATATAGAAAAAGTCAGTAGGAAGAGTAAGGTTTGTCTGGTCTCCTTTTCCAGTTCAGTGTAGAACAGTATTGTTCTACACTGTAGTATGGATGGAGCATGTACTATTGTAATTAAACATCGTTTGGGCTCAGAAGTACTATGCAAACACAAGACATATAGAAAAAAACCAGTAGGAAGAGTAAGGTTTGTCTGGTCTCCTTTTCCAGTTCAGTGTAGAACAGCTTGAGCCTCATAAAACTGCTATATTAGGATAAAAACGAGTGATGTGCCAGTGCTACTCTGCGAATTATACAGTCACACTACATGAAAATATCAACACGTACTCCCTGAAATCTTGTTGCTTCATATAACGTCCCCAACTAGGGTAGTCCCATTCCCATTTGAATCATCAAATCCCCTGCTGACTCAATGAGCCAACTCTAGTTACAACTTACTTAGCTAAGCCACAGGACATCAGCAACTAAGTGTCTACGCTTTCTGACGTTGAGTCCCCTTGATCCGATTGGTCCTTTCTAAGCATGATAAAGCCTGGGTCCAACTCATCAGCCCAATCCTATTGGTATTCACTTAAGTTTGTCACTGGTCACTGGTTGTAATTTCAACCGGTTGTAATTTCAACCGAGGTGTTGGGGCACTGTTCGGTTGTATCACCTGTTCTACTTTTGTATTTGGTTTTTTTTTGTGATGGCTACATGGCTCCTCGACTTGTTTTGCTACAATTAGATGTGTGACTGAGATGCACCATTGTCATTTAGCCACAATTAAATGTGGCAAATTATGCACATCTTGTATGGTTTTCAGTAGGATTCTAGCCATCATTTTTAACAATTATGGTCTAAAGGTGATATCCGTGGCCAAGCATAAGTTTGCTGTAAATTAGTTTAGCAACCACATTGCTATACAGTATTAATATATTGCCTTGGAAGTCCCATTAATGTTACCCGAACTAGATTCCAAGTGAATGAGTTGACAATTACTGTATAGTCAAACTGTTTCTACCAAAGGTATTTCACCCCAAAAAAACTCTTATTATTGTTCAGTGTCTCAAGAATTCATGATATCAGAGTCCGAGTTTGCTTTTTGCAATTTTAATATGAACATCTAAGATAAGTTTCAGTAAAAAAAATTGGATATAAAGTACACAATAGTTAAGTAGCATTATGAACCACAACATGGCAGGTTGTAAATGTTTGCCAAGTTTATGGTAATCTGGTTTACTTTAAAGTGGCTTTAACCTCACTTTTCATCTTTTGCAACAGCCTAACATGTGCTCCCATTAAGATACCCCACAGGGCTAGCCCTGAGGCAAGTGAAGGGAACATGGAAAGAAACAAATGGGCATCATTTCTGGGAGGTTACAGCCTGTGCCTCTGATAGAAAAATGTCTTGGGGTGAAACAACTTTCCCGCAAACATCCCTGTACATGTTCCTAAGTAGCAGAACCACCTCTGAGGAAGCAGAAGGCCTTCCAAAGTCTTCCCCATCGGTTCAAGCCTTCACGATGGTTTCCACCCCTCTCAAGCCCTATGCCTTTCCTCTACTATGCCAACCCTCCACGTCCCAGAGAGCCTTCTTATTTCCTTGTCCTGCCCTTTGCTTGATGTTCTCTCAAAACAAACTGGTCAAGTCACTGCTTTTAGATAGTAACTCCCGGAATCCCCTCAGCCAGCATGACCAGCAGTCCTGAATCCCCAAGCTCTGGCAGTCCTACATCCTTTGTTGTTGTTCTGCAGGTGTTCTGCAGGCCTTCATGATAATCATATATGCTCCTCGCTTCCATCTTGGACCCGTGCCAATGCCCTTCTCTTTGCTCTTTCCTTTCGCAGTCCACTTCCCTCTACACTCCCCTTTCCCATTCCCGCCCTGCCCCTACCTGGTTGTGAGGCACCAGAACAGCTCACCCAATGGCTAGGGAGGGTTCACTAGCACCACAAGCCACAGCCAGGTGGTGTTTACCTCATACTCCATGTGTTTTTAATTCTTGCCCTTTCTACACAGTCGGTGCTTTAATCTGACACCTTTCTAAATGTCCTTAAATCGAGCAAGCAAAACAAAAACATCTCCTAAACTCAACCCCAAGTCTGACATTAAGATATTGATGGGAAAGCACCAGTAATGAGTTAAAGATTCATCCAAATGACACGTGGAATTCTAAATAAACAAAAGGTGATTATTTTATCAGATTTTTAAAAAAGATTTGGGCAGGCACTTTACAGGTGTCCCCATCACCCAGTGATGGAACGGGGAAAGAATTTTGCTTTTAATTATTCCGCTGAGCACCTAATATCAGAATAACATAGGAACTTTACATAGCTTTACCCAAAAGTAAATGCCACTGAATGCACTGGGGTTTCTTCCAACTTACAGACATACAAAGATTCAACAGATGGCCCCCTTATTATCAGTGGAAGTGGTGAGACAAGTTAGTCTTGACAGAAGCTTGGAAAAGTTACTGCTTTGGACTATGAGCTCCAAAATCTCCAGACAGCACTGCCAGGGGGAACGTGGGAGTTG
Organism: Phrynocephalus forsythii; assembly: GCA_029282475.1. Taxonomy (NCBI): domain Eukaryota; kingdom Metazoa; phylum Chordata; class Lepidosauria; order Squamata; family Agamidae; genus Phrynocephalus; species Phrynocephalus forsythii. Next base: position 158,646,199 of record JAPFRF010000002.1, on the reverse strand, counting down.
CCATCCATGGTTTAGTTGTGACTTGCCTATGGTTGTGATCTTATACAGTATATTACACAACTTTCTGGGCCTAACCTGACAGAACTCAGTGGGACCCAGTTTGAAATAGACCTATATAGGACCGTGGGATAAACCATGCTCCAAGAGTTTTCAATGGGACTAATAAGCATGAGCATCCTGGCCTTGCTTCATTATGTTTCATCCCATCCCAGACTCCCTTTACCCAAGCTGATACAATACAATGGACCTGCAGAATGCGCCTCCGTTCTGCTTAATGAGGGTGGCTTCTGGGGCTGAAGCAGTGCCAACTCACACAGCTGTGTTCTCTAGGATCTACAACGGCAGCCCTGGCGTAGTGGTGGAACCACTACCCAACATAGCGCACTTCCTCATGCATGAATCTACATAGGTGACAGGAAATACCAATGATGGCCCTGTTTCAAGCTGGATGAGGAGATAACTTGTTTTAATGCTTAGAGACCTCATTCACCCCAAGGGACTATTTTATCTGATGGGAGGCCATATTCAAGGAAAGCACAAGACCACAGGCACAAAGGTATGACCAAATCTACTACCGTATTTTACCTCATGGAAGGCTCACGACGTGGAATGATTTGTGGAAGGTTCCCCACAGAGGTGTCTTGCTACAGTAGGCACCTCTTCCCCAAATAATTGTTGGGTGGGCCTCATGCCATCTACTGGTAGCACCAGAACCTAAGCCTCTGACTGAACAGGGGTGAAGCCTTAGAAGAGGTGAGTCAAGCTCTCAAAATGGAAGAAACCGCTGTACAAAAGTTGAAAGTGTACCTTATAAGGATGCCTTGGAGAGAAAGGGGGTAGCAAGCTGGGTGGCCCTGGGGGCAGATTGGGAACACACAAGGCTTGGATTAAACCCCACAACCAAATTGCCTCGTGCAATTTTAAATGGTAAAACATGCAATTAAGCCTAGCGTCAAGGAATGAAGATGCCTGTTGTTTAAATTTGTTTTTTTTTTCAACCTAGGGACTACAACAGTGTTGCCATTTCTCCCCAACAGCCAGCCCAGCAATTTAGAATTAGCCCAGTTCTTCTCAAACGTGGTATGTAAACCTTTCTATTCTCGTGCCCTCTAGATGTTTGGATTTCAACTTCTGACCACCTTAGGGATCACGGCCAGTTTTTAGGAATTCTAGGTATGGTAGTTCAACCTATCTGGAGGATGGGAAATGAAGGGAAGGCTTCAATGTAAGACGGATGGCTCCTCACGGTTAAATCTTGAATGATTCTGCCACCATCTCGCACCACACCGATTATCCAAGATGTATAATTGCTCACCTAAATGTTGGAAATGTAAATATGATTGTGGTACTTTTTACCATATGTGGTGGACATGTAAAGAGGCAAAGGCATATTGGAAAATGGTAAAACTATTTTTAGAAAGATGTCTGAAAATTAAGATAGGGCTTAGACCAGAACTTTTCTTATTAAATATAGTAGATATAAATATTTCATATGATCAGAGATATGTACTTCACCATGTAATTGTTGCTGCAAGGATACTGTATGCGAAATTCTGGAAACAACCAAACGTGCCAACAGAGAAGAATTTCCACGAAAAGATAAGAGAATGCATCGAAATCGACAGACTCTCCGGTTTTCTAAAGGGAGACTATGATGAGATTTCTTGGAAAAGATGGCAAGAAGTAACAAACCTATTAGTACTGTGATAATATTTGGCAATCTATCAATATGTTATATTACTATTTTTACTTTGCTTGACATATTCAATGTAAATTTTAAAATTGTATCCCCCCTTTGCTTCCCCCCCTTTTTTCCCCTTACCCCCTCCCTTTCTTCCCCCCCTTAAAAACCCAATAAAATTATTTTTAAAAAAGAATGATTCTGCCACCACAGAACAATGGAGACAGGGCCATCTGTTTTGATGCATACCTTGCAGTGCCTCAAAATCTTCCGTCAAGGTCCCTTTCCTGCATGCCACTAGTGATAACCTAGGAAAAGGCCAAATGCAGTGGCAGCTTGGATTTGGGGAGTCTCACCTGCTTTTCATTTCATAACATTTTTTTAAAATATTCTCAAGCCCTATACTGAACCCAGGACTCAACACCCCCAAGAAACACTGTCCCTTTTCAGACTCCCTCTCAGACTACAACTTCCATTAACCCTAGGAGTGCTGGGAGTGATAAGAACTATAGTCCAAGCAACATCTTGAGAGCCACAGACTGAATAAACTGCTTTTTTCCTCATACAGTTGGTATGTTGTTGGTTTTTCCATTCCCGTGCAATTCTGATTGCTCTGTCCACTTCCTCATCTATTCCCCCCCCCATAAGATATTGGCAGCAGGAAGAAGAAGAAGAAGAAGAAGAAGAAGAAGAAGAAGAAGAAGAAGAAGAAGAAGAAGAAGAAGAAGAAGAAGAAGAAGAAGAAGAAGAAGAAGAAGAAGAAGAAGAAGAAGAAGAAGAAGAAGAAGAAGAAGAAGACAATAAAGAGACAAGACTGCTGGATGTCAACCCAGGAGACTTCAGGTGAAATTCTCCTTTAAGCTGTAAGGGTTCCCCAGAGCAAACTGCTGCTTCGCAGCCTAATATAATCTCCCTCTCTCTTTCTCAGGGCTGCTTTGAGGCTAACAAAGGAAAGTCCCCTGTACACCTTAAACTCCTTCAGAGAAGGTCTAGCTGTACGTGCAGTGATGCAAGGAGATGAACTCCCTAAAAGCCAACCTAGGATCTCCTCTGTAGCTTCAGCATGGATGCTCAGGCTGGCTTAGTCTATGACAATCATAGATGAGTGAAGTTGGAAGGGACCTACATGGCCATTGACTATAACCCCCTGCTCCCATGCAGGAAGACAAATCAAAGGATACCTGCCCAGTGGTGGCCCACGTTTCTCTTGAATGCCTCCAGTGTTGGAGGACTCGCGCCACCTCTGGAGGTCATTGGTTCCGTTGCCGTACTGTTCTAACAGTTAGGAAGTTTTTGCTGATATTCAGCCAAATGCTGGGTTCTCTTAGTTTGAGCCCACTGTTGTGCATCTTGCACTCTCAGATGACTGAGAAGAGATCCTCCTCCTCCTCTGTATGGCAGCCCTTCATATATTTTAAAAAAGTGCTATCCTCATTCTTCTCTTTTCTAGACTAAGCATGCCCAGTTTTTCCGGTCTTTCCTCACAGGGCTTGGTTTCCAGCCCCCTGATCATCCTTGCCACTCTCCCCTGAACTTGTTTCAATTTGTTTGAATCTTTTTTGGAAGGATGGCATCCAGAGAACTGGGCACAGTACTCAAGGTGAGGCCTAACAATGTAGCTCAACATTCATAATGACGGATTAGAAACAAAAGAGAACCCACAGCCCGCCTGCCAATCTGAAAGGGTCTTTGTGAACACCAGCGCTTCAGTTCGGTATTGCCAAAAATGTGGTTCAAAATCCACCAGATAATTTAATTTGAATCATGATTTGGAGTTTGTGGATATAATCAACTGAGACAGCACTGAAAGCATTTTAAAAGACAGAATACATGATTGCAATGAGCCATTTAATCCAATTGATAATCTTAGCTCTAGCAATCCAATGAATCAATGGGCACTCACTAAAGTCCACCTTTATCTAAATTGCCACAAGTCTATTCTAGTGTGGACTAGCAACTGGATTTCAGCTAAGAGCTGCTTGAATTGCACTAATTAAGCTGACCAACAGTGCAATCGTACACAGATGGTACTCAGATGCGATTCAACAAGCATTACTACCTGGTAATGGTAAATGTTTCTAGGAGCTGCAGACCAAAATAATGAATGTGTGTCCCTCTCGCCTCAATTATGTATGTATGAACACTGCATTAAGATGCATTTTACCACTGCTGAAGTGGGCACTCTATGTTCCTCCATTCATTCGTTAGTCTTCTATTTACATACAAAGTAGCATAAACCACAGTAGAAAGTTGAATTACAGCATTAATCTCATGCCGGAGTAAGACTTGCTGTTAGTTAGCATAATTATGAGTTAGGCCACACCTCTTGCACCCAAACTTAATTAAAGTTTATAATACATACATACATACATGCATACATTATATATATATATATTCCTTTGCCATGCTAAGTTTATGCTATAGAATCTGTTCCGTCTGCTTTGTCTCCTGCGTTTTCAGTCAATCCTTGTCATAAACAAAAAGCGTCCACTTCATTTCCTCCTTGCAGCAAGCCATAAACGTGAGCTCCCTCAGTATGCTTATCTATCCTCAACTCAAGTAGGTCTGGATGGGTTGCAGACCAACCAGGGCCACCTGTAACTTACAAGTAACTCAATGCTCATGGGGTGCTCTCATTCTCCATCCAGCTACATTTCAATGCAAACTCAGCGGGCAACCGAAACCGCTTGGGATGTAAATGGAAGGGAAGATAAAAATCTTGGATCATGATCACGAAGAACTTTTGGGACTTCTGATCAGCAGAGAGGGCAGGTAATGAAGATGAAAGAGAGAGAGAGAAGAACCCGTTGTTTGCAAGCGCAAGGTACATATCAAGCACTTTCCACCACAGTGCGCTGGGCAAGTTTGTTCAAGTTGGAGGAGCTTTGATATAAGCACTTTGCATACAATCTCAGACAAGGTGCCTTTAATTTCGCGAAATGGCTGAGTTTGAAAGCTGAAGGATCAGCGGCAACACAGGGTCTCTGAACAGGGCGCTGCATTCACTCACAATTGTTCTGACTCTCGTAAGCACATATTTGCCCGAGGTCTTTTAATCTGAGTGACCTAAAGCCCCAGGTGCTCAAGCAATCCAGGGAACAGCTGCTCGGAAAAATATATAAGTGTGTGTATGTATATATTTATCAGCCTTGCCCTATGAAGGGCTTACCTTAGGTTCACACTAAATCTCCATTTAAACAGAAGACAAAGTCATGGTGGAGACAATACAATTGATTGTCCATCTCTCAAGGGGATTAGATAGGGATTAGAATACTTTTCATGTGCCCCTGAGCCCAATGTAAATCACTCCGACTTGCCTTGCTCTTTAGCCTCCCCAAATTAAGTTATTGTGGGAACACACCCAATTTGGACAGTCTCAGTAGGTATCTGAATCGAAATCAGCCCCCACCCCACTCCACCCTTCTGCCTTCTCTTGTTTTGGAGCAATCAAGGTCATTAAAAAAATGCACACGAGGCTTAGAACAAACACTTGAACTGAACTGGAGCTGTACCCCACCAAACATCTTAATGTTTGAAATATAACCTCAGCAATATCGAAGATTGCTAGCTAGTTAAAGAAAAATGTGACACGGCCTGTACTCCTCCCTATTTTTCCTCCGGGTTGTTTCATCTAATCTGTACGTGCACGCACCACCTCTAGCAAAAAAGGAAAAAAAAACTGATAGCACACACTTCCCTAGGTAAATGGACCACCCATAGTCCCACACAAGTACACGGACTATCAACCAGAGACATCAAAAAGCAAAAAGCAAAATTCCATTTTCTCAAATCCATTTTCTCAAATACTTGTTTTCAAAATTATTTGACCCTGCCTGTTCCTATCTCCACGCTCAACGCTTGGTGCTCTCCCCATGCTGACTGTCAGGAAGGCAACAGGCGAGAGGGTGTATCAGTGATGTCACTGTTCTGGGAAGGTGGTTTGAAAAGTCTTCCGGTTGGGAGACTCAAATTACAATCAGGAGGCCTTGCATCCCTCAAGCAAAATAATTTTCCTTTCATTTTAGGATCTAAGAGCTAACTGACTTGGACTGAAATTGGCTTCATGCAGGCTTTATACTTAACCCATACCATTTCAGAGTAGACTTGGGTTGGGGGACAACATTCCCATCCCATTTAATGAATAAAAGTAAACATTTCACATTAAATACCTTTGCAGTGGAAAGAAGGCTGACCTGACTTGTTGCTACTCTTTTGGACCATACATGTCACACTAACTTATGGAGACCCTAAGAGGGCTTTCAAAGTACATGAGATACTTAAGGAATTCCATGCTCCCATCCCAGGCCTCCTGAATCCTAACCAATTGCTCTAAATCACTGTGTTTACTTTACTTCCAATAAATCTGGGTCAGACTCTAATAGGAATCTTAGAACTGGTACATTTTTAATATATTGAGGTGAGCTGATACCAATCGACAATGAGCTGAAACTGTTGTTTGGGCAGAAACAACTGAGGACCTATCTCATGAGGGCAGCTGTATTTCCTCCACCTGCACTTTCACACCATCTCTTGCTTGCTCAGCACAAATGGTAAAAGGGAAGGTCTGACATTTACAATGGCCCCCTTTTCTCAACAGGTTTGTCAAATCCAAGTGATATGCTTGACATTATCATGTGTTAAGAGTTGTGTGACTTTGCCTGTCCAGGAAGGAAGGAAGGAAGGAAGGAAGGAAGGAAGGAATGTGATCACCACTGTAACCTTGATAGATATTCATTTGTGATCCCAGTCAACCAAGCAAGAGTGACATAAAATTGCATAAGGAATTCCCAGTGATGTAAGTAAGCAGCAGGTGATGCACATCAAATGAGCCAACGGGTAAGTTCACAACTGCCGAGCATCTTGGCAAACCTCACATTCAAGTTTGCAGGTCACCCGTATTCAAGTCCGTCCGGTTTGACCGTTGCTTGAGGTTGGGGCCGTGGTTAAAACTGAAGGTGAAACCCACAGAGAACCTGCTCCTTACCTTCGTGGTGGAAGCTCCTGACTGTATTGGCCCTGCTGGTTGCCTTCTCCAGGTGGTAGTCCATGGTGGTCGGCTTCTGACCTGTGTGCAGATGGTAGAGCTCCAACATATAGGGAGGAATAATGGCATTCTTGCTCGGGGTGGGCCGTCGCTGAAGTCCAAACATATTGAGCAGGCGGAGCTCAAATTCACGCAGGATCCCCTCGGAGAGCTGCAGGGGAGCAGACTGGCCCAACTCGCCACTGAACCTTCGCCGGTCGCCCACCTCGGGAATGAGGCTGGCAGAGCCACCCAGCAATAGATGAGAAAGCAGCAATGCTAGTAGGCAGCAGGTCCTGGCAACCATGGTCATCGACCTGTAGGCACAGGGGCAAAGTCACAGCATGGTTTAGAGTGGAATGGAGGGCGAAAAGAACTAAAATGTAAGCAGATTCAAGCGGGTACAAACAGGACTCAGTGCCACTTCCTTCTAGCTCCTGTGTTTGGTGGGGCTTTCCAAGTTCTCGCTTCCAGGGCTTGGAAAAATTAACTATGGAAATGACGACTCCTGGAATCCCTGTGCCTAGCTGGGTGGGGGATTATGGAGAGCAGGTGTTTAAAATAAAAGCTTCAACATTCTCAAACCCTATAAGCTTCTCGGTGGAAATCTTGATCCCAAATCTTGAACTCTTATGGCCAGCATCAGTTGGGCTTTCTCTCATTTGCCTGCCATCCTGGGGGGTGGGGGTGGGGTGGTTCAATGCAAATCCATCTACCCAACTGGCTGGATTAAGGTTGATGGAAATGAGATGATAGAAAATAAGTACCCCGTTTCCACTTCTACTCTCCAAAGCATGAAGGCAAGGTCTGGACCACAACTAACTTTCATGGATAAGTCTTCTTCATTACACATTAGGCCACAAAGATGTACATGTCACACGGAAGGTACACATTAGCCATGATGCAGGCAATATAAATCTTATCCCTTCACCTTGTGGTCCCCATCACATGGGACATTTTGTGAAAACAGCAGGGGGCAAACACATGGGTATGAGGCTAGATTTAGGGTACACACTGGCACTCTGAACTCCTTGGAGAAAGTGGGGCAGAAGTGCTGCAAAGTAACCCAGAGTGGCTTTCACATCCTTCTCACTGAGGGACTTGGGATGGAGGGTAGGGGGAGAGAGGACAGGGTAAGCAAAGAGTATTGGGTGGATCCCCCAATACTACCGGAAGGGTGACACTACTTTTTCTACAGCCACCTTGTGACTCCTGAGCCATTTAAAACGCAGCTGTTCCCTCAAGAGATAAGAGAAACAGCTTTATTTTGTAGCCCTTTCAAGATTGCATCCATCCCGGAGGCAAGACCATAGGGAGAGCAAAGAACGCAGCAGAGCAGCCTGAGAAGGGATGATGGGAGGCAAGTCATCAGCCCGTATCCTTGAAAGAGCAGCGAGGGGGTGCAACAGGAGGGCGAAAGGCTCAAGAGGAAAGAAAAGTGAATGGCAAGTGCGGCAAAGCCATGAGAGAACCTTGTGGCACCTTAAAAGCTCGGGAGCTTCCATTGGCAGGAGCGCCCACAGGCTGCAGTGGAGGCTTCAGAAGAAGCCAGCGGAAAACCCACAGAAGCTGAAGCCCGACGGAAGCAGCTCCTCCTCTTAGAAAGCCTTCCTGACTGACTCAGGTGGTTTGAGCACAACAGAGTGACTTGGATTACCACCACCACCACTACCCCGCTCCCCAAATTCACAAGAGTACTTCGAGGAAAGAGGGCTTCCCAGGAACATGAGGGAATGTGTGGACAAAAAGGAAATGGACATCTGAGAGCATGGGAAACTTCCTTGGTTTGTAAAGGGAAACAGGTTTAGGATTGAAGTCTCCCTCAGTTCTCCAAGGGCCCAGAGAAGGCCATTAGACCCCTTAAAACAAAGTTCTGGGCTACCAAGCAAGAGCTTGACTGAATACATTCCACAGAGTAGAGACCAAGGGCAGTATAACAAACACAGCATGGAGATGGGCACAAGCCCATTCAAATCCAGCGCCTTCAGCCGCTCCCTGGACAGTGACCTAGAATTGCTGCTTTCCTCCTGCTAGCCATAACTGGAGCGTCATCTTTCTATTCCCCCTTGAGCCCTGAAGACAACCTATACTTAACTATGTATTGATGGGAACCACCATTCCTCACATCCTTCTCTTTTTCCCTCTCTCTTGCTTGGACTCAGTCCCCATCTCAAGGCCATGCTGCAATCCTTTCTGGATCCAGTATAAGTAGGGGCACTGCACGGGCCATCACGAAAAGGATTCCTAGCACTGGGTCGGTAGGTAAGCTTTCACTCCTACCAGCAACACTCTTCTGGGGCATCTTGTGGACACATGACACCAAAGAGAAAGAGAAGGAACCCTTCTACTACTCTGGTTCAGCAGAACTGCCGGTGCGCTCAGCATTTCTTATGTGCAAGGGCAAGGCAATGTTGACTTTTCTAAATATTCTTTTTTTTAAAAAAAATTGAATTGGTATTTGGTTTTTCACCCCTAAGGCCCTCGACCCTCCACTCCCCTTGGCTACCCGTCCATGCATTTATTCAGACCAGTTCAGCTATGCAATGAGATTGCTGCTCACTTCTTACTTGAAGGGCAGAGACCTGGTTTCCCCTGCAGGAGATGGGATTTGCAAAGGGATGGGGTGAGGGGGAAACCCCTCCTAGCAATCCTTTAATGTGCTGAAAGGGGGCTCAGGTTTCAAAAGCAGAAGAGATTAACAGCAGAGGCAACATGCACGCATACAGAGGAGGATCCGGGAGGGGGAACGGAGACGTTCGAACCTGGGGACTAAAATAATCCAGTCGCCTACTTTGCGACTGGCAAAGGAAGAAGGCCGGGTTATTCCGGAGTGTGAACGGGGGGATCCGAATGAACCCCTCCGGGGCGGCGGGAGGGAATCCGAATTAACCTCCCCTCACACACAGTAGCACGCATGTGCGGGGGGGGGAACCTTTTTACCAAGCCTAACTAGGTGGCCCATCCGACCCCGATGTCTGCTGAAAGTGTGCCCCAACCACCACCAAGCGCGCCAAGTCCGGCAGAAGAAGCGCCGCTTCCACGGGGCAAAGCCCACCCACGATCCCGAGCACGGGCTGGGATCTCGAGGTGGCCGGGCGCTCTTCGGGGGATCCGCTTCGCCCACCAGCTGCGTTTCAAGGAGCCAAGGGAAAGTTCCTCGGGAGGGAGCAGCCCGTTTGGGGAGGGAAGGGAAGGAAGGAAGGAAGGAAGGAGGGCGACCGGGGGGGGGGCACATCCGAGTCGGATCCTCTCTCTGGCGCGTCCACGGGAAAGGTGGCGTGGAGTCGAGCGGGGGAACGCTCAGGGGTCCCGGGGGGTCGTGGAGCGCTTTCCCGCGGCAGCGCACGCTCGTCTCGGCCCCCACCGTGCGCCGCACGGAACCTCTCGCGTCTCGAAGGCGCAGCCCGACTTTTCAGAGTGGGGCGGGGGGGGTTGCCTATGGGTACAGAGCGAGACGCCCCACGACCACCACCACCACCACCACCACCAATGGCACTGGGAACGAGTGCTATTGGTTTCAACGGGAACACCGGCCTTCGTAATCGTAAAAACAGCTTTGGGAAAATTAACGGGGGCAAACTTTGGGGCTGTTCCCGGAGGGAGGGGGAACCCTGCCTAAAGTGTGTGCGTGTGGGTCAGCACGCGAGAGGAATCTCCCGTGTGTGTGTGTGTGTGTGTGTGTGTGTGTGTGTGTGTGTGTGTGTGTGTGTGTGTGTGTGTGTGTGTGTGTGTGTGTGTGTGTGTGTGTGTGTGTGTGTTGGTGTGTTGGAAGGAGGGGAGGGAGGGAGGGAGGGAGGGAGGGAATCCCCGCCACAGGATGTTTCCCGGCAGGTGCTGACCTCTGCCGAGCCCGCCCGCCCGCCCGCCCGCCTGCCTGCCGGGACGCCAACTCTCGGTTCCCACCCGCCTTGCCCACCGCCGGCGCCCCGCTACCTTTTAGGATCCCGCCGATCGCCTAAGAAGCAGCAGCAACAGCGGCGGCGGCAGCGCACTCGGGCGCGTCCATCGATCCCACCTCCACATGGACCTCGCCGGGCCGATCCAGCGGGCTTGCGCGATCCGTGTGTGTGTGTGTGTGTGTGTGTGTGTGTGTGTGTGTGTGTGTGTGTGTGTGTGTGTGTGTGTGTGTGTGTGTGCGTGTGTGTGTGCGTGCGTGCGTGTGCGTGCGTGCGTGTCCCTTTCCCTGCAGCTCCTGCCACGGGATAGGGTCCCCCCCCCAAAAAAAATAATAATAATAATAATAGGGACGCAGAGGCAGGGCTCGGGAGCGGGTCGCTGGTAGCGGCGGGGCGGAGGTCAAGGACGAGAAGCGAGGTCCTCTCGTTTCCTCGGAAAGGAGAAGCCGCCGAGGGAGAGAAAAAAGAAACCGCGGGACGTCCCGACTCCTCCTCGCCTGGGCTCTCTAGCGCTGCTTCCTCCGCCGCTGGAGCCCGAGGTCGCGTCTCGGCGAAGCCAACATGCCGGCGTCTCTCTCTCTCGCTCTCTCTCAGGGTTTCAGCCGGCGGACGAGGCGGTGGTGGTTGGCGGAGGGGGTGCGCGGCTGCTTTCGCCCGGTGGCCCTTCCCGATCCCCGCATCACTCCCGGCTCAGAGGGCACCGCCTTGGTGCGAGCTTCCCGGGCAGGGGACGACGCGCCGCCGGCGTCCTTCTCCAGGGCCCGCGCCGCCTCGGCAACATGACCGGGGCTCCGCGATGACAACAGCGGCGGAAGAGGAGCGCGGGGTGGAGGGAGAAAAGAAGAAGAAGAAAAGAAGAAGGGGCGCCTTTGCCCCTCAAAAAAGTGTCCCTCCTTCGGCGCTGCCTCGGCGGAGGATCGAGGCCGGCGACCCGGCAATGTCTCTCTTCTTTTTGTTGTTGTTTGCTCGTTCTCCCCCCCCCTTTTCTTCTTTCCCACCGGGATGCGTGGCCTTAAAAGCCCAGGTCTCCTTTCAAAAAATATGTCCCTGGCATCCGCCGCTCCATCGAGTTGGATTCCGGGAGGAGAGCGATCCCACCCAGTCACGGCTGCTGCTTCACTTTTTCCTTCTCTCTCTCTGGGTCACGCCGCACTTTTTGTTCCTGGTTGCGCGAAGATGAAGCAGGAGGAGGAAAAAACAACACCCTTCGGACCAGCCAGCCAGCCAATCGCTCGGCGTCCGAGGCTCGCGCCGGCCAGCCCTCTCTCTGTTGTGTGTGTGTGTGTCCCTCTCTCTCTCTCCTCTCTCTCTCCCTCTCTGACTTCGCTTTCTCTCCCGGTGCCGCGGCGCCTCTTCCTGGTCCTGCTCGCACACGCCCCGCACCGGAGTCAGCCGAGGCGCGCTCCTGGCTGCCTGGTGGACGGGCTCGGCGGCGGCGGCGGCGGCGGCGGGAGCTCCCGGGGCTCGGCTGATGTCACGGCCGGGGGCTTGGAGCGTCCTCGCCAATCACAGGCGGGCCTGTGTGGGAAAGGAGACGGCCGCGGCTGGAGCTTAAAGCCGCCCGGCGGGGACGCCAAACCCCCACCCACCCCCTTTTTTTTGTCCTCCCCTCTTCTGCCACCCCCCACCCCCACCCGAGGGGCATTTACCACGCTCGTCCCCGGCTCGCCTTCACTCCCCCGGCTTTCGGGATTACAAGAAGCAAGGAAGAGGAGGAGCCGCCGCCGCCGCCTGCTCCTCCGACGTCTTCCCAACGCGATTTATTTTTATTATTCTTTTTAAAATCCCCTTTCCACACACACAGCCCGGCTCTTGTGAGAAATTGCGAGCGGGGTTCTATTTATTTGCTTTTCCCGTCACTCAAGAGAGCAGCCCCGTGGCCAAGAGGCGGATATTTAAGGGGATGTGTTTTTTCTTCTTCCCAAGTTAAAAAAAAAATATTAGGGCCCGACCCCCTTGTTCTAAGAGGGAGAGAAAAGTCCTGGTAAGAGAGGATTGGAAAGAAACATATGCAAGTTCGTTTCTCCCGACGCGATGCCTTTCCGCCGCCGCCGCCTGGGCTTTGTTTCCACCCAGAGAAAAACAGAAAGGTCCCAAGGGAAGATCTTGGGGGGGGGGGGAGTGTCCCGGATCGTGGCCAGGTGGGGCGCAGACGGATCCTAAGCAAAGTGCAGAGGCAAAATAACTCGGAAGCAGGGCGCCGCCGACTTTTTATTTTGGAATAGCTATGCTCCGCCTCTTATGCTTCGCTGAAGGAAGGGCCTGCCCGGCCCACTTGCTTAATCCCCACCCCCACCCCTATCGCAAGCAGGAGCAGGATCAGGAAAATGTGGACCTCCTGATGTTCTAGGACTCTAGGTCCCATGAGCCCCAGCCCTCCTGACCAGTGGCAAGGGAGCATGGGAGCTGTAGTTGGCTGCTCAGTGCAGGGCCCCAAGGGCCCCAACTGGAGACTAAAGAGATGGTGTACCTGGCTGGAGGGATCGCTGGTGGTACAGTTTGGTTCAAACCAAATGGTGGCATCCACACCTGTTTCCACTTAGAGATCACCCCATCCTGCCTCCTTAAGAGGTGCCCCCACACCTTTCTGGCATAGCGCTAGGGCATGTATACTCTTGGTGCAATTCAGAGCGATCCTAATCAATGCCCTGCATAGCCTGTGAAGGTGGTGAGTTTACACCCAAATGGAACTGACACTGGTGTTAAGATAACTATGATGTATTTAGGTGGGTTGTGGGATTAAAAGGCAGGGTGGAAAAAACAGTCCCCTTTTCTTATTGAAAAATGTATATCCCTAACCAATGCAGTGAAATTATACCCGCTGCAAGGCTGATGCATTGCCATCTTGATATGCCACTTTATTTATCTCAATGGGGGGGGGAGCAAGGAAGGCCCCCTGAGAGCCGTAACTGAGAGGAAAGGCAGGAAAAGTGGGGTGGTGGTGAGGGTGGGGGGTTACCTCCCTTCTGTCTCACCAATCTCCACCCCAATGGTTTCTCCCTTGATGTAGCTTTCCACTGCTACTATTGCTGCTGCCCACAAACTCATGAGCCAGCCAGGTGAACCAGGTCATCAGGATAAACCTTGTTTGGTGTGGATCCCCAATGTGGACAGAGGGACCACTCAAGTGAGAGTTAAAATGGATCACCCTTAGGATAAGAACCTTTTAAGTGCAACCCGGTCACAAATTTCCCAGTGTGGACAGGCCCTGGAATCCCCCAAAAAAAAAAAGAATTATTCCTAATTTCAAGTGTTTAAGTTTGCAGTCACTTTGAATGATGCAAATGTGCAGTCTGGTCCATGCAGAATGAAGCTCTGCTGAACCCACTGACATCAAATGGGCAGTGATGGCAAATCTTTAGGGACCGAGTGCCCAAACTGCGATTCTAAAACCCACTCATTATTTGCTATGTGCAAATACAGATGGCTGTGAAAGGGCGATGTCAGGTGCCCAAAGAAAGGGCTTCAAGTGCCACCTTTGGCACCCATGCCATAGGTTCGCCAACACTGTAGTAGAGTGTTCGTGTGCCTACCTGATGGACTTATCCACTGTTAAACCCAACCACAAACTGTTATCTGGAAGTTCCACAGCCGGGGTTCAGTCCGACTTTTTTCCTAGGGAAACCTGTCTAGGATTGCAACCTCAGCTGAGCTACTTGCGAAAATTGGTTGTGTGTCTGAGGTTCTCTTCTTGGTATTTAGGGGAAATTCAGAAGGCAGTCCCCCCACCCACCCTCGGATCAGTGGGGCTGGGAAGAGTCTTCCTTCCCCCAAAGACTTGGAGAGGGAAAGACTGATCAGATGAGCTGAATGCTGCACAATGATCCATTATATAGGCGGCTTTTGTCTATAAGGGAATAGAAGTAAAGCATTTCGTAGGTTCTGCCTCTCCAAATCGGATTAGCTTGGTGCAGAGGGATTTAAGTATTTACTGACTTTCAGGGTGTGAAGGTCAGAGAAGGAGAATCCGTGCCTTTTGAAAGAACCCAGACAAAGCAAAATTTTATTATAATTTACCTGTTTCCAACCATATTCTCTGGAATGTTCAACAATGGAACTCAACGGATGCCAAAGAGGATGGAGAGGCAGGTTATTGAACGTGCAGTGGAAAGGAGAACCCAGAAATCAGAATTCTGCCTTTGATCCCCCTTGAAATGGTTGGAACCCAGTAGTAAGTCAAAGCTAGAAGACACCCATTGAATCATCTGGGGTTAGGTGGGTCAGCTCTTCCATAAGTTCAATTGATTCAAATTGGTCTGCTTTAGTTGTCACGTGCTACCAAATTTCAGCCAACGATTCTTTGAACTGTGTGCCATCAAGATGGTTCCAGGCGATCGATTTCCTCTCAGCATACACTGGTTTTTATTTTTATTTTTATTTTTTTCAGGAGAAGGAGAGTCAGGTGAAAAGCCAGCCTTGTCGAATGTGTCAGTCACTGAGCTGTTGCAGGACTTGGGTTTGGTTGGTTGTGTTGGACTTCTCATTTATTGACCACAATCTTGGCCCCAAATTTCCTGCTCCAAGCCCAGAGAGCTTCTCCTGTGTTATTCTCAAAACCCCAGCTCTCCAGGGTAGGTCTGATCCAAGAAACTTTGGCAGGTACTACCCATGGATGCATGAGGAGGGAAACCCCCTCTTTAGCTCAATTCCTGTTGTGCACCACTTCGCACTGTGCTAATTGCCTGAAGTGGTCCAACTCATGCTGTTTTCCACAACCAACCTCAGCCCAATAGCAGTGTTCCAAATTGCCTTGCATGGAAAGTTTGTGCCTTTTTCACTCTTGAAATGCCTTTTAACAGTTGCTTTTTAAATGGGGGTGGGGGTGGGGGTTGCTCTAAGGCCCTTTGTACACGACCCCTAAACTCCGCCGCAAATGGCTCCCAGCTCCGAAGCTTAAAATTGTTTCCCCACCAGCTCCGGAGTTTACAGATAATTAAGTGCAACCATGCCCACCTAAGCACGTCCCAGCGCACTTTTCAGGTACCTGCTCTCTGGAGGTGAAAATTCCTGATGCGGATATAACGTAGTGACTGCCTGGCTCTCCTTGCTTCTGTTTGTTCTTTTTTTGCCCCCCCGCCCCTTTAAGAGATCTGAATGCAGTGCCGGGACGGCAGAACGGAGGTGAGCGGCATTCTTTTCTTCCTTATTTTCTCCCTCCCCTCACGCAGCCAGCAGCCAGGAGTGCGGAGGGGGTGGGAACGCAGGAACAGTGACAAACCCCTAAGATCTCTGGTCCGAATTTAAGTGGCCAACGGATCTTAGGGGTCATGTGAAAAGGCTCTAAGATCAACGGTTCTCAGTCATGGCAATCCTTCCAAGGTGTGCATTTGTAGCCAATCCACTAGGGCTCAAGTCTCTTTGTGAGATGACTGCAAAGCCCAAAGGCATATCAGAAGAATCATGTCTTATCAGAACCTACCTGGGTCCAAGCGAGGGCCTCACTTCACAAAAATACAGCCCAACAGAGCTAGCATTAAAACAATTGCCCTTACCATCTAAAGACAGACACCTTCAAATAACTGTTGTGTCTCTAAATGTGCCTACATTATGTATTGGGAATTAGAGATGGGCACGAAATGAAAAAAAAAATCATTCCATTATTCGTTATTCATTTCATTACGTATCGAAACGAATAATGAAAATTGTGATGAAATTGGAACGAACTTAACAGAACCACGAAAATTAGGTTCGTTACGTTTTGTTTCCGTTAATGGCGACGTGCAGTGGGTTCTGCATCAAGACTAGGTCCTGCTTTTTTTCTGGGGTGGGTGGGGGCAAGTGGCTTAGTTCTACGTTTATTTTGTCCTGTTGCAGAATAACAGTGAATGGAAACCAATACAAAATTGGCCTCCACTGCTGTGTAACACAACTGGCCTAACTTTTCCTCTAGCAGTTGGCAATGGCCTGGTCCTGTGGGACTCTCCCAAGGAGGAGGAGGAAGATGGAGACAGAAGCAAAACTTCATTGTCCATCATGCTTCAAGCTCACTATAAATAGCACCTACAGCTGGAAAAGTATTCTTTCTGCCTCAGCAAACATGAAAAATGGCCGAGTTCTGAAAAGTTTGCTTCTTTTTGAGGATACGCCTGGTAGTTTCTATTTGTTGTTTTTCTGAGGTGCAAGCATTTCTTTTTATGTATTTCCGTATTATTATTTCTTTTTTAGAAATGGCTGCCCTCTTGTGGTGGAAATGCCTCAGACTCTTTCTGTTGGAAATGGAAGCCCCCCTCCTCTTTTCGAAACCTTCAGAGCTCAATTTAATATGATTTACTTTTGATTAGTAAGGAATTCAGATTGTTTCCATCCGTGTCTACATTAAACTGGAATGGGCACGTTTTTCACTGTAGGACGAGAGCCTGCACTGTTTCCATCAAACTTTTTAACTGGTAAATGCACCAGTTATGAGAGGAAGACTGGTGGTGCTGGTGAGGATAGTGAAATATACAGCCCTTTGGCCAGGCATGGTTAAATTGTCCACACAGACACTCCGTTGCCAAGGAGACAAAGGTGGTGGTGGTGAAATAATGTAATTATGGCATAACAGTTTCTCCACAGCCAGATTTATGTAGTCTAGACAACGGCTCAGTCACAATCTGATCAAAGTTTTGCATTTTAAACAAATGTGGGTATGAGTCTTACCAAACAAATTGGATTTACCAATATTTCTGGGAACACCTCATAGAGCTTGTGACCGGGAGGGGGGGTTAATGTTGAGATAAAGCACCCCATTAATCCATCCATAAACCATCCCTGATTCTCATTCTCTCCCATGGTAACTTTTCCAAGCTCTGATAAAAGCATGTGAACAATCCTGCTAGGTGAGACCAATGGTCATACTGGACCCACAAGGGTCAACCAAGTGCCTGCAAGAGACCCTCACTCTGGTTCTGAGAACTGTACGAAATATTGCAGATCTCACATAGTGATGCTCATAAGGAGAAGGTGATAGCCTTATCCTGGATGGATTTACTAATCTTCTTTTAAATCCATGAAATTGGGTGATCACCGTGGCATCATGCATCTGGAAATTCCGTCATGGAACCATGTACTGTGAAGGCATGCTTCGTTTTGTCTGTCTCAAAAATGCAGGTATTTCAGATTCAAGGGGTAGCCCCAGCTTTCTCCCATCTGCTTTCTTCTTCACCCTCCCACCTGTGTCGTGGAGTAAATAAGAAGAGCCATGCTGGATCAGGCCAAAAGCCCATCTAGTCCAGCTAGTGGCCCCACCAGTGGCCCCACCAAATGTGTGAGTGAATGTATCAGAAGAGGAAAGGTTGAGCCCCTGAGGAAGACCACCCAGTAACCCTTGTCCTGCACTAGATGCCCCCAGACATGACAACTTTTCCTCTTCTGATACATTCAGAGAGCTTCTCCTGTGTTATTCTCAAAACCCCAATCCACGCTCAGATTTGGCGCTGGCAGCACAGGACCTTGGACAGAGATCTTTCCCATCCCTGCCACCCAAGATCTTTTGGGGACTGAGGGGGTTGATGATTGAGCTCATGGATGATCTGTCATTGAACTTGGGCTCCACCAAATCCTGTCAAATAATTTATTCAAATTATCTTTCTATCAGGGGAGAACAGCCTGACAGAGAGAACCATACCCAAGGATGTCAGAGAATAGAAGTAAGATGGGCACTGCATGGCAGCATGCCAAACCTGAGACCTATATCAGGCATGAGCCAAGTATGGAACTCCAAATGTTGCAAGTCGGAAACTTACTGTTAGCATTGGGGCTGGGGTTGGTGGGAGAGGCACTCTAACAATGTTTGGAGCACCATGTATACCTCACCTCTGGATTGCACCCACATCTGAGGACCCACCTACCACCACCTAGCAGTTTCATCAGAGGAAGACTGATGACAATCCAGAGCACCCTGAGGTTCCAGTCCTATACTGGGGTCTCAAGAATGCCTCTGTTCCCCTTCAAGGTGCTTAATCCTAGATCTGGAAGGGATACTCTGTGCTGCCAATGTACTCAACCTGTGTCCTTGCAATACAATTCCTTTTAGACATCTGCATCCCTTTCCATAGAGTTGGTCCTCTCTGAACAACAGAGATAAGTGGGCAGATCAAGGGGCCTGCTTGCAATAGCAAGGCTTGGCCAGCAGTGGGCAAATCAAAGGGCAGCAGACCATGAAGGAAAAACAGCTCCATGTTCTGCTGAAGACAATTGCAAGGGTTTCATATTGCCCTTCCCCGTTTTTCAGCCCATCCTCAAAGAGCTCAGGGTACTTTGCAGCCTCATGACAGAGATCAGTGGATCAGGAGTGACCTTGGTGCAGGATACTGGGCAGTTTCAGCCTTGACACCCTCCATCCAGAGGCAGCCCTGGTTCATTGCATCTCAAGTGTCTTGGTTTGCAGTACAGAGATATCATTTGTTGCTCAACTCTTGCCATGCAGTAATCCTTGAAATAATAAATTAATTTGCAGACAACCTATGGCCTGACCTGCGTGTGCTGTTTGCCACAAACTTTGGAATAACATGGTGACCTGATGAGACCATGAGCCATGCCAAGTTAACTAGGTATGTCATCTTCTCTCCAGTGAGTTCAGGTGCATTTGGGTTTTCCTTGTCCAGAGTTTAGCTTGTGAGATGATTTAGACTCTAAATTATCTCACAAGCTAAACTCTGGAGAAGGAAAACCTGAACTCACCTGAATTCACTGGAGGGAAAATGGCATACCTAGTTACTAAGGGAAAGAGTGACTGGCTTACAGATCCTGGATCTCTCAGTTCCTATCCAATATCCTGCTGACAAATTGGAACAAGTTCAGAGGAGGGTGACAAGGATGATCAGGGGCTGGAAACCAAGCCCTATGAGGAAAGGCAAAAAGAACTGGGCATGCTTAGCCTAGAAAAAATACGACTAAAGGGTGATATGGTAGCACTTTTCAAATATTTGAAGGGCTGTCATACAGAGAAGGGTTGGGACCTGTTCTCGGTCATCCTTCAGTGCAGGATGTGCAACAATGGGCTCAGGTTATGAGAACCCAGCTCTCGGCTGAAAAACTTCCTAACTGTTAGAGCAGTATGGCAATGGAACCAATGACTTCTAGAGGTCCTGAATGCTCCAACACTGGAGGCATTCAAGAGAAATCTGGAGAACAGTCTGGCAGATATTCTTGTATTCGTATTCCTGCATGGAGCAGGGGGTTGGAGTTGATGGGCTTATAGGCACCTCCCAACTTCACTCTTCTATCATTCTATGATCCTAACTGCTTAATTATACTGGCTTTCCGGTCAATGGCTGTAGTTCTGTGGGTCTAAATTTACACCAGGCAAGTTGTATGACATCATCATCCGGTGACATAAATCTTTAATTAATTTTTTAAAAATCAGCAATGTATCCCTTCTCCTTCAAGTTCCAAGGCTTCCCAGGGACCCCCTTTCCTCTCTGGAAGCCTTTGGGTGTCTTAGGACCAGGGAGAGCGGGGAAGCCTTTAAAATCAAAATATTGCTGCTACAGCTCCCATCTCCAGAGAAGAAACAATACCGGCAATCTAGGGATGATAGAATTTTCCACACATCCATCTTGAAGCTCCCAAAGAACAAAAAGGATGTGTATTAGAGATCTCCATCTCTGGATGATGATGTCATCCGGCTTATGCAGTGTAAATTTACACCAACAGGATTTCAGCCATTATGTGAATTGTGCTATTATGACATGACCAAGAAAGCCCTTAAGTGTTTAGAGCCTCAATATTTGACAAAATGTCTCTCCCACAAAATAGCTACCTCTTCCACATGTTCCTTGTAGTCCTTGATATAAGATTAAGAATTGTAACCCACGGAAATTTTTAAAAGCCATACCAGGAACTAAGCCATCTCGGCCAATGTCCCCTTCCATCTGGAATCAGCTTCCTTGAGAGTTTGAACAGGGAGCATCCTTCTTGGTCTTTAGGAAGGTAAGTACTGTACAGATTTCTATAAAGCTGCCTTCTGCTGCCTTCCGACCAAGGGCATATTTTGTCCTGGGAGGTTTTTATTTATGTTCTTCTATTTGAATGTAGGTTCATTGTTTTTCCCAGTGATGATTATTTATTACTGTATGGTTTTATTGTAAGTTGTGAAGCAGCTAGAGAGTGATGAAGCTAAAAGGACAGTACAGAAGTAGGGGAAAAACCGACTGATTGACCATCCTACCTACTTACCTACCTACCTACCTACCTACCTATCTACCTACCAGTGATGTAAATCATTGATGGTGCCAGAGTTACAAAGGCTGGTTGAAGTTTGCACATCACTAACATTAAATGAATACTTCACCCTCTGAACTCCCCTGCCACAGGATGTGGTGATGGCATCTGGCCTGGATGCCTTCAAAAGGGGATTGGACAGATTCCTAGAGGAAAATCCATCACAGATTACAAACTATGATGGAGAGATGTAATCTCCAGGCTTAAAACCAGGGTACTTCAAGGACCAGATGCAGGGGAGTCATTTCAGGAGACAGATATCTAGTCTCGTGCGCTCCGAGACACATCTGGGGGGGGCACTGTGAGATACAGGAAGCTGGAGCAGATGGGCCTTTGGCCTGATCCAGCATGGCTCTTCTTATGTTCTTATGTTCTTAACTTCTTTCACAGCTTCTTTTGCTATGGACCATGTGGGTGGGGGGGGGGGATCGTTCTCACCTTAACATCTGATACACAGAGCTAGTGCCTAGGCTGTATCATATATCCTGCCACTCTTATCTAGCACAAAGGCTAGATTGCTATATTAGGGTGGTAACTCTTATTAAAGAAAAATGCAGCCATTGTTAAGCATGTCAGACCTGGGGAAATCTTATTTAACATGTCAAGGATTTATATGTGGATGCTTTTGCATGCACGCATATGCACACACGCGCACGCACACACTTACTTCCTGAATGGCTTTAAAAATAGATCTCCCATGTTTGAGGTTATTAAAAGCCTTTAGCTGGTTGGTGCTACATATAATACAGTGCAGGACTGAGTGATATGTTTATAAGACCTCTAAAGAAACCCCAACAACATAAAATTTGTTAGCTTTTGTGTACCAGAGTCTACTTCTTCAGGCATCTATGGGTGTCTTATTGATAATGATAATGCAGAGAAATCAGAGTCTCAGTCATTCATGACAGGCGGTTGTGCCAGGCTTATTTCTTAGAGGTTGGGGGGGAGATGGTGTTTTCAACCCTACCCCTACCCCAGTATTATGGCTGAAACCCAAAGTCACTGTGAGAAGTGAAATGCTTGATAATGTAATGCTAAAATGTGCAGGCGTTATGATGTTACTGCCTGTAGTCTCATTCCATTCATTTAGAAGAGACATATGTGGGATGCTCTTTTTCCAACTCACAACAATTTATTGAACACAAGTTGCAATAAGATTTTCCTGCAAGGTGTTCAGGAATGTGCAAGGAAATTTGCCCTTTTTATTTCCTTACTCCAGATCATGCGGGCAAGTAAACTGTTCCAAAGCACTCTTGGAGCTTCACAACTGCCCATACCACTCGAACTGTTTATATCACACTGGATCCCAGAAAGGTGCTATGTTCATGGATAGACTTGGGATGAGGCAAGCCACCAGGCCCTTGGGTAGCCTTACATGAACCTGAGTATGAGCCACCTTCCATCATCTTTTCCTTTCTTCCCTATTCCTCTAATTGGCATATTGGGGGGAGGGGGGCAATTTCCATTGTGCCAATGGGAGTTGACTGCACATCAACTATAGATCTGTTCTGTTACCTGATGGCTGATTTCCTTCACTGAGTGCTTTCCAGATGGCTTAGATCATCATGTTCATCAACCCTGCCACCAGCAATCCTGGCAAAGGCTGATGGGCTATTGCAGTACCAAACATCAGAAGGGTGGTAGGTTGACTGTCGCAAGAATTATTTCAGTGAAAGGAAGATCAATGATAAGTTAACTGTTTGTGAACATGAACAATGTTCCTTCTAGTTCTGAAAAATACCTTAAAATCAATATAATTACTATGGAGAGTGTCTGCCTCCTCCTGCCTGTCCTTTAAACACATCTTGTAGCAAGCAAGGAAAGAGCAAGGAAAAGTGTTTCCAACAACTCTCCAAGAGGATGAAATTCTAGTCAGGCCAGCCAGCCATATTTTGCCCACGTTGCGACCCCAGCCTACTCAGGAGCCCCACATGACATGTTCCTATCATGCTCCACCAGATAAACAGGTCCCAACCCATGGAAGGTTTTGTAATCCAAAACCAGTACCTTGAACCTTATTCGGGAGGCAATGGGTAGCTAATGCAGGTGAGCCAAGATGCAGGTGTTGTGGTCAAACCTGCCCGCACCAACCACCAGCCTGGCCGCCACATTCTGCACCTGCTGCAGTCGCTGAACAAGGATCAAGGAAGCCCTATGTACAGAGTGTTACAGTAGTCTATCCTCAAGATCACCAGCGCCTGCACAACTCTCAAAAGGGAATCCACGTCCAGGTATAGGTGAATCTGGGCGATAAGCCTAAGTTGGTAAAAGGCTGACCTAGAAACAGCTGCCACCTGAGCCTCCAGGGACAAAGCTGGATCCAGGACAATGCCCAGACTCCTCACACTCTCTGCCAGCTGGAGGGTCTGTCCCCCCAAACTAGGGAGAGGGCCAATGTACCCACCCGGGGACCCCTCCAAAGAACAGGACCTCAGTCTTCCTGTGGTTGAGTTTGAGCCTGTTAGTCATGGTCCATTCCACGGCCGGGGACAGGCAATGGTCTAGGGTCTGCACAGACTCCATTGTAGAGGTAGAAAAGGAGAGACAGAGCTGTGTGTCATCAGTATACTGGTGACAGCAGACTCCATAACTCTGAATGACCTCATTTACATTGATACTAGACTGATTTCTGACCCTCAGTTACCAAGAGTCAGGTGGTAGAGTAAATTGTTGCTCTAGTTTCCTTTGTTTGTCTGTTTGTTTGTTTGTTTGGGTCCAGGATCCCCGAAGGACCATATCTTCCCATATAAGCTTTCTTGTCCTTTAAGATCAACAGTGGAGGCCCTCCACTTGGTTCCATTTCCAGCCTAAGCACAGTTGATTGGGAACATGGGAGAGGGCCTTCTCTGTGGCAGCCCTTTCAGAAGTGGTTCACAATGTGCAGTTGAAATATTTTTTTTTCTCTTTGCTTGTGGATTAACAGAAAAGTGGATTTCTCTGTAGTCAGATAGCAAAGTTATTCCCATCGTTGCTGAAGTGATTAAGACCTTTGCTGTTGATTGTGCAGCCTCAACATAAAAACAAATTCCAAACTTTCACACAGTGAGATAGCTAACAAGAAACCTTTTTGTCTTTTTTTTTTCTCAAAGAGAATATCATAGTCAACTGAGCAAGTCCAGTTATCAACTTGCTTGCTTTTTCATTAAACAAGTTACAACCCAATGGAAAGGCCACCTGCCTATAAAAGCTCGCTCACGGTTCACTGGACGCACCTTTCTTTTAAAATACACATGAGAGACTAGCCGATAGGTGATACATTTATAGGCTACCAATGAAAGAGGAAAAAATCATTGCAAGCTTTCGTGGACAATATCCACTTCTTTCAAGCAAGTACCCAAAGTCTGAGCATGGCAAAAGATGTGATTTGCCAGGAGATTGTTATCTTTATTTACTGTCAAAGACCAAATTAAAATAAATACAAGTAGCAAATATACATACTATATCAAATATGCATTTCATAATAATGTTTAAAATAATCCATAAAATTGATAGATCAAAAGTACAAATTAAAATTTAGTTCTGGTTCACAGATTCATTTAAAATCTGTTTTATTTTAATTTGGTCTTTGCCAGGAGATTATTCTTAAATTTGGCCCCGGTCTCATGTCCCTTTAAAGGCAGTTTAAATTACCAGATAACCCGTGTCTAAAAATGCCGTCCCCACGGCCACCAGGCTTTTTGGAAAAAAAAGAAAAAAGAAAACCCGGTAATGCCCCTTGAAGTGAGGTTTCTGTGACTCACCGAAGCGGTAGGGAAATTTTTGCCTCGCTTTGAAAATCCAGCTTTTAAGGAGGCAGATGCTGTGAGACCACGCAGATTATCCGGGTTTCTTTTTCTTTCTTTTTTCATAGCATCGACCGGCTGTTTCTGGGGCCAATGGGCTATTTTTTTAAAATTGCTTTTCACCTTCGGAGAAACAGGAAGCTGTACCCGGTCCTACAAGTTTTCCTTTCCCCCAGCCAAGTGGTCCATTTTTTTAAATGCTAGCGCCACCTGCTGGTCAAGGGGGCTGAACTGCACTTTAAAATAAAAAAACAGCTTTTGACATGTGAACTCCTGTCCCACTTATTCAATCACGTGATGGGACGAAGAGGAAAACCAGGACCTTCAGAAGATCAGGATCAAAACCTAGGTGTGACCACGGCCTTAGATGTAAAGTTCTTGGCAAGAACTTTATTACTGGCCTATAAATTTATCACCTATCATCTAATCTTGCATTTGTATTTTGTAATGGCCACACAGTTCCTCCTTTCCCTTAAAAAATACTCAGCTATTGTGGGTGATGATGTCCACATAAGAGTCTAGATCTGTTTTTAATACTTTTGTTTCCTGTGTGTTTGCAGTTTGCATTTCCTTTGAATCATAGCATTTTATTTGCTGTTCTCCTCCCATCCCAATTACCAGATGCCCTCCATTAGGTGCCCTGATGTGCTTATTTGGTATTCCTGTAGTTGAACCCCTGATCTGAAGATGCCTTGAGCCATTTTTCTAGAAGTGGGTAACAAGTTAGGCTTTGCATAAGGAATAATCAGATATTGTGTGTGTGTGTGTGTGTGTGTGTGTGTGTGTGTGTGTGTGTGTGTGTGTGTGTGAGAGAGAGAGAGAGAGAGAGAGAGAGAGAGAAGTATTCAAAGCTATATCTTGCCCATCAGTGTGAATAAGGGCCTTTTCACATGACCCCTATGATCCGCTGGCCACTTAAATTCGGACCAGAGATCTTGGGGGTTTGTCACTGTTCCTGCATTCCCACCCCCTCCGCACTCCTGGCTGCTGGCTGCATGAGGGGAGGGAGAAAAAAAGGAAGAAAAGAATGCCACTCACCTCCGTTCTGCCATCTTGCTTTGCTCCCGGCACTGCATTCAGATCTCTTAAAGGGACAGGGGGCAAAAAAAGAACAAACAGAAGCAAGGAGAGCCCGGCAGTCACTACTGTTATATCTGCATCAGGAATTTTCACCTCCAGAGAGCAGGTACCTGAAAAGTGTGCTGGGACGCGCTTAGGTGGGCGTGGTCGCACTTAATTATCTGTAAACTCCGGAGCTGGTGGGGCAATAATTTTAAGCTCCGGAGCTGGGAGCCATTTGCCGCAGAGTTTAGGGGTTGTGTACAAAGGCTCCAAGTTGCTTATCAGTGAGGATAGACTCTGTCTGAGTTTTTGCAGCTTTGCTGGGCATGAACCAATCATTCTTTCCTGCCTCTGAATTCAAAGAGGAGCCTGCTCTGTACCTTTTTCCTTTTTTTAGTCTGTTGGAAACAGTCTGTTGTTTGTTTGCTGTTGGTCTGCTCACAATTGTAAGTAAAGAACCATTTCATTTTTTCTCTCCTCTCCTCAGGTGTCTCACCATGTCTTATTGAGGCCTCAGTCACTGGTTCATGGGTAAGGGGTGGGCCATTTGGAGGCAACTGAAGTTATTTTCCACTGTGCACCTCTGTACTCCTACTGTGTAGCAGAAGGAACAAATCCTTGGACCTGTGGTTATTCCTTTACATTCATGGCCAGATTGAAAATACCCGTTAGGCTAATAAAAACTGTGGAAAGAACACCAAAAATTGGAGCAATTTAGTAATCATTCATTTGCAGAACATAGTCCTAATGGTTACTTTAAAACATAGAAGAGGAGGTTTCTTCCAGAAAGGCTTACTCAGATGCTTCACCTTATTTGAGAGTGGAATGGGCCACCCTGGCTCTTGCCAATGGAATGCCAGCTGTGGCATTTTCTACCAAGCTGGCAAGCCTTCAAAGTGTAACTCCAGTAGTGTATTGTCCACCTGTTGTTTGAGAACCAGCTAAGCACTGAGAAGTTTGTTGATACCAGATATTTGCCTTTCAGGTGCAGCAACTGTGAATCCAGTGCAGTGCAATGTGGAATACTATGGGATACTTGCAGTCTACCTATCCGTGGAGGGAGTATCCAGAAGAATGAAATCATGAGCTATCCCACTATTTGTCGTAGGTCATCAGATGCCCTAAGCACATCCGATCTCACCTGATTTTGGAAGGTAAGCAGGGTCAGCCCTAGTTAGTACTTGGATGGGAGACCACCAGGGAATACCAGAGTTATTCCCTGGTATTCTCCCATTCAAGTACTAGTATAATAGGCACCTGGAGTAGGAACTGGCAAACCACTCCATTATTCTTGCCAAGAAAACTCCATGGACATGGAGTCACAAAGAGTCAGTCATGACTGTAACGACACATCATCTGTATATATCAACCTCTACAACAACTTTACAAATCCCTTGCAGAAGTAGTTGGTTTCTGTCCTCATTGTAGGCTGAGAAGAGGTCCTGCTGCTAGGTCAGCCTTGCTCTCCATTGCTTAAGATACCTTCTTCAGCTCTTAGAAGCAAATTTAAAAAGGGATTTTAAAAAGTTGTAGCCATTAGAAAGTGCTGGCCTTTGGTGTGAGCAGATCATGTAGCAGCCCTCCGCCGCTCCAGAGGTGTTGACGTAAGTAATTTTTTATTTAAAAAAAAAAGCTAATGAAGCTACGCACATTGTCTTAAGACCCACATACTTCAACGGGTGAAACTGGATAGCCTCTTGCAATTAAAATAAAATAAAGGCAAGCATGACGTCCCCCTTAAGCAGATTGTCTGTATGAAGGCTTTATTGTAGCTGCAGCTTTAGAGCCTATGAAAAGGTTTTCTGTACTCGGTTTCAGGATGAAGGGCATTGCATCAGCGGGCATTTTGTTCCTGAAGTCCTGTTTGCCAACTTCCCTTTGTAATGGGCACTCGCAGGGTTACACATCTGTTGCTTGCTACATTCACAGCCCCCCACTCCTGTTTTGTTCCTAAACTAGATTGGAAAGATGTGAGGAGTTCAAGAGAACACCCCATTTGTGAAGGAACTGTAGGCAGAACCTAACATACAGAATACGACCACAGGGCTATTTAAGTACTTTGCATGAGTTACAACATTCCACTGGAGCATGGATTAATTGCTATTCTTGCATATAAAAATATCTGAATTTCCCAGGATTTTTTTCTCCACCATCATAATCAATAGCATTTCTTCAAGTATATATATATGGATATATATCTCCACATTAATTCACTTGCCAAGCAATTTCCTACATTATTGGTAATCATGCTTTCAGACAGTAAAGGGTGTCTCTTGTAATGTTACTGCCTGTGCTTTCTCCTGCCAGCTTCTGAAAGCAGATCTGAATTTGAGGTGCCACCAAGGGAAACTCTGTCGTTTCCTTAGGAATTTCCTTCCTTCTTTCTTTCTTCTGCCACTATCTTTTCAACGCTTTCATTTTCCATGCTGTTTCTTACCCCTTTCAGTTTCTTGCCTATTTTTTTCTGGAGTTGAAATGCCCATTGTTATGATGGACAGAGGTGCCCATACCCTTTTTAATGCTTACCCCTAACTATTCACAGCTGAAATCCTGTTGGACAGATACACACATGATGCAGCTTTTGGAACTGAACTGCCATCCATTAAGAAATCTCTGTAGACATTACCTTTGCACACTGAGTGAGTTGACTTGGCATACAACCGATAATGCCTACAGAGATTTCTTAATTTATGCCAGTGCACTTCCAGGCGTTCCACCATTTGCAGTATCAACCCAATGGGAATATTGTCTGTCAGTCATAGAGATCTTGGGGATCAGATTGGAATTCCACCTGCCATTCTGTCTGCACGTTGATAATGTCCCTGGCTTGTTTTATAAGGCTGTTGCAAGGATCAACTCTATGATTCTACGATTCTGTGATTCTATGATCATCACAATAAGCTCCCTGGTTCTTCTATAGCAATATATAAATGCTAGTTAATAATATTAGTCTACTTAATAATATTTTTAGAACTGCAAGGCTGGAAGGGACTCGATAAATCATTGAGACCAGTCCCTGTGAAGAGGGCACCGTGGGGAATTGAATTTCCAAACTCTGGCTCTGCAGCCAGAGACTTAAGCCGGCAGTTTTGTATAAGTTTCAACTCTGTTTTGAAAGCCTTGTACAAGTGAGGAATACACACTGTGGTTTGGGCTCCTATTTTACTTATTCCTCGTCCATCTCTTACTTAGTCCTGGCATTCCACAGGGCCAAAGAGATTTCTGGTGAATGTTTGCATATAACACAGTTCAGCCCCCAAATGTTTTCCCTCTACTCCTGTCTCTCAGCAAGACGTCAAGAGCCTGAATCAGGCAGAAATGAGGATTACTGGCTCAGTGCCTGAGATTTGCTGATTCAAGGGCTGGAACAATTCATTTTATGTAAGTGACCCTGAAGAGCTCCTGTACGAATAGAGGCTTTGTCTCACCAAACCGTGAACTTCTGTCACATTGGATCTTACTGCTCCTGAGTCACATGCCAACTTGAAAACCAAGAGCTATAGCTGGGTTGGTCGGGAGATTGCAAGGCAAGAGTACAGACCTCTGGGTTCAAGAACTTGGGTTGACTTCCAAAATCTAAAATGATGGGACCTTTTGTGTAATAAATTTGGGATAGTGGACATAACAATTTGAAGAAGTACTAAATGTTGATGGCTCCATATACTTATCATACCATAAGCAATGGGACTGAATTGCATTGGCCTTCATCGTGTTTCAGCTACACCAGTAGTGTTTATGGAGAGTAATATAAACATATGGAGACAAGAACCAATGGGTGGAAACTCATCAGAGGGAGAGTCAATCAGGAAAAAAGGAGAAATTTCCTGACAGTGAGAGCCATTAAACAGTGGAACAACTTGCCTCCGATGTTGTGGGTGCCCCATCGCTGGAAGTTTTCAAGAAGAGATTGAATACCTATGGTATGAAGTCTCCTGCCTTGGGTAGGGGGTTGGACTAGAAGACCAGGGTCCCTTCCAACCCTATGATGATTCTGTGACATCTGCTTTTAGCAGATTATCACAGCAACCAACTCTCTGCTGGAAGTCATCTGACTGTGTACATTTTTGCAATGGTTAACAATTCTGCACCATCAATCTGTTTCTGGTGCATTGCGTGAATGACTTGTAAGTAGAGATGGGCACGACTTAGCGGAATTCCCGTTTCCGTTTCCGTTACTCGTTTGTGTTATGCAACGGAAACGGTAACGGGAATTACTCCGCCAGAACTCGAACTCGAACCGACTAAAGAATAATTGGGTCTGATTTGTCGTGGTCGTTCCTGGCATCGCGGCGATCCCGCGATGCCAAGCGGCACAGAAAAAAAGTTTTTAAAAGTAAAAAAAAAAACCCGATTCCCAGCCCTAAAAGCAGGCGAAAACTGTCTGAGGGCACCTACCAGACCAGAAGGGTGTTTTATTTGGGGGGGTTCCCCGCCCCCCCTCTCCTTGGCTAGTGCTAGTGCTGCGCTGCTGGTACCAGGCGGGGGGGCATCGTCTCGTCTGCCTTTGCCATGCGGTGTGTGGGCGGGGGGATCCAAAATGGCGACCGCAAATTTTTTTTGAAATTGTGGTCCAAAAACCCACCAAAGCACCACAGAAACATGCGAAAATTAACTATTTTAAATGCTTGAATTTTTACAGTAGCAGCAGTGGGTTTTTCTTGCAAAAAAACGTCTCTGTTGATTTTATTTTATTTTATTTTATTTTATTTTTTTACACCTGCGCATTCGCAATGATGGGCTTGCCCATGGGAGTGGACCATGCAAATTTTTGGAGCCATTCCACCAATCGCATGGCCAGGTTTTGGAGACTGTACCAGGCTGGGAGGGTGCATCCATTTGCCATGCAGTGCGGGGGGATCTAAAATGGCGACCGCAATATTTTTTTTAAATCGTGGTCCAAAACCCCACCAAAGCACCACAGAAACATGTGAAAATTAGCTATTTTAAATGCTTGAATTTTTACAGTAGCAGCAGTGGGTTTTTCTTGCAAAAAAAAGTTTCCGTTGATTTTATTTTATTTTATTTTATTTTATTTTATTACAACTGCACATTCGCAATGATGGGCTCGCCCATGGGAGTGGACCATGCAAATTTTCCACCAATCGCATGGCCATTTGGCCAGGTTGACCACAGAGACTTCTGGGATGTGCCAATCAGGCAT
This sequence comes from Phrynocephalus forsythii, assembly GCA_029282475.1. Lineage (NCBI taxonomy): Eukaryota > Metazoa > Chordata > Lepidosauria > Squamata > Agamidae > Phrynocephalus > Phrynocephalus forsythii. Next base: position 158,615,391 of record JAPFRF010000002.1, on the reverse strand, counting down.
AAACAGCCCACTAACCATAGCCCGAACCCGAACCCTAAGCCTAAGCCTAACCCATACGCCAGTACACTGTCCTTCTAAGTGGGTCAGAGAGGCACCCAGAGGTGCACCCCAATACTCACTCTAACCTCACCCGTAACTAGCCTAACCCTAGCCCTTGCGCTAACCCGTCTTAACCCTAAGCCAGATCTACTTGCATTGCACTACACGCAAGTACATTTCCCTTGGAGCGGGTGCAAAGAGTCTGCCAGTCCGTCACTTGTGGCTCTGGCTGACTCCTGCAGCAGCATTTGTGTGCCATGCAAATCATGCCTGCAAGTGCTGCCTGACTGTGTCTCACCGACTGTTGCAGGGAAGGCACCCCAAAGAGGGGTGCCTCTGCCAGTCTGCTCCGTCTGCAATATGCATATCCATAGCATATGGCTATGCATGCCCTTTTGTAGCAGCGCTGGCGGGTGAGGATAGGAGGCACCCACCACAGAGAGGTGCCTCCAGGAGCCCGCTACCCCCCCAAACCAGTACTAACGGCAAATGAAAAAACGAAAAACGAAACGACAAATTTTTGCGAAATTTCACGAAAAACGGAAACGAGCCAAAACGGGCTACCTCCGACACACGACAACTCGAAAACGTCATTTTCCCTAGTTGTGCCCATCTCTACTTGTAAGTGGTTACAGTACACCATTAGCGTTATTTATTTATTTTTTTAACAAAGAGAGATTGTTGAAGTGGAGAGATTTGCCCAGCATCCCTTAATGTACTGGTTCCCAACCTTGGGTCCCCAGATGGTCTTGGACTAAACTCCCAAAGCCTTTTGCACTAACTATGCTGGCCAGGATTTCTGGGAATCATAGACCAAGAACATCTGGGGACCCACAGGTTGAGAACCACTGTCTCCATGAGTTCCATGATTCATTCGGAATTAGGAACTGGATCTCTCAAATCCTAGGCCAGCTCTGCATATGCTATCTAAGTCTTCATGCTGTATGTCCTACTAATCTCTCTATGAAAAATCTGACACCATGAGGCACCCTCTCCCTTCCCAAGAAGGACATTCATATTAGGATGCAAATTATTTTATTTTGTCATGCATGCATGATATAGTTTAAGGCCATTACAAATGCAGTAGTTCTGTTAGGACGATGGGGTGAATGCATCCAAACAAAAGAATGTAGACATGGGCACGACCAGAAAAAATTACGTTTTGAATTTTCATTTGTCGGAACGGGTCCGTTTCGGGTTGTTTCCGTTTGTCGCGAAATTTTTCAAAAATTTGTCATTTCATCGTTTCATTTGTCATTTGTCGTTTCCACCACGATTTAGCCCGATTTGACTTCCCCCAGAGCATAGGGGCATCCCGCAATCAGGGCTGGCGCTAGGTGTTTTTGCGCCCTAGGTGGCGGGCGGGGCGGGGGAGGGCGACGGGGGGAGGTGCGGGCGGGTGGCGGTGGTGGGGGGCCATGGGCAGGCGGCGACAGCGGCAGGGGGAGACGGGGTGGGCGAGTGGGCGGCCGGCAGTGTGGGCCGCAGGTGAGTGGCGGCGCGGGAGGACGGGCGAGTGGGCAGTTAGGATATCACTTAGGATAGAGGTTCTGTTCTTGGCTTGCACCCCAAATGTGTGTGTGGGTGCGAGCAAATTGAAATTGGGAAAATAGAAAATAAATGGTAGTGTATAACATATTTTTAAAATAAATCCACACCTCCCACTCCCAGTCGAACCTCCCCCTTTATCCAATATCAGAAAAAAATCCTCAAACTGCCAGAGAAGAAATAAAGAATAAACTGCTATTCTCTTCAGCAGACAAAGCTGCAGGAAATCAAAGAAATTATTTTCTAAATTCAATTCCCTCCCTGCCTGCCTAACCTAAATCCTAAAGCCTCCAGCCTCCCTCCTCAATCTTGATCGGATCACACCAGCACCAGCAGCCAGCCCTCCTCCCTCAACCACATCCATACACCCGACTGCGATTTCTGGAAGGTGCCTCGGCTTTTTATGCCCTCTGAGACATCCAGAAGTGTCAGTCAAAAACCTGGCGATGCCATTGGTGGAATGGTTCAAAAAAATTGCATGGTCCCATCCCATGCCCAGCTGAAATGGGCAGGTCTAAAAAATAATAAAATAAAATAAAATAAAATATAATCAATACGACATTTTATTGCTATAAAAACCCACTGCTGCTACTATTAAAATTTAGGCATTTAAAATAAATAAATTTCACATGTTTCTGTGGTGATTTGGCGTGTTTTTTGACCACAATTTCAAAAGAAAAATTGTGGTCGCCATTTTGGATCCCCCCCCACCGCATGGCATGCAGCGAGACAGACGACAAGGATGACCCCCCCGCCTGGTGCAAGAAGCCCAGTACAGGAGAGGGGGGGCTGGGGACTCCCACCCCAGAAACCACCCATCTGGTAGGTGTCCTCAGGCAGGCATATTTTCGCCTGCTTTTTTGGCCGGGAGTCGGGTTTTTTGTTTTTTGTTTTACTTTTTAAAACTTTTTTCTGTGCTGCTTGGCATCGCGCGATCACCGTGATGCCATTAACGACAACGAAAAACCCTACCCAATTTTTCTTTTTTTGGGTCAGGTTCGAGCTGGAGCGGCATAATTATTGTTACCGTTTCCGTTACATAATGGAAACGATAACCGAAAATGGAAACGACAATTTCGCCACTCCGTGCCCATGTCTAAAAGAATGCCATTAGTGTCTGAAAAATTGTAATGGCACCAGTATTGTGAAAAGCAGATGTGCTCCTCCGATTACTTGAGTGTCCCAACAGTGGATATGTCATATGTACCAGTACCCGGTACTGAACGTGGCTCTCTGTACTCTGAAAAGTTTTCCTGCTTTCTTAAAGGTTGGGGAGATTGAGTAATACAATAGTAGGCAATCTGCTTTCAAGCTTTTTCAGCCTCCAGTTCATAAAAAGCCACATTCCTTGTGTGACATATTTTAGGTGTGATTTAGACAGCTAGAAAGTGATTGCAGGCTGTCACTCTCAATCTAAGCTCCTTCATGGAAAGGCAATGTGCAATATGGTTGTTAAGAACTTGGAAACATTACTTTCTATGGGCAGGAATCACTATGCTGGCTGCTATACTACTACTACTACTACTACTACTACTACTACTACTACTACTACTACTACTAATAATAATAATAATAATAATAATAATAATAATAATAATAATAATAATAATAATAATAATAATAATATGCAGAAAGTCACCTTACTGGGATCTGATAGCATAATTCGCCAATACATCACGTAGTCCCAAACACTTGGGAAGCATTCGACTAATGATTTGTAATACAAAATCCAGCATAGTTATCTTGTCTGCTATGTGATGATGATGATGATGATGATGATGATGATGATGATGATAATAATAATAATAATAATAATAATAATAATAATAATAATAATAATAATAATAATAATAATAATAATAATAATACAGTATTTTCCAATGCATAAGACTATATTTCCCCCAAAATTCATTAGACTAAAAATTAAGACTCGTCTTATACACAGAAGTAAGCCAAGAAGAGAACAACGTTGTTGTGAAACTAATTTTTGGTTAGAAAGGGGAGTGTCTTATAGACGGGAAAAATATGGAAGTAATAATAATACATTTGCCAAGTTCCTACTTTTATAAAAAACACTTTCAATGGAAAAATAGCAGAAAGAACAAGCCATACATTAGTAAGACAGGTTTATGGAGTCGAGAGTGAGAGGTCAGGCCATTTGCTATCACTCAAGGATAAATTTGCAGCAGACAAATACTGGGGTGAGCTAAATGTGTTTAAGGAGCAACTTCAAGCTGTGAAAGTACTGTCCCATGCCCCTGCCTGTGAAACAGCTGGAGGTTAAGGAGGCACAGGTATTTAGATGGCGTGGAACACAAGCCACTTAAGCTATTGTACTTATCAGCTTAAACTGTCTTAAATACTTGCTCATGGAGCCATTTATTGCTGGGCAATTTAATGGTCCCCACCAGAACTAGAGTGAACTTGTTCCCCTGAAAGCTCTAATTTGAATTTTCTGCAGAATTTGAAGTTTGGTCCACCCTAAAAATGCAGCCACACAATGAACTGTTCTCTGAAAACTGCAATACATAGCGGCAATTGCATTTAATGCCTAAAGTGCAGTGATAAGCAGTATCCGACAGCCAACAGATTCAGATCTCATGGCTGGTAGCTGTCAAATTGGGAAAATTCAACTTAAAATGCAAAATTTGCAATTTGGTTGAATGCCCAACTTTAGGGATGCTACTCTCTTCACAAGTTAGAATGAAAGTAATGAAACATTTTATTCTCGTGGGACAAGAATGCACATTTCAGTATTTGTGTGTGTTGAAAATGCACGCTAGCATTCTTTCTTTCACAAAAGTTCCTATATTTTGTTCAATAAGACTAGTGCTATAATGTTTTGTTACACAAAATACAATTTTTTTAGAGGGGGTGGGGGTGGGGAAACAGCTTAAACAATCCAGTCCTGCTCCTGATGAAAAACAAAAAAACAAAATCTGCTTCCCCCACTCCCTCGTTCCCAAAAGGTAATAACCAAGCTTAAAGCAGTTGACTGAGGTTTCAGTGACAAAAAAACAACAAGTATATTTGCAAATATTTGTTATAGCCTTAGTCCAATAGATTGGCATCTGAGCTTAGCTTTGCATGTCCTGTTTCTGATTTCTTTTCCAATTGTAACCTTAAAGGCAGATAGCTATTTAACGGGGACTCTTCTAAGCATTATTCCCTCTGAGACAGAAGCCATGACGTGCTATGTTGCAATATAAGGTCACAACACTTTCCAAATTCTGACAACCCAAAAGCTGATGTCATCCCAAACGTCTCATCGTTTAGCAGCCCTGTTCAAGTCTTGCAAAGCTAAAGCTAGGGCTTCCTTTACCGAATCAATCCAGCTCGTATTTTCCCGCACTCTCTTCCTGTTGCCTTCAACTTTTCCTAGCACGTTTGTCTTTTCAAAGGAATCTTGTTTTCTCGTGACGTCTGAAGTACAATAGCCTCACTTGAGTCATTTTAGCTTCTAGTTAGAGTTCAGACTTGATTTCCTACAGGATCCATTTATTTGCCCTTCAGGCAGCCTGTGTGTCTGTAAAGTTCTCCTCCAACCCCAGACTTTGAATGAGCCAATTCTTTTGCTGCCAGCTTTCTTCACTATCTAACTTCCATATCCATACACACTAGCCTTGGTCTTCAGTGAAACACCTTTACATATAAATATCTTTTCTCATTTCTTCATAATATTCTTTCCAAATCACAGTCTTCTAATTTGTTGGCTGCCGTCTCCATTTGAATTGATGGATGAACTGAGGTATAGAATTTTGATTTCTTGTTATTCTTCTGTGGACATGATTCTTGTTTTCTTAATATTCCACTGTAACTTTGCTTATGGGCTTTCTTCTTTAACCTTCCTTAGTCATTTCAAATCAACTGCTGCTTTCTGGTATCATCTGCATATCTTTAATTACTGATTGTTTCTCCACCAGTTTTCACCTCTTCTTTTTAATCTAACCCAGCTTTTCATACCATAAATTCTGCATATAGAGTGAACAGAAAGGAAGATAAAGTGGACCCTTTGTTTATCGTTTTTGTCAGTGTGATAGATCATCTTAATCTTGATTTCACTTTTACTCAGTAGATTGTAAGTCACTTTAGTGTTATGATGTAACAGTATAAAAATAGCACTCATAGTCTGCAGTAGGGATGGGCAAAAAATGAAAAATGAAATGCTGTTTCGTCATTTCGTTATGTAATGTAACAAAACGAAATGAAACAAAATGATGAAGCAGCACTTCATCACAGATGAAATGAAATGGTCATGTTTTTTCTATTAAAATGGGCCCTTACCTGCTGGGCTCGCTGCCACCAATCTGGCACAGGGCTTTCTCGTGAGGCAGCAGGGAGGGGGGGCTTCTCAGCACCCACTGCCCCTGGTGCTGCCAACGATCCAGTGCGGGGTAGTGATGCCACTAGAGACCTGCCAGAGCCCAGAAGCCCCCAGAACCCAGAAGGAGGAGGGGTGAGTACAAGTCCCCAGAGAAATGAAACATTTTTGTTATTGTTTCATTTCATACGATTTTTTTTTAAAAAGTCATATGAAACAAAATGAAATGAAATGTGGGTGGGGAGGAAACGAAGCACCGTTTTTCCATTGCGTGCCCATCCCTAGTCTGCAGGGTAAAATTAATAAGTCACAATGTGAAACCCAACCCATTTCAATCATGATAACTGTGTGCTGCCACATCAATTCTGACTTATGGTGACCCTTTCCAGGATTGTCTTAGGAGAGACTACTTAAAGGTGATTTCCCATTCCCTTCTTCTGGGGGCACCCTGGGATTGTGCTACGGACGGAGGCTGCTGCTTCTCCTAGGAGGCACAGTGGAGAATTGGAGAATTACTCCATGCGTTGAGAGGCTCTACTGCCCCCCATCTCACTTCATCATCAAATTGAATAAGGAAGCACAATGATATGAAGCAAGAGAGGCTGATAGGTCTGGGTAGCCTCCATGTGTAAGTGAGAACCCCAATTTTAGAAGGGGGAGAATTGTTTCAGATGGAGGAGCTGCCGAATAGAGCACTCCAGACCTTGAGGAAACTGCATTTCTGTTTGCTCTTGTTTAATGCATATGGGCTCTGCATATGTCTCCAATGACTAAACAGGGTTCTAGTGACAACATTTTGAAAGAGCTGTCATGTCATTGATCTCAGTGGCTTCCACAAGGCACTTGTATAAGTACTTTATTGTTGTATTGGTTTTATAGTATAAAGCCCAAATTTGGACTGTTGTTCTTTGAAGAGGTAATTCGTTACAATTATATTGATATGTTCCCCAAGTACTTGCTGATGGTCAACTACTAAAGTCCTAAAGGATATAAAAGGAACCCTAGAATGGAGCAACGGTACTGGAAATACGCTGGCTGCTGCCACTCTTTCTGTCAAACCCTATTCAGGACGTAGAAGGCTCCTAGAGAGTCTAGGAGTGCATGAGTCAAACTGGTATCCCTGCTTCTAGAGCTACAGCATTACGACAGATGGTGAAAAGGTAAAGGTAAAGGTGTTCCCTGCAATTACATGCTAGTCATGTCCAGTTCTAGGGGGCAGTGCTCATCTCTGTTTTCAAGCCAAAGAGCCAGTGTTGTGCAAGTCCGTGGCCATGTGACCGGCATAGCCGACCACATTTCTGCACACAGAACACTTTACCTGCCCACTTTTTATGGTGGTACCTATTTATCTACTTGTATTTACATGCCTTCAAACTGCTAGGTTGGCAGGAGCTGGGATTAACAGCGGGAGTAAGGTTTGCTGCATGGCACCCAGGATTTGAACCGCCGAACTGCCGACTTTGCAGCTGACATTTTCAGTGCTCTAGCCACTGAGCCACAACAGATGGTACAAAGGGATCAAATCAGCCAGCTACTGGACCTGGGGTGTTTTCACGTAAGGGAGGAGATTGCAATTTGGACCGCTTGCAAAGTAATCCACTGTGATCTATCTCCTGGAAATCACACGATTTACTAGGGAAATTCAGCCTAGTAAACACAAAAGTTTGCAGAGATGTTCTGATCACAAGCATGCTCCAATACATTTATTTCTGTGTCAATTTTCAGGAATTCCAATCCAGTTCTTCAGACACGCTATCTTGCAACCCACAAAAGCTCACGGAAATGAATCTGTTTATCTTTATGCTCTTTATGCTCCTTCAAGTTTGTTTTTGTTTTTGTTGTGTTATACAGTACATGCCAAACAGATTAATTCAGCAAACTCCTTAAAATTATATATACACTAGTCTCTTTAAGGTGCCTAAATTCACCGTGATATAGGCAGTATTACCTGAATTCATACATCATACTCTTAGCCTCTGCTGCATTTTTAATTCTCTGGCTTTCATTGCGCTAACCTCATGTTTTTTTCTGCTTGGTTTGTTCTTCATAGCTGTGGCATTTTTAAAAAAATGAAGATTTTTATCTTACTTGGCAACTGTGACACCACTGTAAATGCCATTATCTCTGTCTCTTCTCTCTCCCTCCCCCCCCCATCTTCTCTAAATACTTTGCAGTTGGTAGTAGGTATTCCTGCCAGGTTACTGTCAGTTGAGCAAACAGGAGGCCTAAATAATTAGTTAATCACAGTAAACATTTTCTTAGAACCACAATTCTGGACAAATAGGTGCTGTGATGATAACGTTGATTATTTAAAGGTGCTTTGAGGATAAAACCCACTGTAGGCATTTCAGAGAGCCTGTTACCAAAATCGTTTGTTTGTACGTTGGGGTCCTCAGTGAGGTAAGCTACTAAAAGCTGCCAAGGGGCAGGATTTCCCCCATTTCCTCTTTCTGTCTCTTGAACACCAAAATGTTCCGCACTGCACAATGTGAGAGTGACACCGGGGAGGTCCCCTGCCCTTGTGCCAGACAAACTGGGTTTCTGTATGCTAAGGATGGCCCCTGAAGCAGGCAAAGGCTAGCCAAGGAATTACTGTTCATTTAAATCCAGCATGAGGGATGGTGTGGCTTTCCACATGAGATGTATTACAACTCCCATCAGCCTTATCCAGCTGAACTTATAACACAGCAAAGTAAAATGTTCTGCTTCTATACCGCCCCATAGTACTTAAAGCACCCTCTGGGAGGTTTACAATTTATTTATGCAGGCTACACATTGCCCCACCCCCCCACACACACACAACCCAGCAAGCTGGGTACTCATTTTACTGACTTCAGAAGGATAGAAGAAAGCTTAGTCAGCCAAGAGCTGGCTACCTGGGTTTGAACTCCAGGTCGTGAGCACAGTTATAGCTGCAGTACAGCTGTTTAAGATAGACATAGTGCCCAATGGATGTGGAAAACTGTGTTAAACAAATGAGAATAAGCATTTATTGTACGGAATAAACTTTTAAAAAAACAGTGTAAAAGGAGAAAAAAATGAATGTTATTTTAAGCAATTGATTGGTTTCCTGATAAAGTAGAAAAGAAAAACGAAAGTGCTGTATGCTGTATAAGGCTTGAGCCTCATAGCAAAATAATTAATTCCCTAATTCAATATAGTATCATCTGTCTATCTATCTATCTATCTATCTATCTATCTATCTATCTATCTATCTATCTATCTATCTATCTATCTATCTATCTATCTATCTATCTATCTTTTATTTTATTTTATTTTATTTTATTTTATTTATTTTGAATATTTTTACCCCACCTTTCACCTTTGAAAAGGACCCAAGGTGGCTTACAGAAATGAGGGACAATATACAGTCCAGAACGTATAAGACATGTTCAAGTTAAAAGCAGAGAATTACAGGAGGCATTTTAGAACATTAAACGTAACAGGAGAGCTACAAAGAGCACAAAAAAATAAAAGGAAAAGGAAAGCAACATGGAAAACATTGGCGTTCTTATGAAATCAGTCAATTCAATCCTGTATGGTAAGCCATATAAAGGTATATAGTAGGAAGTCTCTCATTCTGGGTAAGCTTGCCTGAAAAGGAAGGTCTTTGCCTGCTCCCGGAAAGACAGCAGGGATGTGGGGGAATATGAAATAATACCCTGTATTAATTATGCATGGAATATTTTAAATGTAAAAACATGTAGCAGTCATTCAGGATGTATTGCTCAAATATGGAATTAAGGAAGTTTCTGCAAAGGTGGAGGCAACTTTACGGATAAGCTACCCTAGCTGGCTAGGCTTCTAGCAAATCTGTATATCCCCAGATATCTACCCAAGTATATTGCTTGTCCTAAGAAAGCCAAACTTTTGCATCAAAATGTTTTGTCTAGACTCAAAACCTCAAGAGTATAGAAACCAGACATTTCTATCGTGTTTACAAGAAAGTTTCCCAAGATGCACAGCCACCCGTGTTAATGGGAACCGTCTTAAAGGATGCAGAAGGCACTTGTTTTGCAGTAGACAAACTGAGAGTAGCCAGGAGACGGGAATAACACAGATAAATCTATAGATTTCCCTATTTATCTATAAATAGATTTCTCTATTTATATAAAATATTTTTCTGTGTGTCATCTACATGCGGAGGGCTAAGTAATGTGCTGAATTGTATATATATTTTAATTTTGATATGTTGAAAGACTTTCTAATGCCTTTCATTGAAATTTATAAGGCCTTCTTTTGAAATGAGTTATTATAGAGATGGATTCTCTGCCTTTTTAAGCTGCAAGCCCTTATTTTTCATTTTTACTCTTGAAAGAGACGTGACTTTTTCTGAAGATGCTTCTGTATTTCAGAAGGCAACTTGGAATATCCTTTTCAATATTTTATTGTACTCATGCTCTTATATTTTTGACTGCATTAGCTCCTGTATTTCAATATTCCTGTCTGTTCTATTCAAGTACAGTGGACCCTCGTATAACAAGAGGTTTGTATAACATAAAATCTGTACAACATAAAACATTCCGGAGATAGGGGAAATTTGCTTAACAGAATCACCTATGGGGCAAATCCGTACAACATAAATATGGTTGTGATTAGGGATTACTGTTTTCAATGCATTCCTATGGGAAATTTGTATAAAGGAATATTCACTTAACATAATTTCATTTGGAATGAATTGATTCCTTTATACAAGGTACCACTGTACTCAAAAGATCAACTTAAGTCCACCTTTTAAGTATGTATGTATGTAGAAGGGATGGGCACAAAATGGAAAAATTGAGTTTTGTTTTGTTTTGTTCTCTAGTGATTTGTTTCATTTCATTAGAATTTTTTTAAAAAAAAATCTTCCAAACGAACCACTAACAAACTGATTTGTTACTCTATAAAATGGGTTCCCTGGGTCCTAGAGGCACCAAATTTGGTGGGTACCTTCATTGGACTCTCCCCTTTAATCTCTCCTAATTTGGAGATGTTTGGAGTTCAGGGGATGAGTTATTCAACTTCAAAGGAGGTGCTCCAGAAAAAAAACATTTCTAACTGCAATGTTATGTGCTTGAAAATAGTGATCTCGGGCAGCTAGCAGCATGGAAATTACAGTGGAGCTTCCTCAAACTCTCCTCTTGAAACACCCATAATATGGAGAGGTTTGGGGTACAGGGGGCCAAGGTATTCAACTATGTTGAATAATATGCTGTAGAAAATACTGATCCCAGCCATGTATCTCCCCCAAAGTGACAAGGCTACCTTTGGCACACTTTACCATAGAGAGGGGAAGCTGTAAATTAACCCTATAATTGGTAAAGCATACCGAAGACACTCATTCAACTACGTGCTCCCACCTCCTTTGGAGTTTAATATCTCTGCCCCCAGAAACCCTAACTTTCTCAAATTTCAAAAGGTCCCCTAAAATCGCTTGGGGAAGCTAAACCTGCCATTCACATGCCTCAGACCAGTAATTTTCCACTGATATTTTTAAAATTAAAATAACTGCAATTTAAATGGTTACTTGCTAATCAAATAATCAAATAGCATTGGAGGAACGGTACAGGGATTGATGAAATATGGATGTTAATGATAACGTGGCATGCAAAACTAAACTTAGGAAGTGTCTGAAAAAAATCTAATGATTTTAATATAGCAAGGGATGAATTGTTGGCATATGTATTTCAAAAAGGTAAAGGGTACACACTGGAGGTGGGAAATCAATGTATTTCTGGAAAGAAATGGGCAGGTTAATATCTTAAGGATTGTAAGCATGGATTAAGTCTCAAGTGGGAGGTGGGCTGCACCGGGCTTGTTAGGTAGATTGTTTTGTTCTGTTAAATAAAATAAAATAAAATAAAATAAAATAAAATAAAATAAAATAAAATGGTTACTCCTAAAAGTACCAGAGGATACGTGAACATTTGGCTCTTTCTGCAAATGCTCATGCCAATCAACTAGCTTGTTTAATTCCTTTCTATATCTTTAACCCTTTAAGACAGTAGTACAACCTTGGGTCGCCAGATGTTTTTGCTTTGTTTTGTTTTTAAATTATTTTAAAATAAAACTACAGTACAAAACATAAAACAACATGCATACAAAAAAGGTTAGAAATATTACTCAAAACTCTTCCAAACAAAACAGGACCAACCCCATGCAACCCACCTCTCACCCGGGACTTAACTAAACTTGCAAATCTTAATATATTGACCAACTCATTTCCCTCCAAAAATACATTGAGTCTTCTCCCGGTGTATACCCTTTACCTTTTTGAAATACATATACCAACAGTTTATCCCATATTCCATTAAAATCATTAGACTTTTTCAATCCTTTCCTAATTTTAATTTCACAACTCAATTTATCATTTATAGCCATATTCCATAAGTCCCTATACCATTCCTCCAATGTTATTTCATTGTTAGATTGTCAATGCTTTGCAAAAATCAACCTTGCCATCATTATCGTTATAATTACCAACTCCACTTTCTCTTTCTTCAACTGTGTATTCGCATCCATATTTAACAATACCATTTGTGGAGACATTTGAATCCTTTTCCCTATTATTCCTTGTATTACTTTAAAAATCAATGTCAATTTCTTATTTCCTATATCACACAGCTGCCACATATGCAAAGATGTCCTTTTTTCTTTTTTACACCTCCAGCATAATGGAGATATTTGTTTATTATATTTACTTTAACTTCACAGGGTCCCCAGATGTTTTTGGACAAAAATTCCCTGAAGCTTTCCCCACTTAGCTGTGCTGGATAGGATTTATCGGAGTTGTAGTCTTGGGACCCAAGTGTGGGAATCACTGCTTTAAGGAATTAACATTAATTAAGTGTAGAACATAAGAACATAAGAAGAGTCATGCTGGATCAGGCCAAAGGCCCATCTAGTCCAGCTTCCTGTATCTCACAGTGGCCCCACCAGATGCTTTTGGAAGCGCATGAGTCTAGATATCTGTCTCCTGATACCACTCCCCTGCATCTGGCCCTTGAAGTACCCTGGTTTTAAGCCTGGAGATTACACATCTCCATCATGGTTTGTAACCTGTGATGGACTTTTCCTCCAGGAATCTGTCCAATCCCCTTTTGAAGGCATCCAAGCCAGATGCCATCACCACATCCTGTGGCAGGGAGTTCCATAGACTAACAACGCGCTGGGTGAAAAAATATTTTCTTTTGTCAGTTCTTACTCTCCCAGCCCTCAATTTGAGTGCATGTCCCCTAGTTCTGGTATTTTGTGAGAGGGAAAAGAGCTTCCCTCTATCCACTTTATTCATGCCCTGCATTATTTTGTACGTCTCAATCATATCCCCCCTCAGGCGCCTTTTTTCCAGACTAAAGAGCCCCAAATGCTTTAGCCTTTCCTCATAAGGGAGGTGCCCCAGCCCAGTAAGCATTTTAGTCGCTCTCTTCTGCACCTTTTCCAGTTCCACTATGTCTTTCTTGAGATGCGGTGACCAGAATTGTACACAATACTCCAGATGCGGCCTTACTATTGTTTTGTATAATGGCATTATAATGTTGGCTGTTTTATTTTCAATCCCCTTTTTGATAATCCCTAGCATGGAATTGGCCTTCTTCACCGCTGCCACACATTGGGTAGACACCTTCATGGAGCTGTCCACCAACACACCAAGATCTCTTTCCTGATCTGTCACGGATAACTCAGAGCCCATGAGTTGATAGATAAAGTTTTGATTTTTCGCCCCAATATGCATTACTTTACATTTGGCTACATTAAAACACATTTGCCATTTCTCAGCCCATTCCCCCAGTTTGGAGAGATCTTTCTGGAGCTCTTCACAATCTTCTCTGGTTTTTACCACATGGAAAAGTTTTGTGTCATCTGCAAACTTGGCCACCTCACAGTTTATCCCCGGCTCCAGGTCATTTATGAACAGATTGAAAAGCACCGGTCCCAGGACAGAGCCCTGGGGCACACCGCTTTTCACCTCTCTCCATTGTGAAAATTTCCCATTGACACCTACTCTTTGTTTCCTGGATCTCAACCAGTTCTCAATCCATAAGAGGACCTGCCCTCTTATCCCCTGACTGTGCAATTTTCTCAGCAGCCTCTGGTGAGGGACTGTGTCAAAGGCACTGTGTAGTGAGCACTGTTCATTTTCTGTGGGATACAATCTTCCATAAATTACTCTTGAGGAGTGGTTAATACTTGGCTCAGAAGGGCATCTGCAACCAACTAAGATAAATTGGGTACACGAGCCTGGCTAGGTACAGTAGAGCAGGAATGGGGAACATTTGGCCATCCAGATGTTTTGCACCACAGCTCCCAGAATTCTGAGCCTACATTGCCAAAGGTAAAGGATTGTGGGAGTTGTAGTCCAAAACATCTGGAGGGGCGAATGTTCCTCAGCCCTGTAGTAGTGTTTGGAGAACAGAGGTTCCTTCACAAAATCAGCATGTTGATTCATAGTTTTTGCATGCAGGGTTGAGGGGAGTGTCAGACAGAGCTGTGTTCACCTTAAGCTCTCCTTTCTCCTATGGACTCACTTTTGAGATGGCAAAATGGGGAGGAAGCTGGCATCCTCCCATGGGAATGACAGGCCCAATTTTGGTTGTCCATGAAGGATTTTAGTAGCATTAATTCCTTGAGAAGAACACATGTCATGCTGCCCACCATGGAAGATCTAAGCTTCATGTTCCACATTGCCACTCTAAACGTAGGTGCCTGTGACTTTGGAACTTCATTATTCAGATCAATTGTCCATGACTGATTCTGGGTCCAGCATTCTAGATTGGCTTCAGCTAGTTATCAGAATTGTTTTCTCCACCCCAGTCCCATGGAGGGTCACTGGTTTCACTGTTAGTTTCTCTGCCCATATATGATGACAGATTTACTGGTGAGTTCAAGGAACCACCTTGGAGGTTTGAAGCATTGCTTTGGAACAAACTCTGAGGGCCTCACTAGACAATTTAATTCCAAAGTGAATCATAGTGAGAGAGCTGATGTTGGAGAAAATATTATGAAAGTCAGAAAGACACAGGAATGTGTATTTTTTTGCCTTGTGGGTCTTAAATTATCTGTTATCTCAGGCATTCTCCCCCCCCCTTCTGTGTTTACCAAGAACTGAAGTGGACCAAAACTCACAGAAGAATTCCTTATAACAGGGGAGGGGAACCATTGGCCCTCCAGATGTTTTGGACCACAACTCCCACAGTCCTTTATCACTGACAATATAGGCTCAGAACATCTGGAGGGATGAAGGTTCCCCAACCCCTGCCTCATAAGCTGATTTCCTCACAACTGAAAACTGATCTCAAAGGAGACAAATTCAAAAGGATTAACTCCACCATTAGGCAGAGTGAGACAGCTTCCTAAGATGGCAAGTGGTTTTTTAAAATATTAAAATGTTAATAACATAAAATATACAAAATAATTGAAAAGTTATAAGCCATCGTACCCTAATTAGTACACAATGAGATTACTAGCTAAATTAACACACAATCAACCAGTTTGTTAGGAGCCTCTTGGCACAGTCATTGAATGCCTGCTCTGCAGCTAAAACTGTGCTCACGACCTGGGGTTCAATCCCAGGTAGCAGGCTCATGGCTGACTCAGCCTTCCAGTCTTCCGAGGTCAGTAAAATGAGTACAGTAACCTCCCACCGATCGCAGGGGTTAGGGACCCACCCCACCCGCGATGCATGAAAATCCGCGATATGCGGAAGGGGGCGGGGTGGGGGTGGGGTGGGGGCAATTGCGTGGCATGCCAGCAGCGGCAGGGGGATCTTATCTCCCCCACCGCCCGCCCGCGCAGCCCCGAGGCTTCTCCGAGGTGCGTGGGAGGGCCGCGCGGAGCGACCAGATTGCTCCCCGCCCCCCACGCAGCTCTGAGGCCTCCCAGAAGGGGCGGGGGCCGCAGAGAGCGATTGGATCATTCCCCGCCACCCCGCCATGCAGCTCCGTGGCCTCCCAGAAGGGGTGGGGGCCGCGGAGAGCGATCGGATTGCTCCCGGTGCCCCCGGGCTCTGAGGCCCTCCCAGAAAGGGCGGGGGCTGTGGAGAGTGATCGGATCGCTCCTGGCGGCCCCCCAGCCCAGCTCCAAGGCCTCCCAGAAGGGGTGAGGGGGCAGAGAGCGATCTGATCGCTCCCTGTCACCCCCCACACGTCTCCGAGGCCTCCCAGACGGGCCTGGGGGGCGGCGGAGAGGGATCGGCCCCGAGGCTTCTCCGGGGTGCGTGTGAGGGCCACGCAGAGCAATCAGATCACCCGCCGCCGCCCGTCCATGCACCCCGGAGGTTTCTCGGAGGTCGGGGCGGCGCGGAGCAACCCGGCCGCCCCCCCTCCTGCCACCCCCCGCCACAGTTCCGGTACTGCAGTCCCACAATATAGTGGGACCGCAATACCGGAACCGCGAAATGGCAGGGGGGTTACTGTACCCAGCTTGCTCAGGGGGGCAATGTGTAGCCTGCAAACTAAACCACCCAGAGAGCACTTGAAGTCTTATGGGGTGGTATAGAAGCAGAATGCTTTGCTGGCTGCAACACCATCTACTGTAGCCATGGATTATAACAACATCTAAAAGTTACATCCTGGTAAAGCACATATTTTACCATGTCTGAACTTCTGGGACCTGCTTTGAAGAAGAGTTATGTAAACTCGAAAGCTTGCAATGTTCCTTGGTTTTGTTTTTTTTTAAAATAGTGGCCTATAAAGGTATCACCTGTAACCTATTTGCAATTGTGTTTTGTGATGGTCATGTGGCTCAACCCCCTTTTTGCTTTGATTGATCAACATCAGTGGCTGAGGGGTTACTACGAAAATTAGTATGCTTATTACAATACTAATGAAAGGTTTCATAAAGCAAATACATTCAGGAATTATGGTACCTCCATTGTGAGTGGGCAGTGAGTTTTTCTATCACAGCTAATTTTCATACTCTAGATCAGTGATGGCGAACCTACGGCATGGGTGCCAAAAGTGGGACTCAGAGCTCTTTCTGTGGGCACCCGACATCACCCCTTCATAGCCAACTGTATACAGGCTAAATTACTGTGTTGGCACTTTGCAAAAAAAAAAAAAAATTAGTGGGTTTTGAATTGCCGTTTGGGCACTCGGTCTCTAAAAGGTTCGCCATCACTGCTCTAGATTCCCAAGCATTAATTGAAATTTGCCCGCCTAGGCTAAAATAAAGAGGTGACACATGTTTGGGTTGCTTATAACAAGGGCCACAATTTATTAATCACAGGAACCAACTTTTAAAACTTGATCATAACTGAACTGTAACTTTAGGGGGGCCTGTGACGTAGCACAATGTTAAGATGACAACAATCCATTTATTAGGTCCCCTTGGTCAGCAAATTTCCTGCAGCCTGTTATGCTGCCACAGCGAGGATGCCTTAAAGGTCTTTGGGCATCAACCAATTTGATTCAACATTGGCAGCCCTCTCGAGGGTGTTTGGGTTGTTATTATTTTGATCTCTAGCTAATTCCTTCTCTAGTCTATTAATTGAGGGCTGCCGAGGACCTTGTAGATATTAATTAACGCAGGGACCTAGGTGATTAAAATTTTATTTGCGCTACCCACCAAATTGTGACCGGGATATTACCTGGAAGCCCCTCGCCAACATGTGTCTGGTGGGATGGGCGAAAACATGCCACCACTCACAGCCAATTCGAGTGGCAGTCAAAAATTCCCATCCGGCCCCAAAGAGACCAGCAAAGCATCACCATCACATTGAAAACAGTGGCGGGATGGCGAGGGATCCGGCGACTGCGCAGGCAGGCAGTGGGGAGCACGCAGGGACCTTATATAGGTGCGCTCCCCTGCGTGGGCTACACAAATTGCACAGCCCAACTGCTGCCTCTTCAGCCAGCCGGCAAAGACACCCCTGCTCCACATAAGGTGGAGCGGAGCGACCATTCTGCAGCTGTCTTCCAACATCGAGCCGTTGCTTGTCTAGCTGCCACACAAACAAAAAGGAATTAGCTTTTTATGGTTTAGTTGTACATTGGAATCTAAGTACAAATTCATTAATCTCAATGCTGGACTTTTTAACTATCTTGAAATGTTAACTTTCTAATCTTTTCAAACACCTTGATGCAGTAGTTCTGGATTCTAGGGCAATGTAAGGTGGCAAGTGTTGATGCAGTTAAGATGTTATTGGAGCATAGAACTTGATGTCACCCATGGCCTGCCCCTGAGTTGTCTAAGCTATCCTGTTGCTCTGTGGCACAGTGGTAGATCCTGGCCACTCACCAGCACTGAAATATAATACAGCTATCCCTCTGCTCAGCCTCAATATGCAGATTGAGAGCAGGCACTCCTTTGTCCTTTGTCTCCAGCACCAAATTATCTTGGGGTTACCCCTAAAAATTGAGTTCAGTTAATGTCCAGTGTTTGCAATCGTGTTGGTACACACTGTAATCTTGAGGGTAAACAGGTTTTTCTGTGGATGTCCAGAGGACAACTCCATCATCTTCTAAAGTAAACAGACCAAATTCTTGGCATTGTTCTTAATAAACTGGCTATTCCTAAAATGTAGTCACCCATCTCTGATCCTACTTCAGCTCAAATTTAGCCTTTTCAAATATGGCTTAGCTGAAGGCATACTATTCCTCAAGTCATGGACCTTCCAAGTGTTGACTGTCGCAGAACTCCTCCAAGATTTGACCTCCTCAGCAGCCACATTAGCCCATCATAAATCATTCCTTAATCTGCCGTATCCTGATATCTGGCTGGGGTTCCAAGTTACCAGCCCAACCGTGATGGTTCCAGAACACGTAAGGTAATGCAATCCCCCCCCCCCCGCAAAAAAAAACATGACTGGCCTTTGCCATCTACTCTGTGCATCCTCCTCGTTCATCCCAGTGTAATTTGGCAACCTGGCTTTGTGTTGAACAAAGCTTCGCAAAAGTTGACTCCTCAGTCCTCAAGTCTACAGTTCCTTTTTGACTACCAGTTAAAAGCAAACACAGAGTGTTATCAGCCTTTTCCAGGGGATGACAGTTTGAACACAGGGTTACTTTACCTCTCTTTCATTTACCTACCTAAAACAAAGCCTAATGAGGTACTAATTGCTTTACCATGAGTTGAACGATTCCTGTCTTGAACAAGGGGAGCAGTGTTAGTATGCAGCCAATCATGTGATTCTTGGGATTGTTTTGCATGTGTATGAAGGGGTCTGGAAGTGGATAGGAGGAATTTGGCATAATTGTAGCTGCACCGAGTTTTATGTCTCAGAATCAGGGAATGCTCATAGAAAGAAGAAATCAGTTCAACCGTATAATAAGTACTCCCAGCAAATAGTACAATCTCTTTCTACATAGTTCATATTTTTTTATTTTAATTGTGTTGTATACAGAATTGTTTATGTGCCTATTAAGTCCTTCACCATGGGATATCATGTACACCCATTCTTGCAAAATCTAATATGCACCACAATGAAACCTGTTCTGGACCCCTGCCCAAAAAGAGTTGTATGTCCATGTATCATATATGTGTCTACACAGGAGGACAATGCTGAATAGCAACACTGTCCACACACCCCTTGCATTCATTTTTAAATTTTATTTATTTATTCAATTTAGATACTGCCCATCTGATAGCAAGCCACTCTGGGCAGTTTACAAGATAAAACACATTATTACTAGAGATGGGCATGAATTGAAAAAACGATGTTTCATTTCGTTTTGTTTCATTGAGGGGCTCAGTTTGGTACATTTTTGTTTTTTGTGAATTTTCACAAAAATTGTTTCATTGGTTCATTAATTCGTTATTCATTTTTACCTGCTTTGCACAATTTGTAAAGCATTTCCGCACGCGGGCATCCCCCAACGCCCCAGACCAGAGGGAAAACACTAAAAAAATTGATGCTGGCAGAGACACGGTATAGACTAGGTACGCAGGGAGGCTGCAAGGCAGTGGCGGGCGTTGCCCAGGGCACAAGACAGCCACAGAGTGACTGCGGGGCAGGGGAGGGTACTCACTGAGAGGTATGCAGTACGCATGCAGGGAGGCTGCAAGACTGAAGCTAGAGAGAAATCTCTTCTTTCTCTCCCCTAAGAGCCAGGCTGCAGCCAGCAGGAAAAAATACACACACACCTGCCTGCCTGGCCTAAAGTGAAAATAACGAGTCACAGAGACAGCAATCTCACCCCAACCTAACTCCCACTGCAGACTGCAAGGAGGATGGGGGCTGCCAGAGCTTTTTATGCCCTCTGTGGCTGCCAGACCTGCCCAGTCTGCAACCTGGGCATGCTATTGGTTGAAGTTGTCCAAGAATTTACATGATCCCATCACATGGCTTGCATCCATTTTGTGGCTGGCATCCATTTTGTGTCATCCTTAAAGGGAAAAGAAAAATACATCATGATGGGAGAAAGACAAAAACAAATGTTTTAAGGACCCCCAACCCCCCTGGTAGGTATTATCAGGCAGAATAAATAATTATCGCTGCGTTTTTACAGATGTCCAGTGTGTTTTAATACCCAAGAAATCAATATTAGGCATCTGGCAGCCCTTTTGGGTCGATGTCCCCTAACTCCCCTTAAAGGAAAAGAAAAATACAGCAATCTGAGAAAAGACATAAATGCACGTTTTAAGGACCCCAACCCCCCGGTTGGTATTATCAGGCAAATGAATAATTATCACTGGGTTTTTACTGATATTCAGGATGTTTTTTAACATTTAAAACAGCTCTTTTCATCGTGCGTCACCATTAACAAAAACGAAATGTAACAAACCTAATTTTCTTGGTTCGGTTCGGTTTGTTCCAATTTCCCCACCAGGTTCATTATTCGTTTTGTAACACAATGAAATGAATAACAAATAACAGAACAAAAAAATTGTTTCTTGCCCATCTGTAATTATTACTATATGTACCAATACAAAATCATAATAAAAACAAAAAATAATACATGTAAAAATACAATGAAGTCAAACATCACTCATAAAAATCAGAAGTAGATAAGAGGCAGACGAGAACAAGTCAAAAACAGCGGAGCGGTGAAACAATCAATAACCAGGGGAAATAGATTCGAATAACCAAGTTTTCAAACATTTATGACAGTCAGCAATGTGGGGGCCTGACAGATATCTGAGGGAATTTGATTCCACAGTCTAGGGGCCGCCACCAAGAAGGCCTGATTCCTTGTTGTTCTCTTGCGGGCCTCCCTCGGTGTCGGCACCCTCAGGTGACCTGCTTGCGACACACGAGTGACCCAGGCTGTACTCTGGGGTAGGAGCCATTCTGACAGATAGCAGGGTCCCCAACCATTTAGGGCTTTGTATGTCAACATTAGAACCTTGAAGTCTGTGCGATAATGGATTGGCAGCCAGTGCAGTGTGGCCAGTATTGGGGTAATATGATGGAATTTTTTAGTGCCTCAACAGTCTGGCTGCAGTATTCTGCACCACCTGGAGCCTCTGCAATAACTTCCAAGGCAGCCCCATGTAGAGAGCAGAATCAGAGCTTGGAAAATTTCCTTTTTATAACTGTGACAGTAAGAATTCCCTAGCCCCTTGAATTTCAAATGAGTGGAGGGAAAACACAACCCAGGTCTCTCTCTCTTCCTCCCTCCCTCCCTCCCATTCTCCCCCCTCTCTCTGTGTCACTCACACTTAAAGAGAAAGTCGTCTGTCAGTTTGTCTGTCAGTCAGGCTGACAAAGCTGCTTGGATGAGGAGCAAAATGTTTTGATCTCTCAAGAAAAGAAGTCCATTTGCCACGACTCACATTCCAGATTCACACCTACATGTTCCAACCTGCGTCTGGACTGATACAGTGGGATGTTCCTCAGTTAATGGAACAAAAAGTCCACTCCTGTTTCTTAGACGCTAGTAGCCAGCCTAATGGTGAGGTGGTCACTTCAGTGAGCACATTTTTGATGTTACAAAAAGACCGGGGAACTGTTAATGACGCATCCTGCTTTTGATGTAGATTTACTGCCAGCAAGAAGAAAAGAGAAATGTAGAATTTATGTATCATGTGCCAAAATACCCTAGGGTAGCATTAACTCTCTGGCTTTATATTTATTAACTAATTTTTATTTTATTTTTTTGCAGGGGGGTGATTTGATGCTCCATCTCACATCAAGCCCTATTTGAAGCTTCATCTCAGCCATCAAGCCTTCTGGCCTGGCTCTGGAATAAAGATTTTAGGTTACTCCTCCCTCTCCCCCCCTCCCAGTGTTCTGCATTCATCTTGTAACACTCTCCATTTGCAGCCTGATGTGGTATGATCCAAACACAGAAGGATTACCTCCATGAAAAGCCACCTTCTCTCTCTCTCTCTCTCTCTCTCTCTCTCTCTCTCTCTCTCTCTCTCTCTCTCTCTCTCTCTCTCTCCCTCCCTCCCTCCCTGTCAAGTACTATGATGCAGACACTGAATGTCTCCTTCATTGAGAACCTGGCATCTCTTTCTTTCCATCTTTCTCTCGTTCTTTCCCCACCACAACCAGAAGCAGAACAGGCCAATCGCATCTGGTTCTGCTAGGTGAGAAGGAGGCCCCCTTTGCTATTACTTTCTGCCAACAGACATAGTCACTGAAGCCCTAGAGATAGCAGCATCCGTGAGCTTCACCATATTTTCCTGAGGAAAGATGGCTGCTTAATTAAATGATGTTGCCTTTTATGTATCTGGACCAGTCATGAACCTCAATGAATGGACCTAAACTAATGAGATGTGGAGGGATTATTTGGTAGGCTGAATGTGACCATAAGACATAAAACTTCCTGTCTCTGATGATGTTGCCAGCTTTCATAATTGCTTCCTTGTCACGTTTGTTTGACACACTCTAAAGTATACAGGCATTTGAACCAATCTCTTTTTAGCAAAGTGGTTAAAGTGCATTACTTCAGTGAAGACTCTGCTCACAACCTAAATTCAATCCCAGTGGGTTTGGGTAGCCAGCTCAAGGTTGACTCAGCCTTCCATCCTTCTGAGGTCTGTAAACTGAGCACCCATATCACTGGGAGGGCAGCATAATTAAGTTGCAAACTGCCCAAGGAGAACTTTAAGTGCTATGGGCTAATATATAAGTAGCACACATTCTCTTCTGTAGTTCTCTAACAGAAGTGCAGGGGGAAAATCAACTTTCCTTTTCTTCCTCTTTTCTTCCTTTATCATTGGAACATTGCTGCATGAGGGACCAGGGGTGAGATAAGTTACTGTTTTGGATTACACCAATCCAGAATGGCTACTGGAGTTTTCTGTGGATTTTATTTATGTGTATTTTATTTAAAATATTTATATGCCACCTTTCTCCCAAAGGCTCCAAGGCAGTTTGTAGGGTTAAAAGAAACAAAATTAAATGCTAAATAACAAATTATTAAAGAATTTAAAAGCTTCATACAGATATCATATTAGAACTCATGAACAATAACAGTATTAAAATGTTTAATACTGTTATTTTTATTATATTATAATATTATTTAACAGAATAATCTTTTTTTAAAAAAAATCCTGTTGGTCAACCATTTAAAGGAAAGTCTGTCTTAAGAGAAATGTCTCCACCCCCTTGCAAAAGGACAGCAGAGATGGGGCCAAGTGGGCCTCTCAGGAGAGGGCATTCCAAAATCTGGGAGTACCAACAAGGAAGATCCTCTCTCATGTCCCCACCAAATGCACCTGTGAGGATAGTGGGAACTGAGAGAAAAGCCTCTACTGATGAACTTAATACTCAAGTAGGCTCACAAAAGCTGCCTAGATGCCCTAAACACATCCAATCTCGCCTGGTTTCAGAAGCTAAGGAGAGTCGGCCCTGGTTAGTACTTGGATGGGAGACCACCAGGGAACACCAGGTGCTGTAGGCGCCTGGAGTAGGAACTGGCAAGCCACTGCAGTATTCCTGCCAAGAAAATTCCATGGACATGGGGTCACGAAGAGTCGGTCATGACTGTAAGACCCAACACACAGGCTCCCAAAAAGAGAGACAGTCTTTTAGATAGGTTGGACCCAAGCCATTTAGAGCTTTATAGATTAAAACCAGCCCTTTATATTGTGGCTGGAAATGGATTAGCTGCTAATGGAGCTGCTGTAACAAGGGTGTTATTTGATCCCTGCAACCACTCCCAGTCAACAATCTGTCTGCTGCATTCTGGGCCTGTGGGAGTTTCCGAATATTTTTCAAAGGCAGCCCCACATACTCCATCCAAGAGGTCATTACGACATGTATCACCCCAGATCAGACATCTCAAGGAATGGGGACAGCTGGCACACTAGTTTTAATTGCATTTAAATGCATTCGTGGCCACTGCCGAACCCTGGGCATCCACGCTCAGAGAGGAATCCAGGAACAAGCCCAAAATTGCACCTCTGTTTTCAGAGGGAGCACAATCCCATTCAGCACAGGTTGAATCTCTGTTCTTTGACTTGATTTTCAGTTAATCAGAGGTACTTCTGTTTTGTCTGGATTAAGTTTCAAGATTGTTCTCCCTCTAATGATCTAGAGCTGATACATCTTCCCCGGATTTAGATGGGAAGGAGCCATAACGTTGGGTGTCGTTTGCGGACTGGTGAATCCACACATCCCAAACTCTGAGCAACCTCCCCCAGAAGTTTCACGTAGACATTAAACAGCATCAGGGACAAAACAGTACCCTGGGCCAGGGTGTCAAACAGGAGTCCCACAAATTTTAACCTGGAGACTTGACTCTCTCCCATCTCTGCTTGGGGACATGACAAAGTACAGGCGAGTCAGATCCTTGCCCAAAGAATCTCTGTTGTGGCAGCATTTCAAAAATGATGGATGTTTCAGGGGGCAGGGGAGGCAGTGATGCCCTCTTTGTGATTGGGGGGTATCTGCTGCTGCTGATACCAGTGCCACATATGGAAGCTGGGGAAGCATCCTCAGACACACATTCACCACGATGATGTTCTCAGCAAGGGATTGTCTGACTTCAACCAACCAATCTAACTTGATTTAATTGGGGGGGGAGGATAGGTGTTGGACATCTCAGTTTGCTGAGCTCAGCTCTAAACAAAAGGATGAGAGACAAAACACACTCATCACAGGTTTCCTTCCAGATGATAAGCTCATTGAATTGGACCATGCCACCTCATTCTTCTAGTTTTATGCAGAAAGAATGTTCTCCCCTGTGCTTCGTCTTCTTTTTGATGTGATTTTTGAAGGCTCTGGCTCTTTGATGATGACTATTCCAGATGCCTCATCCCTGTGTTATCTCTTGATATTTATCCATTTTCCTCTACAGAACAATTGCCCAGAACAGGTAAAACAGCAGATCTGCCTTCTTCTGGAACACCTCATTTGGCCCAGAGCCAAATGTCCTCTATGAGGAGGAGGGGAGTGAGGTGCTGTTAATCCCTCTGCTTCCTGATTGCGGCTTTCAGTGCATATTTCTCGGGAAATGGTCCTCCACCCTGCCAAAGCCATGGAAAGTACAGGGGCTCGGGTATTATGGAGCAACTCCAGCGGATGCCCACGTGCCATCAAATGAGGACTCACTCACGGTAGCAGGCTGTGGATGTGGCGGACGTCCCACAAAATGAAGCCAACTCACACTAGATGAAAGAAGACACCCTAAATTATTTATGGCATGTCATACTTGAGAGTTTCATTTCCATATATATTGTGATACATAATTTAGGAGTGGGGCAAAGCACCAACAGGGCTCCCAGGGTGGATGACGCATGGTGCTTCCTGCAAGTGATGGTTCTTTGGTGAAGCTCATGCTGGAGGGTGTGGGTGTGGGTGTCTACCGCACCCCACCCCATTTTCTCTCTGTGAATTCTTTGCTGGAATATATGTCTCCCCCTCCTCCTCCTCCTCCTCCTCCTCCTAAGCACACATGAGCTTTACTTTTTCCAGAGCTGCAAATCTCTCCGAGAAGCCTGAATCATTTAACAGCACATCCTGCCCGAGATGTGTTACTGAAACAAGGCTTGAGCAAGAGGATCAAATGTGCATGCGAGAGATTACGCTCACAGGCTTTGCCTCTCACTCAGTGTTACCTAGGCGGCTGATGGGTGGCTGGGTTTGTTTTTCCAACCTTGTTTTTATATACTTGAGGTGACTGAGCAGAACCGTCACCGCGGTCTTTGCATCATTCTGACAGTGGAAGAAAGATCTCTATTAGCGATGGGCACGAAACGAGCGATTTTTTTCTTTGCATCATTCAAAATGAATTTTTTTAAAAAACAAAACGTGAAATGACCAAATTTGCCATGTTTTTCGTTTTCGTTGCAAGATGCATTGAACTAAAAAGAATGCTAACGAAACAGCAATTTTTCGTTTTTGTTTTCATTTTTCGTTTCGTTTTTTTTTGCAAAAACGTCAAAAACGAGCATAATGACAAACAAAACACCATTTTTTTGAGTCGTGCCCATCTCTAATCTCTATTGTTCTTATATTCAAATGTCTTTCATTTTTTAAAACAAAGAGCATAATGTGACATTTTGTCATGTGCTAGCTTGTATAATGTGAGCTTTGACCTGGCAGGAGAGCATTAAAAGCATGATGCCCCCTTGTCCCTTTCTAAAATGGTGGCGACCAAAACTGCTCCATTTGATCCTGCGTCTGAGGTGACACCATTCTCAGTAAGAATGTGCAAGCCTTTCACCTGTCCAGGCTATCAGGTGATCTTTTTTTTTTTTTAACTTTTCAACATAAATATGTAGTTCTTATTTTCACAACATACATAAAAATACAGTGGACCCTTGTATAACAAACAGCTTGTATAACATAAAATTTGTACAACATAAAAAATTCCGGAGATAGGAGAATTTTGCTTAATATAATCGCCTATGGGGAGAATCCGTACAACATAAAAATGGGATCACTCCATTTTCAATGCATTCCTATGGGAATTTGTATAAAGGAAAATTTGCTTAACATAATTTCATTTGGAACAAATTAATTCCTTTATACAAGGTACCACTGTAGTGTGTTTTAATAACTTTCAGTTTCAATTGTTCTTAAGATGTAACTTAAATATGTCCCTAAACATATCCTATCCAGACCCTGTCTAGTCCCTAACACTGTATCTGTTACTGTTCCCTGTTGCCAACTAACACAGACTGAGCTCCTGATCTTTCTCTTCAGGTCTCAGTTCCCACTCTGATTAACTCCCTGGTAGTTCAACTGTCACTCTTTTTATAGGACTTAATCCCACCCACATTCTGGGATTGGTCTACCATTAGAATATTCATGAATCTCTTTCCGGGGGTTCTGTCACAATACCTCCCCCCCATAAATAAATTTTAAGTCAGGAAACTTTTCATCAGTTAGCCCACTTAAAATTTATATCTGGAGCTATCATTTACATAACACAATCTATAGCATTAACATCACATTTTATCATTATCTTATAACCATAAGTTATTATTATGGTATACATTTTATTACATCTTACCTTTATACTTACACCGTATAATTCACTGTTTACTTCAAAAATATTTGCAAGTTATCATTCTTGATGCTTCCAAACCAGTTATTTCTAGGACCCCATAAATCTTCTCTACAGAGATTCTTCCATCAAATGCCCCTTTTTGTGTGTGGCAATTCTCATCAACACAAGGATGGTGATGGTGTATGGAGTTTCACACCTAATGAAAAGCCAGCATTCCTGTGAAATATGGTTTTTTCTTTGGGAGCACCATATTTCTGTATATGGGCTGCCCATTCCTAGATCTTAGTAAAGCTTTAGACAAAATAAAGGCATTCTAGTCAGATGGGTGTAATAATTCTGAAAGTGATCTACATCAGATTCCTATGATTTCTTCAACATATTTTGTGATTATTCTCATTTGGCTTCTCCTTCCAGAGGGAGAGGCTAAATGTATATTGACGCCAGAGATAAGCAAAACTTTAATGGCATTTAGACAAAGGATTTGTGGTCTCTCAAAGCCAGGAATCATAAATGAACAGGGTACCTTGGCTTCAGATTCCAGATGGTTGGGGAAACAACAAGGCTGGATTCCTGATTCAAACTGAATGCTGAAGCTTTGCTTCCTGGTGATTTCTGGATTCGTTTCCTGGCCAGGGAATACAGGGCGTTTATACACGACCCCTAAGCTCCGCTGCAAATGGCTCCCAGCTCCGGAGCTTAAAAATGTTTCCCCACCAGCTCCGGAGCTAACAGAAAATTAAGTGCGACCCCGCCCACCTAAGTGCAACCCAGCACATCTTTCAAGTACCTGCTCTGGGAGAGTGAAAAATTTTGATGCGGAGAGTGCCGGGCTCTCCTCGCTTCTTCTTCTTTTCTTTTCTTTTTTGCCTCCCACCCCTTTAAGAGGAACCAGGAAGTGACGGGGGGTCGGAGCAACTTCCACCGGCACTCCGGAGGTAAGAGTGCATTCTTTTCTCCCTTTTTTTCTCCCTCCCCTCACGCAGACAGAACAAGGAAGTGCAGAGGGGGTGGGAACTCAGGGAGAGCGACAAACCCTCAAGATCTCTGGTCCGAATTTAAGGGACCAGCGGATCTTAGGGGCCGTGTAAAAAGGCCCACAGTGGAAGTGATCAGGAAGTATTGATGGGGAAGGAAGCCGTTGATAAATAAAGACACAGCATTCAGAGGGATTCTGGTGATGGAAGTACCCACTGCTTCCTCATTGTCCTACTTGTCCTCCTCTGGCCATTGTTACTGCTCCCTTTTTCTTGGCCAGCACCTCCCCTCAAAAGCCAGTAGATTAGATATTTACATATGAAACATGCAAATGTTAACAACTTGCATAGCAAAGAATAAAACCTCCTCCAAGAAGAAATTTGAATGGGATAAACAGTGCAAATCAGTCCAGCACCTGAATTATTAGAGAGAGATGTTATATTAATAGAGTGCCCTTTTCATTCTATGACTTTATAAAACACAGTTAGATCCCTCTGGATGTCATTTCGGACTGTTGGCTACTATGTCACCTCTCGACATAATTTCTCCAGATTTCCTTGCTGTAGGAACTCAGAGTAATCCTTTTCTCCTGCAAAAGGGATGCTTTCTGTCTTCAATATTTGATAGCCATGTTATTTTGTCCTGCAGATTATTCAAATGTTCTCGAGGGCATGGCAGCTTTGCAGCACATTTGATGTGAAAGAACACATATTACTATGTTGTCATTTCTTGCCTCTTTTAACAGGAAACTCCCGAGGGCCAGTTCAGCTCAACACAATCACTTGTTGTTGACTGTTGTAACCTAATACAGTTTGTACATTTCACCATCTTGGAAACAGTCCAGTACACATTTGTCTGTGTTATTCTGGCATGGTAACCTTTTCAAATCACCTTCGACGTAGCTTTCCCATATACAGGACAGACAGACTGTAACATTGTTTTCATCCTCTATTGCTTCTCCCTCTGGTCTGCCAGAGCTTATAATAGCCTCTTCAGCCTTACGTCATTGAAAGGAAGCACAATAGAAGTGTAATAAATAAATGGAACCCAGGGCTTGCATGGAGCTTCCCCTCCAATCCAGGCATCAACAAACCACAGGCCAGGACTTTCCTTGTCGTCACCAGTGGTTGCAATTTCAGAGGTAATACAGGCTGTGAATCAAATTACAGAAAAGCTGGATTATTCCAATTTAGTTCTCCAATGTAGTCATCCTATAAGTTGATTAAAATCAAAGACTTTTTTTAAAAAAAAATGATGCCTGAAGTAAGATAATGATGCACTGTAGCTGGCTGTCTCATTGTTTTCTTTTTTTCTTTATAGACCCTTTTCTTGGGGGCTTTGCTTGCTGCTTCTAAAAATGCTAACTCTCCTTAATTAGTGCAGTGAAAAGAGAACTACACAGGGTGTTAAACAGTGAGAAGCTCCTGCAAAAGTGTGTATTTCCCTGATTCATGATACAGTAGGACACCCCCCATGTCCACTGATTCATTAACCCCTGATTCAGTTATCCATGGTTGGCAGAGGGGGGGAAATCAGCAGCTGCGAAGCAAGCTACTGTCATGAACAACCACTATAAAGCAAGCTACTGTTGTAAAACAGCAGCCATAAAGCAAGCTACTGTCACAAAACAGCAGCCGTAAAGGAAGCTACTATCACAGAACATCAGTTTTGGGGGTTTGGGGCATTCTCTCTTCTCCACAGTTTTCATTATCCATGAGAAGGCCTGGAACCAATCCCCAGCAGATACCAGAGTCCTACTGTACAGTGAAGCAGCACAAAAGTAGGAATGATTACTGGCTTGTGCTTGGGTGTTTCTCGCCAAGGCATCCAATTGTCCTGCTTCACTCGCAGAATTTCCCAGGGGATCCAGATGTCATAGCCTTTCATTTGTAGCCTTTTGATATTTTCCCACCATTCTTCTTGTCACAAAGGAAAAGTGTGGAACTATTCCTCTTGGGAGGAAGGAGGAACCTTTGGAGGAAGTCACAAAGTGCCTTTGGTGAGCCTCATGGTGCAGTGGTTAAATGCCTGTACTGCAGGTAAAACTGTGTTCATGACCTGGGGTTCAATCCCAGGTAGCCGGCTCATGGTTGACTCAGCCTTCCATCCTTCCGAGGCTGGTAAAATGAGTACCCAGCTTGCTGGGGGGGGGGGGAATGTGTAGCCTGCATACTGTAACTAAAAAACTGTAAACCTCCCAGAGACTACTTGAAGTGGTATGGGGTGGTATATAAGCAGAACAATTTTTGCTTTATTTTCGTTCAGTGACAAAATGACATCTGAATGATGTCCAAATGTGGTTTCTTCTGCTGTTGGGACTCTTCTAAGACCATTTTGGACAGAAATGGCCAACAAGTTCAACTGCAGCAGCTGGCATGTTTGGCGGAGATGTGAGACAGGGCCTTCTCGGTGGCTGTTCCCAGGTTGCCAAATGCCCTCCCACATGGGGCAGCTTGGGCCCCGGTGTGGTTGTCCTTATTTTGCCAGGCAAAGACCACTTTGGGAGTGGCTTACACAACTGCCAAATCGGACAGCTGAGGAAGGAGCTTTCGTGCAGGATGCTATATGTTTTGCTGCTTTGCTGGGTTTTTACAAGAGTTTCAAACTTGTTAAAAAGTCGTCATCTTTCAAATATTATTCCATGCTTAATTTTTTTTTAGTATTATAACTTATATTCTTTTTGTGGCTGGTGGGGTGAGGGTGGGGGAAGGCAGCACAGAAATGACATAAACAAATACATAAGTAAACAGACTGCATCTGTTGTGTATGCCTTTGTGTTTGTATTTGTGTGTGTGTGTGTGTGTCACATAGCTCGGTGTTAGCTCTCTATTCTGCTTTCTCCCTCCTCTTCTCCCCCCTCCTCCTCCCTCCCCTTCCCTATCCACCCCCCCAACTCTAGATGTTGCAGCCAATGATATTTGGGTATGAAATTTATATCTCATCTCATATTATATCATTCTGCTGCTATGTCTTGAAGAAGTGCACATGTGCACGAAACATCACATTAAAATATCAAAGTTAGTCTTTAAGGTGTCACATGTTTGCATCTTTTGTTTTGTTTTGTTTTGCTTTTCTTTGATTTTTGCCTGAGTTTTCGAAACAAGAGGAGAAAATGGCCGAATGCCCATGCTTTAGGCCTCCCCAGTGACCTGGCTACCTTTAGAACAGAATACCTCCGCAAATGTTATAACTGCCACCTGTGTTTTCTGAAGAGTGTGCCCTTCTCACCATCACTCCACACTTGGGGAGACTATCTCCTTGTTATTCTTGCCAAGAGTGCTGACCTCAATTATTAACTGTGTTTAGGAGAGACATTATTAAACCTGACTCTGCCCGCTGATGAGCTATCGAATGTCCTCCCTTGACTCGGCAGGAACCTTTTCCTCACCCTTTGCCCTTCCCATTACCCTTTTATGGTGGCAGAGGGCCCTTGAAAGAGCCTCTTTCCTCTCAGGAGAATGCAAACATTATGCTCCTATTTTATCTTTCTCTTTTGGTATCCCACTACTTTTCCACAGTGGGCCACCCTCTGTACTGGTGGACATTTGTGGGCCTGTATGCCAAGGCACGGATGAACTCTTATTTCACAGGGCCGTGTGCTTTAAAATGTAGAAGACTGGGTTTCTGTTTTAACAGTCTGCATCTGAGGAAGGAATGGCTGGCAGTGGACGGTTTAGGCAGGAATACTCAACATTCAAAGAAATTACACTGGCCAGGAACTTGGCAATTCCATGTATGTCACCTTTGCCCAAGAATGAGCACAAACGAATTATAAAAATAGATAAATAAACAAGTGGCAAGACAAACCACTGAAGAGGTATAACAGAGGTCCGAACGGGATGCCAGTGAAGAGTCACATGATACCAAGCAAAAATAAACACAGATGAGAAATAGAACTCTGAAGCATGGTCAGAGGTTGTGGAAGGGGAAGAGAGAGCAAGATATTATGCACCAGGCAATGAAGTCACATGGGGAAGACAAGCTGGGCAACATTTGCAATTGCTTAACATTATTAAATTTGCTAATTCGCAAGCCCTGCCAGGTCCAAGAGGACTCCAATGTGGCTTACAGGAGCTGTTCAGGAGTGACCAAAAGCAAGAAAAGCTCATTTAGAAGATGAAAGGTTTGTCCAAATGAGGACAACAGGCAGAAGCATAAATTCTGACAGAACAAATGCAAGGCAACAATCAGGAAAGCAAAGCAAGACTTGGAGGAGCATATAGCTAAAAGCACCCAGATCACAAGGACTTGTTTAAGTACATTAGAAGTAAGAACCCAACTAGGAAGGCCATTGGACTATTAGACAATAATGGAAGGCAAGGGATTATTAAAGTGGAAACAGAGATTGCAGAGAGACTCGACAAATTCTTTGCTTCAGTATTCACTGAAGAAGACAGAGACCACATGACCAAAAAAAAAATAGTCTATCTTCATAGGGAGGGAAACCGAAGAACTAAGCCAGATAAAAATAACTAGGGAGGAGATTTTTGCATGTCTTGTTAAACTAAATGCTAACAAATCACCAGGACCAGATGGCATCCATCCACGAGTTCTCAAGGGACTTAAGGATGAAATTGATGAGTTCCTAGCCAAAATATACAATCTTTCCCTCAAATCAGGCATTGTTCCTAATGGCTGGAAGGTAGCGAATATAACACCAATCTTCAAAAAAGGATCCTGAGGTGATCCAGGAAATTATTGAATGGTCAATTTGACATCAGTGCCAGGTAAAGTGGTGGAAACTATCCTAAAAGATAAAATTAATAGGCACATAGAAGAGAAGGTGCTGTTGGAGAGTCAATGCAGCTTCTGCAAGGACAAATCATGCCTCGCTAATCTGGTGGAATTCTTTGAGAGTGTCAACAAGCAGGTGGATAAGGAAGATCCAGTTGGCATTGTTTATCTGGACTTTCAAAAGGCTTTTGACAAGGTCCTACACCAAAGGCTCTTGAATAAACTTGCCAGTCATGGAATCAAGGGACAGGTCTTGTCCTGGATCAGCAATGGGCTAAGGGATGGGAAACAGAGAGTAGCACTAAATGGACACTTCTCCAAGTGGAGGGAGGTAAAGAGTGGGGTCCCCTGAGGTTCAGTACTGGGACCCCTGCTTTTCAACCTCTTCAGAAATGATTTAGAAGTAGGAGTAAATCGCAAGGTAAATCACAAGGTAAATCGCAAATTTGCCAATGACACTAAATTATGCAGGGTAGTAAAAATTGAGAGAGATTGGGAGGAACTCCAGAGGGATCTCTTGACACTGGTAGAGTTGGAAAACCAGTGGCAAATGAGCTGCAACATTAGTAAGTGCAGAGTGATGCACGTTGGGGCAAAAAAAAAAACCAAGCCAATTATGTTTATAAACTGATGGGATCTGAACTCTTGGCAACAAACCAGGAAATGGACCTGCAGCAGTGAAAAAAGCAAACTAAATGCTATGGATCATTAGGAAGGGTATAGAAAATAAGTCAGCAAATGCCGTTTTGCCTCTTTATAAATCTATGGTGAGGCCCCATCAGGAGTACTGCGTACAGTTCTGGTCACCATACCTCTAGAAGTATATTGTGGAAATGGAAAAAGTGCAACCAGAATGATTAGGGGATTGGAACACCTTCCTTACCGTTTGAGGCTGCAAAGGCTTGGCCTCTTCACTCTTGAGCAACAGCGCCTAAGAGGTGACCTGATTGAAGTTTATAAAATCATACACGGTGTGGACAAAGTAGATTAGGAAAAACTGTTTTCCCTATCACACAACACTAGAACTTGGGGACACTCCATGAAACTTTTGGGTGCTAGATCTCAAACAAATAAGAGAAAGTACTTTTTCACCCAGAGGATCACTGGTCTGTGGAACTCCCTGCCAGAAGAAGTGAAGACAGCTGTCAGCCTTGACAGCTTTAAGAAAGGATTGGACAAGTTCATGGAGAACAAGGGTATTAATGGCTACCATCAGGGATACCAAAGGACAAACTCCGGGTTGGAGAGATAGGCAAGATATCTCTCAATGCCATTTGCAGAGAATCATAAGCAGGTGAAGATATCTGCTTGGGAATACAGTACCCTGAAGGAAATGGTGAGCCGCTGTGTGAGTCAGAATGATGGACTGGATGGGCTGTGGCCTTTTCCAGCAAAGCTGTTCTTATGTTCTTATGTAATCCAATGTTTGCTCTAGGTCAGTGCTGTCCAAACTTTGGCCCTTCAGATGTTTTGGACCACAACTCCCACAGTCCTTTGTCATTGGCAAACTAGGCTTGAAATTCTGCGAGTTGTGGTCCAAAACATCTGGAGGGCCAAAGTTTGGACACCCCTGCCTACTTTGGATACATCTCCAATTTCTGCCCACCAGATAATTGAGGAGCTGTAAATTTGTTCCCAGTCTGCTCCCAAATTGTACAGTGTGATTAAAGCTTTGCTTGGCGATCGAAATGTACTCACTGAAAATTATTAATGGGTTGCTGTTCTATCCAGGAATCATTCTGGATACCAAAACTGCATCCTATGAGGGTTCTGTTATGCAATTAAGCTGCCTCATTCTTGAAATCTTACAAGAAGCTTGGAGGATGTTATCCTCAACTTTCCCTGATTTCCAATTGCTTTTTCTAA
Source organism: Phrynocephalus forsythii (assembly GCA_029282475.1). Taxonomy (NCBI): domain Eukaryota; kingdom Metazoa; phylum Chordata; class Lepidosauria; order Squamata; family Agamidae; genus Phrynocephalus; species Phrynocephalus forsythii. The sequence goes on along the minus strand of JAPFRF010000002.1, from coordinate 158,580,582 downwards.
CCCCCACCCCACCCCGTTCCCACTTAGCAGTTAGAACGGCAGCTTGAGAGTAGTTTTCAAGGTGGTTTTATTTTTAAGTTGATTTTATTTTAGTTTTGTTTTCAAGTTGGTTCTATTTTATGTTGGTTTTATTTTATTTTTATTTTCTAGAATCTCTCAGCCAGTTTGACCACTGACCACCTGTCACTGTTTACTCAGTATATAGAGGAAAATCCATTGCTGCATGCAATAGTAATAGAGATGGGCACAAAATGATTTTTTTCTGTTTTGTTTAGAGGTGGGCACGAAACAGAAAACTGATGGATCAGTTCATTCTGTTTCACACACACACACAGTTCATTTTGTTTCATTTGTTTCAAACGAACCAAAACAAACTAGTTCGGCTGACCTGGCTGGAGACCACCAGTGCCTCTGGGGGACCACCACTGATGACAAGGATACCAGGGACCACCGCAGAGATTGCTGGCACAATCTTTTTTTTTAAAGAAAATCCAGCACCGACCATGCGGCCCCCGGCGCCAGGTTGGTGCTTTGTTTGTTTGTTTGTTTGTTTGTTTGTTTGTTTGTTTGTTTGTTTGTTTGTTACATTTTACAGTGCCGACAATGTGGCTCCCAGGCCAGTTCAGCACTTTTTATTTTATTTAATTTTTTAAGTCCAGATGCCGGGGCTTTTTTTTTTTTTTTTTTGTTCACAGTTGAGAGGTGCTTGCTTCCCCAGGGCTGGGGTGGTGTCAATTTTTTTTATTTTTATATATATTTACAGCACCAACCATGCAGCCCCCAGGGTTGCAGTCCTATCCAGGAATCATTCTGGATACCGAAACTGCATTGTTTTTTTAAGCCCTGATGCTGGGACTTGTCCCCCCCCACCACCACCACCAAAGCTTCCCTGGCCGGTGCAATTTTTGAAATTATATTTTATTTTTTTAAATTCCAGCACCAACCAAGCAGCCCCAGGACCGGGTCGGCATTTTTTAAAAAAATATTTATTTATTTATACATTTTACAGTGCCAACCATGCGGCTCCAGGCCAGGTTGGCAATTTTTAATAGATAGATAGATAGATAGATAGATAGATAGATAGATAGATAGATAGATAGATAGATAGATAGATAGATAGATAGATAGATAGATATGGTAACATTGCCCCCCATGTCCCTTTGATGACAAAAGGGAAATTTTAAGGCAAAAAAAAGGTTTAAAAACCTGGGGGTGCTAGAGGCAATATTTGTTCCCCTAGGGGCTTGTTTTAGGCCCTGGGGGATACATATTGTCTACTCTTGCCATTGGGCCCTCAGCCCCCATGTCAACCATAAATAATTTCTGACTAGTCATCTGTGAGGGTTTGTTATTAACTGTCAATGGTTCCAAGAATGAAACAACTCTTAAAGCTTGGATATTTTTGTAATTCAATAAACTTTTCTTTGAAAACGGATCAAAATAACTTCAGTGGCTTCAACTTCTTTCTTTAACATTTCTGTTTCTGCATATAACTCAAACTTATTATTATTTGACAGCACCAGTGAAGATTCTTCTAATGGTTATATTTTAATAACTCCCTCTCTTGGGTAAGTAACTGTTTATGCTGGCCATCCCAGTACACTGACTCCCACAGCATGGATGTATGGCCCACACTGCCATTGATGTGCCCCTCCATCCATGGCTCTTTCCAGACATGGGAGGTCTCAACCATTCTGGACCATAATGTGGTGTCATAATGTATGCTCCACTCCAGAGTTATTGGAGGAGAGAATGGCAAGTCCATTTCTCTCTGTGTCTGCATGCCCACCTGTTGCTTCTCAACTCTTTTAACCCTTTCATCTCTCTGACTTTCATCCCATTCATCATCCCTTATGTCCATCACAAAGAACATCTCTGCCATTGGCCTCTCCCTTGCCATCTGAACATCCTCCTTATTCATTATTACCCTTCCTTCCCCCATTCCTTTCTCTTTATGTATATCACTTTTCATACTCATATTTTCACTAATCTGTACTTTCTCTTCAGAAGGCACACTCTTTTCTGTTTCTTTCTCTTCATTGCTCCTTTCACATACCCCCCTGACAAGTGGGCCATCTGCTCCTCAGTTTGTTTTGCCCAGGGTCCCTGCCAAGAAAAATAATCTGCATTAGCATTGGCCCTGCCTTTCCTATATTTGACCTCAAAAGAAAAAGGTTGCATACTCAAATACCATCTTGTTAATCTTGTGTTTGCATCTTTCATTCTGTTCAACCATAATAATGGAGCATGATCAGTAATAAGGACAAAAGAAGCTCCTAACAAATAATATTTGAGTGTTTGTGTAGCCCATTTCACAGCCAAAGCTTCTTTCTCTATAGTAGCATATTTTCTTTCCACATCGCTCAATTTCCTATTTAAATACAATACTAGATGTTCTTCCCCATTCTTTTCCTGAGATATCACAGCACCTAATCCTCTGTCAGATGCATCCATTTGTACTATAAATGGAAATCTAAAATCTGCGGCATGCCTCACTGGTTGTGAGCATAATTCTATTTTTAATCTATCAAACACTTCTTGTTATTTCTTTCTCTCTCTCCCCCCCAAGTCAACCTACATAGCATTTTCTTAGTTAAGTATCTTAAATGGGCAGCTATCTCTTAAAAATTGGTATAAAATCTCTATAGTATCCCACCAATCCTAGAAACTGTTGCACTTCTTTTTTACTTTTTTGGAATAGTCCGTTTGGACACTTTACTCACTTTATCTTCTAATGGGTATATTTTCCCTTCCCCCACTTTGAATCCTAAAAATTTAATTTCCCTTCTAGCTCTCTTATTTTTTGATGGGTTGACTTTTAACTCCGCCTTCCTTAAAGTCTTTAAAACAGCTTTTAAGTGTCTCAAATGCTCCTTCTACTTTCCACTATAAATAATAACATCATGAATATACCCCACAGCAAATTCTTTAACTGGTTCTAGCGCTTTATCCATCAATCTTTGGAAAGTAGCAGCTGCACCATGTAATCCAAAAGGCATATATTTAAATTGAAATAATCCTACAGGAGTCCTCAATGCAGATTTTTCTTTATCTTCTCTTAATGGCATTTGACAATACCATTTTGTTAAATCTAAAGACAATACAAATTTAGCTTCACCCAACTTATCTAACAGATCCTCAATTCTTGGCATTGGGTATGTATCAAATTTTGATAATTTAATTTCCTATAATCTATACAGAAACCAATACTACCATCCTTTTTGGTACTAGTACTTGATAACTTCTCCAAGTGAATGATTCTACTATCCCTAAATCAAGCATTTTCTTAACCTCTTCCTCTATATCAGGTATTAAATACTTGGCCACTGTCTCCCTTGATCTCTTACTGTTGTATTAGCAGGTGTTTCAATTTTGTGCCAAATATAATTTGTCTTCCTTGGTATATTAGAAAAAACATTTTTATATTCTTCTAATTTTCTCACATCCTCAATTTGCTCAATTGTTAATTCCTGACATATTTCAATACATTCATCTTCTACCTTTATCTTGCTATTGTCAGGTCCTAAATTGATCTCTTCTACTTCTAAGAACACCTCTTAATCTTTCCATTCTTTTAACAAGTTCACATGATAAATAACTGATATCTTCTTCTTATGCATTTCTATTTCATAATCTATTTTAATACATCATAACATTTTATAACAAACTTCCTCTTCACAAACAACTTAACATTTTCATGGGCAACAATAACAACACTTTCTGTCCCTCTACAAATTATCACTGTTGAACTTTTTTTATTATATCTGGCCTGTTGTCCTTTCTGCACTTTGCTTAAATTATAATGAGGCACCTCAGCAACCTTCTTCAAATGTTCTCTCAAAGCCATTATATGTTTTACAGTAATTTGTGCCACATCATCTCCACTCTCCAATTTTTCCTTAACCTAATCCAAAATTCCCCTCAGACATCTTCCATACAACATCTTAAATGGTGAGAACCCTGCAGAAGCTTGTAGAACTTCCCTAATAGTGAACATTAAAAGAACTAACATTAAATGCCAATTTTTAGGATTTCCCATTATTAATTTCCTTAACATTCCTTTCAAAGTCTTATTAAACCTCTCTACTAACCCGTTCATTTTAGGATTATAAACAATTGTCTTTATAGTTTTTCTAATATTCCCCACATCTCTTTAAAGACCATATACATAAAATATGTTCCTTGATCTGTTGACACCTCTTTAAAAAACCATAGTCCAGAAAATATTTGTAGTAATTCTCTAGCTAATACTTTAGCTGCAGTAGATCTTAAAGTTACTGCTTCTGGATACCTAGTAGCATAATCAATCATCACCAATACATATGCATGTCATCCAGATGACTTAAGTAGAGGGCCAATTATATCCAACCTAATTAGATTAAATGGCTTATCAGCTAGAGGTATGGGTATTAAAAGATTACCTGGCTTTGGTTTACTTTGAGTCATTTGGCATTCAAAACAAGACTGACAAAATTATATCCTTTTTAACTGCTGGCCACCAAATCCTTTGCAAAATTCTAGCTGACATTTTCTCCATTGCTAGATGCCCTGCCAAGGGTATATCATAAGCTAATTTTAATATTTCCAACCTCCACCTTTGAGGTACCACCAATTTATTATTACCACTTTTGTCTACAAAATACAATAATTCTATTCTCATTTAGTCCTTTGTCAGGCCCCTACCAGAACCTATTCCAGAGACTGAAGAGTTAATGCCTGAAGAAGCCCCAGATGGGCTTTCAGGGCTGTCAGTTCCTCCAGCAGCTGCACAGGAGAGTGACTCAGCATCTTCAGGGGATTCTCCACCCCCACAGAGGGCTTCTTGTCAAAGGCAATGAAGACTTACAACCAGGAGAAGTAGAGACAAGCTATATCTGAGACAAGCTATATCTCTACCTACTAACTTCTATTTGGCCAAATTAGGAACTACCCCATCTTCATTTTTCATCATGCACCATTAACTTCTACCTCTGCCCACATGGTTACACATGGCTTTAAATTTCCATGGATACTTTTAACCAATATGTTTTCATTAAGCAAAGGTCCATTATATTATCTCACTAAAGTTTTCACACAGCCCATATCAATTAATGGCCTTTTGGGTTCTCCATTCACTTTTGTCATAACTTCCAAAGTTAAAGTGTCCCCAGTTTTCCCCCACTTTTTTCTCTTATTGGATTCTACCCAAGAACAATCAAATGTGCAACAATCCTGAAAAAAATGAGTTCCAGCACCACATTTGAAACATACACCTTTTATTTCTCTGCATGCTTTTCACTCCACCAGCAGTTCTGGCAGTAAGCAGTCTATATTGTTTTACAGCAAGAGGATTTGCTCTTCAGTTGGCACACTCTTTTCTGTTTCTTTCTTTTCCTTTTTCCTCTCACAGCAGCACCCTCTGTTGGCACAGACAACCCAGCCAGCTGCCCGGTATAGGAAACCATTTGGGAAGGATAGAAATGTCTTGTAGGCACCTGGCCAATTTGGGACCTTCTTGGGAATCAGGAAGGGGTGGAGCCTCTAGAGCAGTGGTGGCGAACCTCCAGCATGCCAGATGTTTTGGACCACAACTCCCAGAATCCTAAGCCTAGACTGCCAACGACAGTGGAAGTTGTGGTCCAAAACATCTGGAGTGCCAACACTGCTCTAGAGGCCTTCCACGCAAGCTCATGGAATTGATGGAATTCTCTATCAACAAGTCTCCCAAGAGAAGTCTGTTTACTTATGACATACTCTCTTCCTTGAGGGTGGGAATCATATTAGGATGGGAGATGGGGGTTCATCTCTCAGAAAAACCCTAGCAAACATGTAGTCTAAACAAAGATGAACTTTTCTAAGTTTCTGGAGGATGGAAAAGGATGGCAAAAGTGATCAGTAGATAAGCAGCCAATGATCTGAAGAGATTGCACACTTGACATAAAAGTCGCTCTGGTATAATAATTCTAATGGACAGGATCACCTGCAAAGCAAGCACCTGAAGGGGCAAGGTTGTCCACCTCAACTTGTTGGCAGAAAGATGACAGTTCAGGCCTGGTTGAATGTTGCAGTGATTATCTGCTTGCTTGCCTTAGGGCAGATTCCTGGGCCCTGATTCAACAAGAAAACAGGTAGGATTCATTAGAGGAAATCACATAAATCTGTGTGGAACGTTATGTGCTTAACTGGGATTAGATCTTGCTGAAATCCAGCATGATGCGGATGGGCGCTTTTTTGTTTTCTGGTACCGTTTCCTGATTTTGAATTGGTAATTTGTCTCAGATCCCTATCTGCACAATTGTCCACAAAGCAATTGCTTTCAAGAATGCTTTTTCTTTTTCAGCTTTGCTCAATCCATATGCAGTCATTAGGTTCCGAATTAAAATTTACTTCTTGATTGAACTCTTATGGATGGGTTAAAAACAAAAGCCTGTAATTTCAGTCACAGAGGTACCACTAAGGCCCAAGCACCTGACACAAGGATTGGGAACTTACATAGTGCAGAACACCCCCCCAACCCATCCTTGAACCCACTATACTTTTTCCTTTGCCCCACTTTTTTCTTTAATTTACAGATGAAGTTGGGGGACTGCAAAGTAAAGCTTCAGGGATCTCCATTTCTCCAGAGGGATGTTTGAGGGAAATCAAGATGGCAGGTGCAACCAAATGTTTTTTGCAGATAAAAATGAACCATGTTTCTGGTTCTACCCCTGCCTGGGAATAGTTAAACGAGACAATGTTGAAATCATGTTAGGGGAGAAATACAGGTGTTGCAAGCTGTAAGAATTGTGAGTTTAAGGTGTTCAATGGTAGTAAAGGGCAAAATGTCCTCACCTTAGTGTTTAGAAACCTTCCTTTTAAGGACTACTCTGGCTGTCTGGGGGACTCTGAGAATTGTAGTCCAAAGAGTAATTTTTCCAAGCTATCTCTAAACCTCAATGTGATTATCAGGTCAACAGGCCAAAAGGACTTCTTAGCCAATGGCATTGTAGCAAAGCTGCAGCCAATCTGGTGGTGAGAGGGAGTTTAGAAGGAAAGGGCTTGTGGTTTAACTGTTAAACAGAAGATGGTTAATAGTCAGAAAGGGCTACATTTATAAAGGAACCAGTGGAGCTTGTATTGTAAAAAGTCAATAAAAGCTAAGATGTGTGTGAAACCAGACAGCGCTTACTTTGAGAGGTTTCAGCTTAGAGAGGTTGGGCTTAACCTCTTTATTTTCTTCAAAGTGAGGAAAGATCCTAAAATGGCCATGCATGTTTTCAGAAGTGTTAATTAAAATAAATACTGTAGCCTTTTGTAGAACTGACTGGTTTTCCAGTCAGTGCCTTTGGTTAGTGAAGCACTTGTGCAGCCCACACCGATACACTGAATCAGCAAACCTGTCATTAAAAACACTGTGCTTTTAATAGGGGACCACCAGCCTTCACCCTATTTTAAGAGATCTGCAAAATAAACTTCAGTTTCAGTTTTATAATTTGGCTCTGTGAACTTTTCATCAGGACAAGGGATAAGTGATTTAAAGAAACCGTTCAGCTCTTGTTAAAGAGTCATACCACTAACATGATAAAATTAGTATTATTTACCACAATAGCTGAATATAGCATATACAATTTTCATCACTCCAGGTCTCAGTTTCATTATTCACTTCCCATCCTCAGGCACGGAATATGACACCTGGAAGCTACACTGACTGGATGCTGACTCCCAAGCCAACCTGTTGCTCTTCGTATGTCATTGTTTTTTTAAATCCTCTGTTGTTTGTTTGTTTCTTTGTTTGTTTGTTCAGCCAGCCTGGTGAGACATAAACTACATTGGGCATGATATGATGTAATGCCTCTAGCATGATTGCTGCACAAGAATGTAGCAATACATTGTGTGCTTAGAGCAGAGAGCATTCCATAGGCCTACTCAAAAAAAAAACAGAGATGGCCCAAACAACAAAAAATATAATTATGAAACTAGATGTTGGATCTGCTGCACCAAATTTGGCACAAATGTAGCAGAAGCTCTGCTCATGCTTTATGCCATATTTGGGGATGTTTGGGCAAACGGGTTTAGAGTTCTCATTTTTAAAATGGTTTCACTGTTTTACTCCCACACAGAAGCAAGAAACCTGGAGCTCCAGCTCATTTAGAACAGGTGATATACATTGATAAGGCAAAATTTGCATACCTGGAAAAAAACCATCCATTTTAAGTCCTTTTGCCTTTTTTTCATACAAATTGAGCAATTTTTGGCTCCAATTCACTTTTTAATTAGTACAGTGGTACCTTGTATAAAGGAATTAATTCGTTCCAAATGAAATTATGTTAAGCAAATTTTCCTTTATACAAATTTCCATAGGAATGCATTGAAATCGGAGTGATCCCATTTTTATGTTGTACGGATTTTCCCCATAGGCGATTATGTTAAGCAAATTTCCCTATCTCTGGAATTTTTTATGTTGTACAAATTTTATGTTATACAAGCTGTTTGTTATACAAGGGTCCACTGTACTTTGAAACTCTGAAAACCTCTGAGATGACTGGCATTAGAAATATAACTTTGAACATTCTAAAAGGATTGAATTATTTGCACACCATAGCATTCTGACCAATCAGAATGAGCCTTGAGTCAGCCAGGGCAGGTGTTGGACTTTTAACCTGGGCATTTAATGGGAAAGGAAGCATTTAACTCCTTCCTGACCAAAATTTTTTTAAATTCCTGTTTATGGAAATACTCAGCAGCTCATTCATTTAAGCTGTAAAATTATTGTATTTTTCCTTTGTGGTTGGGGCTGATCTCAAAGCAAGTTATTCCTGGTTTATTCAGGAGTAAGTTTAACTGGTTGACTCACAGGTATTTAAAAGAAATTTTAAAATATAGAATACTGTATCCCAAAACTCACTCATTTAAGCTGTGAAAATACTGCTGTTGTTGTTTTGTGACTGGGGATGATATCAAAGCAAGTTTTATCTAGTTTACTTGTGAGTGAGTTTACTTGCAGGTAACGAGACAGCAGCAACAGCAGCCAAAGACAGTTACAGCATGAAGGGACAACATTGTGTAAACGCTGGGGAGACAGAAGTGAGGCACATCTATATGAGCTGCTGACTTCCAAAATGTCCTGTCATTAAGAACTCACCTTAGATCTTTCAAAGCAACAGCATCTCACATTAGGTTGTTTTCTCTTTCTGCTGCCTCCCTCCTTCCTAGCAATATTGTCTTTTCCATTTAGTTCTGCTCAGATCTTGCAAACTAACAGCTGTGGATTCCTTAATTCAACTCATCTCAGATTAGGTCTTCCTCTTGGTCTAGAGATCTACTCCCATTTTCTCAGCAATACAGTCCATTTTGGTCACTTCTGCATTTCCACTACATGTGCACGGTAAGATAGGCTCAGCTTACTCATTTTTGCTCTACTGAGCATTCAGGCTTGGCTTGATTGGGCACACACTTGTCTGCTTTTCTGGCTGTCTTTTGTATCTGTACCAGTACCACATTTCAAATGACTTTTGTCCCTGCCCTTACCTATCTTCCTTTCACATAGTACCGGCATGCATGCTTTTGTCTTGGTTTCCAGTGACATTGGTGGTTACTTCACGTTCTTCCTCGAGCCGAGGTGAACTTGCCTCCGTGTTGAAATCGGTTTTCAACACGGATCGAGAAGTGGATTGAAAAGATTCCCGAGCTCCAGGATGGGAATCTCTCACCCTGCTTGGAGCGCAGTTCAGGGGGCATGGTCAGGGTGAACTCGGATTGACCCCACAAGGACGTGAGGTTCCGTTCCTTCGAACTCGGATTGACCCCACAAGGACGTGAGGTTCCGTTCCTTTGAACTCAGATTGACCCCACAAGGACGTGAGGTTCCGTTCCTTTGAACTCAGATTGACCCCACAAGGACGTGAGGTTCCGTTCCTTCGAACTCGGATTGACCCCACAAGGGCGTGAGGTTGCGTTCCTTTGAACCGGTCTCCAGTGGGGCCACGAAATGCAGCGAGAGGGACGTGAAGTATCAGCCATTCTTTGCTAACTCCAGCCTTTTATTTTTGCAAAGGGGCATATTTTGGAAAACATGCACACCACATGTGTGTAGAGCTTTTTGTCCAAAATAGCTTTTCTTCCTTAGCTTACCTAACTCAAAGAAAGGGATATGACGTTGTAGCATAGCTTTCCAGTCTGCATTTGGTGGAGCAGGCACGGCAACATTAATTTAACTAAGATGTTAAAGGCTGTGCATGTTTCTCCATTGTATGTTCTATATCTACTCACACCTTTGCTTCATTATTTCTTTAAGTGTAAAACAACCCTTCAAAATATTTTGTCTTCTGTAATTCTTTACCACTGGGCAATCCTATACGTGGAGAAATTTTAATTGAATTTGTGGGAAGCATGTGTATAGTTAAACTCCTGTTTTAAAAAGACAGGAAACTAAATTGTTCAAAAACCCCAGGTTTATGAATGTAGGATATTGGGGTTCTGCACCCACAATTCAAAAAACCAGGAAATGCTGTACAATATCATACCAGTAGTGCCAGCAAGAAAAAGGATAGCAAAGTTTACATATCAAAGAGCAGTCTGAATATTGACAATACCTATGGCAGCAGTGAAGATGGTTTACAGCAGGCATGTCCAAAGTCAGGCCCGGGGGCCAAATATGGGCCATTTTAAAATTATGAACAGTCCGCAGCCTCTTCTCCCTATCAGCTCAGCCTGTCACGTATCCCCACCAGCTGGCCTCTCCCCATACCAGATGGAGATGTCAGTTTACAATTTTACAGTTTGCCTGCCCTCCCTGCCTCCATCCATCCCTCCAGCCACCTGCCAAGCCTACCTGTCCCTGCCTCTGTTGCTGCAGCATCCTCCCCACCTCCCTGCATGTAGAGGCTTGTTCAAAGTCCAGCCTGGGGACCAAATCGGCTGAATGGTTGGCCCCCACACATTTTCACCTCACCAAATCTGGCCCTTCTTGCAAAACGTTTGGACACCTCTGGTCTACAGGCTACCCTGTTTCGCTCATTACCACCCACATTTGTTGAAAAACACACCCTGTCTGTGGATGAGAAGTGAGAAAACAGGAGTCCACTTCTGGAATTTTCCCGTACATGGTGTCACATTATAAATGGCCAAAAAGGGGGTTGAGCCATCACATAACACAAATGAAAAACTAGGCTACACGCAATATCTTTATTAGGCCACTAATAAAAATAAAAAACATTGCAAGCTTTCAAGTGTAACACACACTTCTTCAAAGCAAGTCCCAACAGTTCAAACATAGCAAAAGATTTGCTTTGCCAGGAGGTTATTCTTAAAGTTCCTGGCTAGATGATATATGCCAGGCAAGGAGTCTTTTTAGAGGCAGGGAGACACCACTTCTTAACCCAGTGCTTAAGCAGCTTTTACAACTGCCCAATGACTTTCTGCCTCTAAAAAGACTCCTGCCTGGCTAGTAAAAAAACAAAAAGAAGAAAAATTTCTGACCGGCAGAGGCCCAAGCTCCAGCTGGTCGGTGCTTGTAAAAAAAGAAAAAGAAGATAAAAATCACTGACCAGCAAGGTCCCAAGCTGCAGCTGGTCAGCGCTAGTAAAAAATTTAAAAAGGACCAGCTGACAGGACCACAATAAATAAATAAATAAATAAATAAATAAATAAATAAATAAATAAATAAATAAAGCAAAATGATTTTTTTAAAAAAATTCATTTTGTATGAAATGAAACAAAACAACCCGAAATGAAATGCCATTTTGGCATTTCATGCCCATCTCTAATTATTATCAAAATGTGTATTTAACAAATATCCCACATCTCTTCTTTGAAATGTTTCTTATGATATACTGCAGGCCTGTGCAACAGGTAGACCGTGGGCTACTGGTAGCCCGTGAAGGGTTCAAAAGTAGCCCGCCGGCCATCAATAAGAAAAGTGAGGGGATAAGCTCTCCACCCCTCCCTCCCCCATCCCAAGGACCACCACTGCCCCAGCAAAGATCTGGGTCTGCCAGCCCACTGTCTCAGCCGAGTGGGGCAGTTCAAGGGCCATGTCGCATTGAAATCTGTTCCCTCTAGAACAGATTAATTGGTTTTCAATGCATTCCTATGGGAAACCGCTGCTCTACTTACAAAAGTTTTTCGTTATGAGTAGAGATGGGCACGAAACGAGCAATTTTTTGTTTTTGTTTTCTTTTTTTGTTTCATTATGCAACGAAAATGAAATGAATTTTTTTAAAAAAAACGAAAACGAAAATGAAATGACAAAATTTGCCGTGTTTTTCGTTTTCGTTGCAGCAGATGCATTGAACTAAAAAGAATGCTAACGAAACAGCAATTTTTCATTTTTGTTTTTGTTTTTTCATTTCATTACCTAACGAAAGGAAAATGAAATTTTTTTGCAAAAATCATCACGAAAACGAAAACAAACCCAAACGGACCCCTAAACGACCAAACGACAAACAAAACACCATTTTTTTGAGTAGTGCCCATCTCTAGTTATGAGCATGTGCTCGGAACAGATAAAATTCATAAGTAGAGGTTTTAGTGTAGTAGCCCTCAGGTACTTTGGGACGAAAAAAGTAGACCTTGTCCTGTTCAAAGCTGAACAGCCTGATATACAGAATTGGGATGGGTGTGTTCAAGCCTGCTTTTGGAAAATAATCCGGTATAAAGCACCTGCTTCCCTTTTACATGAGGCTAGCAAAATGTGAAAAATATAAAACATTAATTTTAATTTTCAACATATTACCAGTAATGGTGGCTATTAGGAAAGGAAATTTCCTCTAGTTAGCCTCCATTGAAAACTGCATGGATTCCACAATGGGAAAGATGTAGTCAATACCACCAAGATATTTTAAGTTTTGGATATAAGCTTGGGGGGGATCAGTGGGGAGGGGTATATTTTATGATTACGTCATTCAAAAGGTCATCAATGTAAAGGCGTAAGATGCTGGCAGTCATGTTGATCCATTAGAATGTTATTTTTAAAAAAGTAAAACATAAACAGATTGGTATTTTCATTAAGAGGAGTGTTAGTGGAAACAGATTTCAATTTTTTCAACCCTGCAGTTTTGGGTTAGCAGAAATGACTGCTGTCCTCCCAGTTCCTTCTAAGATTTGTATAGAATCTGTGGTGAAATGAAGCTTCCTGGAAACCATATATTGCCACGAGGATTTCCTGCTGCAATGCAAAATATATTGAAGTGGCCTAGTTTTCATGAGAATGAAAACCCACAAGCTTTACATAAGGAGGTAGTCATGCTGGGCATCAGAACCAAGTGTCTTTTTCTCCTGCTTGGAAATTCCTGGAAACTCCTCCTGAGCTGGTTCTCTTTTGTTGGTTTGTCTTTCTTTTTCTTTTTCAATCGTGTTACCCCCTCCAGACATCTCTAGTTCAATCTAACATGCTAGTTTCTGTGCCAGCTCAGCGGTCTGTGGTTGTCCTGCAATTCTAATATCATGCTGAATAGAAATCCTCTACTATGCTATATAAAGCTGCTCTTTTTCTGTGCCTATACATATGTACACACAAACGCATACAGGTATGAGCTCATCTTAAAATATAGCAATGGGAGTTTAAGATGCCACAACATTTTCCTCTTTTTTTTTGTTTTGTTCTGTTTTGTTTTTGCCTGTCATTCAGACAAATTGTTCAACTTTCCTGGTGGAGGGCACAGAATGATCTCGATTAGTTATCTTGATCTGAGTCTGCATGTAAGAATCCATGGCTGTACTACTGCTTAGGACCACATAGAACAGGACAAAACAGTTTGGTAGGCCAAAACAACAAATTGGAGAAGGAATGTTTTGTGATGCATCTTAGAAAAGCCTCTCTATGGAGCAGTGTCTCATTTCAGCTGTGCTCAGACGGTAATGTCAACATTTAATTTTTATTGATTTGTTTTTTAATGGCACAAGCAATGCTATGCGAACGTAGGATGTAATTGGAGGAAATGTCATGCAATTTTTGTACTGCCTTCACAAAAAAAGATGCTTGCATCCTAATTGGGGCCTGATCCTTGATGGACTTGAGTGAAGCATATAATAAAAGGAAAACATCCTGGGTTAAAAACACATCCTTTGTTAAACACTTGCTTCTGTGCTTAAAGCAGAGAGTCTTAAGAGCCCCTGGTTCCTGTAAATGAGCTTGATGGCTTTGTTAGTTCTGATAAGCATCCTAGATGGGTGGCAAGAGGAAGTAACAATTTCTCTTTGATGTTTTGCCATTACTGATCATGGAGGTGGGACTGACTTCAAAGGGGATAGGGGAACACTGTCTTTCAAAATTGAATCACTGCCTTCTCTCTCTCTCTCTCTCTCTCTCTCTCTCTCTCTCTCTCTCTCTCTCTCTCTCTCTCTCTCTCTCTCTCTTCCCTCATTCCACCAGACTGGCTCTAATTGCACTGTGAGGGCTTCATTAGGGCTCTTAGCTTTCCATTTTTAAAACAAACCTGCTTGCCAAAGCAACCCACCTGCTTTTCTTGGGGCTGCAAGACAAGCGTGGAGGTCTGAAGTGAAAATGCTCTTGACTTCCAGTTCTTTTCTTCATTCTCATGATCCTCTGTGCAGATATTGTTGTCAAAGACCCTGACTTGACATCTTTGCAGGCTATGAAAACAAAATTGTGCCTGGTGTTGATCAAGGAGGGTGGAGTTGTCATTTATAGTATACTGTATCACAGAAGGGAGTACACCCCTTCGCATTTCGTAAATATTTTAGTATATCTGTTCATGTGAAACACTGAAGAAATGACACTTGGCTACAATGTAAAGCAGTGAGTATACAGCTTGTATAAAGGTGTAAATGTACTGCCCCCTCAAAATAACACAACACACAACCATTAATGTCTAAACTGCTGGAAACAAAAGTGAGTACACCCCTAAGTGACAATGTCCAAATTGGGCACAAAGTGTCAATATTTTGTGTGGCTATCATTATTTTCCAACATGGCCTTAACGCTGTTGGGCATAGAGTTCACCAGAGCTTTATAGGTTGCCACTGGGGTCCTCTTCCACTCCTCCATGATGACATCACAGATCTGGTGGATGTTAGAGACCTTGCGCACCACCACCTTCCATTTCAGGATGCCCCACAGATACTCCATAAGGTTTAGGTCTGTAGACATGCTTGGCCAGTCCATCACGTTTACCCTCAGCTTCTTGAGCTAGGCTACTTGGGCCCAATTTGGTCATTGTCACTTAGCGGTGTACTCACTTGTATTGCCAGCAGTTTAGACATTAATGGTTGTGTGTTGTGTTATTTTGAGGGGACAGCACATTTGCACTGTTGTACAAGCTGCATACCACTGCTTTACATTGTAGCCAAGTGTCATTTATTCAGTGTTGTCACATCAAAAGATATACTACAGTGAAATATTTACAAAATGTGAGGGAGTGTGCGCACTTCTGTGATATACTGTAACTATCTGCCAACAAAACCAAGGGGAATGTAGGGCCTAGAGAGCGTGGGTTAAGGACTGAATTATGTGTATGTAAATTCTCACAGAAAAAAAAGATACTCCCTCTTTATTTGGAAGTTGAATCATGGCTACTGGACTTCTTTTTTGAGAGATAGAAACGTTTCGCTGTTCATCCAAACAGCTTCATCGGTCTGAATACAGCTAGTGCAAATCTTCCATCTTATAGGCAGCTTTGACCTCTTGTCACCCTGGCCTGAATTAGGCTCATAAGATGAACAGTGGCCTAAATAGGCTCATTAGGGAGACAATAGTATCCTTAGCCTTAAGGTGAACAATGGCCTAAGGTGATGAAACCTATCAAGAATGGGTCGTTAGCTATGGCCTTGGTGGTGCAGGCTTTTTGATTTGCCTGGGGACTTTGGAAAGCACAGCCTGATAAGTAGCAGATAGACTATACCTGAGCCCACCACCTCCTAATTCAGTTAGGATATCACTTAGGATAGAGCTTCTGTTCTTGTGTGTGTGCAAGCAAATTGAAGTTGGGAAAATAGAAAATAAATGGTAGTGTATAACATATTTTTAAAATAAATCCACACCTCCCACTCCCAGTCGAACCTCCCCCTTTATCCAATATCAGAAAAAAATCCTCAAACTGCCAGAGAAGAAATAAAGAATAAACTGCTATTCCCTTCAGCAGACAAAGCTGCAGGGAATCAAAGAAATTATTTTCTAAATTCAATTCCCTCCCTGCCTGCCTAACTTAAATCCTAAAGCCTCCAGCCTCCCTCCTCAATCTCGATTGGATCACACCAGTACCAGCAGCCAGCCCTCCTCCCTCAACCACATCCATACACCCGACTGCGATTTCTGGAAGATGCCTCAGCTTTTTATGCCCTCCGAGGCATCCAGAAGTGTCAGTCAAAAACCTGGCGATGCCATTGGTGGAATGGCTCAAAAATTTGCATGGTCCCATCCCATGCCCAGCCCAAATGGGCAGGTCTAAAAAAATAAAAAATAAAATAAAATAAAATAAAATCAATACGACGTTTTATTGCTATAAAAAACCCACTGCTGCTACTATTAAAATTCAGGCATTTAAAATAAATACATTTCTCATGTTTCTGTGGTGATTTGGTGTGTTTTTGACCACGATTTCAAAAGAAAAATTGTGGTCGCCATTTTGGATTGTGCCTCCCCACCGCATGGCATGCAGCGAGACAGACAACAAGGATGACCCCCCCCCCAGCCTGGTGAAAGCAGCCCAGGACAGGAGAAGAGGGAGGGAAAGGCCGGGGACTCCCCAGAAACCACCCCTCTGGTAGGTGGCAAAGCCTCAGGCAGGCATATTTTCACCTGCTTTTTTGGCCGGAAGTCGGGGTTTTAAAAAAAAACTTTAAAAAACTTTTTCTGTGCTTCACATCGCGCAATCGTCGCGATGCCACAAATGGAAACGAAAAACCCGACCAAATTTTTCTTTTTTCGGTTCGAATTCGAGTTCTGACGGCTTAATTATCATTACCGTTTCTGTTATGTAACGGAAACGATAACCAAAAACGGAAACGACAATTTCGCCGAGTCGTGCCCATGTCTACTATTAACCTATGCACTCCCTGCCGTTGTGACCATGAACTAAATGACAACCTAAACCTCTTTTGTTGATAATGGGATGGGCGAAAACACACTGCCACCCATGAGCTAATCAAGGTGGAAGCCAAAAATTCCCATCCGGCCCTGAAGCGACCAGCTAATCTCATTATCAATCTGAGGGAGGGAGGGAGGGTTCTCCGTGGCACGGAGGGAAAGACATCAGGCTGGTTGAGGCAGTCCCTTATATAGACTGCCCCACACCAAATGGCCCCCAGCACCACCATTACAAGCCTCTGGGGGGGGGCAAAGATCCCCTGCACCAGACTCTGCTGGACATGAAGATACCATTGTTGAAAGCCTTCTGCATGACTATGGTCCTTCCACTGACTCTCTGCAAATATACACAATAGAGATTCAGAAAAGGCCATCTTTCTGACCTGCAATTCCAGCCATATTTAAAGTGTAGGCTTTAAATTTTTAAGTTCATGCTACCAATACCAATCAATTAAGTGAAAGATGCAGTATTTTGTGTGTGTGGGGGGGATTCTAGTTGGAGCAGAGTCAGGAGATATCTCTTCATATAATCTGTGAAGGTTTCCAAGACCACTTCCAAGTCTGTCTCTCCAGAAGGATACCCATCCCATAATTATGGCATTTAAACAAAATTAATGTCACAATATTTTGCTTAGTGGCAGGAGACGTAGTATTTGATCTATATTTGAAATATTTTTAAAGCATCATCAAACAGCTCTTGGAATGACTCCACACTCCAACTGCAAGCCCTTATTTCCTGAGAAGCAAAACAAGCAGGAGCGATAGAAGTTAGGCAGTATTAAATTACCCCAAACTGGGTAAACTGACAATTGTCTACTATGACTTGAAGTCATTGAATCTATGATTTGGCAGCCTTTTAGAAAACGAGAATGTGAGAGAAGCCCTGTCAACACATCTTTCAATATATCATTATACTAGAGATGAAAGTTCATTTTGAATGAGTACGGTGAGCGGGCAGATTCTGAAGTCAAGTAACATGGGTGGTAATATGTCAAAAATTGATTGCTGCAGCTGAGATCAGACACCAATCTGTTGTCTCTTGGTATTTAATACTAATTCTGATTTAATATGCGACTGAATATATTCTCTCCCTCTCTCACACACATTCACACATCCCTCTAACTTTGACTAAACAGATTTCCAGGCCCATGGGCAACACTGCCAGTGACAGAGATAACCAGTTGGTGCCAGATGCTACCTAGAGGGGAGACATCTCGAAATCAGTGGGGAGTGAATCTTGCATTACAATCTCCTTTGGTTTTTGGACAGGACCTTCCAAATCATAGAGTTCTATCTGTGGAGGATACTAGCAAGAGAGAGCAAGGGAGTAGAACCTTTGGTGTTTGTAGGCTACATAATTTGTTGTTGTGCTGTGCCACCTTATGAAGACCTTAGTAGAGTCTTCTAGTTGTGTGAAATATTTAAGGAGTGGCTTTACCTCTATCATCCCCTCAGTGAGTTTCCATGGTTAAGAAAAAAAAATCAAAGCCAGGCTTCCTTAGTGTATCACTGTATCTCCTACAGCACACTTGCTCTTCTCAGTTATGGAATATGTCTGTAATTTCTCTTACCTTTGGCCAAACTGGCTAGGTAGGGTTTCTGTGAGGTATGAACACCAATTTGGAGGGCCAACATCTCATCACCCTGGGATGAAGAGAATGCCACTGAGTTAGCT
Source organism: Phrynocephalus forsythii (assembly GCA_029282475.1). Lineage (NCBI taxonomy): Eukaryota > Metazoa > Chordata > Lepidosauria > Squamata > Agamidae > Phrynocephalus > Phrynocephalus forsythii. The sequence goes on along the minus strand of JAPFRF010000002.1, from coordinate 158,561,905 downwards.
ACCTTTGATGCCTCTTTCAGACCAAAAGCCATTCTGTTTGGAAGGATAGACCGTTCAGTCCCTTCTGGATACCTCTTACTTGTCAAGGTGGCACTTGGGGCATATTTTCTAATCATCTTGTTTCCTCATGTACCTGATGGGGTCAGGAAATTTCTTTTTAATACATCATCATCATCATCATCATCTTAGAACTGCAGAGCTGGAAGAGATCATATGGCTCATTGAATCTACCTCCTGTGAGGGAAATTGGGAATCAAACTCTCAAACTTTGGCTCCACAGCCAGAGACATAAACCACTGAGCTGGAAGAGGGCTCGACATCATCAAGCCTGTCTGTACCTCATAGCAACAATGGCTGAAATGTTATTCATCTACGTGCAACGTAATGTTATGTCAAGATATGTAAAAGTTGACAAAACATATGTTATGTATATTTAACAGAATGTGTAAAGTGAATTGTAAAATGGAGGCAGTTAGATTCTGCAGTGTCATGATGTTAATCCACAAGTGTTAGAGACTAGTAATCACAGGCATGTTAAGTGATGAAGTGCAGGTGGAACTGATTGTAACATCATGATTTGTAATAGATAGATCAGATTGCATCAGATTGTTAATTAGTGATTGCATCAGATCTTATGAGTGCTGAATAGTATAAAAGGCACTAGCTTGTCATTTGTAACTTGGGGACTGTTATGGTAAAAACAGTTTACCCCACACTCTGTTTGTCTGTTTGCTATATTGTATATAATGCTTGGTTGTTATGCTGTGTATATTTTGATGTATATATGAATATATGAGTTTTTACTCTATTCATTGTCATTGTTTTTTTGATAGACTAACTCTGCAAACCCTTTATATCAATACTAACATTTTATCTACGTTACTGCTGCACTGCTTTGTGTCAGGCACAAGTATATATTATTATTATTATATTTGCTGCCCCCTTAAATCTGCTGACAGGGTTATGGGCCCAGCTGGGTCAGCAGCCTGATGGGTTTTGTTGTACCTGTATAGATAAAGTGTGTGTTGTGTAAGGTTGTGTTTTTGCAGAGGAAACAGATTGGAGTTGGAACGGAGACAAAGCAGAGCTGCAAAGGATTTCTCTCAGAGGCTTGGAATGCGAGCAGAGGAGAAAAGCAGCTGATAAGGACAAGCCAAGCAAAACAGAGTGTGATTTAAACTGGAAGCTGTGGAGGCTGAGGAAATATTTGCCGAGAAAAAGCTGAAAAAAGTGTTGCAGATAACGGCAGATAAGGAGCCGGCACATATCAGCGAGAATGGCAAGTATAAATTTAAATTTAATGCCTCTAGTAAAGCTCTCTGACAGTAATTACCTTAATTGGTGTCTGCAAATGAAGCATTTCTTGATCTTCCATGAGCTCTATCAGTATGTAGATAAACAGCTTGATGAGGAAGCTGATGAGGAAGATTTGAAGAAGGATGAAAAAGCCTTGGCAATTATAATGTTATCCTTGGAAGAATCCCAGTACGTTTATGTGAAGGAAGCAAAAACAGCTCATGAGGCTTGGACGTTTCTCAGAGAAGCTCACATAAGAGACACAGCTGGGAGTAAAGTATCTCTAATGAAAAAACTGTTCAGGTTAAGGCAGAGCCCAGGTGAAACTATTTCTGATTATATAAGGAAAGTAAATAGTATATTTCAGCAATTGTCTGAGGTGGGCATAAATCATGAAGAGGAGTATAAATGTCTAGTTATATTATCAAGCATGGATGAGTCATATGACAATTTAGTAATGGGATTAGAAGCTATGAAGAGTGATGAATTGTCTATCTCATATATACAGTCAAGACTACAGCAGGAAGAATCAAGGAGGAATGATTCTAAAGTAAATAATAAGCCTGCTCAAGTGTCTGAAGAAACAATACAAGTAATTAGAAGATGCTATAATTGTGGGAGTGACCAACATATTTTTCGTTACTGTGATAAGGTAAACAAGCGGCAAAAGCAAAAAAGAGTTGCCGGCACAGGCTGGAAGAGTGAAGGTCAACAGCTGTCTGTAATTAATGATAAGGAACAAAAGTGCTCAAGACAGGAATTATTTATTGTAGATTCAGGAGCCAGTATTCATTGTGTAAACAAGAAATGTTTGTTTGAGAAACTAACTTTGTTTAATTGTAGAAATGTAACCTTGGCAGACGGGACTCAGGCAAAAGTCTGTGGAGAAGGTAATATATTTTTCAAACCTCTCAAATGTGTATTAGATAAGGTCCTGTATATACCGTCTTTAAAGAATAATTTATTAAGTATGCCTATGCTTGTAAAACAAGGTTATCAAGTACAGTTTAGTGAGAATAGTTGCAAGATTGTAAAGAATGGAAAAACAATAGCAACTGGAAGGCTCCAAAACAATTTGTTTATGATAAGCACTTCTGAGAAAGTTTTGAATATGGTTGAAAATAAGCCTCTACATGACAAATGCATACATTTGATGCATAGAAGATTAGGGCACCTAAGTTTTGAAAACATTAGGAAAACTCTGCAATATGTGGAACATGGGTCAGTGCAAAACTGTAAAAATTTTTTAGATTGCCATGTTTGTAAAGGCACAAAGGTGAAGTCTGCACCCATATCAAAAAAGAGTTTGAGAAAGTCACATCAACCACTACAGTTGGTACATATTGATGTGATTGGACCCATGGCTAATTCATTTGGTGGTGCCAGGTTTTGTCTTGTGATAACAGATGATTATTCACGTTATTCTTGGGTTTACATAATAAAGCACAAAAGTGAAGTGAGTGCTGTATTTAGAAAATGGTTTCAGATGGCAGAAAGACAGTACAGGCAGAAAATTTTAGCTGTACAAAGTGACAGAGGTGGTGAATTTTTAGCAAAGCAGTTTGTTGATTATTTAGAAAAGAAAGGGGTGAAACATAGATTGACAAACCCTTCTGCTTCTGCTGAGCATGGATTATCTGAGAGGAAGAATGGGATTCTTCAGAATATCATGAATGCAATGTTGGCAGATCCAAAACTTCCCAAAGGTTACTGGGCTGAGGCAATGAAATATGCAAATTATGTGTCTAATAGAGTGTGGAGTTCAGCTGTGAATGAAGTTCCATATACTCTAATACATGGTAAAAAACCTACAATCAAATATCTCCATTTATTTGGCTCTGAAGCCTGGGTATTAATTCCAAAGAGGGATAGACACAAGAACAGTCCAAAGTCAAGAAAGCTTATGTTTATTGGTGTTCAGCCTGCAGAAAAATCCTGGCGTTTTTGTGACAGTCATGGAAAAGTTTATATAAGCAGGTCTGCAAAATTTTGTGAACAGAGTAATTGGGAAGCTAAACATGCTAATAATGAAGTATTTTTGCCAAGTATTTGTCCCCACACTGAGGTTAAGAAGGTTGCCAGTGATGGAGGGGAGTCTACAGCATTACATGATGGAAAAATGAAAGATGAGATTGCCAGTGATGGAGGGGAGTCTACATCATTTCATGATGAAAAAGTGGAAGATGAGGAGCCAGTGTTGCTCAGAAAATCTACAAGATCTAATAAAGGAGTGCCACCTGAAAGGTTTGTTGTGAATAATGTATTCCATGAGCCACAGAATTTTGAAGATGTGCTGCTGATGCCTGGAGAAGAAAGGAAGCAGTGGATGATGGGTCATGGACAAAGAGCATATGTCTCTGAAAGAACGGCAAGTGGATGCACCAGTGGATGGCGCCAAAGAGCAAAGGACATTTTGCAAGAGAAATAGGTTACTTTGTATACAAAAGGGTTTTTTGATAGTATTTGTTGATGAAGCATTGGAAAGGTATAAAGCATGTTTTGAAATACCTTAAAGGAACAATGCATGAAAAGTTGAAGATATCCATATGTGATAATCTTGATCTAATTAGCTATGCAGATGCTGACTGGGGTTCAAGTCCAGAAAGGAGGTCAATGTCTGGATATGCCATATTTTTAGGTAACTCACTAATTATCTGGAAAGCCCGAAGACAAAGGTACATTTCGTGTTCTTCTACAGAAGCTGAGTATGGGGCTGTGAGTGATTTGTGTTGTGAGTTAACCTGGGTAGTACAGTTGTAAAAGGATGTGAATGTGAATGTAAAACTACCAGTCAAAGTATTATAATGATTCTTTTTCGTGTATCCAATTAACACAGAATCAGAAGGTCGGATCCAGAAGCAAGCACATTGGGATCCGTTACCAGAATGTGAAGGACTGCATAGAACAACATTTGATTGTATTGGAATATTGTACAAGTGTTGATAATTATGCTGACATATTTACAAAGCCTTTGTGTAAAGATAAACATGTATGTTTTAAGAAAAGGCTAGGAGTTGAAATCTGTTAAATATAGGAGGGGTGTCAAGATATGTAAAAGTTGACAAAACATATGTTATGTATATTTAACAGAATGTGTAAGGAGAATTGTAAAATGGAGGCAGTTAGATTCTGCAGTGTCATGATGTTAATCCACAAGTGTTAGAGACTAGTAATCACAGGCATGTTAAGTGATGAAGTGCAGGTGGAACTGATTGTAACATCATGATTTGTAATAGATAGATCAGATTGCATCAGATTGTTAATTAGTGATTGCATCAGATCTTATGAGTGCTGAATAGTATAAAAGGCACTAGCTTATCATTTGTAACTTGGGGACTGTTATGGTAAAAACAGTTTACCCCACACTCTGTTTGTCTGTTTGCTATATTGTATATAATGCTTGGTTGTTATGCTGTGTATATTTTGATGTATATATGAATATATGAGTTTTTACTCTATTCATTGTCATTGTTTTTTTGATAGACTAACTCTGCAAACCCTTTATATCAATACTAACATTTTATCTACGTTACTGCTGCACTGCTTTGTGTCAGGCACAAGTATATATTATTATTATTATTATATTTGCTGCCCCCTTAAATCTGCTGACATGTTACCCTAGTATCAGAGTGCTGGCTGGGCACTGTGACCCAGGATGTCTGGATTGCGTAATCTGTGCATGGCATGCATGTGGAAGTGCTTTGTCAACAGCCCTTCTACCCTGCTTTGTTTTCCCCGAATGTTGCCACTGCCATTGGACAGTAAAGGTATTTTTAAGATAATGTTGGACCTGGCATACACATCAGAATGCATGGACTTTGGGCGAAAAGATTCTCTTGACAAAAGTTACTAAAGCCAACAGATTCATCCCCTTAAGAAGTAAAGCTGCACAGGAAAGCTACCCAAATTACAAGTCTGCCTGCACTGAAGAACAATTCTTTGAAGAATTAATCCTTATCTGAGACTCATCTAATGAATTTACAACTCATCAAATTTGACCCAAGGGGGGTGAAAGAAATACCCTGCATCAAGACAGAACTATACCGCTTTTCAGCTTGCCAGGCCAAGCTAGATAATGAACAAAGGTGATAAAGACATCAAGAAGCAATTAACTACCTCTTTCCTTTTTTTTTTTTTTGCCTCCACAGCTTCTTGTTGTGCATGCAGTGCTATGCAACAAGATTTCAGCCAATGGCTGACCCAAGAACATCCCAGTCGATGAATGACATCATTTCAAAGAGCATAGCTCCCGCTGTTTGCTGCTACCTGGAAGGACAAACAAACCAGACACTGAGTCTCAGTTTAATGGATGTCATCTAGACCATTAAAGCAGGCATGTCCAAAGTTAGGCCCGGGGACCAAATATGGCCCATTTTCAAATTTTGAGCGGTCCACAGCCTCTTCTCCCCATCGGCTCAGCCTATCATGCAACCCCACCAGCTGGCCTCTCCCCATACCGGATGGAGACGTCAGCTTACAATTTACGGTTTGCCTGCCCCCCTGCCTCTGTTGCTGCAACATCCTCTCCACCTCCCTGCATGTCCTAGAGGTTTGTCCAAAGTCTGGCCTAGGGGCCAAATCAGCTGAATGGTTGGCCCCCACACATTTTCACCTCACCAAATCTGGCCCTTCTGGTGAAAAGTTTGGACAGCCCTGCATTAAAGCACGCTGCCTCACACACGCAGCTAGAGTTGAGGTAAAATGACAGAGAAAGGGGAGCATCTTCTGCAGCTTGGTGATAGCTCCATCCCCATCGTACACAAACTCTCCCAGTTGCTTCCAATAGGCATTTAAACAGCACTGGGAAGGAAAAAAAGACCACTGTGGAAATCCACCACAGAGACTTCCACAAATTTGCACTCCCCAGGTTTGCTAGAGTTGTAGCATTCCCAGTCAGTATGGTCCTGAGAGATGGAACCCAGGATGATGGAAGTTACAAGCTACAACATCAGGAAGGTATATGGATGAAAAAAGCTGTCAGCACAAAAATGCCGGAGGTTAGAGTAATCGTCCTCCTGCACCTCCTTGTGAGATTGGCTTCCCATAGCCACTACAGTACTCCATCTCCAGCACGCCCCTCAGGCTTTGATCACACTGGCAATAAGAACTGCATTTAAGCCTCATTTAAATGGACTTATATTTTATCATTCATACAACGAACAGGTGACATTTATTTATATGGGCTGCAAAGTGAGGTTTTTTTCATCTAGGAGCTTTTTAAATTAACTTATTTCCAAGGCTGATTTAATTCAATACAGTTTTGTGGATGTGGATGCTGCTGTTTCTTTCATTTATGCCTACAGGGTTTCTGAGTAGCAGGGGCGCTGCATTTTTCCTTTTAATTTTTTTAAAAAGATTCTTTCTCAAAATGTACATTGCTGCATCAGTTCAGCATTATGTTCAGCATAATGGATGCAAAGCATCCTCACTCCATTCTAAATTTTAAAATATCATTAATCAGCTAGGTTAACCTCTTTGGTGTTTCCCCCATGGTTTCTACGCACTATTGTGTCAGCATTTAGTTATCTTGACACTCAGTTTATAGATGTATCACTTTACCCTTGTTTTTAAACTAAATTCAACATCTTTTGGAACAGCATGGTCCTAAAACAGAAATGAGTTTATTTCAGTGGTGCAGACGCCAATAACAGTTTTTAAATCACCAAGCAGGTCGGGTTGGGCCTGGGGTGCCTGACTGGGGGCTCTTGTACTTACCACCAGCCTGGCGCTGCCCCAAATGGGCCTGCAAGGACCTTCACAGGCCTTTGGGAGCCTCCAGAAGACTCGGGAAGGCCCCTGCAGGCCCGTTTTGGGCAGCACCAGTCCTGCGGTAAGTAAGGGAGGCCTGAAACAAGCATTTCCCCCCCTTACCCCAGGGGGGGCTTTTTTCATATACTGCAGTCCCACGATATAGCGGGACCGCAGTATATGAACCACAAATGGGTGGGGGACAACTGTACTTACAAAACAGTTCATAATTATACAAATTGCTCCCTGGCATCAAATCTGATGCCTCTAGGACTCAGGGGAGCCATTTTTATACATATGAACCATTTTGTAAGTGGTTTGTTTCATCATGATTTTTTTAAAATAAATTGTAATGAAACAAAACGAAATGCAAATGTTTTATTTTGTGCCCATCCCTAGTGGTAAGCCATTGCAAGTTCATGCAGAAATAAATCCATCAGTATTTCAGATGTCACCACTCCTTTATATTTAATTTTGCTCTAGACACCTTTGTTTCCTCAGAGCAGAGAGAAAGAAGCCAGCAGGAAGCCTTGCTGAACACCCCAAAAACACCTCAGACCACAGACTTAAGCCTGCTCAAGGCCTGCGGGTTGGGTGAACACTTTCAGAGCTAATTTAATAATTGCTCCTAGACTATTCTGTATTAACCAGTTACCTTATATTTAAAGGTATTTTAATTGCTAGTTTTAAAATTTGTGTTCATTATTTTGGTTTTTTTAATTTGTATTTTTACATTACACTTAAAAAAAACCCTGAAACAACTGTGAGCTGCCTTCAGGGTCCATTCCTGAGCCAAAAGGCACGTTAGTGGTTGTTGTTCTAAAATGAAATAAAAACACCTTGGTGGTGCTTGCATTCTTTTAAAATTAAATGAAACTGACACACGTGCCTCACATGCTCCAGCTTGTACTAATCCCACTGCTATCTTTTTAGGCAAAAGCATCATACGTACCTCCAGGTAGATGCAAACCCACTTTCCAGTGAAGAAGAGAACGAGAAAGAGACAATTTCCGTAGCTGTGTCTAGCATGAGAAGGAAACAGCCCAATAACCAATGCTTGAATGCTAATATGTGGGTGGTGCATGGCAGCCTCTGGATAGATGTCTAAAAATCAGACTCACCATTGCACATAGGGGATTATTTCCAAAGGTGACCAAGTTGGTTGTTGTTTTAAATGAAACTTGGCTAGAGTCAGGAGACACAAATGGGGACCGATTTTCATCTCCAATATTTTTCCACAGCTTCCTCTCCTGGCTTGTCCATCTATAAAGGGAGAGGTACACCTACCTTATCCCCTGGGGAGGAGCGGAAAGGGTGGGTTGTGGTTTTGCGACATGATAAGGAAGTGGGTTAAGCAACATGTGCTCTACTTCTGATTAAAGCCTCTGGCAAGCTGCAGGTGCTGTTCCTTAAAGTGTGTGTAGGTCAAGAAATTATTACACAATCAGTTGGTGACACCTGGTTTGGCCTCTCTGTTCCTGCTGAAACAGGTTAGGTGTCAGGAATTCTACTAAAACAGGTTAGGTGCCTCCCCCACACACACACACACTTTGGATCAAATCTAACACTGGCATTAGTGATGGATAGCCATTGCTACCGGGGGTTATTGCCATACTGGGCCTATATTTTGCTCCAGAGAAATGTCTAGGTATCTATAGGGCGTTCTGACAGCTTTAGACCAGTGATGGTGAACCTTTTAGAGACTGAGTGCCCAAACTGCAATTCAAAACCCACTAATTTTTTGCAAAGTGCCAATACAGTAATTTAACCTGTATACAGCTGGCTATGAAGTGGCGATGTTGGGTGCCCACAGAAAAGGCTCCAAGTGCCACCTTTGGCATCTGTGCCATAGGTTCGCCATCACTGGCTTTAGACTATAGCCTTATGCATACTTTATAGAGAGTTTATTCAACTGAATACGGTGGCTCTTTCTTCTATATAAAGTTGAACTGGATTGCATGGCACAGCTATGTTTCTGTAACAATTTAACGGATTGCAAAGAGGTTGATATGACCTCCTACAGTCCTGTAGAAATGGACAGGAATGTATTAGTCAAGTCCAATCTTCTATCTAAGTAAAAGAGTCTGTGTGATTGGGGCGGATTCTTGGTTCTTTTTTCATAGAGATGGTAGTACCTCATTATAGTTAGGAGGATGTCATTACTTAACCAGAAACTCATACAAGCTGCCTCACCCCCGAAGAATTCAAATTTCAGGAACAAGGCCTGGTCTTATGCTGTTTGGCATTTATCTCAACGTTTTCCAAAGTGAAGTTGATTACCTACCCTCTATAATATGAATGGTCAAAGCCAACTTTTAATTAAAGAGTATAATATAGAACACACCATTCACTTCCCCCACCCTCTCCAAGTCCAGGTCCTCTCAAAGGGTAATATTCACTACATGATATAGTAGCACAGTGCTATAGAATAAGTCATGAACCATCTGGATTCATGCCCCCCTCCCCCATTTCACAGCCCAATCTAGCTCTACTTTGTTCTTGGCCATGGCAGAAATGACCACACAAGGTTGTGTGCCTGGGATACATCACAACTCAAATGTTGTTGTTTTCCTGAAACCCACTTGGTTTAAAAATCCAGATAGGATTTAGAAAAAGGAACATTTCTGTTATTACCATTTTAGAGTGCATACAAAATAGTTACATCAATATAAAACATCTAAGTTTGCAGAATGCTAATGGCGAGAGCCTTAGCTGTACTCAGACTTCCATAAAGCACCATCTTGTCCAGCCTGTACAGATAGTGACACGGAACCCATCTCCTGTATATGCCTATATAGGCATACTGTGTATGTCAGTATAGCCATACAGACTGCTAATTAGTTAATATTTTATTATAATACCTATGCCTTTTCTTTGCAGAGTTCTCATCTCTTCCAGAGTCCCCTCCTAGAAAGCCATAAACTTTTTTATGAGATGAGGATGGGGTATTGATGACCAGATGCACCAATTCTTGCTCAAGTGAACTGAAGGTTTAACAATGAGGTTGAACATCTGGAGATGGGTCTTCAATAAAACTAGCATAATTTTAAAAAGAACCACACTACAAAATGTTGAATGACTCTTCCAATGAATGACTGGTTTATGCCTGCAATCCATAATAGCAAAAAAGTCAAGTCTAGAGCATGGAGTCCCTACAGGTTCAGAACCATAAGATGAGTCACGCTGGATCACACCCAATGTCTGTCTATCCCAACATTCTTTTTCTGCAGTGGACAATGACTTACCTGTGAGATGCCCTGAAAGCAAGACCCAAACACAACAGCACCCTGCCACTTGTGTTCTTAAGAATCACTTTCTTTTTGATCCTAGAGATCATACATTGTCATCCTGACTAATAGCTGCTGAGAACCTTATCCTCCGTGAATCCGTTTAATCCTCCTTTCAAAGCCATGGCTACATGTTGTGGCAGTGAATTCCAGAGCTTGACTATGAACTATCCAATTAAGCACTTCCTTTTTAAAAATTCACCCAGATTTCCTGAACGTTCCTCTCCATTGGATAATTGGACCTCAAGTATTATGAGGAAGATGGGTCACCGGGCTAGAGCACTGAAAACTGTCGGCTACAAAGTCTGCAGCTCAGCAGTTTGAATCCTGGATGCCACACAGCGGAGTGAGCTCTTGCTGTTAACCAGCTCCTGCCAACCTAGCAGTTCGAAAGCAGGTAAATGCAAGTAGATAAATAGGTAGTGTTGTAAAAAGTGGAAAAGTGAACAGTGTTCTGTGCAGCCATGCTGGCCACATGGCCACAGACTTACACAACACTGGCTCTTTGAAAACAGAGATGAGCACCGCCCCTAGAGCTGGACATGACTAGCACGCATGTGCGGGGGGGGGGACCTTTACCTTTACTAACCTTTAATAATGCATTAGTTAACCAGCTGAGCCACTGGGCTTGTTGATTGAAAGGTCAGAAGTTCAGATCCACAAGATGGAGTGGACTCCCATTGCTTGTCTCAGCTCCTGACAAACCTAGCAGTTCGAAAGCACACAAACATGCAAGTAGATAAACAGGTACTACTTCAGTGGGAAAGTCACAGTGTTCTGTTTGCTTGAGCATTTAGCAATGCTGGCCACATGTCCACAGAAAAATGTCTACAAACAAACTCCTGCTCTTTGGCTTAAATATGGAGATAAGCACCGCCCCATAGAGCTGGAAATGAATGGACTTCACTATCAGGGAAAACCTTTACCTTTACCTTTAATAATTCATTAAATGAGGGGAAGTTTTGCCACAATATCCATAACTTCAAAAGACCCAAACGTTACAGTGTTTCCTCATAGGGGAGTTGGCTCCAGCTGTCTGATACACTTTAGGAGTTGTTTTCTGGTCCACATGTGCAATATCCTTTTAAAATTTCATTGATCAAAAATGTATGCACTACTACAAGTGTGGTTGCATTACAGATTTGTCAAAAGTCACTGTGATTAGAGATGGGCACAAAATGAACTTTTTTGTTTTTGTTATTCATTTCATTACGTAACAAAATTAATAATGAAAATTGTGATGAAATTGGAACGAACTGAACAGAACCACGAAAATTAGGTTCGTTACGTTTTGTTTTTTGTTAATGGTGACACACAATGAAACGAGCTGTTTTAAATGTTAAAAAACGCCCTGGACAGCCATAAAAATGCAGCAATAATTATTTATACTGTCTGATAATACCTACCGGGGGTTGGGGTCCTTAAAACGTTTGTTTTTGTCTTATCCCATCACGATGTATTTTTCTTTTCCCTTTCAAGATGACAAAATGGATGTCACCAGCCACAAAATGGAGGGAAACCATGTGATGGGATCATATAAATTCTTGGACAACTTCATCCAATAGCATGCCCAGGTTGCAGACTGGGCAGGTCTGGCAGCCACAGAGGGCATAAAAAGCTCTGGCAGCCCCCGTCCTCCTTGCAGACTCTGGTGGGAGTTAGAGTGGGATTGCTGTCTCGGTGACTTGTTATTTTCACTTTAGGCCAGCCAGGCAGGTGTGTGTCTCTGTGTTCCTGTCGGCTGCAGCCTGGCTCTTAGGGGAGAGAAAGAAGAGATTTCTCTCTAGCTTCAGTCCTGCAGCCTCCCTGTGTGTGTGTGTGCGTACCTCTCGGTGAATACCCTCCCCTGCCCCGCAGTGCAGTCACTCTGCAGCTGCCTTGCACCCTGGGCAACGCCCGCCGCTGCCTTTGCAGCCTCCCTGCATACCTAGTCTATACTATGTCTCTGCCAACATCATTTTTTTTTAGTGTTTTCCCTCTGGTCTGGAGTGTTGGGGGGACGCCAGCGCACAGAAATGCTTTAAAAATCACGCAAAAAGTGGGTAAAAACAAAAATGAAAAACAAATAAGCGAAAATGAATTTTTCAAAAATTTGCGAAAAACAAAAATGAACCAAAACAGACCCCTCAATGAAAGAACCATTTTTTCAATTTGTTCCCATCTCTAACTGTGATACTAGGAGTTAGGCACTTGACTTTATTTTCCTTGGCATACAAATAGCCTTTTCTCCAGCAGCTGCCTACATGGCTCAACATTGTGTTCAAACTATCCAACCTAAGGTCCCTTTTCTGGGAGATCATCCCAAGATGATTTCCATCATACAGATGTCAAGTTAACACTTTTTAGAGCAAGACACATCACCTTATCCTCGCTCATGTTTATCCTTTTTTTGGCATTAGAGGGCTAATTTTTTGAGTATGAAGAGATCCTTTTGAGTTTTCATCACTCTAACTAATTGGTTCTCATAAGCACACTTGGCCACCTCACTACTCACCACTAAAACTTTTGATACCTTGCTTATCCATAAGTCATTAAAGACCAAGCTTTACAAGGGCTCAATCCTGTCATGATTGAGATCCTTGTGGGACACCACAGTTTACATTTCTCCTTTGCAAGAACAGTTCATTTATTCTTTACTTTGTGCCTGTTTACTTAACCTGTTGTTTCTGTTGCTTGCAGTCAAGTCATTTCCAACTTGCAGTGAGCTTAGTAGGGTTTCTGAGGTGTGGGAGACATTTAAGGATGGCTTTACACACACACACACACACACACACACACACACACACACACACACACACACACACACACACACACACACACACACACACACCATGAGTTTCTGTAGCTGAGCAAGGATGTAGACACTGGTATCCTGGCTCTTACATGAAACTACCTCTACATAAATCATTTCTACAGTATTGTCATAATTCATGTGCTTGCTGGCACTCTGATCACTTTTAAAAGATTCATGAGACAGGATTTACCTTTGCAGAAGCCCTGTTGATTCTTTCTAGGTGACTCTTTTCTTCTCCTGAAGTCAAATAAATTATGACCCACAGTGGTTGCAGAGGCTTTGGGACATCTAGACATATGTTGTTGTTTGTCACCATGATCAGATTACGCCTTCCTCCAGTCTGTATGAAACCAACTGAAACCTCCCACTGCTACATTCCCCTTTGGATGCTTGGTTTAATACCCTGTGCCAATATCACCTTGAATATTTTGTGGAAGGAAATGATAGTGTCACCCTAGTGCTAACTAGGCTCTGGGCTAGATGAGCAGTAAATCAATCAATCAATCAATCAATCAATCAATCAATCAATCAAAACAGTATCTTTCCATGTATAAGACTATATTTTTGTCTAAAATTGTTTGACTAAAAATTGAGGGTTGTCTTATATACCAAAGTAAACCAAGGAGAGAACTGCCTGGTTGTAAAACTGTAATTTTGGGTTGGGAAAGTGGGGGTCATCTTACACATGCAGACGCCTTATATATAGGAGGCTAGTATTGGCATCTATAGCAGTTCCTGAGGAATAAAGGAGTGGACTCCACAGATTCCCTACTATGAACCTAAATAGTTATATGCGCTAATTCAGATAGCTTAAGCTGAGGTCCTCAGATGTTGGTCAGAGAGCTCTAATTAGATGGTTAGTGGGAAAGTCCCAGAACAGTTAAGAACATCTGTGTTTGGTCCTGCATTTGATTAACATTTTTTTTTTCTGACAGTCGAGACGGAGGCCATTTTGACTTGGACAAAAGAATATAAAATGGGGCTTGCTTCAGCCACACTCTCCAAGTACAAAAACAAGATGAATTTTAAACATGGCAAACACAAAAGCAAAGCAAAAGCAAAAGCAAAGTGGTCTGCTTATATATAGCCCCACACCACTTCAAGTAGTCTCTGGGCAGTTTACAGTTTGGAATTACAGTATGCAGGCTACACATTGCCCCCCCCCAGCAATCTGGGTACTCATTTTACCGACCTCGGAAGGAGGGAAGGCTGAGTCAACCATGAGCCGGCTACCTGGGACTGAACCCCAGGTTGTAAGCACAGTTTTACCTGTAGTACAGGCATTTAACCACTGCGCCACGAGGCTGTTACAATAGTCAAACACTACACCCAGCATCACAGTGTATTCCCACTTCTACTTTGCAGGTGAAGAAATAAACAAACAAAAGTAAATTTGAGATGAGGACTGAAAGTGCTGATTCTGGGGTAGGAACGAGGAGAGAGAGAGATATGCTAAACCCAAACTTTCCTTGTATCAGAATAACTTAGCCAAAACCTTCTGAGACAAACAGAGATCCAAATCATCACCATTCATTTATTCAGCCGGATAAAGGAAGGGGGCAACCTTTCCCCCTAAGCAGAAGGAAAAAAACACAACTAACAAAGGCAGGGCACACATTTAAGTACAGAAAGTGTGAAATGTCCCTCACCAATCAACAGCATTCTCTGAGCAAGCTGTAACTCTTTGTGGGAGCCATTCCTGTTCCATCCTCCTTAACACCACCACCACTATTGATGCCCTTGAACATTTAACACAGGCTCTTCTTCTTTCACTCTTGCTGAGGCACACATTCCAGTAAAGTTGAAACAGTTTCTGACAGCTTACAAAGCATACTAAGGTGGTTCCTTCACGTCCTTCTCTGATCCGTGACTAGTTTTGCACCATGACAGCGTTGGTCGCAATGATGTGGTTTTATCTCAGTTTCAGTGTTCCCATTGTCATGATAACTTGTCTCGTGACAAGTGTTACCTCATGGACTTGTACCGTGACAAACACTGAATTTGTCTAACTTCCTTTTTTCTTTTTCTTTTTCTTTTTTTTGGGGGGGAGGGCTTAAAAATTCTTTTTTGATATTTTGTTTCTGAAAAGTCAAAACAAAACAAAACAAAACAAAAAAACCCAGACACAGTTTTCTGAGAGAAATGAATGTTTTGTTGCGTGAGTCATTACTACATGGTGTCTTGTCTCAGAACAGAAAGCGGGAACAAAGAGTGACAAGGGAAAACCCTACCCCAGCACCAGGTACAGTATTGTTGCACTTAGCACCCATTCCAGGGTCGTGGTTGAGACAAATTTCAGTAGTTGTGCGATGGATGTGAAGTAACATTTTGTACCACTCCTAAGCGCAACACTAACAGAGACAAAATGGACATGAAGTAACCGCCTAAGGCACAGATACAAGGCACACAGAGGAATCAACATGGTGCCCCTTTGGTTCACTTGAATCCATAGGTTTTTATTAATTCCTGGTCTCAACAATAGTCAGTGGTAAACTGAAGAAGAAACACCTAGCTAGGCTCTCAGTTTGTCAAAAGGAAACGATATTTGTCAGAGGGCATCCAAATCCCTTTCGCCCAGTCTCTTTCATTGCTCACTTTTGGTGAAGGCCAGCTATCAAACTCTTAATGCAGGAGTGAGAAGTCCATACATAAAGTTACTTCCTCAACTCCCGTGCCATTGTCCTCTTTGCCAGCAGCTGGTGAGGCTTAAGAAGGGACCAAAAGTGGGGCTCCAAACAGCCAGCAGGCCAGTTTGGTATTCAGTGGAAAGAGGAGGAAAGAGTTCATTGGAACAGGCACAAAGAATAGGTAAGTAAAAACTGGAAAACACAGTCCTACCAGAGTGTCAGCTCAAAGAGAGTTTGCCAGGAGACTCCCATAGAGGCATCAGGGTCCCTTTGTATTGCTGACGTACCTCCACTGAAGGGTCAGACTGCCAGGAACTCTGGGCTATCTGCCTTTCCAGAAGGGGGCCCTACCATCTTCTCTGGAAATGCTGGGTCATCTGTAGTTAGCTATTCCCTCTGTGCTATCCATCTCTTGAGGTTCAGAGGAGGCCTTCTTCAGTGGCAGAATGATATCAATACTAACTGAAGACTTGCCTTTGGAAAATCACCCACATGTGCATGTGTGCCATGTAATACTTGGCTGTGCTACAGCAGCCGTTCCACACAGTAGTCATGGCAACATAGGCTTGTGTGGGTTAGCAGCCACTGACTCTATTAACTAGACATGGGCACGAACAGAAAAAATGATGTTTTGAGTTTTCGTTTGTCGGAACGGGTCCGTTTTGGGTTGTTTCCGTTTGTCGCGAAATGTTTCAAAAATTTGTCATTTCCGTTTGTCATTTCCACCGTGATTTAGCGCGATTTGACTTCCCAGAGCATAGGGGCGGCCCGCAATCAGGGCCGGCGCTAGGTGTTTTTGTACCCTAGGCGGGGGGCGGGGCGGGGGGGGCGGGGGGGGAGGTGCGGTGGTGGCGGTGGCGGGGGGCCATGGGTGGGCAGTGGCGGCGGGCGGGTGAGTGGGCGGGCGGCGGCGTGGACCGCAGGCGGGTGGCGGCACAGGCAGGCAGGCGAGTGGGCAGTTAGGATATCACTTAGGATAGAGGTTCTGTTCTTGGCTTGCACCCCAAATGTGTGTGTGTGCAAGCAAATTGAAGTTGGGAAAATAGAAAATAAATGCTAGTATATAATATATTTTAAAAATAAATCCACACCTCCCACTCCCAGTCGAACCTCCCCCTTTATCCAATATCAGAAAAAAATCCTCAAACTGCCTGAGAAGAAATAAAGAATAAACTGCTATTCCCTTCAGCAGACAAAGCTGCAGGGAATCAAAGAAACTATTTTCTAAATTCAGTTCCCTCCCTGCCTGCCTAACTTAAATCCTAAAGCCTCCAGCCTCCCTCCTCAATCTCGATCGGATCACACCAGCACCAGCAGCCAGCCCTCCTCCCTCAACCACATCCATACACCCGACTGCGATTTCTGGAAGGTGCCTCGGCTTTTTATGCCCCCCGAGACATCCGGAAGTGTCAGTCAAAAACCTGGCAATGCCATTGGTGGAATGGTTCAAAAAAATTGCATGGTCCCATCCCATGCCCAGCCCAAATGGGCAGGTCTAAAAAATTAAAATAAAATAAAATAAAATCAATACAACGTTTTATTGCTATAAGAAACCCACTGCTGCTACTATTAAAATTCAGGCATTTAAAATAAATAAATTTCTCATGTTTCTGTGGTGATTTGGTGTGTTTTTGACCATGATTTCAAAAGAAAAATTGTGGTCGCCATTTTGGATCCCCCCCCACCGCATGGCATGCAGCGAGACAGACGACGAGGATGACCCCCCCCCCAGCCTGGTGCAAGCAGCCCAGGACAGGAGAAGGGGGGGAAGGCCGGGGACCCCCCAGAAACCACCCCTCTGGTAGGTGGCAAAGCCTCAGGCAGGCATATTTTTGCCTGCTTTTTTGGCCAGGAGTCAGGGTTTTTAAAAAAACTTTAAAAACTTTTTCTTTGCTTCACATCGCGCAATCGCCGCGATGCCACAAATGGAAACAAAAAACCCGACCAAATTTTTCTTTTTTTTGTTCAAGTTCAAGTTCTGACGGCTTAATTATCGTTACCATTTCTGTTACGTAACGGAAACGATAACCGAAAACGGAAACAACAATTTCGCCGAGTCGTGCCCATGTCTAATCTCCTGCTTTGTGCCCAGCAGCCTGCTCCTCTCAATCAGAAGCACAAGTCATTCCTGGAAGGGACCTAGAGACAACTGGATTGGCAGATGAGGCAGCCAAACATGCAGCTCAGTGGACTTTGGGGAAGCTGTTTGTTCTTATTTATAGGACTGATTCACAGGACCCATTTTCATCTTGGAGACACTTCTGATAGACAGAGGAACCCTTCTACCTTGGAATCAGGTTAGTTCAGAGCTCCAGGGACATGCTGCTTCTCTTGTTAATAGGCAATCTGTCTCTCCCCCATACCCATTTATCACAAAGATAACCTCTGTTGCTCAGCTCAGACCTCCAGCACAGCATTGTCCACAGTGTCTGGGGAAAGGGTGTTGTCCCTCCACAGTCCACCTCCTGATGAACAACCCCAACCCTAACCCTGTGTCAGGTTTCCTAGCATGAACCACTGTTAGAACTTTCCCCAAGCCAGCTGCTAAAGGGTGCTTTCTCAGAGGGACCTGCTTTGAGGGTGTATAATTTGGACATGTGGGATCCAGACCTTACCAAATTTGGAAAGGGTGTAGAGGAAAGTCAGAGAAACTTTATTTGCAATTGTTCTGTTTCTAGGTGGTTGGTTGGGGGAATTCTAGTTCTCCTAAACTTCTGAACCAAAATTTAACATTTCATGGTTCATTTTCTCCAAAAGTTCTTGAAGCTTATGGTTTATGGGTTTCGTTGAACCACAAACCACAATGAACTGCCATTTTGCTAATTTGTGCAATATCTACTCAGTGAATGGGAAGATAGAACAGCATACAGTTATAGCAATATTTTCAACAACAGCCCAGCATAGATAATTTTGGAAAGGCAGAAAAGAGTGCATCTAAACCATCCTATACTCATTCATATTGATGGAGTAAAATCTCCTCCTTTTAAAAAAAGTATTTTACCAGAAATATATTATTTATGTGAACAGAAATGGACTACATGTAGATGCTGTCTAATGTGTGTAATTGTTTGGGAAAGCATAGAGAATTATTACCAGCAAAGCAGACAAACATAAAAAGAGTACAATAAAATATCTGCATATGTTCGTCCTTTAAAATAGGCTTGATTAAAATGTATTTCATTGCTTCTGGTGTATTGTTAGTAAAAATTATTTAGGAGGAAAAATATTAAAAACAGCACAAAATCAAGTACAGTACAGTACATTTTTTAATTTGGGCAGTTGGAATGCAAAAAAAAAGTTATTTGATCTGATTGGATAACTGTTAGGATTTTATATTGACATCTGTCTATGTTAATCAGAGATGAACATTTGTTAATTTCTTATTTTAAGAATAGTCATAGGTGGCCGCTGCAGCCAGCCTTGCTCTTCTTATGGAGGGGTATAATCAACAACACTTCATTGGTTATTTTTTCATTTCCATTGGTAAATAGGGAGAACAATAATAACATTTTGTTGAGAATTCTTTTTGATGTGTTAGTTTTACTAGCCATTTTATTACCTCATGCCAAAATAGTTCTACTTTTGGGCAAGAGATCCACATACCTATCTTCTTTCCCACAATTTTGCCAGCAGAATTCTAATATTATTTATTTTATGAAGTTTTGTGGAGCATAAAAGCCATCTATGAGTTGTTTTCAACACCATCTCCTTAGATTTGGCTGATACTGATTTTATATACTGTAGTTGGGTGTTCTGTATCTCTGTCTACACTTTTCCTGCTATTTTAATATAGCATTTAAATTGGTTACACAAACTGTTTTTGTTCTCATGTGACTAGTATATTCTTTGTTGTGTATTGATCTGTATTCCTATTATCTGTAATTGCTTATGTTGAAGTAACTGCCTTCCTGTTCCAAAGGGAACAGGCCTATTGGTTATTTCTAGTTGCTGCATTTGGATCCTCAATCCTATTGGTTTCCGCCAAAAGGCAGCTTTGTGATTGCTTGCAATTGTTCCCTTCAAAATGTATCTTTTCCTAGTCTGTCCTCGTTCCTATAAATGTAGCTCCCTCGCCCCAGTCCCTAGCCTTGTTCTCTCCCTGAATAAAGAGTTGTTACCATAGAAGCTGTTTCCAGCCTACTATGTCACAGAGCTGAAATCACTTGCTGAAATCACTAAACCCCACGCTTTAACATTCTTCATTTATAATACACTGTTGAAATTAATCTTCTTTCTGCTACTGTTAGTGCTTTGGTAGTTCCTGAGGTTGTATACCATTCATTTGTAGAATTTCTTATCTGAATTAATTGAAGGCAGTTACTTGTTATTAAACTAGTTTTTCCCCTCTGATTGACTAATTGAGATTGGTTTCCCCTGTTTAAATAGTTCTCTAATTCTATAAATTCCAATTTCCTTCCAACATTCGAACTGTGCATATTTTTCTTGGAATTTGACCTTAGGTTGTTCCAAAAAGAGACGTCATGGAGATATGGGGAAGCAAGGGTTTTCATGTTTTTACTCCATATTCGTATTGTTTCCCTAGTAAAAGGTTTATGAATTTGAACTTTATTCTTCAGTAGCTTTAATGTATATAAATTCAAGTTAATCCCCTGTGTTTCCCCTGCTACCGCCATTTGAGTGCAGCCATAGGTCTTGTTCATCTGTATAAGTTTAATAATTTGAGAGACTTGAAATATTTTAATAAATGTGGTATGGCCAATCCCACTTTTGCAGCTGGTCTATTTTTTACACTGTTTATAAATCTTAATTCCCCCCTTGTCTTGAAATAAAAATGTCCAGGTTTTTGCCACAGTTTTATCTTTTTAATTCCCAGGTGTAATTGTATATTTTGAAACAATATGAGCTTTTGCCCTCAACATTCTGCCCAATAATGACAGATCTAATTTAGCCCATTCCTTAATTTTTCCCTTTATCCCCCCAATTTATAATTTCTATATGTCAATTGTTTTTTACTTTTTGTTAAACAAATCCCTAAGTATTTGAAACCAGAATAGCATGAGTCTAGACTAGACATTACATTGATTTCTTTTTTGTTCTTCCGTAGAGATATTTATACACAAGAATTTAGATTTTTTTGATATTTGAGTTTAAGTCAAGTATCAGAATTAAACTTTTCTAATAATTCTTTTAATGGTTCTATGCTTTTTAAGGGGTTCCTCAAGAACAAAAGCTAGATGCCTGGTGTTTATGGAGTCACCCTTATGTAAACAAAAAAACATAACTAGAGCAGGTATGGTTTGTCTGGAAGTGGCTGGCCCTACAGATTAATTTAATTCTAAAATTCCTTGCTGCCTTTTACGCTATGAAACAGGCTTTTAGGGTGCAGAAGAGGGGAAAGGGTGCTGGTTTTGGTGGAAGCAGTGTGATCCAGTGGGAGCACAGGCTGGATTTGAATGAAGGCCTTTTCTGATTCATTGCACTGTTTCTTTACTGCTCTGCCATACTAATTCCCAGGAAAGCACCCAGTTTGATCCTGCTGGGATGTCTAATGGGTGTTTGAAATGCCCACAGCTGGACTTTAGTCAGACTGGCTGTCAGAAAACAAAACAGCTGAACTTGGAGGAATCCTAGTAGTCACTCTCATCTCATCCCTGGCCAGGCCAACTGGCTTGGTGGCAGGCACTTCTAAGCTGGTGATATATTAACAAAACTACATGGGAAACCTAATAACACTTGCCTGTCAGGACATGCAGTGCAGAAAAATGGCTCATAAATAGCTCCTGCTTATATTATGAATGTTTCACTGTCTTTTAGCAAAAGCAGAAACTTGGGCTCAGTATGTCTTTTGTGTTTTGTTTTGGTGCATAATGTGTGTGCCATATGACAAGAGGCAGTGAAGTGCTGGAAGAATCGTCTGAATAGCAAACTGCATATGAAATAGTTTCCTTCAAGAATCAGCAGGTAACCCTCTGAACTAAAACCAGGCTGAGGTTGCAAAGTAAGAGATATTTTGAAAGGACACCCAAACCATTAGCAGATAATAATACCCTATTTACCGCAGCATAATTCTGGTTCTGGCATTCCAGCTGAATATACTGCTTGTTTATTTTATTTTATTTCAGTTTTAATGTTTACCTTACTTCTCTCCTTCTGACCTCAGTTGCTTTTAAAATGTGGACTTAAAGTTACAAGACAAAGATAGAAGGAGGGCAAGATAAGGGAAAACAAGAGACTGTCAGTTCATTCACTATGAAATTTAGCTCTAGAACTAACAACATGAACTAAAGTATATTTTGAGTGTTAAGAATCAGCTATAATTTATTATAACCCAAGAAGAAGGAAAAAACCAAACTAAACCAAACCAAACCAAAACACAACACAACACAACAACAACAACACCACACCACCACCACAACATCATCATCATCATCATCATCATCATCATCATCATCATCATCATCATCATCATCATCAAGAAGAAGAAGAAGAAGAAGAAGAAGAAGAAGAAGAAGAAGAAGAAGAAGAAGAAGAAGAAGCCATATTGGCTTCATTCTCTTTCACTACTGGAAAAAATGAGAACCTTGGAACATGCATTTATAAAGGGTTCTCGATATACAAATACTGGCCATAAAGAGATTCAGAGATCTGTCACATGAAACACAGGACACATTAATGCAGAGCAGAGCTGAATCCTGAAACTTGGAAATTTATACCAACCACTAGAGATGGGCATGAAACAGAAAAATTGTGTTTCGGTTTTTCGTTTGTCGTTGAGAGGTCTGTTTCGGTTTGTTTCCATTTGCAGGGAATTTTTTGAAAAATTTCATTACCATTTTTTGTTTTTTCGTTTGTCATTTCTACCCGCTTTTTGCGCGATTTTTAAAGCATTTCCGTGTGCAGGCATCTTCCAACACCCCAGACCAGAGGGAAAACACTAAAAAAAAAAAAAGGATGCTGGCAGAGACACAGTATAGACTAGGTATGCAGGGAGGCTGCAAAGGCAGCGGCGGGTGTTGCACAGGGTGCAAGGCAGCCGCAGAGTGACTGCACTGTGGGGCAGGGGAGGGTACTCACTAAGAGGTACACAGCACGCATGCACACAGGGAGGCTGCAGGACTGAAGCTAGAGTTGCAGAGACAGCAATCCCACCCTAACTCCCACCAGAGACTGCAAGGAGGACGGAGGCTGCCAGAGCTTTTTATGCCCTCTGTTGCTGCCAGACCTGCCCGCCCAGTCTGCAACCTGGGCATGCTATTGTTTGAACATGATCCCACATCACTTTGTGGCTGGTGGCGACATCCATTTTAAAGGGAAAGAAAAACTACATCGCGATGGGAGAAGACAAAAACAAACATTTTAAGGACCCCAACCCCCCCCGGTAGGTATTATCAGACAATATAAATAATTATCGCTGCATTTTTACAGATGTCCAGGGCATTTTTTAACATTTAAAACAGCTCATTTCATTGTGCGTCGCCATTAACGGAAACGAAACGTAACAACCACAATTTTCATGGTTCTGTTCGTTTCGTTTCATTTTCATCACAATTTTCGTTTGTCATTTCGTTACATCACGGAAACGACAAACGGTAACGGAAACGAAAAAATGTTCATTCCGTGCCCATCAATACCAACCACTAATATCTGTGGAGATTTTTAGTTTGGGAAGATTTTTTTCAATATTTGTATAGAAAACATAAAATTGTGGTACTGTATGTTGTAGAAAAATGAACTGAAATGTTGTTTTCTACTGTTTGAGACATGATTATCTTCTCTCCTTCCAGCTCTAAACAATATTATTCTCAATAAGGCAAACATGCCTTTTGTCTGGGGAATGATCACTACAGGCTGGACAAGCATAGAGGTCAGCTGCATCATATCTGGATTGTAGTTTCCATTTGTGAGGGCATTATTCTGGGAACAACAAGTGGATTAGTCAGACAAATAGAAAGAACAGTGCCTTGAAGTGAACTCATTTCAGAATATTATTCACATTAGAATCCTAGCTTTCTTCCAGTGAGCTCAAGGGACTGCAATTGCCTCTCCTCTCCTCCATCTTCTCTACCCTGCTGAAACAGGTCACGTTGAAAGAGGATAACTTAAACTAGGTCACCAGTGAGTTTTATGGGTCAGTGGGAACTAGAACCTGAATCTGATATGTTCCATTCCAGCAGTACTCCAGCTGCTAAGCCACATTGGCTCTCATATTCCAACTTCTCATGTAGTGGTAGCATTTTTCTCTTGCACGTACCCGACAGTGGTTAAGGGAAAAGGAGGAATATGTAGGAAGAACAGAAGGTAGGAAAATGCTGACTGGTACTAAGACTTGCCTTCAGTGGCATCCCAATTTTGCACTCTTACAGCAACTAGTGAAAGGAACTGTGAGACTTGCACAACCAAGAACACCCTTCCCTAAGCTTCCTTGTATGAATGCGGGGATTTGTTTCTGAACTTTAACAAAAAAACTAAAGTCATGGTTTACCTGTGAAACGACCAAGGCACTTATGAATTCTGGGCCTCCTCAATTTCCCTTCTCAATCCTCTATGCAATGTAAACTAAGACCATTTTAAAATGAGCACCTCTTAAATTCTACTTTTTCCAGTCATCCATGTGATGATACAGCCAAAATAGGCTTACATTTGCCAGGGCATCATCAGCTCCCTTTAGCAGCATGGATCTTAGTTAGGCCTTTAGGCTGATGAGCTTTGTGGCACAGAGTTTTGTGGCACAGTGGTTAATTGCTCTATTGCAGCCCAAACTGTGCTCATAACCCATGGTCCAATAGCAGGAAGAGGGCTCATAGTTGACAGTCTTCTTCTTCTTCTTCTTCTTCTTCTTCTTCTTCTTCTTCTTCTTCTTCTTCTTCTTCTTCTTCTTCTTCTCCTCCTCCTCCTCCTCCTCCTCCTCCTCCTCCTCCTCCTCCTCCTCTTGCCACCCTTCTTCCAAGAAGCTTGAGGGGGTGTTCTTAGTCATTTCTTTGATTCTCACAACATGCTGGGTGGGCCGGCAGGGATAAGAGTGTTTTTTTGGGGGGGGGGTATTTTGCTTCTGAATTTAAAAGACAATGCCCGTTTGGGCATCTTACTAAGATCTGCTCTTTTACCCTTTTCTCCTTGAGCCATTGTAGCCATTCTGTTGATTGTCCATGCTTTTATGTTGCTTGATGTAGCTCTATAATCCTAGAGGAATAGTGTCTATATTTTATGTATGATGGTGTCAGACATTATATCTTAGTTTTTATTGATTGATATGGTCCTCGGACCAATCAATAAAAGGACTACTTACTTACCTACCTACCTACTCACTTACATTATACCTTAATGGAAGTTACAGGTGGTGAATACTCACTTGAGGAGACCTCTGTTTTAGCCTCTACACTTACTCTGAATTAGCTTTCACATGACTCAGATGAGCTGCATACAGCCGGTGTACATCTTCAAAGACAATAAAGACCAGGTGTGCATGGGCTGGATGGAAGAATGAGTGCTTGAGTGTTATGTAAACAAATGAGAGGAAAGCGGTTGGGTTCATAATTTTCAACCAATATTTCTCTATGCTCTCTTTATCTTTTGTTGTGGTTGCTGTTGTTTAATCATTACCAAAATCTTAAAACTGCAGACCCGGAAGGGACCTTAGGGATCATCTAGTCCACCCCCTATCAAGGAGGCCCAGTGGGGAACTGAACTCCCACCAACTAGGGATGGGCACAAAATGAAAAACAATGTGCTGTTTCGTTGTGTCGTTAGGTAACAAATGAAATGAAATGAAACGACATGAGGAAGCAGCATTTCATTACAGATGAAACAAAATGGTGCTGTTGTGTGTGTTTTGTTGTTGTTGAAATGAACCATTTAGTTCCATCTGAAAGCTGCTTGGGGGAAGAAAGACTTTTTTTAAAAAAAGCTCCAGGCTTTTTAAAAAGAACTTTTCCCCCTTCCCCACAAGCCCCGCCTGCCAGGTGATTGGTGCTGGGGTGGGGAGGAAAAACCTTTTCCCCCACCCCAGTGCGGATCACCTGGTAAGCGGGCTTGGGGGAGGGAAAAAGTTTTATAAAAATGCCTGGGGCTTAAAAACAAACTTTTTGTCCCTCCGCCACTTTCCACCCCCACCCCCACAAACTACTTTGTTAGTGGTTCGTTTTGTATGAATTTTTTAAAAAAATCATATGAAATGAAACAAAAATGTAGGGGAAGGAAAGGAAAGGAAACAAAATGTAATATTTTCATGTTGTGCCCATCCCTACTCCCAACCTCTGGCTCCATTGTCAGATGCTTACACCACAGAGTTATGCAGATGTTCAGATACATGATGCTATACACTTTCGCTTTTCCCTTCATTATTGCCGATCAACATTCTTAAGTCCAAAATAATTTGGAGTGTGAGAGGTACATTAGGCAGATTTTTCAGACCCAGATCCATACACATGATGCATCATGAGCTGGAGAAGCCTCTGCTCAAGTGATTGTCATTTAATTTCCAATTATGTTTCACGGACCTGGCTGATGTCAGGTGTACTCAGCGGGTATTACACTTCAGTTGCAAACTTCTGATTCTGAAATGGCTGCTATGAAAATACAAGGCTGTTTGTTTTGTCTTCTACCAGGAGCATTTTCCAGAAGTCATTCTGCATTTTTCTGTTTAAATGTTGATCCATCAAATTACATTCCTCCAACAGTTAGCATCTGAGTGGTCCTTTGCTTGGCTGTTTGACTCCGTTCTCACCAGAGTTTGTCTAACTAAAGTACAGAGAAGGAGTAAATGAAGCAGCCTTTCATTCGGTGAGATGCGGCAGAGGTATAGCATGTACTTGTGCCTCCACTCAGAGCCTAGCATACTGGCAGTAGTGATAAATGAGCATGTGTTCTGGCAGATGAAACAGTATTTGTCATCATGTACATTACTTCTAATAAACTGTGACTTTAAGCCCCATGAGCAGCTTTGAGACTGCCATCCACACTTGCCAATCCAACTCACATTGTCCCCCACCACACAGACAGACAGTATGTACAAATGCTTGTTGGCTTACAATGCCAATGCCATCTCTTCAGGACAGAGTACCATCACCACCACCATCCCTACTTACTGTACTGCTGTTGAAAATAGAGAGCACCAATATATATATAGCAATAGCAAGTGATCTGAGCGCAATGGACAAAAGACAGGTGGATAGATATTCTGGGTGCATTTTCCACTCAGATGTTTTCTCGATTCATAGCTAGACAGTAGAGATGGGCACGAAACGGAAAAATGGGGTTTAGTTTCCATTCCTTTTCATGCACACCTCCCTACGTTTACCATTTTTTGGACTCGAATATTTTTTAAAAAAATCATTCCGTTTTTCGTGTTTTGGGTTCTTCTTCCCGTGGTGGATGAGAGTGCCAGGCGCGCTGTCATCCCCGCGGGGAAGATCCCTTTAAAGAGACCCCATTCTGCCTCTGCATGCGGAGGTGGAACGGGGGTCTCTTCTTCCCCGTGGCAGAGGAGAGGTGGAGGGTGGTTGGGACGGGGCTGCATTCCAGCCTCCGCATGTGGAAGCCAGATCCCAGACCCCTCTTGCCGCCCTCCCTTGAGAGGAGACCGGGGCTCTGCTCTGCTTGCACAGCCGAGCCCGCAGTCCCCTCTGAAGGGACGAATGCTGCCACCCAGTCATGGGCTGGACCCCTTTAAAAATGGCCCAGTTGGCACTAGGGGTCTCCCAGGTGCCAACCGGGTGATTTGACAAGGGGTCCAGCCCATGGCAGGGCAGCAGGACCCCTCTGAAAATGGCCCTGTCGCCAATGCAGGAGCTCTGTGCTGGCGACAGGGCCATTTTCAGTGGGATCCTGCTGAGCTCCCCGCCCTCTGCCATGGTGTCATGCATGGGGCAGAGATCGCTGGGAAGGGGGCTGCGATTTGGTCTCTGTGCGCTGAGACCAGATGGCAGCCCCTTCCTTCCCGACTCCGCCCCAGAGCCTGCAGCTCACTGGGCTGTCAGGCTCTGGGGTGTAGGGCGGCGAGAGGTGGCTCCGACTGGAGCAGGAAGCTGGAAGCCGGAAGACTGGACCAGGAAGGCGAGCAGCACCAGGTAGGAAGACTCATTCAATATCTCATTCATCGTGTGGCCAGGCCATTAACGGAAACAAACAGAACCGAAGAAAATTTTCTTGGTTCTGTTCGGTTCGAGCCTGGCCCATCCAAATGGTCATTCTTCGTTCCGTTACGTAACAGAACAAAGAACGGATAACGGTAATGGAAAATTTGTCATTTCGTGCCCATGTCTACTTGAGAGCTACTCGCATTCTTCCTTTCTCTGAGATCACTTTCTGCTTCTGCTTCACGGTGGACACTCATATAGTTTCCCCATAATGACTGAGTTGACCTGTTTACATGGAAGCAAATTTTAGAGGCTTTTGTTCCTTTTGTTCTTCCTGTATTACTCCTGAATGGACATTCTCTTTTTGCCTAATTGCGTGTTTCCAGAGTAGTTACTCCTGTTAATGGCCATAGGCTCAGCACAAAGTATTGCAAATGTAAATGTCATTTACATTTGTCACCCCATATAAATGTCACCCCATATTGCAAATGTAAATGTCAAATCTTTTTACAGCTATGAAGGTGATTCTGCTGTTGATGATTTTGTTGATGGCTGTTTGATATCCTTGTGAGTGCTGATGCCCGAATGCTGATTTTAGACTTTTTGTGTAAAACACAGAGACAAAGTTTTATACAAACCATAAGCCTCTTTTTCTAAAAACCAGAGGCAGCAGTTTTGACTTGCACAATCAGCTTATATTCTGTTGGACTTGGTCTCCTTTCATGTCACCAGATATTCCCAATTGTTCTGTGTCTGGTCTTGTATACAGCTTTCTGTGGTTCTGTGGTTCTGTGTATACTTTTTACATACTGCAGGAAACAGCTCTGCTATTAATCAGGTTGTGTTTACTCCACAACATAGATGGCATAGATCAAGGTTTGTTTGCTGATGAACAATCATGCTCCAAAATGAATAGGCTTCTGTGTCTTGAGGTTTTCTCCCATAACGTTTTGACGTACACATTGTTCTATTGTTCTGTTTCTTCAAAGCTTATCAGAACCACTTTGCAACAATGCAATCAGTGTTTTAGTCATTATCTGCAAACATTGATAATTGTGGTTCCATTACATGATGTTTCCACCTGACTAATATATGCCAGGTTGAACTTGCTTATTTAAGTCTCTTTCCTGTTCTACTGAAGCAAATTGTTTGAAGGATACTATGGATGAACTCTTCAAATCGGGATATGATTGTTCATTCTCTCTTTACACAAAGTTTGCTACATCAGGTGCAGGGGAAGACAAGTGGTCAGTCATATGATCATATCATGCTTTCTGGCTGAAGGCTTTTGACTGGTCAGAACTGAGTTAACTGCAGCTACAGATGAATGCGATGTTTTTTACTCAACTGATAGGGATTGTTGTTTCCCTTCCTGGAATTGAGAGACTGATTGACTGAGTGAGTGAGTGACTGACTGACCAATTAATTAATTAATTAATTAATTAAGCATTAAAGGTTTGCCTGCCCACTACCACTACCTTTTAACTGGGAAGTTTCTGGTACTTGGGCAGAGTAGACAAGCAACAGGAAGGCTGGATTTTTATCTAAGCTTTACTGTATGTTTTTAAAAGGATACATTCTTTTCAAAGCAGATATAAAGGTTGAGTCATGTCCCAGGCTTCTTCACTATATGAGCAAACGTTTCTGGGTAGTCAACATAGCAGTGGTCCAAGAAACATCTCTCATGGATTTAATGGGTGGTGCCCAGATTACTGCAACGGTGAGAATTCTTTAAACCTTGTTGGCCATTGTACCAGGACTAGAATGGGGCACAGGTTTCAGAACAAATTGCACAATCCATGCAAAAAATCACTAATTCATGGATTCATATTTGGACAAGATGATAACCCCTGGCAAATATGAATTGATTATAATGGATTTTAGCAATTTTTGATTGATTGTTTCTCTGGGCTACAAAATGGCTCCCAATGTTCCTAGAAACAACAAAAGTGCATGGATTTTGCTGATACTTCACTGCAATCCCTCCAAGTTTAGTGACCATTGAATTTTTGGTGTTTGAATAATGTAATGCCAAAGAGCAAAACCCAGGAATGTTCTCCCCAGGCACCCTGAGTCACCACAATTGCATAGAGGTACCCTCAGACTCTCCTTTGCAATCTAGTCTCCAGGTTTATTGGAGATTGAGTTTCCCCAAGCCAGGTGGTAAAGGGCACTTTCTGGCGGAACTCTTTTGGGGGTGCATAACTCAGACATCTGGAACTCAAACTTCACCAGACTTGCAGGGCTTGTAGAAGAGAGTCAGGGGGCGCTTTTTGCCAATGTTGCTGTCTCTTAGTGCCTTGGGGTGCATTTTATAGGGTTTCAAATTTAAAAATGAATCAATGTATCAAATTGTCGATCCATAAGAAAAATGTTTGCAAATTAGTTATTCATGATTCATCAACCTTGATAGGTCACAAATGGAAACCTGCATTTTCCCCATTTCTTTTGAAAATGTCCCTATCTCATGACCAATGGAAGAAAAGTATTCTAGGTAATACGGTTGCAACACCCCCAAATAATCCTGATTGGCAAATACTTGTGGGTTATCAAGAGCATCCCAGATGACATCGTCTGCTACTTCTCTTTGGTCATTGCCCATTTCCTGTCATTGTCATATCCCACCTTTCTGAGTCATCTTCAAAGGAGGAGGAAGGCCTCATGTAGCTAGATTGCCTGGTTGCAGAATAGAAGATCAGAGCCTAAGCTGTCAGTGTGGTCCCTGAAACTTCTGGAAGTCACACAGTTAACAGAGAAGTACCAGAAGATGAAGACGGTGTTGTGAGGCCCATTTGTCCCAGAGGCAGCCGCAAGGTAAAAACATTAGAAGAAATTCAACATGCATTTCAAGGCTGCCTGGATGATAATTGGAAATAGCTGGACCTCACGGAGAGACAAGATGTGTAAAAATGCTGGCTTGATGGCCACTACTTAGTGAATCCTAATAAAATAAAAAGTCCATGTACACGCAAAACCTTCTCAACCTGGTATAAATATGTGGTGCTTAAGATTGGCACTCTTGCACTACCCAGTTTGTCAGATGAGGTCATAATATATATATAATGGCACCAGAACCCTTACCTTAGGGCAGCGCAGAGGGAAGCCAGTGATTCTGCGGTGGAGCAATTACGCATCCACAGCTTTGGTGTTTCAGTGTACCAGTAAGAGCAACACCAGCCTGCCATCTTATCAGTTTACTGACACTTGAACTTCAGTTTATTGGACCTCATCCAGTCCATTCCCATGCCAAGGAGTGGATTAAACACTTCGGTAGCTTCACCTGGAACCAATGAAAGAAAGCACAAGAAATGTATGTTACAAGCCTTGGCATACTGATGACACTGCAGTCTAAAACTCTGGGATTACCTCACTCAGCAGTTTCAAAAAGAAAAGAAAAGAAATACAAAACAAGTTATACAACACTGGAGATAATATAGAACTTTCTGGGAATTCAAAGTATCAATGCCATGGGGCCAGGTAGAAATCATCCTGTATTATCGTCTACCTCTCCATAAGTATATGTCAGGCAACAGAGTTTAGTAGAGCTGGTATTTCTTGCCAAAAGGTCCAGAAGAATCAGCAAACTCACACTTCCTTATCCCTATCCCATCTTAGGTTACCATTGCAGTCATTATCAGACTGAATGATCAAGCAGTTTCAATGTCAAAATCGATGGGATCAGCTAAAATTGATCTAGAAAATCAGTTTTACTCAAGAAGTAGACACCCCAAGATCAGTAAATGTACTACTTTGGGCTTCAGTTCCTAAATTTCCAAACTGACATGGCATGCTCAGGCACTTTGTTTG
Source organism: Phrynocephalus forsythii (assembly GCA_029282475.1). NCBI lineage: Eukaryota > Metazoa > Chordata > Lepidosauria > Squamata > Agamidae > Phrynocephalus > Phrynocephalus forsythii. The sequence continues at coordinate 158,530,311 of JAPFRF010000002.1, read as the reverse complement.
GGGAGGGAAAGGGATGGGAAACCTTAAATGATAGGGTTACTCCCTAGCTTCATGTTAAATCACCCAAAACCATTTTGTCTTCTCTTTGGGCATTTATACACGACCCCTAAGCTCCGCTGCAAATGACTCCCAGCTCCGGAGCTTAAAAATATTTCCCCACCAGCTCCGGAGTTAACAGGAAATTAAGTGCGACCCCGCCCACTTTAGCGCGTCCCAGCGCAGCTTTCTTGTACCTGCTCTGGGACAGTGAAAATTTTTGATGCGGAGAGTGTCAGGCTCTCCTCGCTTCTTTTTGTTGTTGTTGTTTTGCCTCCTGCCCCTTTAAGAGGAACCAGGAAGTAACCGGCGCTCGGAGCAATGTCCACCGGCACCGGAGGTAAGAATGCATTCTTTTGTCCCTTTTTAAGGCTTTTTTCCCCTCCCTCCCCTCACGCAGACAGAAGCAAGGAAGTGCTGAGGGGTGGGAACACAGCAAGAGCAACGAACCCCTAAGATCTCTGGTCCGAATTTAAGTGGCCAGTGGATCTTAGGGGTCGTGTGAAAAGGCCCTTTGTTCAGTGATCAATTCTGCTATTCTTCTGAACTCTTCCTCTCCTGCTTTCTCCACTCCCAGGCATTTACTACTTTGAAAAAGTAGGATGCTTCTATAAAACCAACTACCATCCTTCTTTTCTTCCTTTCTTCCAGCTGTCTGTCTGTCTGTCTGTCTGTCCGTCCGTCCTTCCTTCCTTCCTTCCTTCCTTCCTTCCTTCCTTCCTTCCTTCCTTCCTTCCTTCCTTCGGAAAAAAGGCACCACCAGTCTCTAAAATCAGCCCTTCCTGTATTTCTTCCATTGTCTACATATTGTATATGTCAATCCCATTCAGAGAAGGCTATTCAAGGAAATTGCAAAAATACTTTGCACTTGGTGGGGATGCTGTTCCCCCATCTATAAAAATTAGAATTTGGCAGTGTTCTTTATGAGACTTTAGAACAAGTACAATGGTATACCTTAAGACAAATGCCTTGTAAGACAAAAAACTCATAGGAAGAAAAATATTTCTAGGAATAGAAATCTTTTTGACAAAAAAATGGGACGCTTTGCAAGACAAAAAAATGTTCTGTATGTATCCAGGAAAAGAAACCCAGTTATTTTTGTCTTTGTTCTAGCCTCTGGAATGGATTAATCCATTCACAATGCATTGCTATGGGAAAAAGTGTTTTGTAAGACACAATTTTCTTAAAATGAAGTGACCAGTATCCTCCGGAATGGATTAATCCATTTTCAATGTGTTCCTATGAGAAACTGTGTTTCGTAAGCCAAAATTTTCTTGAAACAAATTGAACCGTAGAACAAATTAAATTTGTTTTAAGAAATACCACTGTATTGTTATCTTAAAGTTTACTGTGGCAGTTTTGAAATCCCCTTCTGAAGGTTGTGTCCTTTCCAGGAAGTGAGAGGGCCTGAGGAGGAACGAGTCTTGCACCAGAAGGCAAAGCGGTTCTGCAGCCATTCCATCTGTCCCTTCTTATTTAGTTGTGTTTAAATATGTGTAAGTATGTGTTTGAGAATGAGAGGGTGGGCATGTTAAGGAAAAAGATGGAAGAGCAGTGGACAGATAGGAGATGACATCATGTAGAACACCATAAAACTCAGAGTAACTGTATGACAAAAGCCTCGCCTGGAAGCATCCTTACTGCATCTCAGAATGCCTTATTTTTATGGCTGGATTTTGAGCACTGATACTGCCGTTCCAAAAGGGAGATGATTATCCTGAAATTACCCTTGACCTGATTCTGTCCAATATATTTTCTGGGATGGGGAGGGAATTTAACAGCAACTGCATATGGAAATTCTTACACAAGCTACTTAATGCTAGATATGTCAGCACTTGCACATACCTCTGAACATTGCATTAAAGGCAATGGACAGCATCCAGGTTGAGATGCACGTTGCGCCGCACATGTAATGAGTGCACCCAGTTCCTAAAAGAAAGGTTAGTTGAGAAATTCTAGGGATATTCAAGAACATCATGCCAGGGTGGGGGTGGGGGTCAGCCTTTGCCAGTCTTTACACTTCTGCTTGCTCGATGAGTGGAAAGTTAGTGGAAAGTGGCATGTATTTTATCAGTTAAAACTCAAAGAAACCAAGCAAGACAAAGACAAGTGGGACTTTCAAGACTATTGTATTTTAATGTGGGCTTTTATGGGCAAGTCCGCATCATCAGACATAAGAGAAGGAGATTTAACATGCCAAACATTTATACATGGAGTCAACATATAAATATCAAAGTACAGAGATCGGGGTTGGTTGGCTGGCTGGATGGATGGATGGCAGGCTGGCTGGTTGGTTGGTAAGAAAGTCAGGAGGTGTTAAACATTATGGTGATCATGTCTTTGATGAGCAGGTCTTTCATTGCTATTTGCCATTCTTCAGAGGTGTAGCCTGGATTTGGAGCGCCTGGAGACAAAGTTCATTTTTGAGCCCTTCCTGCTGCCCCCCCCACATTGCACCCACCCAGCAATAGGGGGCCGAACCCTATGGGCGTGGGGTGGGTGCATGTGTGTGTGTGTGTGTGAGAGCATGCGTGTGTGTGCACACGCAGTAGCGTGCATGCACCTTACACCTCTCCCACCAAGGCGAGGAGGAGGAGTGCGCCGCAGCCACCACACTCCTGCCTGCCTGCCTGCTTTGCCACTTGCTTGGCATCTGGTAGCGGAGGTGGCAGTGGGGGAGTGCCATCACCAAGCTTTAGGGGAAAGGAGGACTGCTGGGCAGCAGGATGGTGCACGGCTTCCTCCTCCTGCTCCTCCTCCAGGCACCCCCCAGACTGCTGCACCCGAGGGCAAATGCACCCTTTCGCCCCCCTGATACACCCTAGTTGTTCTGTCCAGACAGGCAGATACTCCTGGTTTAAGGCTGTTTGGCAGCTCAGTAGGGCAGGTACATAGCTATGGAGCCAGAGGCTGGGGGTTTGATTCCCCACTGTGCTTCCTAGAGCAGAGCCAGCCTGTTTAGTGATGGGTGAGCTGTCCAGTCCCACGGCATCCCCAGAAGAAGGAATGGCAAACCACTTCTGCATAATCTCCATCTTGAAAGCCCTGGAAAGGATCCCCACAAGTCAGAGTTGACTTGGCAGCACATGATGATTAAGGAAGCACATGAAGATGAAATACACAGTACAAGTGCATTAGATTTCCCATTAATATATTTTAAATTACAGATGATGACACCTCTTTATGGAACTATTGTTTAAAGCCTAGTACCTATAAATGTAATGTGCAGACGAATAATGAAATGAACTAAAAGTTCATTTCATGCCCATCTCTACTGATGATGATGAGTCTATAGCTTACTGTCAATATAATGGAAGTGCACTGGCATATATTGCTAAAGAGCATAGCTTTATGAAATTGATTGCTGATCATGAATAGCCCATCTGAGTCACTTGTTCCTTTTCTGACCAGAGAAGAGAAGAGAGCAATTTAGTTAACTAAATGAATAATGAAGGGATACATCAAAGAAAAATGAAATGAAACAAAATGGAAATTTCTGTTTTGTTCGCTTTGTTTTTCGTTACCCCCTCCCCCAGTCCCACTCCTACCTTGTCCGCTGCTGGAACTCCAGTAGAGGCGCTGGTCTTTTAAAACCAAAAATAAAAATAAAATAAAATAAAATATAGGAGCGCTGACCCGGGTCGGCACTCCAAATTCAAGAAAATAATAATAATAAAAAGAAGCACTGACCTGGCCCTTGGGGCTGCGTGGTCGGCGCTTGAAGGGGGAAAAAAGAGGAGCTGGCCCCAAACCAGCGCCTCAGAAAGCTCCCACTGGGGACTTTTAAAACCAAAATAAAATAATATAAAATAAAATAAAAAAAAGGGAGCACCGACCCAGCCCCAGGAGCCGTGCGGTGGGCACTTTAAAACAAACAAACAAACAAACAAACAAACAAACAAACAAATAAATAAATAAATAAATAAATAAATAAATAAATAAATAAATAAATAAAATGAGCACCGAGCCAACCCCAGGAGCTGCGCGGTCAGGGCTTTAAAAGCATTTTTAAAAAAGAAACACCAAATTCAAGAACAAAATGAAATAATGATAATAATAAAAGAAGCACCAACCCAGCCCCTGGGGACCCGGTCGGTGCTTGAAGAAGAAAAAAATGAGGCACTGGCCCCAAGCCAGCACCTCATAAAGCCCCTGCCGCAGGGGCCAGGATTGCCCACCGCTGCCTCTGGTAAGTCAACCCGAACCGGTTCGGATCGGTTTGTGTTCGTATGGTTTTTTAAAAAAATTGTATGAACCCGAACTAAACCGAACCAAGGGTGGACCCAGAACAGACAAACCTGAACCATGGGTTTTCTGTTTTGTGCTCACCTCTACTCACGAGTTATCATTCGTTGTGATATACACAAAGCTGTGAAGAATCTGGTGTCTGAGGACAGTCAAAGGAAATGATTAGCTGGGATTATTTGGTTTGTGGACCCATTTACACTGTGTCGAGGGGGCTGCACATGTTCAAGGTCTTACTATTGCTTGGTCCAATCCCCCCCCCCCAGAGCAAATAATGAGTCACATTGAAGTAAAAAAATTTGTATGTGTGTGTGTTGGGTCTTACAGTCATGACCGACTCTTTGTGACCCCATGTCCATGGAATTTTCTTGGCAGGAATACTGGAGTGGTTTGCCAGTTCCTACTCCAGGCACCTAGCAGCTGCCTAGATGCCCTAAGCACATCGGATCTCGCTTGATTTCGGAAGCTAAGCAGGGTCGGCCCTGGTTAGTACTTGGATGGGCAACCACCAGGGAATACCAGGTGCTGTTAAAGAAAACATACCATCTCAATGTCAACATATGTAAAAGTTGATAAAACATATGTTATGTATATTTAACAGAATGTGTAAAGTGAATTGTAAAATGGAGGCAGTTAGATTCTGCAGTGTCATGATGTTAATCCACAAGTGTTAGAGACTAGTAATCACAGGCATGTTTAGTGATGAAGTGCAGGTGGAACTGATTGTAACATCATGATTTGTAATGGATAGATCAGATTGCATCAGATTGTTAATTAGTGATTGCATCAGATCTTATGAGTGCTGAATAGTATAAAAGGCACTAGCTTGTCATTTGTAATTTGGGGACTGTTATGGTAAAAACAGTTTACCCCACACTCTGTTTGTCTGTTTGCTATATTGTATATAATGCTTGGTTGTTATGCTGTGTATATTTTGATGTATATATGAATATATGAGTTTTTACTCTATTCATTGTCATTGTCTTTCTGATAGACTAACTCTGCAAACCCTTTATATCAATACTAACATTTTATCTACGTTACTGTTGCACTGTTTTGTGTCAGGCACAAGTATATATTATTATTATTATATTTGCTGCCCATTAAATCTGCTGACAGGGTTATGGGCCCAGCTGGGTCAGCAGCCTGATGGGTTTTGTTGTACCTGTATAGATAAAGTGTGTGTTGTGTAAAGTTGTGTTTTTGCAGAGGAAACAGATTGGAGTTGGAACGGAGACAAAGCAGAGCTGCAAAGGATTTCTCTCAGAGGCTTGGAATGAGAGCGGAGGAGAAAAGCAGCTGATAAGGACAAGCCAAGCAAAACAGAGTGTGATTTAAACTGGAAGCTGTGGAGGCTAGAGGAAATATTTGCCGGAAAAAGCTGAAAAAAGTGTTGCAGGTAACGGCAGATAAGGAGCCGGCACATATCAGCGAGAATGGCAAGTATAAATTTAAATTCAAAGCCTCTTGTAAAGCTCTCTGACAGTAATTACCTTAATTGGTGTCTGCAAATGAAGCGTTTCTTGATCTTCCATGAGCTATATCAGTATGTAGATAAGAAGCTTGATGAGGAAGCTAATGAAGAAGATTTGAAGAAGGATGAGAAAGCCTTGGCAATTATAATGTTATCCTTGGAGGAAACGCAGTTTGTTTGTGTGAGGGAAGCAAGAACAGCTCATGAGGCTTGGTCGTTTCTCAGAGCAGCTCACATCAGAGACACAGCTGGAAGTAAGGTATCTCTAATGAAAAAACTGTTCCAGTCAAGGCAGAGCCCAGGTGAAACTATTTCTGATTATATAAGGAAAGTAAATAGTATATTTCAGCAATTGTCTGAGGTGGGCATAAATCATGAAGAGGAGTATAAATGTCTAGTTATATTATCAAGTTTGGATGAGTCATATGACAATTTAGTAATGGGATTAGAAGCTATGAAGAGTGATGAATTGTCTATTTCATATATACAGTCAAGACTCCAGCAGGAAGAATCAAGGAGGAATGATTCTAAAGTAAATAAAAAGCCTGCTCAAGTGTCTGGAGAAACAATTCAAGTAATTAGAAGATGCTATAATTGTGGGAGTAACCAACATGTTTTTCGTTACTGTGATAAGGTAAACAAGCGGCAAAAGCAAAATAGAGTTGCCGGCACAAGCTGGAAGAGTGAAGGTCAACAGCTGTCTGTAATTAATGATAAGGAACAAAAGTGCTCAAGACAGGAATTATTTATTGTAGATTCAGGAGCCAGTATTCATTGTGTAAACAAGAAATGTTTGTTTGAGAAACTAACTTTGTTTAATTGTAGAAATGTAACCTTGGCAGACGGGACTCAGGCAAAAGTCTGTGGTGAAGGTAATATATTTTTCAAACCTCTAAAATGTGTATTTGATAAGGTCCTGTATATACCGTCTTTAAAGAATAATTTATTGAGTGTGCCTATGCTTGTAAAACAAGGTTATCAAGTACAGTTCAGTGAGAATAGTTGCAAGATTGTAAAGAATGGAAAAACAATAGCAACTGGGAGGCTCCAAAACAGTTTGTTTATGATAAGCACTTCTGAGAAAGTTTTGAATATGGTTGAAAATAAGCCTCTACATGACAAATGCATACATCTGATGCATAGAAGATTAGGGCACCTAAGTTTTGAAAGCATTAGGAAAACTTTGCAACATGTGGAACATGGGTCTGTGCAAAGCTGTAGAAAATTTTTAGATTGCCATGTTTGTAAAGGCACAAAGGTGAAGTGTGCACCCATATCAAAAAAGAGTTTGAGAAAGTCACATCAACCATTACAGCTGGTACATATTGATGTGATTGGACCCATGGCTAATTCATTTGGTGGTGCCAGGTTTTGTCTTGTGATAACTGATGATTATTCACGTTATTCTTGGGTTTACATAATAAAGCACAAAAGTGAAGTGAGTGCTGCATTTAGAAAATGGTTTGTGATGGCAGAAAGACAGTACAGGCAGAAAATTTTAGCTGTACAAAGTGACAGAGGCGGTGAATTTTTAGCAAAGCAGTTTGTTGATTATTTAGAAAAGAAAGGGGTGAAACATAGATTGATAAACCCTTCTGCTTCTGCTGAACATGAATTAGTTGAGAGGAAGAATGGGATTCTTCAGAATATCATGAATGCAATGTTGGCAGATGCAAAACTTCCCAAAGGTTACTGGGCTGAGGCAATGAAATATGCAAATTATGTGTCTAATAGAGTGTGGAGTTCAGCTGTGAATGAAGTTCCATATACTCTAATGCATGGAAAGAAAGCTTCAATCAAATATCTCCATATATTTGGCTCTGAAGCCTGGGTATTAATTCCAGAGAGGTATAGACACAAAAATGGTCCAAAGTCAAGAAAGCTTATGTTTATTGGTGTTCAGCCTGCAGCAAAATCCTGGCGTTTTTGTGACAGTCATGGAAAAAGTTTATATAAGCAGGTCAGCAACATTTTGTGAACAGAAAAATTGGGAAGCTCTACATGCTAATAATGAAGTATTTTTGCCAAGTATTTGTCCCCACACTGAGGTTGAAGAAGTTGCCAGTGATGGAGGGGAGTCTACAGCATTACATGATGGAAAAGTGAAAGATGAGATTGCCAGTGATGGAGGGGAGTCTACATCATTACATGATGGAAAAGTGAAAGATGAGATTGCCAGTGATGGAGAGGAGTCTACATCATTTCATGATGAAAAAGTGGAAGATGAAGAGCCAGTGTTGATCAGAAAATCTACTAGATCTAACAAAGGAGTGCCACCTGAAAGGTTTGTTGTGAATAATGTATTCCATGAGCCACAGAATTTCGAAGATATGCTGCTGATGCCTGGAGATGAAAGGAAGCAGTGGATGATGGGCCATGGACAAAGAGCATATGTCTCTGAAGGAACGGCAAGTGGATGCACCAGTAGATGGCGCCAAAGAGCAAAGGACATTTTGCAAGTGAAATAGGTTGATTGTAAACAAAAGGTTTTTTGATATTGATAGTATTTGTTGATGAAGCATTGGAAAGGTATAAAGCATATTTTGAAATATCTTAAAGGAACAATGCATGAAAAGTTGAAAATATCCATATGTGATAATCTTGATCTGATTAGCTATGCAGATGCTGACTGGGGTTCAAGTCCAGAAAGGAGGTCAATGTCTGGATATGCCATATTTTTAGGTAACTCACTAATTATCTGGAAAGCCCGAAGACAAAGGTACATTTCGTGTTCTTCTACAGAAGCTGAGTATGGGGCTGTGAGTGATTTGTGTTGTGAGTTGACCTGGGTAGTACAGTTGTTAAAGGATGTGAATGTGAATGTAAAACTACCAGTCAAAGTATATAATGATTCTTTTTCGTGTATCCAATTAACACAGAATCAGAAGGTCGGATCCAGAAGCAAGCACATTGGGATCCGTTACCAGAATGTGAAGGACTGCATAGAACAACATTTGATTGTATTGGAATATTGTACAAGTGTTGATAATTATGCTGACATATTTACAAAGCCTTTGTGTAAAGATAAACATGTATGTTTTAAGAAAAGGCTAGGAGTTGAAATCTGTTAAATATAGGAGGGGTGTCAACATATGTAAAAGTTGATAAAACATATGTTATGTATATTTAACAGAATGTGTAAAGTGAATTGTAAAATGGAGGCAGTTAGATTCTGCAGTGTCATGATGTTAATCCACAAGTGTTAGAGACTAGTAATCACAGGCATGTTTAGTGATGAAGTGCAGGTGGAACTGATTGTAACATCATGATTTGTAATGGATAGATCAGATTGCATCAGATTGTTAATTAGTGATTGCATCAGATCTTATGAGTGCTGAATAGTATAAAAGGCACTAGCTTGTCATTTGTAATTTGGGGACTGTTATGGTAAAAACAGTTTACCCCACACTCTGTTTGTCTGTTTGCTATATTGTATATAATGCTTGGTTGTTATGCTGTGTATATTTTGATGTATATATGAATATATGAGTTTTTACTCTATTCATTGTCATTGTCTTTCTGATAGACTAACTCTGCAAACCCTTTATATCAATACTAACATTTTATCTACGTTACTGCTGCACTGTTTTGTGTCAGGCACAAGTATATATTATTATTATTATATTTGCTGCCCATTAAATCTGCTGACACTCAAGTGCATACAGGGGTCGTACTGTACATTATTTGTCTATTCTTATATATTAGTTGAAAAATTAGACTAATGAAATTTTCTTGTCATAAATTTCAACTGTGAATTACTACAAGCTTAGTAATTAGTCATGCCACTGATAGGCATTTAAAAAAATGCCTGCACTAATGTCTTCATTTGGTGCAGGCATAACCACTTGCCTCATGAAGCAGTGGTTAAATTGCAGTACTGTCCTAAAGACTCTGCTCATAACCTGAGTTCCGTCCTGACAGGCTCAGGATGACTGACTCATCCTTCTATCCTTCTGAGGTTGGTAATTTGAGTATGGGTGGGGGCAATAGGTAGCCTACATAGCGGTAATTAAATTGTAAACCGAGCAGAGAGAGCTTTAACTGCCATGGAGCTTGTCTATAAGCAGCACTTTGCTTTCTTTACTCGCAGCAATTCACAGTGGAGATTGACACAGATAGAATTATGCAGAAGAATTATGTCCCTCCTTACCTCAGAATAAGTGCCTCTGAGCCAAGAGGAAGAACAATGATGCGAGCAAGAATCTTATGATTGGTATCCCTGAGGAGAGCTGGCATGGTAACCACATCAGATAGCACTGTGACACACCCAAAGAAACTTTGCCATGGGGTTTATTTAATGATGGCACAACTTGGCAACACCTGTTCAGGGGCACCGAGAGGGGTACTGTTTTGATGGCTGCTAACTGTTTCTGCAGACTACCTGGCAGATTTTGGACTCCAGTGTTTATTTCCCACCACCCACTCGAAACTCACTTTTTGGTTGTTTCTCTTTCCCTCCTTCTGCCTTGGTCTTTCCCAAGGGTTACTTCAAGTGCCATGTTTGGTTTTTATTTTGATCTCCTACCTTCGGCATTCAACTTTCCCTTTGTAACCTTCAGCAATAATTATTGGGTCTCTTCGGGAGGGCAGGGTTCCCCCTGCCCTCAAGGAGACACTCATTAGGTCCATTCGAAAACATTTCAATCTGGCGGCAGACCTAATTGACAATTATAGGCCTGTTGCCAATATCCCATTTATGACCAAGGTCTTGGAGAGGGCTGTGGCTGATCAGCTTCAGGGTCTTCTGGATGACACCAATGCCCTCGATCCACACCATAGTATGGAAATGGCATTGGTCGCCCTGCATGATGACCTCTTGAGGGAGGCCGACAGGGGTAATATGTCCCTGCTGGTCCTCCTCGATCTCTCAGTGGCCTTTGATACCGTCGACCATGGTATCCTCCTAGGGAGGCTCTCTGAGTTGGGGATTGGAGGCAGTGCTTTGCAGTGGTTTCATTCCTTCTTGGAGGACCGTCCCCAGCGAGTGCAGCTGGGGGAGATGACTTCAGCCCCTTGGTCCCTCAATTGTGGGGTTCCACAGGGATCGGTCATCTCTCCCATGCTCTTTAACATTTATATGAGGCTGTTGGGATAGGTCATAAGGGGGTATGGAGCTTCGTGTCACCAATATGCGGATGACATCCAGCTCTATATCTCCTTTCCATCGTCTGCAGTGGATGCCGTTCCATCCCTTGAGCACTGCCTGGGTGCCGTGCTGGACTGGATGGGGGCTAACAGACTGAGGCTGAACCTGGGCAAGATGGAGATCCTGCGGGTGGAGGCCCCTAATGTCTGTGGTTTGGGAAGCTCCCTCATATTTTGGGGAGTAACTCTCTCTGCGAATGATGGGGTCCGCAGTTTGGGCATCCTGTTGGACCCGGCGCTCACCATGGAGACCCAGGTGGTGCCAGTGGTCCGTACCGCTCTACCATCTGTGGAGGATTACCCAGCTGCGGGCCTTCCTGGACATTGGGGCGCTGACCACTCTGGTTCATGCGCTCATAGTCTCGAGATTAGACTACTGTAGCACTCTCTACGTGGGGCTGCCTATGAGGTTAATGTGGAGATTGCAGCTAGTGCAGAATACAGCAGCCAGATTGTTAACAGGGTTAAAAAGGTTGGGAGTTCGATTCTCCACTGTGCCCCCTTGACAAGGGTCACTCCCAGCTCTGTTCTAAGACATTATTATTATTATTATTATTATTATTATTATTATTATTATTATTATCATCATCATCATCATCATCATCATCATCATCATCACACAGCAGAGAATACAACTACGCTGGATTTTGTATTACAAATCACTAGTCAAACGCTTCCCAAGTGTTTAGGACTATGTGATATATCAGCAAATTATGCGAGCAGATCCCAATAAAGTGGCTTTCAGCAGATGACTGATGGTGACTTTGTTAACTCCAATTTCTTCTAAATACTTGCTTAGCTCTTTTTTTTTTTTTATTTCCAAGTTTGATAAATTCTTTTTTTTTTTAATTTTTATTATTGTTATAAATAAAAAGGAAACCTTACATAGAAATACACCTCATTACCAATCTTGATCTCAAATCTAAATATAAATTCAGTCTACTATGGATCAGAGTCTATTAGCACCTTTTTTCTCATAGAAAACATATAGAGGTCTCCAGCGTTCTCTTGCCTTCTGTAGGTCTTTCTCCTTGAGTATTTCTGACAAAATGTCCATTTCTGCTGTTTCCAAGTATCTGTCCAGAAGCTCATGTTGTTCCGGTAAGTCCTTTGTTTTCCAGTATTTTGCCAACAGAATCCTAGCTATAGTTAACATATACATTAATAAATGTTTCTTATTATAATCTTTAATTTCCGGCATGATATTTAACAAAAATATTTCTGGCTTGAATGGTATCACACAACACAATATTTTCTGTAACATCTCATGTACTCTTTTCCAATAATTTTTAATCACTGTGCATGTCCACCACATGTGATAGAAGGTTCCTTCTTTCTCCTTACACTTCCAACATTTATCAGATCCGTTTCCAAACATTTTCACTAATTTTTGTGGTGTTATATACCACCTATAAAACATTTTATATACGTTTTCTTTCAAGCTAGTCGCTCTGATATACCTAATATTAACTTCCCAAAGTTGTTTCCAGTTATCTATCTCAATATTATGTCCTATATTCTGAGCCCACTTAATCATACAATCTTTAACAATTTCATCCTCAGTTTTACGCTCCAATAGATGTTTATACATTTTCCTAATAAATTTCTCTTCGCTTCCCAAAAACAATATATCAAATTCAGTTTTCTGCATATAAAAACCTTCTTTTTATCTTTACTGAACCTTGATTGCAACTGCGATTTTGCCCACCAGTCTAATATAATATTTTGTTTTTTTAATTCTTCCTCTGTTTTAATTCAGTCTTACTATTTAATATATCTTGATATCTACCAAAACTCGTCTCAGTCATCAAATTTGGGTATGTGAAGGCTTCTATCGGGGACACCCAACCTGGGATCTTCCTATACATTTGTTTTTTAATATTCTCCCATATTCTCCATAAAGCCTTCCTAATCATATGATTGCTAAAGTTTTTCTGTTCTTTTGCCTTCTCATACCATGCAAACGCATGCCATCCCAGATTCAAATCATGGCCTTCCAATTTCCAAACTCTTGGGTTTTCTAAGAGAATCCATTCTCTTACCCATCCCAATGCACAAGATTTATAATACAAATCCCAATCAGGAGCTCCCAATCCTCCTCTGTTTACACCATCTTGTAAAGCCTTCTTCCCAATCCTCGCTTTCTTTCCCTGCCAAATAAACTTCAAAACCAATTTATCCATTTCAATAAAAATGCTCTTTTCATTATTACTGGTATCATTTGGAATAAAAACAGCACTTTAGGTAACACATTCATTTTAATGACTGCAATTCTCCCCATTATTGATAAATGCATCCTACTCCATTTTTCTAAGTCTGATCGAATACCTTTCATAGTTTCCAAATAATTATCTTGATATACTGTACTTGCTTTTTTGTTATTTTAATTCCTAAGTATGTTATGGACTTCTCTTCTTTAAAATTAGATCTTTCCAACAATATTCTTCTTTCTTCTATTCCCATATTCTTAGTTAGTATTTTTGTCTTTTCTTCATTTATTTTAAGACCAGCCATCTCTCAAAATTCCAGTACCATTTTTTTCCATAACTCTACTGAGTTGACTGGATCTTCAATATAAAAACTACATCATCTGCGTAAGCCTGTAATTTATATTCCTCTTGCTTTATTTTCAAACCTTGTATCTCCTTTTGGTCTCTTATTTTTTGATTTAATACTTCTAATGTCAATATAAATAACAAAGGTGACAGGGGGCAACCTTGTCTAGTTCCTTTTTCAATTCTAATCTCTTCTGTAAACTCAGTATTAATTTTTATTTTGGCTCTTTGCTGTGTATATATAGCTGTTATGTAATCTCTAAATCTTTGGCCAATTCCTATATATTCTAGATGCTTTAACATAAAGTTCCAATTAACATTATCAAACGCTTTCTCCGCATCTAAGAATATCAAAGCTACTTGTTTTTCTGAGTGGGCCTCATAGTATTCTAATACATCCAATATTGTCCTCATATTATTACGTATCTGACGTTTTGGTAAAAAACCTGTTTGATCTTGGTGTATTATTTGCACTAGAACCTTTTTAATCTGGCTGCCAATATAGAAGCAAAGATTTTATAATCTGAGTTAAGTAATGATATTGGTCTGTAATTTTTATTTCTTTGGGGTCAGTTTTCTCTTTATGAATTATGGCTATTGTTGCCTGCGTCCATGTTACTGGGATTTCCTTCTTTTCCAATATCTCTTCTAGTAATTTTTTGTATGGTAGAGTTATTGTATCTTCTAATTCCTTATAAAATTCAATTGACAAACCATCTGGGCCCGGTGCCTTGCCACTCTTCTGCCATCTTATTGCATCCACAATCTCATTATAAGCTATAGGTTCCTCCAAGGCTGCTCTTTGATTATCTGTTATTTTTAGTTTACTATTTCCTCTCAGATATTCTTCCTGTTTTTCTTTTGAAATCTCTTTTCTTAGATATAAGTTTTCATAATACTGTTTAACAATATTTTTCATCTCTCTCTCATCATATCTTTCATTCCCCTCTTTATCCCTTAATACTTGTATACTTGTCCTTTCTTTTTCTTTTCTCAGTCTATAAGCTAACCACCTCCCTGGCTTGTTTGCATTTTCGAAAAAGTTTACCCTAGCAAACTTCATATTTTTGCCATTTCTTCTGTCCAGAGGGTATTTAAATGATGTTGTTTCATTTTCAGCCTTGCTCTTATCTCCTCTTTGGGTTTTTTTGTTTAAGTTCTTTCTCAAGTTCTTGTATTGCCCTTTCTAATTCTTTTTCTTCTTTTTGCTTTTCTCTTTTCTTTTTGCTGCCATCTTTAATAAGATTCCCGTGCAACTGCCTTGGCAGTATCCCATACAGTACACATTGGCATGTCAGGAGATATGTTTTCCTTGAAATAAAAACTCATTTCTTCTTTAAGTTGTATAACTAATTTTTTATCTTTAAGTAGAGAGCTATTGAGTTTCCATTGGGGTTTTTCCTCCGAAGTCCTATCTTGGTTAAAATGGGATTGTGATCAGCAAATGTATTTGGTAAAATTTCTATTTCTTTAAGTTCCTTCATAATACTAGTTGATATCCAACACATATCTATCCTTGACCATGATCTGTGTCTATGTGAATAAAAAGTGAAGTCTCTACCGGTGGGGTTTCTAGTTCTCCATGCATCTACTAAACCTAATTCTTCTGCTATTTGTAGAAAACTTTGAGGGATTAACTGTCTCCTACCTTCTCTTCCCTTCTCCTTTTCTGATTTTGTATCTATTTTTTTTTCCACCACTGCATTGAAATCTCCAACTATAATATGTTCATCCTGATTGGCTTTGACCAGCTCTTGTTCTAGAAGCTTATAAAAAGGATCTTGTTTTTCATTAGGTGCATATATATTTACGATTAAAGATTTTTTGCCTTCTCTCTGTATCTCTATCATTAAAATTCTAGCATTATCGGAGGCAAAGACTAATTTTGGGTTCCATTCTTTTTTAACATAAATCGCCAACCCCCTTTTTTTTTCTTTTTGGTCAGATGCTGTAAAAACTTCCCCAAGTTTTGGATATTTTAGAAGGTGTTCATCCTTTTCCCTGATATGTGTTTCCTGCAAACATATGATGTCAGCCTTTAATCTCTTTAATTGATAAAATGTCCTCTTCCGTTTCTGGGCTGAGTTAAGACCATTAATATTTAATGAGATTACTTGGATCTGTCTATTCATCCTGACTATTTTTTTACTATCCTTTAACCTTTCCTCTCTTCTTTTAAATTCCTTCCTTGTTCCAGGTCTTTCCTCCTCGCCCAGTTGGGTTGAATAATCTTTCCCATTTCTTTTGGTCCTTCTTTTTCCTTTCATTTCTGCCTCTTCTCTTAGTTCAGTCTCTGACTCTCCCTCTGTCTGTGACTCTTCCATAATCCCCTGTCTCCTCAAAAATTCTTGTGCCTTAGATGTTGAATTTATTGTGTATCTATTCCCTTGGAAATGGAAAAATACTCCCTCTGGTGTCAACCATTTATATTTAATAGACCTCTCTTTCAGGAATGTCACCAATGTTGTATATTGTTTTCGCCGTTGCCTCATTTGCCAAGGAATGTCTTTTAATATCTTAATCTCTGTATCTAAAATATATATCTGCTTCTGTTGAGTTTCCTTAAGTACTTTATCTCTCAAACCTTTCCTTGCAAATTTTAAATGTATCTCTCTTGGCAATTTATTCCTTCTAATATATCCTGAGCTTGATCTGAATGCATAATCAATTTCCAATAGGAACTTGTCTGTGTCCATTTCAATTAATGGTGCAAGGGCCTCTGTGATTAGTTGTTTTATGTCCTCATCCTGTTTCTCTGGTACATTCTGAATTCTCAGAACATATTCTGCCTTTTCCATCTCCATTGCTACTAAGCAATCCTCCAATCTTTGTTGCTTTACATTGCAACTTTCTACCTGTGTTTCCAATCTTGCCATTGATTCCTTATTATCTTCTAGCTGTCTTGTGTTATTTTCAACCTGATTATGTAAATTCCCAAAGTTTGCACCCAGATTTTTAACCTCTCTAATCAATTCTTTAAGAATTTCACTTGTCTGATCAATTGAGGTTTGCATTTGAAGTAACTGAAGATTATTTTCCTGAAATTTTTCTGTCATGATTTTTTCCAAAGTAGTCTTTTCTGCCAATTTTAATGCTCCCATTGTAGTAACATCTGGAGAGCTTTGGGGTGTTGCCTGTGGTGTCTGTTGTGGTGTGATTTTTTTTTTTTTTAGCTGGGGCTTTAGAAGCCATGCTGCTTATAAAGCTAAGCTAAGCACACCCCCTTATAACCTATAGTTTTCAACCAATAGCAATACAACCGAGAATGACAATGATATATATGTTATAACAAAATAATAAAATCCAACCAGCTGCTTTAGGAAGTGCTTAACAAGGCAATGACAAACTAATAAAAGTCAACCAGCTCCTTTAAGAAATGCTTAACAACCAAGCACTCCTTATAAATCTATTTTGTTAAGTTGCTAAATAACTATGCAAGGTTTGTTTCTTTTTCCAACAGATATCTCTCTTGTTCTCTTTACTCAGTTCTCTTTACTCTTTACTCAGTCTATAAATTCATATACGCTCATAAAAGTCACTTATTCCTAAGACTTCAAATCACAACAAAGATAAAGAGAAAGGGGGAGAAGTGGAAAAATATAGGAAAATAAGAGCAAAGAGCAATAAAAAAGAAAGAAAGAAAGAAAGAAAGAAAGAAAGAAAGAAAGAAAGAAAGAAAGAAAGAAAGAAAGAAAGAAAGAAAGAAAGAAAGAAAGAAAGAAAGAAAGAAAGAAAGAAAGAAAAAAAAAAGAAATTGTGGTGGAATACTGAAAATAATCCCTTCTATAATTAGTAATGACCTACTAATAGGAGTAGCAGACTTCTCAAAAGTTCAGTTTAAGCTTCATGACATTCATTACATATATGTCTTCAAAGCTGATTTTAGGAGTCCGGCTCCTCATTCAGCTAGCTTCCAAGGCTGAGTTCTTAATGAGATACTAGCACTCTCCACACCATTCCAATAATCCTCAGTCCGTATATGTATGTGGAGGAGAGAGTAACAAGATAAGAGTACTGTCTTCTTATTGTCCCAGCCAAAAAGCTCCAAATTTGCTTAGCTCTTTAGGCACCTCATCCAGTGTGCCGATTACCACTGGGACCACCTGTACCTGTTTATGCCACAGTCTCTGAAGTACAATTTTCAGATCCTGATATTGTGTAATTTTTTTCAAGTTGTTTCTCTGTGACTCTACTATCACCTGGTACAGTGACATCAATGATCCACACTTTTTTCTTCTCCACAATAACAATATCTGGGGTATTATGCTCTAATTTAACTCTTCTACCTGCCTGAAATACTTGAAGAGCTACCCACATTTCTCTGCCAGCCTACATGATCCCCTCGTCTTTTGGAGTCAGACCACCTACACGGTGGATTGAAGCCCTATAAAAGTTATAGCATCTTCCAGCCAACTGTCCTCCTTCCCTGCCTGTCACATTTCTTCCCATTTCAGTAAAAGACATACTGATGTGACAACAATTCGTTCTTTTATTTGCTGGTAACAGCAATAAAAGACAACTTGTTAGAACATATGATTGTGCAACACAACAAGCATATATATATATATATATATATATATATATATATATATATATGTTTTCGTAGATTTTCACGGGTATAGGTATGCATATCAAGACAGCCTTTTGCACCGACCAAAAAATAGCCAACATCTTAAGAAACCCCAAAGACAAGATTGAGCTAGAAAACCAAGGAGTCTACGAAATACCATGCAAAGTCTGTCCAGCCACATACATCGGACAAACAAACAGGAGAATAAGCGCACGCATCGCAGAACACAAGAACGCAGTCAAAAAAGAAGAAAAATCTTCCTCTCTCTTCCAGCACATAAAAACAACAGGTCATGAAATTGACTTTGAAAGAACCAAACTCATCTCCAAAACTGAACACTTCAACAGTCGAATAATCATGGAAGCCATTGAAATAGAGAAACACCCAAACAACATGAATAAACGTGATGACACCTCCCGCTTGCCTGACATCTGGAAACTAGCCCTGGTCAACAGACGAGCCTCTGTCACAAAGACTGACACCAGGTCCAAAAGGACACAAGATGCCACCACCTTCCATCCACACCAAACACAAACCCAGACCCTTCCCACAGATGAAACGAAACCACCATCCAATAACAAAACCACGACTGCACCATCTACTGCGGCACCCCACTCCAGTCACCACATGGAGCACACTCACACACCCCAAAAAAACATTGGGAGACCACAGACACGTAGCCAGACCAAAATGAATTCACAAGACACAGGACCCCACTCCACCAAAGCCCAGGATACTGCCAGAACCCACCAGCCATCTAACCCACCAGCATGTAAACAGCCATCTAAACAGCCATCAGCAGTTAATCCCTTAACGATCGCCTCAGCCACACAGCAGATCACAAAAGAACAAAGAAACAAAGGAACCTGCAATCAGCAACAAAGCAAGCAAACCACACACCCCCAGCAGTATTTATAGAAGGACTTCAACTGAGACCACGCTTTGCTTCAAGAAGAAAGAAGCCAGAACACCAGCCTGAAGATGACGAGTGAGACCTCGTCGAAACGTCGCCAGAACAACCAGATTTCTACACGGGAAGAAACCCGAATCCACCCTAACATGCATATATATATATATATATATATATATATATATATATATATATATATATATATATATATATATATATATATATATATATATATATATATATATATATATATATATATATATAATTGTAACCAATTGGATTTTGTCTACTGCTTGCCAATGGAGTGTTTAAAGGGGTTACCTGTCAGATGGGAAAAGTGACTGTTAAGACGAGGCTTATTCTGCTTGTTCTGTTCCTCTGCTAGCATGATCCACTTCTGTTGAAAATAGCATTTTTTCAATTATGTTGTTTCCAATTAGTATGCTATAAAAGGAAGCTATTATGAAACTATTATAAGTCTGTCAAGCACAAAGCAAAAATGTTCAAGTGCCATTAGTTTATTTTTCAGAGTGTTGCACAGGAGGCTCTCTTAACATTTTTTGATGACTAAATGAATATTAGTGAACTCTCAGAGGTTTCAACACACCTTAGTGAGGAGGAAAGACTGCTGCTCTCATGACACTTCCGTCTGCTTCAGATACAGCCTTACTGATATTTATGGATGAGAATTTCATTTTGTAAATAACATGTTAAAAACAGCAAGAAAGAGTATATTTTTTCATATTTTTTTTAGTTCTTTATTCATTCCAGAAGGGACCCCCCCCCTTATTCAGGAATGATTTGTGTTCATAGAAGAGAGGTCCCTGGAAGTGTCATGTGGGTGTGTGCTCCCCTCTTTCCTTGCAGCTGTTGAACCACCATTGGTTAAATCGCCATCTTTTCATTCAGTAGCCTTGCAAGGGCTGCTGCCAGCTGCCAACCAGGACCTCCAGGATTGGGAGCAAGAAGTTTGAAACCGTAAAAAGGCTGTGGATTGTTTCACTTATTCCTCGTGGGCATGTAAGCTCTTGTTGGCACCCTTTACCTTCTGTGTGGCCGGCCTGCCTGCCTCTGCTTGAATCTTGGATCCTTTCCTCTTTTTTCCCATTGATGGGGGAGGAACCCCCCCCCCAATTCTTTGGATCATTTTGCCTGCTGTTTGGGATGACGTTTTTGACCACCACCACCACCACCACCACAACAACAACAACAACAAACTCCTTAGGGTTATTTATTTATTTATTTATTTATTTATTTATTTATTTATTTATTTATTTATTTATTTATATACCGCCCGATTTTCTCGAACGGGAACTCAGGGCGGTTAACAAGTATAACATACAGTGGTACCCTGTATAGAGGAATTAATTTGTTCCAAATGAAATTATGTTAAGCAAATTTTCTTTTCCTCCCAGCTCTTTGGTCCTTTCTTTTATTGGATTATTTTGTTGGTTGTCTGCCTGCTGCTGCATTGGACTCAAACAACAGGTGCCTATTTTGAGGGGTCTATTTTATTTGGTGTCTTTTGTTAGTTGTACTGCTCTCTGTGGACGTGTCTTTCCTCCCCCCCCCCCCCCGGATAATTTCTACAGCTTCTTCAGGGCTTTTTTAAAGGGCTGAACAGTATAACATAGGAGGGAAAATGTAATGAAACAACAGGAAAGAGGGAATCCCTTCTCTGTTAAGCAAAAAGACCAGTAAGGAAGTCCTACTGTACATTCTTGTAGGAAGGAAGCCAAGGAGGAAGCCCCTCCCCCCCAGACGCCCCCACACACACACACAAACACACAAAAAGAAAGTCTTCTGCAAATCACTATTCTGAATGAAAGCAATTGGCCATTATGACTTCATGCTCAGAAAAAAAAGGCTGGGCATTGTGACCTAATGCTGATGCTGGCCACCAGAAGGAGGGAGGCTGGTCCTTGTGTACCTATTGAGGTTGCCTGCCTGAAGGAGGGAGACAGATTGGTTTTGTGTGGCTCTATCGGAAGAGGAGGAAAAATTAACCTTCATCCTTCATTCCATTGCTGTCGACTTAAAAGGGACCAGGTTGCCTCTAAGAACAGAAGTTGCTTGTCACACTAGAGATGGAAATTTAATTTTTAAATACATATATATATAATTCAGAAAGGAACGAAGGTCGACGATTGCTGTAAAAGGAAAGTCTTCAAGTGGCAGCAGAGTGAAAGGAAAGAAGACAATGTAAGTTCTCCGTGAATGAAGTTTCCTTGTTTATCATCCTCTCAGATACACACTTCTCTGTTTGCAGACCGCCCCTGTGATCCATCAGGGCTTTTCAAGAGGGAGCAAGATTGTCTCCGCACTCCTTTGGGCTTCTGCAAATGACAGTGTCTCTCTGCAGTAGGTCTCGTGCTGCCTGGTGGCCATTTCTCAGACAACAAATGAGAGACTATAAAAAGAAGCCATCAAAAGAAGCTGAGAAAGTGCGTCAGAAGGATAAATGGGTATTGGTGTGGGGGGGGGCTGTTCAAAAAGAGATTCTGAAGTAAAATTGAAACTGAATGATCACCCCTCTTGGACACTTTGGAGTGCATCTGGTATACTTAGAATGGGGTAAGCAATGTCCAGAAGCTGGAATAGTCTACCCCTGGAGCTTAGAGGGCTGTGCTCCTCCACTCTCACCTACTCAAAATAAGCTTGTCAAAATGGACCTTCATCCTCTCTGTAGATGGCACACAGTGAATTAAGAGGCCATAGGGGTGCTCTTCTTATTTAAATACAGTGAACCCTTGTATAACAAATGGTTTGTATAACATAAAATCTGTACAACATAAAAAATCCCAGAGATAGGGGAAATTTGCTTAACAGAATTGTTTATGGGGCAATTCTGTACAACATAATTAGGGATTAGAGATGGGCACAAACCAAAAAAAAAATGGCAATTCATTTTGGTTCAGTTTGTTCTAACATTCAGTTTGGTTCATTTTGTTTCATTTTTAATGATTTTTTTTAAATATTCATTTCGTTGTTTGTTTTGATTCGTTATTCTTTTTTCCCTTCAATCACCAACCGCGTGGCCCCTGGGGCCCAGTCAGTGCTTCTTCTTTTTAAATTTCTTTATTTATTTTAGAGCACTGAGTCCCCAGTGGGGGCTTTTTGAGGTGCTGGCTTGAGGCCAGTGCCTCGTAGATTTTTTCAGCCACTGACCACACGGCTCCTGGGGCCGGGTTGGCACTAGTTTTATTTTTATAATTTTTTTAATTTTTCATTTTAGAGCACCTACCTGGTCATCCCTGGGGCTGGGTCAGCACTCATTTTTTAATTTTATTTAATTTTATTTATTTATTTTTCAAGGGCCCACTGCGCGGCCCCTGGGACCAGATCGGTGCTTGTTTTATTTTTATTTTTTTCATTTTAGAGTGCTGGCCTGGCCACCCCTGGGGCTGGGTCAGCGCTTCTTTTTATTTTATTTTATTTTATTTTATTTTATTTTATTTTATTTTATTTTATTTTTTACTGCCGACCATGTGGCCCGTGCTCCAGCTCTAGTGCAGGCTGGCTTTCCCCTGGAGCCCCCTACCTAAAGCCAGGAGGACTGGACCAGGAGGAGGACCACTCCAGAACCCAGGTAGGAGGCACCAGCAAACAAAGTGATGTGAAATGAAATGGAAATTTCCATTTCATTTCTTTTCTCTTAGAGGGGGCAGTTCGTTATTCATTTTGATACGGAATGAAACAAATAACGAAATGTACCAAAAGTTTGTTTCATGCCCATCTCTATTAGAGATTACTCTGTTTTCAATTCATTCCTATGCTTAACATAATTTCATTTGGAACGAATTAATACCTTTATACAAGGTACCACTGTATTTTAATTGTTGGAGCTGCATTTAGGCTGGAGGGCAACCTTCAGCCCATAGACCACACTTTGCCCAAACCTGGCATGTTTAAAAGATTGCTATAAAGGCCACATGCACATATTGTGTCTCTTAATGATATTAATGAATATTATGTACATTCTGTACTGTACATTGGTAAGCCATTCTGGGAGTTTTGTCAGCTAAGGAGCTAGGTCAAAATAATCTAATAACTGAACAAAAGAATGAGGAAAGCTGTGAACATGTTAGTTCTAAAATGGGCAACCGACGCAATTAAACATGCCCATACACACAAGTGGTAGTCAATAAATGGGGGAGGAGGTAGCTTTACAGAAAAAAATCTTGAATGCTTTGAAAAACCTGCAGTCCAGACATGTTCAATAACCTGTAACTATGCTGAAGAATTTATGTTTCTTCTTGTTCAGAATTTCCGGTGAGTTTTTTCCAAAGTACTGTATGTATCTTCATCATTGGAATTATGCAAACTTTCTTTTCCTCTGTCTACCCCCTTCTTTTTCCCTTCATATTTTCTTATCAAGCTGATGCATGTAAGTAGTTTAGGTCCTCTATAGATGAGGGACCAATTCTTCATGTAGAAGCCAGAGCACCCTTCACAGGAAAATAACATATGTTCAGTCAAGATACTAAGACCTTGGCTCAATCTATATTTTGCAAATTATCTTCCTTCGGTTTTGTAATTGACCAACTGAGAGAGATGGCACACCTTTGTTTATATGACTGATGCCTCAGTCATGTCACTGTGAAACCTTTTTGTGCCTGGAGGGATAAGGCTCTAAGAAGAAGAAGAAACATAAATTTACCTTAACAGCTGATCTGACCCTTCATCTGGAACTACACATCTTTTTGGATCCTTTCCCCAACTACCATCTCCTCGTGTTTCACATGACATTGTCCACTTGGGTTAGAAACAGCCACAAAGTTGGTCTCTGGTTTAACTATATTTTGCAATAGATGGACTCAAGTGCAAAAGAAATGCTGTGTGCTCTTGCAGTATTATGCCCAGGCAGTAGCCTGCTCATGAATCTATTTGTGCAGCTTTAAAAAATGACATTCCACCACATCACTCTAGAAACAGTGGCAGTCCACACAAAATGTTCTAATGTTAAAACTACAAGTCAGATCAGCACCATGCTTGGTACAGTGGGAGACTACAGTCTGCTCCAGCTCTGTGCCAAATTTGGGACATATGGGGAAATGGTTTCCAATTTATGATTTTTTTGAAGTAACACTGTTTTTACCATGTGCATATCCAAGCAATCAGAAACCTCCAGTTGGTTTCAAAAAAGTATCCATCCTGTGTGCTCCCCCACTTTCTCACAAATTAACCCATTCTTGGCTTTAATAGACATTTCGGAATTAGTCCTTATAAACAGACTGAACTTTAGACAGCTACGTTGAGGAGACTCTGAAAGAAAGCATTTAACTCCTTCCTGGCCAAACAGTATAAACTATTATAAATCGCGTCTAGGGAGATGGGAATGAATGAATGAATGAATGAATAAAGTATATCCTGTGGAAAAAAATTAAAAGGTATTTTCAAAAGAGATTAATACTTCTAAAAATCTCTTGTTTATGAATGTGGGATATTCTGCTTCTGTACTCATGATTCAAAAAGCCAGGAAATGGCTCAATATTGCTGCACAATATCACACACCTGTTGCCACCTGGAAAAGGGATGCAAAGCTTTACACTGCAAAGGCCAGCCTGAATGTTGACAACACCAATAGCTGCAGCCAGGATGGTCTACAGGATACCCTCTTCTGCTCGTTACCTTTCATACTTGATGAAACGCAGTCCTGAAAAATTGTTTTGTGTTTGTGTGAGAAGTAGGCCTGGGCACCAAAAAAAAAAAAAAAAAAAGAAATGCTGATTTGTCAGTTCATTGCACAACAAAATGAAACAAAAGGAACCAGGGAAGCAGTTTCATTAGTAATGAGAAGAACTGGTGTTGTTTTTTTCATTTAAAATGAACTGATTTGTTTCTATGTAAAATGGTTCCCCTGGGTCCTTGAGGCACCAAATTGGGTGGGTACCTTCCTTGCACTCTCCCCTTTAAGCCCTCCAAATTTGGAGATATTTGGGGTTCAGGGGGCTGGGTTATTCAACTTCAAAGGGGGTACAACAGAGAAAAACATTTGTAATAGCAGTGTTATGTGCTTGAAAATAGTGATCCCAGGCAACTAGCAGTGTGGAAATTACAGTGGAGCTTCCTCAAGCTCTTCCCTTTTAGCACCCCCAATTTGGAGATGTTTGAGGTACAGTGGGCCATGTTATTCAACTCCAAAGGCATATCCCCAGAAAAAAATGTACAGTAATACTTCAGATAACAAATGCCCCTGATAATGAATTTTTTGGATGAGTGGAAAATTCCAGGCATAGGTTTGTCTCAGATAATGAATGTTCCCTATAGGCTGCCATGGATAACAAATTTTCAAAATGCCTTGCAAAAAAGTGTACCCAGGATGCATTGCAGCCCCTGTAGTTTGTGGAGGGGAGGGAGGAGTTAGAACTTTTTTTCATGGTGTTCCAGAGCCATTCTGGACATTTTTTGCTTAGGGATTTGGACTTGGAAAGTTAGAGAGCTAGTTTTTATTAATCTTTGCACTGCTTTTCTTTGCACCTTGGGCAGGAAAAGGCTGGGCTAGGTTTGTTGGTTTTATGTTCATGTTTGTCTGTTTGGATTTTTTTCCTTTGTACTTTGGGCGGGAAAAGGCTGAGCTAGGCTTGCTGGTTTCATTTTGTCTGGGTTTGCAATCTTTCTCCACTGCTCTGGAGGCAAAAATGGTCAGGATTTTATTTGCTGCTTATGTTTCTCTGTTTGGATTTTTTTCTCCTTTGCAATTTGGGTGGGAAAAGGCTGGGCTAGGCTTGCTGGTTTCATTTCTCAGTGTTTGCATTGCACTGCAGGGGGTGTTCGGGGGGGGGTGCTGTTCCAACACTGCATGTCATTAAAGTGCACTTTATAAAGAGGGTTTTATGGGGGACCCCAGCAATTTGCTTTTTTTGTGACTTCCAGAACATATTAATCGGTTTCCCATTCATTTAAATGGGAAACCACATTTCAGATAACAATTTTTTCCAGATAATGCATTGCCACAGAGAACGAGTTAAATTTGTTCTCTGAGGTACCACTGTAATTTAAAAGTATACTGTTGCCAGGTACCTAGCACCATGGAAATTGCAATGGAGCTTCTTCAAACTCTCCCCTTTAAGCATCCCCAATTTGAAGAGTTTTGGGGTACATGGAGCAATGTTATTCAACTCAAAAGGGGTGTCCCCAGGAAAAAAACATTTGTAATTTAATGTATTTGAAAATACTGATCCCATGCAGCTAGCAGCATGGAAATTACAGCAGCGCTTCCTGAAGCTCTTCACTTTAAACCCACCAAGGCACATTGGTATGCACCAGAACTGCACTCCATCAGGCAGGCAGGCAGGCAAGAAGTAAACATTGGGCTTGGGCCATATGACCTTCAGGTATAAAGAGAGAGTGTGAGTGGAACTCCCTTGAATGTCCAAGGTATAAAAGAAAGCTCTATGTCAGAGGCAGCTCTTACAGACATTATGGACCCTTTCTGACTGTCAGGTATGTTTTTTCTGGGGGCATCCCCTTTGAAGTTGAGTAACTTGGCCCCCTGAACCACAAATCTCTCCAATTTTGGAGGGCTTAAATGTACCTACTAAATTTGGTGCTTCTAGGACCCAGGGGATCCATTTTATAGAGTAATGTATCAGTTTGTTGCTAGTTCATTTCATACATTTTTTAAAAAAATCATTTCTAATGAAGTGAAATGAATCACGGGGGAAAAAAACGAAATGAAACAAAACACATTTTTCCCATTTCCTGCCCATCCCCAGTGAGAAGTAGTTAACTGATGAAAAAGGAGTCATCTGTGATTTTTCCCATGTGTGATGTCACTTTGTGAATGATGACAACAGGGACTGAATCTGTCAAAATCCTAAGAAGACAACTCTAAAAAATAAGGAAAATGAAACAAAGTTCCACACTTCCAAAACATCCAGTCCCTCTCACTTTTTTACTACTGTGATTGCACCTTTTCCTTTCTTCTCTAATAATATACCTGGTCTCAACCCACAGTTCTTTTGGTTCACAATCAATTGAGTTAAGTAGTGCAAATATTCTCTTTATATGGGCCTTGAATTAATTTGGCATTACAATTATTGGAGCCCCTGGAACTCCAGAATCTAGACTCCTAGGGATCCCAAATCCTAGGTCTAGAAACCAGGGCCCTCAGAATCCCAAATTCTACCAGAGTTTCAAGACCCTAGCCCCCTGGAATCCTAAAACCTATTCCCCAATATCCAGAGCCCATGGAACCCCAAAGTCCAAAGTTGTCAGATACAGCCCCCAAAAACACACTGATGGTCCCCATCCTTCTTGCTTCTGCATGTTCTTACAAGTGGAATGGAAGCATTGAGGGAACCAAGATCTTTGTAGAAGGAGTATTTGTGTGACAGAGCAACGTATTCTGAATCCTTATTTTGGGGCATGCTTCTAGCCCTCTTTTTCATGTATTTCCTTTCATAATTCCAGCAGTGAACCCATTTTTAAAAAATTTCTTAATTTTAATTTTAATTTATTCATTTATTTTTGTTATTTTTTTCTACCAGACAATGTACCCACCTCTCCTGCTGGAACTTCAGAGAGCATTATTGGTTCAGCAGAGAACAAGAAAAGGACAGTGGTAAACCACCTCTGGGCAAGAAGTTCAATGTGGTGACTAGTAAACAAAAAAGTTTTGAAGTCTTGACTTCTTAATAAGCAGCAATGTGATGTTGTAATTTACACCAATTAATTTACACGGGGATACTTCAGGAACAGGAATCTACACACTGAGATATTATCTCTCTTATTAGTTCTTTCCTACATAACTTTAGGAAAAAGTTTATTATTGTTCCTAAAAAGTTCTGGTGCTCTCTCTCTCTCTCTCTCTCTCTCTCTCTCTCTCTCTCTCTCTCTCTCTCTCTCTCTCTGTATATATATACCTGAGACTGGTATTTGAGATCTGCCACTGCTTTAGGTAGCATGGGTTCTTCTGTAGCAGGTTGCCTCATGTATCCGATGTATCCAAGTCTCCTCAGCTAATCCTCCTTACCTGTAGTCTACAAAACATAGCCTGAACTTTTGCAGAAATTCTTTGAGAATTTTTGGAAAAGCAGCCATAGAATAGAATAGAATAGAATAGAATAGAATAGAGTTTCATTGTCATTATGTATATGTAAGATATGCACAATGAAATTAGAGTGCTGTTCCACTACACAAAACACCATACAAAACACATAAAACACATAAAACACCATACAAGATATTTAAAAACTTTTAAAACCACTTACAAAATTTAAAACATTACTTGAAAACTGCTTAAGATGATGCTAAAAACTGTCACATTTAACTTAGATACCGCTCCAGGATAAAAACTGTTCTTTAGTCTATTTGTCCTTGACCTAAGAGTCCTATATCTCCTCCCAGATGGCAACAGTTCAAAAAAATTGGTGGCCAGGATGTGAAGGGTCTCTCAGAATTCTAGATGCCTTCCATAAGCATCTGGAGTTGTATAATTCTTCCAAAGAAGGAAGAGGACAGCCCACTATCCTCTCAGCAGTGTTTATAACCCTCTGGAGCGCCCTTTTCTCTCAGCCATAACAACTGCTTTGTGTTTGAATGGGAGGTAACAACCTGATAAAAGAAAGGAGACGCCTTCTGGGATTCCCCAACCCCACCCGCTTGGTGTCTTTGTGAATAATAATGATTACAAAAGGATAACCTATAGACTGCTGCCATTGGTGTCTTCTGTCCACAGGCTGTCAGGCTGCCCTTTGCTTTGTAAAGTTTGGCAGCCCTTACCCTGTTGGCAACATGGGCATGATACTAGGCAACGTTACTGGGCCATCTCCAGGCTTTTTGAATAGTGGGCCCAGAAGCAGAATTTCCCACATTCAAAGACCAGGGTTGTTGTTGTTGTTGTTGTTGTTGTTGTTGTTGTTGTTGTTGTTGTTGTGATCTATTGGGGAGTTTCATAATCCACTTTTGTGTGGCATTTTTCTCACTTCAGTTTGCTTATTTAAAATACTTTTATCCCATCGTTGCTAATTTTGAATTTAACCCCATTTCTTTTTTAATATTACATAGAACTCAGGGCATTATTATTTTAAAATGCTGCATTCATAAAAGATCTTTCTAAAAGAGTTTCATTATGAGCAATAATTAAGAACTATGCCATGGGGGAGGGGAATGGACAAGTCCATTTTCCCCGCCCCTAGTGAACTATTGTTCTTAATTAATGCAAGAGCAATGGCCATGTCTTTTAAGAAAGAACTTTTATGAATGTGTGCATTTTAAAATAATAATAAAACATTCCGTTCAAGGTTTGTCACACTGTCTGGCAGAAAATAAAATAACAAAAATAAATGAACAAACTTCTGTACCACATGAAATTTGGTGCTGTTTCACAATGAGATGGGTTGACATAATGATGTTAGGGTATTAATTTGCTGCAATAAATGCAAAGTGGTTGAGATCATCAGAGAGGCATGCTGTTATAAGTCCTATTTAAATGAAACACATTTTTCCCATTTCCTGGGCCCCCAGTGAAAGTATGGAACTGATAAAAATGGAGTCATCTCTTCCTTTTTTAAATGTCTTTTGTCACTGTTCAATGATGTTGATTCTCTTGATCTGATACTTGTACTGCACAATGGTGTGTTCTCCATCCCTTGAAGAGCCAAGGGCTGACAATGGGAGGATGTAGTCAAGGATTTCTCCCTTAGCTTAGTGAAGAGTGAGGCCATGGTTACACTAATGAAATCCCCCCCCCGGTGATTTCTTGTTCTTAGCATTTATCTCACTTGGTGCCAGGGTCTGTTATTCTGGTTTTTGTCCTCTATTTTGCACAGTCACGTGCTTGGTCTGAATGAATCTGGGACAGCTGCATGTCAAGAATGTTCATCCAGTGCTGTTTAGACCATCCCCTCAGTTGGGATCTTCTGACCTACAGGGTAAGAACCTTTTTGGCTGGATATTCCTCGATGGCACGCAAGATGTGACCATACCAACACAGTTGAGTTTCATGCATGCGACTGGTGCAGTGCCATATTTAGATTGAATGTCACCATTTTCCAGTAGTGGATCCCTGATGGTTTCCCCTTATTTTGTGTTCCCAGTGGCTCAGGAAACATTGCATTGCACCACGACCACCCTGCTGAAGATCCAGTTCAGTAAGTGCCCAGAACATCTTGTTGAGACCATTTGACAGAAGTTAACCAATGCATCAACATAAACACATTGTGGGGGGGATTAAAAAACGTTTTAAAAGAACATGCATGGTGACAGTAGTTCAAATATGTTGCGATAAAATTGTTCATATATGCAGCAACACTTTTTTCCAAAAAAGATCTGCAACAACAACAAAAAGGTAGAAGCCTCTGACTGAGAGAGAAATGATCCACAGTAAGTCTGCTTATTGGGTAAATGATTCGCCAATGCCTGTATGTTGTGTGACTCCTATGTTATGTTGTGAACTCAGTGGGGGATAGGAAGGCAACATTTATCTCATTGACTAACTAAGAATTTTTTAGAGAAGGGATCAAGGTCTGTACGGAGACAAGGTGAGGAGTTAACTAATTCCAGAGCAAATTTTTAAATAGGTGGCAGTACTTTAGAAACAGGTCAAACATGCTGGAGTCTCCATAACTACAGTAAGACTACAAACTGTCAATAGTATCGATGGTAAAAAAACTAACATCTCTGTCATGCTGGCAGAAATTAACCATCAGTTTCTTGACCAGACCAACTGTATGCTTAATCTTTCATCTTGTTTGCAGCAGAGGCCAACTAGATATCCCTGGGAAACCTGTAAAATGCAATGTTGATGGCTGTGTCCATAACCTGAAATCTGCTACTGAGTGCTATATCAGTTATCTACAGTATTCTCTGAACACAAGAAATTCTGTAAATTCATCTAAGCTGTTTTCACATCCATATAAAAGCTACACAGATGGCATTGATTTCACTTCCCTCAGCCACACATGCTCCAGGTAGCCTTGGCTGGATGTTATCCTGCTGGGCCTCCTGGGAGAGGGACATGTTGAACACCTTTGGGGTGGGCCATGCAAACCCAGGGTCCCACCATAGAAAAACTACCTCCACCCCTCTTCCTACATGACAGACTTCACCAATTGATGACACTTTTTAGGCCTTGTTTAAAAGAACGCACTGACATGCTGCTGTGGTGGTGTTTGTTAGGCAGTTACTTCATGTCCGTTTTGTCTCTTTTAGTGTTGTGCTTAGGAGTGGTGTTTAAAAAATGTTACTTCATGTCCGTCATGCAACTACTGAAATTTGTCTTGACCACACCCCCAGAATGGGTGCTAAGTGCAACAGTACTGTACCTGGTGCTGGGGTAGGGTTTTCCCTTGTCACTGTGTGTTCCCACTTTCTGTTCCAAGACAAGACCCCATGTAGTAATGACTGTCATGCGACAAAACATCCATTTCTCTCAGAAAACTGTCTGGGTTTGTTTGTTTGTTTTTTGACTTTTCAGAAGCGAAATATCAAAAAAGAATTTTTATGCCCCCCCTCCCCAAAAAGGAAAAAGGAAGCTGGACAAATTCAGTGTTTGTTACAGTACAAGACCGTGAGTTAACACTTGTCATGAGACAAGTTATCATGACCATGGGAACACTGAAACAGGGACAAAATCACGTGATCACGACCAAAGCTGTTATGGTACAAAACTAGTTGCAGAACAAAGAAGGACATGAAGTAATTGCCTTAGTTTGTGTTGGGCCAGAACACCCAAAGTCCCCGTCAACAACAACAACAACAAATTCCTATCTCTGGGCATGCCTTCAGGTGAATATGTGCAGGTAGGCTTCTAAAGTCATGGAGCCACTGCTTTGAGGCCTTGTTTGAGTGCTGCACATTCTAGCTTAGGTGCTGTGAGCGTACCAGGTGTGCCCCTGAGTTTTCCTCTTGTCACCAGACATAGAAAAGGGATTTGGCAACAGGTGAGGGATGGTCCTCCCTGCTGCTCTGTAAAAACTCTGAAGGCTGCTCAATTACATACCTCTGGCATTTTAAGCCTCAAGGTTACTACACCTCTTTCTTTGCTTCAAGTACTTTGTGTTTCTATGACTTGTTGTTTCCAGGTTCCAGTGGTTTGGGCCACTGAGCACAATTCAAATCAGAACAAATATGTGTTGTGTAGGCCAGGCAAAATATAGCTCTCTCTTTTTTTTCCCCTGAAGGAAGAGAACTATTGATAAAATTGCTTTAATGTTAACAGTAGGTCACGACCTCAACCTGTCATATCTGTATCTTTCTGTTCCAAGAAAGTGCTTTCCTTTCATCAGACACATTCCAGAAGTCAGTGGTAAAAGTGTCCTGCAAAAACAGGGCAGGGCGACCCATGCGCTCACAACTCGCTGTGAGCCCTTCCTTGGCGGAGCTGTGGCGTTGCATTCCAGCTGCTAAGCCACAAAGGCTTCTGTTTTGTATTGCCGCGCTCCTTTCTATGGTAAAAGCAGTCACATCCTTTGATACAAAATCCTTGCTGTCACAGCTAGGAAAGAGTCTTGGACTACAACACCCAGAATCCTCTCAGCCTTACAGAAGCTCATAGGTTATGAAAGGGCTGTAGCCCCTTTTCTCCAGCCAAAAACCTGGCAATTTTCATTCAGGCCCTCATAGCTCCAAGACTATATAACTGTAATTAGAGATGGGCACGAAACAGAAAAATGGCATTTCGGTTTTTCATTTGTCGTTGAGAGGTCTGTTTCGGTTCGTTTCCGTTTGTCAGGAATTTTTTGAAAAAATTCGTTACCGTTTTTCATTTTTTTGTTTGTTGTTTTTACCCGCTTTTTGCGCGATTTCATCCCCCAATGCCCCAGACCAGAGGGAAAACACTAAAAAAATGGATGCTGGCAGAGACACAGTATAGACTAGGTATGCAGGGAGGCTGCAAAGGCAGCGGCGGAGTGACTGCACTGCGGGGCAGGGGAGGGTACTCACCAAGAGGTACGCAGTATGCACGCACACAGGGAGGCTGCAGGACTGAAGCTAGAGTCGCAGAGACAGCAATCCCACTCTAACTCCCACCAGATACTGCAAGGAGGACGGGGGCTGCCAGAGCTTTTTATGCCCTCTGTGGCTGCCAAACCTGCCCACCCAGTCTGCAACCTGGGCATGCTATTGGTTGAACATGATCCCACATCACATGGCTTGCCTCCATTTTGTGGCTGGTGGCAATATCCATTTTAAAGGGAAAAGAAAAATACTTCGTGATGGGAGAAGACAAAAACAAACGTTTTAAGGACCCCAACCCCCCTGGTAGGTATTATCAGACAATATAAATAATTATTGCTGCGTTTTTACGGATGTCCAGGGCGTTTTTTAACATTTAAAACAGCTCATTTCATTGCGTGTCGCCATTAACGGAAACGAAACGAAACGACCACAATTTTCGTGGTTCTGTTCGTTTCGTTTCATTTTCATCACAATTTTCGTTTGTCGTTTTGTTACATAACGGAAATGACAAACGGTAACGGAAATGAAAAAAATGTTCATTCCGTGCCCATCTCTAACTGTAATATGTCCCATAATGGGCACTCTTTCAGGTTTCAGCTAGTGCGCAATATAGCTACTCATTTTCTTCTATGGTGAGCCACAAAGCTCACATTACAGATTCAACCTAGCATTTCCCTCTCATCTTTTAAACACTGTCCAGGATGCTGGCATTTGTATTCTACTGTGTTTCGGGCAGTGAGGTCTCTGGCACAATCAGTTTCAGCTTGTGGCTTGCTATGGGATACCCATGAACATTTTATGAGGAACAGGATGGGTATGTGAGAGGAACTGGGGGACAAGATTGCTGGCTCTGTGTAACTCCTGTTCTTTTGAAGCTCTCTAGAATCATGTCAGCTATGGCTTATACTATTTCAGTCACAGTTGAGTGGATGAGGTAGATGTGTCGACAGTGGGTACGCAGAATGTGGAACATGCAGGTGAACTTCTGGAGCTGTAATTCCGCCACCACCCCAGCTTTGTCCACAATGAGCAAAAGAGGTAGGAAATGACACCATTGTTTTAAAGGTAAATAGTATGTGTGTATTATTATTATTATTATTATCACGCAGCAAACAAGATAACTACACTGGCTTTTGTATTACAAATCACTAATTGAACGCTTCCGAAGCATTTAGGACTACGTGATGTATCGGCAAATTATGCGAGCAGATCCCAGTAAGGTGGCCTTCTGCAGTTGACTGATGGTGTCTTTGTCAACTACAATCCATTCTAAATGCTTGCTGGGCTCTTTAGGCACCGCACCCAGCGTCCCGATTACCACTGGGACCATCTGTACTGGTTTATGCCATAGTCTCTGAAGTTCAATTTTCAGATCCTGACATTGGGTAATCTCTTCAAGTTGTTTCTTAGTGACTTTACTATCACCTGGCATGCAACCACACTTTTTTCTTCTCCTCAATTGTAATATCTGGGGTTTAATGCTCCAAAACCCTGTATGTCTGTATTGGGATGCCCAAAATAATTTTGCATGCTCATTTTCAATCACTTTTTCAGGCTTATGATCCCACCAGTTCTTTGCTATGGACAGATAATAGTTTGTGACACAAATTCCAGTGAAACATTATTATTATTATTATTATTATTATTATTATTATTATTATTATTATTATTATTATTATTATTATTATTATTATTATTATTATTATTAACATACAACACCTGTGATAGCAGTTACAAAGATTGTGTGAGATTTCTATCCTTGAACACTGTGTAGGCACAATAAACCCTTTGTCAATCCCACCTTTAGTATGAAGCAACATAAACAAACATAGCAGGTTTCATATTAAGTATAGATGCATACTAGCTAAAGGTGCAGTACAAGTGAGTTATTAAATCCCACAATGTTTTAATTAGACAGTTACCATTCTTACTGCAATGTCATTTTAGAAATCACAGAGACCAGTCTCACAAGCATCTCTCTCTCTCTCTCTCTCTCTCTCTCTCTCTCTTCTCTCTCCCCCACCACCACTTTAAATAGGTAGCTCCATGAATCAGGAATTTTACAAGAACATCTCCATTATTCTCTTTGGGGTTTCATAAGGAAAGTTTGTATATCTGCAGTGAGAAAAAGCAAATATTTCACTAATTTGACCAAGGGAGGAGTGGAGAATCAGCCTCACAAATGGGTCTCCTCTTTATTTGATCAGATGCTGTTGAAAATATGCATTTCTCCTCTCTTCTTTCCAGACTTGGGATCCCTCTTGGGCCTGTGGCAGCAAGAACAACAAAAGCTTTGATGCCTCTGGCCCCACCATTTTGGTTTTATGGATTTAAAGCAACTTTGTCCCAACTAAAACTGACCTCTGCCTGGATGTTAAAAACTGGTACCCATCTGGCTTGGAAGTGTACCATTTTCTCTTTCTCAAGTTAGGAAGAGACTCTTTTAGAATTTGTAATCCTTTTAGATTAATATATGAACTATTTCCCCCTTTGCAACTAATAGCCAGTTGGGCAATTGCTGAATGCTGCGGCATATAGCCACTCCTCACTTAACAACCTACTCACTTAATGACCTATTGTAGGAATGGGACTTTGTCATTAAGTGAGGACTGCCTGTAATGAAATTTGAGGGACAAAGCATTGATGGCGTCTTTAGATGATAGGCATCCGATATGACTTCCCAGCTTGCCTCCTATTGCAACGTGATCAAAATGAATGACTCATGATAAGATTGCCATCCTCAAGTAATCAAACACTTCCTGATGAATGTAAGAGACCAACATCCTCTTATAATATTTTAGCACTTTTTCAATGTTTCCACTACTGAGGTAGATGTTTAATTTGTTCAAAAGGACCCACCTGGTCTGAGAAGTGCCAAAGTAGAGCAGAGGTTTTCTCAAAGTCTTTTGTCACATCCTACTCCAGGTCAGAGCTGCCTAGATGCCCTAAGCACATCCAATCTCACCTGATTTTGGAAGCTAAGCAGGGTCAGCCCTGGTTAGTACTTGGATGGGAGACCACCAGGGAATACCAGGTGCTGTAGGCGCCTGGAGTAGGAACTGGCAAACCACTCCCATACTCCTGCCAAGAAAACTCCATGGACGTGGAGTCACAAAGGGTTGGACACGACTGTAATGACACAACACACACACACATACTCCAGGTCAGGAACAATGTTACACAAGAGAAGGCAGAGAACTGTGTAGGGGAGAGGAGATGGGTGTTAGGAATCATAACACCACAGGTGCCAACATAGCACAATGCAAAAGAGGAAGCTTTTAAGGTGGAAAAATCAGATGTGTTTTCAGAGAAGCGAACAATTTTTCTCATGCCTAAGAGCCTAAACAGTTGGTGCAGGCGGAGCCAAGGGAGCTGTAGGTTTTTTTTTTTTTTTTCGGTTCTGCAAGGGAGAAGGAAAAAGACTCCTTGAGAGAGCTCTTCTTAAGAAGGCAATAAATCAATGGGCGTGCCAACCCACAGAGGTCAAGTATAACTAAGCAGCAAATTGGAGTAAACATTTATGAATCCTTCATTTATAGCTCCTGACTCCACCCGCTCTTCTTGGCATTTCGCACCCTGATATGAGTCATGGGGAATAGCCTCGGTAGGGAACCTGGACGTGATCAGGTGCATTTAAAGCCTCGGCCTTATGACAAGTGGTGATGCAAGCTCACTCTCACCAAGGCTAGGCGAAAGTGTGCCCAAAGCGGAAGCAAAAAGAGCTCACTGATGAAACAGCATGATCCTTGGGCCTTCAGGCAGGAGATGAGGGGCCCTGAGTTCCTCTTGCGCAGCAGGGATCAGGTCGTGGGTTTGACATATAGGGATGATGATGCAGCCCTCAGTAGTGAGCTCCTGGATATTTTTATTTTACATTTCTATTATATAGCACATGGATTCTACTTCTCAACTGGACCCAACTCTACTGTTATGAGAGAAGCAGCTGTTAAACTTTCTGCCTGTGTGATCCTGACACTGAGGATTCCACACGTTCTTGTGAACTCAGTCCTCATTTATAAATGTACCTAGTTTTCATATCCATTACAACCCAGATAACATCAAGAACTTCCTTGTGGTGGAACACTTTAGGTTTTTTTTTTTTTTTTTTTTTTTTACAATTGGCACCTTGAAAGACATAATCTGATGCGCTGGAGAGAGCAGTTAAATGGATTCTTAGGCAGAAGGGGGTTTAATATTTCAGTTTCCTTACCAAGGGAGGTGACTGCTTGTACCTCTGCTCTGAAAACAAGCAAAATACTGTGAGGTGCAGTTAA
The DNA here is from genome assembly GCA_029282475.1 of Phrynocephalus forsythii. Classification (NCBI taxonomy): domain Eukaryota; kingdom Metazoa; phylum Chordata; class Lepidosauria; order Squamata; family Agamidae; genus Phrynocephalus; species Phrynocephalus forsythii. The sequence goes on along the minus strand of JAPFRF010000002.1, from coordinate 158,493,197 downwards.
GGCAGTTTTAGGGTACTAGCTGTGTGTCAGGAAATGGCTGTGGTTTACTGTGTCTCTGGGCAAACAGACAGATGTCAAGATGGGCATCTCTGGAGGGTTTGAGTTTTGTATGTCAGGTGGCTGAAATAACCTGTTCTCTCCTCTCCACCCATTTCCAGCTGATGCCAGGGCTCCTGGGCTCAATACAAAATGTGATCTTCACACAAGTAATATTTATTTATTTAGCAAATAACACAGGAAATGCCACAATTATTTCACACACACACACACACACACACACACACACACACACACACACACACACACACACACACACACACACACACTCACACACACAGAGAGAGATAGATTCTCTCTCAAGTGCCTCTTTCTGGTATGACGTTTTGGCCATGAAACCTTAAGGAATACAGTGATGCTGACCTGGCAGCCATGATTATGTGTACCTGGCTAGATATACATTTTATGGGACTTTAAAATATATCACTCTTTTGAGAGAGAGAAACAATGCTTATTCTTAAAAAAAAGAAAACAAATAAAGAAAAACAGCCAACAGAAATGTACACAGTTTCATTCCTGTGGTTGTGCTGGTAGTATTTTGAGCATCCTAAAAATGCACATACATTTTCTTTTATCAAGGGTTGCAAGATTTGGTGGGAGGAGGTTGCATAAGTATTTGAAATATGTCTGGCTGTGTTTTTTAAATTTGTTATACCTGCTTGTTGTTGTTTTTAATTGTTGCTCTAACACATTGCTTTCTAAAGGAGGCCAAGAACTAGATGTTATTTTTTGGTGGACAATTCATTCCTACTACCTTCAGAGACTAGGACTCAGAGCAGTGGTTTCAAACTACAGGAAAAGAGATTCCATTATAACATTAGGAAGAACTTCCTGACAGTTAGAGCTGTTCATCAGTGGAATATGCTGCCACGGAGGGTGGTGGAGTCTCCTTCTTTGGAGGCTTTTAAGCAGAGGCTGGATGGCCATCTGTTGGGAGTCCTGTGATGGTGGTTGCTGCATGACAGGGGGCTGGACTGAATGGCCACTGTGGTCTCTTCCAACTCTATAATTCTATGACACTCATTACAAGTGCTATGGAGTGGTTTCTGGTGCTGTTGATTAAAATGTAGATTAACATTATTTTCCCATAGCTTTACAAGTACTCTGAAGACAACTGCACAGTGTTTTGGAGGAGGATGGAATCCTATTAAAATACCTCTTATATTGTCTAAGAATGCTCTTGAAGGTAACTTAAAAAGTAATGGGGACTTTCTGCTGGTTACTTGACTTTTGAAATGCATTTTTAATGAAACCCTCTTATCTGCAAAGGGTAACTCATTAGAACTGATTATGGCTGTTGCCACACACAAGAAATGTCTCTCCACATTCTCACATTTTCCCTTTTCCAGTAAGTCACAAGATTCTGCATGGCAAGAGTTTGGACCTCTAAGGTCAGTCTTGAATTGTGGACCGGGAACTGATCTGCCATGCTCTGGTCATACACCTATTGTGCAACATACTGGTGCCACAAATGTCATTTCCTATTGTCCCTGCCACCCCTCCTTAAAAATATAACATGGAAACATGGGTTGTCATTGAAATGTCAATGCAGTCCAAAAAGATTTTTAGCTGCCGGTGCCTTCTCTCCTGATACGTTGCCATCAGTGAGGAGGAACTGGCCAGCCACTGCATTCCCCATCAAGATGTAGGGCTGGTTGGGCCATGGGTCTGTGTGTTTCATGCTGCACCGTTCTCTCCTCTGCCATCCCTGGTTTCTCTAGTGTAGTCTGTGGGCATCAATGGGGTTAATAGTTTGTTGGTGGTTTTGCAAGACTCTCAGATAAACATCCTATGAAATTGTGAGGATCCTTTCATGATTTAATGGATTGGCCTTTCACTGTCTTCCCACTCTTTCCACTACACCCTTGACAGAAAACCGAACACAAGTCATCCATTGGTATAAGGAGGAACCAACACACTGCTAGATAAATGTAAAAAGAAAAAGAATGGGATCCGGCCCTATGTCGGATATGATAACTAAATCTTTAACCTACAAACAATTATTAAACAAAGATCAAATTCTGAAGTCCTTAAATCAACTGACATCAGAAGGCTATAAAATAAATTGGTGGAGCTATCAACAGATATATTCTCATTATAAAAATATATATTCTTCTCTGATGGGAAGAAAGCTCTTAGTAAATTTTATAATTCTTTGTTAGACCTGAAAACTAATGAAATAATGATTAGATGGGCACAAAAATTTGGTTATCCAATACATTTGGCTAAATGGGATTCTCTATGGAAAACAGTTAAACAGTTTAAAGCTGTATCCTATAAAGAAAACTGTTATAAGATGTTTTACAGGTGGCACCTTTCTCCGCATCATCTGTCCAAAATGTTTAACTGTGATTCAAGGTGCTGGAAGTGCAAAACTAATCCAGGTACATTTTATCATATGTGGTGGACATGTAAAGAGGCAGTCACTTATTGGTCTATGATTAAGAGTTTTATAGAGAGAGCTCTAAAAACTAAACTAGATTTTAAGCCAGAGCTCTTTTTACTTAATCTAGCAGAGAGGTGCATTCTACAGGATGAAAACTCTGTAATACAATACATAATTGTAACTGCTAGGATTCTGTATGCACAGTTTTGGAAACAAGCTGAAATTCCAGCAGAGGAAGAGCAGTATGGCAAGATAAGAGACTGTATGGAAATCGATCCGCTTGCTAGCTATTTGAAAGGAGATCTCGAAGGACTTTTTACAAGAAGATGGCAAGGTGTGGCAGCTGAGCTTGATAACCATTAAGTCATATACATCCAACGATATATAGCACTAGTCTTGTACTTAATAGTGTTTGGATTTTGGTTTTCAAATTGTATTCAATATACCCATTGTCCCCCAATTTCCCCTTTCCTCTCCCCCTCTCCCTCCTTTTTCTTTTTCCTATTCTTTCCCTTTTATCCTATTTCTAAAGAAACTTATAAAACCTTAAAGAAAAGAAAAGAAAAGAAAAGAAAAAGAATGTGGGCGAAAACATTAGCAGTGGACAAAAGAGGGTTTTGTAACGGCAGCATAGAAATAAATATTCTGGGTTTGTGGATTCACATAGCCTGTGCAAACAAGAGCAGAAAGAAGTAGTAAACAATAAGCAGCTGAGATTGCATCTTATAGTCAGTTTCAAGTCACCCCCACCCCCACCCCCAAATGATAGTCAAGAGTAGAGATGGACATGGAACGAACATTTTTTCGTTTCCGTTACTGTTTGTCGTTTCCGTTATGTAACGAAACGACAAATGAAAATTGTGATGAAAATGCAACAACACCAACAGAACTGCGAAAATTGTGGTCGTTACGTTTCGTTTCCGTTAATGGCGACGCACAATGAAATGAGCTGTTTTAAACGTTAAAAAACGCCCTGGACGTCCATAAAAATGCAGCGATAATTATTTATATTGTCTGATAATACCTACCAGGGAGGTTGGGGTCCTTAAAACGTTTGTTTTTGTCTTCTCCCATCGCGATGTATTTTTCTTTTCCCTTTAAAATGGATGTTGCACCAGCCACAAAATGGAGGCAAGCCATGTGATGGGATCATGTTCAACCAATAGCATGCCAGGGTTGCAGACTGGGAGGGCAGGTCTGGCAGCCACAGAGGGCATAAAAAGCTCTGGCAGCCCCCGTCCTCCTTGCAGTCTCTGGTGGGAGTTAGGGTGGGATTGCTGTCTCTGCGACTCTAGCTTCAGTCCTGCAGCCTCCCTGTGTGCGTGCGTGCTGTGTACCTCTTGGTGAGTACACTCCCTTGCCCCGCAGTGCAGTCACTCTGCAGCTGCCTTGCACCCTGGGCAACGCCCACCGCTGCCTTTGCAGCCTCCCTGCGTACCTAGACTATACTGTGTCTCTGCCAGCATCCATTTTTTTAGTGTTTTCCCTCTGGTCTGGGGTGTTAAAATCGTGCAAAAAGTGGGTAGAAATGACAAACAAAAAAAGAAAAACGGTAACGAAATTTTTCCAAAAATTTGCGACAAACGGAAACAAACCAAAACAGACCTCTCAACGACAAACAAAAACCAAAACATCATTTTTTTTGTTTCATGCCCATATCTAGTCAAGAGCCTTGGACAGCAAAGAATGTAATTAGGATCAAATCATTTCCACAAAGGTTTCCTTTTCTGGCCTCCTGAGATGTGTTGTAAGAAAAAAAAACTGCTGATTTTGAAAAATTGTGGATGGCTGAAATTTACAGGTGTTGAGGATAAACAGAACACACCTGGGGAGAAAGAGCATGCCATTAACAGCTGAGGTGCACAGTTTGGGAAAGAAATGTTCCAAATCCTGTTGTCATAGTGTAGCAAACTGCACTGGAGTAGGGCATTGAATCAGCGAGGATTCACTGAGTCAACTCCCACATCAGTCCCATTGATTCAAATAGGCATACACTAACTCCAAGGAGTACATTCAGACAGGCATTTCTCCTGCTGTTTGGCCCATGACTGGTTTTCTCCTTTTTTTTTCTAGTGGTAGCACAATGCAATTGCTAGATGGAACCAGCTCATTCCCAGAGCATTTCTACCTTTATCTTTCTAGGGGCTTGTCAGGGGGTTCCGGCATGAAATCACTGGAAGCAAACCAAACTGGAGGTTGCAGCTATCAATTTCCCCTCCGCTTTCAATTTCCCATTACTGTTAAGTGGCTTAAGAAAACAGCTCAGCCATTTCATGATATTTGAAAATTAAATACGTCCTCTGATCCATGGAAGGGCAGAGGAAGCAAACATTTTTCTTTAAACACTGTATATTAGGATTAGATATGGGCACGACTCGGCGAAATTATTGTTTCTGTTTTCGGTTATCGTTTCCGTTACGTAACAGAAACGGTAACGATAATTAAGCCGTCAGAACTCGACCTCGAACCGAAAAAAGAAAAATTTGGTAGGGTTTTTTGTTTCCATTTGTGGCATCGTGGCGATCACGCAATGCGAAGCACAGAAAAAGTTTTTAAAAGTTTTTTTAAAAAAACCCGACTCCCGGCCAAAAAAGCAGGCAAAAATATGCCTGCCTGAGGCTTTGCCACCTACCAGAGGGGTGGTTTCTGGGGGGTCCCCGGCCTTTCTCCCCCTCTTCTCCTGTCCTGGGCTGCTTGCACCAGGCGGGGGGGGGTCATCCTCATCATCTGTCTCACTGCATGCCATGCGGTGGGGGGGATCCAAAGTCCCCGCTCCGCCGAGGGCATCCGAAGGCGGGGCCTGTTTGCCCCCCCAGCCGAAGTCGCGCGAGAGGCGAGACCGGCCGATCTCGCGAGGCTGGGGGGGTCTCGCGAGAAGCCCGGCTTTATAAGCGGGCTTCTGCGTGCGCCCGGCCTCTTTTCCGGCCTCCAAGCGCGGCGAGAGGAGCGGCGGCGGGGCGGCGGCAAAGAGGCACCAGGAAGAAGAGAGCCAGCATGCGAAGGAGCGGCAGAGACGAGCGGTTGGAGCGGCGAGGGACGCGGAAGCGTGCGAGGCAGCGGGAGCCGCAGCTGGAGCGTGGGAAGGAGCAGCGCCTGCAGGCAGGCCGGCAGTGGAGGAAGTCCGGCAGGTAGCTGGGTTGCCATGGCGGCGGCCGTTTTCGTCCCACGCAGTCGAAGAGCCCGAAGTTCAAGGAGGCTGCGCGCCAGGCATGGCGCCCGACCCAGCGAGGAACGGCTGAGCCCCGGCAGAGCGGGGGGCCCTAGCCTAGCAGCAGGCAGAGGCAGCACCAGACGTGGTGGTAGTGCGCGGGTGGCAGCGCACGAGACAAGCGGCGGCGGCCGGGGCAGCAGAGAAGACCAGCAACGGGAGCAGGGCCCAGGGAACCCTGTCCAGGTGGCCGGCACTGCCGGAAGGGTCTTGGGCCGGGGGGTTTGAATAGCACAGGCGGCCTGCAAGGTAGGGGGGCCAGCCGGCCAAGGGGGGAGGAGCAGTGCAGGTACTGAGCCGGGCCCCTAGGGACTAGCAGCGACCAGAGGCCCGGTGGATATCAGGTTCCTTTCCCCCGCAGCAGCAGCTAGCGCTGAACCCCCTGCCCACAGGTGGGGAACCCACATAAGACCAAGGGGGTTGGTCGGGGGGGGCACAGCATGGTGCCTCCTAATCGGCAGGGTAAGTCTAAGGGGAAGCACCCGGCCAAGCGGGCCCAGCCACCAGGGGTATCCCCTGCGGGGTCTGATTCCGAGGACGATAGCATTGCAAAGTTGGAGCAAATGAGGGCAAAGTTTGATGCGTTTGGGAGGGGTAGGAACAATAGCGAGGCAGCGGAGGCGGGCCCCAGCCAGGTATGGACACCCACAAGGATAAATTGGGCAGGCAAGAAAGCAGGGGTGAGGGAGTTGGTTGATGAGCTGTTTTTACACATGGCAACGTTCGAGGGCCAAAGGGAACCCGGAGGTCGAGCCGTCAGACCCGGAGGAGCGGAGGGTGCGACACAAGCCCAGGAGGCACCGGCAGACGAGGCGGAGTTTCTGGAGGGACCGGAGGAACAGGAGGCAGTAGCGGCGGCGCCAAACAACGAGCCGGGTGAGTTACCTGGGCAGCAAGCCCCCAATGCTGGGTTGGAGGTCTGGCCTTGGGACCTGACGCCTTGGGGTCCTGTAGGGCCCGCAGACGTGGGAGGGGGCGGGCTTGGCCAACCGCCCCCGGTGGCCCTGGGACCAGGGGCCCCAGTGGGGGGGGCAGGTTTATAACGGTTGGGGGTACCAGCAACAAGGCCCTGGGTTGGCGAACAATTATTACAGAGCTGCATACCCACCAGCAGTGCAGGCAGGGCAAGTGCAGCATGGGCCCCAGCCAGGAGTGCCAGGAGTGCAGCAACCACCCTGGGGTGGGGGGGCAAGGCAGGGGCAGGGGCCAGGCATCCAGCTGGCACAACCAGCAGCCATTCCAAATTATCAGTGGCCCATTGCCCCCCCATCTGAACATGGGCATGGTCCCGATCCATGCAATTCCTTATGGGGATCAGGCACTGCCATTAGGGGGTCATCTGGCTCCAGCCACCAGGGACCGCATCCTCAGGGGCGAGTACGTGGATTTATTCAGCCTGCTAAATATGGAGGTTGAAAGTAGGGAAGGGGAGAAGGAGGATGAAAAGGATAAAGAGAGGCGCCTAAAGAGGAAGCCGGATCGGACCTGGGGGAACTGGCTTCCGGCTTATTCTATTTATATGTCGGTCATCACGAGGGTCCAGCCATGGCATGCGCCCGCGCTCATACAATATCAGGATCTAATCTACAAGGCCTATGTAGATTTCCCGGGGCACACCTGGCTTTTATACGACGAGCAGTTCAGAAAGCGGGCAGCCCTAGACCCCACGCTGCAGTGGGACATTCCCCTGACATCATTATGGCTGCAGACCATGACACCGACACGCCCTGCCATGGGAGACCGCTTTGACAGCTCATTAGGAGACCCTCCGGCAACAACACTCCCCGCAGCAACGCGGGGCAGGCGGTTCAACCCCGCCTGCTCTGTTGGGACTTTAACGGAACTGGAGGGTGTGGGAGGAAATCCTGTAAATTCAAACATGAATGCACGGTGTGTGGAGCCCACCATGCAGCAGTCAACTGCAGCAGAGCCAGGGGCAGCAAAGGTAACATACGGGAGCAAGGGGCAGCGGGCAGGGCGAATCAGGCCAACGGGGGTAATTCAAAAGGGCCCCAGTCCAATTAGGGTCCCGGTCCTTGAAAGCTGGTTACGGGATTACCCAAACAGGGGGGCGGCCAACATATTATTGTCAGGATTTAGGGAGGGATTTAGGATACCAGCGGTGGGGGAGCGGAAACCCAGTTGGGCACACAACCTAAAGTCATAAAGGGGCATGGAGGAGGTGGCACGGCAAAAAATCGCTAGGGAGGTGGATGAGGGTAGGGTACTGGGACCTTATAAACAACCCCCCATCCCAAACCTGAGGGTTTCACCCCTAGGATTAGTACCCAAGAAGACCCCCGGGGAATTAGGTTAATTCACCACCTATCATTCCCGGAAGGAGACTCCATCAATGATGCCATCCCCCATGAGTTAACCACGGTTAAGTACACGTCATTCGATTCTGCGGTGCGCATGGTCAGGTCTTGCGGGGTGGGGGCCGAAATGGCTAAATGCGACATAAAGTCCGCTTTTCGTTTGCTACCAGTCCACCCGAACGACGTGGAACTCTTGGGTTTCCAGTTTGAAGGTAACTACTACATGGATAGGGCCCTCCCCTTTGGGTGTTCTGTCTCCTGCGCGGCCTTTGAGCGCTTCAGTACATTTCTTGAATGGAAATTGAGGAACGCCTTAGGCACGTCCTCAGTAGCACACTATCTGGATGATTTTATTTTCTGTGGCGCTAAGGTCACGGGCAGGTGCCAGGAACTGTTGTCAACATTCCAGGGGCTAGCAGGGCAGCTAGGGGTCCCACTGGCGGAGGAAAAAACAGAAGGGCCAGCCACTGTTCTCACGTTCTTGGGCATCGAGCTCGATACTTGGCAACAGTCGTCTAGGCTCCCTCCATCCAAGATCGCGAACCTGAGGCAGCGGCTGCAGGACCTGTTCTCCAAGCTTAAAGTGACTCTAAGGGAATTGCAGGAGGTGGTGGGACATCTAAACTTTGCGTGCAGGGTCGTAGCACCAGGCAGAGCCTTTATCAGGCGCCTGTGTGGGGCTATGCATGGCCTCACCAAACCCCTCCATAGAACGAGGGTGACGAAGGGGATGCGCAATGACATAGAGGTATGGCTAAGATTTCTGAGGGACTTTAACAGAGTGTCCTTTTGGCGGTCAGACGTTAACCTGCGGGGAGAATTCCAGGTCCACACGGATGCGGCGGGGGCGGTAGGTTACGGTATATATTTTAGGGGTAGGTGGGTGCACGGGAACTGGCCCGAGTCCTGGCACGCAAAAGAGGTAACACGGGATTTAACATTTTTGGAATTCTTCCCCATAGTAGTGGCACTATGGTTGTAGGCGGACACTTGGGCCAACTCTTCAGTGACATTTTGGTGCGACAACATGTCGGTAGTGCACATCATAAACAACCTATCAGCCAGGTCCGAGAGGGTCATGCACTTAGTGAGGGCTTTCGTCTTGTGGACCTTGCAGTATAACATTGTTGTTATGGCCAAACACATCCCGGGCCTGGACAGCAGCCTCGCTGATGCCCTTTCCCACCACCAGATTGCCAGGTTCAGGGAGCTAGCCCCCGAAGCATGCCCCCACCCAGAGGAGCTGCCGGATGCAGTTTGGCAGATTGGAGAAGGGAAGCTGATCGGGCCATAGGCTTGGCTCTGGCCCCCCGGACACGGCAAGGATACGACGCAACGGCTAAGGAGTTCGAGTCTTTTCGGGAGGGGTTGGGATTGCCTCAGGAGTGGTCAGTCCCGGTTGAACACTACCAGCAATTTGTGGTCTATCTGTATAGGAAAGGTTTAGCCCCTAGATCCATCCAAGGGAAGCTGGCAGCATTGGCCTTCCAGGCGAAGGCGCGAGGCTGCAGGGACACATCCCTGGACTTTCGGGTGAGGAAAATGGTCAAAGGCTACGGGAGGGAAAGACGGGCCCAGGGGGACACCAGGGAACCCATTACCCCCGAGATCATGAGACGCCTAACTAAGGAATGGCCCCGGGTTTGTACGAATGAATACGAGCAAGCCCTGTTCAGAGCCGCCAACTCGGTGGCATTTTTCGCAGCCCTGCGGGTCAGTGAATTGGTGGCGGGCAGCAGAGGGGACCACTCAAAAATAGCCTTGCAGTTGTCAGACGTGACGGTTAATCAGAGGAGCATGGTAATTCGGATCCGCAGGTCCAAGACCGATCAGGATGGTAAGGGGGTTCAGCTGGAATTGGGACCATGCCAACTCTCTGAAATCTGTCCTGTGGTCTTAACCCGGGAATACCTCCGACACAGGGGAGGGGCCGAGGGCTACCTATTTCGTCACGAGGATGGGGCCCCGCTGACTAAGTACCAGTTCTGGCAGGTTACGTCCTCTGCCTTGGAAAGGATCGGAGTTCAGGGCGTACGCTTCGGTACTCATTCATTTCGTATAGGTGCAGCCTCGACAGCTGCAGCATTGGGTTACGACACGGGGCGCGTTAGGTCGATTGGCCGTTGGAAATCTCAGTGTTACAAGGTATATGTGCGTCCCCTGCCGACCGTGTAGGAGGTTCGGCATTCCCCACACCTTCCCCTCCCCGTGTGTTGTTTCTTCTGCTTGTTTGTAGGCATGGGATGCGTCATTTGTAGGAAGCGTATAATCATCATGGGGCACAGCTTTGTTTACTGGACGTCCCGTTTCGCAGCCAGATCACCTTGGGGGTCTCAACTTGGTCTAGGCGCACATGCACTTGTCGAGTGGAAAGGTCGGCGTGGCTTGCAGTGGAACGAGGTCCTCCCCATGGCCCGGCACATCACGGAAAGCCGACCTCCAGACCTCATCCTCATACACGCCGGGGGCAACAATCTGAGCAAGCAGTCGGGCAAGTCCCTAATACTGCAGATCATCAGGGACCTAACTGAACTTAAGAAACAATACCCTGCCGTGAAGTTAGTGTGGTCGACGGTGGTCCCGAGGAGACACTGGGGTGCGCCTGGTGCGGAGGTAGCCATCAATAGGGCATGCAGGAGTCTCAACCGGGAAGTCTGCCGGTACGTGAGGCAGACAGGCGGAGCCGTGGTGGGACACCCAGCAATCTGCAGCTCGAAGACGGAGCTGTATAGACCGGACGGGGTGCACCTTTCTGACGTGGGTCTGGCGCTTTTCCTGGAGGATCTGAGGAGGGGGCTGCAGGCTGAGGTGAGCAGCCTGATGGGCGGGCATGGGCCATACCAAGCTTGCCCATGCAGTGGCGGGTAGTGCGGGCAAAATGCTGGAAGGTGGGCTGTAGGTGATCATCAATAAGCTAGAACTCCCAACCCTCGGGCTCTGCCGATCGTGGAGATTACAGAACCCGAGGGAAGGGGGGCAAGTTTTAACTGGCCACTGCCGGGCCGGGGGGATCCGCCAGGTGATGGCGCCCCCGCACATTTGGGTATGGCAGATAGCCACTAGCTTCATTAAAGGGAGGGGTGCCAATGATTAGGCGCCCCACATCGGTGGCACTCTACTCTCACCTGGCAAGTTGGAGGGTGGGGTTTGGAGTCAACCCCCCTTCCTGCGTCAATACGCCCCACACTACAGAGCCCCCTCCTCCTTTGGGTAAGATGTTTTGGTTGTTATGCTCTGTTGATGTGTGTTGAATAAACCTGGCCCTGTTTTCTCATCCAATAAGTTTGTCTCGCGCGTTATTTTGGGCGTGGGGGGGGCAAATGGCGACCGCAATTTTTCTTTTGAAATCATGGTCAAAAAACACACCAAATCACCACAGAAACATGTGAAATTTATTTATTTTAAATGCCTGAATTTTAATAGTAGCAGCAGTGGGTTTTTTATAGCAATAAAACGTCGTATTGATTTTATTTTATTTTATTTTATTTTTTATTTTTTTAGACCTGCCCATTTGGGCTGGGCATGGGATGGGACCATGCAAATTGTTTGAACCATTCCACCAATGGCATTGCCAGGTTTTTGACTGACACTTCCGGATGTCTCGGGGGGCATAAAAAGCCGAGGCACCTTCCAGAAATCGCAGTCGGGTGTATGGATATGATTGAGGGAGGAGGGCTGGCTGCTGGTGCTGGTGTGATCTGATCGAGATTGAGGAGGGAGGCTGGAGGCTTTAGGTTTTAAGTTATGCAGGCAGGGAGGGAAGTGAATTTAGAAAATAATTTCTTTGATTCCCTGCAGCTTTGTCTGCTGAAGGGAATAGCAGTTTATTCTTTATTTCTTCTCTGGCAGTTTGAGGATTTTTTTCTGATATTGGATAAAGGGGGAGGTTCGACTGGGAGTGGGAGGTGTGGATTTATTTTAAAAATATATTATATACTACCATTTATTTTCTATTTTCCCAATTTCAATTTGCTTGCACACACACACATTTGGGGTGCAAGCCAAGAACAGAACCTCTTTCCTAAGTGATATCCTAACTGCCCACTCGCCCGTCTGCCCGCGCCGCCACCCGCCTGCGGCCCGCGCCACTGCCCGCCCACTCGCCCGCCTGTGGCCACCAGCCACCCATGGCCCCACCACCACCGCCACCAGCCCGCACCTACCCCCGCCACCCCCCGCCCCGCCCGCCACCTAGGGCGCAAAAACACCTAGCGCTGGCCCTGATTGCGGGACGCCCCTATGCTCTGGGAAGTCAAATCGCGCTAAATCACGGTGGAAACGACAAATGACAAACGACAAACGGAAATGACAATTTTTTGAAAAATTTCGCTACAAACGGAAACGACCCGAAACGGACCTGTTCCGACAAACGAAAACTTGAAACATCCTTTTTTTCCTGGTCGTACCCATGTCTAATTAGGATATGAATGAATGAATGTTTATTTACAGTTATTAACCAAATCACACATCATACAAAAATTGTAATACAATAAAAATATAATATGATAAAACAGTATAAAATATATTACTGGAAAATACAGAGCTTGTAAAAAGGACCATTTATGGGTAAAGCACTATATATAATTAGGAGAGCTCAAACCTCTCCTACGTTTGATCATAGCAGCGTAGTAAAACCTGGCAACACAATTTGTGATCTGAGGGGACCTATCTGAAAGGAGTAGCTTAGCATAGTAGTTGGTATATTAGGATAGTGCTGGTGTGCTATATCTCTTTGGGGGGGAAATTGAAAATTGAAAACTTCCTCTCCCAAACTGGGAAGAGACAGGAGGGGGCATGCATGGTTTAAAAAAAACTTTAGTAAACATTGCAATAACATTTTCTATGAACATAGTTGGTGGAAGGCGATAAGAAAGAAAGACATAACAACATTAGAGGCCAGACGTTTATTAAAACAAAGGCCTATAGATCACGCTGTTTATACAGTAACATACAGAATTGGCACATATTAAATGGGAAATTAAAAACGTCTTTCCTCTGTTCTTGCATGGAGCAGGGAGAGGAATCAAAAATGGTTTTTAACCAACTGGGACATTGCTGATGCACTGCATCGCTTACATTATACTTTTTTAAAAATTGAAATCTTCCTCCTGGAAGTGGTTTAAGACAGGAGTGGTTAAGGACAGAGATTTTTTTCCAAACCTTCTGAAAGGAGCCAGACCAAATAGGGTTGTTGAGGTGCACCTGCCGTTTGGATGCAAGGATTACACAAACGGGCATACCAGACTTCTACAAAACCCAAGCAAGCCTATTTGGCCCACACTGGCCCACTCCACATGCCTGTGTTGGCAAGTCCAATGCTAAAGTATAAGCCACAAGTAGAGTAGGCCCTTTTGAAACAACAGGACTGATGAGTTGACTCACCAAATCCCCAATGATTCTATGACCTGTCCTAATGCAATGTGCCCCATTAAGCAACACTATTTCTGCCAATAATGCTTGACAGTCAGTGAGAAACAACTGTGTACATTATGAAAAAAATGTGTAAATAAGATCTTGTAATGCAGGAACAGAAGGGGGGGCTGGATAAACACAACATACTTGAAGCACAGTGGAGTTATCACATCCTTAATATCATTGTTGCACACTCACATGTCTATAGGCATGCTTTCTATGCTAGGTCATTGAATGATATTGGCCAATTATTTCCTGTAGGTCCGGGACATGGACTATTACAATGTGGCATGACAGTAATCATCAAAATGTAAAGAAGAAGTTGTGGGGGAGGCAGTTTGGGTTGGGTTGGGGAAATGAAATCTCGGTGTTCTCAGCATACAATAATTTCATCTTCACCTCCTGTCCTGTCATTCACCTTAATGGATCTTGTCCTGGTCTGTTTTTCTTCTTTTCTACTTACAAAGCCTTGCTTTTATGCTGCTCTTAGAGGAAAAGGAGGTAGAGAGCAGCAAATAAGTTGCTGCAACCAACTTCAGTATTGTTACAGGTCTTAGGTTTTATGGCATTAACAAGAATGTTCTGATGGACTATATCATCTCCACGGAACGTGATAATCTTCCTTGATGATAATCTATTGCTGACACTATCTGAAACAAATTAAAATGATAAGGAATTGCCAGTTTAATAACTTGTCAATTTCTAAACTCACTCTATTCAAATATGTCCTAGGCATTAGTCTTCCTTTTTTTTGCAGAGCCAGTTATTACTGGATTATGAAAGGGGTTCTCAGGTTTATAGATCTGGAGAAATTAACAAATCTGAGACAGGCATAGGATGTGGGGCACCCTTATCAATAACATCTGTGACCTCTGCTCACAGCACAGCACTGCAGAAATAAATACATTCTTGGAATCAGTGAACACTACATCTTGTTTAGGAAATCTTAGTGGCTGATTTAAATGACAAGGAGTTAGGAAACTATGAGAAGAAATCTCAACAGCTCTTATAAAGTACCAAGGCTGATTTTCACATTGTTTTCTTTCTTTCCTCTTATCAGAGCATTGCACAGTTCATAATTATGGATGCATAGGAAATATAGATAAAATAGAAAGCAAATTAAAATTTTAAGACAAACAGACTCTTATTTTTCCCCCCAGAAGCCGGTTATTTCAATAGTGTTGTCTTGGCCACTTGTATAAATCTTCTTTTGTACACGTAGCACAGCATAAATTGAATGCACATAAATATTGTGTTGATTGAATTTCTCCACAGTCCCCAAAATTTTGTCATGTATTCATTTAGTCCCATTTTAATTAATTATTCTTTGATCTTCCTAATTCACTTTGAAGTCTATTAAGCAACTTCAAGATGGTCTAGCTAAAAGTCTTGTCCTGGTGGGAAGTACTCTTCAGCATTCATGATTTTCATGCTGACTTGAACATACAACCTGTTAGGTTCCCATTTTCTAGTAAATCCATGTGTTCTTGGAGTTCTGTGACAGAGGGGGACTATGACAAACAGCATCAATACAGTACAGATATGAGTTTTTTTAAAAAGCTGTGTGGTTTCACCTTGCTGCAAATGTTCATGTTCCCTTCCCATTATCACCCATTATCATTCCCACCCAATTAAAGGGTTCTTCCTGGTTAGTAACACTGGAAGGGTTGAACCCACTAGTGATCAAGTTATGTGTCTAGTTAAATGCTGCCTTTCCCTCAAACATTAAAGTTTATGTGAACAGCTTACTGTGTCTTAGTGCCTCATCTAAAATATATTAATGGTGATGGCTAGAGATGGGCATGAAACGACGAAATTACCGTTACCGTTAGTCGTTAGTCGTTCCGTTACATAACGGAATGAAGAACGACAATTTGGACGGGCCAGGCTCGAATCAAACAGAACCAAGAAAATTTTCTTTGTTCTGTTCGTTTCCGTTAATGGCCATGCAATGACCTACCTGGTGCTGGCCCGGTCCTGGAAGTCCTTCAGGGATGGTGGGATGGTGGCAAGACAGCGACCAGGAAGAGGGGGAAAACCCTACCCCAGAAGTTTGGGTTCACTTCTGGGACAGCCCAGCTGTCATTGCCGGTGGGGAGGACTGTCAGAGAGAACCCCGTTCTTGCCTCGCAAGCAGCGGCGGGACCGGGGCTCCCTCTCCAGCGATCTCCACTGCAGGTGCAAGACAGCCACCACAGCTGTCACCCCGGGCGGAGGAGATCGGCCTGAGGCTTGGCCGTGGTCTCACCTTGATCTCCTCCACCCGGGGGTGGCGGCCAGCACAGCTGTCACACGGGGTGGAGGAGATAGGATCAGCCATGGTCTCGTTTCTGCGTATGGAGGCAAGACTGCAGCTCGATCTCCACCGCCCCAGGTGGCGGCCGGGCAGCTGTCACCCCGGGCGGAGGAGATCGCCTGAGTCTCATGGGAAAGCTGAGTCCCCCCTTCTCCCCTCTGCATGCACGCAGAGGGGAGAAGGGGGGTCTGAAAGGGATCTTCCCTGCTCGGGTCATGACAGCACCTGGCGCTGCCATGACTCACATGGGGAAGATCCCTGTGAGTACCCCCTTCTCCCCACTTCCCCCCTCCCAGAGCCAGGACACAGTAGCTGCTCAGTGCTAGCTTCAGGAGGGGAGAAGATTTAAAAAGCCCGCCTCTCCTCCCACCTGATGGGGTGGGGGATGAGCGGCTTTTTAAATCCCCCCCAGCCCTTCCGGGCACCACCGGCATGGTCAAGCTGGCCAGGAGAGCGCTCCCTTGGCTGCGGGATCATTCTCCCAACAGGCTTGCCACCAGCTCCAGTGGCTCCCAGCTCCGGGAGGGCTCCCGTGGCTGCAGGGAAGGCTCTTCGAGGAGGCTTGTCACCAGCTCCGGTGGCGCCTGGCCCGGGCCCCGAAAAAGATGACACCCGAAAAACGGAACGGGCCCTTGGGGCCCGAAAAACAGTAATGAGCCAAAGCAGGCCCCAGGGCCTGAATAACAAGCAAGAAATGCCATTTTGGCATTTTGTGCCCATCTCTAGTGATGGCTAAATTTTACATTGCAGTTCATCTGTCATTAGAAGTAGGTATTTGTTCAGGGCTGATTATGTGTGATGATCACAGCAGAGTTTCCCTTACCTCCCAACATTTTCAAATTAACTTCCTTTGCTTTGTGGTTGATCCCCAGCACTGGAGCTGATTCTTTCTTTGCAATTCCAATTTCTCAGTCACAAAAGGCAGCTTAAATTGCAGCACTTGAACACTGGTGTGATTTCATCTCTAATGATGGATTATCTGTAATGTATAGCTTGATGCTGAAACAGTCTGTGGGATATTCATGTATGCAAATTTTCCATCGGCTTGTTCAGCCATAGATGAGCAGCCGGATCATAACCTGACTTTAATAAGAAGCTGCCTTGGGTCCTTTCAGGGAGAAAAGTGGGAAATAAATAAATAAATAAATAAATAAATAAATAAATAAATAAATAAATAAATAAATAAATTTTGGCAAAAATCGTCGTAGCACATCACATTTGATGGTCCTGTTGCAGCCCGATTAGATTCAAGGTCCTGGTTTTTTTACAAAACCAGAGATGTTACAAACATGATGGAACAGATGTTCTCTGACAGATCACCTATTGAAGTCCCTGCCTGCCTTCCGGATTTTCTCTTCCGGAAGGCAGGGTGACACAAGTTTTTTTAGTCCCGCCATCTGCTGCAGCCGTTTTGTTTTATTGTTTATTTCAGTTGTTGTTTTAATTTGTTGTCTGTACATTTATTGGCAAACCGCCCGCCAGGAAGACATAAATAAATAAATAAATAATGGGGAAAGGCACCACTGTTCAGCATAAAAAATCTTAACACCAGTGAGCACACACCATCTAAAAATTGCCCACAAAGGTTGTCAGGCAAGATGGAATGACTGCATTGTCAGTAGTAACAGCAGGAGTATTAAAAAAAAAATGAAAAGCAAAAACCCTGACAACATGGGCACCACGTGTATGGCAGAGGAGGTGTAGGGTTTCTCTTTTGTTTTTACTGGCCCTGCTTCAATGCTTTTTAAAGGTGGAGTGACATCCAGAAAGGCAACAGGTGGAGCTCACTCTACCTGGCGGTGAAGGGCATGGAGGAAGCAGACAACTGTTCAAAATCCGGGAGAGGAGCCAGTAAAACACTGGCAACCTGAGAGAGGGCTGTGAGAAGCTAGTGTACAGTCACTGGATTGCCCCACCCTCCTTTGTCTTTGTAGGCAAACTTTTCAGGCATTGATTCAGAAGCACAGGGCTGGCTTTTTGATTCCCCTATCCAATTCTTGGGTCTGAGAACAGAGTGAGCTTAATGTGGGGCACTAAAGAAGAGAAACCTGCCTGTTTGGATGCACCCATGTTTAAAGCAAGTGTTAATTTACTAAAGTGATGTATTGGGTGATTGTGTGAGTGTTTCTTGCAGGTACAGCCACTTGCGCGTTCTACATAGCACAGAGAGCTCATAGCTAGGGTAGGAAATGTACTCTCTAAAATTTTGAGGTAAAGGGTGGACTCCAATCCATAATCTGCCCTCCGCAATATACTCAAGATCAGATTTTTAACCCTAAAAGACTTACCTGACAACCCACCTTGGTGCCAAGTCAATGTTGACACCTATCAGACCTCAAAGGGAGAGCATTCTAGAATGAGATGTCATTGTGGTGTCACATGTGCCACCACATCATATATTGCTACCACTTGTGAAAGGCTGAGGAGGGTATCTCTCTGGCAAATCTCAGTGCATAGGCAGGTACATGCAGAGATACATACTGTACTTCTTCAGGTATCACGCTTCCAGGCAGTCTTGGCCTTAAATATTAAGTATCAGTGCATTGAATTCATAATAGATGCACATTCTCGGCCAGAATAAACAATCCTTTATCGTCAATAGAGATGGGCACGACCAGGAAAAATGACGCTTTGAGTTGTCGTGTGTCGGAGCCGGCCTGTTTCGGCTCGTTTCCGTTTGTCACAAAATTTTTCAAAAATTTGTCGTTTTGTTTGTTGTTTGTCGTTAGTACTGGTTTAGGGGGGTAGGGTAGCAGGCTCCTGGAAGCACCTCTCTGGGATGGATGCCTCCTCTGGCCCCCTACAAAGGGAAAAGGAAGGGTACATGACCGTGTAGCCATTGCATACCAAGTGGCACTGGAAGAGGCACCTCTCTTTTGGGTGCCTCTAGCTCACCAAGAAGGACAGCATACTGGCGTACAGGTTTGGAGTTTTTTGGAACTTTGGACTGTGAGCGAGGTGAGAGAAGAATGCCTCTGCTGGGTGCCCTCTGACTCACTAAGAAGGACAGTGTACTTGCGTGTAGTGCAATGCGAGTACAGATCTGGCTTAGGGTTGGGGTTAGGGCAAGGGCTAGGCTTAGGGCTATTACGGGTAAGGTTAGGGTGAGTTAGTGGGCTGCACCTCTGGGTGCCTCTGACCCACTAAGAAGGACAGTGTACTGGCGTATGGGTTAGGGTTAGGGTTAGGGTTAGGGCTAGGGTTAGGGTTATAGTGGGCTTTTTATGCCCGACTGGCACATCCCAGAAGTCTCAGTCAAAACCTGGCCAAGTGGCCATGCGATTGGTGGAATGGCTCCAAAAACTTGCATGGTCCCATCCCATGGCCAGCCCATCATTGCGCAGGTGTAAAAAAATAAAAATAAAAATAAAAATAAAAATAAAATCAATGGAGACGTTTTATTGCAAGAAAAACCCACTGCTGCTACTGTAAAAATTCAAGCATTTAAAATAGCTAATTTTCGCATGTTTCTGTGGTGCTTTGGTGGGTTTTTGGACCACGATTTCAAAAAAAATATTGCGGTCGCCATTTTGGATCCCCCCGCACCGCATGGCAAATGGAGATGATGAGACTGATGCCCCCCCAGCCTGGTAACAGGTCCAGCAGCCCAGGACAGGAGAGGGGGGGAGGCCGGGGACCCCCCCCAGAAACCACCCCTCTGGTAGGTGCCCTCAGACAGGCATATTTTCGCCTGCTTTTTTGGCTGGAAATCGGGATTTTTTTTATTTTTAAAACTTTTTTTCTGTGCCGCTTGGCATCGCACGATTGCCGCGCGAGGCCATGAGCGACAACGACAAATCAGACCCAATTTATCATTTATCGGTTCGAGTTCGAGTTCTGACGGCTTAATTGTCGTTTCCGTTTCCGTTGCGTAACGGAAACGAGGAACGAAAACGGAAACGAGAATTTCGCCAAGTCGTGCCCATATCTAATCGTCAATATCACATGGTTTTTGTAAGGTGTTCCTGCCTTCTGTCCACCTGCTGCCATGTCACATAGGCTACATTCTCTGTGCTGTCTTCAAGGACAGCCCCATGTAAACCACATTGCAGTTGTCTAACAAAGAAGTCACCACCAGTCCATGAAATTGCTATGCAGTTTTGGACTTTTAAGTTCTTCACATTGAGGCAAGCCCAATGAAATGGTGTTTGATCCACAAATGCTTGCATTCTGTATGATGATTTTTAATGGTCTATGAAGGTCTCGCCTACTCTTGCATTTGTATTTTACTAAAGTTAGGTGGGACTCATCTTCTAGCATCATATCTTTTAGCCTTCTGTTACTGTCCATGGAGTTTTATTGGCAGAGATATCGTGGTGCTGGAGGAGACTCTTGAGAATCCCTGGACTGCAAGGAGATCAAATCTATCCATCCTGAAAGAAATCAACCCTGGATGTTCACTGGAAGGGCAGCTTTTGAAACTGAGGCTCCAATAGTTTGGCCACCTCATGAGGAGAGAGGACTCCTTGGAAAAGTCCCTGATGTTGAGAAAGATGGAAGGCAAAAGGAAGAGGGGATGGCAGAGAATGAGATGATTGGACAGCATCATCAATGCAACCAACATGGACTTGACCAATCTCTGGGAGGCAGTGGAAGACAGGAGGGCCTGGCGTGCTCTGGCCTATGGAGTCATGGAGAGTCCAACATGACTTAACAACTGAACAACAACAACAACAAACTTAGGTGATTAATACCAGGTCCAATGGGTCTAATGAACTAAATTCCGTTTGTGAAAGCATGTGTAGTTGTAGCTAAAATCATAACAACCTTGCATGCTGCAGACCTATTGCCAGTTTTCCTAGAAATGTTTAGCTGAACTGTGTGGTGGCTACTCATGTGCTGTGCAGAAAGCAGCAGAATGAGGTCAAGAAATAGTCTTCTCTCTCCAAGTGATATAGCAACCACCACTGGCTTTTCACTGAGTGGACAGCCCTTAATGCTACTTTAGAGTGCCATCTAGTGAAAAGGGAGGCAGCTGCATTAGATCAGGAAATAACGGGGTGCCCCAGAAAATGGCAGGAAAACTGTTTAAAAAGAGACGTCTCAGAAACAGGGCAATCTGAGTTTTACAGTAGAAGAATAAATCATAATAATAGAATAAGAATCCCAGATCAGAAAGATTCGGTTCCTAGGGAAATCCTCTAGAATCCTATAAGCAGTAGCTTCTGCCATTTGTATATCATTTTGAGTGGCTATTAGAGATGGGCACGACTCAAAAAAATGGTGTTTCGTTTGTCATTTGTCGTTTAGGGGCTCCATTTCGGTTCGTTTTTGTTTTTCGTGAATTTTTGCAAAAAAAAATCATTTTTGTTTCGTTACGTAACGAAATGAAAAAATGAAAACAAAAACAAAAAATTGCTGTTTCATTAGCATTCATTACAGTTCAATGTATTTGCCACAACGAAAACGAAACGCACGACAAAATTTCTGTTGTTTCGGTTCGTTTTGTTTCATTTTGGAGACAAAATTTGTTTTTTGTTTCATTACGTAATGAAGCGAAAAAAACGAAAATGAAAATGAAAAATTGCTCGTTTCGTGCCCATCTCTAGTGGCTATCTTAAGAGGATGGGGTAGATGTGAGGGAGGAAGAGAGACAGAGTTTTGAAGGGTTAATTTTGTGGACTCTGACTGTCAGAATTTCCCTTGGCAAGTAGCCATGGTGGCCAGGGGGGTTCTAGAACTTTTAATCCAAAAAAGAACTCCAAGCACTCAGGGTGTTCATGCTGAATTTCACCCACTGACTAGTACTAGCTAGCCATTTGCTGGGCTGCAGATTTTTCTTCACAGCTAAGCAACTGCTAGTCATTAGTCAGGGCTTTTTCAGCATGTGGTCATCCAGATGTTGCTGGACTTCACCATATTTTCTGCCAAGGAATGCTGATTGGACCTTAAGTCCAATTTTTACCTGGAAGACTGCCGTTTCTCCACTCCTGCTATAAAAAGCCTCTAATGCAGGGGTTCCCAACATGGGGTCTCCAAATGTTCTCAGGTGAAAACTCTCAGAAATCCTTCCCCACCCAGCTGGTGGTGAAGGCTTCTGGGAGTTGTGATCCAAGAATAATTTGGGGACCCAAAGTTGGGAACCACTACTCTAACGGGTTGTTCTTGTGTATTTCAGAGACTGCCTTTTCTGCTTTGTACTACCATGGCCACAATATGGATGGAGACTGCCCCCTTAACTGCAGTAGCTCTGGGCTAAATTTGATTAGTAAGATCATGTAGAAAGGTGTCCCAATAGGCTGCATCTCGATTGTAGAGTTCATTTTCCTCAAATGTCCATCAAAGTATAACCTTGAATCTCATTTTGAAGAAATATTAAACTCTTCCCTTCAGCTAGTCTTGAATAGGCTACAGCAGATGTGTGATCATCAAAATGGTGTTTCATTTTTTATTTTTTATTATTGCCACAAATCATAAGATGTTAACAGAAGTAGGACGTTAAAAATTAAATGATTTTACATGTAGTAAATTCAATGAATTAAAAGAATCATTATGTTCACTTTAGTATGCCAAAGAAAAGTAGAAATAGTTGTCAGCTATTATTATGAATTCCACCCCTTTATTATTATTATTATTATTATTATTATTATTATTATTATTATTATTATTATTATTATTATTATTATTATTATTATTATTATTCCTTTGCATGTTATTGGGCCAAATAAACTCAATTTAGTCATTGTTTTGTGAGAGTGTGTATGACACTCCTTCTACTGTCCAAATATGAGACTAGTTTAAAAACCTGTGGCTTTTTTATGAACGCAAAAGGCAAATGGTGTAGCATTCAGACAGTTCCCACTGCCATTCAGTGAGTGGAGCTTGCACCCACTGGCTTGGCACACAACCAGGAGTCCCAGTGGGGACTTGTTAAATGCCAGCTGGAAGGCATTGAAATATACTATATATGTATTTTCCCGAGCTGCTGAATAGCTCAGTGATTTGAATATTGGTCTGTAGAACCAGAGGTTGGGAGTTCACTTCCTCATGTGCCTCTTTGACAGGGGATGGACTCCACAATCCTCTGGGTCCCTTACAGCTCTGCAGTTCCTCCTCCTCATCATCATCATCATCATCTTCTTCTTCTTCTTCTTCTTCTTCTTCTTCTTCTTCTTCTTCTTCTTCTTGTTGATTATTATTATTATTATTATTATTATTATTATTATTATTATTATTATTATTATTATTATTATTATTATTACAGTAAAACTTTGGTTTATCATCATAATTAGTTCCAGAAACATGTTTGTAAACCAAAATACTCTTAGATCAAAGCAAATCCCCCCATAAGAAATAATAGAAACTCAGATGATTCTTTCTGGGGGCCCATTGACCACATACTATACATGCAAAATGACAAAACTCATCAAAGAAGTTGGCTAGAAGTCCACATCCATACCATGGCTTAGGTACCTCACTTCGGAATCTGCTCTGCTTGGGTCTAACAACTCAATTTTACTCTGTGTTTTTAATGTGACAATAATAAAGAAAAGTTTATAGCCCTATGCACACTTAACTAGCTGCCACATGATTGAAAATGGTTTGAAATAATAAGAAAGGATGTTGAAAACAAATTAAACAAAAATAAAAATAAACCCCTAATCTGCACTCCCCTTTTAAAACACTCCTGGATGGTGCAAGGGAGACCTCTGTTTCTCTCCCCTCCCTCTGCTTTGGCAGCTGCCTGAGATGGAACGTTTCAGACATTCACTCACAATCCAGCAGGGGGAGGGAGGGAGATAGAGCCATCATTGGCTCACATGTGAATTGTGATCATGTGACTTGCTCTAGTGCTTGTATATCAAAACATTGCTCGTTGATCAAAGCAAAATTTATGAGAAATGTTTGCTTGTTTTGTAAAACCCTCAAACCAAATTACTCTTACACTGAGGTTTTATTGGATGGTGATGATGATGTTGATGGTGATGATGTGATGGTGATGATGGAAACACTAACTGGCATTATATAACAGACATAAGTTTTAACCCTCTTCTCTTCCTAATAATGCTTTTTTGGTAGCTCTGATGGTATTATTTTTCAGATGTTCAACTGCTTATATACTGTGTGATTATTGTTCTTACAGCCCCAATTACTAATAGGAAACACTGTAATGTGTTTCACCCACAAGTGAGATGTTTCAATTGCCAGATCTCTATACTTCATTACTTGTTCCAATTCTTTATTTTCAACTCTGACATCCACTGGAATT
This sequence comes from Phrynocephalus forsythii, assembly GCA_029282475.1. Lineage (NCBI taxonomy): Eukaryota > Metazoa > Chordata > Lepidosauria > Squamata > Agamidae > Phrynocephalus > Phrynocephalus forsythii. Next base: position 158,469,311 of record JAPFRF010000002.1, on the reverse strand, counting down.
GCAGTGACAATGATTCAGACTTTCCCCCCATTCTATTACTACTATTTCTGGTGTGTTATGTTCAAGGTGTTTATCAGTTTGGATCCAGAAATTCCACAAGATCTTTGTTATTTTCTAACACCTTCTCATGGGTTTTTGGATGCTGGTAAGATATATTTTTGCATCATGACTGGTGCACTAGTTTTGCCACTGTATCATGTCTAATTTTGTAATCTGTTGTGCAATCTTTGGGCATTCACAGATGAGGTGTGACACGGTTTCTTTTTTTTTTTCTTGGCAGAGTCAAAATTTGCTGTTGCCACTAATTACTTGAATCTTCGCTTTTATCACATTGGTTTGGATTGCTTGTTCTTGGGCAAAAAAATAATAAAAAAAGTAAATCAAGTCTTCTGTTTCTTTCTTAATGGTATGCAATTTTAGCCATGACCATGTTGAATTATTGTCATGTTGTTGTCCACATAGTGGTTTTTATTCCAACTGTGTTTTTTTGTTCCTTATATTGAACTGTTGTCTCTGTTGTTTTCAAAATATTCTCTGTTTTAAAGCAGTTTTTCTGTACTTGTATTAATATAATCATTTAGACTTCTTTTTTCCTTCTCTATTACCTGTTGTATTTGCAATGATCCACACACACACACAAGTATTTTGTGGTAAATATAATCTGTCCATGCCGTGTATGGTACATGTTCATTAGTTTCCTTGTTTTTTGATCCAGTTCTAATTAATTTTGGGTCCAATCTGTTAATCCAGCTGAGTATCTAATTACTGAGAGTGCCCTTATATTTATGGCATTGATTATATTTTTGATTTTAAGATTTTCCACAGGCTTTTGATGCATTCTGTTTCTATCAGTTCTTATACTTTTGTATGCATGTTGTTATCTACTTCTAGTATTCTAAGGTATTTATAATTTTCATCACTTGGTAGTAATTTTATAACATCACCATTTTGTAATTCTGTTTCACCTATTTTTTGTTGTCACATTGTATAGACAGGGGTGCACATTTGTCAATTCTAAATTTCATTTGAACATCACTAAATATTTGCACTGTGCTTAACAGTGATTCTATCTTGGTGGAACTTTTTGCCTATAGTTTTAGGTTATCCATCTGTAACAGATGATTGATTCTTCCTTCTTCTTGTAATTATCTTCTTTGTAAGATCTCAGCTGCTAAGCATAATGCAGGAGTATAAACTATATATGAGTGGTCTATTGAATAACAATCTCCAGTGTGGCATACTCATCAAGGTTTTATACCCTCTTGGTACCTTACTGAAACTCATGCCTATTCCTGTTCCCTTTAAATTAATTGTATTTTAATCTAGGGAGGATATTGTTATTTGAACATAAAATGATAATCCAGCAAAGAAATGGAGACAGCAAGATCAAGAACCTAAGTTTAGAAAAGGCCACAAGAGAAAGAATTCTACTCCAGTTTTATTGACCTTAGAGACACTTCTATTCCTATCCTTATAGTTTATATAGAAGTGAGTCACCTCCTACAGATTGTGAGGCAATGTATTGGAATTTGTTTATGTCATTAATATTACCACATAAGTGACATTTCAACCAGCCCTTCATATGTGACCTTTAAGCCAGAGAAGCAGAGAGAAACAATGCAGGGCTGGCTTAAAATGTCCATATTTTTAAGTAAAATATTGTACTGTTGGGGAAAAGCTGCCTTCGTCCTGCAAATGAAGCAGTATGTATGAAAAGCCAGGTAGGGGGATTTCCTGACAGGGCCGTCTGTGCTCACTTATGCCCTAGTGGTACCTGAATGGATTAATGCAGGGATGTTAGAGTCCAACTCTTTGGTACCAAGTGCCAAGCCCCTAAAACAACATTTTTCCTCCTAAAAAGGGAGGGGCGGGTGCGTTCTGAGTCATGAGTTGAGTATGAGTCATTGGAAGAAAAAAAAAACCCAAAAACAAATCCAAGACAAGATACTAATCCAACTTTACGGAAAACCCAGTGACTTAAAGTCCCCATTGTTGGATTCATGAGCTCTATTTGGCCTTACACTTGAGACTGTATACAATGTTAAAAGAATGGTGGGGACAGAGGTGCAGAACATACCCCTTGCCCTGGGAAACCCTTCTTAACAGGAAGTCATTGATGCCTTTACATGAGCAATGCAGCCGTCCAAAGCAATATCCCCAGTGTGAATTTGGCTGAGTCGGCCACCAATGATAAGGCCCCTAAGCAAGTGAGCATGGTCAGCTTATTGAGTTGAACATCTGGACTGTATTTCTTTCAGACCTTCATGTTGGTCATGCATCCTGCACCTCTCCCCCTCCCACCTTTTATTGTGGTAAGCCAATTCATGTCTAATTGCCTGAATAAGACCAATGAATATCTGGATTCACCTCTATATTTTTAAAGTTCATTTTTCCAAAGTATCCTAGAGATGTTCTGTTCCAATGTGGACTTGAAAGCTGTGAGGTTGTTGTTGTTAAGAAACAAGAGCCACACAGTTGAGGGGTGCTGACTCCTCAGTAAGTTCCCGATGCAACTACACTGTGTAGAAAGCAGATAAAAGTGATGTCAGCCCAACAGGAGCTAAATTAGACCACTCCTGCCAGCTCAACAACAACAACAACAACAACAAACAACAACAACAACAACAACCCTCTGCTCAAAAGAGACAATTCCACAACAGGCTTCCTCACACTGAGCTTCATGTTATGTAGTTGTCAGGTTTCAATATGAATACATTTGTGCCCCATCTGATGTAAATTGTGGGCCAAACAGCCAGTGTAGTCACCCTCTCAGATTGGTACCAGAAGCAATTTTGAGGGGTTCAAGGGGTCTGTGGTGGAGAGGAAAACAAGAAGAGTTCCTGTTGTGGAAGCAAGTGTCCACTCACATCGCATACGATTCAGTGATTGAGTCCCTTCTCTCCTACTTCTGAACTAATCTTCAATTGCGTTTTTAAAACATTGCTCCCAAAATGTCTGTGAAGATTCGCAGTCATCCAGGTGAGGTTGTCTGGAAGGTGAATCATGGCCACTGGACTTCTTTTCTTTTGAGATCAAAACGTTTTGCTACTTGTTTCACTATTCAGTCCATTGTCCATCTAATGAGCCTATTCAGAGCAGGGTGAGGTGAAATCAAGTTGAACTATACATTGGAGGTCTTGCCACTAACTCCTTAGATTGACGAAGCTGTTTGGATGAGCAGTGAAACATTTTGATCTCAGAAGAAAAGAAGTCCAGTTGCCATGACTCATCTTCCAGATGCTCCCAAAATATTCTTTAAAAGTTGAAATCTATTTTGTCTCAACCTGCATATCTTAAAATCGCTTTATTCTAAAAGACATATATTTTATATTTATACAGTGGTACAACAAATTCGGTATAACAAATTTAAAACCAATTGTAAAACAAATTTAATCCATTCTACAGGTCAATTTGTTTTAAGAAAATTTTGTCTTGTGAAACATGGTTTCCCATAGATATGCACTGAAAATGGATTAATCTGTTCTGAAGGCTATGGGTCGCTTCATTTTATGAAAATTTTGTCTTATGAAAAGCGAGTTCCCATAGGAATGCATTGAGAACAGATTAATCCATTCCAGAGCGTAGAATAAAGAAAACAATAAGTGTTCCATCCCCCCGGGTACATGCGGAATGGTTTTTCGTCTTGCGAAGCATCCCATAGGGAATTTTTTTGTCATGCAAAGCATGCCTATTCCTAGAAATTTTTTTCTTCCTGTAATTTTTTTTTGTCTTACAAGGCATTTGTTTTCAGAGGTACTACTGTATATTTTATTCTAAAAGACATATCTTTTATATGAAAACAATCAGAGAACTGTGAACTCTGAAAGATAACTATTCATGCTGATTAGATGAAATGGGCGTAACAGATTGGTCCAGTTGTGCTTCTCAGTGTAAACCAAATGAAATCTCACAGTATCTTTATGCTCAAATCCAGCAACTTTCAGGAGCCTAGGAAATCCCATGTATAATGCTTTAAAGAACATTTAATTTTCTCACACCTTTTTTGCAGAGATGCTCACACAAGTGACAGATGCTTCTTTCTCATTGCAATTGTTTTCCTCATCTAGGTACCTTGCATTTAGTATGATTTGATTTGTGATTGGTCGCTGGAAGGTAAAAATGGGCTTCATTTGTAGGTTTGATCACCAAGATATGTGCCTAAGGAAATCGCGTTGTGGGGATGGAATCAAACTAATCATGGGGAATGTGCATTCCCCTTAACAATTGGCTGGACTGAATTGCCCAGGGCCTAATATTCAAGTAGGCAATGCATGATATGAATCATATCAAGGTCCCCTTGATATGTGTTTTGCATTGCATTTCCAATCATCCATGACCATTGCTTACACAGGATAGGTGTGGGAGTTGCCATCCAGCTTTTGGAAGACAGTTTGATTACACTTATGCTAACCAATATTGACTGACCCAATGTAATTCAAAGCTCCATGGCTGAGTGGAAAATGGGAATCCTTACCTCACACTGGAACCACTGCTGTAGTAAGTTTGAACACTGCTAAAATCTAGGGTTCTCATGAACAAACATCTGACTTTGAACCCATTCTTAGTTCAGCAAATTTCATGACATAGTACTTGACCAAGGCCATTTCCAATATAAATCTTCCCCACCCATCCCTGGTAAGTTTTACCTTAAATTCCTTCTCAAGAGACAACATTGTCAATGGAAAAAATGTATGAAAAACAACAACAAGGCTCCATCAAGCTGACCAAGATGTTGTGCTCGCAGAGACGACTCTGAGGCATGGCTTACAGCCACCATCTGCTATAAGTAGGGAAGCCATCAGAAAGGAATAGTTCTCATCTGTGCTTGGGTTAATCACCGAGAGAGGCAAGGCTCCGTATTTCATTAACATTCTGCTCAAGTAATCCACCCACTGTGATGTGCTAGAGCTGTTACCATAATTATCTGCCTTCACATACCTTATCACCACAAGCGCACCTTCAAGGAGCAACCTTACCGAGTCAGCTCTTGCTCTTTGTTATAATTAGAGCTTGGGAAATATTGCAGAAAGCACCTTGTTGCATAGTCACAGAGCCCTTTTTAATTAGTTTGCAATTGTGTGCAGGCTGCTTTAGAGTCTTGCTTTCGACGAATCCTCTCTTCACTCTTGGGACGTTTTCCCCAAGATGGGGTGTTTTGAAAGACTTCTTCCTGGGAAGAAGATCTCAAAAAGTCACCGAGGTGTATCCTTTCACAACAAACTTGCTATACAGGGAGACGTTTGCCAAGCAGGTATTGTGGGTGATTTTTTTTAAAAAAGATTTTGACTCTGCACTCAACCTCTTGTGACCTTTGGGGTGCTGTCCTGATCTTCTGGTGCCACAAGCTATATGGAGTTGTGGCCAAACCACAGTCTAGTCCTAACCACTGGAAACATCTCTTGTACAAGGCATCAAAGAGATCCTGTTTATGTCAGATAATTAACGATGCCCAGGGCCTAATATTCAAACAGGTTCATCCAAGCCGCAGCTCTGGAATTCTGTCTCCTGGTAAGTAGCACGTGGGGCGTGGCGTTGTGAACCTTGCTAGTAAAACCAGTAGAAAGTACATTCTTTTTCTTCTTGTAGGCCTTTCAGTATGTCTTTCTTCAGGGTGGAGACAACCAATTGTACTTAGGGAATGACTCAATTTGTAACAATGGCGGCCAATGGATATGCAAAGTGGATTCCTCCCCCAAAAAAATTAGCATTGTCTGTGCAGTTCCAACATATGACGGAGATATTATAGCTCTCAGGAAAATTCTAGAGTGGCAAAATAGCTTGGATATTTCATGTCCATTGATTAACTTATAAGGGTTCAGGCAGTTTCTGCTTCTGGTTCTTCCACAATGGTGGTTCACACCTTGTGATCCCAAAATATCCTTGAACTAAAACTCCCAGAAATTAGTCCATGAACATCTGGGAACCCAAGGTCGGGAAGCACTTTTCTAGAATTCTTCCCTGATATTTTGACCAGAGCTGAGAAGAGATTTCAAAATCATTTCCCTCTCTCCCTGTCTCATGACAGGGCAACCTTCTGCTCAGAGCAAAACTTTATGGTATATTAAATATATGGTACATACTGTACTTGGTTTAGCATGCTTTCTGCAGGCACACTATATATTTGAACAAGTGTAGCTTACTGTTATGTGGGAGCACAATGATACAGTATTCATGTTTGCTGCTGTATGTATGCAACTGTTTAGCTCTATATTGGGAACACTGCTGCCAAAGCTCAGTGCTTAGAAAAGTTGCTTTTTAATTAATGTATTTATTTCATATCATCAGGGTCCCTACATAGGATGGGGGATGGGTGGGGTGGGAATTCTAAGGATAAAAGCAGGAAAGTTCAAGTGGTATATTTACAATATTTTTCTATATATTAATACACAGACTATATTTTAATTTCCCAATAGTGTTGGAGTCTCTTTTTTTAGCTATTTAGTTCTTTTTCATAAAAGGTATATAGTGGTTTCCAGCAGTCTCTTGCCTTCTGTAACTCTGTGTCCTTTATCAGTTCTGATGTTATGTCCATTTCAGCTGCTTCGAAGAATTTTTCCAAAAGTTCTTGTCTGGTTCGTGTTTCTACAACTTTCCAATATTTGGCGTATAAAATTCTTGCTATTGTGACAGTATACAGTAACAAATGCTTTATCTTAACATCCAATAGAAATATTTCCAGTTTAAATGGAACTGTATAGCACAGCATTTTTTGTAAGATCTCATATACCATTTTCCAATATCTCTTTGCTACATCACAAGTCCACCACATATGATAAAAAGACCCTTCTTTGTTGTTACATTTCCAGCATTTATCTGAGGTATTTCCATATATTTTTGCTAATTTTTGTGGTGTCATGTACCATCGATAAAACATCTTATATATTTTTTCTTTTAAATTTATTGCCTTAGTAAATTTTGCATTACACTCCCATAACTGGATCCATTGTGCTAATTCAATATTATGTCCTAGATTTTGTGCCCATAGTATCATAAAATCTTTCACAATTTCATCCTGCATTTTCAACTCTAACATGAATTTATAAATTTTCTGAATCAACTTTCCCTCTGTTCCCAAGAGTAGTTTATCCAATTCAGTTCTCTGTATTAGACATGGGCACGACTAGGCGAAATTCTCGTTTCCGTTTTCGGTTCTCGTTATCGTTACGTAACGAGTAAGGGTAACAAGAATTACTCCGCTCCAACTCGAACTCGAACCGAAAAAGAAAAATTGGGTCTGATTTTTCGTTGTTGTTCATGGCATCGCGGCGATCGCGCGATGCCAAGCAGCACAGAAAAAAAGTTTTTTTAAAAAAACCTGATTCCCGGCCATAAAAGCAGGTGAAAATATGCCTGCCTCAGTGAAGGCACCTACCGAGGGGTGGTTTCTGGGGGGTCCCCGGCCTCCCCCCCTCCTGTCCTGGGCTGCTGGTACCAGGCTGGGGGGGCCATCCTTGTTGTCTCCATTTGCCATGCGGTAGGGGGGATCCAAAATGGCGACCGCAATATTTATTTTTAAATCGTGGTCCAAAAGCACCACAGAAACATTTGAAAATTAGGTATTTTAAATGCCTGATTTTTTATAGTAGCAGCAGTGGGTTTTTCTTGCAATAAAACGTCTCCATTGATTTTATTTTATTTTATTTTTATTTTTATTTTTTTACACCTGCGCATGCGCAATGATGGGCTGGCCATGGGATGGGACCATGCAAATTTTTGGACCCATCCCACCAATCGCATGGCCAGGTTTTGACTGAGACTTCTGGGTGTGCCAGAGAGGGCATTAAAAGCCCACAAACCCAGTTGTTATATACTACAAAAAATAAACCTAAGGAGGATATAGAAAGGTATATCACTAAGAATTTAAAGAGGGTCTTGGAACAGGAAGATATGCTGGAAATGGAAAAGCCTATTACAGATCAAGAGATAAGCGAGGTAATAGACAAATTAAAGAATAATTAAACGCCCGGAGTGGACGCTCTGGGACCTGAATTTTACAAACTTTTTAAAGCAGTATTAATACCTAAATTAAAGAAGCTATATAATGAAATTTTGGATGGAGAACAAATTCCGAGATCTTGGACCCATTCTTTAACTATTTTAATTCCAAAACCTAATAAAAATTTAATGGATATTGGGTCATACAGACCAATATCCTTATTAAATCAAGATGCTAAGATTTTCACAGCAATTTTGGCTAAAAGAATGAATAAATTTATAGCTAAATATATTAAAGAGGATCAATGTGGTTTTATCAAAGGTAGACAAATGGCAAATATTATTAGAAGGAATTTGAATGTTCTTTATGAAATGAGTAAGAGTACTACTAAAGCTGGGATGTTATCTCTAGATCTTTATAAAGCTTTTGATTGTGTTCAATGGCCCACATTAAAAATATTGTTAAAAAAATGGGATTTGGGAAATCCTTTTTGGGAGTAATAAATCAACTATATTCAACGGGCACTTCCTCAATAATAGTTAATGATGGATTGACTGAACAAATCACCCTAGGCCGAGGAACTAGACAAGGATGTCCTCTTTCTCCAGTCCTTTTTGTATTGTTATAGAGCTCCTGGCAAATGCCATAAGGGACGACAAATTTATTAAAGGTATAGGGAAAGATGGGGCAACTAAATTAGTTTATTCATGGACGATGCTCTTTTGACTATTGTAAACCCAATAGAGAATATTCAAAGAGTAAAAACTCATTTAGAAGAATTTGGAGAAATAACAGGATTATGTGTAAACTGGCAAAAATCAGAGAGTTTATTCTTCAATTATGGAAAACATGACTTAAAGACGATTGAAAAATCTGGACTTAAACCGGGAAAAAGCATTAAATATCTAGGATTAGAACTCCATAAAGAATTTACTAAAACTAAAGAAAGAAATATTTCAAATTAGAAGAGGAGATGAAAAACAAATTATTATCCTACTCTAAACTAAAATTATCGTGGTTTGGCAGAATTGCATTGATAAAAATGAAAATACTTCCAAAAATTAACTTTATTTTTAAAATGTTACCGGTTCAGTTTTTAGAAAAGGAAATTAAAACTCTCCAAGACATGATAAATAGGTATTGTAATGCAGGGAAAAAATCAAGAATAAATAAAAGTCTATGGTATAGATCTCAGAAAGAAGGAGGAATAGGTATACCCAATATAAAAATTATTATATAGCCAATCAACTTAGTTCTTTGGGGAAATTCTTTTAAACCACAGAAGTTAATATGGTGGGAGCAAGAGTCTTTGGATATAAAGGGGGAAATAAACACATTTTTATTCACGGAAGTTAAAAACAAAGTAAAGATTGACAACCCCCTATTGAATAGTTTAATTGCTACATGGAGAACATATAGGAAAATCTTGTCTCCGAAGGGATCCCCACTGGCTTTAGTTACTGACTTGGAAAGCTTTCCAGACAACTTGAAGCATTATTTGGAGTTATTTAAAATTAAGAAAATAGCTAGACTAAAGGATTGGATGCTCAAGATTAAAACAATTCAGGATATAAAAATATTTTGCAACCCAGTGATTTAACATGGTTAAATTATATTCAACTAGGAAAATGGATAAAGGACTGGGGAAAGAGAAATAATCAAATCAGAGAATGCACAAAATTTGAACATTTCCTACTATCGCTTGAGTCTGAACAGGAAAATTCAGAGAAAGGAATAACACGTAAAATATATAAAATACTAGGGGAATTATCAGAAATGAAGGAGTTAAACACCTTGAGAGAAGTTTGGAACCAAGACCTTAATGTACAGATAGAGAAAGAAGACTGGAAAAAAATTTGGAATATGAGAATTTTGAGATCATTGTCAGTCAGGATAAAAGAAAACTACTTCAAATTGGTTTCCAGATGGTATTTAACCCCAGTAAGACTAAATAGAATGAATCCTGCTTACTCTAAGATATGTTGGAAATGTGTAAAAGAGCTTGGTACTTACTTGCATCTTTGGTGGGAATGTGAAATAGTCCAAAGGTTCTGGAAAAAGTGTTTTTAGAGCTAAGTAATATGATTAAGATGGATATAGATTGTAATCCAGAGATAGCATTATTATCATTGTTAACAAGTAAAGATTATGTTGTTACAACAAAGGAACTAATAGCAAATTTTATGACAGCTGCTAGATTAATTATAGCAAAAAATTGGAAGTCAAAACTAGAATTCAAGATGGAAGACTGGTATAATGAACTTTGGGATATAGCTATAAACGATAAACTGTCCTGCAGTTTAAAGGTTAAACGAGGAGAAATGAAAAAAGACATTTTCTACGATATCTGGGGTAAATTTTTAGATTATGTACTAGTCGAAGGAAAAGGGAAAGAGTCCACGAATATCTCACAACAATTCTGGAGAAGAGAACTTTAAGAAGACTACTAGAAGAATAGAAGATGGAGCAACGAATAAGAATGTATGGATGGCCCCGTGGGATGGGGGTGCACTTATATTGTTTGTTGTAGTTTTTTTTTACTTTCATTTTTTATGTCGTTGTATGTAGTTTAAAATTTAATAAAAAAAACATTTAAAAAAAAACCCTAACCCTAACCCTAACCCTAACCCAACCCTAACCCATATGCCAGTACGCTGTCCTTCTTAGTGGGTCAGAGGCACCCAGAGGTGCAGCCCACTAACCCACCCTAACCTTAACCATAACCCTAAGCCTAGCCCTTACCCCAACCCCAACCCTAACCCAGATCCATACGCAAGCACGCTTTCCTTCTTAGTGGGTCCCAGGCACCCAGAGAGGTGCCTCCCACAGCCCACTATCCCCTACCCCTATCCCATTCCCTAACCTGTACGTCAGTACGCTAGTGTGCTCCCCTTCTTAGTGAGTCAAAGTGAGGCCCCAAGAGAGGTGCCTCGCAGAGCCCACTATCCCCTATATCCCATTCCCTAACCTGTATGGCAGTACACTACCATTCTTCCCTTCTTACTGAGTCAGAGGCACCCAGAGAGGTGCCTCTGCCACCCCACCCTAACATAATGTAATGTAAATGTATGGTACGCGGCGGCTCCGCGAAACACTTCCCTTGCTTGCCTTCTTAGTGGGTCAGACGTCAGAGAAGCACCCAGAGAGGTGCCTCCCAGAGCCCACTTACCCCAACCCCAACCCCAACCCAAACGACAAACGGAAATGACAAGTTTTAGAAAATTTCCTCGACAAACTGAAACGAGCCGAAACGGACCTGTCCCGACAATCGAAAACTCGAAACGTCATTTTTCCTGGTCGTGCCCATCTCTACTCTGTATATAAAAACCCTCTTTCTTATCTTTAACAAACCTCGAGGTGAAAAGTTGCTTTTGTCTGTGACAATTCCCGCAACACCCTAGTACAAATGGTCATGTTCTGGTGACCCTACTACATTTCCCACTGCCACTGAAATTTCAGCTCAGGAAGTTTTTTCTCAGTATGTTGGAAATAAGAGTGTCAGATGTTTACCAAGGCATGTTCTATTTTAACATGTGAGGATTAGGGAGGGGCGTATTTTCCCTTAATTGAACCTTGGAGGGGCATATCACCTCTCTGACACAGTTGTTTGCAACATAATGGGGGGGGGACTCATTTATTTAAAATATTTTACCTCACCTTTCTCTTTGGGAAGGACCCAAGGTGGCTTACATCATAGAAGGACAATATACAACACTGGAGACAAGGAGAGAACTTGTCAGATGTATCTGTGAAAGTGGGGGAGACAAGGCAGAAAAACCTTTCCTGAAGTGGCTTATACTGAGAGATATGGTCTTTGAGGTACTTTGGACCCAGGCCATTTAGGGCTTTGTAGGTTAAAATGCATAAAAGCTATAAGGTACAAATCTATAATGTGGAGCCTAATTGTTTACTGTAGTTATTAAGCTCTTTAACAATGTCATTATTTCTGCAGCAAAACTTCCAGAGCAACTACTGTAGCTGAAATATGCAGGAAAGCCAGTGTTGTCTTAGGTTATTCAGGATGCTCAAAAACAACCAGCAAGTAATATTGCAAGATTAATGCAAAAATCAGTCGCCTTAAAATGTGGTCCTGCTTCTGAAAAGGAAACCTCATCCCTTGGAACAATGACATATTTACTAATACTTAAAAGGAAGAGGTGTGAATATGTGTCAGGAAGAGGACTGGCAAGCAGAACAAGGAAGTACCATACTTCTCATCGTAACACTTATTAAGGCCAGGTCTTGATGTACTGTAAAACATGGAAGCATTTCTTCCTCTTAGAAATCTGAACTTCTTGGATTATTTGTAATGACATAATGCAGACTCGATTGGCCAGTTCCTTAAAAGAGTCACAAAGGATCATTCAAAGAAAAGGGGGAAAAAAGGGGGGGGGAGATCCTTGTGACTCTTTGGTTTGCTGCCTCTCCAAAAGGGAAAAACGGCGTGAAAGATGTGTCTTAAATATAGAAACATGTCCCATGACCTTGGCTTGACCCAATGCCACATAGAGTTGAATATTTGTTGCTGGAAATACAGTGCATTCAAATGCATAGTGGAGGATGTTGACGATGTGCCGGATAGACTGTGAAATGCACACTGCAGTTTATAATAAGATTGTGTAAGCTGCTTATTGTTTGTGAAACACTATGCGCATTATCTTTTGTTCAATTCCGATGGTTTTTCTTTCTGGGTAGGTATTAGGAAGTCTCGGTTTAATAAATTATCAGCTTTCAGTTCTACCAATGACAGTTCATTTGGGCACTTACTTATGTTGCACAAACGGTGGAAGAATAGAGAATTTGCCAAGGTGATAGAAACAGGAAGATCATATTATACCATAGGAGGATACTTCGAAGCACATAGCTATTTTTCATGCTACCTTTTTTAGGGCAATGACTTAAAGCAATTGCTTCAATTATGCTTTTATTTTTGAAAACAGAACAGGGAGACCCCCAAAAAATGTTCATTTTTCACTACTATAACTAAGGATTTAATGACTGGCTAATTTTAATAAGCAACATATGTTTTAATGGATCCTCAAATGGCTGTCAAAAGTTATATTTCAGTATTACTTAGAGAGGGACACAAATGAAAAATGACACACTGTTTCGTCGTGTCGTGTGGTTATGAAAAAATTTCATAATGTAACAAAATGGAGACAGCATTATATTACGAAACAAAATGAAACACCATTTTTACCGTGCAAATGAAACAATTCATGAATTTCCCTGCTCCACTCTCTTGTTCTGACCACCACCACCAAGCTGGTTTTGACAACTCAAGCTGTCAAAACCAGATGGGTGGTGGCAGCCAGAACAAGAGAGAAGCAGACTTTTAAATTTGGTGCTGCTTGCTTCGCTCTCCCGTTGCCACCCTCACACCCCACAGCCCAACCTGTTAAAAAAAAACCCAGCTGGGTGGCGGCAGCTTCTGTTTTTTTGTTTTTTTGTTTGTTTGTTTTTGGTTCCTTACAAAAATTCTATTAAAATTCATTAATTATGAAATGAAATGAAACACAATGAGCAATGAAACAAAATGCTATCTTTCCATTTTGTGCCCATCTCTATTACTGACTTTCTGATATAGTAAGTTAGTGGTTCTCAACCTTGGAAAACCTAAGTATTATTGAACTGCCATTGCCAGAAACTTTCACCTGGGAAAGAACACATGGGCTACCAATGAATGATCATTGTTGCTACAGGAAGCATTCCTTGAGGGGATGATTCAGTTAGGACATATTCTCTTGCATCTTCCATTTTCTTCCAGGTAGTAATGGCATAATGGAGGGACTTTAATGAGATGGGGTACTTTCATGGGCTGGGTGAGGAGGACAAACTGGCCAAATTTTGCTCCCAAACTGCAAGTTTTTCCTTAGTGTTCTGTTGCAAAATGTTCAAGTCAAGGATCATTTAAACATCTTTACAGCAACATTGCAAGTTGCTTTATTGTTGGTGCTCTGTTCTTGGCAGATTGTGCACAATTAGGGATGGGCACAAAATGGAAAAATACCATTTACCAAAATGGAAAAATACCACTCTCTCACTCTTGCGGCGGGACATTTTAAAAAGGCTCCAGGTTGGAGCCTTTAAATCCCACAGCAGGGGGCTGAGAGGGTAGCACTTTTTTTGGATGATTTACCACTTGTCCCTGAGTGGTAGATCATACATTTCACATGCCAAGGATCCCAGGTTAAATCTCTGGCATCTCCAGGAAGAAGAGACTAGCCCTCTCTGGAACACAGTAAATCTGGTTCCAGTCCATGTAGACCAGGGGTGTCCAAACTTTGGCCCTGCAAATGTTTTGGACCACAACTCCAAGAATTCCAAGCCTGTACTACCAATGACAAAGGACTGTGGGAGTTGTGGTCCAAAACATCTGGAGGGTTGAAGTTTGAACACCACTGATGTAGACAATAGTGAGACAGGTGGACCAATGCTCTCATGTGGTACACAGTGTCTTCCTATGAGATCTTACAATCATATGAGTATTTTGGCTTGGATTCATGCAATTTTAGACCTATAAGCATGTAGCTTATGAGATCACAGTTTTATAGGAGTAGGTACATTATGAATGAAGTGGAAGCTCTGAACTCTGAAAACCAGCATAAATGTTATCTACTTGGGTGAAGACAAACCTTTGTGCCCCATGTTTGGGACTCATCTTCGTATTTCTTAAATACTCTATTGCCATTGCTCTTCATTTGTATGACTTCAAGGAAATCCATGCCAACAAACCCATACATTCACTTTTATTGCACTTTGTACCAACAGCTCTGTATCCCTCTGATGTATCAGAGATGGGAAGAATTGAGGGGGGACTTGTACTACAATTCCCAACATACCCCAGCTGGCCATATAATCACTAAGTTAGTTGGGGCTCTTGGAGTTATAGTCTAAAAAAGTGATTGCTGGGTTAGTTAGTTAGTTAGTTAGTTAGTTAGTTAGTTAGTTAGTTAGTTAGTTAGTTAGTTAGTTAGTTAGTTAGTTAGTTAGTTAGTTAGTTAGTTAGTTAGTTAGTTCGTTCGTTAGTTCATTCATTCATTTGGCATAAATCACACATCATCTGGCAAAGGAGACCTTGAATTAATTTGATTTGAATTGAAAGCTTCCTAT
This sequence comes from Phrynocephalus forsythii, assembly GCA_029282475.1. Classification (NCBI taxonomy): domain Eukaryota; kingdom Metazoa; phylum Chordata; class Lepidosauria; order Squamata; family Agamidae; genus Phrynocephalus; species Phrynocephalus forsythii. The sequence goes on along the minus strand of JAPFRF010000002.1, from coordinate 158,454,262 downwards.
CCTATTCCCCATTCCCTCCCCCTCCCCCAGGTTCTAAGGCTCTCTATGGATCCCTATTGCTCTTGGAAAGCCTTTAAGAGCCTTCGGACCAGGACAGCATTTAATTCTGGAAAATCACTACCAGCAGTCCCACAGAACTTTTAATCCTGGCTTTTAAGTTATCTCTATTCTCTACCCTTACCTGTTCCTGTTGCTAGAAAACTAATGGTCATTTGACAGATGGAGCTCAAGTACAAAGTAACGACCCCGCCCACTGCTTTGGATTTCTTTTTGCATCCTGCACCCTGGAGGGAGCAACTTGTTATTTAGACAAGTCAGCTATGTGATATGAGCAGTGTAATCTTCCTAGATCTAACTTTCCTGAAGTGAAAGGAAGAATGAATACCAGGCCTCTGGCCATTTGCTGCTAAGGTGAGACATGTGACACTAACAGATGGAAGAGTAAGTCACTGAAGCAAATAAAGTGATAGTCACATTCCAGTCTTTCATTTTCCTGTAAGGGGCATGAGAAGGACCGATAAGAGTCCAATTTTCACCTCTAAAATTTACTGTGATAAGTGGTTCATTCTTTTTGAAAGGCTCCCTTTGTTTTGTGCCAATTAGAACAAATGGTAGTTGTTGGAAAGGCATTATGCACAAGTCTCTAAGGTAATAAAAGTCAATCTAACTCTTGGAAGGAAACCTTCCCCAAACATAATGCAGTAAATAAACTGTTTATTTTTCATGGATATGGAAAAATTATACTTCTGTCTCATGTAACCTCCTCCCCTGTTACAGCAGCTCCACTGCTGGGTTTAACCTACAAAGCCCTATACAGTTTGGTTCCAAGCTATCTAAACAACCTCATATCCCCACATGAGCCTGCCTGGCATTAAGATCATCGGGGAGACCTTCCTCTCAGTCCCACCACCCTCACAGGTGAGCTAGGTGGGGACATGGGAGAGGGATTTTGTTGATCCTACTCTCAGATTCTGGAACTCCTCTCCCATGAGAAGCTAGACAGGCTGTCCTTCCCTAAACAGGCAAACACCTTTCTCTTCAGGCAGGCTTTTCTTTAATGACTGGTGGATTGAGAGGGTTTTTTAATGGATTGGTGTGCTTTTTTTTGTTTGTTTTGAATGTATTCTTATAAGGATCTTAGTTACCATTTTAATATACTTATTTAATTATTTTTTAATGTTGTACACTTATCGTTTTTATCTTTTAACAGCTGTTTTAGATTCTGTAACTCACCTTAAGTCCTTTTGGGGGAAAGGCGGGATAGAAATGTTTTATATCAAATAAATTATGTATTTTCATCCATGCATCCTAAACAATCAAACAATTTAATGAAGTTGTAGAATAGGTAGCCATGTTACTCTGTGCAAGCATTATCAGGCAAAAACAAAACAAAACTGTTTAAAAAGACAGAAGACTAAATAATGAAGTCAAAAACTTGGCACTAGAGATGGGCACGAAACGAACAATTTTTCGTTTCTGTTTTCATTTTTTCATTTCGTTATGCAACGAAATGACAAATGAATTTTATCTCCAAAATGAAACGAAACGAACAGAAACACCAGAAATTTTGTTGTCCGTTTCGTTTTCATTACAGCAATACATTGAACTGCTTTAAAAGCTAAAAAAAATCACAGAAAATTGAAATAAATGGTAACAAAACAGTAATGAAACAAACAAAAATGAAAATGAATTTTTTGCAAAAAATTCACAAAAAACGGAAACAAACCGAAACGGACCCCCTAAATGACAAACGACAAACAAAATGCCATTTTTTTATTCGTGCCCATCTCTACTTGGCACCTATAAGACTAACTGCAGCATTTCAGTGTGTGCTTTCATGGACAAGAGATAAGAAGTGGACTTGTCCACAAAAGTTCACACTAAAATATTGCAGCTAGTCTTTAAGACACTATGCTGTTTTGCTCCTCTTTGTTATTATTTATTTTGCCTTTTCATTATTATTACTTTAACAAGTTGATCTGACACTTTCTGATAAATAAAAACTTAGCATTGGTCTTGATTTTCATAATCCTGCTTCATTCGCTCCCCTCCTTGCTTGTTCTCCCCAGTGTATCGCTCTATCGGGATAATTTATATATATATAGACACAGATTGCTTACAGTGGGCTAATAGGATGCCTTTGGTCCTTGATTAGCTTTTGTTTAGCAGACATACTTCCAAACCTACCCAGCCAAGGATAAATTTTAAAAAAAACTTCATTTAGTGATTAAGAGAGGCAATATATCTGAGAGAACGTGTTTGGGATTTAACAAAGAACAGAGTTAGCCTCTGCAGCCAACATGCATACAGAACTTCCACTCATAGAACATGGGAGGTCCTGTACAATTTTGAAAAGGCATATTTTTATAAAAAAGCAAGATGTACCTATGGAATCCATGTGAAAAAAAGCAAAATTGAAAGCTGGATAATCCTATTAAAAGATCACAAAAATAACCTAAATGTGGGAAGCTTTGAAGTTCCTCAGAACTTAGGGTAGAGGCAAAACTAGAAGATAATGGACCTACACCAAACTTTTCAGGACCTCTTTGTTTCTGACGGCGAGAAAAAATATGGAGCAGAACTCTGACACAGGTGTAGTGGCTTTCCTTTATGTTGCTGTAGCAAACTGGTGGAGAATGTGAGCTTGGGGGAAAACCCATCCCAGTGCGTGCTCACCGTCTGCAGGACCAAACTAGCTGGCACTCTTCTTCCTTGGCAGTAGAGAAGCACTAATGCTTGTCTGAACCAGTGATGCACTTATGCAAACAGAGTAACACCTGAGGAGAAGATGAGGTGAGGTGAGGTCACAGCTTCTGCATGCTAGACAGGAAAAGGGATTTCTTAATCATGGAAGGCATAGAGTTCCTACTCACAAATAGATCACCCAGTGAAGATGGGTTTAATATCCTCACAGACCCTTTATCAAGGAGCTGGCATTTGTTCTAACAAACCTTTTATGGCCTGCAGTGCTCATCAGAAAATGGAACACCAACACAGAATTACATATAGAATATTATTCCTCCCCCCACCTGCCACCAACACTTGCCTGGAGTAGTGCTCTATAAGCCTGTCAGCAGTTAACCAGTGTCTGGTTCACTGAGTCACTGAGAGTCAGCAGAATTTCTTCATATGCTCTGGAAGCCACTATTAGCCTCTTTGACATTTCCTGTAACCACTGATGGTGTATGTGGTCCTCAGATTCTGTAAACTCATACAGTGGTGACTTACACCCCCACCCTTGATTCCTTGAAAGCCCACTGAGGTCATCATAAAAATTTGAAAACCAATGGGGGTGCTGCAAAGATGATTAAGGGATGTATACTGGTAACAGGTCAGGAACAAGAAGGATAAAGAGTTAAGACTGAAGACTACTCCTCTGAAGTTCCTGGGGTGGAGCAAGTGAAATCCATTGACCCACCCATCCATCCATTCATTTTATTTGATTTATATACCACCCATGTGGCTACCAAGGCCACTCGGAGAAGTTTACAAAAGGACAAAACAATAAACAACAGCACCAAATTGTGCAACACACCCCAAATCAATGAAAACAATATACATGTAACTTAAATCCAAAGCCACAACACACTTTGCCCCCCCCAACAGTCCAGTTCCCAGAAACTATTTATTTATTTATTTATTTATTTATTTATTTATTTATTTATTTATTTATTTCTACAACTTATATGCCGCCCAACACCCAAAGGTCTCCAGGCGGCTTAAAATCAAAAGAATTAAAACAGTCGAAACAGAAAATATCAATAAATAATTAAAACAATAATTAAAAGGTTACACTAAAATTGCCATCAAAGGACCCACAATCTATATTACCTAAGATAGTAAATTTGTTTCTTAAATGTACAACTTTGTTACTCAGGGGTGAGGGACAAATGGGGAAGGAGGTTCCCTCAGATGAATGTTATTCCCCCATAAGAAAAAGAAAATTGTGTACAAGTGTATTTGGCAAGTGTGTTTAATATGAAAACGATCAGCTTTCTGTGTACCTGTTGTTTATCTTTCTTCATGCAAGGGGTTTCTTTTTTTCCCTTTTCCCCCTTTTAAATGAAGTAGCATTTAAGTCAACCCCCCCCCCCGATGTTCTGCTATTCAGGTCAATCATCACATCTGCGTTTTATAAGAACGGACACATTTATTTCTTCCTGTGTTAATATGCAGTGCTTTATTTTGCTTCCTCTGTGAGTCTCATGTCACGTTCATTGGATGAATTCATTTAAAAATACTACGGCTGATGTGGTGCATACCATATAGAGTGTGGGTTGGCAACTCACCATGGTGAATCAGTGACTCGGCAGCCCAGTCGTGAACATGCTTACTTGGAAGTAAGCTTGTACTGAGTTTAATCTAACATTTCCTAATAAGCATGTTTTGGGATTGCAGCCCAGCTCTTCCCAAACTTCGTTTTTCCTTCATTTAACACATCATTTGATGTGGTTTAGCTATTTGTCTCATGGGAAATCATCTGTATGAACTTTTTCTTGGTTGGCTTTGTTTTGGGATAAAACAAAACTGGATGAAGCTACTGATTTATTTGATTAATAGGCTAAATCTAAATGTTATGTAAATTCACTGTTAAGTGAATTTATATGATGATGAATTTACAAGAAGTCCCTCAGGCACAATCCAGGCATTTAGGTATTTTTTTCAAATCCACAGATTTAAATAGGAGAGAGCTAGAAACCCACTTAGGTGTTTTGCAGTGAAATTGGCGTAATTCAAAAGCTTTGCCTGGATTGTGTCAGATAATCACTTTTCCTGGAATTATCCAGCCTATAGAGCACTCCAGTAAGAGTGCCGATGAAAACCCCCTGTCCACCACCAAAAATTCCTACAGTGGGGACATAAGCATCAAAAGTGAACCATGGAGCAAAGGAAGGCAGTTACCAAGTATGATGAATCAGATTTTCTTTTAGATCAGGTGGATGTGTGTGTGTGTGCATGTGCGTGCGTGTGCATGTTGTTTGCCTGGGGAACAGACGGCAGCAGGATGAACTGAGGGAGGAAGGCAGATTGACAGAGGCAGTGTTATGGTCTGAGCAATTTTTCTGCTGGGAAAGCTTGGTCTTACCATTCATGTGTGTGTTACTGTGACACATGCCACCTGTCTAGAGCGTGTTACATATAATATACATCCCATCATGATTATGGTGTTCCCTTCCGGCAGTGGCCTCTTTTAGCAGGAAAATGCTACCTGCAATGCCATTTAGCAAAGATTGCTCAGGAATGGTTTGAGGAACATGACAAAGTTCAAGGTGTTGCCTCAACCTCCAAATTCCCCCAATCTCAGTCTGATTGAGCATGGGATGCACTGGAACACCAAATCTGATCCCTGGAGGCCCTGCCTTGCAACTCGCAGGGCTTAAAGGTTTCTACCACTAATGTCTTGGTGCCAGATGCCATGGCATGTTCAGAGGTCTTGTGGAGTCCATGTCTCAGTGCATCAGATGACAATATGAGGAGGACCTACACAGTATTAGGCAAGTAGCTTTAATGTTGTGGCCGATCAGTGTATTCTTTAACTACCAGCATCTAGTCTCTGTACTAGTTGTTAAGAAACACAAATGGCAAAGCACTGTTGCACTGATGCCCTACTTGTAAGATTTAGATGCACATCTTGTTGACCACTGCAAGAACAGACTTGGTAGGCCTTAGGACTAATCCAACAGGTTTCTTATTTTTTTTATTCCCTCTCTCTTCTGAAGTCAGGTTTTCCTTGTTAGGATGAAACCCTGGTGTTACCAGTCCCCACATGACTTGCCTTCAAGCCATTCTAAGCAATACCCTTACCTGGAAGCTACCTGGAATTAGCCTTACTTCTGTGAGATGGGTGTGGAGGATAATGGTGCTTTCCATCAGGAAAGAATGGTTTCTCAAGATGATAACTATTGCACACATTGATTTCTCAATCCTACCTTGGGCAAAATTTGTATTCCTTTGGAGTTTGGAAATGGTTGCATAATTCCTACCTCAACTGGGCTTCCCTAAACAATAAGTTAGATACACCCTCGGCCCTTAAATCATCAGAAATGCAGTCTTTTCTTAGCAGGCCAAGTGCTCCACTCAAGTAGCTACATTGTTGGAAATGAATCAGGCTATGTTCCATGTCCATTTTTGGTAAACATTGTGGGAAATTTAATGCCTAATCCTGGCCATCCATCATTGGATATTGTTGTGTGCATCACCACTAGTAGAGCAGTTTGCTTCACTATCTGCAGCCACCTGTGTGCTACCTGGGCTGCATGTTCCCCACTCACCAAGTGTTACACCATGAGTGCAGATGCTGTTCTGTGGCAGGTCAGAGAGTCTGATGCGCAAATCTCCCTAAGGGCCCTACTGAACTTTTTAGAGTGCTAGGGAGTAATCAGAAGCCTGCGTCACATTTAGGGCTATCTCCAGAACAAAATCAAACAATAATTTCCAGTCATAATCAAAGTTCCACCATGATCAGAAACATAAGTATTACCTAGCACAGGCAAGTCCAAATTCGGCCCTCCAGATGTTTTGGAACACAACTCCCACAGTCCTTTGCCATTGGAAATACAGGCTTGGAATTCTGGGAGTTGTGGTCCAAAACATCCGGAGGGCTGAAGTTTGGACATGCCTGACTTAGCAGTAACAAAGTTCATGCATTTCAAACGGCCTGGAATGACAGCGATCTAGCAAAGCAAAATAGAGCAAATCACAGGATATGAAATATGATGTGTGTGTTATGTTAACATTTTACATATTTCAATGCTATCCTCTGGAAGTTGAATCATGGCAACTGGACTTCTTTTTCTTGAGAGAGAGAAATGTTTCACTGCTCATCTAAACAGCTTCATCAGTCTGAAGAAAGCTAGTTGTGAATCCTCCATCATAGTCAGCTTTGACCTCTTGTCACCCTGGTCTGAAATAGTCTCATAGACCAGGGTGACAAGAGGTCAAAGCTGACTATAAGATGGAGGACTCACACTAGTTTATTCAGACTGATGAAGCTGTTTGGATGAGCAGCGAAAGGTTTCTATCTCTCAATAAAAAGAAGTCTAGTTGCCATGACTCGACTTCCAGATAAACTCACCTGGATGACTGAGAATCTTCACATATAATGCAATCAATTCTCTCCTCTGTTTTGGTCTTTTTAAAAGAAAGGTTTACTTTTAAAATATGTATATGTATACATAACATTCAATACAATTTTAAATCCAAGAACTGCTTGGGGAATATTTGGAAAAAGGAAAAGGGGTGAATAACTTAAGTTTTGATTCACCCCTTAGCACTTGAGATGTGAGCAGGAAGGTTCTGGGGGCTCTGCCTCCTGATCTAAGGATGAGCTGCTGCCCTGCTCTCACCTGGCTAGCAGAAAGGTGATTATGTTTCTTTCCATTTTAGCATGAAAACTTCAGAAGTACAGTGAATTCAGTTGCAACTCATAAGTATGCTTAAAATACACATTTCTATTAATGTGCATGACTAGAATTCATATTTAGTGAGAGTCTCTTACTGACACTATTTTCAGTGCTGATGATTTTATGGAACACTTGGGTAAGATTGCCTAAGCAACTTGACACACCAAGAAAATGAACAGATACATGTAAGGTGGCTAGTTAATTAATTTTATAGTGTGTTCCATGTGGTCACTTTGGTATCTTTCTTAATTGAAGTACAGATATTATTTTCTGCTATAGAAAAAGGTTAACTTTTAAGACTGAGAAAATTGTGTCTCTAGAATATTTATGGCAAACTATTCACAACTAGGTCTTTGATCATGGTTTTGTTCAAATTCAGGAGCACCCCTGTGTATCTGCTCTTTCCTGGCTTCCAAATTGGATGAGATCCATATATCTTTATTCCATCTGAAATGAAATCAAACAGCCTTTTATTGACTTTGAAGCCAGATCTCAGTAGGTCACATTAACTGAGAGCCTTTTCCTGCAAATATAGATTTCTGTTTGGCCCAGCAGGACTCACAACTTCTCACTTACCACGTGCACCATCTTTCTTCTCTCTGGCAAGCATGAAAAGATACATGCCTGACTCTGAATCACAAGGTATTTTGGACCACTGACAACTTCAGCATTGTATAATGATTAGCCGGTTGCTAGAACTAGGGAGCCCCAGCTTCACATTCCTCCCTAGCTGAGGAACTCTTCATGGTTGATCAATTGGACCAGTCACTGCCTCGTGAACCACCTTGTGTCACAAGATGGCTGGGGGGTGGGAGAGTAACAGGTGGGAAGAACTACTTAATCTGTACCTTGACCTAGAAGCAACTGCTGGAGTAGCTCAATGGTTTTGATATCCAGTTGTAGAGTCAAAGGATGGGAGTTCAATTTCTTTGTTTCCTTGGTAGGGACTGAACATGGATGATCTATTGGGTCCCTTCCAGCCTTGCTGTTCTTTATTTTTTAAATTAAAATTGCTGTAAAACAAACAAAGAAACAACAATAATAGTGCAACCCCACCCCCCGGGACCATCCAGTTCTTCCTGAATTCTTCCTTTTCTTCTCAATCTTCTGTTTTGATATTCTTCTTAGAGTCCTCTTCTCCAGAACTGTGTTGCAATATTCCTCGGATCTTTCCCTTTCCCTTCTACTAATACAAAGTCTATAAATTTTCCCCAAATATCATAACAATGTCCTTCTTCATTTCTCCTCGTTTGACTTGCTACAGGAAAATTTGTCATTTATAGCTATATCCCAAAGTTCATTATACCAATCTTCCATCCTGAGATCTATTTTAGATTTCCAATTTCTTGCTATAATTAGTCTTGCAGCTGTCATAAGATTTGCTATTAATTCTTTTGTTCTAACAGCATTGCTGTTCTAAGATTATGAAATGGAATGCCAGATGTAAATGTAATTTGTCCAAATTGCATTTTCTGGCTTGAATCTAAGCAGTAATCTCAGTACAATAGACCAATTGAATAAAAGACCAAAATCCTGTGACATATTTATGTTAGTGCAGTGGTGTCCAAACTTTGGCACTCCAGATGTTTGGGACCACAACTCTCACAGTCCTTTGCCATTGGCACTACAGGCTTGGAATTATGGGAGTTGTCATCCAAAACATCTTGAGGGCAAAAATTTGGACACCCCTCTATTAGTGGAAGGGCAGTGGTATAACCCAACAAATAAAGAGGCCCCACTTGGATTCATCATCCTGCATCAAGCAACCCAACATAATATTATAACAAATAATTTTATTTGGACAGTTGCAGTTAGACGACATGAAGATGTTCACTTACCTGAGCAGTGTGATCGGCCAGAATGGAGATGAAGAGGTGGGTGATAAGTGCCTCATTGGGAAGGCAATACCAGTTTCTCAGAAGATGAACAAGTTCTGGACTTGGCCATCCATGTCACTGAAGATTATGTTCTACTTGTCTACATCTATTATGATCCTGACAGCTTTTTATGCCTATGTCACTTGGAAGGCATCCGCATGTATCAAGAGGCTAGGCATCTTCCAACAGAAATTGATAAATTCTAAAGATCCGATATTTTAACCACATCACCAATGAGGAGGAGGTGTTCCAAAAAAGAGTGGATCATGTAAACCTCATAATATTGTCACACACAGAAGACTCCAACTGGCTGGCCACATTTTTCTTCTGGAAAAGAATTGAATTTCTAAGGTAGCAATGAGTTGGATCCCCCTGGTGCCAAATGACAATGAGGATGCCCTTGAATAACATGGCAAAGAAAATTAAAAGAAGACCCGGAGACATTACGTATTACATGGAAGGAAGGCAAGAAAGTTGCACAAGACCGAACAAAGTGGAGAATCCTTGCTGTCTGATATGCTATATTTCATGAAGTGGGTTTGAGAGAGAGAAGAGAGAGAAGAAGGGAGGGAGAGGGAGAGGGAGAGGGAGAGGGAGAGGGAGAGGGAGAGGGAGAGGGAGAGAGAGGCAGATTAATAAAACATAATGAAAAGCTGCCCAACATATTTTGGGCAAATCCATTCGTTGTCTTCTTCAGAAGCAACGATTTAGCAATGAGTGATGGCGCTCTTTCTGTGTGGTTCCCAGTTGCATGTATAAAGCTAAGGCGACTGCTCTTCCACCAACATAGCTACACAAGACGTTTTTGGCCAGTGGTTTTAAGCTCTCAGTTCAGTAGTCAACACAACAGGTCTCCTTAACCTGGGACCACAAAGTGGACTTTGGCTATCATTCTCAGCTAAGATTTTTAAATGTTTAAACATTTTCTTGTTAATTATCATCTAGGCATATTAAGTGCATTTCAGACAAACTTCAAATATTATGCAGACATTGGAAGATTTTAAAGAAGCACACTTAAAACAATTCAGCAAGGCAAAAGACAAAACAAGTGGATGTCAACCAAGCTCACTTTCACACTCTTCAAAAACAAAACAAAATGAAAAGATTGTCTTTATAGAATTTTAAAGGAATCAGGGAATCAACTTAGTATGCTTTCCCTGGAAGGTTGTAATAAAATTGTGGTGGCACAACTATGAACTCTGTACACTAGAACATAACTTCTTGGGAAGTTAAACTCTAAGAAAGACCTTTAGACAAAAGGACTCCAAGTCATTATGATCACTTATTTTCTCCCTCAAACATAGATCCTCAGCCACGTATTGTTTGCCATAAAGTCAAGTATAGCAATAGCTCAGCATGAACCCCTGAAATCCAAAATTCAACTTATTTCAAAATGCAGAAGTATTTGCAGTAGTTGCTCAGTTTCCACAGGAGGTGGCATGGAGGTGGGGGTGGGGAATTCTCACATGATAGTAAGGCAGAAGAGTGAATGGCAGGCAGAGCAGTATCACAATCAGAGATCTACCCAAGAATGCACATTTACTTTAAGCAAGAGCCATGACTTTGCACCTGGAAAGAATATGGTATAGGGGCTGAGGACAGGAGAAGGTATTCTATAAAACCGGTGCCATTGCTGAAAAGATCCTGGTTCTTCTGCATGTCCTCTTAAAATTCATCCAGCAGTGCAAAGCAGGGGACAGCTTAATATGTAGAATTACGGTATGTACACACATAGAAAACTAAGGCTTTTTTCTTAGACTATTGAGATACATACATAAGAGGTGTATGTACAGTCTCTGAAGTAGGTTGTTAGGGGCTGGTGACTTCAGGTTTGCAGGGATGATAAACCCACTCACAAATTTTAGTCTGAACACTGTAGGAGCTGTCCAAGGTGCCAAACCTATTATGGCAAATAACGTTCAGAACCTTGAATAGCTTCTATAAAGCCGAAAATACAATCTAGAGTGAAACTGGTGATCACCTGTGACTTTCTTATCTATGACTTTGCTCTCTGTAGAGCAGGCTACGGTTCTATACCTCAAGAAACTTGAATGGCCAGGAGGCTCAAGAAGAATAGCAGTCATGAGCCAGAATTTGCCACCTTAGGTGGTTGCTTCATTGCCTAGGGTCAGCCCTGGCCAACCTCCAGCTCTCTATTCAGAAAAACAATTTCAACTTTAACAAAACTATCTGAATTGTATGCCCTGTTCTATCTCTCTAGTGTTTTTTTTTGTTTTGTTTTTGGTTTTTTGTTTTTACATTTTTCCACCTCTTTTGATGAGGCTTAGTCTTAGAAGAATAATTCTTTGGATGTAACTCTTGTCCTGCAAATCCAATAACAGCTGAAGGGTCACCACGTTGACCATTCTTGATGTACTGCTGTGTATGAAACAGAATGGCCACAGGCCCCCTAAATGTATTCTATTCTATCCCTTTTGGGAGATGCAATGGTTTAAGTCCTTTCAATGTTAAGTTGCATCTCAGTGAGGGGAACAAATTGCTCTTGTTATTGAGGTGGAGAGCGTCAAGGTGCAATGGAATTCTAGCTCCTCTGACTAACTATAAGGGATGTGTATCAAGCTACAGTGACACCTTTAAAGGGCATTGTTTCCAAGTTGGCACATGTTACAATCATTATATGACTTCTCAGGCAGAAGACTTGAGAAACTGCAAAAGTAAATGAGAAGCACGTGTAGGATGAAAGGGTCTTCTTAAACCTGGGCTGGCACTACCCCTAGGAAGAACTGAGACAACAGCTTTGGGCAACAGATGTTGGAGGGCAGCTTCCCTACTGTTCCTCAAAAATGCTCCAGCTGTTCTCTGTTCGAGGGCATTGCTGTGCAGATGTTACATTGTTACCCCAGACTTCCAAACCTGTTGGCTCTCTTTCCAGCTGCTGGCAGATGCTTTCTGATTGCCATTGTTGAAATATCATGATTGAAGTCAGCTTCTGGATTCTTGTGCTGGTGGGCATTTCTGTTTGACTTCTGTTTGCTCCTTGCTGGGTTTCTAAGTGCTTGAGGAAAGAATCCTGCATCTGAGTTTTTATCCTTATGAGGGAGAGAGCAAAAGGCATGAACTCCCCCTCCGCTATCAGAAGCCATTGCAGTCTATGAGATGAGTCCACCTAAAAAGGCCACTTGAAGCTCCTGATATTTCTAAAGCCAGCCCCCCCTCCCCAATTTCTCAATAAGAGACCGCCTGATGATCCAGGCTTGAACAAACAGGACAGGACAGTTCCAGCATGAAGGACACAGGAAACCATCTTTCTAGCATTCCCTCCCACATGCCATGACAGTGTGTCAAGTGGACCACAAGTGGGTCCTTGCTGAGTGAGCAATGGTGAGAAAACAGCAAGGTGTTAATCAATCCCTTTCTACTATGGCTCCCGCAACTGTTTGGACTGTCCAGTCACAATTCGGTTCCTTCCAAAGGCAAGCTCTTGGGGACACTAGCTACTGTCTGTCAACAGCATCCCATCCCTAATGGACTGTTGAACCCTCCCCTCCAGAAATGGCCGCTTGTCAGAGAGTCTCAACCTGATACAGTGAGCTAAAAGAAACCAGGTGGCAGATGACAAGATTCCCTCCTAGTGCCTGCATTTTGTTGCGATAAAATGCTTCTAAGGCTGTGTCAGTTCCCTTCCAGGCAGCCAAAACTATTCTTAGCCTCTTGTGCTAAATCAGTGCCTCCTGCGGATCTTAGCTAATCTCAAGATATGCCGTATCTTCAGGAGCAAGAGGACTGGCTGAATCATGCTACTTAGCTAGAAGGTAATTGAATGGTGAGATTTCAGGGTTCTCAGAGTGTGATTAATAGGCTGACTGAATTGTGATACCCTCAAGAAGATGCTATTAACCCCGTGTGGTGGTGCCTCAGATAGTGCACTACCTCAAGACGGCACACAACTAGAAATGCAACCCCCTCAAGGTCACACTGAGCATTTCAAGACAGATCTGAAGAAGTTACTTTCCTTCATGTTCAACAGAGATGTGCTTCCACTTCTATAAAAGGTGTAGAGATTCAAAATGATACTAACGGACGACTTTCTGGTTCCAATGTTGCCATTTCAAGGGCCCAGACGTACAAGATACTAGCTTGGCAATTAAAGGTCAAGGTCTAGGTTCCCCCTGACAGTTAAGTCCAGTCCTTTGACCCTAGTGTCCAGTGCTCATATCTGTTTGTAAGTCAAGGAGCTGGAATTTGTCCATAGACATATTTCCATGGTCATCTGGCCGGCATGACTAAATGACCAAGTGCATAGAATGCCACTACTTTTTCTTATTTATCGACTTGAATTTTTACATGCTGTCACACTTATAGGTTGGCAGGAGCTGGGACAAGCTGCCTCCATTGTGCAAAATGGAACAGCCAACTTTTTGATCAGCAAGCCCAGCGGCTCAGCGGTTTAACCCCCAGCACCACCCACATTGCAATTAGAAGATAATAAAACATTATCCTTCCAGATATGCCTTCCTTCAATGGTGCTAGTGTGGGCAATTGCCTTCCAAATGAAGCCTAGAGTCCCCTTCTAATGTCTAAACAAAAATCAGTAGACTTCCAACACACCATCTGTCTTATCAAAGCACTGCTTCTAATTGTGGAGGTGGCTTAGTCTGACCATAGACAGCTCCAAAGTGCCAGTTTAAATCTACTGAACGTTCAAATTGCCAAATGTATTGTTAACTTCTAGTCAGTGGCATCCTCCATTTTATTATCAAGGTAATGAGAATGAATACAGCAAGATGGCAAAGTTGTCCATCACAGAGTTGTTGGTGGATGATGCTGTAGATCCCACAGCACTATCCTAACACGGTTGAATTAGATGGCTTCCACAAGTCATTATATTCATTCATCTTCAAAGCAACACTTTTAAGCTCTGCAAATTGATTGAAAGTGTTGAAACATGGTTGAGGAAAGCATCTTTGAGTGCCAGGGGGATCACCCTAATAAGCATGCATGAAAAGTGTAACAAGATTGTGGCAACTTCTGGGAAAAGTAGGTGCTTTCCCTGATTGCATCTTCGGTCTTCTACACAACATATTCCACTCACAACAATATTTGTCCTATTTTTCTCCCACCACATACAGTATTTCTGTCTTGCCATATTATTGGGTGGTACACATCTAAATTGTCTAAGCCTGGGGAGAAAGAATCAGCACCAGTAACTAATTAAAGTATGCATTCCTATGAAAATGATTTATGGCTACAGGGCAGTTTCTTGAATCATTCAGTGTGGGTCTTTTTCAAAGCACATGTTCATTCATTAAAAACAAGCTACATGAAAACAATGCCATTACAAAACCACAAAACCATATCAGTTATAACATATTCTAACATATTCTCAGACAGATTGCATCCTTAATAAATGAGGTATGTAGTGTGGTGATTACACATGGGCACGACTTGGCGAAATTCTCGTTTCCATTTCCGTTTCTCATTTCGTTTCTGACAATTACTCTGCCAGAACGGAACTCGAACGGACTAAAGAAAAATTGGGTCTGATTTTTCTCTGCCTGGGCAGAACTCCAAGCTCACAGGAAAAAAGTTTAAAAAAGAACCCGATTCCCGGCCAAAAAAGCAAAAAATATGCCTGCCTGAGTGAGGGCACCTACCAGATTGGTTTCTGGGGGTCCCCGGCCTCCCTCCCCTCCTCTCCTGGGCTGCATATGCATCCTCGTCGTCGAGTCGCACTCGCCCACGCCAACTGCCAAGCGGCGCGAGGAAAAGGTTTTTAAAAAAACGATTCCTCACCAAAAAAGCAGGCGAAAATATGCCTGCCTGAATGAGGGCACCTACCAGAGGGGTGGTTTCTGGGGGGGGGTCCCTGGCCTCCCTCCCCTCCTCTCCTGGGCTGCGCAAAGTATGCATCCTCGTCGTCGAGTCGCACTCGCCCACACCAACTTGCCAAGCGGCGCGGCACAGGGGAAAAGTTTAAAAAAAAAACCTGATTCCCGGCCAAAAAAGCAGGCGAAAATATGCCTGCCTCAGTGAGGGCACCTACCAGAAGGGTGGTTTCTGGGGGTCCCCCTCCCTCCCCTCCTCTCCTGGGCTGCGCAAAGTGCACATCCTCGTCGTCGAGTCACACTCGCCTACGCCAACTCGCCAAGCGGCGCGGCACAGGAAAAAGTTTAAAAACAAAACAAAAACCCGATTCCCGGCCAAAAAAGCAGGCGAAAATATGCCTGCCTCAGTGAGGGCACCTACCAGAAGGGTGGTTTCTGGGGGGCGGGGGGTCCCCGGCCTCCCCCCCTCTCCTGTCCTGGGCTGCTCTGGTGGGGGGCATCCTCGTCGTCTCGCCAACTCACTCGCCATGCCATGCGGTGCAGGCGGGGGATCCAAAATGGGGCGACCCGCAATATTTATTTTGAAATCGTGGTCCAAAAACACACCAAAGCACCACAGAAACATGCAAAAATAGCTATTTTAAAACTGCCTGTCTTTTTTCAGTAGCAGCAGTGGGTTTTTCTTGCAACAAAACGTCTCCATTGATTTTATTTTATTTTATTTTATTTTTATTTTTTTACACCTGCGCGCATTAATGATGGATGGGCTGTCCATGGGAGTGGACCATGCAAATTTTTGGAGCCATATCCACCAATTAAATGGCCACTTGGCCAGGTTTTGACCGAGACTTCTGGGATGTGCCAGTCGGGCATAAAAAGCCACTAACCCTAGCCCGAACCCGAACCCGAACCCGAACCCTAACCCATACGCCAGTACACTGTCCTTCTTTGTGGGTCAGAGAGGCACCCAGAGGTGCACCCCAGTAACTCACCCTAACCTTACCAGTAACCCTAATCCTAGCCCTTGTGCTAACCCCTAACCCCAAGCCAGATCTGTGTGCTCGCATTGCACTACAGCAAGTACACTTCCCTTCTTAGTGAGTCACAGCGGGCGCCCTTAGGGGTCCAGTGACTCACAGTCCTCTGTCACTTTGCTCTCCAGCAGGCAGTGAGGCACCCGAAAGAGGTGCCTCTGCCTGCTACTGCTGCTGCAACTTAATGGTATGCATATCCAATTGGCCATGCATGCCATTTTGTAGCGGGTGAGGAGAGGAGGCACCCACGAGGGGCCTCCAGGAGCCTGCCCCTTCCAGGAGCCCCACCCAGAGGTGCCTCCAGGAGCGCCCCCCCCAAAACCAGTACTAACGACAGACGAAAATCTGACAAACGAAATGACAATTTTTTGAAAAATTTTGCAAAAAATGGAAACGAGCCGAAACGGGCCGGCTCCGACACACGACAACTCGAAAACGTCATTTTCCCTGGTCGTGCCCATCTCTAGTGGTGATCTGATATCTCCCACCCCTTTGTAAACTAGCCATATTTATCAGGAGGTATTCTCATCTTCAGTGATATTATATTTCCAACTACTATGTAGAATATTTAACAACTGGTGGCATTTTAATTCAATTCAGGAAACAAGGCAGTTAGTGGAAATGGAGCCCTGAATATTTCAGTCTTTCCAATCCATTTTATCAAAGATGTTTCCTGTAGTGTCTATTTCACCTGACAAAGGGGAAAATCCTTAAC
Source organism: Phrynocephalus forsythii (assembly GCA_029282475.1). NCBI lineage: Eukaryota > Metazoa > Chordata > Lepidosauria > Squamata > Agamidae > Phrynocephalus > Phrynocephalus forsythii. Next base: position 158,437,447 of record JAPFRF010000002.1, on the reverse strand, counting down.
ACCTGTACAATATCAATACTTCCTATATTCATATTCGCATTATATATGTTCTACAGTATCCATTTGTGAAGCACCTTTGGTTTATCACCTTAAAGCAACTTTCTCTGATACGTAATGCTATTGAGTAGAAATGGGCACGACTCGGCGAAATCCTCATTTCCGTTTCCGTTTGTCATTTCCGTTACCTAACGAGGAATGGTAACGACAATTACTCCACTCCAGCTTGAACCCGACCTGATAAAGATAAATTGGGTCTGATTTGTCGTTGATGTTCATGGCATTGCGGCGATCGTGCGATGCCAAGCAAGCAACACAGAAAAAACGTTTTAAAAATAAATAAAAAACCTGATTCCCGGCCATAAAAGCAGGTGAAAATATGCCTGCCTCAGTGAAGGCACCTACCAGAGAGGGGTGGTTTCTGGGGGGGGGGTCCCCGGCCTTCCCCCCCTCCTGTCCTGGGCTGCTGGTACCAGGCTGGGGGGGGCATCCTCATCATCTCCATTTGCCATGTGGTGGGGGGGATCCAAAATGGCGACCGCAATGTTTATTTTTAAATCGTGGTCCAAAAACCCACCAAAGCACCACAGAAACATTTGAAAATTAGGTATTTTAACTGCCAGAATTTTTATAGTAGCAGCAGTGGGTTTTTCTTGCAATAAAACGTCTCCGTTGATTTTATTTTATTTTATTTTTATTTTTTTTTTTTACACCTGTGCATGCGCAGTGATGGGCTGGCCATGGGATGGGACCATGCTAATTTTTGGACCCATTCCACCAATCGCATGGCCAGGTTTTGACTGAGACTTCTGGGTGTGCCAGAGAGGGCATTAAAAGCCCACAAATCCTAACCTTAACCCTAACCCTAGCCCAACCCTAACCTATACGCCAGTACGCTGTCCTTCTTAGTGAGTCAGAGGCACCCAGAGGTGCAGCCCACTAACCCACCCTAACCTTAACCGTAACCCTAAGCCTAGCCCTTACCCTAACCCCAACCCTAACCCAGATCCGTACGCAAGTACACTTTCCTTCTTAGTGGGTCCCAGGCACCCAGAGAGGTGCCTCCCACAGCCCAATATCCCCTACCCCTATCCCATTCCCTAACCTGTACGTCAGTACGCTAGTACGCTCCCCTTCTTAGTGAGTCAAAGTGAGGCACCCAGAGAGGTGCCTTGCAGAGCCCACTATCCCCTTCCCATTCTTACTGAGTCAGAGTCAGAGGCACCCAGAGAGGTGCCTCTGCCACCCCACCCTAACATAATGTAATGTATGGTACGCGGCGGCTCCGCGAAATGCTTCCCTTGCTTCCCTTCTTAGTGGGTCAGATGTCAGAGAGGCACCCAGAGAGGTGCCTCCCAGAGCCCACTTACCCCAATCCCAACCCCACCCCAACCCACAAACGACAAATGACAAACGACAAATGGAAATGAGACATTTTTGAAAATGATCGCGACAAATGGAAACGACCCAAAACGAACCTGTCCCGACAAACGACAACTCAAAACGTCATTTTTTCTGGTTGTGCCCATCTCTACTATTGAGAACCAGTTCCAGTGGTGGGATGGTGACATGAGCAGTCATCCTACACTGTCATCTCCAGCCCTTTGTTTAGTAAATCTTGATAACAGACTTATATAGCAAAATACTTTGGAACTTAATGGAATATCATTGCAGATCTTTTACTTAGGTTTTCATTTTATCTGCACATCTTCTGAGGTGGCTTGCCATCTCATCATAATGAAAGGGTATAAGGAGGTGCCTGGTTTCTCCTTTGGATGGGTCAGTGTCACTGCCAGAAGAGGAGGCCATGCATGGTGCTGCTGAGAACTTTTTCTACGGTGCTTAATCAACAATTCCAATGTCAATCGGAAAACCCGTAGCAACTATTAAGCCAATTAAGGACTTCATTTATCACCTTCAGGAATCCAAGGAACTGGTTAGTACTTCGAGTTAGCTCCTCTCTCCCTCTCTCAAGGATCCGGCTCAAGCTTTTGAAATTGTGACATCCACCTCTTTCAGTGTTTTTTCTTTTTTTTCTGGCTATGTCCTACAACTTGAAAGCCTTTCTCACTGGACTCATTTCTGCACTTTTGGCTGCCTGAGCAGAGTCAACCAATGCACTAGGTTGACTTTTTGTAATCCATTATTTTGGGAACCACTGTGGTTGTCAGATGATTATGATCTAAATATTCAGAGGGTTCACTCTTCTCTTCTCACAGAACTTCTGGCTCATCTTAATGATTTTTCAGTGCTTGCATGGTTCCATCAAGCATGACTTGCCACCGTTTATGCCATAGTTTTATCTGGTTGCTAAATAATAACAGAACTGTGCTCTTCTCAAATTATGTGAAACCAGTGTTGGACTTCGGCAATCGCCAAAAATACTATCCTGTAAGAGATTAACATCTCAGTTACTACAGTATATCAAATATCTACCTATCTTTTGTGTCAAATATTACATCTCTTATTTGAGATGTACAAATAACTTTTAAACTGCTCTGCTGCAGCTATAACTGTGCTCATCACCTGGGGTTCAATTCCAGATAGCAATCTCAAAGTTCACTCCACCTTCCATCCTTCTAGGGTCAGTAAATGAGTTCCCAGCTTGCGTCTCATTATGTAAACTTCACAGAGAGTGCTTTAAGCTTTATGAGGGTGGTATATAAGCAGCACACTTTGCTTCTTGCTTTTAAACTGTCTGAATAAGTAGCCAAATGTAGGTCTTCAACTAGCCCTATGCACTGGAGAAACAATCTTTCTCTTTCTTTTCTGTTTCTTTTCTCTCCGGCTTTCCCCCTCCTTTCTTGGTTCCTCTGCTTTCATACACAGTGTAGTGTAATGGATAGACTACACTTCTGGACTAGGACTCAGAAGACCTGAATACAAAATCCTGCTGAGCCATGGAAGCTCACTGGGAATGTGGAACTGGTAACACCACTCCTTAAATATCTGACTTACCTTGAAAGCCCTATTAACTGCATTTTAGTCCGTTACGAGTTGACAGCATGTAACAACAACCCCTTGTATATTTTGAAATGTCATTATCCTTTTAGTTCAGTTGTCTACCCTATCCTACAGTGACATTTTGGAGGGAGGCAAACCTGCCCTTCTCTCCTGTTTCTCTTGTTGAGTATCTCTTGACCTTTGTTCCATTTTTTCCTATGTAATACATTTTCTGGGATGGGTTGGATAAAATATTATGCCCATGTTACTGAGATGCATACCTCCCCACCAGAGTTTTTATCTATTGCCTTTGTTGCTATGCATTCAATTTTCCAAAACCCCAACATTTAGAGGAAAAGTTCTTTAAAAATGGAAAGATATCAAAACAAATGGGATTTTTCTACCAGAAACTCATATTTGTCTCAGTTCAGTTTCAGACCAACTGCCATTTTTGTTCATTCTTCATTTTTCTCACTTAGTTGGACCATCTAGCTATTGGTACTAGAGATGGGCACGACCAGGAGAAATGACGTTTTGAGTTGTCGTTTGTCGGGATGGGTCTGTTTCGGGTCGTTTCCGTTTGTTGTGGAAATTTTCAAAAATTTGTCATTTCCGTTTGTTGTTTGTGTTGGGGTTGGGGTTGGGGTAAGTGGGCTCTGGGAGGCACCTCTCTGGGTGCCTCTGACGTCTGACCCACTAAGAAGGGAAGGGAAGGGAAGTGTTTCACGTAGCCGCCGCGTACCATACATTATGTTAGGGTTGGGGGGGGTAAGTGGCAGAGGCACCTCTCTGGGTGCCTCTGACTCACTAAGAAGGAAAGCATACTGACGTACTGGCATACAGGTTAGGGGTAGGGGTAGTGGGCTCTGGCTGGGAGGCACCTCTCTGGGTGCCTCTACTGTGACCCACTAAGAAGGGAAGCGTACTTGCATACGGATCTGGGTTAGGGTTGGGGTTAGGGTAAGGGCTAGGCTTAGGGTTACGGTTAAGGTTAGGGTGGGTTAGTGGGCTGCACCTCTGGGTGCCTCTGACCCACTAAGAAGGACAGTGTACTGGTGTATGGGTTAGGGTTAGGGTTAGGGTTAGGGTTAGGGTTAGGGTTAGGGTTAGTGGGCTTTTTATGCCCTCTGGCACATCCAGAAGTTTCAGTCAAAACCTGGCCATGTAATTGGTGGAATGGGTCTAAAAATTTGCATGGTCCCATCCCATGGCCAGCCCATCATTGCGCAGGTGTAAAAAAATAAAAATAAAAATAAAAATAAAATAAAATCAATGGAGACGTTTTATTGCAAGAAAAACCCACTGCTGCTACTATAAAAAATCAGGCATTTAAAATACCTAATTTTCAAATGTTTCTGTGGTGCTCTGGTGGGTTTTTGGACCACGATTTAAAAAATAAATATTGCGGTCGCCATTTTGGATCCCCCCCCACCGCATGGCAAATGGAGACGACGAGGATGCCCCCCCCAGCCTGGTACCAGCAGCCCAGGACAGGAAAGGGGGGGAAGGCCGGGGACCCCCCCCCAGAAACCACCCCTCTCTGGTAGGTGCCCTCACTGAGGCAGGCATATTTTCGCCTGCTTTTTTGGCTGGGAATCGGGTTTTGTTTTTGTTTTTAAACTTTTTTTCTATGCTGCTTGGCATCGCGCGATCACCACGATGCCATGAACGACAACGAAAAATCAGACCTAATTTTTCTTTTTCGGGTCGGGTTCGAGCTGGAGCGGAGTAATTCTCATTACCATTACCCGTTACGTAAAGATAACGCAAACCGAAAACGGAAACGAGAATTTCGCCGCTCCGTGCCCATGTCTAATTGATACTTTAACTTTTCTCTTCTTAATAATGTTTTGGAAACACAGAGGTTGAAGCATTGGAATATTTTAATTTTAATGGTTTAATAGGTTTCACCTATACCGTTGAATGAGACATGTTTTAAGGCAGTTATAAAGGGGAGAAGAAGGGGAAAAGTTTTGTACAGGTAAGTGCAAGAAGGCATTCTGAAGGTCAAGATGAAACTTCCAAGGACCTACCCAGTCCCATGCTGTACTCCAAGGATGTACTGAGATTGCCAAAATGCTAAATGTAAAAGAAATAATATACTTTCTTCCAATGCAGAATTCACCCAACCTATTTCCATAAAAATATTAAGAAACTGGTGGGAAAGGCTTAGCCCATTGCCTTAACAAATCCACATCTATTATATTCCTTTGGTTTTAATGGTAAAGACAATGTCACATATACTGCTCTGACTGGTATTAATTCACAGTCCTGTACACTTTAGTCTGAAATACAGAGTGAGGAAAAGAGTTTCCACATCAAGATTTGAATGGATTTTTCATACATCTTGAGCTTCCTTAGTTGCATGGATAATTCACAACAGCAGTTTTTGGCTATACCTTTGCGTATGGAGTTGATTAAAAGTCTAATTATGAATAGGAAAACTGGGAAATCCACAGAACCAGATGGGTTTCCTGTTGAATAATGCAAAGTTTTTGCAGGCTCTACCTGTATGACTATATCATTTGTGTAAGGGTTCTTTTTTTGTCCAAATCTTTGCTATCCATGTATCAAATATGTATCCTCATAATCCCTAGACCTGGCAAAATTTGTATTCAGTGTGAAAATTATTGACTCATCTCATTTATAAATGTTGTTGCTATCTACTACCTTATTCTTACTGGCGGGCTTCAAGAGGTTGTTGCTTTTTAGTGCACACAGACAAGATGGGGTTTATTAAGCATGCTCAGGGAGCAGATATTCTGGGTTGGGTTACAGAGGCTCCACCAACTTTAGGAGAAACAGTGAGGGTGGTATCTTTTTCACTTGATACTGGAAAGGCATTTGGCAAAACATATTGGCAATTTACCTTTGTTATATTGGCTAAATTCCATGCCCTCAAGAATTCACTCCCTGCATTCTTTGCTCATCTCCACGTTCTAAAGCATTTGCCAATCCTATTTTACCCCACTACTTTTTCACAGAAGAGTGATTAAACAGGGATGCCCACTCTCTCTTCAGTATCTGATTTCAGTTTGTAACTCTTGACATGGCCAATTGGCCATCAGATCATAAAACGCTTGGCTTTATACAAGATTTATGACAGTTTCACGTGACATTTCATCCTGTAATTTTGCTGTTTTGAGTCTGAATTATATCTTCTGCCGCAGAACTGAAGAAGGGTGACCAAAACACCTCCAGAATCTTCTTGAATGCTCGATAAATATCTATGCAAGACTGGCAATTTCAGTGATGTCCAGAGGCTCACAGATCATTTATGTAGCAATACTAATTGCCAATAACATTTCTTGGACTGCATTAAATTTCAATAGACTGATCACTGACATAGAATCATAGAATCAATCAGAATCATTGTAGGGTTGGAAGGGACCTTGGAGGTCTTCTAGTCCAATCCCCTGCCCAAGGCAGGAAACCTCATACCATCCCGGACAAATGGCTGTCCAATCTTTTCTTGAACTTGAAGAAAATGGCACCATTAAATTAGAATCTCAAGGCGTTGTTCTCCAGATAAAATGTGTTTTAAGGAGAATTCCTTGGTACATACCCTGCAAATATTTTCAACAACTAAATATTTTGTTTTGGAAATTGATATAGGATTTTTCAATACCATAGACATCCCTGAGTAGAACACAGCTTCTGTCTTGTAAATGTGGATCAAAATTTGTATCACCAAGCCTACTTGTTCACCTCTGCTGGCCAATGGAAGAGAACTACCTAATTCCTCATTCATTTTGCTCCAGATATACCTGCCAATCTCTAATCTGCTTAGTGTAGTAAATCAGACTAGAGTATGGCATTGAATCAGTGGAGATTTAGTGTATCAACTCCTCCATAATTCTAGTTCATTTAAATGGGCCTACTCTAACTACAAGTTATTGTGCTAAAGTAAGTGTCTTAGAATAGGCCCATTTGAGTGGAAATTATGGAGAGGTTGACTTTCTAATTCCCATTAATTGAATTGTGTTCTGCTTATATTCTGCCCCATACCACTTCAAGTAGTCTCTGGGGGGTTTACAGTTTCATTACAGTATGCAGGCTACACATTGCCTCCCCAGCAAGCTGGGTTCTCATTTTACTGACCTCAGAAGGATGGAAAGCTGAGTGAACCTTGAGCCGTCTCCCTGGGATTGAACCCCCAGGTCGTGAGCACAGTTTTACCTGCAGTACAGGCATTTAACCACTGCACCACGAGGCTCAATTGTCCTACTTTACTGTGATTTACTTATGCTGCAGGGTTTTGGCTACTGTTCATCTTATTTGTTTACCATTAATAAGGGCTGTTTTTTCTTTTTCTGATTCAACAAGTACTTCCTGAAATGGAGGAGTCTCAGAAACATTCACGTTAGCAGGACCAAAACCTGGATGGCAGGATGTACTGCATCTGAAGATGTTGCATTTGTAGAGAGGCTGATACATAATGCCTAACATTCAATCTAAAAATTGGCTGAGGAGGGGAACTCAAGGGGCTCAGTTAACTGATACAGGGATGAACCGTTGGCTTGGTGGTTCATGCCAGTTCACTTATTGGACAAAGAGGTATTCAGAGCTTCCCAGCAGCCACGCCTCCTCCAGTGGATGCCCACTCAGAGGCAGTACCCGGAAGAGGTGGGGCAAAGTGAAAGGTTCCCAATTTTCAAATCAGTTTCCCCACAAGAGTGGATTTGGCATAGGAAAAGAGGTGAGAAATCTAACAGCCATGTCGTTCTCAACCAAGATGCTTTAGCTGCTAGAACTGTTGGGGAAATGATACCTGCCCTAACCTGGATAGGACCCATTGCCCATCACTTTTAAAAAAAGGCCACAAGCAAGATGATTCCAACACAAAAATAAATAGATTTGTAGTAGATTAATGGACAACTATTTTGGCTTCCATAACTTTTTTATCCTCCTACAGCAAAAATGGATGTTCCATATATTTGGACTTCATCACAGTTACTGTATTTAACAATGATTTTGGCTGCATCAGCTTACTGCTGCAAAGCAACTTCTCCATTGTACCTCCTGCTGGGTAGCTCAGTGGCTTGGGTCTCTGGCTGCAGAGGTTGGGAGTTCGATTCCCCACTGTGTCTCTGTGTCTTGACAGAGGCTGGACTTGATGTTCCAGAGGGTCCGTTCCAGCTCTGCAGTTCAAAAGTTGTTGTTGCTGCTGCTGCTGCCATTGTTGTTGTTATACATATGTACAGGTTACGTCCTACTATAGTTCCTTTTAGAGACAAAGTTATTTGGTGAATCAGCTTTGGTTTTGAGAACACTTAAAATGTTTTAGACTTAGATGTGATTCTGAATTATCTACTGTTCGCTTGGAAGCTAATTTTTGGTCAGCAAGTGATTTTCCATGCTGTTTCAGTGGCTAAAACATGTATATTTCACCCCTGGAAGGACAAATACTCTATAGTAGGTTAAGGACCTCATAACCCTTTCAATGTTTCAGCGTATGACTTGCAAACATCAACTTCTCATGAATTTATATCTGAAGAGTCATCCAGCTGTTCCTAAAGCTTATCTATAAACCGTTTGTCCTTTCCAAATCTCCTTGAGGGGGGGCATCTAATTTTTTCTGAGATATTTTCAGTTTGAGTTAGTTTATTCTTTGAGTTATACTTTTTTACCATTTTTGTTATGAGTGTCTCATAGATTACACCTACAAAGAGAGAGAAAGAGAAAGGAGAGAGATTTCTGTTGCAAACCATGGAAAATCATTTCAAAAGGACTAGCCATCTTAGTCTTTTGAAGCAAACAACAAACAAACAAACAACCCAAAGAGTCCCATGTCACCCAAAATATGTATCTGATGAAGTGGGCTATTGTCCTCAAACATCATTGTATAACAAACATGTTAGTCTTTACGTGCCACAGGACTGTTTGTTCTCCATTGGAAAATTCATTGCTAACTCCTCAGGTAAAGGTATTGGATAGCATCAGATGCATCACATTTATCCAAATTCTCCAATATTTGGAAGAAGAGTGATAGCTATTTTGAAATCTGGTAAAGACCTCACTGGCTCATCTCACTATCTTGTCACCTTGTCCTGGAAAGAATGATTCTTACTTAACCATCAGAAGAAAGTAGTGGAACCATTGCTCATCCCCCAAAGGACTGGCTTTAAACCTCGAGAAAATTATACAGCATGAATCTTGCCTTTAACATCACAGATTAATGGTAGCTTTGAAACTATGATGATATGGGGATGGGGTAACCTTTGTCAACCTTTCAGGCACCTACAGTACTATTCATTATCAAGTGTTACAGCAAAAAGTTAATGATAAGCAACTTCTCCCCTTTCTTTGCAGAATCACTGATTTTTTAAATTAATTTTCAAGAACAACATATGCAATAGAGAACTCAAAAGAATCATCTACCCCAGGGCAGCATACTGGCTGATACTTTGCCCAATATCTGTGCCAACACTCAGCCACTTCCACAAGGCACTTATTCATGATGATAAATCTCATCCTTGTTGCTCTGTCAGATAGCTTTCATAGGGTGCAACAGCTCTTAACAGATGCATCAGAAGAACGTGGCACAGATTATGAAAGAAATTAAACTCAACCCTACTAGGACTCAAATATGTGCTTCTCATTTGAAAAATCAACAGACAGAAACTTGAGGTTAACTGGAAAGGCATCTAACTGGGATCATTGCCCCACCACCACCAAGATAGCTAGGTATTAGTTTAGATTTTATGCCTGACCTATAAGAAACAATGCCAAAATGTAAAGCAAAAGATCTCCACAAGGAACAATATACTTCGAAAGCCATCAAGAACCAGTTGGGGCACAGAACCAAATATGGCTACCTATGCTCCTTTGGAGGCAAATACGCCAGTCAGGTGTGGTATACTTCAGCTCATGCAAAATAAGTAGGACTGAACAGAAGTGCTAGAATCATAACTGAATGGTTGTAGCCAACCCCTATTGATAAAACCCATTATCTTGGAGGCACTGCACTCTTATGGTGAGCGACATGGCACATATTTAGAGAGAGATAATAATAATAATGAAAGGCTAAAAGCACCTACATTAAATGTGTGTCCACTCTTCGGAGACAAAATGGAAGCTCTTTCAGAGCATGCCTGAATCTTGAAGCAGCAGCAGAGAATGCTGAGAAGATAAGGTGGAAATAAAGAACTACCTGCCTCTTAAAACGAATGGACTTTGGTGAACTTAACAAAATGGCTTTTCCACACAGTCCTCTATGAATGTGGGGCAGAAGAGGGACAGCGACAGGCGCGGGGTGGGTGGGTGGCGATGGGTGTGGGGTGCGGGGGGTGGGCGGCGGTTGGGGGCAGCGATGGGGGGACGGCAGTGGGGGGACGGATGGCAGTGGCCAGCGGCGGGGGGCGGCAGGCTGTCCAGTGCCCTCTCTCCATTTTGGAGCCCTAGGCAACTGCCTAGTTCACCTTAATGGAAGTGCCGGCCCTGCTCTTGGCTGCTCCTCAAGCTTCTAGAAGGAGGACTCTCTCTTCTGTAACTGCCACTGCCACACAGATGGTTTCATGACTAGACCCCAATCTTTGTGACCCTTGGGAAAGCCATAGAAAGTCTGTGAGCTCCTCACAGAACTGGGAAGCATGCAATTAACAGGATCACTCAACGATATCAAGACAAGTTGTGAAACTTAGCCCCGATGAAGACAGATGTGCTTGTCCGTTCCATCTTTTTTTTTTTTTGTTCCTTACATGTTTACCAGAATTAAACCTTTCCAGAATGGGCCATACAGACAGACTTATTTTTTAACTGTCAAAACCAAGGTCTCCTCATTGGTCTCCCTAAAAATGCTCAGCAAATCCAGCTAGTGCGTGCAAAGACTCGCAGCTCGTTTTAACCAGACCAGTACTCACATGCCCTGTTCAATTAGCTTGAAAAGAACTGCTGATTGTTCAGTTCTTCTAAGGTGAGGGATGCTAATTTCATCCGAAGAACAACAGTTGTGTGACTCCTGATTCAAGAAGCAGAATGTTGTATTGTGGCCTAAGGTTCTGGGAGATTATAACAACAGTACTTCATCAAATACATGAAGACCTATCACAGCCGACAACTTATGATATATGAGGATGGGCTGGTTGGTAAGGGGCTTTATTCTGGGAGGACAGGGGGAAGTGAAATGCAGAAAGTACAATGATGTAGCATTGCGTTAAACCAATGCAGCTTTTTAAAAACTTTAGTCAGGTTTTAGGGATTTCCCTACTTTAGGTGACTGCAAGACTCTTTTCTTCTTTTTCTGTAACAATCCAAATGCACTGACTCACCTGGAAACCATGTCATCTTAGCTTGTGAAGCCCTGTTTGGCATCTGAATTGGCTGGATAGATCAGTGGTTTAGCTATATTGCTCCTAGGAGAAGAGCCAGTCTGTGTGGCCTTGGACAAGCTGCACAGCCCCAGGTCACCACCAGAAGAGAGGGAAACCACTTCTGAGTACTCTCTACTTAGAAAGCCCTGAAAAGGCTCACCAAAGTCAGAACTGATTCAGTACCACACACTTATTACTACTATGACACCTGTAAGAGATAGCCTGCTTCCATAAATTGCCCAAGCTTGCATTCCAAGACATACAGCCCATCTCAAATAGACCTCAAACTGCAGAGCTGATGTATTTGTATACAGTTGGGCTCCAGTATCTGCTGGGGATTGGTTCCAGGCCTTCCCATGAATAATGAAAACCGTAGGTAAGAGGAAACACAAAAAAAAACCCAAAACTGCTGTTTTGGGACAGTAGCTTGCTTTATGGCAGCTATTTGTGACAGTAGCTTGCTTTATGGCTGCTGTTTTACAACAGTAGCTTGCTTTTCAGCTGCTGTTTGTGATAGTAACTTGCTTTGCAGTGTCTGGATTATTTTTTTAATTTTTTCTTCTGCCAACCGTGGATAACTGAATCAGTGGTAAATGAATCAGTGGATACGGGGGTCCTACTGTACTCTACACATCCCTCTATACTCGACTAGTTCAGAAGGACCCCATTTTGGAAAACCATATGTGTTTTAGACTACTAGATGATGTTGATAAGAATTATTGTTATTATGATTATAATTGACAATTATAACAATAATGATCATTATGAATTACAACAGCAACAACTTTGGCACTGCAGAGCTGGAAGGGACCCTATGGATGGACCATGGAGTCCAGTCCCTCTGAAGGAGGCACAGTGTGGAACTGAACTCCCAACCTCTGGCTCAGTAGCCAGAAAAACCTAAGCCATAGTTCAACATACACGTGCAGACTAGTTCTACTGCTCAGGTCCTCATCAAATGTCTTTCTGTCTAGTAGTGCAGCTATGCACCTTCCTATTAATTTATGTTTATCAGCACCAATGGGCCACTCTTTGGAGCTCGCCTGTTTTCTGATCAGCCAGGCTTGACAGGGAGACCACTTTGTCCTTCAACAGCTCGGTGGGCTCTGTTGATTCAAGCCATGCGCTTCATAACCTGGGTGGGGGCTGAGTGGGATCATCTTGGAATTCTTCACCTCATTGCTCTGAGGCTTCAGCTCCCCATCTATAAATATAAAGATGACAATGGGACCATTGTCTGGATGGGGTGCCTAGACGGCAAAGTATTTGGGGCAGGCACTGTTTGTACAGTATAGCGTACAAGAGCCCTTTATCTCAGAGGCTACTGTAATAATCATAAAAACAGATTCAGAACACCATCTGTCAATGCTAGATGTCTCCAGCATGATACACAAATAAGAAGTGTAAGCCATGTGCTATGGTCACCTTGGCTCGAGTTCAGAATTCTTTATGTTCCAAATTGAATGTAGAGGTGGCGGGAGGCTGTAGAGTCACTCTGAACCCTTGTGTGGGTGACCTCTCTCAAGTCAGCCTCCCGCTTCTGATGGTTTTTAATGAAGGTTCCAAGATCCTAAGAGAGCTAAAATCCTTTTCTGTCTTATTTCAACCATTTGGCATTAGTTTTCCAGGTCTGTGTTTGCATTTGTTCAGTCTGTCTGGTTCAGCTGTAAGGAAAAACCATAGCTTTGACTAACCGGACCTTTGAGGACCATCGTCTTTCTTTATGTTTGGTTCACTAAACTGAGAATGCATAATCATCTATTATCTGAGTTAGAGCCTTCAGATATAGGGATGCTGTTGGTCAAAACTGGACTCTGGAAAAGAGTAGAAGAAGGGGTGGTTTAAAGTCAGGGATAGGGCAGTCCAGATGTAGTTGGACTGTAGCTCTCATCACACCCAATCATCATAGCTAATGATAAGGCATGATGGGAACTGCCACATGTCCCCCAGCCCTGGACTAGAGCCTAGTTCTGACAACACTAGCAGATGTGATGATAAACCTTCTCCTCATTAGTACTTCTTCAATTTATAGCAGACCACTTAAATAAATGGATGCACTTCCTTGATGGAGGTGGGTAGTTTCTCTGCACATAAAAATTAGCACATCAGTGTGAAGAACTTTTCAACTCACATTTTATGTTTCATAGAACATTTGTTTGTTTGTGAGTCCCATTTTGAAGTAGTCCACTTTTTAAAAAATGTATTGTTTCAGAACTGAATATTCAAAATTATGAGCTGGGAGGATGGGGGAAATCAGTAAGGTGTTCTCTCTCTCTCTCTCTCTCTCTCTCTCTCTCTCTCTCTCTCTCTCTCTCTCTCTCTCTCTCTCTGTGTGTGTGTGTGTGTGTGTGTGTGTGTGTGTGTGTGTTCACGTGCTGGTTAAAATACATTGTTCCATTCAAATAGTAATTCAGTAGGAAACCTGACCTGTGGTTCTGTGGTGCTTCAACATACTGAGGTATATTAGCCCATTGTCTCAGACTTTCCATGGGCAATCGAAGAGAATTAATGGTGAGCTTTCTCTACACAAACCCAAGTGGCCTGCTACTATTGTATCAGCCTAGCAAGAAATCACTACCTAGCATACAAAATGTCTCTATAAGGCCATGAACAAATCCAGACAAATCAGTGAACATCTATACATTCAAACAGATGTAGTACATCAGGCCTATACTATCTCAGAATGAAGGGAGAATTGTTGTTGGGGCCGCATCTAGGAGGAATCCTCCCACATAGAGCTGTATTTATACTCACATGTAGAGATGGGCACGAATCAAAAAAATGACGTTTCGTTTGTCGTTTGTCGTTTGGAGGGTCCGTTTCGGTTCATTTCTGTTTTTTTGAATTTTTGCAAAAAAAATCATTTTCATTTTCATTCATTTCGTTACCGTTTCGTTACCATTTATTTCAATTTTTGTGATTTTTTTTAGCATTTAAAGCAGTTCACTGTATTGCAGAAACGAAAACGAAACGCACGACAAAATTTCCGGTGTTTCTGTTCATTTTGTTTCATTTTAGAGACAAAATTTGTTTGTCATTTCGTTTCATAACAAAAAAAAATTTGTTGTGTAACAAAATGAAAAAACGAAAACAAAACAAAAAATTGTTCATTTCGTGCCCATCTCTACTCACATGTACTTGTTCTGGTAACATTTCTCAGGATTTTTTGACAGAAGAGCAAATGCTGCTAAAACTCACTGCTTTTCTACATAAGCCCCTTTCGATCGTGAATATTTACAAAATCAAGTATTTTGAACCATCACTTCCATCATTTTTAACCCCTCCTCAAAACTCAGTATCAGTTCCCAAATTTGTGGAACACAGGTTCTTTCCTTTGAGTTGGATGCATGAAAATGATCCAAGTAATGTTATTTCACATTTCAGGGCAGACTTCTAGGAGTTAAAATATTTTTCCTCCCAAAATCAGTCCCCCTCACTGAAAGTTTCCTTTTATTCTTATAGATTTCGACAAAGACACATATCAACAGAAGCAAACCATTCTGGTACATTCAGAGCCTGAATATCCATCAATGGTTGTGAGGCAGGCCAGCATGTCTCAGGGTTGACAAGATGTTATTACTGTAGTCAGTGCAGAAGCAGTGAGGGAAGGAGAAGGAATCAAAGCGGAGTGCTGAGCAAAGCTGTAACAATGGAGGCTTATTCTCCTTGATTATACCTGAGCCCAAAGGTCTGTGTAAAGCAAAGAACCGCTGTTCTTATGGCAGCAGATACCTGGTAGTTTGTCTGGACCATCTTCAGTACTAACTGCACATGGTATGCACCACCCCTTCTTGCAGCTATCCTTCATCAGTCTCATCCTCACATTCCTCCCTTGGCCAGGAATGTTGTGGAATTGGGTGGGCTTTCCCCACACAAGTCTCTGAGGAATGAATCTTTATTTACTGTCTAACCAAAGGAATGACCACTTCGGATTCAACCAGCTTCAACCTCCCCTTCCCCTAGTCTTCTACCCACCCACACATATCATTAATTATTTTAAAACAACAACAACAACTACTACTACTACTACTACTACTACTACTACTACTACTACTACTACTACTACTACTACTACTACTACTACTACTACAAGTCCTCTAACCCATTTTGAGGACTTGGTCCAATAAGGTTTGTTTGTGAAATGCAGACTTCAACAGCTCGAGGGGTTTCAACACAAGAAAGAATAGGGTATTGTTTTGCTTTGGTGAAGCATACCTGTCCTTCAGATAGCCAGTATGATAAAGATGCAGAGAAAGGCCTATTTGTGCCTGATGCTCTTGTGCTGGGCAAGCTAGTGGAGAAAGGAGCCAAAAAACATGTGGGGTGGATTATAAACATGTGGGGTAAGAAACTTTACCTATTTTGAGGCAGTGCCTCCTAGAACCTCACAGCTAGCGTGGAAATGGCCACCAGGGCCACCCACTTTTATGTCTGCTAGTGTCGACTAACAATGCACCACCCAAGCTATGGGTTGCTTGGAAAAAGAGGCTTTTGCAAGACCAGAAGGAAGACTTCTAATCTATCCCCATAAGAACATCAGGAAAGGGAACAATGTGCACAGCAAGGGGGAGCCATCCATATCTGGGACCCGGGGGAACATCCTACCCATTCTTATTTATGGATAACTTTGGGATGTCATTTTAAAGCAAAGTGTTCTGTTTGCATACTGCCCCATACCACTTCAAGTAATCTCTGGGTGGTTTACAGTTTAATTACAGTATGCAGGCTACACATTGCCCCCCCCCACAAGCTGGGTACTCATTTTACTGACCTCAGAAGGATGGAAGGCTGAGTGAACGTTGAGCCTGCTACCTGGGATTGAACCCCAGGTTGTGAGCACAGTTTTACATGCAGTACAGGAATGTAACCACTGCACCACCAGGCTCATTTTATTTTATTTTATTTTATTTTTTTTATTTAAGTAACTTTCTGAGCACTAGGTAATGGTGTGTTACTAAGAGCTTTGTAAGCCAAGCCACAATATTTGTAGGGTACTTTCCCCCCTCGATCCAATCTCAAATTTGAGGCTCTTTGCCATATTTCCAGTGAGTATACTATAAATTCCAGTGGGCTTCTGTCTACTCAGGTGGGTAAGGACTGCTACTCAGCGATGAGCATTTTTGTGCTCCTTGTGGAGATTCCAACAGCTAACATTCCTTTGCAGAATTACTGCAGTGCTACAGGTTTACACAATGTCACAGTGTGGCCAGCTATGTCCTTTTCAGCCCTGCTTATCAAGCAAGGCGCTTCTCAAGATGTTTTCCACCATGAGAAAAATGGACACTCAGAGTGTCTTCCAATTCAGAAAATGGAGCAGTGGGAGTGGGGTAACAACACCACAACAGCTAGCGGTGTGATTCTAATAGTTTGCCCATCCCCCTTGCCTCTTGGCTGCAAATGATGCTGTGAAACAAACACACAGAAATAAAACTGACATCAACACAGTGTCCTATTTCAATCAACAATGAAAGATACTGATACTGTGCTCAGATAATGCAATATTTAAAGATAGTAAGTTCTGCATCATTTTAATATGTGATCTAAACCACTGTGTGTGTGTGTTGTGTCGTTACAGTCGTGACCGACTCTTTGTGACTCCATGTCCATGGAGTTTTCCTGGCAGGAATACTGGAGTGGCTTACCAGTTCCTACTCCAGGTGCCTACAGCACCTGGTATTCCCAGGTGGTCTCCCATCCAAGTACTAACCAGGGCCGACCCTGCTAAGCTTCCGAAATCAGGCGAGATCAGATATGCTTAGGGCATCTAGGCAGCCTGATCTAAATCACTGCAGAGGAACAAAAGACTTGAGTTGTATTCACAGAGAATATTACATCAGTGTAACCTAGGAACTTATGTTCCAAGTTTTAAGGTCTCACCTATGACTTATTTTCCTTCCTAGTGTTGTCATAGGCATTATGTTTCAGTAGGAGGTTGCTTTGGAAATAGATTCTGCATAGTTCCACTATTATTTTTCCTACCACAGATTAGCCCTGCCTGTTAGCAGGGAAGTGACTCTCTGCAGGAATGTGCAACAACCTGCTTTTTCCAAAGGAAGGCTGCTAATTACACATTCAAATCGACTTTGTTTTGAAGAAACCAGGTGCCCATTCATTTTTTATGACAAACACCGCAAAGCTCAAGACAGGGGCATGTTGGACAATAAGAGAGCTCCGCTGACAAGGTGCCCATCAGGTGGTTCAAACTTGATAATGAAGAATCCCCAGAAACTGTGTGACGTGAGAGGAATTTGCTGGCCTAAACAAGGCCCACAACAAGGTTGCCAGAACACTCGTATGTGGAGATGGGCACAAAATGCATTTTTATTCGTTTTGTTATTTGTTATTCATTTTATTATGTAACGAAACGAATAACGAACCGCCCCGCAAAGAAAAAACAAAACAAAATGGAAATTTTCATTCTGTTCCATTTTGTTTTTCATTTTCCCAAAGGAATGCATTGAAGCAATATGTTCCTATGGGGGGAAGCCCCCCAATGTGCTGGGCATGGGAAACCAGAGGATTTTTAAACTTTTTTTTTGCTGCCCCAAGTGCCGATCAGCTGTAGCATGGGCTTGAGGTGGCAAAAACAAGTTTAAAATCCCCTCCTTCCCCCCACTCGATGGTTTTTGTAAACAATTTGTTTTTTAAAATTCTCTTTTTTTCCTTTTCCTTTTCCTTTTCCTTTCCTTTTATTTTATTTTTGCCACCTCAAGTGCCGATCAGTTGTAGCTCGAGCTTGGGGCAGCAAAAAAAAAGGGGGGGGAGGAGAGATTTTAAAACTTTTTTTTCTGCCCCGAGCCTGCGCTACAGCTGATCGGCACTTGTGGGGGCAAAAAAAAAATGTTTAAAAATCCCACCTTTTCCTGTGCCCGATCAAGTTACACCACCACCACACACACACACAGTAGACTAAAAACGTAAAGAAACAAAATGAAAAAATGAAAAAATGAAAAAATGAAGTTTCAAATGAAACAAAATGAAACTGAACTGAATGAAACAAAAAAAAAAACAAAATGCTATTTTAGCATTTGGTGCCCATCTCCACTCATCTGTAATGTGGAGCCTCGTGTGCTAGAATTTGGGAGCCAGGTGGAAGAGATCAGAGTATACAAGCCAGTGCCTAATAACTCAGTGCAAAAACAAGGAAATCAAGGGCCAGCACAGATGTAGGGCTGGCTAAGTGATGTGTTTCCAAAGGCCTTCTATTGCACACAGCTGGGCAGCCTTCCCAAGAATATGGAATAGAAGTACTGGTTAGTTTGCAAGTGTAATATCACAACAAACACAATGATGTGTAATTGTGAATGTTCAGCCGGGCTGGTCCTAGTTAATACTCAGATGGGAGCCTACTGGGGGTTTCCAACTCTTGTTTTTGGTACGTTATGTCAACCTGCTTCCAATTGAAGTTGATCCTATGATTTAATGCCATTACTGCTTCGGTCTTGCACTTATTTCCCCAGTAGGGCTAGGAAAGAACTCTGCCTTGCAAAGCCACTGCCAGTCAAGGATGGATTTACCAGAGCAGAAGGACTAGTGGGTAGACTCTGTATCTCTTAAGGCATTTCCTAAGTGGATCAGCCTTACATCCCAAAATGGGCTTTGTGAACTTATAACACTTGCCTTTTCCCAATTGTTCCTCAGCTTGAATAAATACCAAAGCTGTTTTTTTTAAAAAAAAAATCCAGTTTATTCTCTAAACCAGTCACTCTCAACAGGGACCATATAGAGAGATCCCTGCAGAGCCCTGGGTCATTTGAACAATTACTCACACACCACCTTATAAGGTTCATTATGTGACTTTATCCAATCCTGATTCAGCTTAGATTTCTTTCATGTTGTGTTTAGGGCTTTGTTCAAAACAGAGGTTGAGAACGGCTGTTGTAAACCACCTTTGCTCTACACCATTGGTTCTCAACCTGTGGGTCCCCAGATGTTCCTGGACTGCAACTTCCAGAAGTCTTCATCACTAGCTGAGCTGGCCAGGATTTCTGGGAGTTGCAGTACAGGAACATCTGGTGACCCACTGGTTGAGAACCACTGCTCTACACCCACCAGCTTCCCCTCCTTCTCTTTTGGTAAACATTGCCCATCTAGTGCTTTTGGTGTTGCTCCAAAAACAGCAACAGTTGCAGAGCAGCCTGAATTGAATGGGATGCCTGCATAAGGAAATGAGCATAGGATCGCGGCTGGAAAGGGAAATGGTCACCAGGTCCCTTTAAGGATTAGCCGAGGCCCAGGTTCCCGTTCCCTATCGAAGGAGCCAGTTGGCACAAAATGCCAAAGAATTAGCCTTTTCCATGTACATCACATCTACTAAGAGTCTTTTGTGTCACCACCTGATTAGATCTCTGGCACTGTTGCTTTCATTCTGGCAACATGGAGAAGTATTTCAGCAAGTCTGCCATCCTGGAGAAAAGCTTTAATGCAGGACTGAGGCAGAAGTGAGGTCTTCAAACTGAGGAGAGAGAGGATGACAGAGGGAAGGTTGTCATACTGGATAACAACCTTTTGTTTTTCTTGCAATTGATCTTACATTTCCCTAGGCAACCATAAGTGGGTCCGTGATCGCGGATGCTCTGGCCAAAGGAAAAGGCCAGTGAGATGCCTGGGATCTGAGTTTTCATTTGCCACGTCATTAGGGTGTCTGTGTTTTGTTTCTAACGGCATAGATTTACAAGGGCTGCTTTGGGGGTTATGAAGGTTGTGTTTGGAATCAAACAGGATAACAGTAACAAGCTATTTTAAAAACATCTGCCATTCCCTCCTCACCCTTGCCTAAAGCTCAGTTGGGCCTCAGCTTCACATCATGTTGACCCAATGTGGTATACCGGATAGGAGAAGTTAGCAGACCTGGGTCTGAGTCTATGTCCAGCCATAGAAGTACATGGGAGCAGTCAAGGTTGCACTGGTAAACCACTCATTAAATATCTCAACTGACCTTGCCTTATTAGGATTGCTGTGAGTTAGTTCTGATTTGACTGCACTTCCCTCTGCCTCCCAATCACAGCATTTCCTTCAATGTCTTACCAACCATTTTAACCCTCTGGTCCCGTGACCCTCAATGTTTGTTTGATTGCCATGCCTGCTGCTCAGCAAAAATGTTTCACAATTCTAGCCAGGAACTTGGAGCAGGTTCGTTTTGAAATGTGGAGGAAATGACTGTTGTTTTTTCTGCCACAGGAGCATTGTAGATGAGAAGGCCATTCATCAGGGGCATCCTTTATTCTCTTTTTGTTGAGCTCTTCTCCTCCACTGGGCAAAGCTGTTGTCTCCAGTTAACCAAGTGTCTCTTGGTGAGCTCCAGGCCTGCCCTTCCTGCTGGTACTTCATACCTTGTACATTTTCTTTCATCTCTCAAGTGTAACGGCATGTTCAAAGTGCCCTGCCGGTGCCATTAGCCGATATCATCTCTGCAAGGATGTCTTACAGAGTGTCCGATTAGTAAAGGACATGGCTGTTTTCTTCACGGGTCTCTGGCATGTCAGCAGTTTTCTGCCATGTCGTTCGCTCTCAAGTGCTTTGCAGAAGTTGGCTTCTGATGGTTCTGCATTATTCAGTCAGTCAGTCAGTCAGTCAGTCAGTCAAGAAGACCTTTATTGGCATCAAACAAAGCAGGCAATACAACAGGCAATAATACACACACAGACATGGAGTATGTGCCCAAATTAAAATTACACGGGTGCTAAAATACAGAACAAGACATGGTATGACAAAACACAAAATAATATGATATGTCCGATTAAAGGGTGTTTGGCCATCAACCATGAAACTCTGGCCCACCTGGGGATAGTCATCCTCGTCCTAAGAGTGCAAAACAAAAGATCCTGTAAGGAATTCTAACCTGCGTCGCTGCACGAATAGATTAATGTATATGGCAATCTGCCTAGTGTGGACTTTGTTCTTGCCTGACAGCAAATTATCTGTATTGCTCCATGTAACCAAATTGGGACTTGGCTCAATGGCAATTCATGTAATTGGGGGGGAGGGGGTTGTTGCTGTTATCTTTGCAAGTGGACAACAATAATGGTACAGACAAAGCTATGTTGTTTCTGAAGTAAATGTGTTCTTTTCGATTCTATGTTTGTAAGTTCAGCAGTAGGTTGACCTTGATAGTATATATCTTTGAGCTTCCAGGGGTGTAGCTCTAAGCTTTATATTAAAATCTTGCATCAAAACATAGAAATCAACCCTGCCTTGGTCCACCAAGCCTCACGCTGGTATCATCAACTCTGCCTGGAAGAAGCTCTGCAGGGTTTCAGGCCAGATCCCTTTGTAGCTAGCAAGCAATGAGACGCCAGAGATCAAACCTGAACCTTCATGTAAAGCATTTGCTCTTCTGCTGCTCCATGGCCCCTCCCTACTTATAAGTGCATCAACTGCAGCCGGGTTGAATGGTTGAAGAAATCATATAGAAGCACCGGCTGTCTCTAATCCAGTGCTTCCACATAGGAATTGTCTGCTGTCTCCATCTAAAGCAAAGTGCTCTGCTTACATACTGCCCCATACCGCTTCAAGTAGTCTCTGGGTGGTTTACAGTTTTTAATTACAGTATGCAAGCTACACATTGTCCGCCACAGCAAGCTGGGTACTCATTTTACTGACCTCAGAATGATGGAAGTCTGAGTCAACCATAAGCCTGCTACCTGCGATTGAACCCCTGGTTGGGAACAGAGTTTTACCTGCAGTACAGGCATTTAACCACTGTGCCACGGGGCTCTACAGTCTCCTGCCGCCTTCCTTCATTTCTAACCTAACATGGGTGACTGCTTTCTTCTTATCAGTCACCTCTCTCTAGGAGGCACCTGCTGGACATTGAAGCCCCACTGAGATGTCACACCAGGTGTCCAATGTCTGTTTCCATGCCATCTGCTCCATCCTGCCATCTGCCCTCTGCCATGAAGCTAATTTGTTTCATATCAGACCTAGTTAAAATTTGGAGTCCCCACACTTGAGCATCATTCATGCTTGCTTGGGCAATACATATACTAAAATTAGAATGATACAGGGAAGATTAGTAGCATTCCACTGCCTCTTGTTCTTGGGTCCACCTAATGCTTTGTCTCTGAATCTGTGTCTTGCTCTACCATAACCAGCATGCTGTCACAGCATTATATCTAGGCCTGATGCCTATAGTTACCCTAAGATCTTGAATTGAGATGGGCATGAAATGATTTTTTGTTTCATTTTTCGTTTTTCATTTTGTTACAGAATAAAATGAAAAACGAAGTGCCCTTTTAAAAAATGAAAGAAAACAAAATGGAAATTTTCATTTTGTTCTATTTTGTTTTCGTTTATTATTTATTTTGACAAGAGCCAACCAGCATGTGGCCAGCTAGATGGTTCTGGAGGGATTCCAAAAGATGAGAGTCCTAAACCAACTTAGAGGGCTGATACCAAGAAAACAAGAGTGCCATAAGTCAAAATCAGTGATGGAATACTATCATTATTACTGTGTCAATCTACATGAGACAGGAATTTTGACCTCATACCCAGATATTCTTGGACTAAGTCTCCCAGAACACTTCACCAGTAGCTGTGCTAGGCAGGATTTTTGGGAGTTGTAGTCTAAGAGGCTGAAAGAGTGAAGAGTCTGGGCATCTTCCTGCATCCGGTGTTGTCCCTGGAAGCCCAGATGGCAGCCGTGTCCATTTCGGCCTTTTACCAACTTAGGCTTATTGCCCAGATTTGCCCATGCCTTGATGGGGATTCCCTGAGGACTGTCATGTAAGTGGTGGTCCTCTCAAGGATGCCCATCTCTTTACATGGGGCTTCCCTTGAGCCTTGTTTGGTGACTGCAGTGTGTGCAGAACGGAGCAGCCATATTGGTGGTTGTTGCAGGCAACTTTGACCGCATCACCCCAATTCTGGTTTGCCTGCATTGGTTACCCATTGCCTCTCGAATAAGGTTCAAGGTACTGGTTTTGGTTTACAAAACCCTCCATGGGTTGGGACCTGAATATTTGGCACAGTGGATCAGACAAATGTCCATGCTGGCTAGCCGACGAGAGCATTGCTGGCACTCTCACTCCGGGTGGCCCCCCCATGGAGGCCCGTAAGGTTTCCACCCATAGTCGGGCCTTTTTGGTGGCCGTCCCAGCCATGTGGAATAAAATACCAAGTGAGATTCGCCAAGGTGAGTCCTTAACATCAATTTTAAAAGCATTAAAAATGGTGCTGTTTAAAGAAGCATATGTCGAACGCTAATGTGTCTGTTGTTCACCCCTGTGTTTTGTTAGCATTCCCCATCTTTGCGTGTGTGCGCATGCACGTGTGTGTGCGCGCACGCATGCGTGCATGCCTTTTGACAGGCCCTTTGCTTTTAATTTGTGTACCGAGTGAAATATTGATCATTGATTGATGAGTTGTTATTGCCTGCTTATGGTTTTGTGCTTAAACACCAGTAAGACAGGTGGTGACCGACTTCTGGAGAAAGACACTACCTTTTACACCAGTGAACATCCAGGGCTTAGACATTGAGATTGTGGACAGCATTAAGTACCTGGGTGTTCACCCCTAAACCATAAACTGGACTAGACTCATAATACTGATGCCCTATACAAGAAGGGTCAAAGCCACCTCCATCTCCTGAGGAGACTGAGGTCCTTTGGAGTGAGCAGGCCTATGTTACGGATTTGTTTATGACTCTGTGGTAGCCTCAGCTTTCTACTAAGCTGTAGCTTGATGGGGTTCAGGTAGTACCGAGCGGGACAGGAATAGACTGTACAAGGTGGTCAGGAGAGCTACCTCTGTCTGGACTGCCCTCTGGATTCTGTGGAGGAGATGAGTAAGAGGAGGATGTTGGCCAGGCTGACATCCATTATCAACAATACCTCTCACCCACTGCACCAGACAGTGGAGGCTTTTGCGTAGCTCCTTCAGTGGCAAATTCAGACACCCCCAGTGTGGAAAGGAGCGCTACTGCTGGTCTTTTGTTCCCACTGCTGTTAGACTCTATAACTCTGCCCTGCTACTCACATGGAGGTATATTGTAGTTTCTTCTTTTTTCATATTTAATTTTTTTATATCCAAATTGTACAGTGTATTAGACATGGGCACGACTCGGCGAAATTGTCGTTTCCGTTTTCGGTTATCGTTTCCATTACGTAACGGAAACGGTAACGATAATTAAGCCGTCAGAACTCGAACTCGAACCGAAAAAAGAAAAATTTGGTCGGGTTTTTCATTTCCCTTTGTGGCATTGCGGCGATCGTGCGATGCGAAGCACAGAAAAAGTTTTTAAAGTTTTTTTAAAAACCCCGACTCCCGGCCAAAAAAGCAGGCGAAAATATGCCTGCCTGAGGCTTTGCCACCTACCAGAGGGGTGGTTTCTGGGAGGTCCCTGGCCTTTCCCCCCCTCTTCTCCTGTCCTGGGCTGCTTCCACCAGGCTGGGGGGGGTCATCCTCGTCGTCTGTCTCGCTGCATGCCATGCGGTGGGGGGATCCAAAATGGTGACCGCAATTTTTCTTTTGAAATCGTGGTCAAAAAACACACCAAATCACCACATAAATGTGAAATTTATTTATTTTAAATGCCTGAATTTTTATAGTAGCAGAAGTGGGTTTTTATAGCAATAAAACATTGTATTGATTTTATTTTATTTTATTTTATTTTTTATTTTTTTAGACCTGCCCATTTGGGCTGGGCATGGGATGGGATCATGCAAATTTTTGAACCATTCCACCAATGGCATCGCCAGGTTTTTGACTGACACTTCCGGATGTCTCGGAGGGCAAAAAAAGCCGAGGCACCTTCCAGAAATCACAGTCGGGTGTATGGATGTGGTTGAGGGAGGAGGGCTGGCTGCTGGTGTTGGTGTGATCCGATCGAGATTGAGGAGGGAGGCTGGAGACTTTAGGATTTAAGTTAGGCAGGCAGGGAGGGAACTGAATTTAGAAAACAATTTCTTTGATTCCCTGCAGCTTTGTCTGCTGAAGGGAATAGCAGTTTATTCTTTATTTCTTCTCTGGCAGTTTGAGGATTTTTTTCTGATATTGGATAAAGGGAGAGGTGTGACTGGGAGTGGGAGGTGTGGATTTATTTTAAATATATATTATATACTACCATTTATTTTCTCTTTCCCCAACTTCAATTTGCTTGCACACACACACATTTGGGGTACAAGCCAAGAACAGAACCTCTATCCTAAGTGATATGCTAACTGCCCACTCGCCCGTCCGCCCGTGCCACCACCCGCCTGCGGCCCGCGCCCCTGCCCGCCCACTCGCCCGCCCACGGCCACCGCCCGCCCATGGCCCCCCGCCCCCACCGCCCACCTGCACCTCCCCCCGCCGCCCATCCCCCCGCCCCGCCCACCGCCTAGGGCGCAAAAACACCTAGCACCGGCCCTGATTGCAGGACGCCCCTATGCTCTGGGAAGTCAAATCGCGCTAAATCACAGTGGAAACGACAAATGACAAACGACAAACGGAAATGACAAATTTTTGAAAAATTTCGCGACAAACAGAAACGACCCGAAACGGACCCATTCCGACAAACGAAAACTTGGAACATCATTTTTTCTGGTCGTGCCCATGTCTACAGTGTATATTTGTATATTGGATTTTTTATTTTATCTAATCTCTATTATCTTTTTTTTCTTTCTTTCTTTCTCACGCTACACTTTTTGTGCACCTACCCTTCTTGCTTGTTCTTTTTATTGGGAGCTGTTTAACAAGTAAATTTCCCTGATGTGGGATTAATAAAGATTTATCTTATCTTATCTTTATCTTATCTTATCTTATCTTAATTATTGTTGATTTGCTGCTCTATGTAAACCACCTAGAGTTCCTATGGGAAAATTGGTGTGGTATAGAAATGCAAAAATAAATAATAAATAAACATAAATAAATATAAGAACATCTGAGGTCACCAATGAGCTGAAAGAACAGAGGCTGAAGTTTGTGATGCTTACCTGCCCAAAAGACGGAGGGCTTCTTGATGGGCTCCCCCAGAAACAGGCAAACTGGCCATTGTGACAGCCTGCTGATGCTTCCTGCGAAAAGGAAAAAAAAAAAAACCATTGGCCATTATGAGGTAGTGCTGAAGCTCCTGAAATGGAAATGCTGGCCATTGTGACTCCACTGCAGACCCTGCTCCTTGAAGGAAAGAGACTGTTACACTTTCTGGAGATATCCCACTTTGCACCAATGGCTTCTGCATGTGGGGGCCAAAAACGACTGACTGCATAGACCCCCCCGCCGCCAACCTGTTTTATTCTGTTTTTCCCAGAATAAATATTAAGTAAACTGAATGGAGTCCTTGAGCTGGATGGGAAATGGCTTTTGAAAACACAGTGAGGTCTACCATGCTGACTTCAAGCATCTTGGCAGGTATGTGTTGGACCAAAGATCTCAAGCCTGGTTTGGGACATTCGTGCCATTAAAATCCGCCCATGGTTTTCTTATTGCTGAACCACATTCATTGATTAACAATAGCACGGTGACTTTAAGAATTCTTTCTTTTTAAATGAGCACCTCGGCTTTCTAGGAAGGCAAAACAAACTTAAGAATAAGGCTGCACTCTATTATAGTTTGTGGTATAAACATCACTTTCATTTTAAATGAAGCATTTGCTTCAGATATATTTTATTACCTCTGAGCCAACATGGTTCTAATTTGTGGTCCTATTAATCCAGTGTATTTTAGAATTAGGGACTTCATGCTAGGCACTGTAATAACATCACACCTTTCAAACGCAATGGACTGGTGGAACAATTCTTTCCAAAACTAAGCCTGACAAATGCAAATGCTTGCAGGGGTTGATAGGGCTGGCCCAAGACATGTTGCTGCCTGAGGCAGAGAGAAAGATGGCATACAGAAGGAAACTCTGTTGGCAGATGAATCCATACTGTTCTCACCAGACAGAGGGGACTGGCAGTGGACTCCGCAGGAAAGGCTAGGGGTCCCCCACTCCCACTTCACCTAATCACAGGCCATGACAGGGTCAGTTCTGGTAACTGATATACTCTTGTGGTCTTATTGGCTTCCTCATTACATCATTTATTGGGAGAATAATTTTCCACACCAGCACTGGAACCCCAGGTATATTTGCAAAACCAGTTGACAGAAAGGCAGTCATAAAATCATAAAATCATAGAATAGTGAAGTCGGAAGGGGCCCGTAAGAACATTAAGTCCAACCCTGTGCTTGATGTGTGTGTGTTGTGTTGTTACAGTAGCGACTGACTCTTTGTGACTCCATGTCCATGGAGTTTTCTTGGCAAGAATACTGGAGTGTTTTGCCAGTTCCTACTCCAGGCGCTTACAGCATCTGGTATTCCCTGGTGGTCTCCCATCCAAGTACTAACCAGGGCCTACTCTGCTTAGCTTCTGAAATCAGGCAAGATCAGATGTGCTTAGGGCATGGAGAAATACAAATCATAGAAAGGTTCCATAAATACTCAGTGGAGTGTAGTAGATAGAGTGGTGGCGTAGGAACTTATGAGAACTGGGTTTCAACCCTGGCTCTGCTATATAAACAAATTCCATCTTCACAGACAGACAGACAGACAGACAGACAGACAGACAGACAGACAGACAGACAGACAGAGGGATGAAAAGGTGGATGGATAAAAAGACAAATGGAGGGACAGATAGACAGACAGACAGACAGACACAGGGATGGATATATAGACAGAGGGATGGCTGAATTGAGAGATTAATGGATGGATGGACAAATAGATGGATGGAGATGGACAGATGATGAACAGGCAGATGGACATACAGAAGGGCAGAGACATGGACAGATGGATAGAAGAACAGAAAGATGGACAGACAGGGACAGATGGAGGGACAGAGGGACAGACTTAATGACAGATAGACAGAAAGACTGATAGATGAGCAGCTGGGCAGCTGGTTGGACAGACTGATTGATATATAGATTGATGTACAGACAGAAAGACAGAGACAGACAGACAGATGGGTGGGCAGACAAACAGATATACAGATGGATGGACAGACCGATATATAGATGGAAAAATTAACAGCGTGTAGTACGGACAGAAAGATATATGGGTGGACAGAGAGGCAGACAGACATTGATATTTGTAGGGGGTGTATCTGATCTTGGAAGAATGAAAGGCCGAGTGAGCATTGAGCTGGGTACCGGGGATAGAACCCTGGGTTGTGAGCATGCTTTTGGCTGCAGTAGAGTAGTTTAACCACTGGACCACGGGGCTCTTTTCTGCTTGGGTGGCCACATAATGGCCCAAAGGGAAGAAAGTCCTCCACCTCAAGGGTTGCCAGACAACCATGCTTTTGAAGGTGCTTTATATTTCCAGGACTACCCAGTCCAAGCATGACTTAAAGATCAAGAAATTCAAGAAAGGAGCATGGAGAACTTCAAGTGGTATTTCCAAACTGAGCACCTAGAAGACACACCAGCTTCAGCATGAAAATAAGTCAACTGGCTTCTCAGAACAGACATGTCCTAATGGTGTTCAGAGTACTTTGTGGGGGGATCCTGACTTATGGTGAACCTTTTCTCTGTTTCCCAGATAGGGAATCCTCACAAGTGGTTTCCCATTCCCTTCCTCTGGGGGTGGGGGTGCCCTGAGATGGTGCAGCTTGCCCAAGGCCGCACCGGCTGGCTCTTCTCCTAGGAGGCACAGTGGGGAATTGAACTCCTGACCTCTGGCTAAACCACACCTAAACCACTGAGCTACCCAGCCACTAGATTTACTGTGTGTGTGTGTGTGTGTGTGTGTGTGTGTGTGTGTGTGTGTGTGTGTGTGTGTGTGTGTGTGTGTGTGTGTGTGTGTGTGTGTGTGTGTGTGTACACATACAAACCAACATATGTAGATTCATGAAAACCACTGTCTTCTTTGGACCTTTTTGTGTGTGATGGATTTCTTCTTTTTCTAAGCGGCCACACTGGCAGTCTGGCAGGGCAATGAGACCATGTTAGGGTGGCTGGTCAATGAGCCCGTGCTCTGCTCTCCCCCTCATTGGGATTAGCCTTTTTCCAAGGCTCTTAGGCTGCAAAATACTGAACTGTTCCAGGGACATTTTGTTCAAGGATGTAAGATTTGAGCTACATACACAGGAGGAAGGTAGCTAGAGCATAAGGGTGGGGTGGAAGAGTTTGATATTCATCATGGGCAAAGGACTGCAATAGCCAGAGTTGAGGACCAGAGCAAGTTGCCCTGGGAGCCTTAAAAGGAGGCCTCCTTCAGATCTTCCTTGTTAGGCTACTTACTCCAAGCCTTCCTCTGTCATTTTACTCTCCAGAATGTTGCCACTTCTGTTAATTTCATTAAAAGGAAGGGAAGGAATATGACAGTGTTGGGTTATATGAAACCGCAATATGTTATCCTGTGACCTAATAGACGCCAGTTCTGTTCATAATGGAGCAAATACTAGATTTGTTATTCTTGATGAAACACTGCCCATATTACACTGAGGCTTACGGGACTGCTTAAAGAAGGGGTGGGCGACGGTGCCCCTCTGGAGCTTTGAATAGCCAATGGAAGGGATTGACAGGAGTGGGGGTGTCACAATCTACAAATAGGTGGAGCAGCACAGTCGCCCACACCTGGCATGAAGCAGTGACATGCAAACAGTCTGGTTAATAACGTCAAATGAATCATCTTTCCTCTTTTGGTCAGATTGGCTAACTGTAAAATGGAGCCTCGTGAGGCTGGAATGAACAGAGCCGATCCTTTGCACACCAACTATAAAAGAGTTTCAAACTGACCGTGGCAAATTTAAATTCTTTCTCTGGGCACCAACAGAGACAACACTTTTCCCGACAAACACTTTTACCATTGGCCAAAGGAGCCTTGGAGTTTGATTCGCCCATTGTTGTAGAGCCAGCCTGTGTAGCCTGGAACAAGCTGCACTGTCCCAGAGTGCCCCAGGATGAGGGGGATGGTGACTCACTTCTGAATATGCCTCAAAAGCCCTGAACAGGCTGTCCATAACTAACTTGATGGCCCATGATGATGATCAGGGTGCACTGGCTTGGCTACAGAGTTTGCTGAGAAGCAGGAAGAATGCTGTGTACAACTGTCCTCATTTCCAGAAACAGCTGGGGAAATCCCACCATTTCCCAGGGCAAAGGGAGCCGAAGGGAGCCGTGGATAGTCCATTTCACAATATTTTTCCCATGTCCATCATTCCATGGAGTCCTTCTAGTGAGTAGTGTAGAGCCAATCCCGCCCTTAGGCAGAGCAATTTTTGTTTTGTCGCATACTCTTTTAACCGGATTTCTTCCCTTTTGATTAAAATTCAGGCATCCGTCTAGAAATGACAAGTTTGGCAAACTCATAAAAAATAGATGTGTGCACCAGCGTAGTCAGCGTACAGAGAACAGAGCCAAAAATGTGAATATTTTAAGTGTACAAGATGTTAAAATGGCAAAACGGTACTGCAACTGGGCATGTATTATTTCAAGATCATAGCAAATGTCTCTGACACCTAGATGATCAGGAATCCTCTAAAACCAGGTTTCTGGTTCATGGGGAGTGCTGTCATCAACAAAAAGGAGCTCTTCCCTTCAGAAGGTCATCCTCCAAAGGTGGAATGTAACAAACGAAACTAACATGCCTGTTCCTCCTCCCTCAAATTACATGATTTCTTTTCACAGATAAGCCTGTCTAAATATCCAAGGGCTAAATAATCCTGCAGTGTTAGTGCCTTCCTATCAAGGAAGCTTCAGCCATGATTGCCAGTTGAATCCATTAGCTACCAACTTGAGTATCATCTCTGTCATTAGCTGCCCATCTGGCATTATGCTCTCTCTCTCTCTCTCTCTCTCTCTCTCTCTCTCTCTCTCTCTCTCTCTCACACACACACACACACACACACACACACACACACACACACACACACACACACACACACACACACACACACACGCCAGGGGGAGTGGACCTGCTAAACCACTCCTTAAAAACCATACCTACCTTGCAAGCCCTGTTCAGGGTCGATATACGTCAGCTTCAGCTTGACGGCACATAAGGACAACAACCTGGAGGGTTGCTACAAAATATGCAACAACAGTTTGTGAAATATTTTGGCTTCTCGAGAGCACAGTGCAAGTGCTAAGCATTGTTGCACACAGGTTTGAAAAATCAGATTAATGCATCAAGATCCCAGAGAACAGATTTGCAGTGCAGGCGCCCGAGTATATTTACCTAGAACTCAACCTCACTGAGATTAGTGTCATTTGCTTACTGGTTGGCAGTAGTAAGGGCTTCAGCCTAAAAGGTTTTTTTATTTTTATTTTGCTAGGCCTTTGGCTTTCTGATCACTAAATACACTAGCAATTAATGGCATGACAGAACTTTGTAGGCAGAAGTGTAAGGCTTGTGAATTGTCCAAATTCTTGTTTCTCCAGGCACTACTCCAAAACATCCCCACAATGTGATAATCTAATGCAAACAGCACGTTTACCTCAGGATGGTCAACAACACTGTGTCATGAGTATGACATCCGTGTGCCTTTTAAAGATCAAGTGGCTTCCTGTTTGATACAGTGTTTGCTTTGCTGTAAAATAAATTTCCTGGTCATATCCTTTCTGCACATTCTCCAGCGACACGGCCTCTTCCAGTCATCCTGAACTGGAAAGTTTAAAAATCAATAAGTAACCTTTGCTCCCTTTTATTCCTTAAAATATCAGCTCCTTAAGAGAGGGCAGAGCTTCCTCATTTCTCCAGGAAATTATGGCCTCAAATGTTCCAAAGCAGCACCTAAAAAAAAAATGAGAACATACCTACACTGACTATAAAAGGCCTACTGACCAGAGCAATAATACTGCTTCAGTAGTAAGCTGGTCAATGCAATCTCTCATTAAGGCTCAGCAAATAAACTAATAAGAAACATTTTCAGCCGAACAGCCAAAATGCCTTTGATCTCTGTCTTTCTGGGTGATGCCAACATCAACATTGCCATTTTAACATTCTTTTTAAAGGGGCAATATTGATTGCGCTTTATGTGGGTTAATCATGTTGAAGTTATTTCAATATCCTCCTCTCCCCTACCCCCATCTTCCTCAGAACTTCTGGAATAAGTTCCTTCACAGAACAGGGCTGTATTGAAGCCTTTTTTAATTTGTATTGCACATGTAAAATGTTTTTAAGTTCATATTTCATGAACCTCTTATGTGTTGGGAATTCATCTTAAGACATTTGGAAGGTGTCTCTGTTTTAGACCAGCAATTGTGTGTGTGTGTGTGTGTGTGTGTGTGTGTGTGTGTGTGTGTGTGTGTGTGTGTGTGTGTGTGAGAGAGAGAGAGAGAGAGAGAGAGAGAGAGAGAGAGAGAGAGAGAGAGAGAGAGAGAGAGAGCAAAACAAACAGACACACAAAACCTCCATCTTAGCAGCAGTATTTGACCTTGAGAGGAGTAATTCTCTAGCCTAGATGCTGGTGAATCAAGCTATTCAGAAAGGAATACAGGTGACAAGATCTTTCCCCATATTTATGGCAACCCACTCCTTCAAAAATAATCCTCATGCACAGAAAATGAATTGCAATGTCCTCCTTTACATGAACTTTTATAGAATATTTTTAAAGATACATTTTGTCTGAAGAAATCCTCAAACACATGAGCTGCTGCCTACAATCTAACTAGTACAATATGGAAGTTGACTAACTCAGTGACAGGTAGACCTTAATAAAATGTGTGTGTGTGTGTGTGTGTGTGTGTGTGTGTGTGTGTGTGCGCGCGCGTGTGTGTGTGTGTGTGTGTGTGTGTGTGTGCGCGCGTGCATGTGCATGTGTGTGTGTGTGTGCATGTGCGTGTGCATGTGCATGTGCATGTGTGTGCCTCTTGACAGGCCCTTTGCTTTTAATTTGTGTACCAAGTGAGCTATTGATCATAGATTGATGTGTTGTTATTGCCTGTTTATGGTTTTGTGCTTAAACACCACTAAGACAAAGGAAATGGTGATTGAGTTCCAGAGAAAGACACTACCTTTTACACCAGTGAACATCCAGGGCTTAGACATTGAGATTGTGGACAGCATTAAGTACCTGGGTGTTCACCCCTAAACCATTAACTGCACATAGGGAAAAAGAAAACTATCCTTATGCCATGAGATCAACCGGGTGGTAGTGCCTCTTTCCTCACAATTGGGAACTCATCTGTCTTGGCTTCTCCTGAAGCCTGCCTGAGTCTTTGATGAAGGAAAACCTGCCCACTGAAGTGCTCCATAAGAAATAGGTGATGAAAATGATTGCATCTATCACATAGTCTTTGGGATACATTAAATAAATATCCCCTTGGAAACTCAAATACAGTGGTACCTCCACTTACCAATATAATCCGTTCTAAATGCATGCTCATAAGTCGAGCAACTCATAAGTAGAGCAGCCGTATCTAAAAAAATCAATCAATCAATCAATCAATCAATTGTAAAAAAAAAAAAAGAGCAGAGTGCATCTAAAATTTATAAGGCACCAAGGTTTTCTGCTCTTAAGTTGAATTGCTTGTAAGTAGAGCTGCTCGTAGGTAGAGGTATCACTACACATGACTCATCCACTGCCCTCCCTCGAAACAGGCTTCAGTTGCTTTTGGTTGTCATCTGACATATAACAATACCATATCTACAGTATTTTGGCAACACATGTAGTCTGTGACCACCTGATTGAGCTAACAATGAACATGTCAATAATAATATTTAGGATTTATACAGCACTGTTGAGAATTTGACATACTGTATAGGGGGCAGGAAGATAGCCAGCAAATAGTTTGTCTAAGGGCGCCTAATGACACCGGTGGTATGAAGCAGAGACTTTGTCAGATACAAAGCCGCTATGCTAAACTTGATCTCTAGACTATATCTAACCAAAGGAAAATAAATATGTGCTGCAAGAGCAGAGTAGGGAAAGGGTTGGAAAAAGCCACAAACAAGGCAGGCTAAAGTAGTTTTAGGGTCCTTTTCCCCCAAGTCTGTACTCAGGGGGTGATAAAACACCCTGGAGAGAATTTCAACCAGAATTCTCTAGCGCCATATCCACTTGTGTGGTTTGTAGACCTGTTCTGTAACTAGAAGAGTTGAGCAAGCTACATGGCTAGATTGTTATAAGATTTGTTATAAAGAATTGGGGGGTTGGTGAGAAATTTAGAGGAGTGATAGATCAGTTATATAATGATAATAGTTAATGATGTCCGCTGCACACAATGGCTGTAATCCACTGATAAGTTGCAGTGAGAGTGGACTCATGTAAACTATGTAAGTTTAATTGATTCAACCACCATATCTTTTAGTGCTTGGATACCAAAGGTTTGGGAAGCAGTCCAAGGAACTATGTAGTGGGACAGATGGGAAGCCAGATTTAGGCTGGGGTTCGGATCCCCACTGCACCGCAAAGATGCCTGCCTTTGACTTCAGCTTCTTATCTGTAGAATGGAAATAACAATCTGTTTTACAGAGTAGTCGACATAAGCATGATAAGATTTATAAAGCCGTCTGTGCCATGTAAGATATTAATGCCTGTCTACTCCGATATAAGCGGCTCCCAATTATGCGTAATAAGCTTATGGTCTAATACTTGGGACAGGGAGTCTTTGATGTATGTTGCATAAATTGTTCTCTTTGAACTGTGAATTCTCTCATATCCTCAAGTAGGACTGACATAAGCACTTTTTTAGAACATTTTGCAGATGGCCAAATCTTAAAGGCAGGCTTCCGCTCTTATGTCATGGCTCCCCCCCCCACTCCCCACCTCCTTTGACACATTCAGAGCGCTCAAGTTGTTCCTCCTGACACACTTTTGCAAATTTAGAGTATAGGGTTTCCAAAGACCTAAAGCACAGACACCTCTCTCTCTCTCTCTTCAAATCACTTGGTTGCTTTTATCCGAGAAACATTTTAATTCAAGGCAAGTGTTCAGTAAGAACTTTATGGAAATAGACATAATACCCCTTAGGCTTCATTGTGTTACCTTCCTCCCCTGCTCAGATAAACAGAAACAAGGCTTTAAAAAAAAAAAAGTTGCTCCTTAGAGGAGACATCTAAGCATTAGGAATAAAGCAGGTTCACAGGCCTGCTAGTTATTGCTTGTGTGTATAAGATAACGTGCCAGCAGCTCAAGTTGTCATCTAATCTCTGATCTACACTCCGTCTTTCAGGAAGGTGCTTTTATCCTGTCTTTCCTCAGGTTTCTTGCCTTCCCTCCCTCCTTTTCCCTCAGCTCAAAATGAATTGCACACTGTGGTGACGATGTATTTGATCATGATTTATGGGGCCTTGCCTGATTCATTTAGAATTCAAGCCCCTGGGACATGGATGTTGTGGACAGGAAGGAACACAGGTACTTAAAAGTGTGTAGCTAATCAAATTCTTCCTGCAGCCAACATGAATAAAGGCAGAGTCCAAGCAGGGCAGGAGAGAAGATGTGGGCAATGAGTTACAGCCATGGCACCGCTCTCCTTGTGAAATATGTTTTTTTAAATTTGTTTGTTTTTTCAGAATGTGTGTAACTCTTCAAGAGATGTTAGAGAAGAGCTGGACAGACCTCAGGCTTTGAACATATACTTTGGGTTTTCTTTCTGTTTTTGACAAGAACCCAAAGGTTTGTCAACAAGTGCCATGCGCCAAAGAGCAGCGGAGGCAGGAGGGCATATGAAACAACAGGGCCTTCCTTACTCTTAGAGCAGGGGTGTCCAAACTTCAGCCCTACAGATGTTCTGGACCACAACTCCCAGAATTCCAAGCCTGTATTGCCAATGACAAAGGACTGTGGGAGTTGTGGTCCAAAACATCTGGAGGGCTGAAGTTTGGACATCACTATCTTAAAGTAAGGGACCTGCCTCTGGCAGCAGATGCCTGATGGAGAAGAAACACTGCAGATGATGAGTTATTTGTGTAGACCAGGAGTATCCAAACTTTTTGCAAGGAGGGCCAGATTTGATGAGGTGGAAATGTGCAGAGGCCGACCATTCAGCTGCATTTGGCCCCCAGGCCAGATTTTGGACAAGCCTCTACGACATGTAAGGAGGCAGGTAGGATGATGCAGCAACGGAGCCAGGGGCAGGTAGGCTGGGCAGCTGGCTGGGGGACGGACAGATGCAAGGGAGGGCAGGCAAACTGTAAAACTGCAAGCTGACATCTCTCTCCAGCATGGGGAGTGGCCACCTGGCGGGGATGTGTGACAGGCTGAGCTGGTGGGGAGAAGAGGCTGCGGGCCACTCGAAATTTGAAAACAGGCTGCATTTGGCCCCCGGGATGGACTTTCGACATGCCTGGTGTAGACAGTTTGAACCTGTCCCTATTAGCTGGTTTGTATGTCGTGCCGCCATGTAAGGTTTGAAAATAATTCACCTGAAAGGGTGAGTTCTGTCAAAGTAGATCAGAGCGGCAACTCCAAGCTTTGGAGCTAAATTTGTCCCTTTGGGCGATCCAGTCTGGCCCTGGGGAGGGGGAGGGTGGGGCGTCACTGGATGACCATGCCTTCTTTGCCATTGCACCCTTGTTCAGTGGTTGCCTAGCTTTTGCAGATCATTGGCCCATCTGTTTTCGCCTATCTGCTTTTCTGTTGTCCTGTCCAGCACTTTGATGGCTCCCAGGAATTGATCTGAAATCGAATTTGTTCTTCAGAAGGGAAGAGCCCTGCATCCCACCCTTGGAGGAGACAGTTGCCAGGCGACATTGATCAGGAGGGCTAGCTTCCTATGTCCTCTTATATGAACAGCAGTGCAGCAGGGACGTTTGAGGGTTCCCTTCTCTTTGACAGGGAAACGTTTCCCGTGAGCCTCCCTTTCCCGGGTAAGGTAAAGGTAAAGGTTCCCCCCGCATATGGATGCTTGGGGCGGTGCTCATCTCTGTATTCAAGCCGGAAGAGCCAGTGCTGTGCAAGTCCATGGCCATGTGGCCAGCATGGCTGCAAGGAAACACTGTTTTACCTTCCCGCTTTTTACAGTGGTACCTATTTATCTACTTGTATTTACATGCTTTCGAACTGCTAGGTTGGCAGGAGCTAGGGTTATTAGCGGGAGCTCGCTCCGCTGTGTGTCACCCAGGATTTGAACTGCCGAGCTGCTGACTTTGCAGTCTATAGTTTTGGCGCCTTAGTCCACTGAGCCACCATGCCTCGGGTAGTAAGAGACAATTATTGCACCTAAAGAATGTGGCGCACTGTATTTTTCCCATCTATAAGACGCCCCCATGTATAAGATGACCCCCCACTTTTCCAACCGCAAATTACAGTTTTGCAACCATCCGATTCTCTCCTTGGCTTAAAGGAGAGAAAAGTAAAGGTTCCCCCTGCACATGTGTGCTAGTCGTGTCCAACTCTAGGGGTGGTGCTCATCTCTGTATTCAAATTAAAGTGCCAGTATTGTGCAAGTCATTGGCCATGGGGCCAGCAAGCCTGCAAGGAAACACTGTTTTACCGCCGTGAGAAGCGGGAAGGTAAAACAGTGTCTCCTTGGCTTACTTCTGTGTATAAGACGACCCTCAATTTTTAGTCTAACAATTTTAGACAAAATTATAGTCTTATACATAGAAAAATACTGTAAATGGTTGTGCTGTGTTGCCTTGTGCCCTGTCCTCCTCTCTGTGTTCAGTTTCTTCTATGACTTTAACCCAGTCTCGATGAGAGCCACTCTTTTGTCACCATTCTTCGGCCTCTGTTTACCTGAACTAAAAGAAACACATGGAGATATAAAGCAACAAGCCCAGTCATAGCCCAGGCCCTGAAAGAAGTTACTCCACAAGGACTTCTTGTGAGGTTTCAAAACGGGAGGGTGCTGTATGAAGCCTATTTTTTTTAAAAAAAAAATTGAAACTCCTATATTTTCCTGCTATTTGTCATTCCGTACCACCCACATTTATACATAGGAGTCACTGAGAGGACCGGGGAGCCCCCTTTTAGAACCATTTAATGACGCTTCAGCTTAATAAGCTTTTTTAAAAAATAATAATAATAATAACTTCGCCGTGATGGATTTGGCACTGGCAGTAACAAGGCAGAAGTCATTTCCTTGGGGGGACTCTTGAAATGAAAACAGAGCACTCACATAGTTAAATGCTTTGATTCATCAAGGTCTCTTGTATCATGATTTGACAGTTGAGTAACGGATGAGGTCGTATCTGATGACTTGAAGCCGTGTTTGTCAGATGTGCTCTAGTTCAAGACATTTCAAAGGCGAAAAATCACTTAATAACCAT
Source organism: Phrynocephalus forsythii (assembly GCA_029282475.1). NCBI lineage: Eukaryota > Metazoa > Chordata > Lepidosauria > Squamata > Agamidae > Phrynocephalus > Phrynocephalus forsythii. Next base: position 158,399,083 of record JAPFRF010000002.1, on the reverse strand, counting down.
CATAAAAGCTTCCTTGGTATGAGGAGGAAGCCAAATAATGTTCCTGCTAGCAAGGAGGAGAACAGAGATGGGAAATATAAATGACTAACTGTTGTCTGTTGGTATTAAAGAAAGCAGTTGTAATAGCCCAACCCTACATGGAACTAGGTATTTCTGAGATAAAAATCTGAGACAAATTTCAAACATTTTTAAAAAAAAATTAAAAAATATTGAGGCTTTAGCCAATATGTCTTACAATCAGTGTTGCTCTTTTAAGGAAGTGCTATATCATGCCATCTTAATTTTTCACCAATGTTCCCAAAGTTGTTGCCTAAAGCTGAGCTTCCCATCATTGCATGTGTGTAAAATGAAGACACATGACCATCACAGTTTTGGGTATAGCTAGGCCACAACTTTATTTAATACAGCAAACAGTACTCTGGCTAGGCAACTGGGTCAGATCCAACGCATCAAAGGAGCATCCATCCCTTTGCTGTTTCCAGCGGTTAGAGGATACCCCAGGGTGTGTCCACCCCATTGGTATCCCGTGCCTCCACTTCAGGCCCTCTCCTTTTTTTTCTTCTTTTCAGGCAATGTTCTTGCATCCATTACAGTGTGCTACTGCTTGTTATGTTTGTTAAAAATCAGGCACAGACACACGTAGGTGTTGCACTCATGTCCGTAGGGTGACCACTGCTCTGAAACCCAAAAGGAAGACAAGAAACATGAAACAAGAGGGCATTCTTCACAAAAAAAGGAGGGCCTGTTTGTATTATATTTGGATACGGTAACTTAAACAACTATATGGATATATTGCAATTTGATGTTATTACTATCACTCAAGTGGAAATAGCTTACTACTTACCATAAGGCAGATGTTTGTGACTTGCTAACCACCTTGCAGCACAGTACTGAATCAAAAAAATAAATAAGGCATAGTGTTTAATAACTCTTTGAAATGCCACATGTCTTGTATTTTCCACAGCTCAATGAAAATATATATATACAGAATTAAAACACGCAGAGACCACAGTTGTTTTGTTGAAATAATAGCTAGGCAACCATCCATTATTTCAGAGGAATATTCCAAACAGAGCTTTCAGAAGATCCACTCCTGAGACCATCCTCCAATCCAATGCTTGTGCAGAACTGCCACGCCATGCATCAGGAGTTATATCAGAAGCATTTGCTGTATCATTCTTTAAAAATGCTCCCCTGCTGAACTATTTTACTTATGCTGCCCTCCTCCTTCTTATTTTTTCTTCCAACCATTCTGGAGGTACAACAGTGCCAATGTGACTGGTCCCAAGATCACCCAGTGAACTTCATGGTCCAGTGGGGATTGGAACCAGGTTTCTCAAGTTCTGTACCACCACTTGAACCACTTAACCCACATCCGTCCAGAAAACGTGAAAGCCTCACAGGGTGGGAAAGCCCGCTTTGCTGGAAAACCTCTCAAAAGTGACGGCTACCCCTGGCCGTGAACATTAGGAGCAGCATTTAACCTGTTGTTTTTGTCAAGGTCCCAAAATGGTGGCTCAGTTCTTGGCCCTCTAGGATTTCTGACACCCTTCCTGGACGGCTGTCCTTTGGTCCCACGGTGTGCTCCAATTTCACAAGTTTTCTCCTTCCTTCTGAACAGATGTCACTGTTCCTGTGGCCTCAGAGGTAGAACACCGCCATTGCCGTAAAACTCCTTGATGCTGCATGAGACAGGAAACAGAGTGCCCTGCTAACCATAATGCCAAGATGAAATGTTAAGCCTCGGGGCAGCCAACTTCACCTCAGCTTGGAGGGATCAGGTTTAAGGTTTGTTGCATTTGACATTGCTGGCAAATTAAAGAGATTTCAAGCATTTGGCCCACCCCCACCTCCGCCTCGCTGCTTCTTATCAGGACTCCATGACCCAGAGATTATAAACCTGCAAGGATGGAGGATATGCTCTCCCAGATGTTCCCAGACTTGTCAGGAGTTGTTCGTGTGTTGTCTTTTTGTTGCTACGTTGGCTGAATTTGCTTGTAGTTTTGATTAAACAAGCTCATCTTCATTTTCTTAGGATTTTCTTCAGTGGTGAGTCATGTTTAAAAAATGCTCACCAGTGCTTGCCAAACTTGCCAATAACAAGGACTAAGGAGGTCAAGCCACTATGCCTCCACTGCCCTAACTTCTGGGGGCATAAGGACCCCTCCAATTAAAGGATTGGGCCCAACTGAGCTTCCTTTCCAAGTTGGGGGGGTGCTTTCCAGATGAGTGGGACTACAGTTCCCATGATTTCTCCCATTCTGCCAGAAGAGGACAGGTACTGTAATCAAACATTTCAGAAGGGCACCCAGCCATTCTGGAAAATACTGCTCCTATCCCACTGAAACACAGCTTCAGTTCCCTGCCTTAGACTGTGGGAAACATTGTTTTACCCTGTTGAAATAAATAAGGCAACATTTATTAATTAATTATTTGTTACATCCTCATCCCGCCTTTCCCCCAGGAAGCTCAAGGTAGTATGAACATTACTATTCTTGTCCCCTCTTTATTCTCACAATAACCCTGTGAGGTAGGTCATACTGAAAGAAAGAAAGAAAGAAAGAAAGAAAGAAAGAAAGAAAGAAAGAAAGAAAGAAAGAAAGAAAGAAAGAAAGAAAGAAAGAAAGAAAGATAGACAGACAGACAGACAGACAGACAGACAGACAGACAGACAGACAGACAGACAGACATATGTGATTGGCCCCAAATTGCCCAGGGAATTTGATGACTCATTGGAGACTAAAGATGTGATTTCCCACAAGGTAATCCAACATCCTAGCCATGATACCATAACAGCTCTCTAGATATGTCACACTCACAACTAAATTAAATCTAATTGATTTTGAGAGGATTCTAATGGTTGTACTAGATTCAGTGAGTTTAGGAGCCTGTTCTCTTAGAACCTCCTAAAACTCCAAAATCAACAACTCAACATGCTTTGGGAGACTGTGGGGATGAAACCACATACACGGAGATTTTTTTATATTCAGCTGCATGAAACCTGTGGACAGGACGTGGCACACAAAGTAAAGTAACAATGGTAAAATTGGATATTAAACAAGCTTTTGACTCGGTAGGAAGAAAGTATTTACTAAAGTTATTAAAACAGATGGATATTATAGGTCCCTATGCAAATGCAGTAAAGGAAATTTATAAAGAAAACTTTGCAAGGGTAAGAATAAATGGATCATTAACAGAAAAGTTTAAAGTGGAAAGAGGTACAAAGCTGGGATGCCCTTTATCCCCCCCATTATTTGCATTAGCGATGGAACCATTGGCCCAAAATTTGAGAGAATGTGCTCAAATAAAAGGATATAAAATAGGAAAAGAGGAAATAAAGTTAAACATGTTTGCGGATGACTTAATTTTAATATTGACTAACCCATTAGAAGCGGCAGGTCCCCTGTTTAATATATTAAAGAAATTTGAAAAAATATCAGGACTAGAAGTAAATTTACAAAAATCAGAAATTATGTTTCTAAACGTTCCTAGGAAGGAGCAAGATCAATTAAGATTACAAATGAAAATGGGAAATGGTGTTAAAAAATTATTTATTTAGGAGTGGTATTAACAAAAAAATGGGGAAAACTGGGGAAGGAAAATTATAAGAAAACTTGGAGAAAGATCCAGAAAATAATAAAGGGCTGGAAAGATAAAAAATGGGAATACTGTCAAAAATTAGGGCTTTGAAAATCTTTATAGTTTCAAAACTGTTATATTTATTTCAGGTTCTCCCAATATTACTTTCAGAAAAGATATTAAAGAAATGGGATACATCATTAAGGAAATGGGCTCTTGGCAAGAAAAACCAAAGAATTAAACATAAAATCCTATATGCAATAAAAGAAGAAGGAGGATGGAGTATGCCCTCTTTGGAAAAGTATTATATAGCCTTCCAATTAAAATGGGCAATGAAGGTGGAGGAATACCCCACACCCAAATGGAAAAGAGTAGAAGATACAATAAATAACTCAGCAGGTTACTAAGGGATATTTGATAGAGATAAAAGAATACTGAAAGAAGTTAAGGGACCAAGGCAAGTAACAATGGAAATTTTAATAAAAAGGACGAAAATCGGTGGAGTATCGAATTGGGGCCCTTTAGAACAGTTTAATAAAGAGGGGAAGATTTTGTCACAAAAGATATAAAGAATCTAAAAGAGAAAGAATATTACAAAATCAAAGATATGCATGAATTAATGTCAACAGGAGGGGCGATAAATAAATTAAAAAGGGATATTAGGGAATCAAAAATGGATGGTGGCAGAAAGTATGAAAAGGAGATATGATCAATGGTTCCTTTCTCTTAAGGGAAAAGAAGATAGACAATGGGAAGTGGTGTATAAGAAATATGAAGAAAAAAAGGTTGGAGCAGGAGAGATCTATAGATATTTGGTCAGATTGGGAAATCAGAATGAAAATTTAATTAAATATAATTGGGAAGGAGATATGGATTTAAATACAGAAAAGATTCAGGCTATATTACGGGGGATAAGAGAGGTAAAATTGGAAAAAATTAAGGATATGCAATTGAAGATATTGCATAAATGGTATTATACCCCACAGAAATTAAATAGAATAAATAATAACATATCACAAAATTGTTGGCATTGTAAAAAAGAAAAAGGTACTTTTGTACATATGATATGGAACTGCGAGAAAATACAAACATATTGGAGGAAAGTAGAAAAATGGTTATCAGAAATTACAAAGAAAAGGATTGAGCTAAAAATAGACTATATTTTCTTAGGGCTAGTAGATAGAGAAAAACAATGGAGAAGCATAAAAAAGATTGTCTACTACGGAATAGCAGCAGCTATAATGGTACTAATGGGTGGATGGAAGGACCAAAAGAAATGGAAATATGATAAATGGAAAGATTATATACATGAATTTTTTCAAAATAATTGGATACAAAGTATGCAAGAAGAAAACATAGAAGGGAAACATAGAATTCTAAAGGAGTGGGAGAAATATATAAATTGGATAAAAGGGAAGCCTGAGAACGAGAAATGGGCTAGACTATTCCATCATGCCTTAATAATGTTCAACATGAGAGGATAGTGATTTCTGCTTGCTGGGGGGAGGGGGGGTTAATGAGGAAGAGACTAAAGGATGATGTAATGTTCTGGAAACTTGTAAAGACTGGAAATATATGTTGTTACTTCCTCAATAAAAAAGCTTAAAAAATACATGATTGCAACTTACCATAAAAAAAAGGACGTGGCACACCACTGGACCAAAATATAGGGAGTGTTATGTGGATCCAGCCTTCAGGCTTCTGCAGAAATGGATACCACCAATCACAATAAAAAAGCAAAAGAAATAATCTCTCTCGCACCTGCCCTTGCACTCAGATACAGGCACACAAAACATAATATGTTAGCCAGAGAATTTGGGGGTATTGTTGCTGTAGTCTTTGAGTGATATAATTGATACTCATGTTGGCACTTCTGTTTTCGTTGTGATTGGGGCAGAGATGAGGCACACTGATACCTGATCTGTACATATGGTGTCCATCACAAAAGGGCCAGTATGAGAGTCGTGTTTAAAAGCATTGCAGTCCTTCATGGAAGCCTACATCTAGGCACACCCACGGTAGGGCAGGCCATGTTTTCCTTAACCCACGAGAGTAGGAGAACTAAGCCTCAATCAGATTTGATTTGGATTGCAGCAAGAAACTAGTTAGAAGCCCCTGTTTCTGATCCTCTTTTGAGGCCTGCTGGTTGCTCACAATGGTTCCCAACATTGGCCCATCAGATGTTCTTGGACTAAGACTCCCAGAACCCTTCAGCACCAGCTGTGCTGGCCAAGATTTCTGAGAGCTGCACTGTAAGAACATCTAGGTTCTCAACCTGTGGGTCCCCAGATGTTCCTGGACTGCAACTCCCAGACGTCTTTATCACTAGCTGAGCCAGTCAGGATTTCTGGGAGTTGCAGTCCAGGAACATCTGGGGACCCACAGGTTGAGAACCACTGATCTAGGGACTCAGGGTTAGACATGGGCACGACCAGAAAAAATGACGTTTCGAGTTTTTGTTTGTCGGAATGGGTCCGTTTCGGGTCGTTTCCGTTTGTTGCGAAATTTTTCAAAAATTTGTCATTTCTGTTTGTCATTTGTCGTTTCCACCGTGATTTAGCGCGATTTGACTTCCCAGAGCATAGGGGCGTCCCGCAATCAAGCCCGGCACTAGGTGTTTTTGCGCCCTAGGCGGCGGGCGGGGCGGGGGGCAGGTGGCAGGGGGAGGTGCGGGTGGGCGGTGGGGGGGCCATGGGCGGGCAGCCGCCACAGGCGGGCGAGTGGGCGGGCGGCGGCGCGGGCCACAGGCGGGTGGCGGCGCGAGCGGACGGGTGAGTGGGCAGTTAGGATATCACTTAGGAATGGATAGAGGTTCTGTTCTTGGCTTGCACCCTAAATGTGTGTGTGTACAAGCAAATTGAAGTTGGGAAAATAGAAAATAAATGGTAGTATATAATATATTTTTAAAATAAATCCACACCTCCCACTCTCAGTCGAACCTCCCCCTTTATCTAATATCAGAAAAAAATCCTCAAACTGCCAGAGAAGAAATAAAGAATAAACTGCTATTCCGTTCAGCAGACAAAGCTGCAGGGAATCAAAGAAATTATTTTCTAAATTCAATTCCCTCCCTGCCTGCCTAACTTAAATCCTAAAGCCTCCAGCCTCCCTCCTCAATCTCGATCGGATCACACCAGCACCAGCAGCCAGCCCTCCTCCCTCAACCGCATCCATACACCCGACTGCGATCCAGAAGTGTCAGTCAAAAACCTGGCGATGCCATTGGTGGAATGGTTCAAAAAAATTGCATGGTCCCATTCCATGCCCAGCCCAAATGGGCAGGTCTAAAAAAATAAAAAATAAAATAAAATAAAATAAAATCAATATGACATTTTATTGCTATAAAAAAACCACTGCTGCTACTATAAAAATTCAGGCATTTAAAATAAATAAATTTGACATGTTTCTGTGGTGATTTGGTGTGTTTTTGACCACGATTTCAAAAGAAAAATTGCGGTTGCCATTTTGGATCCCCCCCCACCGCATGGCATGCAGCGAGACAGATGACGAGGATGACCCTCCCAGCCTGGTGCAAGCAGCCCAGGACAGGAGAAGAGGGGGGGAAAGGCCGGGGACCCCCCAGAAACCACCCCTCTGGTAAGTGGCAAAGCCTCAGGCAGGCATATTTTCGCCTGCTATTTTGGCCGGGAGTAGGGTTTTTTTAAAAAAAACTTTTAAAAACTCTTTCTGTGCTTCGCATCGCGCAATCGCCGTGATGCCACAAATGGAAATGAAAAACCCGACCAAATTTTTCTTTTTTCGGTTCGAGTTCGAGTTCTGACGGCTTAATTATCATTACTGTTTCCGTTACGTAACGGAAACGATAACCGAAAATGGAAACAACAATTTCGCCAAGTCGTGCCCATGTCTATTCAGGGTTAGGGAGGGACTGCTGCTCTAGAGAATCACAGAGCAGAAGTAGTCACTGCCTGTCTCTCTTCCTGCTGTTTGCTATTACCTTCTTTGTAATTACTGCTTCTCCCTCAGGTTCTTCTTTGTTTGTTTTGTTTTGTTTTTGGTCACATCATGAACTATTTTGTTAAATTAGTGTCAAAAGTATTCTAATTATATAGTTACAGTAGCCATTGTGTAATCCACTCTCCAGTATATGGCAACAACTTGATTCTTCCAAAACCGTTAAATGAAAAATTGCAAATTTTTTTCCATGCTTGAGGGATTTCTTCTCACTGTGAAATGAACACAGTTGCCTCTAATATTGTACAGAAGAATTAAATATACTGGGATTGAACATTCAGAAACCTTAATAAGTATGTTTATAACAGTCTTTGGGTTGATTTTTCAACCAGGGACTATATGACCTTCTAGTAAATTATACCACACTTGAAGATTTTAACTGCCTTTCGAGCTTTTTTGTAAACATGTAAACCTGAGCCATCTGTGCTCTTTAAATACTTCCTGTAAGGTCGATCACAGCGTCAATCTGCTGTTTCAACTGGCTTCACAAGAAGGCATTGTGTGCTAATTTCCCCCAAAGGCACTTGATCCATTTTATTAAATATTTTGTTCTTTCTCATTAATTCCTTTCCACAACAATAAAAACTGCATTCACACACACACAGCCAGAGCCAGAAGGCATTGTGTAGCCTTAAATGTATGTTTAATACTACATGTATATATTACCTGCCAGCACATTTCTTTCTCCTGTGAACAATAGGATACACGTGGTTCTGGGGATGGTTGGGTGAGGACAAAAAATGTGAGTGCAACGGCATTTAAACTGGGATGTACTGAAATGCTATGGAAGCAGAACCAAACTTGTGGTACGAAGTACCATATTCTGGGGGAGATCAAGGTTTGTGCGGTACAACAGAAAGAGATTCGGCCTACTGTAACCCAAAACTGTAGCAGATCTCTTGAGAAGTTACCAGTATGCCGCTATAGATTCACTTCCTTGACTAGGGGAACAAGGAGTGTGTGTGGCTAAAATGCTTTTTGGCTTCTGCTCCAATTTCCATGATTTCCAAGCAAAACGTGATCAAGGGTTCTCCCAGTATAGCATATTATTTCCTACAGGCTTATGAGGGAAGTGGCTTCTGGTTGGCTGCTTGTTTTTCAGAGAATCAGACAAGAGTCTTTGATCACAAATGGAGATGCTCCCCCTCTCCTGGTCTGTGCTGAGTGATTAGCTTAGCACTTGAGCACTTGGAGTTAAATCTAAGCCAATTTAAAGGAAACCTTTCTTTCTTTCTTGTTAATTAAATGCTCAGCTGGGCCCATAACCTCACCATGTGTGGCCCACAATGACATTGATTACCAGCCATAGGGGCTTGTGCTCTTATCTTCTATTAATTTTAGCCAGAAGTGTTAAATGCATGACACTTTACATCACCCAAACAGCGTGGCAAAGACACACACACACACACACACACACACACACACACACACACACACACACACACAGAGAGAGAGAGAGAGAGAGAGAGGGGGGGCTAGTATCCTCCCATAAATACCAGTACTGTATTATCACCTATGTTTGTTGTATTGCTTATTTTTTCTGTTTTGTTTTATTTGCTACTTATTTTTATTATGCTCTTTGTTTATCTTAATTTGCCTGTGTTCACCGCCATGAGTTATTTTATACAAGCTGGTGGTATATACATTTAAATAAAGTAGGGTAGAGTGAAGGGTACAGGGCTACTTGGTAAATCAGGTACTATGTATCTGTGAGTGGTTTGAAAAGTGAAACATTGGCCAGTTGCCTGCAAATTCAGCGTGGCATATTGATCAGAGGGTCTGGGGAGTGAGGAACTTGAAAACAAACGAAGAAACCTCATCCAGTCCTTCATGAGTATTTCACTGAAGCACCAGCCATGAGGAGCTAGCAAATGGGAGAAGAGGGAAGCACCAACCGCACTTTCCCTGCCCCAGTCAATAACACCTTTTAGAGAAGTGGTTCTCAACCTGTGGGTCCCCAAATGTTCCTGGACGGCAACTCCCACAAATCCCTTCCAGCAAAGCGTGTGGTGGAGGCTTCTGGGAGTTGTAGTCCAGGAACATCTGGGGACCTACAGGTTGAGAACCACTGTTGTAGAGGCACAAAATTTTAATTGGGACTGCGGTGAGACTGGAAGTGCTTGTCTTTCTCTTTGTGTGTCATAGTAAATAACATTTATGTGCTGTCAATTCCTTTCCAATGCAGGGCAACCCTCCCAAGGTTTTCTAGATCCCAAGGAGGCAAAATGTGGTTCACCAATCCCTCCTTCTGGTGGTACCCTGGGACCGTGCAGTTTTCCCAAGGCCACACAGGTGGCAGGGCACATAACCTCCATCAGTCACAAACTCTCTGGGTAGATTTTGGCTGGCCCTAGTAGGGATCAACTCCCAGACCCAGGCCATGGGTTCTAACTTTACTGAGCCATTACTGGTGTCTGTGTCTCATAATCCTAACATAAATCAGCCCCCATATCTGCTGTTAGCTTTAAACATGCAAACACTCACTCAGTCAGTCAGTCTCTGTCTTTCTCTCTCTCTCTCTCTCACACACACACACACACAGAGGGGGAGAGAGAGAGAGAGAGAGAGAGAGAAACAACTGTAGCGCTATGTCTGATTTGTTATGAGTAAAGAACAAATGAATAAAATCAAATGTTTCCTCCCCCCCTCCCCCATCCAACTAGCTTCTGCATTTCACCTGCATGATAATATGAATATCTTGGATGGTGTCTCACACCATTAAGAAAAAGAAAAGAAACTGACAAATTAGGTCCAATTAATGGATTTCGTTTTGTTTATTAGCTGGAGATGGAGTATAGGGAGCCAAGACATATTATTTCCTGAAATTAAAACTATTCTTTTCTTCTCAGAATGAACATGTCGGTTATCGATTCAGATACTGTATAGCAAACATTTGACATGGAATGTTCAAAGGTACCCCAAGTAGTGTAAATAACAATTATTGTCCTGTTGTATCTAGAAAGATAATCCTCTCCTTGAAGAAGTCTGCTGTCAAGACACTGTTTTCAGTAAAACCAAAGAATCTGTGTTATCTTAATTGCTGATAATAAGAAACAGCATTCTGAAAAAAAATCCCTGTAACAGCTTTGCTATGGTTTTAGAGACATAAGCTATCATTACTCGCAATTTTAAAAGACTCATTCACTTATACATCTTACATGCACAGCTTTTCGTAAAAGGAATATTCTGTTTCTTTGCTCCTCCTCATAAAATGTGTGGGAGTAGCACTGAGGGAAGTACATTACCCTTTTTGGTCCTTATGTGTATTCCCCAGTGATTTCCACCATGCTTAACCCATTTATACTGTTTGATTTGTTGATTAACAATCCTCACATGCTGCCTGATGACAAAATTCTCCGGATATTTTACCAGAAGAACAGAGCAGCTGAAAGCAATACAATTTTAATGCCCTATAACAATAAATTCCAGAAATAAATTCAACAGATTTTTTAGATCTTAAAATTTAAGAGTATGGCAAGTTTGGGGAAATAAAAATATCTCCCCTGGCACTATAAAAGACATCCAATATGCAGCAGGCATTTTTCCCTGGGAAGAAGGCTCCACCACAGGAGTAACGTAACCAAAAAAGTCTCTGCTGTAGCCATCCCCTGTATCTCACTCGGGGTTGTAGGGAGGCAGTTGAAGAAGATCCTCTGAGTGTAAAGTTGGATGAGGCAGGCAAAATGTAACTCACAGCCTACAAGCACCCTCCTCCATCTCAACCCTCCCAGTGCTTCAAAGAAATCTACTCAACTTCGCTGGACTGAGATAAAGTAATCCTTCAAGTAAACTGGTTCCCAAGCTGGTTAGACCATTAGATCCAGATGTTTCAACGACCGCTGACAATGGGTTGGAAGCCAATGCAGATGATAGTGAGCTGACCAACTTATATATCACCTACTTTCACGGATCAAGCAAGCAGCCCTCTTCTGAGCTGATTGAAATCCTGGGAGATGGAGAGCTGAAGCCAGGCTATTTCCATCCAGGCAGGGGTCACAACTGGTGTATCGCATAATCGTGATGACAAAAAGGATTACTATCTTCATCCTGGGGGTCAATGTGACACAAGGAATGCAGTGTCAACCTGGATCCAGATCTCTACTCAGCCATGGAAATTCACTTGGAGGTGGAAACCACTCTCTAAAATGTCTCCCATATCTTATTTATTTATTTATTTATTTATTTATTTATTTGTGGAGCTTATATCCCGCCCATCTTCCCGGGAGGGAACTCTGGGCGGCTAACAGTAAAACAATAAAAAAACCAGTACAACAGGTAAAACAATAGTAAAACACAGAAGGTGGCTAGAAAAGGCGAAGATGGCGGCGGGCAAAAAATAAAAATAAAAATAAATAAAAAGAAAGGTCGCCAAATGCCTCCCTAAACAGATAGGTCTTTAGGGCCTTCTTAAAGGCGGGCAGGGACTCTGTTAGGCGCAGCTCACTGGGGAGATGGTTCCAAAGCATGGGGCCCACCACAGAGAAGGCACGGTCACGCATACACGATTTCCACACCTCTCTGGGTGTTGGCCACCCTCAGTGAGCGCGCCTGCACCAGTCTCGTGGGTCTGGCCCCAGTTGATCTCTGAGAGATACGCTCCACCAGATACTAAGGTCCCAGGCCATGGAGGGCTTTGAAAGTCAAAACCAGGACCTTGAACCTAATCCGGAGGACAACGGGCAGCCAGTGCAAGCAGGCCAGGACTGGGGTGATGTGCTCGTATCTACGAGCACCCACCACCAGCCTGGCCACCACACTCTGCACCCGCTGTAGCCTCCGGACCAGGGTCAAGGGCAACCCCATGTAGACGGCATTGCAGTAGTCGATCCTCGATATCACCAGAGCCTGCACAACTGTCCTCAGGGAGGACTCATCAAGGTACTGGCGGATCTGGGTGATCCTGCGGAGATGGATAAAAGCGGCCCTGGAAACAGCAATCACCTGGGCTTCCAGGGAGAGGGCTGAGTCCAGGACCACGCCCAGATTCCTGGCCCTGTCCGTAGGCTGGAGGGAAACACCCCCCAGCTTAGGGAGGGGGCCATTGTACCCAGACGAGGGCGCCCCGAAGAACAGAACCTCCGTCTTCTCCGGATTCAGCTTGAGCCGGTTATGTCTGGCCCATTCCAAGATGGCCTCCAGTCACAGATCGAAGGAGCGAATTGCCTCCTCTGCAGACGACGAAAAGGAGATATAGAGCTGCGTGTCATCAGCGTACTGATGACAGCAAACTCCATATCTCCTGATGACCTCCGCCAGCGACCTCATGTAAACATTGAACAGCATGGGTGAGATTGCCGACCCCTGGGGCACCCCACAAGGGAGGGTCCAAGGAGCCAACAAGTCATCACCCAGCTGAACCCGCTGAGTCCGGCCACCAAGGAAGGAACGAAGCCAGGCCAAAGCCTGGCCTCCAATTCCCACCTCGGCCAGCCAGACCACCAGGTTACTGTGGTCGACGGTATCAAAGGCAGCTGACAGATCAAGGAGAACAAAAAGGGAGGAACACCCCCTGTCGGCCTCCCTGAGGAGGTCATCCTGCAGAGCGACCAGGGCAGTCTCGGTCCCGTGAAGTGGTCTGAAACCAGACTGGAAGGGATCCAGGATACGATTTTCCTCCATGTACGACTGGAGCCTGACAGCGGCCACCCTCTCGACAACCTTGCCCAGGAAGGGAACAATGGCAATTGGACGATAGTTAGATAAATCGTCCGACACCAAGCCAGGTTTTTTGAGAGTGGGTTTCACCACGGTCTCCTTCAAACGGGCGGGGAAACAACCCTCCCCGAAAGAGGCCGTGGCAATGGCAGAAACCCACTCGGGCATGTTCCCTTTAGCAGATTTAATTAGCCAAGCCGGGAAAGGGTCAAAGGGGGTGGCCGCCGGCCAGCAACAAGCCATAACTCTGGAGGCCTCCGCTGAAGATACCGGCCCAAACTCACCCAAGGAAGAAGAACGGAGGGGTGAGGCCCCAGGGACATCAGGGGGTGGACTAGGGCAGGTGGGGGGCAAATCGGAATGGATGGCCTCTATTTTAGATCTAAAGTGGGCTGCAAATTGCTCACTAGTGAAATCACTAGAAGGAGGCCCCAGCTGACTGGGATTGGAGAGGTCCCGAACCACCCGGAAGAACTCCGCCTGGCGGTTCGAGGCCTCGCCAGTTCTCAGGGAGACAAAAGATGTTCTAGAGTCCCTAATCGCGCGAAGATAGCAGCCAGTCAGCTGCTTTAGTGCAGCCTATTCTCTGCCGTCCGACTGGCCCTCCATATGACCTCTAGCCCCCTGCGTTCTTGCTTCATCGACCGCAGCTCAGCCGTATACCATGGGGAGGAGCGGTCTCCGCAATGCAGGAGGCGCTTGGGGGCGATCCGGTCAACCACCCCGGTGATCCCCTCCTACCACCTATCCACCAGGGCATCGACCGGATCATCTGCCAGGCTGCCAGAAAGCTCCCCGAAGGCTTCCATGAACCTCGCGGGGTCCAGGAGCCTCCAGGGGCGGGCCCAAGGGTGGTTGGAAGCTCAATGCAGTTGGATGGCACAGATCATCAACAATCATTCACATAATCACTGGAGGGTCATAAAGGGTTCAATTTAACATTTTAATGTATTTTTCACAGTTTGAAAAAATTAATTGGTGCTGAGTGTACCTCACCTGCAGTTACAGTAATCATTTAGCATGTATACTACAATGCTCTGGGAAATTCAGATAATTTATCATATTTGCCTTTGGCATGCCAGCTGTCCTTTCCATTCCCATTTCTTTTGATCTTCTCATTTTCCAAGTAAGGCAGACAAGCATCTCCAAATATTTTTGGGGGGTCTCATCCCCAAAATTTGCCAAAAGGCTCCCTCTCCCCTCCCCCCAAGACCATTGGATGGCAAGAAAAACAGCAGATAACCTTGGGATCCACTTTGGTCAGCTAACATTCCTCCAAATCCTAAATATATTGTTCAATTAAATGAATGCATTGCTGTGTGGAAGCCTCAATGATTACAAGAAGGTTCCACAACAGCTAATGTGTACCAAATGATATTATGCTGGTAAACTGTTAACAAGAGATGAATGTTTAAACACATGTTCTGAAGAAAGACATTCTGAAGAAGAGAACATGTCTTTCCTAATACTTCAGTCGGTAGCCCCTTGTGGACAGCCCCTTTTTCGCAGAGCTTAACAAAATGGATTCTATATCACCACATTGTCTCCTTTGTGCTTTTGATATTTAAGGTGTACAGTTTGTTCCTGGGTGGGTCTGGAGTCAAGGATGGAAGACAAAATGCCAGCCGTATTGCTAGCGATTAGAGATAACTCCCATACTATTGTGGAAGCCTGCTATTACTGGAGTGGAGGCAGAAACTGGAAAGGGGACTAGGAGTGGATGTTGACTTGGCAGCATTTAACCCTTGATTTCTGAAGGGTGGACTTCCCTCAGATGAGGAAACTAGTTAGAAAGAAATTGAAAGGGAAGACCAAAAGAATCCAGTCTCTTCAGAGTGCAAGGAGCCTGTTTAAAACAATGGTAGTAGAGGCCCAGCAGAGGTTCATACCACAAAGAAAGAAGAGCTCCTCTAAGTCCAAGAGGGCGCCGGCATGGTTAACGAGTGGAGTTAGAGAGGCTCTAAAGCGCAAGGAGAGGTCTTTCCATAAATGGAAATCCTCCCCAAATGAGGAAAATAAGAAGGAACACAAACTCTCGGAAAAGAAATGTAAGAAGATGATAAGAGAGCCAAAGAAAGATTTTGAGGAACGTATGGCTAGTATTATAAAGGGAAATAATAAAAGCTTCTTTAAATATGTTAGATGTGGAAAATGTGCCAGAGAACCAGTTGGCCCTCTTGATGGTGAGGGAGGTAAAGGGGGACTTGGAAACTGCAAAGATATTAAACGACTTATTTGCATCTCTCATCATGACAGAAGACCTTGGGCAGATTCCGCTGCCCAAACAGCTCCTCTTGATTTATGAATTAAATCAAATACAGGTTAAAAGAGAGGACGCGTTAGGTTTAATTGATAAATTGAAGATCACCAAGTCACTGGGTGCAGATGACATCCACCCAAGGATTATTAAGGAACTGAGAAATGAAATTGCGGACCTCTTAACAGTAATACGCAACAGGTCTCTTAAAATGGCCACAGTGCCAGAGTACTGGAGAATAGAAGATGTCACACCAATTTTTTTAAAAGGAAGGAGGGGAGGACCTGGGAAACTACAGGCCCAATGACTTCAAATGAACAGTTAAGATCATCACTGCTCTTGCGCCTTTGGCATTTCAGTTCTATTCTACATAAGAACATAAGAGCCATGCTGGATCAGGCCAAAGGCCCATCTAGTCCAGCTTCCTGTATCTCACAGTGGCCCCACCAAATGCCTCTGGGAGCGCACAAGACTAGATATCTGTCTCCTGATACCACTCCTCTGCATCTGGCTCTTGAAGCACCCTGGTTTTAAGCCTGGAGATTACACATCTCCATCATGGTTTGTAACCTGTGATGGACTTTTCCTCCAGGAATCTGTCCAATCCCCTTTTGAAGGCATCCAGGCCAGATGACAGATACCTGCATTCTGATGAGCCACATGGATCTTGATGAAGTGGGTTGCAGTCTACAAAAATATCCAGAACAGATGCTCGTGTTCGAGGTGCCACAGGGTTCCTATCCTTTTGGTTGCAACAGATGAACAGACAAAATAGCTACCCTCTGGGGGTGGGGTGGAAGCCCTTTAATCTTGAAGTCTGCCCATCCTTTGAGAACAGCCAAAACGGCCTGCTACAAGGCAGCTGCCTACAGTCCCAGTGATTGTGGGTGAGGGCAAGCATTCTCCTCCTGCTCAGTTGTTCACAGTTAGCAGTCCTAGAGTGTCAACTACTATAGCTGGAGATGACAGAAGCACTGAAACTGTGTAATAGGAACATTTGTGTTACAGGGTTTGCATTTGTGTTATAGGAACATAAGACTGAAATCCTCTCAAGCAAGCAATTGTTATATAATGGCTCTCATTTCTTGATGTGTCGTTCGGTTCCCATTTTGTGAACACCTCTCCCCCCCCCCCCGCACCATGTGTGTGTACTTGTGTATGTGGGAATGGACAGAAGAGAAATCAAGTGGTCGACTTAATGTGGGAATGGGCTCTTACATCATTCAGTATCTGCTTTCTGTCAAACTTAATTAGGATTTGTCTTTGCTGACTCATTCACAAGAATCCTGCATGCTGGCAAAGATAAGCACGTGAAGTACAGCCAGCAGCAAAGGATTAAGCTGATTTGTGATTAAGAGAAACATAGTCAAAGCTAGCAAAATAGCTTTTAATCAAAATACCTGTCAAAGATGTTTTGGCATGCAATGCCTCGCCATTCAAGCCCCTCCTCCCATCAAAACAGTGTATCTTGGTTAGAGTGTGTCATTTGCTATAGTATTTCGATGTTCTGTTTTCATAGGTCGAAGTGTAAAAACTCCGTGCAGCCCTTCTATAGCAGAAGCAAACATTCAATTTGTTTTCAGGACTTTGAAACATCAACATCTGTAGTTCGTTTCTCTCTCGCACAGAGCAAGTTGTCATCCTTCTCCACAAGTCTCACGGCTGGAGTTTTGGCTTCTCATTTGTCTTTCCTCTTTCCCACACACTGAAGTCAGGAACCTTTGACCAGGGCAAAAAGTGGTCACTCATTAGCTGGAACATCTAACAGGTCTCCTTATAACCTCATGGACAAAATGGCCAAGAGAGTAACGCTTCCCAACCCATGTCCCTGTTTGGACAAGGCAAAACAAAACAAAAGCAAGCCAGCAAACCAAACAGAGTAGGTTGGGAATTGTTCAAGTTAAAAATAATGAGTGCAGTTGGCTATAACTCCCCCTCCCCCCTTCCATCCTGGAAAGGCCTGGTGTCATCCATGGTTCTTGAAGAGCTTGTATGAATTGATGTGTTACATTTGCTGATAAAAACAGCCTGGGGTTAGCATAACAGTTTCATTTGTGTATTCTGCATGTATCATGAGTAGGAATGGGCACAAAATGAAAAACGAAATGCTGTTTCATTGTGTCATTATGTAACAAAATGAAATGAAATGAAATGAGGAAGCAGCATTTTGTTGCAGAAGAAACGAAATCATGGGGGTTTTTTTGTTGAAACGAAGCATTTTGTTCCATCTGTAAACCAGTGCCTTATCTGCTGCTGGTGTCCCGCCACCGCCACTGCTGAGACCGCCCAGCCAGGCCAGAGAGGGCGAGAGCGGGTCCAGCAGGTCAGCCTAGGCCTCTGTCTCCCCCTCTTCCTTCATCACCACTGCTGCATGTTCCCTCCTCTTCCTCCTTCATTGCCTCTCCTCCTCCTCTGCTGCTGCCGCCGCATATCCCAGCTGGCCTCAAAGGCTGAGCGGCCCAGCAGTAGACTGCCCCATGGACAATGAAGGCACTGGCAGGCTGGGGAAGTTCAGCAGCCTGGCAGTAAACTGCCCCATGGCCACTGAAGGCCCTGGCTGGCTGGGCAGCCTGGCAGTAGACCCCCCCCCCAGGTGCCTTTTTTCCAGACTAAAGAACCCCAAATGCTGTAGCCTTTCCTCATAAGGGAGGTGCCCCAGCCCAGTAACCATTTTAGTCACTCTTTTCTGCATCTTTTCTAGTTCCACTATATCTTTTTTGAGATGCGGTGATGAGAAATGTACGCATTACTCCAGGTGCCTTACTATCATTTTATACAATGGCATTATAATGCCATCACCACCATGCACTGGGTAGACACTATCATTGATCTGTCCACCAGCACACCAAGATCTCTTTCCTGATCCATCATGGATAGCTCAGAATTAGAGATGGGCATGACCAGGGAAAATGACGTTTCCGAGAAGGCTTTTCTGGTACTGGGTTTTTTGGGGCTCCTGGAGGCACCTCTGGGTGGGTGCCTCCTCTGGTCCGCCATGAAGGGAAAGCGGCTCCTGGAGGCACCTCGTGGGTGCCTCCCCCCTCACCCGCTAGTGCCCCATACAAAATGGCATGCATAGCCAATTGGATATGCATACCATTAAGTTGCAGCAGCAGTAGCAGGCAGAGGCACCTCTTTCGGGTGCCTCACTGCCTGCTGGAGAGCTTGGAGTGAGTCACTGGGGACCCCTAAGGGCCTCACTAAGAAGGGAAGTGTACTTGCTGTAGCCCAGTAAGGGCATTAGGGTTACTGGTAAGGTTAGGGTGAGTTACTGGGGTGCACCTCTTGCCTCTCTGACCCACTAAGAAGGACAGTGTACTGAGTTTAGGGTTAGGGTTCGGGTTCGAGTTCGGGCTAGGGTTAGTGGCTTTTTATGCCCGACTGGCACATCCCAGAAGTCTTGGTCAAAACCTGGCCAAGTGGCCATGCAATTGGTGGAATGGCTCCAAAAATTTGCATGGTCCACTCCCATGGACAGCCCATCCATCAGTAATGTGCAGGTGTAAAAAAATAAAAATAAAAATAAAATAAAATAAAATCAATGGAGACGTTTTGTTGCAAGAAAAACCCACTGCTGCTACTGACAAAAGACAGGCAGTTTTAAAATAGCTATTTTCGCATGTTTCTGTGGTGCTTTGGTGTGTTTTTGGACCACCCACGATTTCAAAATAAATATTGTGGTCGCCCCATTTTGGATCCCCCGCCCGCACCGCATGGCATGGCGAGCGAGTTGGCAAGATGACAAGGATGCCCCCCACCAGAGCAGCCCAGGACATGAGAGGGGGGAGGCCGGGGACCCCCCACCCCCCAGAAACCACCCTTCTGGTAGGTGCCCTCACTGAGGCGGGTGTATTTTCACCTGCTTTTTTGGCCGGGAATCAGGGTTTTGTTTTGTTTTTTACTTTTTTCCTGTGCTGCGCCGCTTGGCAAGTTGGCGTGGGCGAGTGCGACTCGACGACGAGGATGCGCACTTTGCGCAGCCCAGGAGAGGAGGGGAGGGAGGCCGGGACCCCCACCCCACCCCAGAAACCACCCCTCTGGTAGGTGCCCTCACTCGGGCAGGCATATTTTTGCCTGCTTTTTTGGCCGGGAATTGGGTTTTTTTTTTTTAACTTTTTTCCTGTGCCGCGCCGCTTGGCGAGTTGGCGTGGGCGAGTGCGACTCAACGACAAAGATGCGCACTTTGCGCAGGCCAGGAGAGGAGGGGAGGGAGGCCGGGGACCCCCCCCCCCAGAAACCACCCCTCTGGTAGGTGCCCTCACTCAGGCAGGCATATTTTCGCCTGCTTTTTTGGCTGGGAAGCGGGGGGGGTGTTTAATTTTTAAAACTTTTTTCCTGTGCCGCTTGGCATCGCATGATCACTGCGATGCCCAGGAACGACAACACAAAAAATCAGACCCAATTTTTCTTTCGTCGGTTCGAGTTCGAGTAATTGTCGTTACCGTTTCCGTTCCGTAACGGAAACGAGAAACAGAAACGGAAACGAGAATTTCGCCAAGTCGTGCCCATGTCTACTCAGAATCCATGAGTTGATAAAGTTTTGATTTTTTTGCCCCATTAAGCACTACTTTACATTTGCTTATATTCTAATGCATTTGCCATTTTGCAGCCCATTCTCTCAGTTTGGAGAGATCCTTCTGGGGCTCTTCACAATCTTCTCTGGTCATCACCACCCTGAAAAGTTTCATGTCATCCACAAACTTGGCCACCTCACTGCTTATCCCTGTCTCCAGGTCATTTATGAACAGATTGAAAAGCACCAGTCCCAGGACAGATCCCTGGGGCACACCACTTTTCACCTCTCTCCATTGTGAAAACTGCCCATTGACACCTACTCCCTGTTTCCTGGATCTCAACCAATTCTCAGTCCATAAGAGGACCTGCCTCTTATCCCCTGACTGTGCAATTTTCTCAGCAGCCTTTGGTGAGGGACTGTGTCAAAAGTCTACTGAAAATCAAGATAGACTATATCCACCAGTTGGCCCATCCATATGCCTGTTGACCTTTTCAAAGAATTCTAAAAGGTTTGTGAGGCAAGACAGCCTTACAGAAGCCACACTGATTTTCCCTCAGCAAGGCTTGTTCTTCTATTTGTTTTAAGATTTTCTCTTGGATGAAGCTTTCCATCATCTTCCCTGGTACAGAATTAAGGCAAACTGGCCTGTAGTTTCCCAGCTTCCCATCCACACACATTATTCCCAGTCCACCACCCACCTATACCAGTTCACCCATTCTTTTCCAGCCCCACCCCCACATTTGTGTAACTATGTGTTTCTCTGTACTGAGAGAAGCACACACAGGCAGCTTTTGTTCCTTTCTGAATCTGTTCTGTTCTGTTTGGGAGGGTTTTATCAGGGGAGGGAAATTAGGCAGGGTTTCATTCTAAAAGTACAATTTGGGCAGGCTTTAATTATTGTATTATACTGTATATATCTTTTCCCCTTCCTACCCAATTGAAAGTACAACATTCCTTCTCCCCCCCACACACACATTGTTATTCCCACCACCAGCTAGGTCCAGTTTCCCCAATCTTCAAACCCCAGTTCCCTCAATCTTCAAACAGTAAAAAAATGAAGAGCACTCCTACCAAAATTAGAAGTTTATTCTCTGCTGGAGGCAGCAACAGAAGAGCCGACAATGAAGAGGCAGGTGAAGGGCCATCAGGCAGAGCTGCTGAAACCCAGGCCACTGAGCCTGAGGCCGGGGAAGTCAGGCAGCAGCATTCTCTTTGTGGACCAAGTTCTAAAGAACCAGATCATCAGCAGCAGCAGCTGGAGGAGGAGGAAGCACTAAGCAATTTCCATATGCTTCCTGCCTGAGATCAGTATTTTTAATATTTTTAAATTACAATTTTTTCCTGGGAGCACCATGTTTGGAGTTGAATAACTTGGTCCCCTGTACCTCAAACCTCTCCAAATATGGGGTGCTTAAAGGGGAGAGTTTGAGGAAGCTTCACTGCAATTTTCTAGCTGTCTGGGATCACTATTTTGTACACCATTAGCACAGAAAATTGCTCTTAGAATTTTTTTCCAGAGGCACTCCCTTTGAAGTTGAATAACTTGGCCTCCCAAACCCCAAATCTCTCCAAATGTGGAGGCCTTAAAGGGGACAGTCCAAGGAAGGTACCCACTGAATCTGGTGGCTTTAGGGGCCCAGGGGCCCATTTTATTGATAAATGAATCAATTCATTTCTGATTCATTTTGTACAAAATTTTCATTAGTTAACAAAACAAAACGAATCACAGGAGTCAACAAAATCTAAAGAAACTCAATTTTTCCATTTTGTGCCCATCCCTGTTCCCGACCACTACTAGGGTATCCATGTCAATTCAGAGATCAAGTATAAATCAAGGGTGAGCAACCACTTCTCCCCAAAGGTTCCCAGAATGCAACTCCCATTAGCCTTAGCCAGCAAAGCCGATGATGAGAAATGTTGGAAGCTGCACCCTGCTATCTGGAGGACGACACTTTGGTCCACCCTTGCTCTAGAAACTGGAGTCTATATACACCTTCTAATATGCTGGGAGATTGACATAACAAGGGTGATTTTGTTTTAATTAGAATCCTGAGACCCATCAACTTGAAACAGGTGCAAAGCAGTGGCTAAAGCAGTTGGGCATATGCCCCAGTGTATAAAAATCATGGTCCAAAACCCACCATAGTACAGAAACATTTGAAAATTAGGTATTTTAAATGCCTGATTTTTATAGTAGGTAACTCTGAGCACATGCTGAGCCCTGGAATTGGTGACTGATACCAACACCAAGCTGAGCCAACACCAGGCAAATAAGTTGACTGGCTGCCTACACATCTTTTCCATGTAAAGTACCAGGCTGTTGATACTCGCAAGGGCATCTAGCCAGTCCCTAACCTTAAGCTTGGGCAGTTTTGTTGATTATGTTGCCCCTGAGACCCATCAACTTGAAACAGGTGCAAAGCAGTGGCTAAAGCAGTGTTTTTTTACATGCAGAGCCCTGGAATTGGGACTGATACCAACACCAAGCTGAGCCAGAAATAAGTTGACACCTACACTTATAAGAATGGGAATGCCACTCATGCCTTGATTACTCCACTGTGGCGATTGACAAGGCATGCTTCTTGTCTGTGCTGAGATTAGCAGAATGGACATCTTATCAGATAAGGTCTGCTACAAGAATGGTGGTGTAAACCCATGTGAAGGGGGAAACCATATTCAAAGGAGTGTCACAAGCAGACCTCCCAACCTGATCCCACAGCTGAGGAAGCTTCTGTGAATGGTAGGCTAGTGAGTTAAGTTCACATGGATGGAGGTAGTCCTGAAAGTGTTTTTGTTTGAACTGAGTAATGTTTTCTGAGCATTCTACAGCGAAGGACAACTTAGCTGGGTGCATTGTGAACCAAGTATTTTTCCAGACATTTTGAAATGATGGCCTTAAGAAGGTAAGCAGTCAGATTTACCATTTTTTATCAACATTACCAAGGTATGAACATGGGCCAAGGCCTGTACACATGGTTTCCATTGTAGAGGGATGGCTTTGAGGATCCGAAGAGTCAGGCAGTTTTGGAAATTGAGGCATTGAGGGCAGAAATTGAGACATTAATGGCAGTGGTCAGCAAGGCTCCTCCTTCACTTCCAGGTTTCCCCCCTTTTTTTTCTTGAACAGGATGGGGCTGCCCCCCATGCTGCCACAGCTTTCTCTTCCCACTTGGGCCCAGAGCACAGGTCTGCACACCACCATTACAGTGGTCCCTATTGTCTAGTAGGGTGGAGGACAGACTTGGTGACATGGCTTCTCTTTCTCTAGAAGCACAAGCATTCTTTTCACTGGCAAAAACTCCTGGCAAACCCATCTTTTGCCATGCTTGAACTTCTGGTACAGCTTTAAAAAATGAGGGTATTGCCCTCGAAATATTAGCAAGTAGAGATGGGCACGACCAGAAAAAATTACGTTTCGAGTTGTCGTTTGTCGGGACGGGCCCATTTCGGGTCGTTTCCATTTGTCGAGGAAATTTTCAAAAATTTGTTGTTTCCGTTTGTTGTTTGTACAGTGGTTTAGGGAGCGTAACATGTAGCCGCCGTTATACATTATGTTGGGTTGTTAGTGTGACAGGAAACCTCATCGGCACTTCTCTGTCTCACTAAGAACATTATGTTAGGGTGGGGGGTTAGTGTGTCAGAGGAACCTCGTCAGCGCTTCTGTGACTCACTAAGAAGGAAAGCATACTGGCGTACTGCCGTACAGGTTACGCTTAGGGAGAGAGGGAGTGGGTCTCTGGAGTTGAAGGCACCTCTCTGGGTGCATCACTCTGACCCACTAAGAAGGGAAGTGTACTTGCGTACGGGGTTAGGGTAAGGGCTAGGTTTAGCTTTAGGGTTACGGTTCAGGTTAGGGTGGGTTAGTGGGCTGCACCTCTGGGTGCCTCTGACCCACTAAGAAGGACAGTGTACTGGCGTATGGGTTAGGGTTAGGGTTAGGGTTAGGGTTGGTGGGCTTTTTATGCCCTCTCTGGCACATCCAGAAGTCTCAGCAAAACCTGGCCATGCGATTGGTGGAATGGCTCCAAAAATTTGCATGGTCCCATCCCATGGCCAGCCCATCATTGCGCATGCACAGGTGTAAAACAATAAAAATAAAAATAAAATAAAATAAAATAAAATAAAATCAATACGACGTTTTATTGCTATAAAAAAACCCACTGCTGCTACTATAAAAATTCAGGCATTTAAAATACCTAATTTTCACATGTTTCTGTGGTGCTTTGGTGGGTTTTTGGACCACAATTTCAAAAAAAAAATATTGCGGTCGCCATTTTGGATTTCCCCCCCACCGCATGGCAAATGGAGACGACGAGGATGACCCCCCCCAGCCTGGTTCAAGCAGCCCAGGACAGGAGAGGGGGGGAAGGCTGGGGACCCCCCCATAAACCACCCCTCTCTGGTAGGTGCCCTCACTGAGGCAGGCATATTTTTGCCTGCTTTTATGGCCGGTGGGAATCGGGTTTTTTTTTTTTTTTCTTTTTAAAACTTTTTTTCTGTGCTGCTTGGCATCGCGCAATCGCCGCGATGCCATGAACGACAACGAAAAATCAGACCAAATTTATCTTTATCGGGTCGGGTTCGAGCTGGAGCAGAGTAATTCTCATTACCGTTCCTCGTTACATAACAGAAACGACGAACGGAAACGGAAACGAGGATTTTGCCGAGTTGTGCCTATGTCTATTAGCAAGATCTTTTTGTTATTTTACTTGTCGCCTAAAGGTATCACCTAGTCTAGTCTTGTATTTATTTCTTGTTGCTACTACCCCTTCTCTATATTTTTTGGGGAGATGATTACTCTCATGATTCAGGACAGTGTGAATGGCATGCAATACTCCTTCCTCCCGGTACCCTCACCTAGATTTCATTAAAAATGCATTTGAGTCATGTGCTCCTTTCTGTATACTAGCTGACCATATAATTGCTTGCAGAACCATTGTGGGTACAAGTCATACAGGTCAGACATGCTTTCAGGCCATTGCTTGGACCATGGTGGTCCAAAGAGGGATTACATGATGTAACCTCTGGAGCAAAACCAGATGGCCCCCAGAGCATTTCTACCCACATCTTCCTGAGCCCCTGTTATGGGGGCCTTCAACCTTTCAGGGGTGGGTAAGATCATGCTGTTTTGTTCTGCGTCCTCTGTGTGAGTGTGATCACTAGAGATGAACTCAAGTAAGCCTTCCTCTTTTAATATGTCTTTATTGTGAAAATAAGAGAGCCACTCCCAGATGCTGGAAAACTGAAGACTTCCTTAGTTCCATGGAGGGACTGAAGAAATGAAACAAAACAAAAAAATTAAATGTGTATTAGAGCAACAAATATGCACTGTATCACGTAAAGAAACAACATTAGGTATGTGCATTACAATCTGGGTATGTGTATTAGTTATTACCCGCATTGCAATGCACATACCTAATAGTTATTGTGTATTAGTTATTACTCAACCAACATGGATTTGACCAATCTCCGGAGGCCATGGAAGATAGGAGGGCCTAGCGTGCTCTGGTCCATGGGGTCACAAAAAGTTGGACACGACTAAATGACTGAAAAAAATAGTTATTGCACACCTAATGCACATACCTAACTTGTAATATACATATATAATAATGTTTTACACAGCCCATCCATGGAGCGAAGGAATTGCTTAATTTGCCAATATTATGAAGTGGCTCTCTTCTTAACCTGTTTCACAATGCTGGCAAATTGATAGCCAGGTGTTGTGGACCAAACAGAATTGCTTCTTGAGGTCCATAGGCCATGTACAGTGGGATCACATCAAATGGCACACTGGCCTTCCTGGCCTTCCTATGCTGAGTGCTGACTTCTCTGGCCTGCTTTGATTGCCATGTGTGGACAAATCCTTAAAGGTGGAATAGGTCAAGTCAGCAACTAAAACAAAACTCCTGAGTAGCACAAACGAGGCCGCAACAATATTTCTTTTGCCAACAACCAAAAAGCCATTCTATTTTTAGTTAGACTTTTTTAATGGTTTGCCAAGATGGAACTCAGACTCCGTTTCAATGATGTAGGAATGTAGTTCCAGAAGAAATGTGATGGGATCGGCCAAAGGTTTCAGACAAGGAACTCAACCTTTCTTTTCCTGTCATTTCCTGAGTTGAATTTTGGTCAGCCTTTATTACTGGATATGCCTTTACCAGAGATATGCCATTTTTCATGTTGGTTTCCCCATGTCTTCCAGGCAAAGCTCTATGGTACAGGTTGAGGCTGACTTAAAATGGGGAGAAGGAGCTTCTTCTAGTAAGTTTTAAGACTTCCCCAACCCGACCCCCGCCTCGCAATAGGAACACAAATCCTGAAAGTGTTCCCCTCCTTTATCGCTGCTGAACCGTCCCTTTGGAAGGGGCCAGTCTCCAGTGCGATGTGTGAGAAGAGGAGACTAGTTCACTATTCTACAGTAAAATATGGCATTTCCCGACACACCACGCTGTGTGATGCTCTTTTGGGGAGAGCATCGCCCCCCAAAATGTCACCTTTTCCTCCAAAAGCAAGTGTCCATACCACATTATCTTAATGCCTCCCATGCTGGGTTTAAATATCAGTTCTAAAGTGACCTATAAAGAAGAGAGGTAGCTGTCTCTGAATAGGTTCAAAGAGACATTATCAAAGTAAGGGAGAACATTCTTGGCCTCATAATAAAGCAATAGCACACAAGCTTTTCTTCTCTTTTTAAAGTGAGATTTTGGCCTTCCATTACAGTAAACCTTTTCAAAGACTGGTTGTGGCACAGAAGCGGTGACTGGAAAATCTGTATAAGAATTGTTGTCATGGTGGATTCCCATAGGGATTGCTTTTAATCTCGGGAATCCATTAAAGACGTTGCTCTGGCATTTCTTTTCCCCCAGACACATACATCAAGCTCTATATTAGGCTGTCATATTATCTGCAAAGCTTGTTGAAGGTCTGAAAGAAAACATTTGATACCGTCTTGTGAACTGCTACATGCTATCAGTATCAAGGCACTGACGGCCCCGTAATGAGCACGAACCCACAGGAGATGATTATGCCCTCCACCTCTCAAATCCAAGAGAATGTAGCCAAGCTCTTTGTGTAGAGCGGGCAGAGCGGGCTAAGAGACATAAGGGGAATGAGGTTTTCCGTTTTGGGGGGAGCCAACAAAAAAGCCAACGTATTGGGAAGTGCTCCTTCACAAGCTTGGCAGCCTATGATTTACTAAAGGTCTCACTCCTGCTCACTCCAGTGGGTTGTGAGCAGGAGAACTTCCCAGGGGATTGGACCCAATGCGTACATTTCACCCTTGCAAGTGAAATGCTTGCAAATGCCTGACAGAACTCTCAGAGAACAGTGCTCTCTCCCAGCACTCACTCTCAACTTAACTTAACTCTCTGAACTCCCTGAACTGCATAGGCTCCACCCTTTTTATATCCTACCATTCCCCGCCCTCCTGCTGGGATTGGCTGATGATTTGTATATTCATCACTCCTGTCTGCAGGGTTTGTCACAGTACCCCAATGAGATCACTTTTCTCCCCTCACAGTTTTGGACTATATCACTTCTAAGTAGTGATAAGGTAACCCTGAAATTTACAGGTTGTCTATTCTATGAATGCAATTGTAACTAGCCAAAATGGCTGAGGGCCAGCTGAGCTGACAGTAGGCCAACTGTAGATCCATTGACTCCAAAAACATTCCAGAAACTTGGAAACAAATGGGATTGGCCACTACCCTTGCCTTGGCCCACATTTGTTCTGGCATCAAGGCTAGGCTACCCCCCCCCCCCAGTTGAGGGGAACAGATCTGCTATAAATGAGTTCTTTCTTTGCCCTGCTCCTTCTCAGTCCTGCTTCCAGTTCTTCTGCAGGCAGGTCCTCTGAGATCTGCCAGCAGAACTGGGGTCTTTCAGCGCAATAACATCTTTTTTGGGCTGGAGGGGATTCCTGCCACCAGGAGAAGGGTTTTTTGGGCTATTCCAAACCACAGTCAGTCTGTCTTTGAGTTAGGGTTGCGCTGTTGAGCTCTCATTCTTTGTTCCAGCAAAAGCATCCTAAACCCTCATGGCACCTTAAAGATGAACCAACAGGCTCTAGTCCAAAACAGCTTCTGCCAAATGAAACCCATTGCTCTTTTAAGGTACCACAACCCTCTTTCTGATGTTCCTGAAATCTGCCCTCTGAACGATTTTGTTGTGTATTGATCTGTATTCCTATTGGTTTCTGTTCCTGTTCCAAAGGGAACAGGCCTATTGGTTTATTCAAGTTGCTGCATTTGGATCCTCAATCCTATTGGTCTCTGCCAAAAGGCAGCTTTGTGATTGGTTGTAATTGTTCCCTCCAAAATATATCTTTTCCTAGCCAGTCCTGGCTCCTATAAATGTAGCTCCCTCTCCCCAGTCCCCAATCTTGTTCTCTCCCTGAATAAAGAGCTGTTACACTAGAAGTCCTGCTGTCTCAGCCTGCTATGTCTAAGAGCTGAAATCACTGCTGAAATCACTAAAACCCACGCTACTACAGATTTTATGTTCACTGTGGTCCTGTAGCTGGACACACAGTAGATTGACTGACAAACTGAAGCAGCAGCCAAGCAATCTTGCTTTATTTTTCCTGACTGAGTTCCCTGCTGTGAGTCTTCCTCTCTTCAGAGATGTTGCTCTCCACGCGGAAAAAGCTACATTTATTTATTTATTTATTTATTTATTTAAAGGGTTATATCCCGCCCATCTTCCCTGACGGGTACTCTGGGCGGCTAACAATGTTAAAAGACATAAAATAAGTGGAAGAGCCTCCGAGCAGCAGAAGCAGCTTGGGCAAGATTTTTCCTGATAAAAGGGAGGGGAAACGAGAGAAAGGAAAAAAAAACCTAACTGATAAGGTAACCATAGGCTTCTTTAAAGAGGAAGGTCTTCAAGGCCCTCTTGAAGGCAGGCAGGGACTCCAGCAGGCGCAGCTCAGAAGGGAGGTGATTCCAGAGTGAAGGCCCCACCACAGAGATGCCCAAGTCGTGCCTTGCTCTCTTGCAAGATTTTTCCGTGCCTCTCTGGGTGTGGCCACATTATCACAGGGCGCCTGCCCTAAGATCTCGTGGGTCTGGAACCAGATGCTCTTTGGGAGATACGCTCCGCCAGGTACCCTGGTCCCAAGCCGTGGAGGGCTTTGAAAATCAAAACCAGGACCTTGAACCTGATCCGGAAGACAACGGGGAGCCAATGCAGGCGGACCAGGACTGGGGTGATGTGCTCGTATCTACAAGAACAAGAGTCTGGGCAGGGAGTAGTCAATCTTCACAGAGCATGTTCATCACAACCAGATAAGTAATGGCTGAATAGGGCTTTTGTCTCCTTAGCGCCAGGGTGGGGGGCGCAATAATTTCCAAGCCCTCTACACA
Source organism: Phrynocephalus forsythii (assembly GCA_029282475.1). Lineage (NCBI taxonomy): Eukaryota > Metazoa > Chordata > Lepidosauria > Squamata > Agamidae > Phrynocephalus > Phrynocephalus forsythii. Next base: position 158,369,739 of record JAPFRF010000002.1, on the reverse strand, counting down.
TACAGATTCATGCCCAAGTCATGCCTTGCTCTCTGTCAAGATTTGTAAATTGGATAAAAAAATGCTACATTATAAGGACCAGCATTATCACAGATATTGTCTTGCAGAGATATTTACAGAGTAGGTCTTAAGTGGTGGAAGTATGTTCTTCTAACTTGGATGTATCATTTTCCAGTGACATACAATATGTGGCTGTGAGGTTGTGCGTAGGTGACTGGCCAGGAGAGGAACTGCTTCAAAAGGGCCAGGAAATAAAACATGGATAAGTTTGGGCAGCCAACAATGGAAGATCACAGTCCAGTGAACAATAGTCTTGAGGACACACACCGGGCAGGAAATCTTAGGTGGGATTCATGTGGTACTTTTTATTGCTTTGCAATGCTTTTAATCTAAAGAGGTGAACACTTGGGAATTTTTGTCCTTCTTTCCATGAGAAACACGTAGTGTCATCCTTTCTATGTCTTTAAGCCACCTCTGCTGAAATTCTTCCTTCTGTTCAAACAATTTAAGGTGCAAGAGCTGTGCCCCCTGTTGAATCTGGACACACTGCACCCCACAACTCCATCTCAGTTTTGTTTTGTTTTTTAAATTAAGCCAGATCATCCTAGTCATGCACAACAACCAGGCTACAGAGAAGTAATGAGTAGAGATGGGCACGGAATGAACATTTTTTCATTTCCGTTACCGTTTGAAAATGTCGCGAACAGAACCACAAAAATTGTTTGTTTCGTTTTTAATGGGGTCCTTTTTAAAACGTTTGTTTTTATTTATATTGTCTTCTCCTACCATTGCAATGTATTTTTTTTTTCCCTTTAAAAAATGGATGTCACACCAGCCACAAAATGGAGGCAAGCCATGTGATGGGATCATGTTCAACCAATAGCATGCCCAGGTTGCAGACTGGGTGGGCAGGTCTGGCAGCCACAGAGGGCATAAAAAGGTCTGGCAGCCCCCATCCTCCTTGCAGTCTCTGGTGCGAGTTAGGGTGGGATTGCTGTCTCTGCGACTCTACCTTCAGTCCTGCAGCCTCCCTGTGTGCGTGCGTGCTGCGTACCTCTTGGTGAGTACCCTCCCCTGCCCCGCAGTGTAGTCACTCTGCGGCTGCCTTGCACCCTGGGCAACGCCCGCCGCTGCCTTTGCAGCCTCCCTGCATACCTAGTCTATACTGTGTCTCTGCCAGCATCCATTTTTTTTAGTGTTTTCCCTCTGATCTGGGGCGTTGGGGGATGCCTGTGCACGGAAATGCTTTTAAAAGCGTGCAAAAAGCGGGTAGAAATGACAAACGAAAAAACTGAAAAACGAAAACAAAATTTTTCCCAAAATTCACAACAAACGGAAACGAACTGAAACAGACCTCTCAACGACAAACGAAAAACCAAAACGCCATTTTTTGTTTCATTCCCATCTCTAGTAATGAGCAATAGAATAGAATAGAATAGAGTTTTTATTGTCATTATGCATATGCAAGATATGCACAACGAAATTAGAGTGCTGTTCCTCTACACACTCTAAACAAGGAACCATACAAAACACATAAAACACCATACAAGATATTAAAAACTTAAAATCACTTACAAAATTTAAAACACTACTTAAAAACTGATTAAGATGGTGCTATACCGCTCTGGGATAAAAACTGTTCTTTAGTCTATTTGTCCTTGACCTAAGAGTCCTGTATCTCCTGCCAGACGGCAACAGTTCAAAAAATTGGTGGCCAGGATGCGAAGGGTCTCTCAGAATTCTAGATGTCTTCCTCAAGCATCTGGAGTTGTCTAGTTTTTCCAAAGGAGGAAGAGGACAGCTCACTATCCTCTGGGCAGTGTTTATAACCATCTGGAGTGCCTTTCTATCTGCCACTGTGCAACTGGCAAACCAGACACAGAGGCAGTTAGTGATAGTGTGCCTATCACAGTGTGTGCCTTTTAAAATACAATGTTCTTGAGTTCTGTTCATACCTGTTCTCCCTACCTTGGAAGTAGGTTTTCAGAAAGGTCAGATTAGTGCGGTGAGAAGGGTCCTTGCTTCCCAGTGGTGCCTTAGCCCTCTGCTCTTGTGGCTTCTACTTCTAACATTTTCCAGCAATTGCGGTTGCTACACACTGCAGAATATCTGAGTGCTCTGAAACAAAGCTGCTGTAACCACAACCTCAGATTCCATATCTCTCTTAACAGATGAACTCTGCTTCTTTCATCCTCAAGGGTCAAACAGCAAACCAGTTTGAATCTGTTGGGGTCTGGTACTTGCATAAGTTCAGAGATTCCACTCCAAAAATGGTGGGGTGATATCATGGAGGTGGGGAAAGGGAGGTATTATCTGTGCTATTTACATGAAATAGCAACCCCAATCCACTCCCTTATGAAGAGCAGTTTATTTTATGAGATCCCAGAGGGGAAATCAAGTCTATGCTGAAAACGTAACATCTTAGAGATTTTTCTAAGCATTCAGGAGGAAAGAAGGGACTAAACAAATAAAGAGGAATTAGGGGGTTGGGGTGGAATACATGTGCTTTGTGCAAAGGTTCAGTCCCTCATTTTTGCTCCAGTCTTGCAAATGCAAGGCTGCAGTTTTCCTTGTTGGGTTGTTCCATCTCTTATTTAATCTTCCTCTCCTCTGACAGTCTTCCGCTTTTCCCAACATCATTATCTTTTCCATTAAGTCTTGTCTTCATAATGTGCCCAAAAATATGACAGCTTCAGCCTCTTCATTTTCACTTTGAGAGCAAATTCTTATGAAATTTGATCCAGGTCACACTTCTTGGTTGTCCTGTTGGTTTACTGTATCCACAAAGATAAGATAAACTTTATTGTCATTGTACTTTCGTACAACAAAATTAAATGCCATCTGCAGTGCACATCATAAAACACATCCCTCACAGTCACATTCTTCACATACCTCAGAAAGCTCTCCTCCAACACCATATTTTAAATAAATCATTTTTCCCTGCACAGGTTTCACATCCATGTGTAGTAACTGGAAATATAATAAGAAGGCTACTTCACGTCCTTCCTTGTTCTGCGACTAGTTTTGTACTGTGACAGCATTGGTTGCAATCACATGGTTTTGTCCCTGTTTAGCCGCTGTTTCCATTTTCTCATGGTCATGATAACTTGTCTCGTGACAACTGTTACTTCACGGTCTTGTTCCATAACAAATTCTGAATTTGTCTTGCTGTCTTAACCCTTTTTTAAATATCAATTTACATGTCAATGCTACAGAATTTTCAGTACTTTTCTTTAATAAACATTTGCGCTTCATGGTGTTTCCCATAGGGAAACTAATGTCGAATGCCACTGCCGCCTGGAACTGGGAACAAATCGTGACAAGAGAATACCCCAACCCAACACCAGGTACGGTATTGTGATGCTCTGATCCCGCTCTGGGGACATGGTCGAGACAAATTTCAGCTCTAGCATGATGGACATGAAGTTTTTTTTTTTTGCACTGGTCTGAAGTCCAACAATTACAGAGACAAAACGGACGTAAAGTAACCACCTAACACAAATGAGTTTGGGTTGTGATCCCATGTGCCTATAGCTTACATTTTGGACCACTTGTGGCACAGTCTGGTCCAAGCTATTTCCTAGTGACTACATGATGTATAAGCAATAGTATTCCAGACCAACCCCAATCCATGGTTCACCTGGACTTTTTTAGTCCGGCAGTAGGGCTACTGGCTGTTGGTACTCAGTTTGAGCAATCTGCCAAAAGACAGAAAGGAAATTGCTTCCCCTCCCCAAGAAAAATGACTCTTTCTGGTGCAATCAGATGCCTACCTTTCTCTGAATGCACTCTGGGTCTTGATCATTAATAACATATCCTCCTTACTGTTTTGTGCTGTCATGCCATTTCTGATTTATGTGAGCCTACAGTTTAGTGACTTCCAGAAAGTCCGGTCATCAACAGCCCTGTTCAGATCTTGCAGATGTATGGTTCTGGCTTCCTTTTATTGAGTTGATTAATCTTTTATTTTATTTTCTGCCACCTTCAACACACCCTTACACTTGAGGGTTTTTCTTTGTGTCTTCCTTTGCCATTCCAAATACCAGTCTTCTTCCTATTTCTTAGTTACTGTCTCCGTTTAGATTGACCAAGGCCTCTATCACAATGCACTTAAAAAGAGCATTTTTTATTTTAAATCCGCATCTGGAGTGCTGGTCCCCACTGTGCTGCGCTTCAAAAAAAAAAGATGTCTCTGTCACGCCTCCTGAAGCATGGCCCACTGCATTTTCCTGGTCCTTGCCCCTCCAGTTGTAATTTTTCAATCTGCATTTGAGAAGAACAGAAGTGCACAACAAAAGTAAGTGGGGGCGTAGTTAGTGCACATTCTTTGTTATTCTGCTCGATTAATTTTTCAAAACAGCAATTTGATGCGCTTTCGGTCCATGGGGATACGTGAATAGAGCATCAACAACCATGGGGATGGAAAGTACGCGTCAAATATCACATGACCACTTTTGGAGAAAGTACATATCAAATCAACACAGGTATTGGATAACTAAACCAAACTTGACAAAATCCTTAGCAATTCCAGTTTCTTCATTATTGGCATTTATGTCCTATTGTTGTTGTTGTTCAGTCGTTCATTTGTGTCCGACTCTTCGTGACCCCATGGACCAGAGCTCGCCAGGCCTTCCTATCCTCCACTGCCTCCCAGAGTTTTGTCAAATTCATATTGGTTGCATTGATGACACCGTCCAACCATTTCATTCTCTGCTGTCCTCTTTTCCTTTTGCCTTCAATCTTTCCCAACATCAGGGACTTTTCCAGGGAGTCCTCTCTTCTCATGAGGTGGCCAAAGTACTGGAGCCTCAGCTTCACAATCTGTCCTTCCAGTGAACATTCAGGGTTGATTTCTTTCAGAATGGATAGGTTTGAGCTCCTTGCAGTCCAGGGGACTCCCAAGACTCTCCTCCAGCACCACAGCTCAAAAGCATCAATTCTGCGGCGATCAGCCTTCTTTATAGTCCAGCTTTCACTTCCATACATCACTACTGGAAAAACCATAGCTTTGACTATCCTGACCTTAGTTGGCAAAGTGATGTCTCTGCTCTTTAGGATGCTATCTAGGTTTGCCATTGCTTTACTCCCAAGAAGCAGGCGTCTTTTTATTTCATTGCTGCAGTCGCCATCTGCAGTGATCAAGGATCCCAAGAAAATAAACTCTGTCATTGCCTCCATTTCTTCCCCTTCTATTTGCCAGGAGGTGATGGGACCGGTGGCCATGATCTTAGTTTTTTTTATGTTGAGCTTCAGCCCATTTTTTTCACTCTTCTCTTTCACCCTAATTAAGAGGTTCTTTAATTCCGCCTCACTCTCTGCTATCAAAGTAGTATCATCTGCATCCTCCAGCAATCTTAATTCCAGCTTGTGATTCATCCAGACCTGCCTTTCACATGATGTACTCTGCATATAAGTTAAATAGCCAAGGTGACAGTATACAGCCTTGTCGTACTCCTTTCCCAATTTTAAACCAGTCAGTTGTTCCATATCCAGTTCTTACGGTTGCTGCTTGTCCCACATAGATTTCTTAGGAGACAGATAAGGTGGTCAGGCACTCCCATTCCTTTAAGGACTTACCATAGTTTGTTGTGGTCCACACAGTCAAAAGCTTTGGCATAGTCGATGAAGCAGAAGTAGATGTTTTTCTGGAACTCTCTGGCTTTCTCCATAATCCAGCGCATGTTGGCGATTTGATCTCTAGTTCCTCTGCCCCTTCGAAATCCAGCTTGCACTTCTGGAAGTTCTCTGTCCACATACTGCTGAAGCCTGCATTGTAGAATTTTGAGCATAACCTTGCTAGCATGTGAAATGAGTGCAATTGTGCGATAGTTGGAGCATTCTTTGGCATTTCCTTTCTTTGGGATTGGGATGTAGACCGATCTTTTCCAGTCCTCTGGCCACTGCTGAGTTTTCCAAATTTGCTGGCATATCGTATGCAGCACCTTTACAGAATCCTCTTTTAAGATTTTAAAGAGTTCAGTTGGAATGCCATCACCTCCAGTGGCCTTGTTGTTTGCAATGCTTTCTAAGGCCCACTTGACTTCACTTTCCAGGATGTCTGGCTCCAGGTCAGCAACTACGCTATCTATAGTTCCACTCTAATCATGATTTTCATTTTCTTAATGTTCAGCTAAAGTCCTGCTTTTGTACTTTCATCTTCCTCAGCAGTCATTTCAAGATAGAACAAATGAAATGTCAAAATAAAAACCCACAAGAAAATGCAAAATTGGGGAGACAATCATTGACGCTGTTGCTCAGTGTTATAAGTCACAACTAGAGTAAACCTACGGAATCAGTGGAATTTGGTGAGTCAGCTCCTCCATAAGTTCCCTTGATTCAACAGGCCGACTCCAGTTATGGCTGACTGTGCTAAGTAACCAGGTTTCAGACAATGTTCCAAATAAAATAATAAAAGTACAGTTTAAAGGTTCCAAATAGAGATGGGCACAAAATGATTTTTTGTTTCTTTTGTTTGTTTGTTTTTCTTTGTTCCCTACTGAAACAAAAATGAACTGCCCCATCAAAGAAAAATGGAATGAAATGAAATGGAAATTTTCATTTCGTTCCTTTCCGTTTTTCATTTTCCTATAGGAATGCATTGAAAGCATGTATTCCAATGGGAAACTGCTTTTAAAATCCCACGGGTTTCCTCCCCAATGCGCCCAATCAGGTGGGGGAAACCAGAGGCTTTTAAAACTTTTTTTGCCTCCCAAAGCAAGTGCCAATCAGCTGGCATGTGGGGCTTTGGGGGCAAAAAAAAAAGTTTAAAACCCCATGGTTTCCCTGCCCAATCAGGTGCATTGCAGGGGGAACCCTGGGGTTTTAAAACTTTTTTTGGCAATGAAGCAAGCGCCAATGGTGGCCATCGGCACTTGCTTCGGTGCTGAAAAATAAGTTTTAAAAGCCTGTACTCCCCCCCATGCACCCCAATGGAGGGAAAGGTGCAGGATTTTTTAAATGTCTTGGAGCCTTTTCCCCCAATCAAGCACATTAGGGCAACAAAAAACGAAAAAGGAAAATAATTTTTTTAAAAATTGTTTTGTACGAAATGACCCCCCAACAAAACAAAACAAAACAGAATACTTCCATTTTGTACTCATCTCTAGTTCCAAATACAGTAGGACCCCATATCCACTGATTCATTAATGACTGGTTCAGTTATCCACGGTTGGCAGAGGAAAAGATTAAATAATTCAGCAACCACAAAGCAAGCTACTGTCGCAAAACAGCAGTCTGGTGGTGGTGGTGTTCTCTCTTATCCATGGTTTTAATTATTCACAGGAAGGTCTGGAACCGATCCCCAGTGGATACTGGCGTCCTACTGTAGTTTCTAAGTGCAATTTAAAAGTTCCAAAAAGATCCAAAAATCTTCTCCACTTCCAAAGTCATCATTTTTTCAGGAGCATTCACTTGGTTTTCATATTACCTTTTATTTAAAAAAAATTAATGAGATGTTGTCCTTTGGTTTGGTAATGAATACAATTGTTTTGTTATCCAGACTTAAACAATTGAGGCAACATATTTGGTGTGAGGTAGGAAAGAATATGTTTTATCTGTTGATTCAATTATTTTCCCTTTTCCCTTGCCTTGCTTTTGAGTCACTCTTCTTATATCTTAAAAGTGTAAATCCAACCCCAGCTCCCATCCCTTTTTAGAGGTTACATATCTCCAAAGGCCTGTAAGCTGGTGTGAAGCACAGGCTTAATTGAGCAGTGTACTTTGAATTTACTAAAGAAGCTCAAATCCCCTAATTAAACTGACATACCGATTTTCCAGAGATTATCAAATCTAAAATTCATTATATGCCAAGGCTGTAAAATAATTTGACGTGTATGTGTGTGTGTGTGTGTGTGTGTGTGTGTGTGTGTGTGTGTGTGTGTGTGTGTGTGTGTGTGTGTGTGTGTGTGTGTGTGTGTGTGTGTGTGTGTGTGTGTGTGTGTGTGTGTGTGTTGATGGAGGAAAAGGAAAAGGAGAGGCAGGGAAGTGGTTACTGTTGGCATTTGCGTATGAGCTCTGATCCTCTTAGAAGCCCTTTCCTATCTCTCAGAAAACTGAAAAGAAGTTTCACTAATTCCCTGTGCAAACATACTGTATTTTCATTGGCACAACCCACCACACAGATTTATGTGTGTTGATGCTATGGTTATTTATCCATTTTCTTACCATAAGGCTCCTGCTCCTTTTTAAAAAAAAAATGGGTTACATGTTGGGGCAGGGTCACCACTGACATATGGAATTTATTCTTTTCCAATGTCAGAGGAAAAGGAGAGAGAGAGAGAGAGAGAGAGAGAGAGAGAGAGAGAGAGAGAGAGAGAGAGAGAGAGAGAGAGAGAGAGAGAGCAGTAGATGAACTTCTGCCTTTGAGGCAGCCATGAAATAAACCGGGTGACTTGCCATGTCAAGCCTTGTCTGTCCAATACTTATGGAAGAGGCTAGTACAGCCCAAACAGTTTAGGACTTTAAAGGTCACAGACAGCACTTTGATCAAGACCAGAGACATAGTGCAAGGAACTGAAATCTGGTTGTTAGGATGCTATGTTCAAGGGAGCTAGCTCCACTGACTTAATCCCAAATTAATTGTATATAAGAATTCCAGAATCCACATATTATGTGCCTCCAAGTCTCCTCAAACTTACGCCGACCCCAATAGGGCTTAGAAAATATGTGAGATATTTAAGGAGCTTTTTCATCAGTGCCACTTGCCCTCCCCGAGTGAGTTTCCATGTCTTAGAAGTGTTACACGAGCAGGGATTTGAACCTGGGTTTCTCAAGATCTAGAAAGTCACTCTACCTACGTACTTAGAGACACAACGGCTGTCAGTTACAGTATCTGTAACTGCTGTATTGGACCAACCAAAAATGGCACAAGAAAGGATGCAGACATTTGAGGACGAGATCTCTTCCTTTCTCAGGACAAAGAGCAAGTAGGAAAGAAAGAAACAGAAAGAAAAATATCTAAGCCACCTTGTTGCCTCTATGTTGTCTAAAAGATATAATGGAGGAAGGATCCTACAAAGGCAGTGATGTTAGATTTTACACAGTGTAAACCCATAGACTTACTGATACCTGATAAGTTTGAAAGTTTTGGTCCTTCATTTAATAGAAATATAAATTCCCAGTCTGAAGCCAGAACTTTTTCTATCTTTTCTGGGCATATACATTCTTTAACTGGAGGAAAGAGACCCACTAGGCGGCCAATGTTGGTGATGAAATTTAAATGACAAGTTATATCAAGGACGTTGATGCAACCAAATAGGGTAGCTTCGCTTATGTTGCTAAACGATGTTCCAGCCTGAGGCAGTACAAACACAGTCCTGTTGCTTAACAACCAAACTGGGTATCCACACATTTGTAAACAAAAGCAGAGTTAACTGTTTGGGCACCAGACAGAGTCTAACATCCATCTTGAATGCTGCTGCTCTAGCTGATGAAAGCTCCTTATAGAATTGCCTTTATCCATACTGTAGTGGCAATTTTCATGTGAAGAGATCTTGGTGCAATCTTCCATCTGGTAAAGAGAAGATGGAGAATGAGACATTTGACTTGTACATCATTTGGAGTTATAATGTCTCACAGTGAGAGTGGTGGCTCAGGGGTGGCTGGCTTTGCATGGACGGGGGCCTGATCCAGTTTTGATTCCTGCTCTCTCCAAATGGGGCTGGAAAGGCCTCTGGCTTGAAGACCTGGACCTAATTCCAGCTAGAATAGACCCAGTGAAGCCATGCCTGGAACATTTCAATGTGTAAGTAACTCCTGTTAAATCAATGGGTCTTCTTTAGCTGAGAGTAGCAATTGAATTTAGACGCAACAAGACCAGTTATAATATTTTATAATCTGCCTCCTGACATTGTGGGAGGGGGGAATGAAAAGGGGATACAGTACCATGAAGAAAAGCAACATATAAACTGATAAACTAAGTGATTTTCATTAATTCATCCATTCATTCACTTATATCCCTGTATATCCAATTATCCATTTATAAAATTGTTCAGTAATATGCTCTACAAAACAACTTACAAATAATAAAGGAGAGTAGCTCAAGAAAATAAAAATATACAAAATTGCCATCATCAAAACAGAAGCCAGTAACTGAGACTTGAAAGGACAGCACTTGCCCATTTGATAGTAAGGCTGTTACTTCACGTCTCTCTCATCCCTCTTTGCTGTCCCACTTGGGACCAGTATGAAAAAAGGTTACTTCACGTCCATAGCGTGACAGCAGAATCTCATCCCGACCACGCCCTGAACTGGGAACAGAGCGTGATGAGCCGTACCTGCCCCTGGGCTGGGGAATATTTTTGTCATGCTTTCTTCGCGGTTCCTGTTCCGAGACAAGGAACGTGAAGTAACGGCAATGGCTGTTTCCCCCTTTTGCTCTAGGAATACTCCAACAACCCAAAAAGCCGACTAGAACTCCTGCGCCAGGCCAGACTCGGCTCCCCGCCTGTCCCTGCAGGAGAGGGCGGCTCTTGAAGGGACAGGTGGAGAGACACTGTCAGGCATAGGTCCTCCTTGGGTCCCGGAGGTGGGGCTGAGCTCTCCTTGCCTGCTCACCTGCCAGCCCGCAGAATGCTGAGTTCAGGGCGAGCTTGTCTCACCCACCACCCACACCGACCCCGCTCACCCACAGCAAGTGGTGAGGGCTCACCCAGCTCCTCCTGCCAGGCTTCCCGAGACAGCCCGTGTGCCCACAGGGAAGATTCGAAATATCAAAAAACGGAAGCCTGACAATTAAAAAATGGAAGCCTGACAATTAAAAAAGGCTAAATGAAGCCCGGGAAATCCAGTAGTTATCATGAAACAAGGACATGAAGTAATAGTTGCCACGAGACAAGTAATCATGCCCATGGGTAAATGAAAGCAGGGATTGTACAGGGACAAAACCATGTGACCGCAAACAATGCTGTCATGGACCAAACACAATCGCGGAACGAAGTAGGATGTGAAGTAACCGCCTAAGTTTAAAAAGCTCTTTAAAGGCCTCTTCTGAAGGCATGAGGAGCAGTGCAACAGGAAATGAATTGAAGGGCCACCATCAGAAAAAAGCTCTGGCCCTTCTCCTTGACAGTCCAACTGTTTAAATGAATGGACAGAATTGAGGAGTGTTTTTTTCATCCTTATCTAGGCATACAGACAAGATAATATGAATGATTATCTTAAAGATGAGTGAATGGGGTACAATCACAATAGAATTTATACTAAGTGTCCCTGTCTTTGGCAAAACAACAGAAATAGAAGATGGAATCCAGTCACAGAGATGAACCCTGCTAGCCTCACTTAACTGTTGACATTTCAAACAATGTGTGATGGCATGCACCTTTTTAAAAAGAAAAATAATAAAATCCCTTCAGGTTGTTTCAAAAGGAGTTTTCCATCTTGGGGTTTTTGATCAAGAGAAAACTACTTTTCCCTCCCTCCCCCTACCATCATATCATAGCACAGCATACGTTCGGCATGCCAGAGATCCCATACCCACCCTCCTGCCTCTCCAACTAAAGGATGTCAGAGAGCAATGTTGGCAAATGCTTCTGTCTTAGACCTCGGGGCACTGCCACCAGTTAGAGTAGACAGCAAGACTGGGCAAGTCGGCCCAAAGATCTGATTCTGTATAAAATAGTTTTCATGTGCAGTTCCATGGATCTTTAGATGCTGGCCAATATCTAGATTAACATATATTCCAGAAAGAAAGAAAGAAGGGGGAGATAAGCTCCTTCTCCAAGACTTCTTCCTTTACTTACACGATAGGAAAATATATATATTCAGAGTATATGTAAAGGTCCAAAAAAGAGTTCCAAGAGGTTAAAAAAGGAGGGGAAAATAAGGCAAGGGAAACACCCTGTTCCAAGCCTGCATCAACACAAGAGATGATGAGAATAGCTTGCTTTCCAAAGATAGTGGGGGTAAGGCAATGAGTGGTGAAGGGCCACTCAATTCGTTTCAATAATTATGTTTTACTCAAGGCTTAGATTTGGTCTATGCTGCCAAAACTGTTTTGTCACAGTGGATTATTTTAATGCATTTCAGATTTTGCTAATCTCTGGAAAATCTATGTATCAGTCTAATCAGAGGATTGGGGGGATTCTTTCTCAAATAAAAAAATATACCGCTCCATTAAGTCAATATGTCATGCTAGCTTATAAGCCTTTGGAGATTTCAGACTTGTAGAAAGAAGAGTCCTCCCACCCTCTGCTTCATGTTAGAGTTAAGCTTCTCTAACCACTGGACTTAAAACAATAAAAGAATCTGTCTAAAGACACCGGCATCCCAACAGTCAGTTTGCACACTGATATTTGAGATGCCCAAGCACTCCAAGCAGAAATCCATTCACAAAAAGGCAAAGACAGTCCACCAGCCAATTTCCTGCACATCCCACAACTGCTACAGACAAAATGGGGAGAATGCAAACAGTGAACGTTCCCATGGCAAATGCAAACGCCAACGGCAACAATTATTGCTTAGCATCCAGCTCTTGGAGAGTATTCAACCACCTTCCTCCTGCCTTGCTTTCAGTAAAAAGCCCCAGCTGGCGATAGTGTAACTACATTCCTTTGCTGATAAGCCCATTTGGAAGTCAGCCAAAGATGTCACCCATCAGCTCCGGTCTGTTGTTCCGTGCAAACCACTGGGAACTGCTGAGCAGCAGTGTTTTTATGTTGGCTCCCCATACTTTGACCTCAATGCAACAGACAATGAAAGAGTACAGTCTAGCCTTGTGAAAGGGTGTATTGATGCAACAAGTAAAGAAGTTCAGGCAACAACCTTGGTGTGCCTTTATTTTGAGACACCTCCATATTGGATGTGACGGGTATTCCGTCTGCCTTGATATACCTAGGATCAGACTGTCCACAATTCCTATTGGAGGAATTTCTTTTGAATTGGCCAGTGAACAATTGGTCAGATCTGGGATGGCTCTGAAATGATTCAGTGCTTTTCAACTCCTAGCTGTTCCCTGATTTAAAAAATATTGCCCTTAGGAAGATAGAGAACAAACCACTGGTTTGTCTAACATTGCCATTTCCAAGCAGAATTCTTTTCTCTCCTGACCTGGAGATACCTGGTACTCCCTGGTGGTCTCCCATTCAAGTCCTAACTAGGCCCAGCCCTCCTTAGCTTCAAAAACCAGACCGAATTGGGTATGTTGAGGATGGTAGAATTGCAATTCCTTGGTGCTCCCTGCCATATAGACATGGGTGTGTGGGGGTGTGTGGGGGTGGGTGTGGGTGGGTGTGGGTGTTGTGTCATTACAGTCATGACCGACTCTTAGTGACTCCACGTCCCTGGAGTTTTCTTGGCAGGAATACTGGAGTGGCTTGCCAGTTCCTACTCCAGGCGCCTACAGCACCTGGTATTCCCTGGTGGTCTCCCATCCAAGTACTGACCAGGACCGACCCTGCTTAGCTTCCAAAATCAGGCAAGATCAGATGTGCTTAGGGCATCTATGCAGCTACAGACGTGGTTAGCTGAAAGCAAAAACCCATCCATGCTTGCCATTTCAATCCAATGAGCAGTAACTGTCCCTTGTCATGTCTCTGGCACTTTTCTTTCCCACTGGTACTATACTGTGGCTGAATGCAGTTAACTGTATTAGGTCTTGGCCAAGATTTAGTTGACTACCAATGCTATCTGACACACTTAGGGACTTGAAAAGGGACACTTGATACACAAGGTCAGTTATCTCTTAACTTCATCCTGTGAAATGTCAACAGTGCCTTCTTGGGCAGCACAAGCCTGTGCAAGATAGGAGCTGTAACTTCTTCAAAGAGCTACCAGCACATAGCTACTCTCTCTACTTGGTTGAGTGAGTGAGAAGGCCAAGAATAGCAGAACGGACATGGAACTATTTTATATGGACTAAAGGAATAAATATAGTGTAAGGTCTAAACAATTGCATGGGTGAGTGTTTTCCAAAAGCCCTGTATTTCTCTAGGTTAGTGGTCCCCAACCTTTTTCAAATCACTGCACCCTTTTATAAGACCCAAGTAGCCTGCAAAACACACACACACACACACACACACACACACACACACACACACACACACACACACACACACACACACACACACACCATATTTGCATAAAAATATGCCTCCAAGGGCTTGTTTCTCATGTAGTGCATACTAGAGATGGGCACGACTTAGCGGTATTCCCGTTTCCGTTTCCGTTACTCGTTTCCGTTACTCTACGGAAACAGTAACGGGAATTACTCCGCCAGACTTCGGACTCGAACTGACGAACGAACAATTTTGGTCTGATTTGTTGTGCTTGTTCCTTGCATCGCGCGATCATGCGATGCCACGCGGCACAGAAAAAAAGTTTTTAAAAGTGAAAAAAACCCAGTTCCCAGCCGAAAAGCAGGCGGAAAAATGCCTGCCGTGCCTCAGGGCACCTACCAGAGGGGTTGTTTCTGGAGGTCCCCGGCCTCCCCCCCATCCCCCGTCCTGGGCTGCTCTGGTGGGACTTGCCGCAGGCTCGCAGTCGCAGGCAGCCAGCAAAAAGCCCAGTCTCGCCGGCCGCCGGCTGCCGCAATTAAAGCGCAAGCAAGCGGCACGGACGGCACAGGAAAAATCTTTTAAACTCTCCCCCCACCCATTCCCGGGCCAAAAACCAGGCGGAAAAATGCCTGCTTGACTAAGGGCGCAGGGCACCTACCGGAGGGGTGGTTTCTGGAGGGGGGTTCCCGCCTCCCCCCCATCCTGGGCAGCCGAACTCGAGTCGCCATGCCATGCGGTGTGGGCGGGGGATCCAAAATGGGGCGGCGAACGCAATATTGTTTTTGAAATTGTGGTCCAAAAACAAACAAGCACAACAGAAACACGCGAAAATTTATAAACTGCCAGATTTTTCACAGTAGCAGTGGGTTTTTTCTTGCAACAAAATGTCTCTCCTCTCCTCCTCTGTCCTCCATTGATTTTATTTTATTTTATTTTATTTACACCTGCGCAATGATGGGCTGGCCGAGTGGCCAGCCATGTGGGAGTGGACGACCATGCAAATTTTTGGAGCCATCCCACCAAACGCATGGCCACTTGGCCATGGAGACTTCTGGGATGTGCCAAAAAGCCCCCTAAAACCTGCCCTAGCCCCCTAACCCTAACCCTAACCCTTGACTCCGTACCCATACGTCACAGACTGTCTTCTTAGTGGGTCAGAGAGGCACCCAGAGGTGCAACCCACTAGCCCACCGTAACCTTACCCGTCACTAGCCTAACCCTAGCCCTAACCCTGACCCACCTTAACCCTAAGCCAGATGTACTTGCATTGCACTACACGCAAGTACAATTCCCTTCTGTGTGAGACATGGTTAGGCATCTCACCTATGGCTCTGGGTTCAGTGCCATCCACTAGTCTTCACAGTCACTGTCTGCACATTTGCACAACTGGTATGCAATATCCATATGGCTATTACATACCATTTTGCAGCAGCAGCAGGTGAGGAGGGGAGACCCCCATGTAGAGGGGTCTCTTGGAGCCTGCTTCCCCTTCCTAGTGGTTTAGGAGGCACCCACGGGTGCCTCCAGGAGCCCACTTTCCCTTTATAGCAGGCCAGAGGAGGCACCCACCCCACAGAGGTTCCTCCAGGAGCCCGCTCCCCCCCCAAAAAAAAGTACTAACGACAACAAAAAACGAAAAAACGAACCGACTAATTTTTGGGAATTTTCACGAAAAACGGAAACGACCCGAAACGGAACCGGCCCGACTAACGACAACTCGAAAAAAATATTTTTCAAGTCGTGCCCATCTCTAGTGCATACACATACACATTAACTTGAATATCTGGCTCCAAAAGGTCAAGAGAGAAATTATTTAACAAGGGCTACAACACATATAAAGTGACTAGTGAACCCCCAGAAAACACAGTGACCCCTTTGGCAATCAATGCAACCCGGTTGGCAAACACTGGGTAAAATACACCAATAAGACAAAAAGTTCTTTTAGAACTAGCTGTTTCAAGGTTCTCTGTATTCACCCTCACCCATGTGTTTGTTGCCCAAGGAGGTCTAGACAATCTGTTTAAACTATGTACTATATATACCTCCGCACACATGCACAAACAAACCTGATGATAGGCTACAACAGGGGTTCCCAACGTTGAGTAACCCAAGTGTTTTTGGACTGCATTTCCCAGAAGTCTTCACTACTAGTTGTGCTGGGCAGGGTTTCTGGGAACAGCAGTCAAAGAACATTTGGGTTACCCAGGGTTAGGGACCACTGGGCTACAGGAAAATGCTTCAGGAAATGCTGAAAAAGTCAACCAGTGTATGAAATTTGGAGCACTCCTCTCTTCCTCTGGACCATCTTGAAGAGGAAGTGGTGGTGATATGGCAAGTTGGAGAACTGATGGACGACTCAGTGGTTTAGGCATCTGACTGTAGAGCCAGAGGTTGGGAATTGGGAGCGTGGATGACAGTGGGGGGTAGTTCTTTTCCAATAGGATAAAAATAAATCTCAGGAATGATTTAATATCATTATTTTGGGGGGAGCTAAGCATGTGACCTTACTATTCTCAAGAGGGAAGAACTGTAAATGATGGTAATTAATTTTTAACTGACGCTGTCTTAAGCACCCAGAGCACATGATAAGTGTCAGCAATGTTTATTTGTCTCTACATCTGCCCTGTCTGCATATATGAGGTATAGCAAGTAGACATGGGCAGGACTCGGCGAAACTGTCGTTTCCATTTTCGGTTATCGTTTCCATTACGTAACGGAAACGGTGACGATAATTATGCCATCAGAACTCGAACTCGAACCGAAAAAAGAAAAATTTGGTCGGGTTTTTCGTTTTCGTTTGTGGCATCGCAGCGATCACACAATGCGAAGCACAGAAAAAGTTTTTAAAAGTTTTTTTTTAAAAAAACCCAACTCCTGGCTAAAAAAGCAGGCGAAAATATGCCTGCCTGAGGCTTTGCCACCTACCAGAGGGGTGGTTTCTGGGGTCCCGGCCTTTCCCCCCCTCTTCTCCTGTCCTTGGCTGCTTGCACCAGGCTGGGGGGGGTCTTCCTCGTTGTCTTGCCATGCCATGCGGTGGGGGGGATCCAAAATGGCGACCACAATTTTTCTTTTGAAATCATGGTCAAAAAACACACCAAATCACCACAAGAACATGTGAAATTTATTTATTTTAAATGCCTGAATTTTAATAGTAGCAGCAGTGGGTTTTTTTATAGCAATAAAACGTTGTATTGATTTTATTTTATTTTATTTTATTTTATTTTATTTTTATACCTGCCCATTTGGGCTGGGCATGGGATGGGACCATGCAAATTGTTTGAACCATTCCACCAATGGCATCGCCAGGTTTTTGACTGACACTTCTGGATGTCTCGGAGGGCATAAAAAGCCGAGGCACCTTCCAGAAATCGCAGTCGGGTGTCTGGATGTGGTTGAGGGAGGAGGGCTGGCTGCTGGTGCTGGTGTGATCCGATCGAGATTGAGGAGGGAGGCTGGAGGCTTTAGGATTTAAGTTAGGCAGGCAGGGAGGGAATTGAATTTAGAAAATAATTTCTTTGATTCCCTGCAGCTTTGTCTGCTGAACGGAATAGCAGTTTATTCTTTATTTCTTCTCTGGCAGTTTGTGAGGATTTTTTTCTGATATTGGATAAAGGGGGAGGTTCGACTGGGAGTGGGAGGTGTGGATTTATTTTAAAAATATATTATATACTACCATTTATTTTCTATTTTCCCAACTTCAATTTGCTTGCACACACACACATTTGGGGTGCAAGACAAGAACAAAACCTCTATCCTAAGTGATATCCTAACTGCCCACTCGCCCGTCTGCCCGTGCCGCCATCCGCCTGCGGCCGTGCCGCCACCCACCCACTCGCCCGCCTGCGGCCGCTGGCCACCCTTGGCCCCCCACCACCACTGCCCGCCTGCACCTCCTCCTAGCCACCCGCCCACCGTCCCGCCCACTGCCTAGGCCGCAAAAACACCTAGCGCCGGCCCTGATTGCGGGACGCCCCTATGCTCTGGGAAGTCAAATCGCACTAAATCACGGTGGAAACAACAAATGACAAATGACAAACGAAACAACAAATTTTTGAAAAATTTCGCAACAAACGGAAAGGACCCGAAACGGACCTGTTCCGACAAACGAAAACTCAAAACGTCATTTTTTTTCTGGTTGTGCCCATGTCTAATAGCAAGAGTTGAGATATGTGAGGATGAAAATCCCTAACAAAAATATTTTAAGGGACAAGGTTCTGAAATGTGTGTTTCATATGTTGTCTAATCCTTGAAACATTTAACATTTCTTGGGAAATTTACAGCGTTTTTAAAAGGAGCTGGTGGGTGGAGCATGAACACCCACTCTTTTAAAAGTATCTTTGTCTGGGCTGATGATTTCAATCCACAATAATGAGTGAAATATGGCAGGTGCTAGAACTGACTAAATTCTAGATTCATTCATTTAAAAAGAAAAGGGGATGAACCTGAGGCAATAGCTAGTTTAGTTTCTGGTTTGGAGAAGAGTTGCAAATTATCAATAGTTCTACACAGTTGTTTTATATAAGCCTTTTTAAAAAAAAAAAAAGATTTTTGAGAGCTGAACTGAGGCTCTAAAATCCTTTATATCAAGGTCTCAACTTGGTTCTGCTTGTGATGCAGGAAAAAAAGGTCGTGTGCTCCTCTTATTCAATAGTCTGTGGATCTGGAATTACGTCCACTGGCTGCTTTTTAAAGAGTGGAACAGCAGCCATGCCTCTGAAAGGTAACAGACAGGAGAACGGGAATTTCCTAAAGCACAGGAAAAGGAAGGGCTTTTATAAAATCTCAGCTGAACAAGTTAATGCTTGACATCTTGAATTTATGTGAAGGTTAACAAGGCTGATAATTCAGACTCTTGTTGCCCTTGGTGACATGCCAGGAGTAATGTTTTCACAAAGATGAACTATTTTTAGACAGTTTTCTCCAGTGTATGAAAAACAAACAGGCTTCCCCCATAAATCCAGGGAGGCAAGGCTTCCATGTTTCATTTCTTCTCAAATGGCAACAAGATGTGGTTCAGTCTAGCAGGCAAGGCCGCTAGAGGTAGCCTCCATTCACACCACTGGATTGGGTGTATATATATTTACAGTGGAATCCAGTGAGAATATCTTCAAAGGTGGGAAATCAGCCCCACTGGCGATATTTTATCTATCTATCCATCTATCTATCTATCTATCTATATATCTATCATCTATCTATCTATCTATTTATTGATTGATTGACTTTTTTTATTTATTTATTTATTTATTTATTTATTTTTTTCTTGATGGGGGGCAGGAGGGGGGGGAATGGTAGAATGGCCTAAGGCCTCTCAATTGGCTTAACTAGATCAGTGTTTTTCAACCTTTTTTGGGCAAAGGCACACTTGTTTCATGAAAAAAATCACGAGGCACACCACCATTAGAAAATGTTAAAAAAATTCACTCTGTGCCTATATTGACTATATATAAAGTAATTCTCTTGAATAGGAATCAAATAAACACAAAGAAAGTATTTTATAATTACTTTATTATGAAATAGTAAGTAAACAGAAATATGAAAAATTATAAAATACTTTATTCAGTGCGCAACCTGGGCCTGTTTGGCTGAACACAAAGCTGATATTCTTCAGCTTTTCCAACGGCACACCAGGCAACATCTCGCGGCACACTAGTGTGCCGCGGAACAGTGGTTGAAAAACACTGAACTAGATCAACTGTTATTTGGCGTCTTCCCTCCAACAACTGCTTGGCTTCTCAGTTCCTTTCCAGTTCTGCTGGGTGGTCTTCCTCTCTAACAACAACACCTCCAATCCTCACTTGGCATGTGTGTGAGAGAGAGAGATGAGCTAACAGGTTCTCCTCTACTGGCCAAGCTATGATCAATTACCAGTTAGTGCCTCTCTCACAGGCAGAAATTCTGAGGAGTTAACCTACCCCTATGATTTTTCTTACCTGTTGACTGGGGGTATTTAGTCATGTCAAGTTTATTGCGGTCATATGACCCATATATGCAAATATACAGTAAAAGCAAGTAAAAAAACAAAGAGAAATACTAATAAATAGGAGCATCAGGGAAATGGGTGGCCGAAATGATCTCTGCTCTCTTTCGAATGGCAGCTAGAAAGAACTTTGCAACCTGTGCTGTAACGTGTGAGTTCTTGTCTATTAGACAGTATTGAACTAACCACTTGGAAGGGTGGCCTTGGAATTTATTCAACAATGGACAAATTAGGGTATTCCTAATTTGTTCATAAAGTGGACAAAATAAAAGCACATGCTGAAGAAACTCAAGGGCCTCGTTTCCACATGGGCAAAATCTCTCTTGGCGTAGTATTCCCTGGAACCTACCCTGGAGCAGTGCTGAAGGCAGCACATTCATCCTGGCCAGCATAAAGGTCCTGCAGGCCTGTGGTGAACAGAGTGAGGGTAGGTAAGCTGCAGGAGTCCTATATGATGGGAAAACACCTTGTGACAAAGGGGAGCAGATTCTGTGTGCCTGCAAAAGGAGTTCCTGCCTTTCTATGTCACATAACATCTGAGTGAGAATTCTTAGGGCCTGTTTCTGCCCTAGCATCAGGATATGTTCAAGAGGGATACCTATGGACCTAATTTTTTGTTTAATGGAGAATTGCCACTGGCTTTGATAAAAATCAAGCAGCATGTTATACACATACCCCAGTTGATCTGCACAGAAATGTAATCTGAGCCAAAACTTTAAAGTCTGAATCCAAGCAGAAGTTTCCAGGAGACTTACTCCTACTTCAAGGCACAGGACTGCATAGGCTACAGAGTTAGGGACCCCTAAGATTCGACGCAAAAACATGGATTGAATTCTTTCAATGTTGGGGTTATATGCATTGATCCAGATGGGGGTGCCATATAATAATTGTGCCCTTGTTTTTGCATGAAAGACCTGCATGGCTGAAGGAACATAGCGTCCTCCACTCCTATAGAAAAACTGGGCCACTGCTAGCGAGCTACATTTTGCAAGGTTAAGGGCATAATTTTGATGGGCTACCCAGCTCATATTATATCTAAAGGAAATCCCCAGATACTTGTATTCTTTAACCTGCTCCAGAATGTCATTTTGTAGGGACCAACACATTCTTTTCCACCTCTTTGAGAACACTAGGATCTTTGATTTTTGGGCATTGATGGACAGACAGTTATTGTCACAGTAAGTTGCAAAGGCAGTTATAAGCCTCTTTAGACCCAATTGGGTTAGAGATAGAACTGCAGCGTCATCTGCATACAGGAGTACTGGGATTTGCTGAGGGCCAAGCTTGGGGGGATGGCCTTGGACTTGTTTTAGAGAATCACTCAAATCATTAATGAAAAGATTAAATAGATAGGGTGCCAAGATACATCCCTGTTTAACCCAACTGGGGGTGTTTAAATACTCCACCTCCTCCTCCACTGCTGTATTGCCATTAAGATTAGGCTGTGAAGTAATGTGGCCTGCCCATTGCTAGACCATAACCAATGCCGTACCTTTCCATACATACTTTTCTCTTTTAGAGAGGGGCACATAACTTCCTCTGACATTCACATTTAATCAGTGTTACTAATGGTTGGCTTTAAAAAAGGGCCACAACAAAATGTCTAACCCAGCCTTAAGAACAGAGCATATTGATTGTTTTCGCTTCTTCTTACACCTGGATTTTGCTATTTTGTGGTAAATTCTGACAAAAGAACATTTTCGGCCATCTGTAGTTCCTTTCTACTTTTACATTGTATCTCTTAAAATATAAACTATTACTTTGAACTGTGAATCAACTTTGAGTCAATTGGCATAAAGCTTGTAAATAAATTTCACATATACTGAAGTTTTATATTCTACCTTCTGGTTGAAAGGGATTATCTTCACACTAGCCTTGAGGAGACTGAAACAAAATGAGGGAATACAGAGGCATGTGTTTGGGCGACCATTCGTTCTTTAGATCAGCAGAGAGAGAGAGCAGGAAAACCCCAGAAATGATCACCATAAATCAGAATTCCCTAGGCAGCATGTCAATATTAAATGTGTGATGCTGTACTATACTCAACTGGTCACACATATGTATATTAAGTGCCACTTTATGTGCACCTATGCTGCAGTATCCCAAATAATTCTTAATGATATATGTCTAAAGTGGCATACATTTAGTTAATTGATGGGGGGAAATCAGTTTGAGATTGTTGCATGAATCACTGTACCTAGCTAATTGATTTTTATTTATTTTCTTTGTCCTCTTTATATGCTGCCTTTCTCCTGATAAGGGGGTTCAAGGCAGCTCATGGTATAAAAAAGAACAGTATTAAAATAATAAGTTATACATTAAAAAGCAATTAAACTGTAAAACTAAGTACGCTGATTAAAAACATGTAAAACCATTTAAACCATCTTAACTAAAAATGGCATCCAAGGACACAGTCAGGGTTGTTGAAAGTCTGCCTAAAGAGGTAAGTCTTCAGCTGTTGGTGGAAGGATCAAAGGGAGAGGGCCCAACCTGTGCCCCAGAGGGAGAGCATCCCATACTAGGAGCTACCACAGAGAAGGTCCTCTCTCATGTCCCCATTAACTGTCCCTCTGCTGTCAATAAGACGGAGGGGGCGGCATCCACTGACCATGTTAAGTGTCAGGAAGGCTGATATGGGGAGATACCGTGCCAGTTCAAGAGTGTGTGTGTGCACATTCATTTGAAATATCACAGGCCTCCACACCTAAAGGTTATCACCAGATATCCGTCCAAAGATCGCCTCTCTGAAGAGAGGAAAGATAAGCCATGCCACCGCCACCATACTAAAGACATCGGCGAATTTTTAAACAAGTGTTCTAGGTGCCATCGTTCCATGCCGCACCGCATAACTGAAAGCTGAAGTCAACTGAAGTCCTATCCAAGTCAATTAAAATTAAGACAGGGTATTAAATATACCACTATCATGGGAAATTATTTGTAATGGCAAAGGTTGAGTACTTGTGTAAACCATTCCTGAGAAAATTATCTGATTGTGTGGTAGATAAGTTGGTTCAGGGTGGCTAATTATAAAGCAGCTATTGAGGCTTTAAAGAACTTGCCAGTAATTACAGCAATCCTAAAAGTAGATTATGGACCACAAATACATCACCACTATAATCATACTTAAAGTTTACATAGCACTTTCTAACTTCAAAGTGCATTACAGCCATTAACTAATTAATCTGCAAAGCCTTGTATCTTGCACATCTTTTGCTGACATAATGTATAAACATTGTGTACCCTGTCCTTAGGGAGGAATTTTCCTCCGAAACTACACATTTGCAGCAACATTTAGGTAGAGCAGTTTTCTAAGGTTACGCGCTGTGCAACTGGTTGAAATCAAGACTGAAATGATGAGGCCACATATTCTGTTCAGCCAAACTGACATTTCTAAAGATACTGGAAACATTTGTCCTGCCATTTATGCTGGGTTCTTTACTGATCTTTCTGACATTTTCTCTCAGGATCACACCACGTTATCGGTATTCCAGAGGAGATCCATTCTTTGTGTGTGAGGCAGCTGGCACCTTTTGACCAGCCTTCAAGTGCTCCTTTTTTGTTGTGACAGTATTCTAATTCTTTCCACCTTCTTTATGGAGCTCAAAATTGTATTGTGTGAGTGATTTTTGGGTCCTCCCAGAGTATAGCAGGGTGTATCTTGAGAATGTAGATCGGGACGTGCAATGAGGTGAAGTACGGGGAGTGAATTTGCTTCTTCCCTCCTACTTGTTTGGACTGAGATTAAAATAACAGCTGTTATTTATTAAAGCATCTTCAACCATTCTAGTTGGCAGACTAACAAAGCAAGTTTTGCGATATACTGATGTACTAATAAACTGTTTCAGTGTTATTATATTAGTTATTAAAGACCTTTTAAGGCCGTAGTGACACTCGCTATTTGAATCTATTTCTGTTCAAACTTTTTAAAAATAAGGTTCAAGTCACGTGGCATTTAAACCCGTGGCCATGTGCACCTGCACTGAATGGGAATCAATTTATTTCTGGGGATTTAAACCAGTTTTCACAGGGGCTTTTTAAAATATCTAAAATTGGTTAAATTTGATTCGCCCTCCATTCAACTTCCACTTGCTCTGTACCCCACTGGTGTTCCACTGCTCTACCAGCTCCTTCATCAGCTGAACAAGGATAACAGGGTAAGGGGTTGTAATGCTAACATATTGATGAAGTGATGCAGCAATAAACATTTTAAGAATTAATTTTAAAATATTTGAAAGGAAAAACAGCAGTGCTTCGGCCATCCAAAATCCATATAGGCCACATTTATTTTATTTATTTATTATTATTATATTTATATCCCGCTTATCTCCAACAAGGACTCTAAGCGGCTAACAACAAATCATAATACAGCAAAGGACAAATCACAAAAATAATAAGTTAAGACAAAACAGTGTAATCCTCCCTAATCCTAATATCCTAAAATCCTAAAGTCCTAAAGCCTCCAAGCGCGTCCCAACACGTCAAAGACGTGAGTCCTAACAGATAAAATTGGAGGCACCAATAGGCATAATAATAACAGTAATAATAATAGCGATGGCGGAAAAAATAAAAATAAAATTAAATTAAATTAAATTAAATTAAATTAAATTAATATTCGCCAAAGGCCTCTCGAAATAAAAAGGTCTTTAAGGATTTTCGAAAGGCCTGCAGGGACTCTGCAGAGCGCACTTCACAGGGGATGGCATTCCATATAGATGGGGCTGCCACAGAGAAGGCCCGGTTCCGGGTAACCGTCTTCCGGGCCTCGCGAGGGGTGGCAACCCGAAGCGAGTGCGCTCGCACCTGCCGAACTGGGCGGGCCGAGATGGATCGCTGGACGATACGCTCTGACAGGTAGTCCGGTCCCAAGCCACATTAAAACAACCGCAGCACCCACATCCATGAAGCTGCCTACTACAAATCAATAGATTTTAGAAGACAGTGATTTTTAAAGACCCTGCCAGCCCGTGGAAAAACAGCTTCATTTTGTATCCCAAAAAATGGATTTCACACTTGTCTTGTTGAACGAGAAAATCTAAATCAACAAATAAAAACCGGAAATGTTTTTTTTTTCTGTATCTAAAAATGTAACTTTAAATGAAACAATTGCTGTGGCTCATAGTTCTAAAACTTTTTGCTATACTGATATGTTGTTAAACCACCTCAGTACAGTATCGGGTGTTCATCCCGCCACTTCTTTTAAAAGACATTAAATCAGCAGCAGATGTGTGCAAAGGAAGCATGAAATACACGTACTGTGTAACAAAGCTTTCTGGTAATTCCATGTTTCCCAGAACTGTAGTGTGTCCACTTATATGCCAGGGTGGACAAAACAAGGTGCAAATGGGATTATAAAGGGAAGATAAGAAGGTGGCTATAAGGGCAGAGGAGGATACAACAGGGAGGTAGAAGTAAAGGAGAAATGTTACTAATATCACCCAGTGTGTGGACAGTTGAAGACAAATATCCTGAACTTTTTTTAAAAAAAAAGTATGAATCATGCAAACTGTATTTATTTATTTAGAGCTTATATACCGCCCATCTTCCCGAAGGAACTCCGGGTGGTTTACAACAATACAAATGGAACAAATAGGCAAATCAAACACAATACAAAACAACAGTTAAACAAAGAAACTATTCAATATAAAAGCAGCAGGCAGATGGCGGGGGGGGGGAATCAACCTAAGTCACCAAACGCCTCGCAGAAAAGTATGGTCTTTAGAGCTTTCCTAAAGGCTGGCAGGGACTCTGCAAGGCGCACTTCGCTAGGAAGATGGTTCCATAAGGTGGGGCCAGTCACAGAGAAGGCTCAACCTCGAGTGGATGTTTTCCGAGCCTCCCTGGGCGTGGCCACCCATAGCGAGTGTGCCCCCGACGTCCTGGTACGTCGGCTCGAGGTTGACCGCTGGGAGATCCGCTCTGCCAGGTAGTCAGGGCCTAGGCCATGGAGGGTTTTATAAATTAAAACCAGGACCTTGAATCTGATTCGGGATGCAACGGGTAACCAATGCAGGCGGGCCAAAACTGGGGTGATGTGGTCAAACCGACGCACACCCGCCACCAGTCATTTTGGACCCTCTGCAATCGCCGAAGGAGACTCAATCGCCGAAGGAGACTCAGTGCGACCGTTTCAGTCCCCCGACCCGGCCTGAACCCATGTAGAGGGCGTTGCAATAATCTATTCTCAAGATCACCAATGCTTGCACAACAGTTCTGAGGGAGTCCCCATCCAGGTATGGACGAATCTGGGCAATTTGATGAAGATGGAAAAAAGCAGTCCTTGACACGGCAGCCACCTGGGCCTCCATGGTAAGGGCAGGGTCCAGGACTAAGCCCAGATTCCAGACACTGTCCGCCAGCTGGAGGGAAACATCCTCCAAGCTGGGGAGAGGGCCTCCATACCTGGAAGGGGAAATCCCAAAGAACATCACCTCGGTCTTCTCAAGGTTGAGTTTGAGTCTGTTAGCCATGGTCCATGCCATGACTGTGTCCAGGCACTGGTCGAGGGTCTGGACAGCCTCAACTGCAGAGGTGGAAAAGGAGATATAGAGCTGTGTGTCATAAGCATACTGATGACAGCAGACTCCATATCTCCTTGTGACCTCTGCCAGCGGCCTCACATAGATGTTGAACAGCATGGGAGAGAGGGAGGACCCCTGTGGCACCCCACAAGGGAGTGTCCCAGGGGCAGACAACTCCCCCCCATGCTGCACACGCTGGGGACGGCTCTCCAAGAAGGACTGGAACCAACTGTTAACAGTGCCTCTGATACCAATCTCGGAGAGCCAATCCAGCAGGATACCGTGGTCGACGGTATCGAAGGCCGCTGACAAATCCAGAAGGACCAACAGGGTAGAGCTACCCCTGTCAGCCCCCCGGAGGAGGTCATTTTGCAGTGTGACCAAGACTGTCTCAGTCCCCCAACCTGGCCTGAACCGAGACTGGAATGGGCCAAGGAGATGTTCTCCCTCCAGGAACGCCTGAAGCCGGACCGCGGCCACCCTCTCGATAACCTTACCCATGAAGGGAACATTGGCAATTGGACGGTAGTTAGCCAATTCGTCCATTGCCAAGCCAGGTCTTTTCAGAATGGGCTTCACCACTGTCTCCTTCAGATGGGAGGGAAAAATCCCTTCCCTGAAGGAGGCAGTGGAAATAATAAAAGCCCACTCTGGCATGCTCCCTCCGACAGTTTTTATGAGCTAAGATGGGCAAGGATTGAAGGGGGTGGACACAGGCCAGCAATGTGCAATAGCCCTAGAGGCCTCAAGTGAGGAAACAGGCCCAAACTCATCCAATTAAGGAGAGCGAGGGGGTGCAGCAACAGGGGATGCCGAGGGTAGACTAGTGCAAGCGGAGTCAAGAGCAGTCCGGATGGCCTCTATTTTTGATCTTTAAAAGGCTGCAAACATCTCACTACTGAACTCAATAGGAGGAAGCCTTGCCAGACTAGGATTAATGAGGTTGTGAACCACACGGAATAACTCCGCTTGGCGGTTTGAGGCCTCAACAATTCTCAAGGAGTAAAGAGATGTTTTAGCCTCCCTGAAAGCCCAGATGTAGCACCTAGTCTGGATAATCACTGCAGCCTTATTAAACGCCATCCGGTCCATCCTCCATCTGCTCTCCAGCCTTCTCCATTCTTGCTTCATTGCTCTCAGCTCCGCCGTATACCACGGCGAAGAGCGAGCTCTGCATCGGAAAAGGCGCCTAGGGGCGATCCGGTCAACAATGCAGGGGGCTTCATCAAACCAATGCTCCACCGCAACTTCAACCAGATTGTCAGCCAAGCCGTCAGGAAGCTCCCCAAAGGCCTCCCTGAAACGAACAGGATCCAGGAGCCTTCAGGGGCGGGCCCAAACCAGGGGCCGAGGCTCCCCACAGGGAGGGGCAGCGATCGATAAGGAAAAAGACAGCAGGTGATGGTCTGACCATGACACCGGTAGGGAAACAATGTTCCCAACCTTCAGATTAGAATCCTCCGACGTGGAGGTAAACACCAAGTCCAGGGTATGTCCAGATCTATGGGTGGGGCATACAACATGCTGGTCAGATTCATGGAGGTGATGGACTCCATGAATTCCAGAGCCGCCCTGGAAAGCCCATCGCTAGAATGCACATTGAAGTCACCCACCACCAAAAGGCGGGGGGACCTCAACAGTGCAGCCGCAATGAACTCCATGAGCTCTGGTAGGGATTGTGCTGGGTTGCAGGGAGCACGGTAACCCAGCACAATGCCAAATCTGTCCCGCTGTCCCACCAATAGGTGAAGACATTCTAACCCCAGACTTACCAACATCGAGGCCCTGCTGACATGAAGAGAATCCCTATAAACGATGGCTGCCCCTCCCGCCTTACCCTCCCACCTGCCCACACCCGAAACCCGAAACCCAAGGGGGACACAGCTGGGTAAGTGAAGCTCCCCCCTCTGCTCCCACCCAGGTCTCGGTAATACAGGCTAGGTCAGCCCTTCCATCCCAGATGGCATCATAAAGGATGGGGATCTTGTTGTGGACCGACCTGGCATTCATCAGGAGACATGACAGGTCAGAGGCCCTGGCAGTATGGCTCCGAGACACGTGGCAGTGAGTTGGGGGGTCAGAACAGGGGACAGGCGTGAGTTGCCTGGCCCACGTTCTTCTTACCCGACTAACCCCCCAACTACTAGCGTAACGCCCACGGCCTGATCACATAGTCTATGATCTGCAACTACGCAGTACAGAAAGCATCTATCAGTTTGGAACAATAACTCTGTCTGGTCCTGCCCTGAATTCTCTGGAACTTTTCATAAGTTAAAAATAAGTTGGGAGGGCAAAATTACTTTTTGAAAAAGTAGAATAAACTCATGGATGTCTATTTGATTGAACTTGGGGGTTGTGTGCTTTTAAAAAAACCGCCAGCTCAACTGCTAATTAGATTTCCTATTGGCTACAGATGAGTAGGTTCCTGCTGATTCTTATATTGCAGATTTGGGAGGTAACCAAATAAAACAATGGAATCTGTATTAAACCTTTGTAAAGTTAACCAGTCTTTCAAGTTGGCACATGCTGTTTCAAAGAAAAAGAAATCAAAGGCATAATAGCTGGATTTTTAAAAAAAAATGCTTTTGTTGAAGGAAAACTTAGATTACTAACATCTCTACCTTCATTCAGCAATCTAGAGACTTAAGGTGTGATGCACAGTGAAGGAAATGTGAACTCATTTGCATTTACTCCTTGTGAAGTTACCCTGGAAAATTCAGGTCTGTTTGATTTAAGTGGCCACCCAGGGGTGAAAAATTGGGGTGGGCTGGGGAAGCCTTGCTTGCTGCATGCTCTCAGTTCTATTTATAGTCCTGTGAGTGGTGCCATTACAAAGACTGTTGTCTTTTTTAAAAGTTCTGCTGAGGGAGAGAAGGTGTCTGTTTTAAAGCTGTAAAAGGGGGAAGGGATGTTGTCTGTGGGTGAGAAGCTGTTAAGGTCATCAGGAGAGGCCCTTCTCTCCATCTCGCCACCCTCACAGGTACATCTCGTGGGAACCCATGAAAGGGCCATCTCGACTGCTGCGCCCAGACTCTGGAACTCCATCCCACTAGATGCCAGGACTGCCTCATCTCTGTTGTCCTTCTGGAAACAGGCAAAGACCTTTCTCTTCAGGCAAGCTTTCACTGAATGATGGACTATCATGTGTATTATATCTGAAACTATGGGTTCACATAGACTTTGTGTTTATGACTACTTATAACTGTGTTGCTTTAATGCAATGTTGTCTATTAATGATGTAATATGCCCCTCAATCCCTTGTTCTCAAATACTTGAACATGTCTGAATTGTACTGGACTGTATATTATCCCTCATTACTGTAAGCCACCTTGGATCCTTTTCCAAGGAGAAAGGCAGGGTAAAAATACTCTAAAATAAATTTTAAAAAAGGTTTGGGAGAAAGGCTTTGCTGGACAGGGTGTGTGCTGCCACTGCTTTGTGCACACATGCCTGCTCAGCTCTTTCCCCCCCTGAGGTAAAAAGAGGCATGAGGGAGGGTGCTTCAGCAGAGCACTGTTTTGTGTGTGTGTTGGGGAAGGGATTCATCCTTCCTTTTCTGCATTAGTTAAAGTGATCACTTGTATGAACATATGTGGAAAATGCATTTTAAATAGTAGGAGTCCAAATACTGGAGGAGGAAAATTACAAATTTCAAGAGCACAAAGGCTCCAGGCTGATTTGAGTTTCCCTTTGCATCATGTGATCGTCGGGAAACGATGTAAACCAGCCTGCCTCAAACCCGCAATATTTCCTGCATCTTTAACCAATGCGGGCCCTGGTTTATGAATGATACAATTTCTGACACATTTTTGTCTTCTTCCAGCCAGAAAATTCTCATTGGAATAGCTTAATAAATTATCCTCTGTAGCAGAAAGTATTGAGTGCTGCTGTCCTGACTTGAGCCCAAAACAATTCATTTGAATGTCTTCCTTCCAGAATTGTCTCTTGTGGTCAGTTTTTAATTATATGAAGTGTTAACCATTTCTAGATTGCTATTTGTTTCCAAAAGAAGTATCACAACACTTTCCGGTTCCATTACTGGTGTTCAAGGAGGTAATGCATACTCACAAATAATCTTGACCATGATGTGGGGGAAAGTATAGTATATCAAAATACATCAAGTCACCCTGTTAGAAAAAGTCTGAGCCACTGGGGATTTTTTGCTCTGACACAAGAACAAAAAGACCAGTGGTTTGTGTGTGTGTGTGGGGAGGGGAGTTCTGTTTTTACCCCACAGCATTAGCAGTACTAGCATCAAAGACAGAATCTTTGCAGGGGGAACCCTGGCATTTTATATAACAAGTCTTGTGTTTTGCACAGAATATAGGGCTTTAATGGAAAATACCAATTGATGCACAACATGCAATGCTTTTATGCAAAATACAAGGCATTTTACAAACATTTCAGGGCTTTTTGCTAACAAAAACAAAGCTGTAAGCTTTTTGGAAAAGAAAAGAAGTCTCAAAATGTGAAAAATGCACAAAACACTCTTAATCTCACCCAACATGGGAGATTCTTCAAAAATTTCATTCTCCTTTGAGAGAACAAAATAAATGAAGATATTACTTGCCTGTGCCTAGTGGTAACATGACCAATGTGGCACAGCCTGCATTCTTCCATCTACTGGTACTCGTTCAACAGGGTATTTGATAGCCTGTTCAGAAGTCCACTGTTTGGTCCTAGTTTATCCAGCAGTGGGGGTGGGGGTAAACAACTATAATCTTATGGTTATGTGACCTCCTGTGTATGGGCATGTGCTACAAATGCACCCGTGAAACTGGGCACGTCTTCCTACAATTGTTCATTTTGCTTTCACGACGGGCACCATAGGTGCTTTTGCCGCTGCCTTCCATGCTAGGCCTTCCTCTGCAGACATCAAAGATCTCTGTGTAATCTAGCAGCAGCACAAATCCGACAGGTACATGAAAGATCCTACGGTTCGTTTTTGTCTTCTCTGTGTTCTTGTGCTGCAAACGCTGCCGACATGCCAATGTGAGCCAGCTCATCAGATGGGCACAGATCCTCTCTCTCTCTCTCTCTCTCTCTCTCTCTCCCCCTTTGCCCCCGCCCCAACCCCCCAAGTCCTCCATGGAGGTGGCAGATAAAAGAAACAGGCCATTCAAGTAGCTGACAGGGTAACCCGTAAGTGCCTGTCCTGGGCAATCTACTTGTCAGCTTTGCTGGCTAAGAGAGAGGAGGCAAGCTGCAACTGTCAGCTCCGTGTCTTCCCGTCCCGCTGTCTTTCATCATTGTGAGATCCATGAACAGAGGTCTTCTTTATGATTTATTTATTTATTTAATCTATTTAACGCATGCATGGGGCACAGCTTGCATCCATCCAGCTCCTGATACCAGTACAACGTCATCAGTATAAAATAATGTTTTTGATGCTGCCAGTCAGCTGAGTGGAGTAATGCGGGGCAGGTGAATATGCTTCAGTAGGACACTGCAAATGAAGAGAGGAGGTTCAGGGAAATCTAATATCAGTATATAATTAGAAAGATAGCGGGATAGACATGTAGATAATTAGGTAAGTAGGTAGATGAGGTAGAGAGAAACAAAGGTAATAGATACAAGCAGCCAGGTTTGGCTACCTGGACCACCAGGATGATATGGATGACAGTTCCTATAGTCTCTTCCCATTGGCCATGTGGGACACTCATCCACCTGGGTCACCTCCATGATCTGTATTCATTTTGGGTGTTGGGGCATGACTGGGAAAATAATATCTGAAATCATGTTCCATGGATTCCACAGTGTAAAACTGATGTCATCAGATGCAGCAACTTATTTATTTTTAAAGAAGTAAAATATTTTTGATCCCCCTCTCTGAAGGCTCCTGTGGGGTTCCTTTCATCACCAGAAAGCTGGCAGGGACTGCCTGATATTTTTTGGGGGTACTTTAATTACCTAAAATGGTTGCCACTGGTAAAATCATCCCCTTGGTCTGCTGTAATTTTCAGTAATTAGAGACTTCCCCTCTGCCCCAGTTCCCAAAGGCTTCCCAATGATGAAAACTATTTCTAAAGACCTCATTTCTGAAAAATTGCCATAGCTGATGACAGAACAGGATTTCAGTCAGTGGTACATCGATAATCTATCATCGGTGGAGTGCTACCAGCTACCTTTTTCTCTTGTCTGCCACTCAGCAGCAGACCGTGGTGGTTGCTGTGCCCAACCATTTCAGCTGATGCTCACTTGAACAACAAAGATGTTACCTACTTAAATGAATGAAACTTGTCCCTGGAAACACAGGGTGATGTCCACCTGAGGGAGAAAGGCTGGCTATTGTGACATGGTGGAGAGTGACTGGCCTCACTCTGATGCTGAAAGGGACTGAACATTCAGACTTCATGGTGACACTCCCTATCTGAAGAAGACACGGGCTCCTATATGTTTCAGCCAACGCGCCCTGCTTAAAGGGAGTGGCTGGGCATTGTGACACGCTGCTGATGCTAGCCAGTATCAGAAATGATGGAGAGAGGCCATTATGCCTTGTTGATGATGATTCCCCCTCCCCCAGGAAAAGGAGAATTGTGGCCACAGTACACCTTCCTGCAACTGCTTCTGCTTCAATAAGACCTTGGATGCTCACATAGCCAACCACTTTCATGAAAAAAGGTATTTGCTCAACAACAGAGTAATCAAGGCTTTCTTGATTGTCTTTCTTCTTTTCCCATCCTCTCTAATACAATTTTTGACTTCTTCAGGCAGGCCCCGGTGCTTCCTCCTTAGGGCATGGGATAACTAACCCCCATGACACTCAGCAGGTACCATTGAGAATATCTCACTGTACTTTTAGTGAGGACCACTGTGGTGCAAGGGAATAGAAAGGTGGATTAGGACTCATGAGACCTTAATTCAAATCCTACTTTTTTGGGTAGCAAATGCATTCTCATCAGCTTAGGCAGTGTGATCACTTGTGCCAATGCATACAGTTAAATCCATTCCACCCAGCTGCTACTACTACAACAATTCATGGCAGTAGCCCCATCCAGTCTGCTGTTTGATGGCTTGGTGCCAGGAGGGAGGGAGGGAGGGAGGATGGATGGAAGGACATCTCACTTACCTTGAAAACCTCATTAGGTAGCACTGGCAGCATGTTTTAAAATAAGGAGGATTTTCTAAAATACTGTATGTTCATGAAATTCTGGCAGCAAAGTCAGATTCCTGATTTGCTATTGAATTTTGGAGGCTACAGGGGATCAGAAAAATTCCCTCAGAACCACATCTGCCCCACAAAAGATAGTTTGTCCACTACCAATTTAAAAAGATTTAATACCAAGTAAGCATGTGGGCAAGTCTTTGGGTCTCAGCTCAAGTCTTGGGACCTTGTTATGAGTTCTAAGCCCCAAGACCGAGTCCCCATGAGAAACAAGGTTTTACTCACAGCAAAAAAAGGAGTGGTGAGTGGGTTCCAAGACACACATTGAGTCCGAGTAATTTGGGAGGAAGGATCCAAGTCATGTCCAAGTTGAGTCACTGGTGCAACTTAAGTCCAACTCAACAGCAAGTCCTACAACTCACGTCCCCATCTCTGATAGGACGTGGTGTGGATAATCAGTCCCACAGTCTCTGCAGAGCAGCTGGGTGGGGAAACTGGTCAATAACCATCTCCAGAACTCATGGAGTTCACAAAATTAACATTTTTTCCCTTTGAAGTGACTCATCTCCACATATGTATTTACTTAATGTCCTACTTCATCGAATCCCTTAGGAAAAGAAAAGAAAAAAAGAAAAGAAAAGAAAAAAAAGAAAAAGATTATTCAGGTCAAATATCCTACCCCCTCATCCTTTAAGGCAAAGGTTTGAGGTTGAGTCACTGTATCTTACTCAACCCCTGATGGAGGCAAATTACTGTAGTGTTACTGTAGGTGTGGGGGGACAGCCTTCACCAAAAACAGGAGCCACACTATCCTGCCCCCAAAAAAAAAGTTAAATATGAAGAGTGATATGAGAAACCCAATGGTAGAACTGGAGAAAATCCACTTACATACAGCCATGGAGTCATATCTTTGGAAGTGCAGGTGCTCATTGTCGAGAGTTCCTATTGGTAGCCCTGTCCACTTCCCAGAAGAGTCCAACATTGCAAGCAGGGTAAAGGCATTGGCTCTTGATTGCCCATTTAAGAATAAATCACCCTTCCAATATTTTTGCATTGCAACAGGGACAGCTTGCCACAGATACACTGTTCCTGAGACAACCCACCTGCACCTACATTCAGAGGAAATGAATAGGGAAGCCTGAGAAGGTGTGTAGGTGAGGACCTAGTGGTCAAAAAGAGAAGAACAGGCAAGGTATTAACGGTTCCATCATTCAACTCAGATAGGAATTTTCTGACATTTCTAGGAGGCATGCACTCCACTCTCTGGGTGTGCAATTATATTTGTTCAGAAGAAATCTACACAGTCTGCTGGCATGCCGAAATTCAAAGCACTAATGCAATTCTTTCATCAACATTTAACTGCTGGTGACCTAAATAGGTATACCTGGTCAAGATCTCTCATAACGCTCTACATAGTAGACGTCTTATTTTGTGTCCAATCTAGCCATTTGGGAAGTTGTCTTTTCGTATTTAATAAACATGGGGAATAAAATCAACAATAGGGCTATGGTAAGATATGCGCGTGCCTGAAAGATCTGACACTTCTTTGGAGCCTTCTCACAGTTAGCCAAGTTTTGCCTCTGGCACACAAAACTTCCAGTCTGAGGATAGATAACACTGAGTCCTCCTCAATCTGCCATTTCCCACTGCTGGTTTACAGCCTGCACATTGGCCTTGGGAGAGGCAATGGGGTGGAGAGCAAGAGAGTACATTTTATTTATTTATTTTGAATATTTTTACCCTGCCTTTCTCCTTGGAAAAGGACCCAAGGTGGCTTACAATACTGAAGGACAATATGCAACCCAGAACATTTAAGACATATTCAAGTTTAAGTTTAAGCACGCCTGCTAGTGGGCTGTTATTGGCTTCCGGCTCAATTTTAAATGATTTTGTCCTGGGGGACACCCTTTGGAGTTTAATAACTCAACCCCCTGAACCCTAAACTTCTCCAGATTTGGGAGGCTTACAAGGAAGAGTCCAACGAAGCTCTCCTGCCATTTTGGTGCCTCTAGGAACCCGGGGAGCCATTAACAAATCATTTCATTTTGTTATGAAACTACTTTAAAACTTAATTAGTAACAAAATGAAACGAAATGAAAGTACTAAAGAAACGTAATGAAAGGCTGTACAGTATTTTAGTTTTGTGCCCATCTCTAATACAACTTAGGACCTAGATACCTGAAGGACCGCCTCCTTCCATACGAACCTACCCGGCGATTAAGATTGAGCCAGGGGGCCCTTTTGAAAGAGCCATCCCTCAAGGAGGTGAGAGGGATGGCTTGTAGACAAAGGGCCTTCTCGGCAGCTGCTCCCAAGTTATGGAATGCCCTCCCTATTGAGATCCGCCTGGCGCCAACTCTGATTACATTTCGGCGCCAGGTAAAAACCTTCCTGTTCCAGAAGGTTTTTAATTCATACAATATAGATTGTGGGTCTGCTAATGACAATTTTAGAATAATGATTTTAATATAAGGTTTTTATTACTGCTTGATGATTTACTGATATTTTGTTTATAACTATTTTAAATTGTTTTAATTCTTTGATTGTAAGCCGCCCAGAGACCTTTGGGTAGTGGGCGGCATATAAGTTGAATAAATAAATAAATAGATAGATAGATAGATAGATAGATAGATAGATAGATAGATAGATAGATAGATAGATAGATAGATAGATAGATAGATAGATAGATAGATAGATAGATAGATAGATAGATAGATAATATGTAGTCATTCAAGAAAAGCTTGCCTGAAGAGAAAGGTCTTTGCCTGCTTCCGGAAAGACAGCAGAGATGGGGCAGTCCTGGCCTCCAGTGGGAGGGAGTTCAAAGTCTGGGAGCAGCAACAGAGAAGGCCCTGTCATGTGTTCTTCTGAGATGCACCTGTGAAGGTGGCAGGGTAGAAGGAATGGCCTCTCCTGATCACCTTAGCACCCAATTAGGTTCATACTGCAAGATTTGATCTTTGAGGTAGTTTGGACCCAGGCCACTTTGAGCTTTTTAGATTAAAAGCAGCACTTTGAATTGTGCTCAATAGCTGATTGGCAGCCAGTGGAGCTGCTGGAATAAGGGTGTCATGTGATCAGGGCCAGCACTAAGGTTTTTTTGCACCCTAGGCGAGGGGCAGGGGTGGGGTGGGCAGTGGGGCGGTGGGGCAGGGGGCAGGGGGCTGCGGGTGGGGCGGCGGGCAGGACAGCAGGGGGCAGCAGATGGCGGGGGCAGCGACGGGCACGGGGGGTGGGCAGCGATGGGCGCGGGGGCGACGGATGGATGGTGGCGGGTGGCGGGATGGCGGGGGCCAGCGGCAGGGGGGCAGGGGGGGGCAGCAGGCTGGCCAGCACCCTCTCCATTTTGGAGCCCTAGGCAACTGCCTAGTTCACCTTAATGGATGCGCCGGCCCTGCATGTGATCCATGTAACCAGTGCCAGTCAGCAATCTGACTGCTGAGTTTTGAACCTGCTGAAGTTTCCTTAGACTTTCCATCAGTATCCCCACATAGAGTGTATTACAATAGTCCAGCCACAATGTCACTAGGGCATGTGTCATAATGGCCAGCACAGGTTTCTCAAGAAACAGGTG
Source organism: Phrynocephalus forsythii (assembly GCA_029282475.1). Taxonomy (NCBI): domain Eukaryota; kingdom Metazoa; phylum Chordata; class Lepidosauria; order Squamata; family Agamidae; genus Phrynocephalus; species Phrynocephalus forsythii. The sequence continues at coordinate 158,332,574 of JAPFRF010000002.1, read as the reverse complement.
TAACAGGTGCAGTAGCTTTAATTGTGCAAAAGCACAATTTTTCCAGTCACCAGACAAGTCATGTTGGGTCGATTTAGGGTCCCAAGTTTGTGGAGTGCATGGGACCTAAGTTTGGTCACTTTGCCCAACCTGGAAAAAGTAGGTATTATTTTGGGAACTATGTCCAGTGAGGAGCAGTGTAAGCAAACAGCCCTATCCTGTACAAGCTTGGGAATTGGATCAAGAACCCTCTGCTAGTCTGGTTCTTGGACTGGGTACTCATGGAGCTTTTGCCAATGTCCTTGGTGCCCATTAGAGTTGACATGCTTCAGCAGTGCAGTGGTGGACATGGCTGCCCTAGGCCTCTCAACGGTCAGCTCAAAACATTGGATAGTGGAGGAGTCTACAGCATCTTTCATGCAACCAAAAAGGGTTGTCCCCCCCGCCGCCGCCCACCATCCATCTTCCCAAACCGGCTGGAGGGCAACAGGGGTGAGGGAGCAGCCTCCTCCTTGGTGGCCATTCTGAACAGTTGGTGGAGCACTCAAGAGGGATGGTTTTATGGCTCCCTCTTTTTTTTTTATGCTGCTCATCAAATAGCACACTAATCATCATCATATATTCTTTTTTCTGAAGAGGCTCAAAGCAAATGATTTCAAAGGCAGGAAGAAGGGAATCCCCGAAGCTGTATAATTATAGAGCTGGGACGATGTACAGCAGAGGGTGTTTTTTTAAAAAAAATGATACCAATGAATTATCAAGAAAGAGAAAGCTGGGTTGATAAAACAGATTCAGGACACTAATCCAGAGTGCTTATTTGGCTTTTCCGAACCTTTTTTAAATGACAGGTTGTGATCAACAGCTTCCCTTAGAGGCTGGCATGGTTCCTGCGCTAGCATTTAATGCCTGTTTGATGTTCTTGACTTTTTTTGTTGAATGAACAAACTACTGTTGAGATCTGGAGATACAGAGCAGCGATTAAAACAATTCATCCATCTGCTTATAATTAAAGGTCCAAGTTAATTGCAGTGATAACTGTATATAGCAAAGCGAGTTCACATCTTTGAAAAGAGTTCTGTACTGTCAACATTGTTTCTAATGGGTGATGGGCTATTATTGTACAACCCTTACATGACAGGAAATTAATTGCCATTTGTTGATAATTAAAGCGCTCTTGGGAAAAAAAGAGAGACTGAAAAAATGAGAAGTAGGAGAGGCAATGCAGTTAGCTAATTTAATTTATTTCCTCTCATACCACTGCCATATGGAAGTCTTTATTAATATTTAGAAGTTGAACTCCTGGATGTAATTTGCTCAATGTCTAACAATCTCAACTGTGCAGTTCCTTTCTGTAGCACCTTTTCATGCCCAAAGTGCTCCAGAAATTGGCAATGTGGTTGTGTCTGAAGAGCCGTACAAGTAAAACTGTGGAAAATTAACCCATAATTTTGTATCTAAGGGAAGATTTGGGTCTGACTCTCCAAATCCATAAAAAATTGTTTCCTATGGAAACACAAAAAAGTGTGACATACAACAGTCATATGAATAACAATTCAGTAGAGATGAACTGGTCACAAATCACATTCACACTTGCTTGTCATGTTTAGGGCTGAGATTTTCCTCCTTCATCTGGTCTAAATCAGCAATTTGCAAAATGGAGTCTTATGTCCTGACTTCAAAGCAGAATTCTGTGCCAATTCTCATGATCATTAGTTCATCACTTCAGATTTTGCCTTGTAGTTGAGCACTGGGGGCTTTTCATTTGGCAATCAATGAGGCAGATGTAGATAAGGCTGGATAATATATCAAGCACAGAAGAATACGTGGAATGGAGTCTGCCTTTCAAAGGGGTCACACTTTAAAGACAATTTCTTTGCTCTTAATGTTTGAATGCACTGTAATGTGAGATCGGACATCCTACTGCTAGAAAATAGCTCCTGTGGAAGAAGACACCTCACAACCGCTGTAGCCCTAGAGCACTTCTGCACTTTGTACATAACACGTAGCAAATTGCAATGAGTCTGGCAGGCAGCACTACCCCATCTTTGGAGGACTAGGGCTGAGCAGCCGGGGGGCACAGAGTGGTGGGGGCAGTGTCTGTGCTGCACCCCTGTTGTATTTAGGGTCTCCTGGATCAGGACTGGGATCAGCCTTTGGGTGTTTTCCTCCACAGTTCATAGGTTTCCAGTACTGTAATATGGTGGTGGTGGTGGTCATGGTGATTGAGCTTAGGTCAATGTTGTCTGTTTCTTTGCTTGCTAGCAACCTTCAGAAGATTCTGAACCATCTGAGCAAAGTATGGGTTTTGGCAAGATCTCAGCAAATTTCAGAATTTCAGATAAAATGCAGTACATGTGTTAGCTGCACTCTAAGGAGTTGCAACCTGGGAGTAACATAGATTTGAATGGAATAGAATAAGAAAGGCCTCAGTGTGCCATTTACCATTGAAGACGTTGATGATAATGTCAACAAGTCTAGAAATATATAACTTAATGGTACTCTAAATCAAGTATTAAAAATGCTAGGTATGGCATTGGGTGACCCAAATAGGGTTCTCAAGTTGGCTATATATAATTCAGTGGCTTTGGTGTCTGTCTGTCTGCAGCACCAGAAGTCGGAGCCAGAGAGTAAAGTGTGATTCTACTGGAGAAGAGTCAGCCTGGGTAGCCATGAATAAGCTGCAGACCCCTGGGATGCCCCCAGTTGAAAGGAATGCTTACTAAACCATTTCTGAGGATTCTTTACCTGGGAAATCTTGGAAAGGGTTGCCATAAGTCAGAATTGACTTGAAGGCATGCAGTTGAAAGGCAATTAATGAGTTTCTCAAGCTATATGAGATGTTCCAGAAATGATTGACCATTGGCAATTCTCTCCCTTCTCCAATTAGTTTCCATGGCCCAGCAGGGATTTGAACCCAGGCCTCTCAAGTTCTACCTGGAGTCCTAACAGTCCCCACTAGACTATGCTGGCTCTCCAATCTATTGTGGTACTAATGATACATTCAAATGATTGTGTTTAGAATGATTTTACTGCACACTCAGATAGCCATAAAGCAGGCATCCGTAGAATAGGCCTGTGGTTTTTTTGACCCATAATGGGACTGATTATGTCCCTGGTATACCAAAATTTAACCTTTCAATATAGGGGTCGTTACCCTATGACATTCTTCCTCTCCTTTCCTGTGAATGCTACCAACCCAAGGGTAGCCGCTTAGGGTACTTGTAGATAAGCGGGATATAAATCCAATAAATCCAAATCCAAATTGTGCCTTTCAAGTCCGGCTTAACATGTCAAGATTAGAAATCAACAAAAATGCCCTTCCAAGCAGAGGGTTCCTCGTCCTCTCGGCTCTAAATAGGGCCATGCAGCCATTTTGTCTTTTTCCACCTTAAAAAGTCCACCAAAGATGGGAGAAAAAGTGGGAAAAGCTGAGGGTTAGTAAGAGAAGAGGATGCCTTGGGGAAACTCCTTGGCCCATGTTCCACACACCCTCTCTGGAGTACAGTTCCAAGATTCCAGCATCCTCTTGACTCGTCTGTCTGAAATGGGACTTGGGGGCACTGTCTTACAGTGGCTTCAGTCCTTCATGCTCTGTCTCCGATGTTATTTAACATTTATATGAAACCACTGGGGGAAATTATTCAGAGTTTGGGGGCGATGTGTCACCTGTGTGACACTCAACTCTACCTCTCGTCACCTCCAGATTCCAAGGAAGCTATCTCGACTTTAGGTCAGTGTTGTTTAACTTTGGTAATCAACTGGATGAGGAAGAACAAACTGAAACTAAACCCAGACAAGACAGAGGTGCTTCTGGTCAGTCAAAAAGGAGACCAAGGGATAGGGATGCAACCTGTATTGGATGGGATTACCCCCCCCCCAATAAAAAAAAGAGGTGCGTAGCTTGGGGGTGCTCCTGGACTCATCCTTGAGCCTTAGATGCCCAGGTTGCAGCTGTGGCCAGAAGTGCATTTGCACAATTAAAACTACTACACCAGTTACAGCCATTTCTTGAGAAATCTGCTCTGGCCACTGTGACACATGCCCTAGTGACCTCCAGGTTGGACTACTGTAATACGCTCTATGTGGGGCTACCAATGGAAAGTCTCAGAAAATTTCAACGGGTCCAGAACACAGCGGTCAGATTGCTGACTGGGGCAGGTTACAGAGATCACATTACACCCCTACTAAAGCAGCTCCACTGGCTGCCAATTACCTACAGGGTACAATTCAAGGTGACCTACAAAGCACTAAATGACCTGGGTCCAAGCTACCTCAAAGATCAAATCTCACAGTATGAACCAGCGTGGGTGCCAAGGTCATCAGGAGAGGCTTCTCTCTCCATCCCACCACCTTCACAGGTACGTCTCAGAAGAAACCATGACAGGGCCTTCTCTGTTGCTGCTCCGTGACTTTGGAACTCCCTCCCACTGGAAGCCAGGACTGCTCCATCTCTGCTGTCTTTGCAGAAGCAGACAAAGACCTTCCTCTTCAGGCAAGCTTCCCCTGATTGAGGGACTACCTACTATGTGACTTTTATATGGATTACCTACCATACATGATCGCATTAACTGATTTCATAAGAACACTAATGTTTTCCATGTTGCTTTTCACTCCTCATAATGGATTTTTTCTTTTCTTTTTGCATGCTCTTTGTAGCTCTAATGTTACCTTTTCATGTTCTAAGATGCCCTTCAATTCCCCTCTTCTGGTCTCTTTATGTTCTTTAATGTTCTTGGGAAATCAATGCGGTACACAAATAAAAAAATAAATAAATAAATAAATAAATAAATAAATAAATAAATAAATAAATAAATAAATTATCCCTCATTATTGTAAGCCACCTTGGGTCCTTTCCAAGGAGAAAGGTTGGGTAAAAATATTCAGAATAAAAAAATGCAATAATAGTTGGTTGATGGCGCACGCACACACACACACACACACACACACACACACACACAGCCTTGTCAGAAAACCCCTCAAGTCTATGCTCTGGACCCTTCATCAGTTTACTTACTTGGATTTACTTTTTTTAAAAAAATTATTTCAAGATGGACAGCTTAAACCACTTAGGCAAAAAAAAAATTCCAGGGGATTAGCTGCTTAAAAATAGTACTCCAAATATACATGCCTTTTAAGTGTTCCCAGGCCCCCCTAAGTTAAGACGTTTCCCATTTTATATGGGGAGAAAAATCAACATGGCTCACATGTAAGGATATTTGGTCTTTCCAGTATTTAACAATGTGAAATATGTAGGAGCTAACCTGTAAATATCCTTTAAAAGAAAAATAAGCCGACAACCTAGGTGTTAGAGGGTTAAATAACAGGCTTAAGGAAGACTTTGTTCGTGTAATAAATTTAAGCATAACTTTTATAGCCTTTCCCCCTTGCTCCAACCCACCCGTCTGCCAGTCCAGACAAGATCTCCCATCACCATGCAGCACCGTAGTGTTTGCTACCAAAACTCTACGGGAAGGAGTCAATTAAGTGCTATTTTAAATAGTCTTATATAGTTAATATTCCTATGTTCAGTGTGTGTGTTTTTCTTGTAACGCAGAAGACCACCTCTCTTGTTCACCCATTTTAATAAATTCAGTATGCTGTATCAAACGTTTGCCAACACAAGCATTGCCCTTCGCCTTTGGAACGTGGGGCGGGGAGGGGAAATGCTACCTATCAGAGACCACAAGCTCGTTCTGACCACGGAAGAAAAGGAGGGGGACTTCCCAAAGCTGGTGAGGTGAGATTTTTCTAGGGCTTACGCACTGTGCTTCTGAATAACCCAAATCACATCAGTTTCTCTTTCATTGGAAACCATCAGCACAGAGTTGAAACTTACATTTTAAAAGTCCTTCTAGCCAGAAGAATGTGAGGTGATGGGAGGGACTCTCAAGGGTCAATAAAAGGTGCATTTGTGAGTCTAGGAGCAGAGATGAAATTTACAGGGTGATGTGATTGTTAAAAGAATTGGACTACTGTTGAAGTCATCCGGATTAAAATCTGGCACTTGATCTGGATTCAGTTCACTGTTGCTTCACCCAAGGAAGTTCACAGGTTTCCATTAATTTTTTGTTGTGTGCTTTCAAGTCACTTCTGACTCAGAGTGACCCTATGAATGAGAGATCTCCAAAATGCCCTGCCCTTAACAACCTTGCTTAGCACTGGCAAATTCAGGCCTGTACTTCCTTTAGGAGGTCAATTCATGCTGCTGCTGCTGCTGCTGCTGCTGCTACTACTACTACTACTACTACTACTACTACTAATACTAATACTAATACTAATACTAATACTAATACTGCTAGGAATCTTGTGAGGCAGTGCTCTGGGTGGTATATAAGCAGCACACATTGCTACCACGACTAATAGAGATGGGCACAATGTGCTTCATTGTGCTTCATGCCAGTTCACCATAGGTACCACACATCCCCCTCCACTCCTGGCCAGCTGGCCCACTTACCATTCTTTGAGCACTGCTGGGTTCCTCTTTTTCCAGAGCTCAGACTGCCCTTCCCCGCCTCCTCAGGTAGCTGACCACTCGCCAGCTATGCAGGGAGAGTCCCTGCCCCACCTCCTTGTTGGAATGCTTGAGTGCCTGAGGAAGTGAAGGGGAGCCATAGCTCCTGCCCAGACTGGTGCATCACCAGAGAAGGAGGACCCCAGCGGCACACAAAGAATGGTGAGTGGGCCAGTTGGCTGGGCATGGAGGGAACATGTGGCACTCACGTTGCTGCTCTTACAAATCAGCACAAAGCACAAAAAGTGCTTGATGCCCATCTGTAGCTGCTGCTACTACCATTACCATGACTCCATGGGAATGAACCCAGCCCCCCCCCGCCCGCCAAAAATCAATCCAAAAGAAAAAAGTTAAATTGGGAGTGCTTATAAGTCTATTTCTTTCTTCATTTAAAAAAGTGAGGGATAGGATTAAAAGGTGGCCTAGAAATGACCCAAAACTAGACTTGTGATCAGCAGGCTTTGTGATACTTATTTAAACCTTAGAGCAGTGATTGAGTAACCCAGGTATTCTTGGATTATAACTTCCAGAAATGTGAAGGTTTCTGGAAGTTTTTGTCTGTGGACTCAAAGTCAAGAACCACTGTCTTATATGAAGGATGGAGAGACTATGGTGGTGTTGGTGATGCACAGAATCTCTGCGTAAACTGTTGCTGGCATTGCCCAAATTCTGTTGTCTCCTGTCAAAATGCTGTTGATGTTCTTCTCAACTACAGGGGCCTCCAAACTATTCTTAAAGCAAAGTGTTCTGTTTATATACCGCCCCATACCACTTCAAGTAGTCTCTGGGCAGTTTACAGTTTTTAATTATGCAGGCTACACATTGCCCCTCCCCCAGCAATCTGGGTACTCAATTTACCAACCTCAGAACAATGGACGGCTGAGTCAACATGAGCTGGCTACCGGGGATTGAACCCCAGGTAGTGAGCACAGTTTTACATGCAGTATAGGTATTTAGCCACTGCACCATGAGACTCTTAATATTCATTTAATATTTATTTAATATTCTTAAATATTAAATGAAATTCAAATTCTCAGTGTAAGTCTTTTTGGAGTATTCACACATCATGTTCAGCTTTTGGACAATGTCTGTATGAATGTATACAGATGGGTTACTTGTGTGCATTCATTGTTCATCCCATATAATAGAATGGGGTTCCTAGGTGACACTTGAACAAGTATTCCTTCTCCTGGAAAAACATATCTTGAATTCTTACTGCCTCGTTCAAGCTTTTTCATGAAAAACCGGTAAAATAAGGAATGCGTAATTTCTGAATGAATTCCTTCTTTTTAATATAAGCAACTGATTACAGCTGCTACTCTGTGTAGAAATAAATAAATGAGCTGTTACACCAGACAGGGTTTGCATTGGACTGTCTCTCTAGAAGAGTTATTAGTCCATCATAAATAACTACAGATAACTGCAGTATGACTGTACCAATTTTTTTCTTAGGGCGTTTATACACGACCCCTAAACTCCGGGGCAAATGGCTCCCAGCTCCGGAGATTAAAAATGTTTACCCACCAGCTCCAGAGTTAACAGGAAATTAAGTGCGACCCCGCCCACTTTAGCGCGTCCCAGCGCAGCTTTCAGGTACCTGCTTTTTGGATGTGACAAATATTTGATCCGGTGTAAGGATAGTGAGTGCGGGGCTCTCCTGGCTTCTGTTTGTTCTTTTTTTGCTCCCCGCCCCTTTAAGAGATCTGAATGCTGCCGGGAACAAAACGGAGGTAAACCGGCATTCTTTTCTTTCTTTTTTCTCCCTCCCTCACGCAGCCAGCAACCAGGAAGTGCGGAGGGGGGTGGGGACAGAGGAAGAGCGACGAACCCCTAAGATCTCTGGTCCGAATTTAAGTGGCCAGCGGATCTTAGGGGTCGTGTAAAAAGGCCCTTAGTTATTCGTGTCAGTCTAGGACTGACAAACTAGGACTGACAGACAAGAAAACCTAGCTTCCCATCTCAGCTCATCCATGGGAACTCCCTCAGGGACGGAACTGGTAAAACGATGCCCTTAAATATCTCACACATCTTAGAAACCCTACTAGATTTGGCATCAGCCAAAAACCAGCTGGGTGGCACCTCTCTCTCTCTCTCTCTCTTTCTGTCTGTCTGTCTGTCTGTCTGTCTGTCTCTCTCTCTCTCTCTCTCTCTCTCACACACACACACACACACACACACACACACACAAACACACACACACACACACATTGCACCTGCAGTTTAATATATAGTTTCATTCAAATTAAAAATTAAATTAAAATGCTAAAGAAAGCCAAAACTATTTGCGGAACTGGGATTTGTTTAATGGAAGGAGAAAGAGGGGAGGAAGCAATGGGAACAATTGGGATAATTATGCACTTTAATAAAAAGTAAATCATGCAATTTGTGGAAAAACAAAAACAAGTGCATTAAATAGGAGGGCAGACCAACTAATGCACTTAAGAACAACATTTCAAAACCCAGCTCTCAATCTAAAGCACAAGCTCCAATGTAGTCTGTAAAACAAATTCCCAAATGAGTTCATAGTTTTCATACCTTTGTTGGGCCATTCAAAGGCACAAGGATGTGTGCAAGCTTTTAAAATCACAGATCCTTTTATTGGCCAAGGCATTAGAAAAGGAAATGGGAGAGGAGGGGGAGGGGAGGGGAAGGGCAAGGAAATTTTCAGTCCATCTGATCTGCATTGTGTCTTAAGGTCTAACAGAGGAAGAAGACTCTGCAAACATCCAAGCAGGGCTTATCAGCTATTGAAACAGAGTTAAATTTCATCCACAGTAGTTCGCATCCTTGCTTGGAACTGGAAAGGTACAAAGGGAATACAGCCTCCCCACACACACACACAGTAAACCCCAGACCCAGCTCTTCCCAGCCTATCGTGGTTCACAGGCTCTTCCTTAATCATTAGTGCCAAATTTGGAAACAATAATCTAGAAAAGCAACCTGCAGCCAACTCTCGAAAGCTTTTAAATAGTTATTTCGTCATGGGATGATTAGTGACCCCCCCCCCTCGAGATGCTTCCATGGTTCTACTGGGTAGGTTGTCTTTACAAGAAAATGGTTCTGAGCTCGTCGTTGTTGTTGTCGTCGTCATTGTCGTCGTCGTCGTCGTCATTGTCGTCGTCGTCGTCATCATCATCATCATCATCATCATCATCATCATCATCATCATCATCATCATCATCGTCATCATCCCAGAAGTCAAAAAAGGGGGGGTGCGGATAGGTAAAGCATGGCGATTCCAGAGTAAATGACCAAGATGAAAGCAATCCCCATTTTCAACTGGGGTCGCCCATCACTGGCCGTTACTTCACGAACCTCTCGCTGCGCGTCGAGCCGTAATTTCTGTGCGAATCGATCGTTTCAGTCCGCACGCTCCTCCTTTTTGGATGCGGCGCCACCCCGACCACGCCCCCTAAACCGTGCTCCAAGCGGGGCGAGAGATTCCCCTGCCAGAGGCCGGGAATCTTTTTCGCTTCGCATCCCACTTCGCATCCAAAGTCACGTGTGGCCAGTTAATATATATATTTATTTTTTTTAAAACTTACTTTTTCTCCAAAATGCCGATGCATAGATATTTCGGTTAACCCGTTCTTTTGATCTTGCCTTCTGTACACGGGGCAGGGGCAACAGAGGGGGGGCAAGCGTCCCCGGGTGAAGTGAGCAGAGCCCCTCCGCTGGCAAGGGATGGCGAAGGGCTGCGCAGAGGGCTGACGCAGAGGGCGGGGGGGGCACACAGGGGTGCTGAGAGAAGCCTCCCCGCCCCCAAAAAAACCAACCCAGCTGCTCTGCTTCAGGAAACACGATGGCCGCCCCCAAGTCCTCAGGACAACCGAGCGCAGGGCTTGACCGCTGGCTTGTGCGCCTCTGACCCAAATGACAGCGGGTATGGATGTGGCCGCAGAAACCGGATGGTAAGCTTCCGATCCATGAAAATTTCGATCCTAAAATTTCTCATGGTGAGGACAGAGAAAGAGGGGTGGGGGCGAAGGGAGACCACGTGACCGCCTTCGCATTCAAAGCGAAGGCAATCCCGCTGCGAAGCGAAGTACTTCGTGAAGTAACGGCCACTGTCAACGGAAGGCGTGCAGGGCAGCCATGCAATTTGTTTCCTTACACATCTCCTTGGGGTTTACTTCACAACAGGGTGGTGTGGATACTTTTGCAGTGTGGAGACAACATACACATTCTTATTGTAGGCCGGATGTTGAAGCCTTACACTTTGAGCATGTGTTATAAGTGCAGATATAGAAAGCATGGCTCATTGTTCTGCGCACATCTAATCACAGCTGGAAACCCCTTTTACTTGAGGGGGCCTAGTCTGAGCTTCACCACCTTGATCTTCCCTGAAAAAGGAAGGAGGGAGAGCGTTTGAGTTTCCATTTGTAATGTGTAACTTGGAGACGTCAATGACTTGTTTCATAGAAAGGAGCTAAGTACAGTGGTACCTTATATAAAGGAATTAATTCATTCCAAAGGAAATTATGTTAAGCAAAATTTCCTTTATACAAATTTCCCATAGGAATGCATTGAAAACGGAGTAATCCCTAATTGCAACTATTTTTATGTTGTACGGATTTGCCTCATAAATGATTCTGGTAAGCAAATTTCCCTTATCTCCAGAATTTTTTTATGTTGTACAGATTTTATGTTACACAAACTGTTATATGATGGTCCACTGTACTGCCAGGTGCCAAAAGGTGCTGGAACAGAATAGGGAATTGATCCACAATCATATGTTCTTGTTGGCACTAACATATTCTGTGGCAGGAATGGGTCCAGGAGCCACTCCTTGGAACTTGGAGGACCACAACCCACCCACCCCAATATTTTGCCTTAAAGAGGATTTTTCTTTCAGAGGAAGCCTCATTTTACCATGAAAGTACCTATGAAAGGTATCAATCCACAGAATTTCATTTAATCCTGCATACCTAGTCAGCCAGAGCGTCAGTTGAGTCTAAAATATTGAAATGTTTACTTCCAACGATATTACTGAAATGTTTGTGTCCTTGAAACTTACCTTCTTCTTCTTAAGCATTCATCCTGTGTGATAGCAGGGTCCACTGTTCTGATCGAAGGCACCATTTTTCTCGGTTGCTGGCATGGTCCTGGTGTAGGGAAGTGGTTTTTGTTTCATTGTGCAGTGTAACATGCCAACCCTGCTTTGGTCGACCCTTCGGTTGTTTGCCATCAACATTCAACTGAAGGCCCTTTGGCGCTAGCATGATGGCACCAGTACACCAGACATGGCCTTACCATTGTAGTTGGGCTTCTGTCATATTACACGGCCATATGGCCAGATGGGCGGGGTATCATAACTGTTGTTGTTTGTTGTTGTTGTCATTGTCGTTGTCACCATTGCCACTGCCACCGCCACCGCTGTCATCGTCATCATGCCGGCAATGCAGTAATGCCATGCCACTGCCTGATATCATCGTTACAGACTTAAAACTTAAAACTTATCATGACGTGTATCATAAATACAGTAACCTATAAGTGTGGCTTTTTTGCTCTATCCATTTTAATGAGACCCAAGACCTTTGTTAGAATGATTGTTGAGATGCGGAGACAGAAATGTTTGAGAATCATTGGGATAGAGAACCTCTCTTTGCAGTTTGGTGAAATGTGTGCTCACGTTTAAGCACCATGCCCACAGACATTCGCCTCCTAAGTGCACATGCTGCTTAACCAGCTGCCTCCTGTTCTGCCTACCGAGGAATTAACTGAGGGGTATGTGACATGACCTTCTCTTATCTGACCCGTCAATGCCAGGTAGCTTCCCTCTGCCCCTCTTTTCCAGATTCTGGTTCTAAATGGAGGCAAACAGGGATTGAACTTTTGCTCTCCAGAGCACCTGGCCGCACTATCTCCAGGGAACAGAGAGAGCAACTTCAGACATTAATCAGCCCATGCCATGTCCCAACACTTGACTCACAAAGTGGGCCTGGTGTTTGCTCACATCCAGATGCAGATAGGGGCTGTCAGCAGGAAGAGAAGCAGAAATAGGAATGGGACAGGAAAGGGGGTACTCTCTATTTTAAAGGATGTATTTCAGATTGCTCTATCTCTGCTACACACAAGTGCGCAGGCGTGCACACACACACACACACACACACACACACACACACACACACACACACACACACACACACACACACACACACACACACACACACACACCTCTTCCTCACTATGTTTTTGCATAGGGAGACTTTAACACCAACCATCTCGTACTATTCTCTCAAAGGCTCCACTAAAATATCAGTTTGCATGGCTTAGTCCTTGGTAGAGAACACTGGTCTCCCTCATCATCCACAAACTAGTCCTGTCAGAAATGCCTTGGCAGTGAGCTGGATTTTATCACAGCAAACGCATAATCCCAAACTCATATTTCTCAGGATAACCGGATTAGAAGCATAGAAGAGAAGGATGGTAGGAAAGAAGGCAGGGATACTTTTCCTCCCTCAGGGCTTTCTGGTTCTCTTCTGCATATGTTCCCACTTGGGAGATGGGAGAGATTCATTTCTGTTCATTACTGATAATAATTTGCCACTATTCCTTCTTATTGGGGAACAAAACGGATTGTGAAATGTTTAAAAAAATAAATTTTAGAGGATCCAAAATTGGCCAATATGAGGGATTTTGAACCTTTGGATTGGAACCATGTTTTGTACCACCAAATTAGGACTGTCTCCTGCTTCTTTTTGATGAGTTCTTTTACCATAGCTCATGAGAGAACATCCATCACAGCATAGCTCTCCAGGTGCTGCGAACAGTTATAGCTTCTGATTTTGGCTGCTGGCATGGGGGTGTACCTTTCTTTTTAGTTTGGTTTAGAAGTGAATTTATCACCTTTTGCATATTTCTTCATACTGAGAACTTTTTTTAAAAAGCAAATATGAGAGAAAGCAAAAATGGTAAGTTATCTATCTGTGCCTCTCTGTCTTGCCATTTATTTATTTTTTGCTTCTGATTTTAAAGGATAACAAGTGAAACTCTAGTAGAGGAGGCCTGTGCAGAGAGACTCACAAAGGGGAGATGTTGAAGGATACACATGCAACACCACTGAAGTAAGGTTAACTCATGGGTTAAGAAGAGAATAAGAAAGCATGGGTTCATTAGAAAATGTACCCTTGAGATATGACAGCGGTCTTAACACTAAGTTAAACCAGGAGATATCAGGAGCCATGGCGAGTCCTTTCATCTCTAGAGAACAAAGGGAAGATGTATCCCCCTTGGCGGGCCAAGATAAAGGTGTGAGAAGGAAGGAAGCAATTCCAGTAATCCCAAGAATAGCAGGTTGAAGGAAGGTCAGGTCAGAACAGGTGAAGGACGGCCTAGCAATCCTGAGGTCTTCTTTCTCTGTTCTACCCAGTGCAAAGGCATGTGTCTTCTTGAGCACACACCTAGCACCCTCGGCAACTCCTGAGTCTCCCTTCCATCCTCCAATGGCATCCTGTGGGAAACCCAAGTCTGACAGCTCCCCACTCCATCGCAACCGGTCATCTAGTTCCATCTATGGGGTCCTCTCCCTCACCCCTTCGAGACACCATCCTTTGGGGGCCATGCAGTAATGTCAATGCATGGTCGAGCCCACTCAACAGCCTCACAGGACTGTTGCCAGTCAGAGCCAATGGTTTGAGGCCCAGTGTGGGAACAGCTTGGCTCGGCATGAAGCAAGTCTTCCTGTGCTCGTGATGTGCTTTCCACAGTAGCCCTTGTTCCCGAACTGGCTCTCCACCTTGACCTAGAAGGAGGAGGAGGAGGAGGAGGAGGAGGAGGAGGAGGAGGAGGAGGAGGAAGAAGAAGAAGAAGAAGAAGAAGAAGAAGAAGAAGAAGAAGAAGAAGAAGAAGAAGAAGAAGAAGAAGAAGAAGAAGAAGAAGAAGAAGAAGAAGAAGAAAGTGATGACCAGCCTCTAAAGATAGTCAGATAACTGGGGCCAAAGCACCTGCCATGGGGAAAGTCTGGTTTCCCCTAAGAAGCTTCCCAAACTGTAGAGGCATTTAGTGGCTGCTCTTTTATCAGCGCAGCTGCAAGTGACAATTCTGCCTTCTGACTGGCCTGAGCCTTTGTTGTTGCAGAGCCGAAAATGCCCTCCAAATCCTTTCTTTGTGCTGGGATTATATGCTTGAAAAGAACTGAACAAATTGCATTTAGAGTGATCCAAATGGTCCATTTCCCTTATTGTGCTATCTTAAAAGCAGGGCTGCGGTGGTGGGGGGGGGGGGACAGTACTTAGGAATCAGAGCATAGTTGGCAAGTTTGGCAACAGACAGCATTAATGCACGATAGAAAGACTGAATCAGCTTTAATTATCACATGCAATTACTGGAGCAGATTTCTGAAGAAGGCAAGAGCTGGTTTCCCACCACCACCACCACCACCCTTCCCTCCAGAATCCTCTCCCTTCCCTTGCACTGCCACCTTCACCTACAGCAACAGCTTCTTCAGGGTAGCTTCCCTCCTTTAGCATTTCCTGATACCATCTATCTGACAGATTTGAGCCGTAGTGCTCAAGCCCATTTGCGTTCAATCACTGTCACTTTCAGCCTCTTACAGACCTTTGAACGATTCTCTCTATGACCAAGTGAACAATAGAATGAAATTTTAGAATCTTTTGAGTGCCACTTTGTGAACAGGGCAGCTATTCTGAGACTCGCTCAGCATTGCAGTAGAGATTGGGCCAGGGGACCATGCTGGCTGGAGGGTTCAAGTCGCCACCAAACACTGGGCAAACTATGGTGGACAAATCAGAGCAGAGGGGGGTGGGCTTCCATAAGAAAATCTATGCACTTCTCTTCCTATCTGGGGGTCTGTCGGATGTGCAACTTCTCAGGCCGGTGAGGCCTTTTCTAAAGCTCATTCTGGCCTCCCTCAGTTTTTGATGCTCAGGCTTTGAACGCTAGCACTTGAGAGGCTGAACTGCACCACCTAGGCATGAGGGAGATATATTGGCAGTGCTGAGGAGAACCAAGGAATACAAACATCAGGAGAGAGGAATTTGGGGGTACTATAAGGAAGGGTCAGGGTTAAAAGTAGCCCAGTAGGGGTGAGTGTATTCTATGGGCAAAGAATTTTGATGGGGAGTTGAAGGAGGAGGGGAAACCAAGCATGCTGGGTGGTGGAAGTAGACCTTGGAAGAGAGAAGACAGAAATCTGACTGGGAGTCCTCTAAACTGCAACATTTTGGATTAGATTTCTGGCTTCTCTCAGCTGATACTGAATGAGACAACTCTCTCTCTCTCTCTCTCTCTCTCTCTCTCTCTCTCTCTCTCTCTCTCTCTCTCTCTCTCTCTCTCTCTCTCTCTCTCACACACACACACACACACACACACACACACACACACACACACACACACACACACTTCTCCCCACACATGGAAGAACTCCTGTAAAAAACAGGTGGAAGAGCTTGGCTACTTGAGCCTGTTTTAGATGGGACCCCGTGGCATAAAGTGTGCTTCCTGTTGACATTCAACCCACAGAGAACTGTGAGTGGAAAACATAAGAACATAAGAAGAGCCATGCTGGATCAGGCCAAAGGCCCATCTAGTCCAGCTTCCTGTATCTGACAGTGGCCCCACCAAATGCATCTGGGAGTGCACGAAACTACATATCTGTCACTTCATACCACTCCCCTGCATCTGGTCCTTGAAGTACCCCAGTTTTAAGCCTGGAGATTACACATTTCCATCATGGTTGGTAACCTGTGATGGACATCTCCAGGAATCTGTCCAATCCCCTTTTGAAGGCATCCAGGTCAGATGCCATCACCACTGAGACCAAATGCTGCTTTCACTGAGCCAAGAGGCCACTACCATACTTCCTTGAGCAGCCACTTTTTATTTTGCATCACCTTATCTCCTCCCACGGTCAAGTGGTCACTACCGCAGTTCGGCAGTCTGCACTTCAGCGGTTGCTTATCAATCAGCTTCCCCATTCGCACTTGGCTGAACCACTTTAAACTACAACAGGGAAACGGCAGAAACGGGGGGGGGGGGGGCTGTTGCATCAAAAGCTATAGCTGAGTTGGCCTTTCTCTCTGTTTTTTTAAGTAATAGTCTTTTCATTTTTCTGCATTCTTGTTGTTTTGTTTTATGTGCTGGACTCATGAGAAATTGACATAACCTTTTTGTTTCTGCCACAAATGCTCAGGTTATTATTTTTATGTGAACAATTAGAGACTCAAAATTCCTGGCTTTTAGGGAACACTCAAATAATGTGCCACACACACAGGCTGAAACCCAGCAGTTGGGTTGTGGACTCACATAGGCCCACTGAATAAGCGGAATTTACAAAAAAGTTGACTCACAAAATTCCCACTAATTCAATGGGCTCACTCTTGATGGGGCTTACTCCTGGATTTCTGCCATAGAGTTCACAGACTGAGCAACTTTGCCTTCAACTGTGTGAAGCGATTTCTAATATATGGTTAAGCAGGGTCTGACAAGCTTTTCTGTCTTAATAATACACTCCATTATGAATCATAAGCCATCAAAATCTTGATTCCAACTCAGCCCTTTTTGTATATTTAGCTCTGTGGGCTAATAAGGAAATCAATGTTCAAAACGTTGGCCCTTGGAGGGGATACCATTATTTGATTTTACTATTATCCAGAAAGAAGCTACTGTAAATCTGTGGAAAGGAAAATATCATCTAAGGTTGATGGCACATGATGATAATGACAAGGGTGGCAAGGGGTTCTTCTTTTTTAAAAGACAGACCTCTATTTCAAGGGCTGTCTGTTTGAAATCTTATGTTTGGAGGCTTTCCAGTCTAAGCCTGGTTTGAAAATAAAGAGCCACTAAGACGGTTACTTCATGTCCACCTGGGATTCTGCAGGCCTAGCCTTTTCTGCTTGCTTGGGATGTCAAGAAGGACAATTTGCCAATCCATATCTACATCACACTAGCCAGCCCATGAGCTAAATTCAGGTTGTCTGATCACAAAGCTGTGTTGAGATGAGACACAGTGATAGACTGAGAACTCAAAACAAGAGGTATGCACTCTCATTCACCCATGATCTGATTCAGTATCTATGGGAGAGACTGTAAGCTAAAAAAGGGGGAGAAACTATGGTCTGCCAGATGTTCTTTGACTGCAAATCCCAGAAATCCTAGCCAGCACGTCTAGTGATGAAGGCTCCTGGGTGTTTTAGTCCAAGAAAATCTGAAGACCCAAGGTTGGGAACAATGGCGTAGATCAGTGACGGTGAACCTTTTAGAGACTGAGTGCCCAAACTGTGATTCAAAACCCACTAATTTTTCGCAAAGTGTAAATACAGACATTTAACCTGAATACAGGTGGCTGTGAAGGGGCAATCTCGGGTGCCCACAGAAAGGGCTCCGAATGCCACCTGTGGCACCTGTGCCATAGGTTCGCCAACACTGGCATAGATAGTAGGCGAGTGTATTTCACCCCAAGCCACTGGCTTATAGCATTCCCATTTTCTTTTAAAGTACTGAAAGAAACAGTCTTAGTTCCTTCCAAACAATGAGAAAGAAGAGCTCATAAGCTGCCTACAACATATTGGCCTCTTGGTTAGTGTAGAAAATCACACTACAAAGGGCCCATTGAATTAATTAGTCAATCAACTATCCTATGAGTCCCATTGGTTCAAATTGGCTCGTCTAAGTGTGACTTCCTCTGGTAAAGTAAGTCACAACTAGAGTAGACCCATTTGAATCAGCGGAACGTATAAAGGGGATACCTCACCAAATGTTCATTGATTCCTTGGATCTTATTTAGTGTGATAATTTTCCATTAGTTCTTCATTTTTTTCCATCTGTTCTTATTTTGAATTGTTAAATCATTTTGATTTATTGTATTTGTGCTCATTTGCTTATTTGTTCTTTTTATTATGATGATTTGATTATTTGGGTTGATTGATTACTTTTTATTTACTATTTTAAGTTGCTTGAAATGTTTTTGTATTTTGTATATGTTTGCAAACTGCCCAGAGTAGCTTTTTTGCTAGATGGTTGCAGTATATAAATGAAATTAATAAATGAAATAAATAAATAAATAAATAATTTACTACACTCAGCAACAGGATTTTATTTATTTATTTATTTATTTATTTATTTATTTATTTACCCTGCCTTTAAGGACCCAAGGCACCTTACAGTAATGATAAATAGAGATGGGCACGAATCAAAAAAATGGTGTTTTGGTTTTTCGTTTGTCGTTGAGAGGTCCATTTCATTTCATTTCCATTTTTCGTGAATTTTTTGAAAAAGTTTGTTTTTGTTTTTGTTTTTTCATTTTTCATTTCTACCCGCTTTTTGCGTGATTTTTAAAGCATTTCCGTGCGGGGGTGTCCCCAAACGCCCCAGACCAGAGGGAAAACACTAAAAAAATGGATGCTGGCAGAGACACAGTATAGACTAGGTATGTAGGGAGGCTGCAAAGGCAGCGGCGGGCGTTGCCCAGGGTGCAAGGCAGCCGCAGAGTGACTGCACTGTGGGGCAGGGGAGGGTACTCATCGAGAGGTATGCACACACGCACACAGGGAGGCTGCAGGACTGAAGCTAGAGTCGCAGAGACAGCACCGTAACTCCCACCGCAGACTGCAAAGAGGACGGGGGCTGCCAGAGCTTTTTATGCCCTCTGTGGCTGCCAGACCTGCCCAGTCTGCAACCTGGGCAAGCTATTGGTTGAAGTTGTCCAAGAATTTACATGATCCCATCACATGGCTTGCCTCCATGTTGTGGCTAGAGTGGTGACATCCATTTTGTCATCCTTAAAGGGAAAAGAAAAATACATCGCGATGGGAGAAGACAAAAACAAACATTTTAAGGACCCCAACACCCTGGTAGGTAATAATGTCAAATAATTATCGCATTATTGTTGCATTTTTATGGATGTCCAGGGCGTTTTAATACCCAATAAATCAATATTAGGCATCTGGGAGCCATTTTGGGCCGATGTCCCCTAATTCCCTTTAAATGAAAAAAATACAGTGATCTGAGAAAAGACATAAATGCACATTTTAAGGACCCCAAACCCTCCCTCCCGGTAGGTATTATCAGACGGTAAATAATTATTGCTGCGTTTTTATGGATGTCCAGGGCGTTTTTTAACATTTAAAACAGCTCATTTCATTGCACATCACCATTAATGAAAACGAAATGTAACGAACACAATTTTCGTGGTTCTGTTCGTTTCGTTCCATTTTCATCACAATTTTCATTTGTCATTTCGTAACGTAACAAAACGAATAACAAATAACAGAAACGAAAAAATGTTCATTTTGTGCTCATCTCTAATAGATAATATACAGTCCAGTACAGTTAAGACATGTTCAGATATTGAGAACAGGGAATTGAGGGACATCTTACATCATTAATAGACAACATTCCATTAAAGCTACAAGAAAACATGCACAGTTAAAAAGAGATTAAAATTCCATGTAAAAGTTATGAGTGACTGAAACTAACATCGAAAACATAGTGTAAACACATAAGTTTATATGACTAAATGCCACAGAAAGGTAGAGTAAGTGAAATAAACAATAATCCTCTTGGCTGCCAAAGGAAGACAGTTTTAAATGTTTTTTACCTTTTTGCCAAGCAATTTGCAGAAAGTGTTCATATCTACCGTTCCCATAAAAATCATGGGAAATGGAATCCATACCAAACCAGCTAGAGCCAATTCTTTTTCCTGACCACCCCTAAAATTGTTCATTACAAATCTTCATTCATATGGAGAGTCTTTTGTACTAACTAGTGAACTGTTCTTTACATATTCCCACAGCTGAGAACTGAAGTTGTAATCAGCTTTCCAGCTGTGTGTCGATCTTTTAAGGACACAGTGGCAGAGTATGATGTGTATATTCTTTTCATGATCAGGAAATCCCAGATAATTGCATAGGCCCCTATTTGTCTCTGTTCACTAGCATACTAACCATAGAGTTAATCCAGCCTCAGCTCCAAACAGCTGACTTGAGGAATAAATTAGATCAAGCTGAGAAGCGTAGGTGAAGAAAACTGATCAAGAAGTATGAAACATAACAAGCTCCCGGCGGGTAAAACGATCCTTCCTTTAACCACCACTGACTGACTTCAGTTCCTTACCTCCCTTTGTAACCATAAATACTTTCTGCTTAAAAATAATATTCTATCTTATCCAGCAGTCTGTCTGAAAAGGGTATCATTTTCCTCTTTCACCTATAGTTTGTCAGTTTGAATTATAACTGAGCACTTGGCAGCGAATGCTGGGCTTTTGTGATGTCATGGGATCCAGAAGTCACCTGGCAACCAGTGGTCTCTCTTTCTGACCCTTGTAGATGGTTGGGATTCTCTGCTGTGCTGGGGACACAGAACATGGATGTCCAGAGCTCACCGCGTGAAGGAATGGCAGCCTCTCAAAAGCTCAGGTGCACACGTTATGTTCCAGGAGCAGCTGGGAATCAATACAAGCTGACTCTTGTCTGTGGCATTCATGGGCCAAAGGCAGCAGGGGAACAGGCCCTCCATGACAACATCACCACTTGGTTGTAGGGCCATGATAGAATTCAAATTATAACAACTTCTAGTTATAAGTTTGGGTGCAAGAAAGGTATTTCCGGAAGTTGCCGACTTACCTTTGAAAACATGTTGAGGTCTGTGAATGGATTTTCTTAGTGCTCTCTCTCTCTCTCTCTCTCTCTCTCTCTCTCTCTCTCTCTCTCTCTCTCTCTCTGCATGTGGGTCCCATTTTGTTTGGAAAGAAGGCCCTGTAGGTTATTGTCACTTTTAGACTACAGTGTAACTATAGCTGTCTCCACAAGTCCTGAATCTTCTTCAAAAATGTCTTAGTAGAAAACTAGATTCTTATAATGTTATCATGTTGGAATGTGCAACCAGTTGTGTAATTGGTTGTGCACCATCTTAGAGGAGCTTACATTATTTCTGCTACGGTTTGATTCTAACCATTGAGTTCCGATCACATTCACTATGTAATGATGCAAAACTCTGTTTTATTGAGAAAACAAATAAATTGCAAACAAATTAATTTGTAACCAATCTCCGTAAACAACATCAACTTCCCACGTGCTCAGACATTTTGGTATCTCGCTCAACTATCGCAGCTGATGACAGTCTGAGACATGAGACCACTGCACAAATAAACACAGCCTGGAAAAATGGTGCAGATGACCGGTGTTCTTTGTGACAAGAAGATTAGCTACCAACTCAAATCGAAAATATAGAACAGTTATTTGATCAGTTGTACTCTATGGTACTGAATGCAGGTTATATTTGTAGACATACAGCCTAGGCCAGTGTTGGCAAATCTATGGCCCGGGGGCCAAAGGTGGCACACGGAGCCCTTTCTGTGGGCACGTGACATTGCCCCCTCACAGCCACAGCACCTTGGTATCATGGAAAGATGCTACCCTGGATCAGTGGTAACACTTGCTTTGACCACACCCACAATTATGACATAAGGTAGGGGTACCGCATTGTCCAATTGCCAGCAAGATGAAAGAAGCCCGGCTACAATGGTATGGCCACATCTTGCCCAACCAAAGGGCTGGCCAAAGCAACAATGACTTGGTACAATACACAATAACATGAGGGCTACTCACCTACACCCGGACCAAGCCAGAGACCAAGAGAAATGGCACCTCTGATCCAGAACAGTGAACCACGCCACCACATGGGGCAAACACTAAAGAAGAAGAAGGAAAATTAATGTGCAACCTCTTACTCCAAAGTCTAGATGAAACAGAGGTCCAGTGGCACTTTTTTGTGCCATCAAGTTGTATCCAGCCTGGTATGTGAGATATGTAAAGACATATGTAACCATGGGTGCCACCCCTTCAAGTGATTTCTCCATGGCCAAGTGGGATCTGAACTCAGGTCTCCTTAGTCTTAGTCTGACATTTATCCATTACAGCAACATGCCTTACCAATATATACCATTAAATAAATTAAGTCACCTTAATTTACAACCCACCTAAATAGAGAGTGTGGAATCAGAAATTTTAAAAGGAGCTTCCTCCATTAGTCATTGTTGTTGTTTTTGACACATAGATTGGTGTTATCATTGCTGTTGCTCCATCTGAAAAACAATAACACCTTGCAGTGACCTTGGCAGTGCACACACAAACACAGACACAGACACAGACAGAAACACAGACACAGACACACACACACACACACACACACACACACACACACACACACACACACACACACACACACACACACAACGCACAAGAATTCAAAATAAAACCCACAGAGAAATGTTCTCTGGTTCTCTCTAGTGGCCAATCCTGATATTGCACTTTGAAAGTAAAGAAGCAAAATAATACCGGTACTTCCATTGCCATTTAGTATTGTTGATCAATAGCGTAAAACGGTACACTGTAAATCTATGTCAAAATCCCTGTAACATGCATCACACTCGCCTCTCAAAGGTAACTTTCAAAACTGAACAGAAAAAGTTTCTTGGTACAGCATAAAACTAACTTATTCACAATCTCACCAGAAAACTAACTAGTCACAGTGAACTGTAACTGGTTGTTTCCAGGCTCTGCTGGCCATTATAGGACTAGAGACCTTTGGGTTAGTGGGTGGCCTATAAGTTTTAAAAATAAAAATAAAATAAATAATACAATAAATAGATGCCCATTTGCTCCTTTCCTATTGGAGTAAGCTGTTAAAATGGAATTAAACCTAGAGCACAGTGGACTGGATGTATTCAGCCTGCCAACAAGAGGATGGCACTGCTTTCTCAACTTGTTCCTTTCTTCAACCTTCTTCTCACCTTGCGTCCTGCCACCTCCACTGCCAGTGCCACACTCACTGATGCTGCAGCTGCACACAAACACATATGGGGAAGGGAGGGAAAGGCAAAAGAGGGGGTGGCAACAATGATGCCAGATTGTTTCAGATCCCCACTGGCTGCCCAGCCAGCTCCAGAGCACGGGCAGCTGTTTTGTCTATGATCTCGGTCTGTCTGTGGGGGGAAAGTACAGTGAGAATAGTCCTAGAATAGTGGTGTCCAAACTTTGGCCCTCCAGATGTTTTGGGCCACAACGCCTACAGCCCTTTGTCATTGGCAATACAGGCTTGGAATTCTGGAAGTTGTGATCCAAAATATTTGGAAGTCCGAAGTTTGGACACTCCTGTAGAACATCCTGACCACAGACAAACAGCTGGCTACACACTGAAGGTGGGCAGGCAGCCCACACCGATTCAAAACAACTGCACAGCCACTGCCATCGTTGTCCTCTTTGGGCCTTTATACACGACCCCTAAACTCCGCAGCAAATGGCTGCAAGCTCCGCAGCTTAAAAATGTTACAAGTGTTTTCCCACCAGCTCCGGAGTTTGCAGGAAATTAAGTGTGACCCCGCCCACCTAAGCGCGACCCAGCTGCACTTTCTTGTACCTGCTTGAGGTGGGTGAAAATCCCCAGGTCCGGATTTAATCTGGTCAGTGCGAGGCTCTCCTGGCTTCTGTTTGTGTTTTTTTTTTGCCTCCCGCCCCTTTAAGAGAAGAGGTGGGAGGAAAAAAAGCAAGCAGAAGAGAAACGGAAGAGAAATGGAGCTCCGGGAAGCTCCTCCAGGTGAGCTGCATTTTTTCCTCTCTTTCTCTGGTGGGGAGGAAGGAAGAGCAACGAACCCCTAAGATCTTTGGTCCGATTTTAAGGGGCCAGCGGATCTTAGGGGTCGTGTGAAAAGGCCCTTTGACTCTGTCGTCCCTCTCCTGCTCTTGCTATTGCTTAACACAGGACCAGGCTGTGGTGAGTGGTTGGGTTCTGCTACTGCCCCAAAGCACCAGGCAACTGTCTCACTTCCCCCTAACAGCTGGGTAGACCCTGATGAAGTTTGTGGATTCAAGACATTCTCTACGCCATTGGAAAACAATATATGGATAGCTTTTAGGGTTGCCCCTTCAGCTGCACTGCAGCAGACCCTATACGTCCTCCTTGCATCTTCCAAGACATCACCAATGGCGGTTCAAGGATGCCTTCGGCAATTGCAAGGGTTCCCTGTGTTGTTGTTTTTGTTGTCTTTTTATTAGTAGTATTATTTTTATTATTACTATTCCCTCTTGCCAGGTACTTGTTGTCTTGCAGTTATTTCATTGTGGTTTTTGTATTATTGGTTTTCTTTTCTTTTTTTCCTCTTTTCTTTCTCTAGATTATTAACATTATTATTATGTTTTGGGTGGTTTGATAAATCAATGTTGTTAACCGCCCAAAGTTCCCATTTGAGGAAAATCGGATTGCGGTATACAAATATAAAAATAAATATAAATAAATAAACAACTCATCTCATAGGGTCCTGTGAGGTGGCACCCCTTCTTCGGCATACTTCACCAAGAGAACCCTGATTGTTTATCTACCTTCCTATCTTTAGGAGCACATCAGAAACGGTTTTATACCTTAGCTCCTGCACAAAAGCTTGCTATTTTATCATTTGCACCATTGTATCCTCTTATTAGTTCCTCATTTTATTTTTCTGATTTATCATTTCATATGCATTTTATCCTGTTTCATTTTAAACTACTTTAAAGCATTTTTCCTTGTTGTTGCACAGAAAGCAGGGAATAATCTTTATGCCACTTAATCAACCCGCTTCTCTATAACCTAGTACAAATGGGGAAATAAGCATCGGTCTTCATGCATCTAGTTCCAAATGGCAGTGGCCAAAACAAATTTCCCTATGTTTCTGGAACTACTGGAAATAAACTTCTGGGCCTTGTTGGTTTTGGGGATTAACAGGTGCTTGTTTAGTTGCCAAAGTACATGGATTCCGAGTTGGAGTAGTTCTGCAAATGTAAATCTGGAGCGCCACCTGCTGCTTAAGTGGAGATTGTCATTTGCAGGCACTATGATCCTACTTGTAATTTGCTTGGAAGCTGAAGTAATATAATAATAATAATAATAATAATAATAATAATAATAATAATAATAATAATAATAATAATAATAATAATAATAATAATAATAATAATAATAATACCCAGTACAGGTAATGCAAAATCCAGTGTAGTTATCTTGTCTGCTGTGTGATAATTTAATTATAATTAATGAGTCAATATTAATGAGTGATTAACAACTGGCAAAACCTATTTGATTCAGAAGGATCCAACAAAAGAAGCAAAACCTGAAAGTTACAGCCCAATAACATGTTTACCAACTATCTGCTCACATAATTTGCTGATACATCATATAGTCCTAAACGCTTGGGAAGTGTTCGACTAGTGTTTTGTAATACAAAATCCAGCATAATTATTTTGTCTGCTGTATGGTGTTGGTGTTGGTGGTGTGGTGTCAAGTTATTTTTGACTCACAGTGACCCTTTTCAGAGTTCTCCAGGTCGGGAATCCTCAGAAGTGGTGGAGTGATTCACCATTCGCTTCTTCTAAGGACACCCCAGGACTGTGCAGCTTGCCCAAGGCTGGCTGTACTCAAAGGAGCCACAATAGGGAATTGAACTCCCAAACTCTGACTCTGCAGCCAGATACCTAAACCACTACACTGTGTATGTGCTTCAAGAGCTAGCACACCCTCAGCATGCCCTCTTCAAAGGCACTTGAATCTGTGAGCTCCCCATCTAAACTGGCCTGCCTGTCATGCGCTGCAGCCTGCCAAGGGTTTGGCAGTATTGCTGGTTAGGAGTCCACAACAGAGACTTAAATCTAGAGGAGATCCTTGAATCCAGCATTGAATCTCCCTTCAACAAACAGGCATTTGAGGTGACCGCCAGCTTTGCCTCTGCTCCCCTGAAACTCCCATCTTGTTGCTATGTGCTGCTAAGCCCCTCTCTACCTAATGGCTGCACTATGGACTAGCCACTTCCAAAACCCTCATCTTCCATAAACCAAAAACAAAACAAAACAAGACCTTGCCGGAGATGCTGGCATGTCACAAAGCACTAACTGCAGACTTGACCGCCTTGCTCAAAAGACCTGAGGGACGTCAGCTGCCTACAGGGACAGTGAAAACCATATAGTAAGTGACATGTTTGCCACTGGAAATAAGGGAATGTATATGCAGTATAAGCTTAAGCAAAAGCACTATACAAAACAGAAGTCAAGTGTCTATATGATAGTTTGGGAAGAACAGTCTGCTGAAAGCAGGCTTCCTCATTTCCAGCCACTTAACCCAGAGATGGCTCCCTTACCCTCAGGCATCCATGGGCAGCAAGTCTAATTTCTTTCCACAGAACCATCTCCAGCTTGTGGAACACAGTAGCTGTGGAGTCATCATCTTCCATGCTTGCAAACAGGATTCCCCTCACTCCCGGATCATTTTTATCTGGCATAAGCTTCTATGGAGCGCTGCACCCAGGGCCGGCGCGTCCATTAAGGTGAACTAGGCAGTTGCCTAGGGCGCCAAAATGGACAGGGGGTGCCAAAATGGACAGGAGGCATTGCAACCCACCGCCCCACCGCCACCCGACCCCCCCTGCTGCCACCGCCTGACCCCCCTGCTGCCACCGCCTGACCCCCTCCGCCGCCACCTGACCCCCCTGCCGCCACTGCCGCCACCGCCCGACCCCCCGCCACCACCCGCCCGCCGCCACCCACCGCCCCCTGCCACCGCCGCCACTGCCCGACCCCCTGCTGCCGCCGCCTGACCCCCTGTCACCACCGCCGCCCCCCTGCCACCGCCGCCTGCCCCCACCCGCCACCGCCGCCCCACCCCCTGCTGCCACCACTGCCCGACCCCCTGCTGCCACCGCCAACCCCCCGCCCCCGCCGCCCCGCCGCCCCGCCCCTCACCTAGGGCGCGAAAAACCCTAGCGCCGGCCCTGGCTGCACCCAGAGCTCCCACTACCTACAGGGGGAAGTAACTCTCCCCAGCATCACCCCTCAATATTTGGCCGCAAAGTCTGGTCCATCAGCCTTCTCCTCCTCCTCCTCCTCCTCCTTCTCTCTCTCTCTCTCTTGCTAGGAAGCATGTCGTGATTTCACTCTTCACGTCCATCTCATCACTGTTCGCAGTCCCGCTGGGGACCCGTACGAAGAAATCTAACCACACGTCCATTGCAGGAGGAAGGGAGTTCATCCCGACCATGCCCCCTGAACTGCGATTTAAGCAGGATGAGAGATCCCCTCCCTGGCCTCAGGAATCTCCTCATCTCGCTTCTCATTCCAATATGAGAACCCGTGAGGTCAGTCTCCCCCCGCAATGTGCCATTCTCCATCTAGTGGCAAGAGTGCGAACTGCCATTCATCAGTACATTCCCTATGGAGTCAGGAACGCAGTGCAGAGAGATTAAAAGACAAATGCCTCAAACTCAGCTCCGTAACGAATTGAAGGCAAGGCTCCACCCTTTTTATATCATACCATTCCCTGCCCTCCTGCTGGGATTGGCTGATGATTTGTATATTCATTACTCCTGTTTCCAGGGTGTTGTCACAAGAACAAAGGCATGGAATTTCACCTCTCATTACGGAATGAGGACATGCAGTAACAGTCATGCTGGTATCATCCCTCATGCCCGTGAGTACACGGGAACAGGGACAGAACCGCAAGAAGACCACGTGACTGCAACCAACATCAACATGCAACGAAATTCCTCCCAGGACGAGAGTGGACATGAAGTAACCGTCATAGAGATCAGTTTGGATTTTCTGGGATTTCCTCATCTTGGGTGAGGAGGAAGACTACAGAGAAGAAAGCCACTCAGAAACAATTTACAATCTGAATAACTTGTCATGATTTGCATTCCCTTCCCTGCCACAATGAACCACCTAGCAGAGGTCTGATTTCTCTCTAACGGCTGGAAGGCAATGAGACTTCTTTGAGTCTCTCAGTCCTTTTCCATATTCTGCATTTTATAGCCAAGCCAACCAAACACTTAATGTCTTCAGTTTAGAAACCTTTGCCTAGGGGGATGTATAGGGGCAGGATGGAGGATGCCTCTCCTCTTGCTGCCAATCTAAAATGAAATGTTTGCCTGAAATTTTAAAGAAAAGAAACATTTCCCCTTTGCTGCTCCCATCACATGTCAGTCCACTTGGCTGCCTCATGCCCTGGAAGTGCAAACTTGGAACAAGATGAAACTCACCTCAGAGGGAGGCCAGTCTTTGGATTAGCCGGTGAGATGCCAGAGTGGCAAAGCCACCACCTGAAGGTAGCCCAACGGTCAGCTGAGTTACATGGAAACAGCAGCACCAGCAGCATTGATGACTCATGCCAAAGATAAAACGCACTCACCGCTGGCACATTACAATTCAAAAGAGAAGCAGCCATTGTCAATAAGGCTGATACTTCATGTCCATCTCATCGCTGTTCGTGGTCCCTCTGGGGACCGGTACTAAGAAATCTAACTGCACATCCATTGTGGGACGAAGGGAGTTCGTCCTGACCACACACCCTGAACTGCGATTAAAGCGGGATGAGAGATTCCCTTCCCTGGCCTCGGGAATCTCCTCATCTCGCTTCTCGTTCCGATACGAGAGCCCATGAGGTCAGTCTCTTCCCGCAACGTGCCATTCTCCATCTAGTGGCAGGAGTGCAAACTGCCATTCGTCAGTACATTCCCTATGGAGTCAGCAACGCAGTGCAGCGAGATTAAAAGACAAATGCCTCAAACTCAGCTCCATAACACATTGAAGGCGAGGCTTCGGAGAATTAAAACATCGAAAAACGAAAGGCAGGGCTGAAAAAAAAAACGAGAACAAAGGCATGGAATTTCACATCTCATCACGGAACGAGGATGTGCAGTAAAAGTCATGCCGGTATCAACTCTCATGCCTGTGAGTACATGGGAACGGGGACAGAATCGCAAGAAGACCACATGACTGCAACCGACATCGACACATAACAAACTTCCTCCCAGGACGAGAGTGGACGTGAAGTAACCATCTAAGTGAGTGGAGGAAGAGCTGAGGCTCCTTGGGGTCATTGCCTGACTTTTTGCAACCTGGCCGCTTCCGTGAGTCATTGCAGTAACGCTTGGCTCCAAAGACCTCCCAATGAAGTTCAAGTCAGAGTGGGAGAACCGGCAAAAAACAAAAACAAATCCCCATCCACCTGTACAACCACTCAGTTCTCCTGCATGGCCTTAGCTGGAAGGATTTTGTTGTTACCTGCTGTCAAGTCACCTCTGAAGTAATGGTGACCCTAAGAATCAATGGCCACCCAAATGTTCCTGCTCATCTCCTGCGAATTCAAGGTCATGGCCTCCTTTAGGGAATGACTCCATCTCATAGAGTTAGTCTTTTCCCACTGCCGTCAACTTTTCCTGGCAACGTTTCCAGGGAGTCTAATCTTCCCATGGTGTGCCCAAAGTACAACCACCTCTGGTCTGTAGTGTTTGCTTCTAGAAACCTGTGGTGTAGGTATAGAGGGGCAAGAGGGGCAGCGCCCCCCCCCCACAGTAATCCGGGACATCAAATTGATGTTATATGACCACAAGAACCTTACCATGGGAAGAAACCAAGCCATGCAGCCTGTTGTTGTTTTTTTTGTTTACAAAAAGACAGCAGTGAACAGGCAAGTGAAAGAAAACAAACTGTGAGTACCTTTGCGAGATTGCTAACAATGGTGGTGAAGACATAACTAGAGTGTTGTGAGTGAGGAAATTTAAAGATCTATAGCTTCTCCTCAGGAGGAATAATTACCCAGGGGTAATTATTATCAGCCAAAAGCCAAAAGTGAAGAAGTCAAGACAAAAAGGAGATGTGAGTTGTGAACATTAACCCCTGGCTTACCAAAACAAATGCAGAAGTTTGCAGACTATTTACACAAGGTTTAAAACAGCTGACCTAAATAAATACTAAGTACTAAATGGAAGAAAGTAAAATTTATTTATTTATTTATTTATTTATTTATTTATTTATTTTCACCATCACTGGCCTAGACTTTTGTGTATGTGGGCCTCCTCTGTATACATATGTGCATACATGCACACTTGGGAGCACCACCTCTTCTTTCCCGTCAGTAGCTGATGTGTCTCCCACAGGAGAAGAAGGGGGAGGGATGGTGGTGAGCCATCCCACCACCCCCTCCCCTGGCAGATTTTTGTGTAGAGCCAAGATTTATGAAATACCTGGCTCTAATAGAAGCGACTTCCTTAAACCAGGCATTTAAGAATGAGAGCAACAGGGGCCTCAGGACAAAAATTAGCAATTTTTTTCAACAGGGGCAAATGCAGCTGAAACATCGAGGGGTGGGTTCCGTGTCACATGCTTCTGAAAGAGTGCCCACCAGAGCCCTCCGTTGTTTCCTTCCCTGTGTCAGAAGTGTACATACTTGCAAGGGAAGTCCCCACCAACTGCAAGGCTGCTTTGCACAGGAGAGATCTGCAGGAAAATAGGGCTAGGGTTAAAATCCTTTCTTGAATATGATGGAGCGGCACGCTATGGATATGGAAGGCAGTTTCTGGTGATCATCATAGATCTCTTCCCTAGCCACAAAAACCAGCAATGCAGCTGCTGCCCACACTGCCATTGTTAGTCTGAGAGCTGATGCCATCCTTGTTCTTCTCTGACTTATCAGCTCTTTGGGAGAAATGGGCCCCTTGCCCTGGCTACTCACACTGGATTGTACAAAGTCATCACTGGAACATGTCTGAGGTTCATTCCTCTCCATCCCACCTGGAATTAGAGGCTTCTCTGCCTCCTCTTTAGCAGAGACACACATGCCTTATGCCTGTTGCTTTTTCATAGCGTATGTGCTGAAGAAGGCCACCGGTTGGCCATTTTGTTTAGAGGCAGTTGTAGGCTGTCTTTTTCCTCTCCTTCTCCCACCCCTCAGTAGAAGCTGCTGCTGTGGTTGCAGGCGGCATTCTGGCAGCCTTTCCAAAGAAACTGCTTCCTGTATCACACCCATGTTTCATATTGCCTGCAAACTCTGATTCTGCATGGAAGACGAGCACTTCTAACAAAAATCACACTCTCACACTTATTAAATCTATCCAACATCTGTCTGATAGACCCCAAATAGGCCTAAACGTAATATAATATTTCCCTGTTGATTTATAACATGTTAATCTATGAATCTACTAATACTAAATTTTATTCTTATCTACCTTAAGTCAACTATATACTATGTAACTATGTAACTGTAAGTGAAGAGTAGAGATGGGCATGAAACGAAAAAAAATTGTTCTGTTATTCGTTTCGTTACGTAACAAAACGAATAACAAAAATTGTGATGAAATTGGAATGAATCGACAGAACCACGAAAATCAGGTTCGTTACGTTTCGTTTTCGTTAATGGTGACACGCAATGAAATGAGCTGTTTTTAAATGTTAAAAAACATCCTGAATATCCGTAAAAACCCAGTGATAATTATTTATTCTGCCTGATAATACCTACCGGGGGGGTTGGAGTCCTTAAAACGTGCATTTATGTCTTTTCTCAGATCGCTGTATTATTTTTCCTTTAAGCAGAGTTAGGGGATATTGACCCAAAATGGCTCCCAGATGCCTAATATTGATTTCTTGGGTATTAAAATGCCCTGGACATCTGTAAAAATGCAGTGATAATTATTTGAAATTATTACCTACCAGGGAGTTGGGGTCCTTAAAACGTTTGTTTTTGTCTTTCTCCCATCGCAATGTATTTTTTCTTTTCCCTTTAAGGATGACACAAAATGGATTCCAGCCACAAGATGGATGCAAGCCATGTGATGGGATCATGTAAATTCTTGGACAATTTCAACCAGTAGCATGCCCAGGTTGCAGACTGGGTAGGTGTGGCAGCCACAGAGGGCATAAAAAGCTTTGGCAGCCCCCGTCCTCCTTGCAGTCTGTGGTGGGAGTTTGGGTGGGATTGGTGTCTCTGCGACTCGTTACTTTAGGCCAGGCAGGCAGGTGTGTGTCTCTGTGTTCCTGCTGGCTGCAGCCTGGCTCTTAGTGGAGAGAAAGAAGAGATTTCTCTTGCAGCCTCCCTGTATGTGTGCGTACCTCTTGGTGAGTACCCTCCCCTGCCCTGCAGTGCAGTCACTCTGCAGCTGCCTTACGCCCTAGGCAATGCCCGCCGCTGTCTTTGCAGTCTCCCTGCATACCTAGTCTATACTGTGTCTCTGCCAGTATCATTTTTTTAGTGTTTTCCCTCTGGTCTGGGACATTGGGGGACGTACGTGCGCAGAAATGCTTTGTCATGCAAAAAGCGGGTAAAAACGAAAAACGAAAAATGAAAAAACGAAACAAATTTTTTCAAAAAATTCATGGAAAACGAAAATGAACTGAAATGGACCCACAATGAAAAATGAAAAACCAAAATGTCATTTTTTCTATTTGTGCCCATCTCTAGTGAAGAGTTCAGAAAAGGACACAGAGAAAATTGCTGCAGTGCAGGCTGACATAGCAAATCCTAACAGTGCATGTTCATGGGCTTTATAAGCAGCTATCCTTTCTAGTCATTGTCTAGAAAAGTCTAGAAATACTGACTTTTAATGAAGTAAAATGCTTTGGGTCCTTTTATGGGAAAGGTGAGGTAAAAATCTATTTTAAATAAATACATTTCTACCTGACTTGGTAGCTCACATTTTGACCACTTGTGGCACAATTCTATGTGAGCAATCCTCCAGTGGCAAGACAACATACAGGAAATTAAAAACAGCCTTTTTTTTTTTTTTTTTTTTTTTTTGGCCCAGTGGCAGGGCTCCTCTTTTTTGGAGTTAGTCTGGAGCAATTCCTGTGTGCATAAAAAGATAATGTTAAGGAAGATCACACCCAGTGGAGCATCTGATTACACCGCTCATATGTTTGTGTGTATTGACTTGGGTAGATTATATAAAAAACCCAAATGCGATTGTGACGGCTTGGTTTGTCTTTGCTGGTACCAAAGCTTCAGGATGTGGTTACCTATATTATTTTTCTTGACAAAATCCAGCTAATTTTACATTTGGTGAGTTCCAATTGATAAACTGCTCATAGAGTCATATCTTTATTCAACCCCCCAATGCTTTTGCAGTGGTCTTAACGTCACACATCCACACAAACGTGTTCCGTGGTGCCCAATCTGTGCTATCCTCTGCCAGAAAGAGCCAACTGGCACCTTCTCCATATCATTCAAGCATGATATGAAGTTTTCTCTTGTTCACCAAGGCCTTTCCAAATATGTTGGCTGGTTTTCATCCATCTCTTACTTGTGTTGTTTATTGCAGTTTCACTAAGGAGTGGATATTTTTTTACACACTCCTAAAATCAGGGTGAGGCAGTATATACATATCATGAATAAAATGATAAATTAAATTCCTTATGAACTGAATCGACAAATAAAAGATGTGTTAATTAAATTAAGATGTATTTTTAATCTATTACCTTTGAACTGCAGAGCTGGAAGAGACTTTATGGATCATTGAATTCAGCCCCTGTCAAGGCGGCTCAGTGGAGAATTGAACACCCAGCCTCTGGACTCTGTACCCAGAGACCTAAGCCGCTGAGCTATCCAGCAGTTATTGATACCTTGGCTAGGATCCAAGGAGCTGTTTGGGGTGCATCCCAGGGTTTCTGCCTGCCCAGCGGGACATTTTGTCTTCAGACCCTCTCACCTCAATTTTTCTCTTCCCGCCATGTCATACCAAGAAAGGCCTTTGAAAGTTCTTGAGTTTCAACCAGTCTTTGCTGTGCACTAGAGAGAAACCACTTCAGGAACCATGCGGCCAGGACCTCTTGGTGGGCATGTTCTCAATTATGGAGTTCTTTGGGCCTCCGCCATTGCCTTCAATGGCTTTCATATGGGACTACCCTGGGTGCAGGATTGCACCCAAACTGATTAAACTTCGGTATGCTTTCAGGCCATCCTTTCTAACTTGGTTAAAACATTGTTCATTCATAAAAACCATATTGGATTTCATTGCCAGTTAAAAAAAAATTCTGCCCATATGGATGTAAATAGAAAACAAGCTAACCTCATTCTGGCATGAATGAAAACACTTTCTAAGTGGTTAGCGTTCCTAAAAGAGAATCTACATGCCATAAACATCACTGTTCCAATGAAATTGCTTGCACATGTCCCCTGTGCAGTTCCTTCCTTCTCTTTTGACCATCTTTCCTGCCAACATGTTACTTAGTAGCTCTCTCGATGCTCTGTCTTTATCTCTGATTTAAATGCATCATGACACATTTTTAAACAATGGCAGGAAACCTCCCTTATTACATTAATTATAAAATAATGCTGGGAAATTACATCCACCTTTTAGCGTTGGCAATCTCCGCTTGACACAAGCAGTCCTTTCTGAGCTGCCCTTTGGTTGATTTCAGCACTTACTGTTTGTAATGGACATAAAAGCAAGAGGTTTACGAAAGCATATATTAGATCATGTTAAAAGAAGTAGCCCAACTCATAAAGACAATCGCTCTGCTGTTATATGCCAAGAGAATTAATAACACACTCTGGGGGATAAGGGGCACAAGGCATTTTGGAAGACAAAAAAAAAATGTGTACCGTGATGCGATTCTTGTACGCCTGTGTTAATTGCTTTGCTTTTACACATCACGGCTGCTTCCAATAGCCCTCTGAATAAGGATATCCCTATAGAGGCATGCATTCACACACCTATGAGTGCAACCATGCAAGCACAGATGTGCATGTATTTTGGTGCAATACGATAATACAGTGGTACCTTGACTTACAAAATTAATCTGTTCTGAATGCATTTTCGGAAGTCAAACATTTCGTAAGCTGAATCGCGGTTTCCCATAGGAATGAAGTGGAAATCAATTAGTCCATTCCAGAGTTTTGAAAAAAAGGCAAAAAGGAACTGATTAATTAGTTTTCAGTGCATTCACATGGGAAGGCTATCCCAACCCCCCTCAATCAACCGGCAGCCCAACAGGCAGCTGATTTTGACAGATCCAACCTGTCAAAATCAGCTGTCTGTCGGGGGCTGCGGAGAGCAGCCTTCATGGGCTGTTGATTGAGGGGGTTTACCCCTAACCCAGCAAACAGGGAAGCTTTTCCCCTCCTTTGCTGGATTGGGGCA
Organism: Phrynocephalus forsythii; assembly: GCA_029282475.1. Classification (NCBI taxonomy): domain Eukaryota; kingdom Metazoa; phylum Chordata; class Lepidosauria; order Squamata; family Agamidae; genus Phrynocephalus; species Phrynocephalus forsythii. The sequence goes on along the minus strand of JAPFRF010000002.1, from coordinate 158,297,199 downwards.
GGAGAAGGAGCAAGAGGGCAATCTCTGCCTCCATTGTCTTGCCCAGTCCTTGTCCTCCTTCTCCTCCTGGCTGCTTCAGTCTCTTTGTGATGCCTGGCACCTGTCAGCAAAGAGATCGAAGCAGCCAGTTGAAGAAGGAGGGGGGGAGGCGATGGAGGCAGAGACTTCCGCTTTACTCCTTCTCCTCCTGGCTGCTTCGATCTCTTTGCTGACAGGAGGGGAAAGGCAGTGGTAGGGTAACCCAAAGAGACTTCTGTTGCGGCGGGCAGCCCCCGCACATGCGCATGCACACACAAATTGCAGAGTCAGGAAGAGGAGGAGGAGAGAATGTGTGTGCAGAGATGTAACATTTCCAGAAATTTTGACACTGGGAGAAAAAAACAGTTTTTTCGGGGGGGAGGGTGTCTGGAATAAATGGAAATTTTCAGAAAAAATGAAAAAAATGCTACATTAGCACTCCCCCCTTTTACAGCATGAAAGTCATTCTGTTACTTTAGGAACATCAAATATGACTATGGACAATTTGATTTGGCATAAAATTATCACAACTGGCATGTTGAAATATAGTGTATCCAAAGAGTTATTACAGAGTTTACTTTTTAAATAATATTTATTTGTAATTGTAAGTAATAAAATAAAAACCACATTCTAATAAAAAGAAATGAAGAGGGGGGAAATGTATAGAAGGGAATGGGACTAAGTTTCAATGAATGGGCATGAAATTTAATTAGAATTATTTTTGTTGCTTTGTATTTTCTTCCAGTGCTTTGAGGCCTAGTAAAGAGGACAGAACAGAACCAAACACACCCACCCACATGCAAAAACAAAAGTGAAACCTTTTTCTTTTCTTGTGACAATAACAGCACCTCCCATGCATCTTGTTCTTGTACTGGAGAGTTTAGTTTGGCTAGGACGAGCTTGTTCTCAGTGCACAGAAATTAGAATAATCTTATACTATGCATATTTTTTAGAAATGATGTGGAAAATATTTGTACACTGTCTTAAAATATTTTATTCATGTTAAAATAAAACATTCAATAATATTTTTTCTTTTTCTTTTTCCAATTTTTCCAATTTTTCAGAAAAACCCCAAAAAGGCTTCAGGAAAAAAAATGGCAAAAAACTGTTTTTTCAAAAAAATGTTTTTTTCCAGGCCTTCACATCTCTCTCTCTCTCTCTCTCTCTCTCTCTCTCTCTCTCTCTCTCTCTCTCTCTCTCTCTCTCCCTCCTCCTCTCGACTCTGCAGGTCTGGCTGTGAAGAGTAGGGACCGCCCACACTCTCCACAGCTGGACCAGTCAAACAGAGCTCTTCAATAAAAAGCTCTGCCCCATGCATGCTGTTACATGAACTGGAGCATCATTTTCCAATGTGAAAGGAAATAATTGGAAACTGATGCCCTGGTTCCAGAAACGCTATGCACAGCGTGCATGGGGCGGGGGTTTGTACTGAAAGGAAATAATTGGAAATGGATTTCCTTTTGTAACTCAAGTTTTTTCAGAAATCCATTCCCAATGATTTCCTTCATAAGTTGAATTTTTCGGAAGTTGAAGTGTTCATAAGTTGAGGTACCACTGTATTGATAATGTGCCATCAAATCAGTTCTGACTTATGGCGACCCTTTTCAGGGTATTCCAGATACAGAATACCATTCCCTTCTTCTGGAGATACTCTGGGATTGTGCTGTGTCCCCAAAGTCACGCAGGCTGGCTCTTTTGGGTTGCCCAATGTGGACCTGAACTCCCAACCTCTGGCTCTGCAGCCAGATTCCTGACCATGGTGTAGAGGAGGCCAGAGAACCAGATGCCCTAAGCACAAAATTCCTAGGAGCATGCAGGCTACCCTGAACAATCCCATAGCCATTCCTCATGCTCTTCTTCTCCCTCCCAGCAGTCCAAGGACCACTTCCACCACCACCACCATGGACCTCAAGCAGCTCCCCAGCCACTCCATGGCATCGCCACAGAGGCTGCTCCCAGAACTAGGGTCTGTGTCACCTGGGGCAAACATGGATTCTGCGCTAGTGACCTCCTGCAGTACTGTTCAACAAAAATAGCAAAAATTATGGATCAGCTCAAACATGCAACCAGGGATGGGCGCAAAACAAAAAACGAAATGCTGTTTCGTCGTGTTGTTAGGTAATGAAATGAAACAAAATGAAACAAAATGAGGAAGCAGCATGTCATTACAGATGAAACAAAATGGTGGGGGGTTTTGTTGTTTTTGTTGAAACGAACCATTTCATTCCTCTGTAAGCTGCTTGGGGGAGGGGAAAAGGTTTTTTTTTAATGCTCTGGGCTTTTAAAAAAACATTTTCCCTCCCCCAAACCGCACTAGCTGCTCAGCACCGTGCGGGGGAGGGGTTTTTTAAGCTCAGGGCTTTTTAAAAAACTTTTTGTCCCTCTGCCACTTTCCACCCCCCCCCCCCAGGAACCACTTCCTTAGTGGCTCATTTCATATGAATTTTAATTAATTAAAAATGTGGTGAGAGGAAAGGAAATGAAACAAAACGTAATATTTTAATTTTGTGTCCCTCCCTACATGCAGTATATGCTAACTGTACTAGAATAAATTGGTACAAATTAGAGATGGGCACGAAATGCCAAAATGGCATTTCATGCTCATTATTCGGGCCCTGGGGCCCACTTCAGGTCGTTTCCATTTTTCTGGCATCGTTTTTCGGCATCCAGCAGGAAAGTGTTCCCGCGGCCGTGGGGAGCCCTTCCGGTGCCAGCCGCTGCCGGTGCCAGTGGCAAGCCCCCTGGGAGAGCCATCCTGCAGCCACAGGGAGCCCTCCCAGGGCCGGGCACCACTGGAGCCAGTGACAAGCCTGCCAGGAGAATGATCCCATGGCCAAGGGGAGCCCTCCCAGAGCCGTGCGCTGCCAGAGCCGCTGGCAAGCCAGCCAGGAGAAAAGTCCCGCAGCCACGGGAGTGCTCTCCTGGCCAGCTTTATGGCACCAGCGGTGCCCAGGAGGGCTGGGGGAAGATTTAAAAAGCCCACTCTTCCCCCACCCCATCAGGTGGGAGGAGAGAGCAGGCTTTTTAAATCTTCTCCCCTCCCGAAGCTAGCACCGAGCGGCTACTGTGCACTGGCTCCGGGAGGGGGGAAGTGGGGGAGAGAGCACGGGCAGGGATAATTCCTTTCAGACCCCCCCTTCGCCCTTTTGCAGAGGGGAGGGGGGGAAACGGGCCGACTTCCGCCCGGGTGACAGCTGCTCGGCTGCCACCCGGGGCAGAGAAGATCGAGCCACGGTCTTGCCTCAGCCGATCTCCTCCGCCCTGGATGACAGCTGACACCCGCTCGAGCTCACGGCTGCCTCCATGTGCGGAGGTGATACGGCGGCTGAGGCTCAGCCGATCTCCTCCGCCCTGGGTGACAGCTGCTCAGCTGCCACCCGGGGCAGAGAAGATCGAGCCACGGTCTTGCCTCAGCCGATCTCCTCCGCCCTGGATGACAGCTGCCCGGCCATCACCCGGGGCAGAAGAGATCGAGCCACGGTCTTGCCTCCGTGTGCGGAGGTGATACGGCGGCTGAGGCTCAGCCGATCTCCTCCGCCCCGGCTGACAGCTGCTCAGCTGCCACCCGGGGCAGAGAAGATCCTTGCCTCAGCCATCTCCTCCGCCCTGGATGACAGCTGCCCGGCCATCACCCGGGCAGAAGAGATCGAGCCACGGTCTTGCCTCCGTCTTGCATCCACGCCCGGCTGACAGCTGCCCTGCTGTCACCCAGGGCGAGGAGATCGAGCTGCGGTCTTGCATCCACGCACGGAGGCAAGACCGTGCCTGAGGCTCAGCCAATGTCCTCCACCCCAGATGACAAGATGATAATTATCTTGATGATTATCATGATGATAATCTTGAATTAAACACATGCAAAACTGTTGAAATGGTGGTGGATTTTAGGAGGACTTGTTCTATACAGCCACCTCTTATGATATCAAATAACTTAGTGTCAATAGTGGAGTCCTTTAAATTTGTAAGTACTATTATATCTCAAGATTTAAAATGGCCATCTAATATTGAAAGTATTATTAAGAAAGCACAACAAAGAATGTTTTTTCTGCATCAATTTAGTAAGTTCAGACTGCCAAAAGAACTGTTGATTCAATTCTATAGAGGTGTTATTGAATCTATCATCTGTTCCTCTATAACTGTCTGGTTTAGTTCTGCGACTAAGCATGACAGATATAGACTTCAAAGGATAATTGGAACTGCAGAAAAATTATTGCTACTAATTTGCCATCTATTGTGGAATTGTATACCACACGAGCTAAAAAGAGGGCAATGAAAATATATACAGATTCCACACATCCTGGACATAACCTGTTTCAATTGTTACCCTCAGGGCGACGTTTTAGGGCATTGCACACTAGGACAACTAGATATAAAGATAGTTTCTTTCCAAGTGCTATCAAACTGTTGAATATTTTCTTCTTCCTTTTTAAATAATAGGTTACATTGTATTGTTGTGCTGTGTTTTTATTGTTGACTATATGATTCTTATATTTCCTTTTATATAGAGAGAGCATATTTAACCAAAACAAATTCTGGGTGTGTCCAACCACACTTGGCCAATAAAAGTATTCTGATTCTGATTCTGATTCAGCTGCCCGGCCATCACCCCGGGCAGAGGAGATTGGATGAACAAACCGAACATAACCGAACTAATTTGTTCCGGTTCGGTTCGGTTCATGCCCAAATTACTCTGGGCTCTGTTATTCATTCTGTTACGTAACGGAACGAATAACGGATAATGGAATGAAATTTTTTTCGTTTCGTGCCCATCTCTAGTACAAATGCATTGTCGTGACTGTTTGAATTCTTGGAAATCTTTTACCAATAACTCATTTATTAACTACCATGATCTTAATTGTGCCTTAACAATATAATAGTGAATATCTCCATGCATAGCATAAGAAGTCACACAAGAGTAGGCCAAAATGTGGCTACTCTGTGATCTGCTATGCTAAATTATGTTGCAGTTAGAGTAGACCCATGGGTCTCAATGAAGCTTGCCAAGGAGCTGACCAAAGATTCAGTAGGCCTTCTCTAGTATAATTAAGCAAGAGGGAGTTGGTTGCTAGGTCCTATTTGTGAGGGATCCAAGTAACTATCTTTCGAACTAAAATATATGTATGAAACATGGATTTTGTTTTTTAGAAATATAAATATTTATACAGTGAAAGCAAGTTGCTAAAATTAGCTCTCCCCTATCCTAAGCCACAAGCCACCACAGAAAGTAATCAGGACTGTCTTTTTAAAAAGATGTCCATGTTCACGTTACCTTCAAGTGAAAAGGGAGTTACAAAGCTAGGAAGCAATTAGTAGGAAGGGTTCTCTCTCTACACACTCCTGTTTGGACATGGCTCACATAACAAAGGGTATGCTTACTAGGGTTCTCTCAATGAAACAAAATACAGTAGGCATATGCATATGTCACGCTAAGTCAGAGTTTGTGCTAACCATATTTTTGTTTGTTTGTTTAGCCATGAGTTGTCTCACAGACAACCACAGTTTGCTCTCTCGCCTTCTGGTCTGTTTTTGTTCCATCCCAGCTGCTGTGTCAGGATGGGCAGTTGAGGAAGCAAGCCAAGAACAAGCCACAGTTGTGGACTCAAATATCACAACGTACCATGGCTTCCAATTGGGCGTTGTGACTAGGTAACAAACCATACTTTGCTCACCAGAATGAATTTCAAACACATTCAAAAGCCAGCATTCAACATATATACAACCTGGCTTGGTGTGATGCACAAACCTAAATAATCAATGGGATATCGTCCTTTAGGTCTGACTTATAGAAAGCATGTGTGTGTGTCCCTTGCTTTTCAATTAAAAACAATTCCCAATGCCCTATTGATGCAATTAAATAAACACATGATTCCATGCTTCCTAAGCTTGTGCCCTAAAAAGACACAACAGAAAAGAAGGAATGAGAAAGAAGGAAAGAAGGAAGGAAAAACAATAGATTATCTTCTAGTATGGCTCTTGCAATAACTTTGAAACCTCTTTTATCTCTCCCACCATGCAAGCAAGGGAAGAGGGTTTCTGTATGCAAAGTCTGCCTCTGTGCACAAAACTTAAGGGCAAAACCTTATATCTTTCAGGCAGATTTTAAATAACTGAATTGGGCATTGGGGAGGGGGAGCTTTTGCATGTGTTTTTTTTTTCAAACTTGAGGTCAGTGGGTTATTGAATATTATTATACATTGTGTTTTTTGTTGTATTTGATTTTCTAAGCATTTGTGAACTGCCTTGGGTTGTCATGTTTCGAGAAATGCAGCATAAAAATGAAATGAAAGGAATGAATGAATGTTCCTTCTCATTTTGTCTTGTATTAGTATTTGAATTATAGAAATCATTTCCTTTGTCCTCTGATTCCAAATATGACATTATTATCATTTAATTGTTCATCCACTTTCATTCTGATCTTTATTTGTGGTTATCTCTCTTAATATTTTTAAAGAAGCCCAACAAATCTGTGGTTCTATCTTTTTAATTTTCTTGCATTTGCCTTTCGGGGAAGAGAGATCATCATATTTTGCCAATAGATAGGTGGTACAGGGGTACCCTGACTTTAGAGCAGCTCGACTTAAGAGCAATTCAACTTAAGAGTGGAAAACTGTTGGCATTTCAACTGCCACCTTACAAATGTTAGATATGGTCTGCTCGACTCACATTTTTTTCCATTTTTTGATTTTTTAACCTATTTTTTTCAATTTTTTAGATAGATACCCCGACTTAAGAGTAGTTCGATTTAAGAGCATGCATTCAGAACGGATTAAATTCATAAGCTGAGGTATCACTGTATATACTTTACTCTACAGCGGACCCTTGTATAACAAACAGCTTGTATAACATAAAATTTGTACAACATAAAAAAATTTCAGAGATAGGGGAAATTTGCTTAACATAATTGCCTATGGGGAGAATCCATACAACATAAAAATGGGATCACTCCATTTTCAATGCATTCCTATTGGAAATTGTATAAAGGAAAATTTGCTTAACATAATTTCATTTGGAACGAATTAATTCCTTTATACAAGGTACCACTGTATATACTTATTCTTATGCATGTATTGATTGAAGATGAGTGTTATGAAGTCATCTCCTGCTTGTTTTGGAAGTTCGCCTGGAACACTAGTAGTTCCTCCTGATTTATTTCTTTTGAATCGTGTTATTTGCCATCGCATTTGTGCTTTCAGATTCTATAGTCATCTTCCTTAAACTTTTTTATCTTCTCTTGTTTTTTTATTACCTCGCCGGGGGGGGGCATAAATGGATTCCAAGTTATTTCAAAATCCTGTTTGAACCAGTCAGTACATTATTAGAAACATACAGTATTTGCATTTTAATCCTTTAGGTTGCTTGCCTCAGATTCTTTGAAAGACTGGGTGACAGCTTATAATAATTTCTTATCTGTAATGTCAATTTTGAACCTGAGATTGGAGAGTTGCGTCACCCTGGTTCTGATGTTGCAAATACATAGGGTACGCAATGAAGAACGTGGGGGACTGGAGCCGAATAATAAAAAAGAGTACGTCACACAAACTTTGATAAGAAAGAACACATTTGTGACACTACTTCTTCTAGAACCTTCACAGGAACCATGAATAAAGACTCCAGGCCCACTAGTTTATGTTCAGTTACCCCCTGTCATACCACGTACAGGAGGTTGCTATAATTAGAACACATATACACAAAGGAATGGGTAATTCCAAACCTACTGTCAAATTCATTTCCAGACATAAAAGTAAATGTTATATGGATGTGAAGGCTAATCTAATTATAGTGAGTTTTGTAAAGAAAGAGATTACATTAAAACAAATCGAGTTAAGTCAAATTAAACCCATCATGTTCACACAATTGGCACATACAATGATTTGAAAAGAAAACAGAAAGAATTGTGCTTATCATGAGCTAAACCTAACCACTCAAGAGGCAAAATTAGTTTTGTAAATCCTAGATTAGTTTCAGAAAGAGGAATTGAGAGGCTCTTAACCCTCTGCTGCATAAATATTTTCATTTTTATATAGTGCCACTTGCTTTTTCTGGAGAGTATCTTTCCCTTTTTAACAAATGTTCCTGTAACTGCAATAAAAAACAGCATACTGCAGAACTTCCATGACCAAAACAGTGGTGCTGATGGAGAAACTGACTAATCAAGCCAGATTATACAGAAAAACAAGATGACTGTATGGCGATACATCCCCCCCTGCTGAAATCTGATATTGAATCAAACACTGGAGCAAACAATGGGTTTACTATGTAGGTTGGACTGCTGGTTAGACTATGGGTTGGACTGCTAGTTAGTTTAAGCGGTGTCAGCTAGATTTTAAAAATGCAATAATGAGCCATGGGGGGGGGGAGACCTGAGAAGGTAAATAGATAATGTAAACATTGTATACATAAATTAGGGATGGTCACGAAATGCCAAAATGGCGTTTTGTTTCATTTTTGGTTTCTTCCCCCTGTTTTGTTTCATTTATTACAAAATGAATTTTTTTTTTTTTAAAAAATCATTTCGTATTTCATTTTCTTTTATTTTGTGTTTTTTATTATGGTCACAGGTTTTTTCCTCCCACCAACCAGCACTTTTGTTGTTGTTGGCCCATGGGCTGGTCAGCGCTTTTTTAACCCATGGTGGCAGGCCATTTTACAGAGGCAACAAAACAGTTCATTTTAATGACATAGTGACAGTTTTGTTTCATCTGTAATGAAATGCTGCTTCATCATTTCATTTTGTTTTGGTTCATGTCGTTACGTTACGTAATGAAATGACAAAACAGCATTTCATTTTTTGTTTTGTGCCCATCTCTAATATAAATTAAGGAACAAGGGTTTATGAGTAAGAAAGCTACTATTGTTGTATTATAACACACATTGTTCTATTTTGGTATTTTGAATGGATTGATTAAAAAAATAACAAATTAAAAATAATTAAAACAGCATTTTCCCCCACAGGTTCATTGATTCGTTCATATAGGGAACATCAAGCTGGTGAAAACTGGAGAGATCTCGTTCAAGCTTAAATGGTTCCTGTCTTTGTGGTTATCTATTTTCTCTCTTCCTTGAGTGATCCTTCCATTCACACTGACTGATCTTTCTTCTCCTGTGAGATGGGTCCAAACAGATCTTTGGAACTCTCCAACTCCCTGACCCCTTCAATTAATGGCACTCTCCTCCCCAGCTCTTCCCATCTTTCCCCTCAGCCATCATTCAGGCCATGGCCACATTTGTTGTTACATAAAATATAAGTAACAGTGTGTGGGGGTGGGGTGGGGTGTTGTCTGCAACCAACAAAGATGGTCATATAGAAGATCAGCTTCACCCAAAGCTCTGAGATAGTAAGCAGTTAAGCATGAATATTTATAAACAGAGAGCAAAAACATTCTGAGCTGCATAAATACGGGGAAGCATTATTCATAGGTGTCAAGTTTTACATGGCGCTGGCTGGGACAGGAGGTGCAATATGCGTGTGTGTGTGTGTGTGTGTGTGTGTGTGTGTGTGTGTGTGTGTGTGTGTGTGTGTGTGTGTGTGTGTGTGTGTGTGTGTGTGCTAGCTTTTATTGAGCTGGCAAAGACTTCTCTCTCCCATCAGTGGATGCTCCCCTGAAACTGGCATGGCCAGTGAAAGAAGCCAGTGTACGCCACGCCACCCCATGCCCTATGGGGCTCCCGCGCATTGTTCACTCCGTTCCCTTCTATGACCTCCATCCTGGGAAGCAGCCCCCACCGCTGCCTGGGACATTTCTGGTAAAATAAATGCTCTGGGACAGAGATGGGACAAAGGCCAAAAAAACAGTATTGTCCCGCCTGAAATGGAATGCTTGACAGGTCTAAGCAATATTAGGGTCCTAATAAGACACAGATCAAACATGAGCTGGTGATTTGTTTTCATTACCTGGCCAAGAAGGGGAGTTGATAAGGGAGGGGGGTGAGGTTGGGATGGTACAAGGGAGGCAGGAAAGCAAGGAGGTAGGAATAAAGGGAGGAGCAAGTAGGCAATCTTGTTTAGTAAGGCATGATCACAAGCTAAACCTCATGACATACAATGAAATGTGTAAAAAGAATATTTTGAAAGATGTTTGAGAAAACAGCTTATAAAATTATAACTAATGCTAGATAATTTCAATATAATTACTTATGTCTATTTTATTTATTTATTTTAAGGTATTTTTACCTCACCTTTCTCCTTGAAAAGGACCCAAGGCAGCTTACAGTAATGAGGGATAATATACACTCCAGTACAATTAAGACATAGTCAAGCATTGAGAACTACAGCATCCTACAGCATCGAAAGACAACATTGCATTAAATCAACCAAAGGACACGAGCAGTTAAAAAGAGAGTAAAATTCCATGTAAAGTTATGAGTGAGGGAAACTAACATTGAGAACATAGTGTCAATGCAATCACAAAGTCTATAAGCACAAATTCTGTGTTCATGTATGATAGATTTATCTAAAAGTCACATAATAGGTAGTCTATCATTCAGAGAACCCTTGTCTGAAGAGAAAGGTCTTTCCCTGTTTCCGGAAAGACAACAGAGAGGAGGCAGTCCTGGCTTCTAGTGGGAGGGAGTTCCAGAGTCTGGGCGCAACAGCCAAGAAGGCCTTTTCATGAGTCCCCATGAGACGTGCCTATGAGGATGGTAGGATGGAGAGAAGGGCCTCTCCTGATTATCTTAACACCTGACCCAGTTCATACTGTGAGATTGGATCTTTGAGGTAGCTAGGACCCAGGTCGTACAGTGCTTTGTTGGTCAAGGTCAACACCTTGAATTGTGTCTGATAGCTGATTTGCAGCCAGTGGAGCTGCTTTAATAGAGGTGTAATGTGATATCTGTACCCCGCCCCAGGCAGCAATCTGGCTGCTGCATTTTGGACTCATTGGAGTTTTCTGAGACTTTTCATTGGTAGCCCCACATAGAGCACATTACAGTAGTCTACCCGGGATGTCACTAGGGCATGTGTCACCGTGGCCAGAGCTAGTTTCTCAAGAAATGGGTGTAACTTCTGTACTAGCCTTAATTGTGCAAATGTGCTCCTGGTCACAGCCGTGACCTGGGCATTGAAGCTCAAGGATGAGACCAAGAGCACCCCCAAGCTGCATATCTGATTTTTCAATTGGAGGGTGACCCCATCCAGTACAGGTTGCATTGCTATCCCTTGTTCTCCATTTCGATTGACCAGAAGCACCTCTCTCTTGTCTGGATTTAGTTTCAGTTTGTTCTTCTTCATCCAGGTCATTACTGCAGCTGAACATTCATGTAAAGTTGAGATAGTAGCTCCCTTAGAATCCTGAGATGATGAGAGGTAGAGCTGGGTATCATCGGCATACTGGTGGCACTTAACCCCCAAGACCTGATAATCTCTCCCAGTGGTTTCATATAGATGTTAAGTAACACAGGAGACAGAACAGAACCCTGGGGGACTCCACAGGTCAGCAGCCATAGAGTCACACATGGATCACTAACAGCACTGTCTGCATTCTTTCCTGCAGGAAGGACCAGAGCCACTTTAATGCAGTCCCCCCAATTCCCATTTCAAAGAGACGAGTCAGGAGGCTGCCATGGTCTATAGTGTCAAAAGCAGGTGACAGGTCTAGTAAAATCAAAAGGGACGCAGATCCCCTATCCATTTCCCTGTGTAAGTCATCTACTAATGCAACCAGTGTCATCTCAGTCCCATAGCCAGGCCTGAAGCCAGATTGAAATGGATCCAGGTAGTTTATCTCATCCAGAAACCTCTGGAGCTGTGAGGCCACAACCTGCTCTAGAACTTTCCCCAAGAATGGGATCTTTGATCCCGGTCGGTAATTGTTCAGTATCATTGGGTCTAAGGAGGGCTTTTTTAACACTGGTTTTACTATTGCCTCCTTTAAGCATGCTAGAATCCTGCCCTGTTGTAAGGAGGCATTCACTACTCTTCCTAACCAGTCATCTGAACCTTTTCTGGCAGCTTTTATGATCCATGAGGGGCAAGGATCCAACACACATGTAGTGGCCCTCATCTCCCCAAGGGTCTTGACCACATCATCCAGCTGTAGGAGTCATCCATTAATACAGGACAAGCAGGGCGTGGCATTATATTTACAGGCTCTGGGTCAAATAGCATCATCCAAGGTAGCCCAGATCTGTTCAATTTTGCCTGAAAATTGTTGTACAAATTCTTCCCAGTGAGATACAGATTGGCCTGTGTTATCCACCCGTGGGTCAGCATGTAGCAGACTTTTGACTATTTGGAAAAGCTGCCCTGGGCGATTTTGTGCCCAATCAATTGTGGTAGAGAAAAATGATTTCTTTGCTGCTTCCACTGCTTGGAGTAAGCCTTCCAAAGGCCTTTCACTGTTTCTTTGTCTGTTTCAATTTGGGTTTTCCACCAACGCCTTTCAGCTCTATGGGCCACCTGTTTCAATTTTGCCAGCTCCCCAGTAAACCAAGCCACCAATTTGGGTCTATGTTGAGGAAGGAGGTGTTTAGGGGCTATCCGGTCAATGGCTTTGCTCATTTCCCCATTCCAGAGTTCAACCAAGGATTCAACAGAATCACCCATCAGAGAGGTAGTGAACTCCCCAAGGGCAGTTAAAAAAATCATCTGCATTCATCAACCTTCTGGGACGTATTGCTTTTGTCTGACTTCCCCCACTGGCCAGGCTCTGAGTTACAGTGAGTCTAAGGGCCTTTTTACACGACCCCTAAGATCCGCTGGTCCCTTAAATTCAGACCAGAGATCTTGAGGGTTTGTTGCTGTTCCTCCGTCCCCACCCGCTCTGCACTTCTTTGTTCTGTCTGCGTGAGGGGAGGGAGGGGGGAAAAGCCTTAGACAGAGACAAAAGAATGCATTCTTACCTCCGGTGCCGGTGGAGGTTGCTCTGACCTCCGTTTACTTCCTGGTTCCTCTTTAAGGGGCGGAGGCAAAAGAAAAACAACAGAAAGAAGCGAGGAGAGCTCAGGCACTCTCCACATCAAATATTTTTCACCATCAAAAAGCAGGTACAAGAAAAGTGCGCTGGGCCACACTAAAGTGGGCGGGGTCGCACTTAATTGTCTGCAAACTCCGGAGCTGGTGGGTAAACATTTTTAAGGTCCGGAGCTTGCAGCCATTTGCGGCAGAGCTTAGGGGTCGTGTATAAACACCCTTAATGTTCCTTTACCTCAATGTCCCCACTGTCCATATCAGGGCAGAAGACCAAGTCTAAGGTGTGGCCTGTAGGATGGGTTGGGGCAGACACCATTTGGGCCAGGCCCATTGTTGACATGGAGGCCATGAAGTCTTCAGATACCCCTGACAGAGCTGCCTCAGCATGGATGTTAGTCCCCTAGAACGATGAGCCAAGGGGACTCCAACATCAGCCTTTTATCAGTTCAGTAAGCTGAGGTAGAGAAGTTGTTGTGTCACATTGAGGGCGACATACCAAGAGGATTTCTGTTTTGTCCCTGGCTCCTACTTTTAAGTACATAGATTCAGAACCAGGAAATTGGGAACATGGCATCTAGCAAGAGGGACGGAGTTGCGGTAGACGATTGCCACTCCACTACCCCATCCCCCTGGTCTGGCCTGTTGTTCCACAGAGAAACCCGGAGGACAAAGCTGAGTGAGGCTGACACCCCCAGGCTCATCCAGCCAAGTCTCTGTGATACAAGTATAAATATAAATGGTCCAGGCAGGTCATCAGTTAAAATGGTCTAGGCAGATCATCAGTTATTCAAAAATGTGGAGCAGATATATTGCCATTACAGGAACATCATCATCAGAAGAACAAAAAAGAAATTGTTGAACATCCAATGTTAGGAGATCAGTATATTGTAAATGGAACAAATAAATTATGAGGGGTGGCAGTAATATCTATGAAAAATTCAAAATCTGAACTGATGGATCAGCTGGGAGACCCTGATGGCATATAAATCATAGTGACTCTTATTATGAACCTAATACAGGTGATGCACAATTTATGCAGAATTTGCTAAAAGAGGTTAGAAAATTTTTGTGTGGAGAAACCATTCTTTGGGGGGAAGGGAATACAAACTGTATCTTGTAAAATAGATACAAGGTTTTTAAAAATAGAAAAATGTTAAGTGAGGGTATTGAAATTGGGAAATTAATAAAGAGATTAGGTTTAATAGATGGATGGAGATATTTAAACCCTAGAATGAGAGAATTTACATATTTCTCTAAAAGGTACACTACTTATTCAAGAATAGATCACTTTTTCATTTCAGAGGCTTTGGCTTCAACTTTAGATAAAATACAATTTGCCCCAGTGATAGCTTTTGACTATGGGCCAATAAAACTTTCCTGGGTTAACGAAATAAGGAACAAATCTAGAATTTGGAGATTGAGCTCCAATATATGTTTAAAAACATAAATTATTGTAAACTTTTAGAATGAGATAAAAACCTTTTATGATATAAACAACAAAGAAGGAACTAAACCAGAATTGTTATGGAAAATGTTAAAGGCTTATTAATGTGGGAAATTCATTATGAAAGATTGAAAAAAAAAAAATAAGCTTCAAGAACAATTGCAAAATAAATTTAAAATGCTGTCAAAACAATATAAAAGATCAGGATCAAATGAGGCACTTATTGAATTAACACAATTAACACTTTTTGCTTTATTAAATTAACAAAAGCTAAAGCGGAGTTAGAGGCACTAGATGCAGGTAGAATGCTATGAATTATTTAAAGAGAGAATGCTATGAATATGGAAATAAAAATAATAGATTGCTATCATATGCAGTTGAAAGGAAGGCAACAAAAAGAACAATTGGAATAAAATAAAGGAAAGAGCAATAGTAAATTCACAACAACAAATAGTTATCATTAGTAATACATTTATGGAAAATCTATATGAATCAGAAGTAATACTGGATGTGAATACCAGAAAATTGGTAAGTTCATTACCAATTAATCAAATTCTAGATAAGCACAAAGGTCAATGTAACACTCCAGTAACAACAATCAACATTAAAACAATTATTAAAAAGTTTCAAATTGAAAAAATTACCCCACTGTGATAGATTCAGAGCTAGTTTTTATAAAATCAGGGAAGAAGATGCTAGCTGTGTGTGCAGAGAGTTCTGACCCCATGCAGTCTGAGCTGACTAATGGACCAATTTTGAATTCCGAATATGGTGGTTACTTCACATCCTTCTTTGTTCCCCAACTAGTTTTGTACCGTGACAGCGTTGGTCGCAATCATGTGGTTTTGTCCCTGTTTCACTGTTCCCATAGTCGTGATAACTTGCCTCGTGACAAGTGTTACCTCACAGTATTGTACCCTGACAAACACTGAATTTGTCTAGCTTCCTTTTTCCTTGGGGGGGGGGTTAAAAATTCTTTTTTGACATTTCGCTTCTGAAAAGTCAAAATAAATTAAAAAAAAACCCAGACACAGTTTTCTGAGCGAAATGAATGTTTTGTTGCATGACAATCATTACTACATGGTGTCTTGTCTTAGAACACTCCTCTCTATATTTTCTCTATATTTCTCTTTATATTTTCACAAGTCAACAGTGAGTCATCTTTTCTCCCTCCTGGGTAGGGAATGATTGTTGAGGGAGATCAGTTTATCTAGTGGTGTTAATTTTCCCTATTCCTGCTAGCTAGCTAATCCTTGGGAGGAATTGTCTGTATCAGCCATTGTTACTTCCATGAATTACTTAATGGTTAAAAGAGGAAAAGATGGCTGGATTCTGATCAGTACCTGTGATCTCAGTTCAACATTTTCAACTAGGACATGGCGAAGGTTGGCAAATATTTGTGTGCCACAACACTTTGATAAGGTTTTGTCTTGCTTTCTGAAGCTAGTCCCATTTGATATGGACCAGAGGAAATCCTCATTACCTGCAACATGACTGCCTTGTTTATAGCAGACATAGAAACAAAACCCAGAATAAGCAGACTATGTATCAGTAGTATTGCATCACACACACACACACACACACACACACACACACACACACACACACAGAGAGAGAGAGAGAGAGAGAGAGAGAGAGAGAGAGAGAGAGAGAGAGAGAGAGAGAGAGAGAGTCCGGTTTGAAAAGGAGAAGAAATACAGACAGAAAGAAAGAGCTTATATAAGATCGGATCATTAAAATGAGGAAAGTGAAGGGGGTATTTTAATGCCTTGCCTGTGCCCTTTCCCCTTTTCCTCTTTTGTTTGAAGACTGTATGGCTAGTGCTTCAAAAAACAGTTTTTAAATAGAGCTCCCACCATCTTCCTACTAGCATGATCTGTGGCCGTGTGTGCAGGGGAAGAGGGAGCTGTAGTCCCCAAAGAACTTTTCAAAGTGTTGACAATGACCCATTCATGCTGGTCATCCCTCTAGGGTAGAAAGAAATCATTCTTGACAAAGTATAACATTGCAAGATGGTATGAAACACCCTGGCTTCTCCAAACTGTCTTACATTATCCCAATGTGAGCATCAATCCCACATAGAAATAAATCCTTCCCCTCCCCTCCCTCTCCAGCATTCCTCTCCAAATGAACCTTGAGAATTGCTTGATCTGCAAAGAAATGTCCACAGGTCACTTATCGCCAAGGACCCCAATAAATCTGTCACTTGACAGAAGTCACAAACCACTTCTAAGTTCTGCAGACGTTTCCTGATCCTCTGAACTCTAATCTTTTGGAATTTAAAAAAGATGACATCAGCTCTTCGGTGAAATGTGTGACATACTCCTCATATGCAGTCCTTCCTGCCGCCACTTCCCATGATTATTTGCATGCAGGAATATCCATTCACATCAAAGGGAAATCCACTGAGAATAAAGCAGAGAAAGGCAGTAGAGGGTGTGAAGGCAATTTCATATCAAAAGCTGGGAAACGGGGAAAAATTGGAGATATCAACAGTAAATATCACAACCGCACGATCTGGGAGCAAGCTTAAGCATTGACCCAAGATATTATGTTTCCTCAGATAAAGAGCTAGAAAACACCCTCCCGGTGCTTCTCATATAGAAGTTGGCTCAACTTCCACTTCAACCCTACTTCAATACAGTCCATGGAAACGGAATCTTCTACTACACTGAAGCAGACAGTGCTGCTTTAAGGGTTGCAACAAATAGTGTGCATTAACACAGCTTTGTCCTCCAACAAAATTGTCCTCCAGCAAATTGACCATCTGTGGGTGTACTAGTGCTCGGCCCCAGCATTCTGCCTAACAATCAGGGCCGGCACGTCTATTAAGGTGCAAACTAGGCAGTTGCCTAGGGCGCCAAAATGGACAGGGGGCACTGGCCACTGCCGTCTGTCCCCCCGCCCATCGCCATCCGCCCGCCACCCGCCTGCTGTCACCCCCCACCGCCCGGCCCCCGCCCCTGCCCCCCTGCCGCCACCGCTGCCCGCCACCACCTGGCCCCCTGCCACCACCACCCCCGCTCCCCCTCGCCCCTCGCCTAGGGCACAAAAAACCCTAGCGCCAGCCCTGCTAACAATAGGCTGGTTATGGGAAGCAACCCCTCAGAGACCATGCTGGGTAAAACACTGCCTGGGCCTCGACTGGGGAAATTGGTAATGCTCTACGTCGAATGTGGACATGCACATGTGAACTTATCTCATGGATCAGAAATGTTCCTTGTCATCCCCACAGGATGTATTTCAGCAGGATGAGTTCAGAAACACATCTGTGAGTGACAGTAAGATAATAAAGTGATATCATATACAGTATAGAGGTAAAACTGCCATTTGCCTTAATATATGCCATTTCCCCAAACCTATTGCCAGTTTCTCGTTTGAAAATAATATGAAAATGACCTTAACATTAAAAAGAAGAAAAGCCATGTGGTCCTTGCATACACTCTAAGGGCAAGGGTGGGCATTGTCTTTAGTAGGTTAAACCAATAAAAGCTAACTTCTTAAATAAAAACAGAAAGCTATAGGAATCTTCAACAGGCTGGGCATGATGGAGTTGAGCCATAGCTGTCAACCTTCCCATATTGGCTGGGAAATCTCGTTTTTCACCCTTCCTCCCCGCCCTCTTCTCAGATCATTTACTTCCCCAGAAATGTCCCAGGAGAGAAGCAAGAGTAGAAGGAAGATCCATGGGTGGCTTGGCGCTCCCTCGGTGGAGACAGGGAAGGAGGCAGGGAGGAAGAGGAACCAATGCGTCCTTTCTTTCTGAGCTGTGTCCCCTTTAAGAGTGCGACCTCCCCCCTCCTCCTCCCCCAGTCCCTGACCCATGCCATAGAATCATAGAATCATAGAGTTGGAAGAGACCTCAAGGGCCATCTAGTCCAACCCCCTGCCATGCAGGAACCCCCATCACAATATTTCCGACAGATGGCCATCCAGCCTCTGCTTAAAAACCTCCAAAGAAGGAGACTCCACCACTCTCCGCGGCAGCATATTCCACTGCCGAATAGCTCTAACTGTCATGAAGTTCTTCCGAATGTTCAAATGGAATCTCTTTTCCTGTAGTTTGAAACCATTGCCCCTAGTCCTAGTCTCTGAAGCCATGGAAAACAAACCTGTTCCCTCTTCAATATGACATCCTTTCAAATATTTAAACATAGCTATCATATCCCCCCTCAGCCTTCTTTTAGAGAGGCTAAACATTCCCAGTTCCCTAAGCCGTTCCTCATAAGACATTTCCTCCAGACCCTCAACCACCCTGGTAGCCCTCCTCTGCACCCGCTCGAGGTTGTCAACATCCTTTTTAAATTGAGGCGCACAGAACTGGACACAGTACTCCAGGTGGGGTCTGACAAGAGCAGAATAGAGTGGTACTATCACTTCCCTTGATCTAGACACTATGGTTCTGTTGAATTATGTTTTTGCCTCAGCCCATGACCATGGCTCTCCCCGCCTCCTTCACCCTTCTTCCTTTATTTGGCCAATTGGGAGCAGGGCACCTTCTTTCTGGTACCCTTTGACTCCTCCTGGCGCAGAGAGGAGGGAGGAAGGCAGAGGGCTCTGTTGCCGTGGCAATGAGGAGTGGGGCTGTTGTTCCCTGGATGTTGCCTGGCAGGCTCCCAAGATGGCTGCGGCGAGGGTGAGGAGGAGGAGGAGGAGGAGGAGGAGGAGGAGGAGGAGGAGGAGGAGGAGGAGGAAGAAGAAGAAGAAGAAGAAGAAGAAGAAGAAGAAGAAGAAGAAGAAGAAGAAGAAGAAGAGGTGAGCCAGGCCATGAGGGAAGGAGACAGAAGGAGAGGGACACCACCCCAGCCCAGTGCCGGCCAGGCAGGCAGGCAGGCAGGTAGGCAGGCACGGTGAGCCCGGGCTGGTGGAAAGGAGGGGAGTAAGCGACAACAAGGGGGCTCAGGAGGGGAGGGGTCACTCCTGTTAGAGGGGAGGGGGCCTCTGCCACAGTTGAGTGGGGGAGGGGTGAATGGGGGAGCAGGTGGGGGAGGGGAGGGGGCCCTATAAGAGAGAGCCACCAGTGCCACCGCTGCTGAGATGTGTGTGTGGGAGCAGGCAAAACTTGACAGCTATGAGTTGACCATGGCAGAGAGGAAACATACAACTTCCAAAATCCCTGGCCAAATGTACGGGAAACTGCCCTCCAAAAAGGAACAAGAGGCATTGTGGTATAGTGGGTAGAGTGATGGGAAACATGGTTGTGAAGCCCTTCTTTGCCATGGAAACTCATCGTATGAGGGGGACCCAATGTTTTTTTGTAAAGAACACTTCTTTAATATCTTGCATCCTTTTAAAGGAGAAAAGCAGGGTAAAAATATTTTAAATAAATGAATAAATAAATATCTTTTTAAAATATTTTAGAGTTTCTGCAAGTCAAACGTGACTTGCCCACATTTAACAAGAAAAGCATGGCCTTACTCTTGTCTTCAAAAATAAACACTATACTGTATTGGTTGTTGATGTGAGTTTGATGACATCTACTGGCTATTATGTGGTCATACAGCTTGATAGTTTGCCTACTCAGCAAATATTTCCTCATGTCGGTATATTTCATTGTAACAAACTATTCATATTCCCTGCAAGGTTGTCAAGTGGAGCTAAGTCGTGGTTAAAAACTAGAGATGGGCACGAAACGACCAATTTTCCGTTACCGTTATCCGTTATTCATTCCGTTACATAATGGAACGAATACCGACCCTAGGGGCAAATTTTACACCAACCGAACAGAACCGAGAAAATTGGGTTCAGTTGGGTTTGGTTTGGTGATGTGGGGGTGCAGAGATGTCTCCTACCTGGTGCTGGCCCAGAAGTCCTTCAGAGATGGTGGCGAGTCAGCAACCAGGAAGAGGGGGGAAAGCCTACCGCCGTGCTACAGCTGTAGTGCGGCCATGTGGTCGGCATAAAAAAAAATTAAAAATGGAAAAAGGCCAGCCTTCCTGAAGACGCCGCCATCGCCACCGCCGGGATCTCCCTCCTTGGGGCCTCTCGGAGGCTTTGCGGGACGAGTGGGACCGGTCAAGGCAAGCTGCTGGCCAGGCATGGGCTGAACCTTGGGAGGCAGTGGCTGTCCCGGACTCCCAGGTTCCTCCTTGCTGGCACAGGCAAGGTGCCAGCGGTGACCTGTCTGCTCAAAGACAAGCCCCGTGTAACCCGGAAGTTCAGGTTCACTTCCGGCTTTGGCCCCACGCGGGCTTTTTTTGTTTGCCACTGAGGCGGGGGGCAGCGGGAGGGGGCTGTGATCCGGCCTCATGCACTCCCCTCTCCAGCGATCTCCGTGGCACTCCGGTGGTACCCGGCCCCGGGAGGCCTCCCCGTGGCTGTGGGAACACTCTCCCGGCCTGCATGCTGCCAGCTCCGGAGGCACCTGGCCCTGGGAGGGCTCCCCGCAGCTGTTCCAAAAACCAAAAAAACAGAAATGAAGCAGGTCCCAGGGACCTGAATAACGGTAACGGAACGAAGTGGGGGGCCAGGGGCCGAATAATGGAAATGACCGCTATTTGGCATTTCGTGCCCATCTCTATTAAAAACTGTCCAAAATTATTATTTTTATCTGAAGAAGAAGGGTACAATTAAGGTGAGTAAAATGGCACCAAACCTGGCATTTCTCAAAACAATGGTTGACAGCTGAAGAAGGGGCCCCTAGGAAGAGGCATGGGGTGGGGGGTGGGGGGAACAATGTGGACTGGGACTTTCCCATAGTTCATTTACAAACTGAAACTATGCCATAGGAATTTCTCAGGAAAGGCTTCAGGGGTATTCCCCTGTGACTGCTATGAATGAGTCAACTGCTGGTAACTGACAACATGATCTCCCAACCATGATTTTTCTGCATTGGTTGAGCCAGTTGACACATGTGTTTCAAGACTATGAAGCCACAGAATCCACAGGCTGATAAAGCCACCAGTAAAACTGGAACTTGAGAAAGTAACTCTTTTTCCCTAGACAACTCCCCAGCCAGTGTAGCCCTGGTTTGGGAAATCATCCAAAAACATTACCCTTCATGCAAAGGATCATGTGCTAGAATCAGGGAACTATCATAAAGGGAGATTGACTCTGCTCATGCCCTCGAGACAATAGATATGGCTGACATATCACGGGGGTGGCCAGGGCCAGCGCGTCCATTAAGCCGAACTAGGCAGTTGCCTAGGGTGCCAAAATGGAGAGGGGGCGCTGGCCAGCTGTCTGCCCGCTGCCGCCCCCCGCCACTGGCCACCGCTGGCCGTCCCCCCACCGCCCGTTGCCGCCCCCCCACCGCCCCGTGCCCGTCGCCATCCCCTGTCATCCGCCGCCCCCTGCGCCCCCCCCCCCGCCACAGCGCCCCCCCCCGCCACCGCCGCCCCCCGCCATCTGCCACCTCACCTAGGGCTGCCCTAGCGCCGCCCTGGGTGTGGCTTTGCCCATGCCCTCCTTCCATCCATTTCCTTTTAACATCAATTCAGCCACCAGGGTCCATTTCCCTTTCTCTGTCGGAAAAAAGGCATCCTTAGTACACCTACATAGTTTTCAAAAAAATTTCATTTTGTTTGTCCATTGCCCTCCTTCCATCCATTTCCTTTTTGAACATCAGAGCATGGGCCTCCAGGGTCCTTCCATTCCCCTTTACCCAATATCAGAAAAAAAAATCCTCACAAACTGCCAGAGGGGAAAAAGAATAAACTGCTATTCCCTTCAGCAGACAAAGCTGCAGAGAATCAAAGAAATTATTTTCTAAATTCAATTCCCTCCCTGCCTGCCTAACTGGAAATCTAAAGCCTCCAGCCTCCCTCCAATCAGCCAGCAGCAGCCAGCCACACAGCCCTCAACCCTCCACATCCAAGACCCGACTGGACTTCTGGAAGGTGCCTCAGCTTTCCCCTCTGGCACATCCAGAAGTGTCAGTCAAAACCTGGCCATGCCATTGGTGGAATGGTTCAAAAGAATTGCATGGTCCCATCCCATGCCCAGCCCAAACTGGCAGGTCTAAAAAATAAAAAATAAAATAAAATAAAATAAAATCAATGCGACATTTTATTGCTATAAAAACCCACTGCTGCTACTAAAAAATCAGGCATTTAAAATAAATAAATTTCACATGTTTCTGTGGTTATTTGGTGTGTTTTTTTACCTCATTTCAAAGAAAATCATCACATTTTGGATCCCCCACCGCATGGCATTAAATCGCTTTGACCCCCAGCCTGGTGCAAGCAGCCAATGGGAGAGGGTGGGAAATAAATAAATAAATAAATGTCCTCAAATAAATTCAAATTTTTAAAACTTTTTTCTGTGCTGCTTGGCAAATAAATAAATAAATAAATAAATGTGAGTTTCACGGCGTAATTTTTCTGCCACTCCGTGCCCATGTCTGCTCAGAACATTACAAAGCACAAAATCCACGTGTGCTGTAAGAATGTAACACTCCAAGTGTGAAAACATCATAGGTCAGGGATGGCAAACCTTTTAGAGATCAAGTGTCCAAACTGCAAGTCAAAACCCACTCATTTTTCGCCCAAGTGCCAATACAGCAATTGAACCTGAATACAGGTGGCTGTGAAAGGGGCGATGTCGGGTGCCCACAGAAAGGGCTCCGAGTGCCACCTTTGGCACCCGTGCCATAAGTTCGGCAACATTGTCATAGGTTTATACAGAGCCAGTCTGTCAAGTCAGACTCACTCCCATTTACTGTACTTATTTTTCCAGTGCCAGGAGTTTGAATAAACCAAGTGCTATGGCAATATAGACTGGGAAGGAGCACATTCAACAAATTGATGAGTGACTAAATATACCTATCAGCTGCTTGTCACGATCCACCCATACAGCTCACACGCTAGGCTACTGCACCTACAATATCCATAACATGGGTGGAGCTTTTCTAGGTCCTACACTGCTGATGAGGCTTTAATGAAAACTCACCTCCAACCCAAAGGGAGTCTTCCCAAATATCTTTGCTGCTTCTGCCAGGTCTTATACATCCAGGAGTCTCATGAGTTGTAGTGCTAATTCCCCACTCCCTTCCTTGCTCCAAATGGCACAAGAGACCCAAGTATACCTACTCACTCACTTCTCAGCCCAATTTCTGGCCTTCATTCCTGGATTCTTGCTTTGTCACTTCAAGCTGGCAGTCCCTGCTGCCAGTCAGAATAGGTTGAGATGACAACCCTAAATATTATAGATAGGAGGTATGCACCATTCATAGCCATATGTCTGTTTGGTTTCCAAATAATAAAATTATGTTTTTTTAATCAAGTCTTCCATAGCTTCCTAAAAGTTTGCCTAAACGTTTTCTTCTTTCAACAGACTATAAAGAAAAAAAGCAAATAATTTTCAGTCTGTCTTAACCCAGGTCATGTATGCTCAGGGTACAGCCTTTTCTTAAATCTTCCTCCCAAGATGGCTGAAGACAGCTGTTTACCCATCCTTTCTCATCTGTTGTTCTACAAATAACTGATACAGAACTAAGCAATTAGCCTTTGTGAAATTTATTTTGTTTCATTGACATTATTAATAGAATTATCTTTCTTGCCTTCACTAGGGCCCCTTTGAAAAAGAAAAATAACTTTTTTGAAAAACTCCTAGGCATTTTCTTCTTCCTCAAATGCCATGTCCTTGTAGAATGCAGGAGAACTTGTCATTTGCTTATTTATCAATTTTTCTTCCAGGCCCCTGCCCCCAATTGTGCCTACAAGGGCCTGCCTTTTTAATTTACAGTGAGAAAGACAGAAATAAGAGATGCCTTCCATGCTTCCATGCCCCCCTCCTACCTGGTTTTGTGCTTGAAATCCATCCGCTGTTCCTCATTGACGCAGGGTGAGGAAAGGAAGTCCACTATTTCTGAGTGTGTCCTCTTGTCTGCAATTTCCATTTTGATTTCTTGTTTTGCGGTCTCCATTTTCATTGATGGCTGAATGTGGGATTCAGTCACAACGGACTGCTAGTGATTCCGTTGCACTCTTGGATTCTTCATACCCAGCATGTTGATCTGCAGGGAGAGGTCAGGAGCTGCCAGGGAGGAAACCATAGATCAATACACTGGTGCCACTCTATGTGCTAAGACACAGGGGTTGCATGTTGAGAAGCAGTGAATTCGTCGGATCTGGAACAGGGATGTTTTGAAACCAGGGCTCACAGGGTAAAAACTTCAAGTCTCCTCTACTGTTGTTCTATGCCACCAAGCCACTTACTGTATAGATTAATGACCTCCAAAATGTCCTGTCAGTGTCACTAACAGCTCTTCTCAGATCTTCCAAACTAAAGGGCATGTCTTCCTTTACTTACTGCATCAATCTACTTTGTGTTTTGTCCCCTTCTTTTCCTACTGTCTTCAACTTTTTTTTTTGCCTACCTGCGCCACCCCCGCTGGAGGGTCCTGCCTCCTCTCATTTTTTTTAAATTGTAATCTACTGTTGGTTTTATTTTACTGCTCTGTTTTGTAAGCCGCCCAGAGTTCTGATCTGGAAGATGGGAGGGGTATAAATGTAATAAATAAATAAATAAATAAATAAATAAATAAATAACTTTACCCAGCTTTATTTTCTTCTCACAATATGTCTAAGGTAGGCAATAATTGGGAATATCACTGCATGAATGATCCTGGCCTTGGTCCCCAACAACACCTGTTTAACACTTTTCATGATCCACATAGGTAGTTACTTCACGTTCTTCTTTGTTCCATGACTAATTTTGTACCGTGACAGCGTTGGTCGCAATCACATGGTTTTGTCCCTGTTTCAGTGTCCCATTGTTGTGATAACTTGTCTCGTGACAAGTGTTACCTCATGGTCTTGTACCGTGAGAAACACTGAATTTGTCTAGCTTCCTTTTTCCTTTTGGGGGGGGGGCTTAAAAATTCTTTTTCGATATTTTGCTTCTGAAAAACTGGACACAATTTTCTGAGAGAAACAAATGTTTTATTGCATGACAGTCATCACTACACAATGTCTTGTCTCAGAACAGAAAGTGGGAACAAAGCGTGACAAGGGAAAACCCTACCCCAGCACCAGGTACAATATTGTCACACTTAGCACCCGTTCCCGGGGGGGGGGTCGAGACAAATTTCAGTAGTTGCGCAACGAATGTGAAGTAACATTTTTGTACTGCTCCTAAGCGCAATACTAACAGAGACAAAATGGATGTGAAGTAACCACCATAGTCAAGGGTTTTGCTGTACAGTATTCCCTAAAGCACACACTGATTTCTTCCAAAAGTCTCTGATGTGCTCCCATAACTGCTGTATATTGGCTATATGCTCACTTTTGTCTCTTTTGAGTTCTTTCCCTCCTAAATATCTGGCATTTCCTGCTCAACATACAGCAGAACTCTTTACAGTATTGTGAAATATTGAGCAACCTTTTGGTTGGCAGGAGCAATTCTGTCATCTTCCAACCTCACAGTCTTCCAAGTTGCCATTATCCTGGAGGTGGGGAGAGAAAGGGATGATTTTCCCAGTACTATCATTGTGAAGTATCCATATTGTCATGCAAAGTATTTTGTGTGGCTTGGTGTTAAATATGCAATTAAAGCCTTCACAACTTAACAACTCTTTGTGAAGCAAAGAATTGCTGGCTCAGGATCAATACAACATGGGGGTTTGGTCTCTACTCAAGGTGTTTGTCAGTCGGGACTGACTGAGCAAGACTGTATTTCAAAGAGTACCACCGCATCAGTACTCTATACAGACAATGATGTAGTGTCCGTACTCAGCACCTTTGGAAATGGACGCAAACCATTACAGTCTGAAAATGGATGGAGAACAGAACAAATAAGCAAGCACTGAAAAGTCATTGTTATTGTTGTTTTTGGTGATTTTGACCTACATTTCCTTTGGAACCAACTAGAGGGGCATTTATGCCCCATTTCTTACTGTTCGTTTCAATATTTAGTTCATTGACTGCACAATGTTAGCATTAATCATGAGTACAAATCATAGTTTGTTATTAGGGTAGAGTATATTTTGTTCAGATGGCAGGACCTGCAGGTTGGTTTGGTTTTTATAGCATAAGAACATAAGAACATAAGAAGAGCCATGCTGGATCAGGCCAAAGGCCCATCTAGTCCAGCTTCCTGTATCTCATATCATGAGACTCTGTCTCCTGTTTTCTGTCCCTTGAAGTACCCTGGTTTAAAGCCTTTACACATCTCCATCATGGTTTGTAACCCGTGATGGACTTTTCCTCTAGGAATCTGTCCAATCCCCTTTTGAAGGCAGCCTTTCCCGTTATATCATATCGTCCTGTTTTCTGGCTTTGGTGACTGTCATTTCTTTTGGGCAGTTGCTAGGCACATCCCAAAGATGATACTCTGCAGAGTGAGACCTGTTGTCAGCATAAATCCTACTCCTTTTGCCTCCCTCTCCTCACACCTATAATGATGAGAGTCAAAATGCAATCTGTAAACTATATTTTAATTATATTTGCTCCTAATTCAGCTATAAAGGTAAAACACTGTTTAGCTGGATTCAGAGCACTACATTGACACAGTAATAATGCAGCACTTGCCATGCCTTGTCAGTTCAACATTACTTCACTTTGTAAATATTTTTTTAAAAAACTGAATGTCAATGAGAGGGGTGGGTAGGATGTGTGATAATGAAAGAGAAAGATGAGAGGCAAGAGGGACAGTGTGATATGTGAGCACTTTCAAGGCATCTTCCTAGGATATTTTTATGTGAAGAGCAACAGCGCAATTATATGGTACATTTGCATCAACTTGGAATGAACTTCACACCCTTTGCTGGTGTAGCTGATGGTGAAACATTATGGGAGTTTTAGTCCAAAAACTGTAGCAGGGACACAACTGCCTATACTTGGTTTAGTGTAATAGCCCTCAGAGATGATTAGCTGAAAGAATAATTTGTTCTTTTGCATAGGATCAAAGATTCTGTCCTAAATATTGCATTAAATTACTTTAGCAATTTGACCTTGCAAAACTGTGGACCTGTGGACCTGTTTCTTTCTCCACCACTCACACACAACACCTGGCCACCTGCTATCTTAAACAAACACAAGGCACAGGAAGAGCCCATCTTAGAACCATTTAATCAGTCATTCACTATCTGTGATTACCGGAGAGCAGCTTATGCATACCATGTGCCAAATACTATGTCCTTAAATGAGAATCAACAGTGAGGTGCAGAATCACACCCTGTAAACAGCAATTTAAAGTATCTGTCTGTCTGTCTGTCTGTCTATCTATCTATCTATCTATCTATCTATCTATCTATCTATCTATCTATCTGTCTGTCTGTCTGTCTGTGTACCTATCGATCGATTGATTGATCAGTCTACCTACCTACCTACCTACCTACCGTGGATCTGTGCATACAGGAGCTAGTGCCTATTTAGAGCAGAAGTCCTTCCTCCAACTCGGCTTTGAACACATGTTGCTCTTCGTCCCCTCCTTGTCACACGTTTTCCCATTGTGAAAATAGTATTCCTCCCTTCCCTGGCTTCAATGGAGGTCAGCCAAGAGGGCAAATGAGCCACAAGCTCCCTAGCCAGCCCACTTCCTCCTGCTTCTTTGTCCGATGCAGAAGGTCAAGACCCAAGCCGTGTCCCCTTCCTCCTATGTTTGCTGGCATGTGCATGTGTGCTGTAACAGATCTTTGCCCCAGCTGTGGCCGTGGTTGAGGCCCTGCCCACCTATGCTGTCTTTTCCATCACCACCACCTGAGAGGCGACCAGGTGCCACTGCTTCCCAAAGCCGCATGGACACATACCATTGCTTTCATCTCAGCATATTTCCCAAATTGTGGGCAGTTCCCTTCTTCTCCTGCGTACTCCAAAAACACTGGGAGATTCAGATTCGAACAGGAACACACCACGGCATGAGCCCCTCTGCTCCCGCAGTAAGATCTTGAGAAGGAACTCCATGGGGACAAGATGTCTGGGTGGGAAACTTTTTATCCTTTCCATGCCCGTACAAGGCTTCTTGGAGAGCCAGGTATCTCGGGAAGGACAGTTGCCTTGGCAATTTGTCACAACCATCTCCGTCTGCCTTTCTCACATACTTACAAAGTGCTCGTCTGCCATATTCCTGTCCTCCTGGCCTCTTGACTTTGTGTTTAGCATGCTTCAGCTTGATGCCTTGCTCAGAGAGAGAGAGAGAGAGAGAGAGAGAGAGAGAGAGAGAGAGATTTGAACATGTGGAGACAGCTCTTCCACCTTGTTGCTGGTGCAGGAGGAGTCATGACAGAAGTAGGGAATGTGTAGCTTTCTAAGTGTTGTTGCTTCTCACCATATAGGTGCATGTAAATGACCTTATCTAGCCAGGATGTTTAGAATAGATTAGATACTTTATTTTCATTTTACATAGTACAATAAAATTGAAAGCTATCCCAGGTGTGGGAAAAAAACAAAAAAACCCAAAAATTAGAAAGAAAAAAATACATTTAAAAGGTGAAAAGAATTAAAATCACTCATATACATCCATCACAACTCCCAAGGTCACATTATTTGTTTGCAGCATTTAAGGCGGTTATGGCTCTTGGATAAAAACTATTTTTAGTCTGTTTGTTCTTGTTTTCATTGCTCTGTATCTCTTGCCCAAAGTCAACAGTACAAACAGACTATGTCCAGGATGAGATGAATCCTGTAGAATGTTATTTGACTTTTTAAGGCAACGGGAACTGTATAGTTCTTCCAGAGATGGGAGAGGGGAACCAATGATCTTCTGGCTGTGGTTATGACCCTCTTGAGTGCTTTCCTATCCATGGCTGTGCGGCTGGAGAACCAAGTACAAACACAGTATGTGAGAATGCTCTCTATGGAGCATCGGTAAAAGGATACCAACAGACTCTCACTCAGATGGTTTTTCTTTAAGAGTCTGGGGAAGTATATTCTCTGCTGGGCCTTCTTTACCAAAGCAGTGGTGTTAGCACTCCAGGTCAAGCCCTGCTCAATGGTAACACCCAGGAACTTGAATACAACCACCCTCTCCACACAGTCCTTGCCAATATACAGGGGCTGAATGTCCACATTTTTTATCCTGTAATCCACCACCAGTTCCTTGGTCTTGGTGGTGTTAAGGACCAGATTATTGTCTCCACACCAGGCACAGAGCCGCTCCACCTCATCCCGATAGGCAGAATCATCGCCTCCAGAAATGAGCCCCACCACAGTGGTGTCATCAGCAAACTTGATGATTTAGTTGGTAGGGTGGGTAGAGATGCAATCATGTATAGAGAGAGTGTAGAGCAGGGGACTCAACACACAACCCTGTGGGGAGCCAGTGCTGAGGCTAAGGGCTGTGGACACGTGGGACCCTACTCTAACCCTCTGAGAGCGGTCTGACAAAAAGTCCAAAACCCAGAGACAAATGGAATTAGAAAGTCCAAGCGCCACTAGTTATGTCTATCAGCTCGCTGAAAATGATGGCCAGTGTCATTGCAGTTGCCATTCTCAGTGTCCCACTCCATGATATTATACCACCATTAAAAGAACTGCTTGGATATAATCCTGTGGCTTCAGTCCTTGACTCCATGCACTCTGCGACATAGTCTGAGTCCACAAAAGCTCTTGCCAAATAAACTATGCTAGCCTTAAAGGTGCCGTAGGACTTTCTGTTAGCCAAGCATGGCTGCCTCCCTGGATATTAGTACAAGGGAGCCTTGCAGAAAGCATCATCCAAGCGTAATAAATGATCATTTCAGGATCCATCTTTCAAACAACAGCAAAGAATTTGAAACAGTGATACAGACTTTCGCACTGGAAGTATTGTAGTAATTTCCAGGTGTTCGAAAGTTGAGTCATGGCAAATGGACTTCTTTTCTTGCAAAATCGAAACATTTCAGTGCTCATCCAAGCAGCTTCATCAGTCTGAGGAAGGTTAGTAGCGAGATCACAAATTTATAGTTCACCTTGCTTTCATGCCATTCTGGTCTGAATAGGCTCATTAGGTGGACAGTGGCCTGAATAGGGTCGTTAGGTGGACAACAGCCTGCATGGGCTCATTAGATGTACGATGGTCAGGTGTTGTGATAGTTTCTGTTGCATCAGTCTAAGAGATCCACTACAGCACACAACCTCTTGTGCTTACCCACTGATGAGAGAAGGAGGTTTATATGATTTCATGAAAATGTTTTTGGGGGTTGTCACGTTCTCTGCCCATTTTATCATTAAACACTTGTCAAGTTCTTCAGACATGAGAGAATACTTTAAAAGATGTGCTATGCCTAAGAAACCCCAGGATGCATGTGATCCCAGCATACTGAATGTAGTCCTTGAGCTGTTGTTGGTGGTGATGGTGGTGGTGGGTGGTATTGGATCCTAATCACTTTAGCTGGTGGTCGAACATAAAGTTATATTGGCACAATAATGCTATACAGTTAAGGCAATATTATGAAGCCCGCAGGGAGCAGTCTGTTCCAGTAGAATACTCATGTTCAGCACCTGCAACATGATTTGAAATAGTTGCTTTGAGGCATTGTTAAATATGTAAAGTAGCATGGCAATTGATTAAATAAATAACAGTTTCTTTGAGCCTTGTGCAAACTTGTACCTCCAAGTCCTCCATGATCTGTTGCCTGTTACGAAACATGGAGGAGAGGCTGGTTAGTGGGCGCTCAGCTTCTCTTATTGGCCTCCTCCTTGCCTTTAAAAGGAATTTCTCCCAACTCAATCACATTTCTTGCTGCCTGGTTATCATTGTTATGTCATTCACACACACACACACACACACACACACACACACACACACACACACACACACACACACAAGACTAGAAGTGGGAGACAACTCAGTATTTATTGAGTGGGAGGCAAGGGTTCAGCCGGGCTTTCAACCATGTCAACCCCATCCCTGCATGAGACCCACCCCCCACCCTCAAGGCCTGAGTTCTGGTCACTAGTCCCCACACACACACACACACACACACACACACACACACACACACACACACCAGCACTGGCACCTCCAGTTACCTTCACCGAGGTAGAAAACACAGAGGGGCCAAGAGTCCCTGCAGGTGCCACTGCCCACCTGTGCCCACAAAGAGCCTTTGTACATGACCCCTAAACTCCGCCGCAAATGGCTGCCAGCTCCGGAGCTTACAATTGTTTCCCCACCAGCTCCGGAGTTTGCAGAAAATTAAGTGCGACCACGCCCACCTAAGAGCGTCCCAGCGCACTTTTCATGTACCTGCTCTCGGAGGGTGAAAATTCCTGATGCGTATTTAAGGGAGTGAGTGCCGGGCTCTCCTCGCTTCTGTTTGTTGTTGTTTTTGCCTCCCGACCCTTTAATAGAAGGAATCAGGATGACGACGGGGCTCCGGGGGGGCTTCGGAGGTGAGCCTGCAGTTTTTCCTCTCTTTCTTTCTCCCTCCCCTCACGCAGACAGGAGCAAGGAAGTGCGGAGGGGTGGGGACGTAGGAAGAGCAACGAACCCCCAAGATCTCTGGTCCGAATTTAAGTGGCCAGCGGATCTTAGGGGTTGTGTGAAAAGGCCCATTAATGAGGGCTTGTAGAACCAGGCCACACCTAGCCTTGGGTTGAGGACTCCTCCTCCTGCTGCTGCTGTTGCAGATGCTCCTGCTGCTGCTGCCCATCCTGTCTCCGGAGCTTTTTCTGCATCAGGGTTGGGGTCTAGGTGGGTTGTCTAAGAAGCAGCGGTGGCCCTCAGCAGCAGGACTGACATGGCAGCAACAGTCAACAGTGCCAGGCAGTGCTAGACACACACACACACACACAAAAGTCTCTTTAGGAATGCACAACTTTACTAGAACCCCGTCTGGGGTCTCTCCAGAGGACATACACAAAGAGATCCTCTACTAAGCAGGCCAGCACAAGCTGCTGCTCTCTGGCAGTTTTATGGCTCATTTGACAGGGTGGTGATGGTGGTGGTGGCAGAGCTACTTGGAGAGCTGGCACAACAACACAGCGGCTAGGAGGGCAGGGCTACAGAGCCAGGGAGGGAGAATGGCCTGCCAAGACCAGGATGGATGGCTGATGAGCTTAATATGCCTTGCTAATGCCATCTTAAGCCTTGGCTCCCAAGTGCCATCCGAAGGAGGGACTCGCAAGCCACTTGACACCTAGGAAAACCCTGAGAGGGTAGCCAAGAAGCTGGAACCCACTGGAGGGCGCGTCCTATATTCGCTGCTGGAGTTGCACGACGTTTTCCCTACATCGTGCGCCCCGCTTTCAGTCCTCCGCGTCTTGAATAGGCTTGGAGCGGGTGGGGGAAGAGGACGACGCTCCCGGTTGCGCCGCCTCGGGCAGCAAAAGGACTGGGGCGGCGCGGCCCCTCAGGCTCCGATCCGACTCAAGAGATCCCGCTCTCGGCCGTCGGAGGGAGCCGCAGCCCGACTCCGAGCCGCCGGGCCAAACCTGCCGCTTACCTGCCGCTCGCTTGTTCCGACCTGCCCGCCTCCTGGTGCCAGACAAGGGGAGGGCGCGGAGAAGGCGCGGAGGCCTCGCCGGAGAAGCAGGGGAGAGGGCAGCTCCTGCGGGACCGCCTGCGCTTCCTAGGAGGAGCCGCGCCACCTGGGAGGGGTGGGGTTGCCGTGGGCGCCATGGGGAGAGGCTCCGTCCCTTCCTCCTCCTCCTCCTCCTCCTCCTCCTCCTCCTCCTCTCCTGCAGGAAACTTGCCGCGAACCTCCGTCCCGGGACGCGAGAGGGCATCTCGCAGGCGGTGGCGCTGGGCATGACCCGGAGGAGTCCGCAGGTAAGAAGAAGCCGATCTCCCTCGCCCGTGGCTGGAGGAGGGCATCGGGAGGAGCCCGTCCCGTCGGAGCGGGCTCTCAGCCCAAGAAAGCCCGCAGGAAGCGTGTCCCAGCCCAGGACTCTTGGCGGCGGCGGTTGTTGTTGCTGCTCGAGGGGAGGAGGCAGGAAGGTGGGGAAAGGAAAGGAGCCACGATTCGCGAACGTTTGTTTGCGCCGGGATCCGTTCGTTCGCCACGGGGTTGCTCGTGGCCTTTTGTGGCACCCAGCCGCTTATTTTTTTTTTTTGTCGCAACGCAACCGTGGACCGTGGCACCGCCCGAGGGCTCTGGATTCAGTCTGCGCTGCCGCGTTTAACAGCCGTGAGGACAGCAAAACCCCGTGAGCTCGAGAGAGCAAATGGAAGTTTTTCCGAAGGGGGAGACCATCCACGACCGTCTTTTAGAGCAAAGCAAAGAGAATAATTCCTGTTTGTTTGTTTTTAACCAGCTGCGTGGTTAACCTGAGATATTGGGCGGGGGGGGGGGTTTGGATAGGATCAAAGCAAAGATTCGCATTTTGAAGGAATGGTGAGAATCTCCCTACTTCCTGGTGTTTTTTAAAAAAACTGTACTCAGGAAATCGTTGAATCCATGCCTGATGTTGGGAGTGGAGCGGATGATGCCAAATTAGAGGCAATGATAACTTGGGGTTTTTTTTTGGGGGATGCTTGGTTTCTTTACAATGCAAAGTTTTAATGTAGTGACAGAGCATAAGAGTCACAAAGCACAAGCTTTGGTGAAGTGGAGTCTGCGTTAATCAGCAGCAGATCCCCAGCGAGGTATCTCTTCTGTTACCTAAGGCTGGGGTGTGACATCCAGCTGGTGACCCAGTACTCACCCCAAGGCCTAAAACTAAAAGAAGGAGAGTAGTTATTTTGGGCATGACAGAGTGAAGTGCCTCTCACCTGATCGAAGGGTTTGCCAGACATCACACAAGCCTGGACACAGCAATGTAGGATAAATATATGATTCACTGTGAGGTGGCCAGACCAGACAGGAGGTGGTGGGTGGAACAAAAAGTAAAACAGCCTCCTGAGTGCTCTTCATCAAATCGTATGTGGAGCAAGAGGGGGCATCTCCTCAGCTAAGTATTTCTTAGGAATATGCCCCAGCATGTCATGACAAAGTTATTTTTTTGCTTCTGTTATGCACCATGCCATCAAATCCCCTCTAACTTTTGGTGACCTACAAAATCACCTATTATTAAAATCCCCACTCAGCTGTTGCAAGCTGAGAGCTCTTGCTTCCTTGTGGAGGCATTCCGTCTTGAGCTGATTTAAGAGGAAACGATACATAAGAGCTGTTTCTAGTCTGCAGCATGAGTGTGAACCTATGAAATTAAGTAACTGGCTGCAAGTGTTTCTTAGTGAATAAATAAATAGTGACATGAAGGGTAATCACAGTGTGTGTTTGTATACACACACACACACACACACACACACACAGGTACCTCTACTTATGAATTTAATCAGTTCTGAATGCATGCTCTTAAATCAAACAACTCTTAAGTAGAGGTGCAATATCTAAAAAATCGAAAAAAGGGAAAACATGAAAAATTGTAAGGCAGCAGTTAAAACACCAACAGTTTTCTGCTTTTAAGTCAAATTGCACTTGAGTAGATCCGCTCTCAAGTAGAGGTACCTCTCTCTCTCTCTCTCTCTCTCTCTCTCTCTCTCTCTCTCTCTCTCTCTCTCTCTCTCTCTCTCTCTCTCTCTCTCGGATGAAACCCCTTTTTGGCTGTTGGGAAAGGAGACAGGTGGGTGCAGGTTTTTTCTGCCTCGGATGCCAAAAATAACTTGGTGAGACTTGAGTACTATGCACCTGGGAAGAGGTTGCCATTTTGTGTTATTCCTAGTGGTGGACTCATCAAGAAGCAATATCAAACTTAAGTGAGTTCATTGAACCCACAAGTGAATGGTATGAAGGCCTGGGTCCTGCCTTTAACTGACATAAATAGAGTATGTGGCCTATGTAACCATTGTAAAAAATATGCCTTTTCTCTATTTTTATAAGGCAGATGTTGAGTTTTCTTCCATTCTTGAGATTGTGGAATTCTGAGTAGCAGTATGATTTCATCCAAGGAATATGGTTCTGGTTCCTGGGAGCTCACAGTCACCATTGATCACCCCTATGGGGAACAGAAGGAGACCACCCTCCAAGTATCAGGAGATCTTCATATTGGAGGAGTCATGCTCAAGCTTGTTGAAAAAATTAGTGAGTACTAAAATTGTGTATCATGTTTTTTTCTCTGTGTTTTGTGTTTTTGAAGGATAAAGAAACTAATTTCTTAAAAGGTAGTAACTCATTAAGTCCTCTCAGTGCTGCATCTCCTCCATCTGGACAGTGGGGAAGGAATAATTATTCCATTTCCCTGAAAAGGTTAACTCCATTGTGAGATCTGATAATCTTTTCAATCATACCAAAGCTCATCAAAGTATCAAGATCCACTACGACCCCCTTATCCACTGATTTACCAACTGCAGATTCAGTTATCCATGGTTAGTGATCACTGGGGGCGGGGGCAACAAGGGGGTTGAATAAAAACTCTAAAACTTACTGCTGCCGATGCCTGCCACCTTCCACCTCACTACCACCACTGCGGGCCAGCCAGCCACCCTCCAGAGGAGTGGGGTGGGAGTCACATCCCAGGTGGTGAATCAGAGGTTTTGAACTTCCCACTAAAACTTCCAATCCACTGCCCGGGACCTGGGCTGTAAAATAAAAATTGATTGATTGATCGTATCATGGCCATCAACCCGGGTAAGAGTGTTTGCTCTTATCCGTGGATGTCACTATCCACGGGAGATCCCAGAACCGATCCCCCACGGATATGGCAGTCCTACTCTATAAGCATTTTAAATGTTCTACTTCCTTTTGGAGGATGAGAATAAACCATTGTTCCATGCATGGTGACGTATTCTAAACAACCGTAATCTGATTCATTCTACTTTTCACAAAAAAAATGACACCAGGCAGCATCAGTTTGCCTAACTGTGCAAGCATTATTCATGTAAAAAGCAAAGCAAAAATTGCTGCTTCTATATTGCCCTATAGCACTTAAAACATTCTGGGTGATTTATAGTTTATTTATGCTGGCTACACATCCCTCACCCTGCAAGCTGGGTACTCATTTTACTGACCTCAGAATGATAGAAGGCTGAGTGAACCTGAGCTGGCTACCTGGGTCTGAACCCCAGTTCGTGAGCACAGTTTTATTTTATTTGTATTTGTATTTTTGTACTTATTAACCGCCCGATTTTCCCATAGGGAACTCTGGGCGGTGTACTGCACGTTGCCAAAGCGACTACCCAACTATAAACCCAATATAACATAATCAAACGAACATCATAAAATACAAGACATAATAAAATACTAGCCAAATGGCCAGGAAATAAGCCAAGTACCACCCACCAAAAAATAATAAAAAAATAGTAAGATCCGGCAAGAAAGAGAGAGAGAAAGACAAAAACAAAAACAAAAAAAGACCACTATAACAGGATGCTCAGAGGTCCCCAAAGCATTGCTTGAAGAGCCAGGTCTTTAAGGCCCTTCTGAACACTGCCAACGACTCAGCCTGTCTGATCGCTGGGGGCAGTTTATTCCACTGTGCCGGGCCCACCACTGAGAAGGCCCGATTCTGGGTCGAAGCCCTATGAGCCTCTCTCGGTGTGGCCACTCAGAGAGAAAGGGAGAACAAGGCTCTAGTTGGTCAGGACGAGACCGACCTCTGGGAGATCCGCTCCGCCAGATAGGCAGGTCCCAAGCCATGGAGGGTTTTGTAAACCCAAACCATGACCTTGAACCTTATCCGGGAAGCAATGGGTAACCAGTTGGGGGTGATCGGGCATACCTGCTTGGTCTCCGCATTCTGCACCCGCTGCAAACGCCGGACAAGGGTCAAGGGCAACCCCATGTAGAGAGCAGTAGAGCTGTTTAACCACTGCATTATGAGGCTCTCTCTCTATTACTTCTATGATTCGTATGCATAAAGATGACTCAAAGGGCTTTATACACGACCCCTAAGCTCCGCTGCAAATGGCTCCCAGCTCCGGAGCTTAAAAATGTTTCCCCACCAGCTCCGGAGCTAACAGAAAATTAAGTGTGACCCCGCCCACCTAAGCGACCCAGCGCACCTTTCAAGTACCTGCTCTGGGAGAGTGAAAAATTTGATGTGCCAGGCTCTCCTTGCTTCTTTTTGTTGTTGTTTTTGCCTCCCGCCCCTTTAAGAGGAACCAGGAAGTGACAGGGGGGTCGGAGCAACTTCCACCGGCACTCCGCAGGTAAGAGTGCATTCTTTTCTCCCTTTTTTTCTCCCTCCCCTCACGCAGACAGGAAGTGCAGAGGGGGTGGGAACGCAGGAAGAGCGACAAACCCTCAAGATCTCTGGTCCGAATTTAAGGGACCAGCAGATCTTAGGGGTCGTGTAAAAAGGCCCAAAGTTGTTCGAAACATGTACATTTTGAAAAGTCACTGACACATTGCATCAAAAACCATTTTCATATTTATGGGCAAAGCTGTAGGCATAAATCCTTTAAAATAAATAAAGATTGAACGTAAGTTGCAGTCAAATAAATAAATCAGAAAAATGTGTTTAAATATTAGCTTTCAATTGTACTGTGAAATGGCTGAAATGTTTTGAAAACCAAGTCTGGTTTTACTATTAAAGAGGATATACAGTGTTTACCTATTGAGCCTTTTTTCGAGTAGCAAACCTATATTTATTCTCTTTGGGATCCACTAACTTGATTGAATTGCAACATATTTTGCTACCATTGTTCAGCCAATAAACCTTTACATGTATTTTACTAATCTGGTGAAATTAGCTGTTTGCCTTGAAGTAGCCTACAACATTGCTATTCAAACTTCAGCTTTATGGTCTTAATGCATATTTGTAGGACTACAATATTTATAAACCCCATTGATCATTTAACACCTTGTTTATACAAAATACCAAATTTTTGCATTGGTAGCTGGTTGATAGGCTATATACACAAAGAATGTTCACCAAAAGTTTCTACGCATCCTGGACTGAGGGGCAAGTAGGATGCTACAGGGTTCCATCTTGGGTTTACTGTAGTTCAAGATCTTTATAAATAATATAGGCGGGGGTGTGGAAAATACACTTACAAAATTTTTAAATGACACCAGATTTGGAAGAGACAGAATCAGGATTCAAGATGAATGTAAGGAATTGGAGAACTTGGTCAGAACAAACAGCAGGAAAATACAAAGTTTAGGCAGGAAAAAAGCAAATACACAATTATAAGATGCATTACAGCTCGTTTGTCATTGGTACATGTGAAAAGAAATTGGGGAGTGGGGATTTTAGTAGACATTTGTTAACAAGGAGATGCAGCAGCAAAAAAAGAAGAAGTAAAGGAAGCACTAGGTTGCCTCAGCAACATATGGTGTCTAGATGAGTGGTTCTCAAACCTGGGGTCTCCAGATGTTCTTGGACTTAAACCCTGACCCTAAACCTAGCAGCCTAGCCTTTCCCACTAATTGTACTGGCCAGGATTTCTGGGAGTTGTAGTCCGAGAACATCTGGGGACCCAACACTGGTAACCACTGGCCTAGATCAAAGGAAATAATAGTATCACCCTACTCTGCTTTGGGTAGACCTCACTTGGAACACTGTGTTCAGTTGTGGGCACCACCAAATAAGAAGGATGCCAACAAGCTAGAAAGTGTCCAGCAGCAAAATGGTAAAAAGACTAGTAAGAAATGACTAATGGAGCTGGAGGTGTTCCACCTGGAGAAGCAAAGACTGAGAGGCAGATGGGATGATAGCCATCATCAAGTATTTGAGCAACTGTCACATGTAGGATGGAGCAAGCTTTGTTGTTGTTGTTGTTGCTCTGGAGAATAAGACTGAAAGCTGTGGAGTGAAATTACAAGGGAGACTTGAATTAAACATTAAGGAAAACTTCCTGATAGTCAGAGTTGCTCAACTGTGAAATGGACTGCCTCAGAAGGTGGTGGTTTCTCCTTCACTGGAGTTTTTCCACAAAATACCAGAACTCTCACAAAATATCAGAACTAGGGGACATCCACACAAATTGAGGGCTTGGGAGAGTGAGAACAGATAAAAGAAAATTTTCTTTTACCCAGTGTGTTGTTAGTCTGTGGAACTCCCTGCCACAGGACGTGGTGATGGCATCTGGCCTGGATTGCACAGATTCCTGGAGGAAAAGTCCATCACAGGTTACAAGCCATGATGGAGGGTACTTCAAGGACCAGATGCAGGGGAGTGGTATCAGGAGACAGATATCTAGTCTCGTGCGCTTACAGACGCATCTGGTGGGGCCACTGTGAGATACAGGAAGGTGGACTAGATGGGCCTTTGGCCTGATCCAGCACGGCTCGTTGTATGTTCTTATGTTATGTTCTTAGGTTTTTTCATAGAGATTGGATGACTCCCCATCATATGTTGAGCGCTGGTGACTCCAATTTCAGAGGTGCTGTGAATCCATTCTGGATTTTGGTTTTGCACTCTACTGAGCTATCCAAGGTGATGAACCCTCTTCTCCAGAATATGTTCCATACCCAAGATAACTCTTCTAAAGAGAAGACCAAAACCCGGGAGGATTCCCAGCATCTCTAAAATTGGAATCATCATCAACCTCCATGACCATCAGGGATACTCTAGCTGTGGATTTTCTCTTTTGTTATGGGGTTTGCCTGCTCTACAATTCTTAAGATTCTATTGGTAGTGTTGGAAGAAAATAGTATTATGTTGGTAGGGGAATAATATCCAAAGTAACATCCATACAAAACAGACATAAAGTATTCCACTTGTGCATTCCTGATGGTTAATTACTCCAAGCCCTCTGCTGAGAGAGAGACTCCTGGCAGGCTCTGCTGGACTCCTGTTGTGGCACATTCTGAATATGTGAATGTATTCCCGTCATTAATACTCCACTGAGTCAATTCACCAGGGAAATTCTGGGAGTTGTCTAAAACCGTGGTGCTCAACCTTGGGTAACTTAGGTGTTCTTGGACTGTAATTGCCAGAAGACTTCAGTACCAGCTCTGCTGGCCAGGACTTCTTGGAGTTGCCAACCAAGGACATCAGGGTTAGTCTAGTTCAGAAACCTCAGGTCTAAAACATAATGTTCCTGAGCTGTGCATTTAATGCTTATGACTTTGATTGTTATGTGCATTAATCTGCATTGCACCCATTTCTAAGGAAAATAAATGTCCTGGGTATGTGGATATAATTCTCGATCAGGATGATATTCCATTTTCAGTTCCAGGCATATCTGGTGCTGAAATAAAAGATACCTTCTGGAAAAGAGGAGGAGTGTTTGAATCTGGTATGAAATATAAGGCAAACAGTTTAGAGGTTTCTGGTGATTCTACTGGGCCACTGTAGAATTACAAATATATTGTGAAGTGACTATCATAAATATTGCCTCATCTTCTTAATCTCTGGAGACTGTAGCTCTCTGGTTTCAGGGGTGTCTTCTGAGGCCAAAGGAAAGAGCCAGTCTCCCCCTCTGTGGTCTGTGACCACATACTCAGGGAAGCTTTGAAGCTCTGCCCTCAGAGGGGAAGATCTGCTGTTGAGCCATTCACAGGTATCAGTGTTTTGACAGGCAGACATGTTCTCCCATTATTGATCCTTGCTTATTATAGCTCTTCTTTTGAGACTCATTGCCCGTAAGGATTGAAAAAGGAGAGGGGCGAGGCGGAAGTCCTTAAATCAAAAAGCAGAGGAGCCAAGAGGAGCCAAGGAAGAAGGGAGATAACGAGTGGCTTCTTTTCGTACCATTTGTTTGCTTCTGGTTTGCAGTGCACTTAGTTTTAGACTTGGGACTTCATGAACAGGGAGGTGTTCTGGGGATGGTATTTCCTCACCCATATCACCCAGAGGTGGTGAGCTCGCCCCTTCTACTCATTTTGCTGAGTAGGACAATGAACATCTGAGGTCCTCCCTCCAGGCACCACCACCACCGGTGATCCCTTCCTGCTTTTTCTTCCTATCTGGAGGACAGCTTCAAAAATCTCAAGAACTAGAACATGTTATCTGTGACGTCTTTAGATGCCCTGTCTCTGTATATAGAGCCAGGCTCTCTGTTCATTGAAGTTTTCAAGGAAATCTCGGTGGTAGCCCTGCTTTAGCCAACTTCCCTGGTTTGTTGTTGTCCTGTTGTGTATTTTACTACTGTGGACTGTTTGTTTTTCCTCTAGGCGTCTCACAGGATTGGTCAGACTATGCCCTTTGGTGGGAGCAGAAGCAATGCTGGCTATCAAAAACTCACTGGACATTGGATAAATATGGGGTGCAGGCCGATGCCAGGCTGCTCTTTACCATTCAGCACAAAATGTTGCGCCTCCGCCTGCCAAGCATGAAGACCGTACGACTGAGCGTCAGCTTCTCTTCCGTGGTGTTCAAGGTCGTTGGAGACATCTGCAAGACCCTTGGTAAGAGTGGAGCCCGGGAGCCTTGGAAGGTCCCAAGTGGCTGCCCTTAGTGTAGTCGGTGGGGACATAAGCGAGTTGGAGAGGTCTCTCTTGTCCCCCTTCCCTTCTTCTCACCTTGTGGTTGGGCCTCAGTGGAACTGGAGGAAGCACGGCAGCTGTGTCTGGTGAATTCTGCTGCTTCATGAAATCAAATCGTGTTACAGATTTTTAAGAGTCTTTTTCTTGTTCTTAGCATTTGTCCCACTTGGTGATGGGGTCCGTTATTCTTGTTTTGGCCTTCCATTTGGCACAGTTGTGGACTAGGTCTGGGTGAACCCGGGACAACTTCATGTCATTGTTCAGGGTGTTTATCCAGCACTATTTTGGGCATCTCCTTGGTCAGGATCCACTGACCTCCAGGGTGAGATCCTTCCTCATCAGCGCACAAGACATGTCCATACCAACTGAGTCAGGCTTGATGCATCATGTCAGCTATTGGTGCAATGCCATATTTTTATTGGATGCCATCATTGCACACATGATTCTTCCATGTGAGGCCACAGGTCCATCGCAGTCTCCTTGTCTCCATGACACCAAGTGCAAATTTTAAGAGTACCGGTGAATTGTATAGTTCTGTGCA
Source organism: Phrynocephalus forsythii (assembly GCA_029282475.1). NCBI lineage: Eukaryota > Metazoa > Chordata > Lepidosauria > Squamata > Agamidae > Phrynocephalus > Phrynocephalus forsythii. The sequence goes on along the minus strand of JAPFRF010000002.1, from coordinate 158,255,114 downwards.
ATTTCTGCATCTCCAGAATCTGCGTTTACCATACATGTTTGCTTAAGTCAGTTTATCCTGATTTAGTCAGAAGATATCGTACTACTAGGTGAAACAACCATCATCATGCACTCTCTTCACATTCCAGAGCTTTTCAGTCATTCCTCTTCCAACCAAAGTACTTGGTGCATCTAGGAAGGCCTGAGGGAGGGTGCTGTCACTCTAGAGCAGCTTGACATGAGCTGGAAGGGAATACTGCTCCTCCTCCTGTGTGCTGCATGACTGGGAGGTGCTTCCTGCCCATGTGTAGGAGGTTGCATCTCACTCCTTGACTGCTAGCCACTTGTCAACTTTTCATAGGGCCAAGGGCCTTCTTATTGGGTGGGGTGGCATCCATCTGTCCCTTGTACAACACTGTATGACTGTGCTTTGCGAGCAGCCCAGGTCACCCAGCTGCCTAGACTGCTGCTGAATTTTACTTCAACGTAAGAGAAATAAAAATTGCAACCATCCCTAGGGCAGTCAGATGCAATAATAATAATAATAATAATAATAATAATAATAATAATAATAATAATAATAATAATAATAATAATAATAATAATAATAATAATAGGCATGCTCTTGAGCAACCTAATCGTTATTATGCAGAAGAAGGAATTTCAGTATAGCTCACTGTGACATATTCGGGAACCTCTCAGGCATGGGCTCAAAGATGCAATGTTGCATATAATTTGTGTGCATGAAGTAGGCATGTGTATGCAAATACAGAGGTATCAACATTTCAACTTCCCCAAAGCAACCTGACCGAAATAAAGTAAGACATTGTCACGGCAACTATATAATTTAAAAGGTGCAGGATTAGATCAACTGTGGGTTGATCTTACTAAGCATTTACATTCCTAAACAAGCTGATAGATTAGGGCTGCTCCAGGCTGGTTACACATTAACCGGGATTTTTTTTGGGGGGGCTTGTGCTACGAGTGGCTGCATTGGTGAGTTGTAAAGAAAACAGCAAGAATCTTGTGACAGCTTTGAGTCTAAAAGTTGCCTTAAGAAGCTGTTTGCAAGGGCTGCACTCCCCTCATTTTATAAAGCTTTGGATATTGTCAAAGAAAGCCTTGAATCAGGTAGACCTTTGCCGCTGATCCTGATGTCGTTCCCACGGTGCATGCAGAGCTACGTAACAGGATTCCAGACTTATTACAAAATGAAGTTATTGGGGAGGCTAGCCTTCCTGAATCCTGAAATTGTGCTCTGAAAAGATTTACCAACCCCTGTTGCTCACCATATTTGACTAGCAGTGGTCTTCTTTCCAGACTCCAACACCATCAGATCATACAACTTTCATGATGGTGCGCTTTACTTGCCTTTGGCTGCTGCTTGGAAATAATGTTTTTTCTCTTACCTTGTTCCTCTTCCTTTTTTGGAAGAACTTTATACCTCCAGGTGTTCAAGGAAGACCTCTAAAATCCTGAATGACCCATCAAATCCTGGGTATCATTTTTTCTAACTATTGCCATCAGGCAGGAGATACAGGATGACTAGGACAAAAACTGTTTCTAGCTTAGAACAGTATCTAGGTTAAATGCTGCAGTCTGGTGTTATGTTAAGTAGCGTGGGATTATATGTGGTTTCTTTCTTTCTTTCTTTCTAAATTGTATAGTAGTGTGAACAGCATCTAATTTTGTTGTATATGTTGCATATGTCTGCAATGACGATAAACTGCTATTCTATTCTATTCGATTCCCTCTTTGTTCATACTTGCAGGTGTGTCTTCTGCACTTGTCGGGTGTTGTTTTTTTTAGCATTGGTAGTCCTTTTGGTTTAGCTTGAAGAAGAAAAAGAATGTAAATCTGAAGAATAATAGGATGATTCTGTCTTTAAGGAGATGTTATCTAAGCACATCCGATCTTGCCTGATTTCGGAAGCTAAGCAGAGTAGGCCCTGGTTAGTACTTGGATGGGAGACCACCAGGGAATACCAGATGCTGTAGGCACCTGGAGTAGGAACTGGCAAACCACTCCAGTATTCCTGCCAAGAAAACTCCATGGACATGGGGTCATGAAGAGTCAGTCACGACTGTAACAACACAACACACACACACACACACACACACACACACACACACACACACACACACACACACACACACACACACACACACACACACACACACACAAGCAAAGTAATAATATAATCTTCAAGATGGCAGGGAAGGTTTAGTGTATCATTTCAGACTGTTCTCTGGGTTGACATTTCATTGAAATCCATAACATTTGTTTTTCTGCTGTCACAGTTTGAGTGTTTCTGCCTCAAAGCAGGCAGTCTGCTTTCAGCCCATACATTTCCTGATGACTCCAGTCTGGCAGAGTATATCATTTACATCTCCAGTGGTATGTGAGTTAATGCACCCACTCCCTGCAGATGGAATGTGTCACCTCAAGCCATATTTACAGCTGTGTGCTTCACCCTCCAAATTCCTAGCTCGTGACTATAAACAAGTCTGAGTGTCACAATTACTGCGATGAAAGGCTAGATATCGCTCAACGGAATTTGGCTAAGTATACCTGGCCACAAATAAATGAAATCAGCCTTAGGGAAGTCACTTTGAGTTCTTTATAAGGAGAAAGGTGGGATTAAAATATGTTAAATAAATAAATAAATAAATAAATAAATAAATAAATAAATAAATAAATAAATAAATAAATATTAATGGCTGTATAAATAAAATAAAAATGTAATTTTCTACAAGACAATTGTTCCAGAAAGGGAGAGAGGGGAGAGAACTGGGAAGTACAGCACACAGTTGATGTGTTTCTTTTATTTTATTTTCAACAATGCCATAGTCTACAATGATATATACAGTGGTATCTCGACTTACGAGTTTAATCCATTTCGAATGCATGCTCATAAGTCGAACAACTTGTAAGTAGAGCAGCCGTATAAAAAAAAAATAAAAAATTAAAAATTTAAAAAATATAAAATGTAAGTAGAGCAGACCGCATCTAAAATTTGTAAGGTAGCAGTTAAAATGCCAACGGTTTTCCTCTCTTAAGTTGAATTGCTCATATGTAGAACTGCTCATAAGTAGAGGTACCACTGTACTCCTATTATTTGAGATGAGGAACTAAATCATAATCTCATCTGTATATGGGGCCATGTTCTTTATTAATAGGTGCAGAAGCAACACTGCAAATTGTCCCTAATAGTTTTAAAAAAAAAAAGACAATTTGAAGGAAAGGACATGAAAGAACCTACAGTAATATGATTCAGACTGCCTATTCCAAATATGTTTGTTTTGCTGAATTTAATTTCAGGACATGTGTGAATTTATTTTGGGGGTGTATGTGTACGCATGTGTGCATATCAAATTACTATTTTTATTCAAGTCAAGGCCTGTGAAAAATCATGAAAACCACAGCCAAAACAGAGCAGTGCTTACAGTTTATGGCCACACTTGGTTTCCAAAGGCTTGCTGGAACATGTTTACCATTCAAATGCAAGAGTAGGTGATACCTTTATAAAGCACTGAAAAATAACTATGGAGTATTTGAGCTTTCGTAGATCAGGACCTCTTCATCAAGTGTGTACTAATGTGAACAACTTTAAGTCCAAACATTTGTGGCAAGGTGGATTTTGCCAGGAAAGTTACTCTTAAATGTAAAGTCCAAGCATTCTTGGCAAGACAGATTCTTGCCAGGCACCTCTTTCATAGATATAAGTCAGGAGAAATGCAGGCTGTGTTAGAGCTGTTGCATTAAAGTTACAGCGGAGGTACCTGTGAATTGGATATCTTACCCCAGTTCTTCAAAGAAAGAAGCATAGTCCATGTATATACAAACCCATCCCCTTCCCATTTGGCCTTTCGTGCTGTTGTCTTTTTCTTCCTCATCATCACAGAGCTTTAATTTCCATTAGGAAAGTCAAGAGAAAGTTGGCCTCACACTGCAACCGGAGCATGCCCTGTGAATTCTCCTGCCAAATTGTCCCAGAGGCCACCTATGATCTGAGCAGCAGGGGAGGCCACTTCGCCCTGACATTTCCACTATTCCTTTGAAAACTCTCTTGCAGGGATTCGACGGCCAGAAGAACTTTCCTTGCTGAAATTACCCGAGGATGCGAAAAAGAAGAAGAGGAAAGAAAAGGACAAGGAGCCCGTCATAGAAGACATTCTAAATCTGCACAACTCCCCAGTGAGTTTGGGATTACCAGGTAACAGTGCAGAAAATAGTGCCATTTTTATTTAGTGCAGGTCATCTACGTTCATCTGTACTTTACAGTCATCTAGGGCAAATGTAGCCCACTAAATATTGTAACTACTATAAAGTTTGTTACCGTGCCCCCCCCCCCAAAATTAACACATTTTAACTGAAAAGCTTCTCCCTTTTTTCCAGTTTAGTGTTCATTTCTTAAAACATTTTATCAGTTTGCAAGTGGAGAGATTTTGGGGTTAGGGTTGTCGGGGTGCTAAAGGACCTCAGAACATGCCAGAGTTCTCCCCTGGAAGGCACAAGAAGACTTCTAAAGTTCGGGGAGGATGGGACCTCCACAAAAATGATACATGTGACCTGTAGGCTGTGAGTGGTCCACCCTTGCCCTAGATGTAAAGGCACTGCCACGGACTACATGGCATGAGAGTGTTTTTAACCAGGCACAGTTGGATGTCCATGTTGGCAGTGTGGGTCTGTCTTGGGCTGTTTTGCTAAAACAATGGAGTCCAAGGTGCAGTTTTTCATTTGGAACATGGAAGTGTACAGTTGGCAAAGGGGCTTTGGATGAAATCAAAAAGCCAATATATTCTTTGGATGTAGCTCCAAGCCCTCCAGCATTTGTCATTTGTGGCAACAAGACGACTTGCAGGCATGAAATATCCTGGTACACAGTCTAACTAGGAACATAATTCTTGGACCTAGCACCAATCCCTCCATCACAGTACAATGACTAACATCTATTATCCTGCATAAGACAAGTTTCCCCTTTCCCACAACTTTGAAACCCCACAGTCTCACTCACTCTATACCCCAGAGCACAGAGAGAACACCTAGTTCCCTGAGCTCCTTGCCCTCTGAAGATGCCAGCCACAGAGTCTGGCAAAATGTCAGGAAGAAAAACTTCCAGAACATGGTCAAACAGCCTGAAAAACTCACAACAGCTATCAGATCCTGGGCGTAAAAGCCTTTGAGAATACAAATGAATCTTGACTAAGCAGAAACACCAAAAAAATTATGGTAAACATCGACTGTGGAGAAGGCTGCCATGTTGGAGAAGGGCATTGACTCGACAGTCTCTGGAGGGTGCCTCTAAACTTGACAATTGGCAACCACAGTTGTGTGATATTTTGGGAGCTGTGACCCGAGCAGGTAATGTTTCTCATTTGTGAGGACATATAATACTATATCCTCACAAAATCAAGGGGCAGGGCTAGCTGGTCTGAATGAATTGGGCTTCCTGTTCAGGTCTGCACCCCAGCATCTTGCTCCAGAAATAGCATTAGTTCTACAGTACTTGTAGTAGGGTTGTAAATTTATTTATTTATTTATTTGATATTTTTCCCCTCTCCATCATGGCCATGCGCTACTCTGGGGCATGAACAACAAGAAAGAAAATACAAAATATAACATATTGTACAGACAAATAATAAATAAGATAATATGCAACTAAAAATGAAATTAAATAGTCAAACACAGTCAATGAATAATATATTTATTTAGGGATGCCTAGAAAGATATGGATGGTGGAATCGCTAAGAGATCTTTGGCTATTTTGACATGGAGAACTGTTGCAGCCTGATGTGTTTACTCCACATTTCAGCAAGTCCCGGCTTGTACAGTAAAACCATGACTCCCACCTACGACCCCGTCAGTGGCACCCCTGTCTCTTCAACAGTTACATGGTTTGGCAGCAGCCCTCTGATGAAACAGCACTGGAACAGCCTTGCTTTCAGCCTGCCCACTTGCACACCTGAAACACTGGCCAAGATGTACCAGCCTCAAACTTTGGTGGACAAAGCAAAGCTGTATGCAGGGTAAGGGTGCGCTTCTGTGGGTCATCTTAAGTTCGCCGGTTCGGGTGAAGCCGAATTTCCATTGTTCCAGGGTTCCTGCACACCAGAAGCAATTATTCCAAGTTTTAAAACAGCAAAGAGGTACACGGCACATGAGGTGCGTGAATTTGTACATCCCTGTGTGTTATCCTTTATTCTGGGAGTTGCTGCTTATCGCCTTGATCTTCGGGATCGAGGAACAGCTTGGAGGAGATGCAGTGACATGTCATTGGGTTGGGACTGGTCTGAAGTGATGGGACTGTTCTAAAATCATTAAAAGGGTGACGCCAAGGATTTTTCTGAAAAGGTGAATGAGAGGTTCTGACAGGAGGGGGAAAGTGATGCTACTAGGAAGAGGTTTAGGAAAGAATAGGGCAACCTGCCAGGGAGACAAGCCAGGTGCAGCGCCATATCTGTAGACGTCTCTTTGCATGCCATTTCACTGCATCTTTCAAAATGCATCTGTCTTCTAAATTGCCTAGGACGTTTCTCCCCCATCCCATATAGTGCATTTTTAGCATGTGGATGTGTTAAACAAACAGTCTGAAGTTGCTGAGAGCCACTGTACCAAACTAAGTAGGGAAGTGCTTCTCAAGAGGACTGATAATTGAAACAGATAAGGTTCCGGCCCAAGTTTGCTTGCTTTGACCGCTGTTTCCCAAAGCATGAATGTACATGAGTATTCCCACTGTTCTGTACCGTGTCTTCACTGAGTCTGAATGGCTTGAATGTGTGGTGTCCTGGTATTTTTGCTGTGGTTGAGTGTGTGTAAATTTAATCACAGTAAATCAGGCTTGGCAATTCTATGTGTGTTTAATCTCTAATACAGTACATCTGTTTAAAGATCACGGTTAAAGTATTCCAAACCTCATTAAGATACAAGGTGTTTCTCATCAGCAGAACTGACTGTGGTTGTTATTAATCACTTCTAAACCCCTTCTTGTACATTTTTAAACAGCCTGGAAGAACTGGAAGCTTCAGTTTGCATTAATTTCTTGATTTCATGTACTGGCGTCTTGACTGTTTCTGCTGTCCTAAATATTTTGAGACCTTTAAACATTTTATACTGCATAATTATTGTTCTATTGTCCTAAAATGTTACCTTACAAATTGCCCCGAAGACACTTCATATTGAAAGGCAGGATAAACATGTGTGAAATTCAGAAAGACCAGAGTTGATATTTCAGCATGGACTAGCTTGCAGAGATGTTGCATGGTCTGGCCACAGGGTATTTCCTCCCCAAATTTCAAGGAATGGTTCCCCACGAGCACCAAAAGATCACAAGCATTTTCAACAAGAATGACTGGATATTTCCATGTTGAAAACAATGGGGTTATGTTTATAAGGGTAATGCTTACAAGACAGAGAAAATTGTCTCACCTTGTACATTTCATTGAAATCAATGGCTTGTTAGTTTGTCTGACTACTTGTTGTGGAATCCTTTTAGTTTTCATCTGAGGGAATTAAAAAGGTGCATGAGTATTGTAAAGCAGCCCCTTGTCCTAGTTGCATGGTTATAAGGGAGGCTTGTTAACTGTTGATGTATTTAAGTGTGGCTCCTTTGAAAGTACAATGTGTGTTTTTCCTTTCAGGTGGCTAGATTCCTCTCGATCCCTCATGGAGCAAGGAGTTCAGGAGGATGATCAGCTTTTGCTTCGTTTTAAATACTATGCTTTCTTCGATTTGAATGCAAAAGTAAGACTTTCTAAGACTCTCCATTCATTACCTGTCATAATTTATTACATGTCAATAGGAAAAAAAATTAAGAAATTTACAAGTTCACTATCTGCATCTTGTCAGTCCAGAGCATATTTATGAGTCAAAGGGTACCATTTCTGTCCTATGTTTTTGTGATCTATGTTTGATAAAACAAAATAATCCATTTTAAAAGGAGGAATCTGGCTACATGTCTATTTTATTATTAAAACTTACATTTTCATGTAAGGAAGAGACTAGGGATGGGCATTTTGTTTCGGAACTAGTAGGTTACGAAATGAACCACATGAGCCCAGGTGGTCCTCGGAAACGGCTGATACACACAGATCCAATTGATTTACCTTTCTTTGGCTCATGCAGGGTTAAAATCGAGCTAGCACGCTGTGATGTCACCTTTCCTGCTTCGTGCTGCTGGCCAATCAGAGAGGGAGGCGGGATGATGCCTGTCCCTGCACAGCTCCTGATTGGCCAGCATCACAGATCTAACACAGATGATGTCACAGCATGCTCCCGCATTGGATTTTAATCCTGCCTGAGACAGAGAAAGGTAAAGCAATTCGATCTGTGTGTATCAGCCGGTTCCGAGTACCACCTGGGCTCACGTGGTTCGTTTCGTAACCTACTGGTTCCGAAACGAAATGCCCATCCCTACAAAAGACCAAATATCTCAGATTTACATTGTAATTCTAGGCCTGTTCTTCTTATGCACGTCCTGTGTTCAGTGCATCCTGTTTGCCTAATAGATTTTTATGCCATCTTTCCCCAATCCGCTGCATTCCGGATGTGAGCTACAGCTTCCATCATCCCCAGTCAGCATCACTGGCTGTGGCTATGTGGAAAATGGGAGTTGTAATCCCATATCTGCTAGCCACCAGGCTGGAAAAGATGAATGTCAAAGATGGCAATGTGAGCCAAGTGACCATTTGATTTCTAAATCACACATGACCTCCTAAAATGAAAGAAAAAAAACATTGCATTTCCATTGAAATCCCTCTTTAGTCTCCCTCCTGTGTTTCTCCCTTGATGTTTTGGGTTCAGTTTTGCAGAACAGTCCAGCCACTTCCTTCCGTAGACAGAGCTTAAAAGTTTTTCAATAATTGAGCAATAATTAATAAGCTCATTCTGTGGGCCATTTAAGCAACCTGTTTAGCCTTATATAAAAGAGGCACACACATGCAAAGCAGCTGTGCTGCCCTCTCTACTTTATGGAGTGGAGACGCTGACTATCTATGCCATGTTTTCGTCTCATCTGTCTCAATGTCAACCGGCAGGATCCAGTCCAAGACATGAAAACCTCGAAGCAAGTACAGATGGCAAGCATTTTTTAATTAATTTATTTGCAATCTTGACATGACAAATTCAGTGGGCTGCCCATGCCAACTCCCCAAATGTAGAGCTTGTTCTGGCTGCTCGATTACATAGTGGACAAAAAGAGTTGATGCAAGGTTACACTGAACACGGTGTTGATAGATGTTGTTCATATAAACAATGTCAGTCGGGAAGCTCACGTTCCAAACTGAAGTGCCTGGCAAACTGTTGTCAGAGGGGGCTAAAGCATTTGAAACAGGAAGCGTCCAGGATGCACAAAGGAAGAGAGAAGTGAGAATGCAAGGATGTACCCTCTTGACAACACAACCAAACCAGGATTAGCTCACCTGCCCCACCCCCATTGGTTTCTCTATCTTCCTCTCCCATATGGGGCTACTTAGTCAATTGTGTGTTCTGCTTATATACTGCCCCATACCACTTCACGTAGTCTCTGGGTGGTTTACAATTCAATTACAGTATGCAGGCTACAAATCCCCCCCAGCAAGCTGGGTACTCATTTTACCAACCTCGGAAAGATGGAAGGTTGAGTCATTCATGAGCCTGCTAACTGGGATTGAACCCCAGGTCGAGGACACAGTTTTACCTTTTAACCACTGCCTAGTGCTCAGCCTTAACCACTATCTTCTTTTTATTCTCCCTAAATGGTGAATCTGATGGACATGGTCATCCGGGGGGGGGGGGAGACAAACCAGATTACAAGTAGTCTGGCAGATGTGTATTGATTCTTGAATGAAGATATTTAAGGAAGCCTGCTTTTACCAGGCCCAGATGGAAACTGCCTGAACTAATCACCTCCACCATGTGCTTCTATGTTTTATGTAAACACTCCTCAATCCTACAGGTGTCTGGTGACTCTTTAACTTGCAGCAGTGCTTAGGTATAAGCTCTGGTTTAGCATTGCAAGAATGCAGCTAATCTGCTCCTGGCCTCTCCTGCTGTGGCATGCAGAGGAGATTGGAAGAGTCTGTTTCTGTTTGAGATTAGTGACAGTTGGCAATGTCATCTGAACCTTAAAACTATTTCTTACCATGGCAAATGAAAACAAGACATTTCCCTGGCCTTATTTGAAGTCGCCTTGTTCTTTGCATGAAGTGGAGCTTACAAAAATTAGATCTGTTGGGCTGCAAGCAAGCTCGGGACCTGCTGTCTCAAAGTCAGTGTCACGGGGATGGTTATTTCCCATGCTGAATTCCTCGAACTCGTGCCCAAACATGTAGCTTGGCTTTCCAAATTGTCCTGTAAAGTGTCTTGGATTGCATTCTGTTTAAAGACAGCCTGAAGAAGTTTTTAATACTTTCTGCTGATAGTGGTTACAGATTCGTTCGGTATAGAGGAAGAAAGTATCTCTCATGCGTTTACTCAAGAATTCTGGAGGCTGAGCCTCGCTGTGCGCAGTTGATGTGCTGATAGTGGTGTTATTTCATCTTGTGGATGACACTGGGAAGCAGTTTTTTAATGGTTAGGGAGGTGGCTACAACTCCAGCAGTAGAATGCACCAATTTAACGATGTAACCCTTGGTGTTACAGGAAAGGGGCATTCAACTTGTGCAATGGCTAGAGTTTTGTCTGTAATTAGAGGCACCATATGGAACATCTTCAAGCTACAGGTCACGTGGTTATCTCATGTTTTGGGTAATTGCAATATAGGTGACCAGAGTGTGGCTTTCAAGCAGTTGAGAAGATACAGATCTGTTGCAACAGTACTGATGCTGCCACTTGGCAGAGTCAGATTCCTTCCTTGGGAATGTCACGAGAAGGTCAAACCATTGTCCATCTATTGTAGTTAACTTTCCCCTTTGAATCCAAGGAAACAGAGAGGGGTGCCTGTTGGGACTTTGTGCCTTGGTTGCCAAAACAATTTGGCTGACCTTGGGTACCACATTGCATGCCCCTAGAAAGAGGGCTCCCATTTATTTTTCCACCTCAGGAAACAAAAGGTCTTTGGACAGGCTTGATGGCCCCATGAAGCCAGCGAGGGGTTGGATGCAGTGGGGCCTTAGGGCCATCCACCAACAAAAGTACTGTGGCTGAGGTGGGTTTGGGCAGGTTTTCCTGACACTCCTAAGCAAAAGAACCCTGTGCACATGGCAACACGCTACCTTGCCCTGCTTCGATGCCTGCTTTCTAGCTTCACCCGACACACCCATATTTCAAAGGCAGCCCCAGGTTGCTCCGTGAGGCTTCATACCTAAGAAATAATACACAGGGATACCTGAAGGGTGCACCTTTTTCAGGGTGCTTTGTGAGTGGAGGTGGCTGCACCGTTTAATTGTTCCATTTATGGCACCCTTGCTCAAAATCTTGCTCCTTGCTAATGCAGCGCATCATCTTGCAATTTCTTGGCAGTACGATGCAGTGCGAATCAACCAGCTGTACGAACAAGCTCGATGGGCTATTCTGCTGGAAGAAATAGACTGCACAGAGGAAGAAACCTTCATCTTTGCTGCCCTGCAGGTGAGGCCTTGATCTTTAAGTCGGCAAACCGGTTTTCCTGTTCAGGTTAGGACCTGGCCAGGACATGAACACAATGAAGTGGGCCAGGATTGAGTGTTCCACATGACGCCTCACCCACCTCCATCACCATTTTGAGTATAGTAATCCCCCACTTATCACAGAGGTTAGGAGCCTGACCTGACCCGTGATAAAGGAAAATCCATGATATATGGATGCTGGGTTGGGTCGGGACTGGGGGGCCTGTCTGGGGCCTCCTACACTTACCTGAGGCCTGGCGCTGTCCCAAATGGCCCTCCGATGGGCTTTCTGGGCCCAGAAGTGATTTCCGGCGATCCAGAAGTGACCTCCGGTTTTCGGAAGTCACCTCCCGGTCAACTGAAACCACTTCTGGGGTCTCCGAGAGGCCCTGGAAGCCCATTCAGAGGCCCGTTTGGGGCAGCACCAGGTGTGGGGTAAATGCAGGAGGCCTCAAACAGCCCCCAAGTCCCGACCCAACCCAGCATCCACATATCATGGATTTTCCTTTATCACAGGTCAGGTTGGCCCCTAACCTCCGTGATAAGTGGTGGATTACTGTACTCAAAACGGTGAGGGTGGTGGGTGAGGCGTCATGTGGAACACTCAAACAGGCCCACACAGCTTACCCCAAGGGCCCTTGCCTTCATATACTGCAGTCCCGCAATATACCAAGACCACAGTACATGAACCGTGAAATGGTGGGGGACAACTGTAATAATTCCAGCTCTTGTTTAGTGCAGTGTAAATAAGTAACAGATGCCCTAACCTTTTATAGCAGCTGCCGATGGCCCAAGTATTGTTACACACATCTGACTTCCGAATGAAAACAAAGCTCACAGGGCAGCCTTGATCTCTGCATTTAATATTTATGTACAAATAAGCATGCAAGCTATCAGCATAAGTATATGGGCACTTTTGTAGCACCTGATGCTGTTAGAGGCCGTGCAACACTTAATGCATATGAAGATTTCTTACCTTGCAGCCATTTGGTTCTAAGAGTCACATATTTTGCATAGCTGCAACAGGATTTCAGCCATTGTGTGGTTGCAGGTGGTCTGAAGGGAAGGGAAGGGAAGGGGAAGAGAGAACAGAAGAGACCCATGGGAGGGGGTGAGGTGGCGGAATAGCTGGGGAGGCTGACAGGCTAGGAAACCACCCCGCCCCAACTCCTTCTCATGTTAGTCAACGTTGTGAGCCAACAGGTTTGGAAACCTGGTCAAAAGGGCAAATCCTATACATAAATTTCATTTCAAAAGGTTTTACTGCTTAGTTGCTTTAAAAAATTAAGCCCCTCAGGTGTATGAAGCAAACCGCCTCGTCAAGACACACACACACACACACACACACACACACCATGTCCTTATCTTCTATACATGTCTTTATCGTAGTATCACATCAGCAAGCTGACGTTATCCTCAGGATCACAGGATTTCACAGCTGAAGTGGAAACAGATGAAGTGGAGGCTGCTCTTTTTAATCTTGAAGTAACTCTGGAAGGGGTCAAAACAGAGAGTCCATTGGTATGTAATACCTGTGATTTTAAGGTCCATTGAGTCAAGATTATGTTGAGGGTTATGGAAATATGATTGTAGATAGCAGTGCAGTATATACTGAAGACTGTGTTGATTGAAATACAGTACGGCCGCCGTATCCGCAGGGGATTAGTTCTGGGATCCCCTGTGGATAGTGAAATCTGTGGATAAGAGCAAACACTCTAATCCAGGTTGATGACAGTGATAGTGGTGGTTGGGTGCTGGGGCAAAAGCTTTCACCCCTGACTCTCCCCCCCCAAAAAAAATGGCAAGGAGGGAATAAAGTTTTTTTCCCTCTTTCTCCTCACTGCCAGGCTCGGCAGCGGCAAGGAGAAAAGGGGGGAAAAACTTTGTTCCCACCTTGCTGCTGCCAGCCAACCTGGGTGGCCCACGGGAGCAGAGGTAAGGGGGGGACTTACTGCTGCTGGCCAGGCACCCTCCAGAGGGGTGGGGTTGTCACTTTAAGGACCTGCATGGCCAACCGGCCTTTGAACCTCCTGCTTGGGTCCCAGATGGTGGACCAGAAGTTTGAGCGGGAAGTTCAGAAAACTTCCAATCTGCCAGCCAGGACCGAGCAGGAAGTTCAAAGGCTGGCTGGCCAGGTGGGTCCTCCAACCCTCTGTAGGATGCCCATCTGGCCCGTGGTGGCGGCAAGGAGGAGGAGGGCAGATGGCATCGGTGACAATAAGTTTTATTTTTATGTTTTTCCCCTCCTTGCCCACCCTGCTCCCACCCCAACTGATCAGCAACCACAGATAACTGAATCAGCGGATAAGGAGATGTACTGTAGTATTTTTATTCTTTTTCATTCATTTATTTATTGAAATCCTAATATAACCCAGAGACCATAATATAGACAATATAAAATACGTGCTGGAAAATATCTAAAAGTGTACTGTGCTAAAATAATTCTTGGTTGTCCATAGGAGGATATCACAGATATACCAAAGCTTGCTGATAGCCTCAAGCTATTTAGGTAAGCACAAGTAAAGCAAATTACAGAATTATTTTGATTTATTTGTTTATAAACCTACAATGAACTGTGATGAGCACTGGTTATGCTGAATTTATAGAAAGAGGAATATCTCCCTCAGCCTATTAGAAAAGTTATATAAATTATTCCCCCTTCCAAAAAAAAAAACCCTGCTAATCTTGCAAGATGCAAGGATTAATACACAGGGTCAGAGAAATGTCTGTTGTTCTCTTTGGGCCAAGTCTGAATCATCCATGTGCTAGCTTCTTGCAATTTGCTCTCACTTGCTACAGGCTAAGCTTATGCACCCCTCTGTCTCCTGCATACCTGTTCAGAAGGATATCTCGCAAAGCTCAGCAGAATGCACAAGAGTAAATGTGATTGCTTTGGATAACACCAATCCAGTTCCATCTTAAGACAGTTCCAAATGCACACTGGTGCTTTTCATCAAATAGGTGGCTTTCTTTATTTATTCCCCCCCGCACACCCCATTTTCCCCTTGCTATTTCCTCTTTTCCGTTGCTGTTAATAATTCTCCTGGTGTTGTTCAGATCACCTCCACCCTATTGATTATCCCACAGCAGTTTTCAGTTCTTCTTCGAGACGTCTGTGTGTTCACACTGAGGGTTCTACTGCGCCTGCGCAGTGGTCACCGGCATGTATCAAGCTTGTGGCCGTTAGGACCTCCCCTTTTCTCTGCGCATGCTCCTCCTTTCCCGCGCTAGCGTGCTCAGTTCCATTTTTTCCGCCGCTGTGGTCGGTCACCGATTCTTCAGCTCCTGCGGAAAAGGGAAATATTCGACATCTTTACTGTTTTTTCTCTACCCGATTCCCTCGGGAATCACCTCCAACCCCTTTCGGGGTTTGTATTCTTCCCTTTTTGTTTCGGACCTCCTCTTCTACCTACGACGGTTGGTGAGTCCCCTCCCTCTCCCTCGACCCGGGCGCCATTTTATGGCCTCCGGGGCCCCGTTTAAGAGGTGCTCCAACTGCACCAACAAGATCCCTCTCAAAGACGGACACAGTTTGTGCCTTTATTGTCTGGGCGAGGGACACCAAACTAACCAGTGCGCCCACTGTAAAAAACTCACTAGGGCAGCACTCAAGCACCGTCAGGGACGACTACGTGCTTTTCTTTGGGAACAGTCTCTTGCCCCCATGGAGTCCCACCCGGCGAACACCAACACTCCTAGCACGAGCCGTTCTCTGAAGACTAAGGCCTCTACAAAGGCCCCCCCTCTACCTCCCCAAACACCGGCTGCCCCAAAGGACAAAACAAGGCCCAAGAAGGCGATGGTCCCCCGTAAGGACCGCCGAGAGGACTCTAAATCGAAGGCTCCTTCCACCAGCCCAGTCCTTTCAACTTCTGCGGCAATTCCTGCCGCTTTGGGGCACCACGCAGAGGAAGATCTCCCCCCTGCGCAAATGCCGGTTCTTTCCCCTCGGTCTACCCATTCCTCCAACTGGGGAGAGGACTCTCATGACCGGCCAGCAACAGCCGAGTCGTTGGATAGCTCTGGTCGCTCAAAACGCACCATAGCTGACGCCGAGGTAGACCGACAGACTCACCAACCTAAGTCTTCAAAATCCTCTTTCGACGTCGAAGGGACCTCGGACGCCGACGAGTCCGTCGGCGCCCCCGTTAAAATACTTAGCAAGACCAAGAAAGTTCGCCTTCAACAAGTTGAATACCATAGGTCCCCGACGCCGGAACTTCGTCGACGTCGCGGCCGCTCGGCGTCACCAACATCTCCACCGCGACGCCGACAGCGGACCGATGACGGAGGTCAGGATGTCGCACGAGAACATCGCCGTGCCCCTGACCTCCCCAGACGTCAGACTCAGAGAGATGAACACTCCCCATCTCCTCGACGCCGAGACGCTAGATACACCACCAAGGCACGAGATGCCCAAGACGCCGATGCTCCCCTCGGCGCCGGTGCTGCCACCATACAAGCCGCTCACCAACTCCCCGCGGCCACACTCGATCGACGTCTCCTCCTCCACGGCGCCGAGACTCCCCACCCCGACGCCGAGACTCCCCACCTCCACGCCGTGGCCATACTCCATCGCCGTCTCCTCCGCGACGCCGGGACTCTCCGCCCGACGCCGACACTCTCCATCTCGCCGTCGCGATTCTCCGATTCGACGCCGAGACTCCCGCAAGGGCAACGAGACTCGCCCCTTCGGCGCCGAGACTCCCCCAAAACAGAGACTCACCCCGGCGCCGTGACTCCCCGGCGCCGAGAACCACCTCTCCCGAGCCGTGACCCCTCAGCGTCTCGGCGTGATTACGTTCATTCTGAATTCCTCGACGTCGATAGTCTGCCTCCACCAAGGAAAGGATACAAATATATCCAGGTGCCTGCTTCTCCTACTAGAAATCAGGAAACATCCCAAACCTCTCGACGCCGCTCACCAGCGCCTCGCTCTCCACCTAAGCGACGGCACTGAGCATGACGCCGAACAAGTCTCCACCATCGACCATAGGGGACGCCACTTTGACTCCCCCACCTCGATGGACGAAGCATTACCCGATCTTTCAGACTATGATGAAGAAGATTGCCCCTGTTACTCGGATACCTCCCATGCTGACATACCTACTCCAAAGTCTGATGTGGCTGATACGCAACCACCTTCACCGGCGGAGGACATGAAACTTTACTCCCATACAATTCACAAAATTGCGAAGGTCATGGACCTTCAACTTCAGCAGGATGAGGAAGCAGAGTCCTGCAGGTTCTTCGGACATCTGAACAGGAACCAGACGCCTCCCCTCCGACTAGCGTTTATACCCTCTCTCCTTAAACGCATCAAAGAACCTTGGGTGACACCGTCTTCCATACCTCTTATGTCACGCAGAGTTGACAACATGTATAGGACACACGGCGAGGGCACCGCATTCCTCGATAAACATCCTCTTCCCAACTCCGTAATTGTGGATGCGGTCCAAAACCGAGCTAAGGGGAAGTCTGCTGCTGCCCCCAGCAACAAGGAGGGGCGTAAACTCGACCTTATCGGCCGGCGACACTACTCCCTTGCTTCTTTCTCCCTCCGTACCTCCTACTACCTTTGCGTAATGGAGGCCTACACTAGGCACCTTCTCACGGACATCCTACCCGTGATCAACTCTTTACCTGAAGACCAGAAGGCTAAACTGCTCGCTTTTCATTCAGAAATTATGTCCCTTGTGGACTATGAGACTATCGCGGCCAGAAACATTGCAGATGCGGCGTCCAAGCAGCTAGTTACCTCTATCCATCTTCGCAGACATGCTTGGCTCAGAACTACAAACATTACAGACGACGCCCGCAACAGAATAGAGGACTCCCCCTTCGATGGGGAAGGCCTATTTGCTTCTACCACTGATCAGGGGATAGATAACCTCATTAAAATGAGAAAAAATGCCAAATCCATCTCTAATCCTCAATACCAATCCCATCAGCCCTACCGGAGACAGCAGTCATCCTGGCAACGCGTCACCCAGGGCTCAGGACAGAGGTCGCACCCCAGACCTCGCCCTTCCTACACTTCATCATCTTACAAACCTCAACCTCAGAAACAACGCCCTCAGCAACCAAGTAGGCGTTTCAACGCAAGGGCAAACAGAACCTTTGACAGCCTACTCCCGCCTTGCCCGCATCCTCCGGACGCCAGACTGCAACCCTTTCTTCACAGGTGGCGTCAGATCACATCGGATTCCTGGGTCCTTACCATCATCGGGTGGGGGTACGCGATAGAGTTCCACTCCATCCCTCCCTTGGGACAAGTAATAACTACTGCACCAACTCCACCCCTACTGGAGGAAGTCAGCACTCTCCTCGACAAGCAAGCCATCGAACTTGTCGCCGCCACAGACACCTTCGGCTTCTATTCCAAATACTTTACTGTCCCAAAAAAGGACGGTGGATTGCGTCCCATTCTGGACCTAAGGGATCTCAACACATTCATCACGTACACCAAATTCAGGATGACCACCTTAGAAAATATTCTTCCGCTTCTTCACATCGGAGACTGGTTTGCAGTCGCGACCTCCAGGACGCCTACTTCCATCTCACTATCCGCAAGGCGTACAGAAAGTACCTCAGATTCAAAATCGGACGTCACACCTATCAATTCAAGGCTCTACCATTCGGCCTTTCAACAGCCCCGAGAGTGTTCACGAAATGTCTAGCTCCAGTCGCCGCCTTCCTACGTGTACAAGGGGTGAAAGTATTCCCTTACCTAGACGACTGGCTGGTGGTCTCACCCTCCAGGGAACAAGCCACTCAGGACATTGCATTCACCGTACACACTCTCACTTCGTTGGGCTTCAACATCAACGACAGCAAATCCTTGCTCCGCCCCCAACAAATAGTCAGTTACATCGGAGCAGTGCTGGACTCCACCCAAGGGAAAGCTTTCCTCCCAGAGGAACGCAAACTCAAGATCCGACAGGCAGTGCAGTCCCTTCAATCCAAACCTGCAACCCCGGCCAAACGGATCCAACACCTCCTCGGCCTAATGGCCTCCACGACGTCCATACTCACCCATGCCCGTCTCCGACTCCGTCCACTTCAGGCGTGCTTTCTCAGGCAATTCGACCCCTTGCACGACCCACCCACCAAAAACATCACTATTCCGCCCGATGTTCACCGCAGCCTTCACTGGTGGCAAACACCAACTCACGCCACCTCCAATCTCCAAGACGATTACGACGGATGCAAGCCTGACGGGCTGGGGAGCCCACTGCAACCATCTCCACACTCACGGCACCTGGAACAGCAAAGAAAGAACAATGCACATAAACTTCCTAGAACTCCTGGGAATCTTCAAAGCACTGCGGTCCTTCGAACCCCTGCTGCTTCACCAGACTGTCCAAATAACAACGGACAACACCACAGCGCTTTGGTACATAAACAAACAAGGCGGGACTCATTCCAGAAGCCTCCTTCTCCTGACCATTCGCCTGTGGAACTGGTGTGCCACGAGGAATATCTTCCCGGTGGCAATCCACATATCGTCGGAGAACAATCAACAGGCAGATCGGCTCAGCCGACTCTCCACAAACACCCACGAATGGAATCTCCTCGACGAAGTCTACGAGAGACTCTGCAGCCTATGGAGCAGACCCTGCATCGACCTGTTCGCCACACCAGACAACGCCAAATGCCCTCTTTATTGCACCAGGGCCGGACAGGGTCAGAACTCCCTGGGGGACGCCTTTGCCATCAAATGGCACCCATATCCCCTCTACGCATACCCACCAATCCCACTAATTCAGAAGACCGTGGTCAAAGCTCACATGGACTCGGCCGACATGATTCTCATAACACCCTTTTGGCCCGGCAACCTTGGTTTGCCACACTCTCAGCGATGGCGATCGACTTCCGCCACCTACCGGAACGCCCAGACCTCATCTCGCAGAGCAACGGGTCTATTCTCCATCCAGACCTCCACTCGCTCCACCTCACGGCCTGGAGAATCCTCTTACGCTAGAACACATCATGACCAATATTCGGAGACCATCTACAACGGCTCTCTATTCCTATAAGTGGAAAGCCTTCCTCCACTTCTCAAGAGGCAACAACTTACCCTCCTCGCCTACCGACATTGACACCGTGCTCCAATTTCTACTCCACCTCTCCAATAGAGGACTCTCTATTTCCACTCTGAGAGTTTACGTTGCTGCCATCGTCGCACATCAGCCGCCACATTCTGATGCGGCCAAGTTATTCCAGCATCAAGACCTTAAACGCTTCCTCAGAGGCCTACGGAATGTCCGCCCCTCTTTCAGGCCTCCTGTTCCTCAGTGGTCCCTCACGCTTGTTCTACAGTCCCTCACTAAGCCACCCTTCGAGCCTCTAGCTTCGGTGCCTTTATATACCCTTTCACTGAAGACATCCTTCCTGGTGGCTATCACTTCTGCGAGGCGTGCATCAGAACTTGCCGCCCTCCGGATTGACCCACCATTCCTTCAATTCCACCCCATGAAGGTTACCCTCTTTCCGGACATTTCCTTCCTTCCTAAGGTCGCTTCAGAGTTTCACCTCAGCCAACCCCTAGTCCTACCCACCTTTTTCCCGGTGCCATCCTCCGACATAGAGAAATCCCTCCACACCTTAGATGTTAGGAGAGCCCTTCTGTACTACCTGTCCAGAACTAAAGACATCAGAAAGTCTAAAAGACTTTTCATCCGCCCATCTAATCCTCGTGCGGGTGTCCCCGTTTGCTCCCAAACCATCTCCAGATGGATCTCCTCCACCATTCGACTGGCGTATGAATCGGCCTTGACGCCCTTGCCGGCTGTGCCGAAAGGACACTCTACCAGGGCCGTCGCATCCTCAACGGCCTTTTTGAGGGGAGTAGCCATAGGCGACATATGTAAGGCGGCTACCTGGTCCAATCCGTCCACATTTATCTCCCACTATCGTCTGGACACTAGGGCCAGGTCTGATGCCGTCTTTGGACGGGCCATTCTCTCTGCTTCCTTATAGTGACGGCCCTCCACCGGTAAGTGAGCTGGCTACTCACCCTCAGTGTGAACACACAGACGTCTCGAAGAAGAAATGGAAGTTACCTACCTGTAACTGTAGTTCTTCGAGATCACGTCTGTGTATTCACACTGAGGGTTCTACTGCGCCTGCGCAGTGGTCACCGGCATGTATCAAGCTTGTGGCCGTTAGGACCTCCCCTTCTCTCTGCGCATGCTCCTCCTTTCCCGCGCTAGCGTGCTCAGTTCCCCAGCTATCCGCCGCTGAAAGACAAAAAGAAAAGGTGACGGATAGAGGGGAGGAGGGTGGGATGTGTGAATACACAGACGTGATCTCGAAGAACTACAGTTACAGGTAGGTAACTTCCATTTTTACTCTAGATGGTGATAAGTTTGGAAGGCAGACCAGCCGTTGTAGTCTGTCATGGGAAACAGCATAGATTCTTGTAGTATTATAAGGACTAATTGCCTTTATTTCACAAGCCCATTCATGGACTGCAGGCCTACGTCATCTGGCACATGGTAGTAGTGGTATCTTTAAATCAGTTATGAACTGCAGGTGGGAGCAGGTAATACATCCACCTGTGTTGTTAATATCAGTGGTGTGCGTGCTGATAATCAAGGCAAACTCCCCAGCGATTCAGAGAGAGCTCTATTACAGATGGTTTTGTTTGCACTGGCAAGTCGCTAGCTTTTTCTTTCATTGAGACAACCGAATCAAGCGTTTAATTGCATGGAACGCTAAGATAAAAGAGCATAAGGCTTGGAGTGCAGTCAAGTGTTTGATTTTAACTAGGCAATCATGATAGTGATAGCTTTCCCAGAAATGAAGTGGGTTGTTCGGAAAGCAAAAGAAAAAAAGTCTGTCTTGAATTATTCTCTGTCTTGGGAGAATAATTCATGTTCAGAGCCAAGTGATGAAGAAAAGCCATCATATTTATAAAACGAGGCGACAGCTTTGAAGGTAGATATACCAGGGACATGCAACCCAAAGACCTTGGTGCATAAAGGAGCTCACACTGTGAGGTTTTTGGGGTTATCTTCCTGAGTACTACCACCCTGTGCAACTGGACAAGCTGTCCTGAGTACCTAAAAGGAATGTCCGAAATGGTCTTTGGACTATAGCAGGCCACTGCTAGGAAGACAACAAAACGTGCATGCACATTTATAATAAACTTTTGCAAGTACAGTGAAACCTTGACTTATGTCATTAATCCGTTCCAAAGGTCTAGACATAAGTCAAACAAGCCTTAAGTCAAATGAACTTTTCCCATAGAAAGTAATGGGAAAGTGGATTAATCTGTTCCAGATGATGAAAAAGACCCCTGAAAACAGCAATTTAACACAAATTTGACTGGGATAGGAGATTCCTTCCGGGGATGTAAATGAAATGTCTCTTCAAAGAGAGGAGGAGGCAGTGGAATTATAGTCCACAAGTTATACGCCTCCACTTTTTAATGTTCATAGCAACAATGTCTAACCTTTAAGTTTTACTGATTTTTAACCTGACGTTCCAAGTTCTGAACAACTCTATGCTTACCATTAGAGTCCCACAACTTTACAGCTCCCCAACTAAAATGCTTCCATTGTGGAGCAGACTTCTGCAGCCAGATTTTTTACAAGACTGAGCCGACTGTCTAACCAGCGAGGCCAGCCCCGAGCTCCCAGCCCTTCTTTTTCTCAGGCAGCAGCGGCGGCTTCGGTGAGGCCGAGGACCAGCTCCAGGTGCTCTGAGCTGGCCTTGCCGAAGCCGCCGCTGCCGGAGGAGAGGAAGAAGGCAGGAGCAATTTGGAGGCGGCAGCTGCGATGCTGGGTCGTGGCTGCTGCCCAATTCCGGTGCCTTGCGCTGGGGCCCCAAGCTGTAAGTCAAAGCCTGCGACTCAAGTCAAACAGGCCCCTTCTTGCTGCAAGTCAAATATGCTGCAAGTCAAGCAGCATGTAAGTCAAGGTTCCACTGTACCTTAAATGCCCCATGGATTGCGGTGAAAGGTAACCTCAGCAATTGATCCCAGTTCATATTATTCAATGCAACTTTGCTCAGGTCTGAAATAGACTTCCTTTTGCTGAACAATAGGGATGGGAAAGCTGTGATTCTCTGGGTATTTTTCTCTGTCTGAAACAAAGTGCATACACCCTGTAAGCACAGAGGGACAGGCTGATTGCTCACTTAGATACAAACAACCTTTCTCATGAATGAAAAGGCAGACCTGGCTTGCATCACTGAGACTTGGATGGGCGCTGAGGGAAGGCCTGTTGTCTATCTGGCCCCAGGGATGACTGGAGGGAAGGGGTGAGGGGAAGGGGGTGAGCCATTGTTTATAAAGACACTCTGAAGGCTTTCAGGCTCTCGGCATTGGCAATACCGGATCTTCAGGCACTCCACGTGTCCATGGGTGCCAGGGAAGGATTGGGGATTTGGCTGGTGTGCCGTGCTCCCTGCGGCCCAGCGCTTTCTCTTCTGGAGCTGGCGTCCTCCCTCTCCACAGCACTGTTGAGGTCTCCCGGGCTTATTGTACTGGGTGATCTCAACATCCATGTGGAGGCGGGGGTTACAGGGCCGGCTGTTGAGTTCCTGGAGACCATGGACTCCTTGGATTTGTCCCAACTTGTTACCGGCTCCACACACGTGTCAGGACACACCTTGGACCTGGTGTTCTCAAATGTTCAGAGAGAGAGTGGCCCAATGATGACCGACCTTGTGCTAGTCCCCTTGTCCTCGTCGGAACCCCACCTGTTAAAATGCAGCCTTGCAGTGGCACCTCCTCCCCGCTGGGAGCTTGGACCCATTAAGATGATCTGCCCATGCAGGCTAATGATTCCAGAATGCCATGCATGGGATTCCCGATGATCTGGTTGGCGTGGCTGTCAATGCCTTGGTGGATGGATGGCAGGCCTATGCCTCCAGGGCAATAGACATGGTCGCTCCCAAACACCCCTTTTACCGCCAGGCTCATGGGGCTCCTTGGTTCATCCTGGCCCTGCGGGCTCTAGAGCGGGAAAGGTGGAGGCTAGAGAGCATTTGGAGGCGGGCCCCGGAGGGTTATAATTTAGCTGCTGTCAGGATCCTGTTGAAAATTTATTGGGCCAAGATTAAGGCTTCAAGAAGATCTTAGTTTGCTAATTGGATAAGCAAAGCACAAAACCATCAGGCTGAGCAGTTTTGTATAGTCCACCATCTAGCTGGGGCTGGACACAGTGATAGGCAGCATTTTTAAAATCAAAAGTGAAGGCCATCCACTGAGACTTTGACCTCCAGTTGCAAACAGTAGATTGAGCAGAGACCTCCAGCACATCCTCTTGCCCGGCCATTCTGACCACCTTCCAACTCGTGACGTTGTCTGAAACAGACAGGGCCCTTGATTGCTGTTCCCCCACCACCACCTCCCTTGACCCTGGCTAGGCCTGGCTAATAAAAACAGCCAGGCCAGTGACTACTGCATGGGGCATTGAAATAATTAATGGGTCTCTCCGAGAGGGCAGGGTTCTACCTGCCTTCAAGGACACACTCATTAGACCCATTCTGAAGAAATCAAATCTGGTGATAGACCAAATTGGCAATTATAGGCCCATCGCCAATATGACATTCATTAGCAAGGAAGTCAAGAGGGTGGACCAGCTTCAGGGGCTCCTGGATGAAACTAATGCCCTCGATGCATTCCAGTTGGGGTTCAGATCTGCTTTCCCTGACCATTAATGATTGGTTTCATGATTTTACATCTTAATCTGTTCAGATCTGCTTTCCCTGACCATTAATGATTGGTTTGATGATTTGACATCTTAATCTGTTCATTCCACCGCTGCTCTGTGTTTCCGTAAATGTAAATTTAATCATGATTTTCAGTTATTTTTGTTTTATTTGTATGTTATTTTTACATTGTATTGTGGGTTTTTTTTTTGTTATTATGTAACCGTGTAAACCGCCGAGAGTGGCCATGTTGCTAGATAGGTGGTATATAAATCCAACAACAACAACAACAACAACAACAACAACAACAACAATACATTATGCTTTTTAAAAAGTCATTGTGATAATTGCTACCTTGTTGCATTTGCAGCTGCAAAAAAAGCCCTCTCAGAAATGTGCAGCTTCTCGCTGACCATCTTTAGAAAAGTTCACTGTCTAGCTCAGAGGACTCTAAATGGTGTAATCTTTTCCCCTAGCATACCAGGAACAATTAGGGCATGGCTTGCATTTGTAGTAACATGTAGCAAGCTGGGAAATATAAGAACATGATAAAAAATAAGGCATGAACAGGGGCTTTGCAGTCTATTCTGAACTAGTGTAAAGGTAGCATGAAATACATTGCTGGTGCCCCGTTTCATCTAGTCGTATATTCAAATGGAAACAAAAGAACTGCAGGTGGGGCATGTGTGTACAGTAGTTAGAATTCAGTCCATTATGTAAACTCCTGGAGAAGTTTGGCAAATAAGTAGTAAGGCCATCAGTCAGGTTCTAATAGAAATTATTTTATTTTATTTTACTTTATTTTATTTTATTTTACTTTATTTGAGTATTTTTACCCCACCTTTCTCCAAAAGAAACATAATGGGTTCCATCATTCAGGGAGAGCTTGCCTGAAGAGAAAGGTCTTTGCCTGTTTCCGGAAGGATGACAGAGATGAGGCAGTCCTGGCCTCTAGCAGGAGGGAGTGCCAGGAAGACCATCCTGAGATGGAAAAGAACTTAAACTTAATCCCAATTTTTTGGCCAAGCTACAAGTCTCTTCTATCATTTAAAGCACCTAAAAGTCTTGGGGGGGGATCCACCCACCAGCCAGTGGACCCTGGAAGATCTTCCCATGAATTCTGGCCCATGACTGGTAAGGAAAGTAAAAAAAAGAATTGAGCATTGATGCCATTATGCTTGACTTGCAGATCCAGAAAGCTGTCACTGAAAGGCTTCAAGCAGTATTGGTTTGTCTTCAAGGACACGTCAGTTTCTTATTTTAAAAACAAAGAAGCGGAACAGGGAGAACCCATTGAGAAGCTGAACCTAAGAGGTAGAGGTGGCATTTTTATACTACGCTTCACAAGGGGCAGTTCTTTGTATGCTGCTTAACAAATAGCCTAATGCACCTTCTTGTAGTATGTTCATACATGTGCAATTTCATCTGCTATTGTACTAAACTGGGATTCAACCCATTGCTTTTTAAACTGGTACTCCTGCTTTAGCTTTGCTTATTGTCAGATTAATAAAAGATGATATTTCCCTTTGAATATTAAAACTGAGCAATCTGTTAAACCTGTTGGCATTAGGCGGCCTGTCATTTCGGAATGGGTCTGGTTCCGAACTTGGACCCACCCTCCGAAACAAAATCACCCATTGACTTACCTAGGTTTACCTCGTGCGGGGCTAAACACCAACCAGGAAGTAGCCTTCGATGTGTCATAGTTCCTTCTCCCTGGTGCTGGCCAATCAGACAGGGAGGCGGGATGATGCATGTCCCTGCACAGCTCCTGATTAACCATACTGTTTAACCATACTGCTCAGATTCATGTAATTCAAGGAAGAAGTATGTATTCATGTCTTTTGCATAAACTGAAATCTACATACTGTGTATCTGTCGACTAAAGATGGGCATGAATCAGAAAAATTGTGATTCATTTCAATTCGTGATTCGTCAAGGTCAACAAATGACTAATCACATTTTTTCTGATAAATCTATTGACCCAGACCCACGAGATTGGCGCAGGCGCACTCACTGAGGGTGGCCACACCCAGAGAGGCGCGGAAATCGCGTACGCGGGACCACGCCTTCTCTGTGGTGGGCCAAATGCTTTGGAACCATCTCCCCAGTGAGTTGCGCCTAGCAGAGTCCCTGCCTGCCTTTAAAAAGGCCCTGAAGACCCACCTGTTCAGGGAGGCGTTTGGCGACCTTTTTATTTAGGTTTTTTTATTTTTTTATTTTTTGCCCGTTCCTATCTCTGCTTGGATTATGCCACCTTTCATGTTCTGTTCTGTTTTGTTTGTTTTTACTACTTTTACTGTAAGCCGCCCAAAGTTCCCTCCTGGGAAGATGGGCGGGATATAAGCCTAACAAATAAATAAATAAATAAATACATTTATAGATTTGTTCTGCCTTTTAGAAAAAAATTATAAAATGCTCGCCAGGCTCCTAGAGACACCAAAATGGCAGAGATGCTTCCCCATTTTCTCCTATACAAACGTTCCAAGTTTGATGAAGTTTGTTTTTCGGATGTCCAAGTTATATACCCACAGAATGAATCTCCTCCCCCCAGTTTTATGGGCGCATAACTTGGATGTCCAAAACCTAGTCTTCACCAACTTGGAGGTGTTGTTAGAAGAAAGTTGGAAGAAGCTTCTCTGTAATTTTGGTGTCTCTGAGTTCCTGGGGTGCACTTTCCTGTGAGGCATTCCTTGTGGGTGTATTACTCAGACATCTAAAGCCCAGACTTCACCAAACATGCAGGACTTAAAAAATCCAAGCTTCTCTGCAATTTTGGAATCTGTAGGTGCCAGAGGAGGGGGTGGAGCAATATATAGCCCATTGAATCAACATATTAAAAATCGCTAACCATTCATTCTTATTCATCATACAGTTATGAATGCAAACCAATAAATTAGTTGGTTTTTAAATGATTTTTAATTTGTTTGTACATCTATACCCATCTTCAGCAAATTATTTTTAGTATTTTTCCCAGTTGAGTGATTTGGGAAAAGATACAAAATGAAATTCTTCTTTGTCCCCTTAGAAATATAGTCATTAGTCATCTGTAGATACAAACTTTTAAAAATCTGCTATCCTCTGTCAGTAACTCATAATCAAAGGAGGATGGATGCCTTGCCCTGAAATTTTGAGATGAATCACCCAGCCTCCTTCATCCATGAATGGATCTTGTTTTTAACTCTTATATGATAAAAGATATTATTTTCTCTTATATGAGCTGTCATCCTGTTTTTCTTATTCTTTTATTTCATATGCTCTGTTTGTCTCATAGTTTGTCCTCAAAACAGATAAAGTATAACATCACTTATGACTTCTCATGCGTTTTTTCATTCAGGATGTGAAATTGTCCCCGATGTCAGTGTTTCAGGGAGAAAATACGGAATTAAGTTACTCATCCCTGTTGCTGATGGAATGAATGAAGTACACTTGAGATGTGATAATGTGAGTAGCAGAAATATCTGATTCTGTAAAAAGGTTTAAAATACTCTTTGGGTACACTGGAGCAATATGTGGAAGATTTAAGAAAGATCCAGGAACGAGGCTGAAAATAGCAAGCAAGCCATACACCGAGCAGAGATATTATCAGAACTGAAAAACATGCCCACAGAAATGGGAACTGTGCAATGAGTGAAGTAGCATCACAATAGAAACACTGGGCAAAATTACGGATTGGCCTTCTTGCATAAGCTTTGGTTTATTGAGAGGCCCTTCATGGTGGCTGCTTCTGGGCTTCGGAATGCACTGCCCAGGGAAGCCGGGTCAACCCCACTCCCCATCCCCCACCATTGCCTGAGTCCCTCCATCGACGGGCCTTCCCTTTCCAGCCAGGCTTTTAAGCAAGAAGTGGAAGTTTTAGGGATATGCTTGTGAAGATTCTCAGTCGTCCAAGTGAGTTTATCTGGAAGCTGAGTCATGGCAACTGGACTTCTTTTTTTCCTCAGAGACTGAAACGTTTCGCTGCTCATCCAAACAGCTTCGTCAGTCTGAGGAAAACTCGTTGCGAGTCTTCCATTTTGCAGTTCACTTTGACATAAAATGGAGGACTCACAACTAGGTTTCCTCAGACTGATGGAGCTGTTTGGATAAGCAGCAAAACATTTCAATCTCTCAAGAAAAAGAAGTCCGCGGCTTCCGGTTAAGATGGCGCTGTGCAAGCTGATCTGAGTACTTCGGGTCAGTCCTTGAGGGAGGGAAACAGCCTTTTCTGGGCTGTAAACCCTCTGGAAAAAGAGAGGTGCGTGGGACTGCCTAAACAGCCTCTTTACGCTGGCTCCTCTGAGCAAATTTCGGGGGCGGTGACCCCAGAAAGCAGCCAGGGTTGAGCAGCGTGGCTGGGTGCAACCGGCCCATCCCCCCTCAGGGATTCCTCCAGCAGCTGCCGAGTGGAAGCTACGGGAACGAAAAGCTGGAGCAAAAGAAACAAAAGAAAAAAGAACTGTTTCTAAACAGACGAATCTGAAGCAAGAGAATAAAAAAACCCCACCGGTAAGCCAGCGTTCTCCAAGTGCTCTCTAAGTTCCCGGGACTGTTTAGCAACCTCCCGCTTGGAGAGAAGATAAGAAACACACTGGTGTAGCATGTCAATTTTTAAGGTGGTGTAGCACTTCAACTCTTAAGGTGGCTTCTTGAAGATTGCATTAGCTCTTAGGGCAACTTTAGAGGTCTCCAACTTAAAGTTAAATTGAGCTCCTAGAGACATTCTAGTGACATTTAGTGGTCCTTTCCTTTTCTTCTAAATTCAACTTCTTCTCAACAATGGCTTCACGAGCCCGGGGGAAAGCACCGGACCCGCCTAAATCACCTGCTAAGGTGGTACAAGTGGATATGGAAGTGCTTTTGAATAATTTTGAGAAGAGGATGGAGGCCAGATTTCAGAGTTTACAAGACCAACTGAGCAAATTTGCGAATGAGATAACTGGGGACATAAAAAACCTCCGATTGTCTGTTAATCAACTTAGGGACCAGTCTTCTAGTGTGAAAGCTAAGACAGAAGCTTTGGGAATCAAAGTGGGTGATTTGGATAAGCAACTGATGAGTCAGGCCGACCAACTTGATTTTTTGGAATTAAAAGCTAAAGAACACATTCTGAGGTTTAGGTCAATTCAAGAGACTTCAAATGAACATATCCGAGAGAGAATGGTGATTGAACTTTCAAAATTCTTGCAAGAAGATAGACAACTCTTAGATAGTGAAATTGACAAAGTCTTCAGAGTTAACTCCAGATTTGCTACTCAGAATAAAGTACCAAGGGATATACTAATTTTCTTTGTGAAGAAAAACACAAGGGACAGAATTTTACAGCTGCATTCCAAGAATAAGTTTAAGATTGATAATAAGGATGTGATTGTGTTAAAAGAAATCCCACATAGAATACTTCAGAGGAGAAAGGATTTTACCTTCCTTGTTCAAAAACTGAAAGAAAACAACATATCTTTCAAGTGGGAGAACTTGTATGGACTTAACTTGAATTACCAAAGGAGGAACTACAGAATAAACACAGTCGAGGATGCTCAGAAATTTTTGGAAAAAGTGGACCTACAAAAGCAAGAGCCACTGAAGGGAGGTTCCAGTCTGGACTTATCAACCACTGAAATATAATGCATTTCAAATGTTTGTCGTGGAATATTAATGGATGTAACTCATCATCGAAGAGACGTCGCATTTTCCACTATCTGAGAAAACAAAATTGGGATATCATCACCTTACAGGAGACGCACATTACGAATAAGGATAGGAAATTCCTAACCCAAAAGGCACTGGGTCAAGAGTTTATTTCGGCAAGTGATAAAAAAAGAAATGGTGTTGTGTTGTACATTAAAGACAAATTAAATCCAAAATTAATAATCTCAGATGAACAAGGGAGATTTGTGGGGGTAGAGGTAGAATTCAATGGAGTTAAAACACTTGTACTGGGGTTATATGTACCAAATGAAGGGAAAGCGTGCTTCTTTAAGTACTTGTTGGATACATTATTGGATTTTTCTTATTCTAGTTTGCTTTTAGTGGGTGATTGGAATGGTGTAGTGAACCCCACATTAGACAGGCAGTCAGATAAAGGGGTTAAAGACACACAAGGGAAATTACCAAATGCATGTTTTGATTTAATTGAGGAACTAGGACTGGTTGATATTTGGAGACAAAAAAATGGGAATTCCAGAGAATACACATTTTTCTCAGAAAGACATAAATCCTTCTCCAGATTAGATATGTTTTGGGTAACAGGAGATCTGGTTACTAAAGTGGTGAAGGCAGAGATACTGCCAAGATCCTTCTCTGACCATAACCCAATATCAGCTAATGTAAAAGGAAAAACACATATGTTCAGATGGAGATTAAACGAGGGGCTTTTACAAGATGAAAGTACTCTCAAGGAATGTAAAAAGAAAATAAGAGAGTTTTTTAATTTAAACTTGGGTAAAGATACAGATACAAGAGTTGTTTGGGATGCAGGAAAGGCATTTATAAGGGGAGAATTCATCAGGGCGGGGTCAATATTGAAAAAAAAGAGACTAGAAAAGACTTATCAGTTAGAGTGCAAAATCAGAAGTAAAGAGGAGGAACTAAAGAATTCAGGTGCTGATAAAAAAAATTACATGAATTAAAAATACTACAACAACAGCTTTCAATGCTGACAGTTTCAGAAATGGTTAAGAAGCTTAAATATGCGAAACAGAGGTACTTTGAACACGCAAATAAACCAGGTAGATGGCTGGCCCACAAACTGAGAAAAGAGAGGGAAAAGAGATGGATTTCCCAATTACAGGCACAAGATCGAATGATTACCGATAAAAGAGGAATCCAAAATGTAATACATAGCTACTATTCTCATCTCTATAAGAAATTGGATACCCCCCTAGGGGCGATAGATGATTATATCAGGAGACAAGAGCTACCCATGCTTACTGAACAGCAAAGGTCCACATTGAATGGACCAATCACAGTAAGAGAAGTTGTAGAAGCAATTAAGATGGCTAAAACAGGTAAAGCCCCTGGCCCTGGTGGTTTGCCTATTATCTTCTATAAAATGTTTGAAACAGAATTGCTAATACCACTGCAAACAACAATGAATTCGATCTTAAAAGAAGGAAAATTACCAGAATCCTGGAAGGAGGCAAATATAACATTAATTCCAAAAGAGGATAAGAACCCTAATCTAATTGAAAATTATAGGCCAATCTCGCTATTAAATAATGATTATAAAATATTTGCAAATATCTTGGCTCAAAGATTGAAATTGGTTCTTAAAGATCTTATCCACGAAGATCAATGCGGCTTCCTACCTAAAAGGCAATTAAAAGATAATGTTAGAAATGTGTTGAACATCATTGAGTATTTTGAGAAACATAATGAAAAACAGATGGCCATTATCTTCTTAGACGCAGAGAAGGCTTTCGATAATTTGAACTGGTCCTTTATGACAAAGGCATTACAAGAAATGAGGTTTGGAGATAATTTTATAAAATGGGTGAGTTCAATATATAATTCCCAAAAGGCTTACATTATAGTCAATGATAATTTGACCAAACCCTGCAATATCCAAAAGGGGGTAAGGCAAGGCTGCCCGTTGTCACCTCTGTTATTCATCTTAATACTGGAAGTACTAAATAGAGATATAAGAAAAGACGAACAAATAGGAGGAGTAAGAATTAAGAAAGAAAGATACAAATTAAGAGCATTCGCAGATGATCTAGCCTTGACTTTGGAAGACCCTTTAAAAGGTATAGAAGTGTTAATGTCTAAAATAAAAGAATTTGGGTCCTTAGCAGGTTTCAAAATAAACAGGGGGAAAACTAAAATGATAGTAAAGAATATACCTGCAGAAATTCAATCACAGCTCATTGAGAAAACAGGATTTAAAATAGAGAAAAAAGTGAAATATTTAGGGATCACTCTAACCAATAAAAACTCTATGCTTTTTGAAAATAATTATTTAGAGGCCTGGAATGAAATTAAAAAAGACTTAGAAAAGTGGGAAAACCTTCAACTTTCCTTACTAGGAAGAATCTCCGCAATAAAGATGAATATCCTTCCAAGAATGCTTTTTTTATTCCAGACAATCCCAATATTGAAGTCAGAAACTCCTTTTAAACACTGGCAAAAAGACATAGTAAACTTTATATGGCAAAGGAAGAGACCTCGGATAA
The DNA here is from genome assembly GCA_029282475.1 of Phrynocephalus forsythii. Taxonomy (NCBI): domain Eukaryota; kingdom Metazoa; phylum Chordata; class Lepidosauria; order Squamata; family Agamidae; genus Phrynocephalus; species Phrynocephalus forsythii. The sequence goes on along the minus strand of JAPFRF010000002.1, from coordinate 158,222,762 downwards.
AACATAAATGTTTGATAGATGCTAAAGAGAGAGGAGGATTGGGACTTCCAAATTTAAAAACGTATTATGCTGCTAGTTGTTTAATCTGGCTCAAAGACTGGATAATGTTGGGGAATAAAAGATTGTTAAACCTAGAAGGACATGATTTGAGATTTGGTTGGCACGGGTATCTTTGGTATAACAAAGCCAAAGCAAATGCAGAATTCAACAACCATTATATTCGCAATCCATTTTAAGAATCTGGAATACTTACAAACCAAGATTGGCATCCAAAATGCCGCTCTGGGTATCACCTCAGGAGGCTTTGTTTAAGTCAGAAACATCGCAGAGAGATAGTTGGTTAACATACAAAGATATTTTAAAACAGAGCCAAGGGGAATATAAGATGAAATCCAGAGAGGAACTGAACCAGGAAGGTTTTGTCTGTCAATGGTTTTCATACTTGCAATTATCAGAAAGATTCAAAATAGATAAACAAGTATTTGAATTTGAACAGGGAAAATCTATTTTTGAGATGGAACTCTGTGCCAATAAGGACCATTTGATCTCAAAAATATATAAAATGTTATTGAAATTCGATACTGAAGATGAACAGGTTAAAGAGTGTATGATCAAATGGGCCAAAAATTTTGGGCATAATATTCAAATAGAACAGTGGGAGGGAATGTGGAAGTATGGACTGAAATTCACAAGGAGTTACAATTTGAAAGAAAATTTTTACAAAATGATGTATAGGTGGTATTTAACGCCAGACAAATTGTCCAAGATGTATAAGGGGATCTCCAATAGGTGTTGGAAATGCCAAGAGAAGGAAGGTACTTTTTACCACATGTGGTGGACATGTGGACTGGCAGTTAAATTTTGGAAACAAATTTATTCTGTAATGCATGAGATACTGAATTCCAATCTCCACTTTAAACCAGAGCTGTTTTACTAGGCTTGATAGACAATCGGGTAGAAAAGAACATAGTGATCCTTATTAGATATCTTACGACAGCTGCCAGGCTTCTCTATGCACAATATTGGAAGACGGATAAATTACCCTCAGTAGAAGACTGGTTAATTAAGGTATTGGAACTGGCAGAAATGGCAAAACTGACAGCTTTAATTGAAGATGGATCATTGAACAAGTTTAAGAGTGTCTGGAAACCTCTATTAGATTTTGTGCTAAAAAAAGGAAATGATAATCTGTTGGTTTGTGGTTTTCATTTTTAGGATATATTTAAAAGATCCGAAATATGATCTGCTATTAATTTTTTGTTTTGATCACTAAGGACAACCTGATGAATTACTGTAATGGTGGGTTAGACAAAGAGAGGATGGTAAGCTTCAACCTATGTATTAACTTGTATTTAACCCAATTGCTTCCACTCAACCACCCCTTATGTCCCCCTTGTATATAAGAAAACAAAATAAAAATAATAAAAAGAAAAAGAAAAAGAAGTCCAGTTGCCATGACTCAACTTCCAGGTACGTTTTAGGGAACATTGCCAGCAGTTGAATATGTTATAAAATTCAGTTTTACTTATGTTTTTTAAATATTCTTATATATTTAGATTTTGCTTGCTTGTTTTGTTCTGTTTTTTTACTATTGTTTCCTTTTTGTAATTTTAATGTGTATCTTTAACTGACTGTGACCTGCTTTGAGTCCCCTGTAGGAAGGAAGAAGGCAGGCAGGCAAGTAGACAGACAGACAAAATTGAAAGAAGGCTTCGGGGGTGGGGTGGGGGTGGGAAATTATCAGTATGCAGACTGGTTTTGGTGTGCTGCTTGAAGCTCACCTTCCAAATTAACTCCGGAGATTAAAACATTATGTTCCATTTTACTCCCAGCCTGATGCATCTGTGGTTCTTCTTTCACAGCCTCCCCCCACCTCAAATGCACCAATTTAGCAGAACATCAACAATTCCTGTTCTGCACAACAATAACTGTTCTGGCAGTGTACAAGTTCAGATGTTTTAGTGCTTGATGATGGTACAAAAAAAGGCATATCATCTGACATTTAAAAAAAATCCAAAACATCAACTTAGAAACATAAAGAGAACCAGTGATCTGTCTCGGCCATCATCCTTTCCCTCTTTGAGGCTCCCTTCCAAGGCGTGAATGCACTTGTGCTCTCCTGTTGTTCTATAGCGCACTGCCTCTGAATCTAGACATTGCTTGCCATCGTTGTGGCAGTGGCGAGCAATAAAAAAACGGATCCTCCAGGAAGAACTTGCCTGAACCCATTTGTGAAGGCACCCGAATTAACATGAACCAAGCCGAAGTTCTGTTTCAGGATTTGAAAACATGCCTGCCTTGCCCCACTTGATGTTAAGACACTTCTCTTACCAGTCCTCGCAAACATAGACAGAAGCAAGGGGTAATGGGTGCCACCTGGAAGGTGCCATTTGCTATGCATATCTGGTATAGTATCCTTCCAGAATCCACCTCGAGAATCATAGAATCGTAGAAGCTTGATGCCAGCTGCTAAATGATTGCACACAGACTTCTGGTGCAAGATTGTTTTCAGGCCCGTTCTTCAACAGAACTCCACGCTTTGTTGCAGGAAAACCAGTACGCCCGATGGATGGCTGCTTGCATTTTGGCGTCGAAAGGGAAAACCATGGCAGACAGCTCCTACCGTCCGGAGGTCCACAACATCCTATCTTTCTTAAAAATGAAAAGCAGGACGGCTTCTCCCCAAGAAGTTAGCGATGCGGAAAGCATGGACATGAAACCGGAGTGCTTTGTCTCCCCTCGATGTGCAAAGAAATATAGGTCAAAGCAGGTAACTGGGGCCAGGGGAGAGAGAAAGAACGGATGGGTCTTTTTTTTGGGGACATTCCAAGGTGACCCACTTTAGTCCTGCTTACCTTAAGCAAAGCCCAGATCCCCAGGCGCATAATTCTTTCCCTTTGGTAGAGTCATGAACTGAAGCTCCGCACAGGAGCATCTCAAGAACCAGGATGTTCCAACAGGCAGCTTACCGGACTCACATAGGGAGAATGATATTTATATCTGACTTTTCCTGTATTCACGTTAGATTGGCTACACAGCAGGAAAAATGCCAATGGATTTCCTACGAAGTCTTACACAGGAAGCCAGGTTTTCCTGGGCAAATTTGCTTCAGCCAATGCCATAGAACACAGCAGAAAGGGGCGGGGGAGTGTCAACTTTCTTTGCAACTTGTTACACTGCAGAGGGAAACACACATTTTAAGTCTCCACGAAACCTTTTTATATTACAAATTTCCTATGTTAACGGTCATAGTACAGTATACCCTTCCAAGAACATTTATCATCATATTATGTCTGTGGAAGCAGAATTGTCCAATAAGTTGCTTCAGCAATGCCATAGAACACAGCGGAAAGAGGGGGCAGGGTCAGCCTTCATTGCAGCTTGTTAACTGCTTGCGTCTTCTTCTCCCCACACCTGGTGCCTAGGTCTGTTTGTTTCCCTCTTCCCACCCCTTCCCTTCTGGTTCCATTCCTTTCTTTCTTCTTATCCTTTCTTCTTACCCTTATTCTTATCCTTTCTTTTTATTCTTGTTTTCTTTTCACGGCTTGCTGTCCCAGGTGGTTAGCACATTGTGTAGCACAGGGTTGTCCAACTTTGAACAGGCCGAGGTCTACTTTTTCCGGCCCAAAGTGCCTGAGGGTGACTAAACTAAAACCTCTACTTACAAATTTTAACAATTCCTTCCGAGTACATGGTCATAAGTAAAAAATTTGTAAGTAGAGCAGCGGTTTCCCATGGGAATGCATTGAAAATCGATTAATCCATTACAGAGGGAATTCTCCGGGGGAGGAGAGAAGGGAGATGTCACTGCACAAAGGAGATGGGCACACCTGCAACCCCACCTCTTGCCTCTCTCCTCCCCCCTCCTCCCTCCTCTCCGCACCAGCGACTCAGATGGTCACAAGACAGTGGCACACCTATCATCTGGCCGGTGGGAGGAACAGGAGACTGTGCCATGGACTTGAACTGCCCCGCTCAGCTGAGACAGTGGGCTGGCAGACCCAGAACTTTGCTGGGGTAGTGGTGGCCCTTGGGATGGGGGAGGGAGGGATGGAGAACTTATCCCCTCACTTTTTTTATTGATGGCCGGTGGGCCACTTTTGAACCCTTCGCAGGCTACCAGTAGCCCACGGTTTACCTGTTGGGCAGGCCTGGTGTAGCACATTAATATAAACCCAACACCACCTGCCCCACCCAGTGTTGCATTCTTAACTATAAATATCAGAACTCTTTCCATCCTGGTGCTTTTTGAATATCATTGTGCAGTTCACAGCTTGAACTGTATGTCCTGGAGTAGTACTAGAAAAGAAAATGGCAGGGAGCCTGGAAGCCACACCACCTAGGTGTCATGTTGACTCGTGGTTGTTCAAAACACAAAGCATCTGCATGGCCATGGCATGTCCTATTCACCCACATGCAGAAAGGTCTAGGGCAGTGGTTCTCAACCTGTGGATCCCCAGATGTTCTTGGACTGCAGCTCCTAGAAGCCTCCACCACTCACTGTGCTGGAAGGGGTTTCTCAGAGTTGCAGTCCAGGAACATCTGGGGACCCACAGGTTGAGAACCACTGGTCTAGGGAATGAAGACCATCCGGATGATGTTGTTCTTTCCTGATTCCTGATAATCTTCTAATCAAAGCCTGTATTTTTCTCCGTTGTGTGTTTTATTTATAAAAAAAAATAGCTGGCTGCTCGCATTCTAGAAGCCCACCAAAACATCGCTCACATGTCACTTATGGAAGCCAAACTGAGGTTTATCCAGGTCTGGCAGTCCCTTCCTGAGTTTGGCTTATCGTACTACATTGTAAGGTAAATTTTGTTACTCTGGGGTTTTGTTTTTTTAGTGGCAAAGAGGTTTTTGTGAAAGAGGTTTTCACAGGTTTTGATGTTGGAGTTGAAAATGGAAGTGCTGAAACATTTCTGACACCATTGTTGCTGTCTCACATGGTTCCCCCAACATGGATACCCTCCTGCTGGATATTTTAGGAAATTATCATGGCAGTCATGTAATGTCGTTAAAGGTTAGAGCCATCATGGTGGCCCATGAGGGAAAGAGGGCGTCCACCAGAGGGCACATCTGAGGACTTCCTAAATCCTGCTGCCACAGTTCCTGTCATCATGCAGTGTTTGGGAGTTAAATCACTGCATACATAGCCTGTTCCAGACAACAAACAAATTGCACAGATCACCTGCTGAGTCTGAAATAGTCAACCCACATGCCTTGTGTTCTCCTCTTTCTCCAATTTTGCAGTGTCTGTGTTCAGTCTTCCTGCACTCCTGCAAGGTAGCAGATTATCAATGAGGGCAGAAAGCATCAAGGGTGAAAGTGAAGAGAATTAGGCCTGATATATGTTTATGTGTCCAAAAAGGATGCATAAATATATATCAGGGGAATATGCATCCTCCATCGGTGGGTGGGAGGGTGGGTGAGAGAGAGAGAGAGGGGGAGAGAGAGAGAGAGAGGGAGAGAAGGAGGGAGATTACACTGCAGAAGGAAACACACATTTATTTAAGTCTCCACCAAAATATTTTATATTTCTGAAACTTTTACAAATTTCCTATGTTAACGGTCATAGTATAACCTTCCAAGAACATTTATCATCATATTATTGTGTCTGTGCAAGCAGAATTGTCCAAGAAAGCTCACATTGAAATATAGCAGTCTTTAAGGTGCCTGAACAGTTTTGTCTTATTTATTATTTATTTTTATTTATCATCCTGTTACCTACAGAAAATTATTCTGTTTTCCTAGTGCTCCCATGTATTGTGTTTCCAAACTGAGATGCCTGAGAATCGTAGCCATAGTGCTAAGAGTGGAGCTCTAGTATGGGCAGATATATTAGGCACCTCACCTCAACTGGAAGCATGCATTTCAAATTCCAAGATTTTACGATGCAAGACCCTTGCCCTTCTGCTTACAGAAATGCAAATGATGGGCGTCCTGCTGAGCTCAGTTGATCTGTTCAAAGTAAAATTATGCCCATCTTCCACTGCCCTGGCTAATTACTGTAAAAATAATTGGAATGATTGACAAGCACGTGGCTTTACACAAAATCAATTTAGACAGATTAATTTTATCTCAGCTGCCTAGATGCATACACTGCATCCCGTAAGCTCACTGGTAGTGCCATCCTGAAATTCACGAATCAGGGCCTGTAATGGTGGTAGTTAAATTTTCTTGAGCCTGTGAACAAAGCAGGAGTCCCTTTGGCATTATGTTATCAATTGTTAGTAGAGGTGGGCATGAAACAGAAAACCGATGGTTCAGTTTGTTCTGTTTCGGGGGGGCTCAGTTCGTGTCATTTCATTTCGTTTCGTACGAATTTTTAAAACAAAAATTCCCCGTCTGGGTCGGGGAGCTCCAGTGGTAGCGGCAGTGATCTCAGCGGCAGCAGCGATCTCAGCAGCGGCTGCGGCTGTGGTAGCAACAGCATCTCCAGGGAGGCCCTGGCAGCGGCTGCACTGGGTGGCGGGAGGCCACTTCCAGATGGCAGGAGGCCTCACTGGGCAGTGGTAGGCCTCACCGCCGCCTCCGGAGCTCCCCAACCCAGACGTCAGGTAAGAGACACTGGTGGGGTGGGGAAACAAAAAACAAATGGAACAAAATGGAAATTACCATTTTGTTTTGTTTTTCTTTAGAGGGGGCTGTTCGTTATTTGTTTTGTTACCTAACGAAACAAATAAAGAATAATGAAATGATTTTTTTATTAATTTCATGCCCATCTCTAATTGTTAGCTTTAATGTTGCCTTATAATTCTCTATGTTGCCCCTCAGTTCCCCTTAAGTCTCTCCTTACTATAAGTCGCCTTGGGTCCTTCTCCAAGGAGAAAGGTGGGGTAAAAATACTCAAAAATAAATAAATAAATTCCTCAATGTTCTCCATTTGAACCATGTAGAAATACTAAGGTGACCCTCTGAGAGAGTGCCAACATTTTTCAAATGCAGAATTGATGAGATCTGGGAATTTCATTTAAGGCCCGGATTAGTTGTTCTGCTTCAAGGTTTCATAAAGTAAGCAAAAGCCTCTGCAAAGGAATGTCTCCATAGCAATGGCCAGTTACATAACCTCTCAGCGGGGAGAACCTGCGAGACTGCCTCATCCTCCATCAGAGCGCCACCTGGCTTTTTGAAAACATAATGATCACGTCCCTTCCTTGGGATTATACAGGACAACTCTTCTAATTTAAAAAATGAAGTGTCAGCTGCAAGAATAGACAGCAATCGTAACAGGGATGTCTCCGAGGCAACTGTTAGGTCAGGATTGGGATTGAAAACAGCATTTCATCCTAAAGGGTGGAAGAGTAGGTGGGTGGGAGGGAGAGCATATATGTCTAATCCGGGGAACCCTGAGCTTTTCACATATGCTTCTTCCAGGTAGACAACTTCTGATAAAATCAGACATGCTGGTTTTCTGGTCCTTCCCACTGTAACAGCTGTGTTCTTTTTAATGTTGAAAAAAAAAAGATAGACATTGTGATTGGAAAATATAGGCAAGTGCCTAATGGAAGATGGTGCTATCTGGGGACCAGTAAAATTCCATGTTTGGGGCACGACAATTGTAGTAGAAAAGCCTTGTCTTGATGCGGTCGACATTTCAGCAATACTTACTGCAGTTTCCAACAATGTAGGGTGTGCAGCAGGACAGTAGTGGGGAGTATAATTCCACCAAGCCATGAGAGCCGTCCAGCATTTAAGGTCTTCTTGTTTCCACCTCCTCTTCTCCACTATCCCTTTTTTAAAATTGCCTTGGAACAGAGGGTTAACCATTTTCCCCAAATTTATCCCAGTGAGGGAAGGGAAGGAGGAAGGCTTTTGCTTTGCAATTTCTGGCAAAATCAAAAGGAAAAATAATTTTTTTAAAAAAGTAGCCAAAAACATGATGACCCCTTAACACCTTCTAGCTACTCACCATGGAGCAAGTAAGACAAGGCTGAGCCACACCCTGCAGTGAAGCCATCTGGAATGTTTTTGGCCCATTCATATCCACCCAGCCACCCTGGAGCTTATGAGTGCCGCCTTCTTTCCCCTTACCTGCTTGGGCTCACAAAGCTGGAGGTAAACCATGAACAGAATCTGGCCCCAAAGGTGCAGAAACCGGTCATTTTCAGCTCACTGCATTTCTCATAAAGGGGCTGTCCTTTCTGTCACTGATATGCCCCCCACTAGGGATGGGCAGGAAATGAAAAACAAAATACTGTTTTGTCATTTTGTTACGTAATGAAACGAAACGAGGAAGCAGCATTTTGTTATAGACCAAACAAAACGGTCATTTTTGCATTGAAACGAACCATTTCATTCCATCTTTTTCGGAGTTCTCCTGCCAAGGGCTCCTCCTCCTACCAGGGGAACCCTCTGGTACTGACTGGGCCAGGTCTAAAGGGGTCCAGCCATTGACAGCTCGGCAGGAGCCCTCAGAACACGGTCAGGTAGGCAGCATGACTGCGCAGAACTGTCTACCCAACTGTTTTCTGAGGGCTCCTGCCAAGCTGTCAATGGCTGGACCCCTTTACACCTGGCCCAGTCGGCACCACAGAATCCCCCTGGTGCCAACTGGGCCAGTTTTAAAGGGGTCCAGGCAATAACAGCTCAGCAGGAGCCCTTTAAAAATGGCTCCCGGAGTCCTGAGCACCAAATATGGTGTCTGTAGCACCCATTTCATTTCATTTTGTATGAATTTTTTAAAAAAAAATCATAAGAAAGGAAACAAAACAAAGGGGGTGAGCACGAAACAAAATGAAACATTTTTTTTCATTTCATGCCCATCCCTACCCCCCACCGCTTTAGTCTGAGGGGAAGAGATACGTGCAGGAAAGAGTTTTCCTTCTTTGAGCCATCAGCATTGCATGGCTGTGTTTCTTGTTACAGATGCTTTTAGTGAAACCATGTTATGGTGTATTTTTCTCCCTTAGATTTAAGGGAAGCAAGAAGGATGACCTCCTGGGGATTTCATATAACAGACTGATCAGGATAGATGCAGCCACTGGGGACCCCATAACCACCTGGAGGTACTCAAATATGAAACAGTGGAATGTGAACTGGGAGATACGGCAGGTAAAGTTCCAGTCCTTTATAATTCCTCAGCTAATGAAAGTCAAACGACAGTGTTATGTTGTAACGGGGAATTGCCTCTTAATGGCCCCATCGCAGGGGAAAGCCTTTCAAAATGTATTTAAGGCTTCTGAGCTATGAAGCCATGCTTCTTCACATGACACATTGTGAAAGTACAGAACGCGAAGGTACTGGTTATACCAACAACTTGAACGGTATTGATGAGATTAAGGGCTTGTCGAGTTGAAAGCAAGAATATTTTGTTCAACACTTGTTGGTTTAGGATTCCCCCCCCCCCCCGGACTGACAGAGTGACAGAAAAGTCGCTCCCCTACCTTCCAGGATGATTTGATCTCCCAGGGAGATGCTGTGTGATTTTGTACTGGACGTTGTTCTGGAGGACAGAATATGGTTCTGGAGCACTTCCTATAGGGAGTTTACCCCTGGCTTGTTGCTCCCACCTTTTTAAGACATCCCAGGAGGAAGCCTTTAATTATGTCAGTCATTGGCTTTCTAAGCAGTCATCAACAAAACCAAAAATAGTATCTAGGAGCAAAGCTGTAGTGAGGAGGTAGAATTGTCATGATTTGTTTAGTACATGTATTTTCAACCCATGATTACTGGTATGTCCTGGTGGTACCCTTTGGGAGGATCCACAACCCAACAGGATCATTCACTGCAGAATGTTTGACTGTCTGGATTTATAATAAGGAGACAGACCTACAGTACCTATGTCTATGTGTTTTAGCCGTTATAACCAATAGAACTTGGGCTTTCCTTATTTTTAATCATCAGCCTCCTGTATTGTACATCAGCAGAGGGCTAGGGCAGTGTTGGCGAACCTATGGCACGGGTGCCAAAGGTGGCACTTGGAGCCCTTTCTGTGGGCACCTGACCTTGCCCCTTCACAGCCACCTGCACTTAGGTTAAATTGCTGTATTGGCACATTGTGAAAAATTAGTGGGTTTTGAATTGCAGTTTGGACACTCGGTCTCTAAAAGGTTCGCCATCACTGGACTAGTGGATTCTTCTATGAAATGCATAAGCTGACTTTAATTTAGGAGGACATAACCTACCTATATGGTGGCTACATAATTTCCTAAAAGTTGTTTGCTACAGCAGCAGACGGGTGTTCTCTGCCTGTATGTTAATCTGCTTATGAACATCTCTGGTACAATGCTTTGCTAAAGATAGCAAGTTGCTATTGAAAGCTTAGCTCATATTTTTTTGTTTTAGCAGTGACCAATAAAGATATCACCTAACTTCCTTTTGAATATGAACATGTATGCAGTCTTGGCATGTATTGACAGAAATCAGAGGTGTAATCCAACTTATTGCTGCTTCCTTTCCATCCATTTTGGATAGGGTTGAATCCTGTCAATCTTATTTTCCTAACCATGGATTCTTGATCTGTTATATGGAATTGCACTATGTGGGTCCACTTATTTTTTCCTCTTCTTGAATAAATGCAACCTGATAAAATATATCTATGTATTAGAAGGTGGAAATGGTGAGTTAAATATTGTGCTTCCAGTCAGGTCCAAACAAAACATTATGAAGTGTATAAAGAAGCCCCACCACCACCACCACCAGTGTTGTATGCATGTATTTTTCTGAGATTTGCATATACTGTACTGTATGACCACATCTCAGTAGAAGTTGTGAAAGAAGTTTGCATAATGAGCAGGGGAAATGAACACTAAAAGTGCTTTTTAGCTTAAATGTATTTTGGGTAGACTGTCAATTTGAGTGGAATAGACAACCTGGGCTGAACCCTTTGATCTCCTTGAACATGGTCTGCTCAACATCACTTCCTTCAAGTTGCTTTTTTTCACCCTGCAAGATAGAGAATTCACCTATAATTTCTCCCGAGGGACTGGAAAAGCTCCTATTAAGAAGGGTGATTTTAGAGTTGGCACATGGGAGAGGGAAAGGCGTTAAGGAGTCCTTCCCTTCTGCTTTTCTTAATTACTGCTGCTTTTCAGTTTTTAAATCAGGAGTGGAGAAGCTTCCAGCCTACCAGATGTTTTGGACGGCAACTCCCAGAATTCTGAGCCTGGATTGCCAATGATACAAGACTGTGGGAGTTGTGGTCTAAAACATCTGGAGGTCCAAAGGTCCAACGATACAAGACTGTGGGAGTTGTGGTCTAAAACATCTGGAGGTCCAAAAGTTCCCCACGCCTGTTTTCCAGAAGGAAGCTACTGGGCTACTGTGTCTCCTGTCTCAACATCTACTTTGGACCTCAGGCGTCTTGAACCTTGTGTGGCTTGCTGAAATTAACATGTGGGAAGCTGGGGAAATTGCTCCATTCTGGGCATATTGATTAGAATTGCTTATTTATACATCAATACATACTTGCATAATTGCATTTCTCTTCAGGTTGCCATTGAATTTGATCAGAATGTATCCATCGCCTTCACTTGCCTCAGTGCAGATTGCAAGGTGGTCCATGAATACATCGGAGGCTACATTTTCTTGTCAACCCGTTCTAAGGACCAGAATGAGACACTGGATGAAGACTTATTCCATAAATTAACCGGAGGCTGGGAGTAAGGAAAAGCACAGAGCCGCCTTGGGTTGGCGTAGGCCAACATGAACTGCAGAAAAAAAGACTTCCTATATATGCATCTATTTCAAACCCAGGGAATGACTTGCTGTTTTAACTACTTCTGATGCAACTCATTTCTCATGATAATAATTACTGTCCTACTTACCTCAGGGGTTATCCGTATTAAAATGTAAGGACACATATCCTAGTTTGCTGTGACAACCTTCTGCCCATCGTGGGACACGGTTGAAGTGTCTCTGTAATCTTTATTGAAATGATATTGAGGTCAACCTTTGAAATCAGGATCAAAACGGATGGGGAGTTCCCTTAAGAGGTTACATTCTTTTTTGTTTAGCCTGGAATGAGGTTTCTCAGCTGTGCAAGTCACAAGGGCTTTTGGGTGGTATTCTGTTACAGCTATGCTTAGAGGTTCACAAATGCTCTTAAGGAAGGTAGAAAAGACCCATCCATTTGGTTTTAGCTCCTTGTCCAGGGATGTTAATTCCTAGAATTGGTGTTCAGTGCTCATATTGGCTTGGTTTCTGTCAGTGTTTATGTAAGGTCCACATAACTAGCCATGGCTAATGGCAGCTCATTGATGGCGTGCTGGCAAGCATCTTGGCTATGTACTTGTGTGAACAAGCATGGATCTGAGAAGGAGCCTGGTTCTTTAAGCCAAAATTAACCACAATTGACACAGACATTATACAAGCAGCAGGGATTTGGGCCATAGAATGAAATCACTGTTTACCTATACCTCCCACCTTTACTGCAAGGAGCAGTGAAGTACAGATTGCTCTGAGAGAGTGCGACCTAAGGTCACCTTGTGAACTTCATGGCTGCACTGGGACCTGCAACTCACCAATCATGCTCTGACCTGCTGACCACTTCACCATGCTATGCTGTTGTATCAGCCCAACTGCGCACACATGCACCATACTGTGAACTGGAAATCTGGTTTTGGTTTTGGTTTTTACTACTGAAAAAGGAAACATACATCTGGTCCATAAACAAATGGAGATAGATCAAGCCCAGCTGACATATCGTTGTCAGGAAAGGGCACAGGGACTGTTTTTGTTTTACACAAAAGACATTTCATGCCTTGCACCCAGAACATGGCGGCGCACATCACAAGAAAATGAAACTAACTCTAGAAAGGTTTGGCTTGTGGGAAAAGTTTGTGGAAGCACAAGATTCCCAGTGTAGGCAAGCTCCTCCAGTGATAGGTGAACGTTTTTGCAACTGTGTTTGCAAGGATTCCATTTCCTCGGATCAAGCCTCACTGTGTGAATGAGAGTCTTGCAAGGTTAAGACTCTCAAAACAATGTGTTCTTGGAGGTCTTCACAACTGGGATTTAATGATTGTTTTGGAGTTTTTTAGCTGTTTGGCCATGTTCTGGTGGCTCTTCTTCTTCCTAACTCAGAGGGCAGGAGCACAGGGAGCTAGAAATTCTCTCTTTGCTCTGGTGTAGAATATGAGTTTGTTGGGTATTTATAGCAGTGGGTGGGAGAACATTTTTTTGTCCTATTCAGGAGATCAAGGGTTTCCTGTGATTTGGGTGTTTCTTGAGTGACTGAGACTGGCGAAATGTTGTGTGTTGTGTTGTTACAGTCGTGACCGACTCTTCATGACTCCATGTCCATGGAGTTTTCTTGGCAGGAGTACTGGAGTGGCTTGCCAGTTCCTACTCCAGGCACCTACAGCACCTGGTATTCCCTGGTGGTTGCCCATCCAAGTACTAACCAGGGCCGACCTTGCTTAGCTTCTGAAATCATGCGAGATCAGATGTGCTTAGGACATCTAGGCAGCTTGGTGAAATGTTAGGAAGAAAAAAACTTCTAGAACACGGACAAACAGCCCGAAAAACCCACAAAAACCATTCTCAGATCATTTGATGTGGTTAGTGACTTAAAGAGACCCTTGCAGCACTCAGACACTGGTGTGGAAATGACAGCAGTTTTTGCTGCTGTTTCTCGTGAATGGCTATGGAAAGAAAGAAAACTGTATTTGCGTGGAAGCAATCTCACCGTTTCTTGTTTTTCTGCTGTCATACCTATTAGAGGAGATTCATCATTATTATTTTGCCTTTTTAATTAGACACCCATAGAAAATAAGAGTGCTAAGGCAGGAGAGATTAAACAAGTGCTCTACATTAATGTATTAATGTTTGGGAAGTCAATGAATGTACATTTTTGAATGTTAATTATAACTTTGTGCTTATTTTCTGTTATTGGGTTTCTTTCCTAAGTAAATCTGCAAATGATGGCCTATTGTACAGTTAATAGTGTAACCTGCAACTAAAGATTGCCACTAATTAATAAGTCTCCACTTGAATGCTTCACTGTGTGCCAGTTGGGTGTCGAGGCACATATCTTGGCACTTGTTAATTAGTAGTAATTTGCCACTGTGAATTATGCCACTGCCTTTCTGCCAACATAATTACACAACAGGATTTTAGCCTATGCTTCTATAAAATGTTGTCTTAGGGTATTTTTAAACTTGGGCATTTTTCCCCATTTTTATAAAAAGGTTTCCTATGTAGTCCTCTCAATGTTTTTGATTCAGGAGATATTTTTTATATGAATCTTTTCAGAGTTGATTAAAATGCCTAGTTTTTCAAGGATGTTTGTATATTTTCCAAAATAACATAGTGTAATATAACTATCTTTTTATTACGGGGGAATGTCCGTGGTTTTATTGTGGTTTAAATTCTTTGGTTCTTTTAGAATAACCTAAAATGTTTATTGTTATTTTGATTATTTTAGACTAGTCTAAAATGGTGGTTGGAAAGCTTAGTGGTTTGGGTTCTCCGGCTGTGGATCTGGAGGTTGGGAGTTCAATTCCTCACTGTGGCTCCTGGGAATAGAGCCAACCTGTGTGGTCTCAGGCAAGCTGAACAGTCCTAGGGCAACCCAGGAAAAAGGGAATGGTCAATCTCTTCTGAGGATTCTCTACCTGGAAAACCCTGGAATGAGTTACCATCAGTCAGAATTGATTTGACTATGATTTGACAGAATGGATTTCACACACACACACACACACACACACACACACACACACACACACACACACACACACACACACACACACACACACACACACACACACACACACACACACACACACGAACATTTTAAATCGTTTTTATATCTTGTTTACAAATTCTAATAATAAATCCATTGAGACTGAACATTTTTTGTGGAGAAACAGATTTCTTGAGAGTGTCTGGTAAGAATGTTTAAAACAAATGTTTTAAACCAACAGCCGTGGGTATTTTAGACCAACAGCCGTGGGTATTCAATGGAATCCTCTTTTTATCCTTCTGAGATTCCTGCATGAAGTCCTCCTTCCCTGTTCATATATTTTTTAAAAAAACACAAGTTATCCTGTCTTCTCACCTTTACTTTACTGCCTGTGGCACTGTTCTAGATACTTTCACTGGCCATCTGAACAGGAAGGGATGGGGATTAAAATCAGGAAATATGAAAAAATATTAAATTGGTGGGGGAGGAGGCAGCGGAGGAATGAGTTGGATCCAAATGTGCCATTCTATTGGTGATTCATGCCTTCCATTCACAGAAGGGCCGTTTTACACTGTTATAGCATATAGGAGAAAGCGGCCTGTTGCGTGGGCTTTGCAAAGAGAAGGTGCCAGATGTGACCACCTACTAGGGCTTTTAGAAAGAGGACATGAAACCCCGGAGTGCTATGAACAATCAGTATTAACGGTATTGGATTAAGTGGAGAAACGATTTGATGTTGTCTTTGACAACTTTTTATACTGTGCCCCCACCCCACTTGGAACTGAAACTCAAGATGATGTTTCATTGGCATGAGGCAGTCGGTTGTGAAAGTAGAAGCATGAGAGCTGGCATAGAATTTACTATGCGCAGTATAGGGTGCATCTTTGTACAACCAAGGGTATCATCATGGTGATTTATCCTACTGGACTGGACTGCTTTTGGCACAGTTGGGCTGAACCTTGTTTCCAGCAACTCTTTCAGTGTTGTAAGCCACCTTAGGTCCTTTCCAAGGAGAAAGGCAAATAAACAAAATAATAAATGTTCTGGTAATTGTGAATCCGCCTGAACCTTATCCATGGCTATGCATGCCTTTCTGGATCACTGGTCGGGTGTACTGTTCTCTTAATTTTAGGTTGGATTCCTGCATGTTTGTCGAGTGGTATCAAACTAAAGTAGATTCCCCAAACAATGTCATTTATGATTTTTTTTTCAATCCAGCTCTTCCTTGCTTCTTTACAAAGCGGGAGACAGAAGAACTGGTAAAAGATCTCCTCCCACTCTCCTTTTTCCTATCAGATCAGTGCAATGCAATAGGAAATGAGGCAATCCCTTACCAGACTTGTGTCTGTGTCAGGCATGGCCTGAACCTGGACTGGAATGGAAGCACCTGAAGCTGATGGGCCACCTTCTTCATGACCTCGCTCATAAAAAGGACATGGGTGATAGGTGTATCATTGCCAACCCATCCTGGAGGCCACATCTTAGACCTGGTTTTCTGCCCTGATATGGACATTGGGGACATTAAAGCAGTGGTTCCCAACCTGAGGGGCGTGACCCCTTTGGGGGTCGAATGACCATTTCACAGGGGTTGCCATGAGCCCGTGAAGAAAAAGGCACAAATGGCTTGGGTCTGGAGGAGGGGGAGGGAGGGGGGGGGAAAGAGTGAGTTACAGCTTGACAGGTTGGAGGGGATGTCAGTCAATGACACCGGAGGTTGCAATTGGCTGAGGGTGCCTGTAGAGAGAATCCAGATGATTTTTTTAACCCGCCTTAGGGAGTTTCCTACCTCTCTGATGGGTGATTCTACTCAATTCTTGGTTGATCTCTGGAATGGGGAAATGATCAAAGCCATTGATTGGATTGCACCTAAATATCTCCTTCCTCAAAATAGACCCAAATTCGCTGCTTGGTTTACTGGGGAGCTGGCAAAATTGAAATAGAGAATCATTTTTCTCTACCACCATTGCTGTGGCACAAAATCACCCAGTGCAATTTTAAAAAGAGGCGTGTGTTGTGATGTGGGGTTTAGTGATTTCAGCAGTCATTTCAGCTCTTAGACATAGCAGGCTGGAGACAGCTTCTAATGTAACTGCTCTTTATTCAGGGAGAGACAAGACTGGGGACTGGGGAGACGGAGCTACATTTATAGGAGCCAGGACTGGCTAGGAAAAGATACATTTTGGAGGGAACAATTACAACCAATCACAAGGCTGCCTTTTGGCAGAGACCAATAGGATTGAGGATCCAAATGCAGCAACTTGAATAAACCAATAGGCCTGTTCCCTTTGGAACAGGAATGCAGTTTCTTCAACAAAAGCAAGTACAGATAATAGGAATACAGATCAATACACAACACCCCTCCCTCCCCGGTGGGCACAGCACACGTAATCCTTTAGATATTGTGGGGCCCTGCGACTTCTAATTGATCTCCTGACTACGGGTGTTGCAGGGGCTTGAGCTGGCAGTGTCTGTGGTGGAGAGTCTACTGTCGTAACTTCGTCTGACACGGAGGGGGTTTCAGACAACTCAGTGTCCCTGATCTGTTCCTCGGCACCATGAGGACTCGCAGGAGGAGATTCATTTGCTGAAGCCACTGTTACCTGCACTCCTGGGGCATCTCCACTCTGATCTTGCAGCTGTGACTCATTCATGGGGGTAGTGTCACTCTTGGGCTGCAATTCTCCTACACCTGTACCCACTCTACTGGGCGCTCTGCGCCTCAGTTGGTCCATGTGCCTACGCCAGACCCTGCCATCTTCAATGGTCACGTAATAAGAGATTGGCCCAGACGCTCTGGTAATCATCCCTGGCACCCACAGGGGACCTCTGGCATAATTTCTCACCCAGACCAAATATTCAGGAGCAAAATACCTTGTAGAGTCGCTCTCTGCCAGTGGAGGTGCTCTAGCCTTGCGGTTTGGCATTTTGTCTGGGTGGACATAGTCCAGCACCGTTACCAGTCTTCTACGTAGGAGCAGCTCTGCTGGCGACTTGCCAGTAGTAGTACACGGTGTCGCATGCTGCAAGAACAACATTCGGGCAATGCGCGTTGACCAGTCACCCTCCATCAAGCATGCAATAGATCCTTTGGCTGTCTGCACCATGCGCTCAGCCTGCCCATTGGATGAGGGATGAAAAGGAGCTGAGGTGACCCCTCTTATGAAATTATCAGCCAGGAATGCCCTGAATTCTTGGGATACAAAGGCTGCTCCATTGTCTGACACAATGGTCTCGGGCAACCCATGGGTTGCAAACAGCTGTCTCAACACTTTGATGACTGCAGCTGACGACATGCTGGGAACCATAGCCACCTCTAACCATTTAGAATACGCATCAATGATAACCAAAAAAACCTTTCCTTGGAATGGCCCAGCAAAATCTAAGTGCAGCTGGCTCCAAGGAGTCCGGGTCTGCTCCCACCAGTGGACTGGTGCTCTGGCCACTTCTGGGCACACTTCCTGACATGCCTTGCACGTCCGTACCCATTGTTCAACATCTTGGTCCATCCCAGGCCACCATACATAGCACCAGGCCAGCGACTTCATCCTGACCATTCCCGGATGCCCCATGTGCAGTGTATCCAGAACCCTGTTTCTCAGTGACGCTGGGATGATCACCCTGTCTCCCCACAGGAGACAGCCCTTATGCAGGGATAGCTCATGTTGCCTTGTTGCGTATGGTCTAAATTTTTCTTGATGCGTGGCACAACCTTTTCCCTGGAACATGGGTCAGGGTGTACTGGAACCCATTCAAGATTATAGACCATCGCAACATTCTGGGGGAGAGAATGTGTGGCGTCTGTTTGTTCGGGTTGAACAATCCTAACAGAGGCTTGTGGTCCGTTTCAAGGAAGAAGTGGCGACCGTATAAATAGTCATGAAACTTCTTAATCCCTGCCACTATTGCCAGGGCTTCCGTGTCAATTTGTGCGTAGTTGCACTCCGTTGGCGACAACGTACGAGAATAGAACGAGATGGGCTTTTCTGACCCATCCGCTTCCCTATGGCTCAGCACAGCTCCCAGCCCATACTGAGAGGCATCACATGCCAGGACAAGAGGTTTCGACTCGTCATAATGAGCAAGGACACTCCTGCTAGTCAGCATGCCCCGCAAGGTGTCAAAAGCCTTCTGCTGTGCCTGAGCCCAATGCCACACACTCTTTTTCTTCAATAGTTTGTGCAACGGTTCTGCTATTGAAGCTTTCTGAGGTAGGAATGAATCATAAAAGTTAATAAGTCCCAGGAATGACTGTAACTCCGTCTTGTTCCATGGGTGTGGTGCCTCAGTAATGGCTTTAATTTTAGAGTCAGTGGGGTGGATGCCCATTACATCAATTTTAAACCCCAAGAAATTCACAGATGGCACCCCAAAACTGCATTTTTCCTTTTTTTTAGCTGCAGCCCCACCTCTTTAAATTTGAGTAACACAGCACGGATACGCCCAACTAGTTCCTGGGGGTCTTTCCCAGCAATCAGAACATCATCAAAAAATGGCAAGACCCCTGGCAGACCCCTTAACAGGCACACCATTAGTCCTTGAAAAATCCCTGGGGCCACACAAACTCCAAACTGTAACCTGTTTACTTGGAAAGCCCCTTTGTGTTTTACGATAGTCTGTGCTTCCGCAGATTGCGGAGTCACTGGCAGCTGCTGGTAAGCTTGTGCCAGGTCAAGTTTGGCAAAAAAATTTCCCCCAGCTAGTTTTGCCAACAGCTGTGAGATGACTGGAATGGGGTATGAATTTCCCCTGAGTGCCTTGTTGATAGTACATTTGTAATCTGCACAAATTCTCACTTCCCCATTTGCCTTAAGGGGTGTGACAATAGGAGTCTCCCACTCAGAAGAATCCACAGGTGAAAGAACTCCCTGTTTGACCAATTTGTCCAGTTCTGCCTCAATCTTGGGTTGCAGCGCAAATGGCACTCACCTTGGCTTGAGTCGGATTGGGGCCACTCTGGGGTCCAACTCAAAGTCAATTGGAGGCCCCTTATAACAACCCAGTTTTCCACTGAAGAGTTCGGCAAATTCCTGGCCTAATGCCTTGCCCAACTCTGGGGAAGTTTGGACTGAGTTGAGCCCTGATATACACAGTCCCAAGGCGGGAAACCAGTCAGTACCCAGGAGACTGGGGCGACTCCCCTTTGCAATCACCAATTTAAGCACGGCCTGTTTATCCCGGAATTGTACCCTCACCGCACACATTCCTAGAATGTGGATGCGGCCAGCCGTGTATGATTGCAAGGTTGCTGGGAATGTTTCCAGAGAGGGAAACTTACCCCCAGGGAAGAGCCCCCTTGCAGTCTGGTCTGAAACAATGGTGAATACAGATCCGGAATCCACCTCCATGTCACATGGTTGACCTTCAATCTTCACTCTGACTGATGTTTTGCCTTGCGCCGGGAACTGCACGGTCTCTCCGTTGATCTCTGTGAGATAATTGCAGTTGTCCAGGAGATGGGTCATGGTGGATGATCTGCGATGCGTTGATCTAGGTGATCCCGTTGTTCCAGCTGCCACCGACCTACAGACCCTGGCGATGTGTCCTGACTTCCCGCATGCCCTGCACGTAGCATCACGAAAACGGCAGCTTTTCCGCTCATGGTTACCGCCACAGCCTGGGCAAGCGCCTTGGCGATCTTTGGGCCGTGCATCAGCCTGACGCACCAACTCAACACCACAGACTGGGCTCTGGCTTGGACTAGCCTCTGGTTCATCCATGGCATGGGCAGCCTCTACCCACAGCTTCGTGGCCTTGCAACTGGCATTGAGCTCTTCCGGCTCATAATTCTCTGTGATGGTGGCCTCTTTCAAGGCGGAGGCAAGGGTGACATCTTCCTTTGCCACAATGCGCCTTCGGGCTTTTTTGCTGCTGAGTCCCCCAACAAATCGATTCAAGAGAGTGTCTTCAAGATTTGGGAAGCCACAGTGCTGAGCAAGCTCCCGGAGTCCTGCCAGGAATGCAGCCACAGATTCTCCGGCTTGCTGTTGCCTTTTCTGAAACTCCATCCACCAGGCCATCTTGGTTTTGGTAGGTGCCAAGTGGCTTGTCAGCCGGGCGAAAATGTCTGTGAGTGATGTCTCACTCAGCTTTGCTAGGGCGAGCAGTGCCTTGGCCAACAAGAAGGTCTCACGCCCACAGCAACTCAGGAACGTGGCCCTTCTTTTGCTGTCATCAGTGATTCCTTGAGCCACCACGAAGAACTCGAAGCGTTCAACATAGTCCTCCCAAGTGTGGGGCTCTGATGGCTGGAAGGGCTCCAATACCCGTGGACTTTCCATTCTCCAGGCGGGCAGGGTTGTCTTCTAAGCCGGCTGGTGAGTCTTGTTCTCCACTGCGATCCGGACTCTGAGTCAGCGTGATGATCCTCTGCTTCTCAGCATTCCGGATCCCACCTTCGTCGCCACTGTTGTGACGTGGGGTTTAGTGATTTCAGCAGTGATTTCAGCTCTTAGACATAGCAGGCTGGAGACAGCTTCTAATGCAACAGCTCTTTATTCAGGGAGAGACAAGACGGGACTGGAGAGAGGGAGCTACATTTATAGGAGCCAGGACTGGCTAGGAAAAGATACATTTTGGAGGGAACAATTACATCCAATCACAAAGCTGCCTTTTGGCAGAGACCAATAGGATTGAGGATCCAAATGCAGCAACTTGAATAAACCAATAGGCCTGTTCCCTTTGGAACAGGAAGGCAGTTACTTCAACAAAAGCAAGTACAGATAATAGGAATACAGATCAATACACAACAGTGCGTAGCTTGAGGGTGCCCCTGGACTCATCCTTGAGGCTAGATGCCCAGGTCACAGCTGTAGCCAGGAGTGCATTTACACAATTAAAGCTAGTATGCCAGTTATGTCCATTCCTGGAGAAACCTGCTCTGGCCATGTTAACTCATAATAATAATAACTTTATTTTTATGCTGCCTTTCTCCCCAAAGGAAGTCATCTCACCAAGTCTCACTGAAGCCCTAGTGAAGTCCTGACTGGACTACTGTAATGCACTCTGTAGGACTTCCGATTAAAAGCCTCAGGAAATTTCAACAGGTCCAAAATTCAGCAGCCAGATTACTGACTGGGGCAGGTTGCAGAGACCACATTACACCCCTACTAAAGCAGCTCCACTGGTTGCCAATCAGTTATCATGCAGAATTCAAAGTGCTGACCTTAACCTAGAAAGCACTGTACTACCTGGATCCTAGCTACCTCAAAGATCGAATCACACAGTATGAACTGGCTCGGGTGTTAAGGTCATCAGGAGAGGCCCTTCTCTCCACAGGTACGTGTTGTGGGAACACATGAAAGGGCCTTCTCGGCTGCTGTGCCCAGATTCTGGAACTCCCTCCCAGTGGAGGCCAGGACTGCCTCATCTCTGTTGTCTTTCCAGAAACAAAGACCTTTCTCATCAAGCAAGCTTTCCCTGAATGATGGACTATCTACTATGTCTTTTTTTATGAATCTACCATACATGGCTACAAAGATTTTGTGTTTATAACCACTTATAACTTTGTGTTTATATATCTTCTTGTGTGATTGCATTGACATGATGTTACCAATTATTAGTTTTAATGTTGCCTTCTAATGCTGTAAGATCCTCTTCGATTCCCTGTTTTTCAAACTGAATGTGTCTTAGTTGTAATGGACTGTATATTGTCTCTCCTTACTGTAAGCCGACTTGGGTCCTTTTCCAATGAGGAAGATGGGGTAAAAATATTAATTAATTAATTAATTAATTAATTAATTAATTAATTAATTAAGTAAGTAAGTAAGTAAGTAAGTAAGTAAGTAAGTAAGTAAGTAATGTTGTCTTCTGCCCAGCTACATTCTTAAGGAGTGCCTCTGTAAGGACCTGGAAAACCCTGCCCTCTTGGAGACCCATTACAGTGGAACCTTTTCCAATGAGGAACTTAAGAAACATGACTTAAGTCAAATGAACGCTTCCCATAGAAAGTAATGGGAAAGTGATTTAAATTCCAGATGATTAAAACAGCAATTAATTAATTATTCCTTCTGGGGATGTAAATGAAATGTCTCTTCAAAGAGAGGAGGAGGCAGTGGAATTATAATCCAATATGCCTCCACTTTTTAATGTTCATAGCAACAATGTCTAACAGTTATGTTTTACTGATTTTTAACCTGACGTTCCAAGTTCTGAACAACTCTATGCTTACCATTAGAGTCCTACAACTTTACAGCTCCCCAACTAAAATGCTTCCATTGTGGATCAAACTTGCCAGATCTTTTACAAGACTGAGCCGACTGTCTAACCAGCGAGGCCCAGCTAGGTGCATTCTTAAGGAGGAGTGCCTCTGTAGCAGCCGGACTGGGTTGTGGCTGCCACCCAATTCCGGTGCCTTGCGCCGGGCTCCGAAAACCTGCGACTCAAGTCAAACAGGCCCCTTCTTGCTGCAAGTCAAATATGATGCAAGTCAATATGTACTGCAGTGGCCCACTGCAGTGGCCCACTGCATTGTTGGCACTGGCCAGGCTGCCTTTATGAGCCAGGCCAGGCAAAGATCCAGGGAGGAGGTGGAGGGTCTGCAGCCATCAAGTGCTCTGTTCGCCATTGTTGATGTCACTGGTTGAAATTGAATTAGACATCTTGGTACCATCTCCTGTCTGAAAATGAAAGGTCAAGATACAACTGATACAAAATTGTTTTTGAAAAAAAAATGATGTGTAGCATTTCCTCACACCCTATGTGTGCTGAGTCCCATGGGGCTTTTTATGTGAGCTTCAGAAATGGACCTGGGTCTTTATTATGCTAAAGAAATTGGAAAAAAATCACATCTCTGTGGCACTTCCTTACAACGGACCTCAACTTTAGCACTGAAAATGTGGGACAACGTAGAAAATGTGCATTTAAACCCCTCTCTTTTATATTTTTTACTCGCCTCCAAATCCATCATACAAAGGTCTGAGTAGTACCTTGATGAAGGATGACTGGAATTAAGAAAAAGAAAAAGAAATACTGGTTCTGGAGATCTTTTTTGCGCACTCTTCCCTGCCCCCCCCCAAAGCCATTGCTAAATATTTCATACCATCACTGGGACAGGAAGTAGGAGAAAAAAGGGGGAGGGAGAAGAACTCATCTCTGAGGCACCGTACCATCTCCTCTTGGAACGATTCTGTCCTGTTTATCTTCCATGGTGTCACTCAGGAATTTGGCTTTCAGATGTAAAATTCCAGACTTGAGTGATCTGCAGCCAGCACTGATAGGAAGGCAAATGGGGGGGGAGGTGCCTGCCTGCTGAGGCTTTCAAGATCTTTTTAAACTATGTATGGGGAAAGACAGAGCTGCCTAGATGCCCTACGCACATCCGATCTCGCTTGATTTCGGAAGCTAAGCAGGGTCGGCCCTGGTTAGTACTTGGATGGGTGACCACCAGGGAATACCAGGTGCTGTAGGCGCCTGGAGTAGGAACTGGCAAGCCACTCCAGTACTCCTGCCAAGAAAACCCCATGGACATGGAGTCATGAAGAGTCGGTCACGACTGTAATGACACAACACACACAACACATGGGGAAAGATACAGAAAAACACACATATCATAATAATGGAGCATGCTTAAGCCCATCTACAGCCAGTTAGGGGGTGGTACTGGGTCATGGGTGCCCTAGCTAAGAAACACACCCATCTTGTTTAGCGACTTAACGAAGCAAAAAAAAAAAAAACCCAGAAAAGGTTGAATTGACCCAATGAGAGTCAGAATATTTCAATGAAAGGTGGTATCTCTGCCTTGTTTCTCTCTTACCATGTTTTAAAACAATCCCTCGGTATGTTTACTTGGAAACATGCTTCACTGAACTGACTAAATCTTACTTCTAATAAGACTTGCAGAGAGTTACACCATGACTCTCTTGATTCATCCCTTGTGAGCAAGAAAGGGGGCAGGCTGGAAGGGTGGATTGAGTAGAACATGGCATTTATCAGTGCCAACATCCACAGCTTGCCATGCCATCCTTTCCTTGATGGGAGAATGGGAAAGTACGCCAGTCTGTACAACAAGAACAAAACAAATGAACAATTCTGCTAGCACTTTTCAGGTGAATAGATCCATCACAGCTCAGAACCAAATCAATTTGTAAGACTAAGGGCCTTTTTACACAACCCCTAAGATCCGCTGGCCACTTAAATTTGGACCAGAGATCTTAGGGGTTCGTCGCTCTTCCTGCGTTCCCACCCCCTCCGCACTTCCTGGCTGCTGGCTGCGTGAGGGGAGGGAGAAAAAGAGAAAGAAAAGCATGCCGCTCACCTCCGTTCTGCCTCTCGTCTCTGTAAAAGTAGCTCTTAAAGGGTCGGGAGCCAAAAAACAACAAACAGAAGCAAGGAGAGCCCCGCACTCACTATCGTTACACCGGATCAAATAATGTTCACCTCCAAAGAGCAGGTACTTGAAAGGTGCGCTGGGACGCACTAAAGTGGGCGTGGTCGCACTTAATTTCCTGTTAACTCCAGAGCTGGTGGGGAAACATTTTTAAGCTCCGGAGCTGGGAGCCATTTGCCCCGGAGTTTAGGGGTCGTGTATAAACACCCTTAAAGGTGACACGGGACTCCATTGGTTGGTGCTGTTTTGTTCGGCCTGCTGCCACTGCTTCAAACTGCTGCTTTTTTTGAAAATTGCTGTGTTCACTCTAGAATGGCATATCTATTTTGTTTCCCCATGGGGTTAAATGGAAGAGAGGAAAAGTCACCACTAAAATTTTGGTGGAAAGAAAAAGGAATTGGCTCATTTCTCTTGTTGTGTTGGATTTGGTTCTTGGGTTGCTGCAGATTCTTCCTCCCCTCCCCCAACTGGATGGCTCTGCCAGGAGTTTCACTGTTGCTGGTCAGCTAGAGTTTGATTTAAAGTTAATTATTATTGCACGGCCATCTTCAAAATCTTACCATTTTCTCTCATCAATGCATTCCTCAGCCACTGGGGCTGAAACATTTGAAGTCTGCAGAAAGTAACTGAAGTAATAATCCCTTTCCTTTCCTCAGGGGACTTGAGTCCTATTAAAGACTGTCTTGTGCCTTTCCTCCTTTCTTATTTAGTATCCTGATAGATCATTTTAATAATAACCCTTGGATAATTATAGTTGGAGTGTAGGAAGAAGACCCACAGTAATGGAGAGTTTTAACAGTTATACCATCCCATTGTTGTTTTCTCCTGGAACTTGTGAAAGGTGGGATGTGTTTGGTGTAGGAACAGGTGCCATTGTGATCAGGGGAGCAAATGAATAACATCCCACCCACCCCCTCACGTTTGAAGGCCAAACCCCAAGTCCTTATCATGTGTTGGGGTGTTGCAGGCACACATCAGGAAAGAAGCCAAACCTGCTCCTAGTTCAGCTGGTTAGTTGTGGAAATGGTCAGCAGGATAATCCAGGTAAATGGGTGAAGAATCCTAAAACCTGGCTCAGCAGGGAAGCCTGTGCAGTGTGGTGGATAGACTGCAATTTCAGCAGCTGTCATGCTTTCAAAATGACATATCACTAGTTCAAAACAATTGGCAATAGCTGCTTAATTTGCTTCCTGAAACTGAAAGGTCAGTGATTTTGCAAACGTTTATCACCAGCCCATTTTTAGGACTTGACCCCTAACTTTAAGGCTTGACCCTTTGTCAACCCTGAAGCACCACCAGTGCTGAAAAATAAAGGGGGAAGAGGAGGAGGAGGAGAAATAGCCATTGTTTATAAAGCTTTGTGTTCTTAAAACCTTTATTTTATTTTATTTTCTATTCACCTGGCTAAACAAGTTAGCTCATAGGAGTTACAAGTGGCATTGTGGGCTCCAGGCCTTTCTGAAGAGTAGGATCTATGATGACACCTACTACCTCCTCTTGTGGTTTCCTTGATGTCTTTGAGTTTCGCAGGCATCCTCGCAGAGGCTGGGAGATAAATTTGTTTTCACAGAAACAATATAATATTGTATACAGTAGTCCCCCACCACAATGTGGTTCATATATTACAGTCTCAGTATATTGCGGGAGGGGGGGTTGTTTTTTGTTTTTGTTTTTGTTTTGTTTTGTTTTTGTTTTTGTTTTGAGAGAAGCAGGCTTCCAATGTGAGGTTTTTAACCCCCTCCTGGCACCTCAGCAAACAGACCTGGAGCTGCTGGCAGCAAGGTCTGCTGAGGTGTCAGGAGGGAGTTAAAAACCTCTCTTTGGAAAGGCAGCCAGCAGGAGCAGCCCAACATCAGTTTACTCAGGTGTCTGCATCTCCCGGATTTTCCTTTATCCTGGGTGGATCAGGCACCAAACTCCTGCAATAAATGGGGGAGTACTATACATATACTGTAGACCCACACAGCTGTCTACATGGTTGGAATCTTCTTGTACTATGGACAATGCCAGGATTATCACCTGCATGCCTGAATTTACCATTGTATTATGAAGGGTTGTGTGTGCATCCATCCACTTTCTCTCCAGTCCCCCTCTCTTTACTCCTCGTGTTTTGCTGCTCCTCCATCACACAGGCATGAGACTAATATGAATATATGTTTGTGATGAAATGGGAGCCAGGAACTGGTGGAGATGAGTTGCCCAGACACCTCTGCCATGGAAACTCACTTGGGGGCGGAGGCTGTGACCCTGAAATCACTCCTTAAATATCTCACATACCTCAAAAAACCCATTAATCCACATAATGTGACTTAGGATCCTGTAACACCTAACATACCCATTTCTAAAGGTGTGTTTGAGAAAGGC
The DNA here is from genome assembly GCA_029282475.1 of Phrynocephalus forsythii. Classification (NCBI taxonomy): domain Eukaryota; kingdom Metazoa; phylum Chordata; class Lepidosauria; order Squamata; family Agamidae; genus Phrynocephalus; species Phrynocephalus forsythii. The sequence goes on along the minus strand of JAPFRF010000002.1, from coordinate 158,195,451 downwards.
AGAGTAAACACTTAGCAGATAAAAAAAAATCTCAACACTGAAATTTAAAAGTGAGAGAATTGACTAACGACTGTTCATGTTTTTTTGCTACAGTCAGTATTTAGTGTGTGTTATTATTATAGCTGACATTACTCTGTGCTGGTGACCTCACACTTGGGATGGCTCTCGAGGGCCTTGGTCTTTCCGAAAGAGTACTGAAAGGAAATTACACTTCATGGCAAGTACCAAATATTCACAGAGGAGTTTGGAGCTGTCCCTGATTATGTCCCCAGCTATTCCAAAAGTACAAAACTGATCTGTTTATAGGAACCTCCTTATATAAATAGGATACTATTATTTCTCCCCGCCTTATGAAATTTTTCTATTAGTTCTTCATTTTTTCCATCTGTTCTTATTTTGAACTCTTAAATGGTTTTGATTTATCATATTTGTGCTTATTTGCTGATTTGTTCTTTTTATTATGATGATTTGATTATTTACCTCATGTTGGTCTGATTGATTAGTTTTTTATTTACTATTTTAAGTTGTTTAAGCTGTTTTTGTATTTTGCTTATGTATGTAAACCGCCCAGAGTTACTTTTTTGCTAGATGGTTGTGGTATATAAATCAAATAAATAAATAAGTAAAAGAAGCAAAGGGGCTCCAGGCTACCCTGTCAAGGCAACATTGACTGTCAAATCTCTGGGAAGCCTGGTATGTGTCAAGGCTCCCTTGATAGTGAGTGGCATGCAGAAAGATAAGGCTAGCGTACATTCACAAAGGCTAGGAGAAAGCATGGCCAACCCTGGTGTTGTGCAGGTTAATAATAACTAACAGGCCCTGTAGGAAACATAATAACTAAGCAGACCCTCTAGGGGCGCTTTTACACGACCCCTAAGATCCGCTGGCCACTTAAATTCGGACCAGAGATCTTAGGGGCTTGTCGCTCTTCCTGTGTCCCCACCCTGGCTGCTGGCTGCGTGAGGGGAGGGAGAAAAAAAAGGAAGAAAAGATTGTGGCTCACCTCCGTTCTGCCTCCGTTCTTGCCGCAGCAACATTCCTGTCTCTGTAAAGTAGCTCTTAAAGGGCCGGGAGCCAAAAAAACAACAAACAGAAGCGAAGAGCCCCCCGCAGCCCCCACACACCCCAGAAGAGCAGGTTACAAGGTGCATCTGGGACGCGCAAAAGTTTCACCCCGGAAGAGCAGGTGGGAGCCATTCCGGAGTTTAGGTATAAACGCCCTAGGAAATTCCTCCTAGTGTTTTTCCATGTTGCTATTGATGGATGAATGGGTCTTTCCTCGATTTATTTTGCCTTAACTTGCCTTTAAACTGAGAAGCAAACGACACACAGCAGATTATCAGTAATAAAACCCCTAGTGCTCCCTCCCTCCTTCCCACCCTATGTATTTTTCTTCACCACGAAGCAGGTTTTTAAAAGAAAAGCAGCTTCAGAAAGATGCAGTTTTGACTTTGTTACCCCTCCACCTCAGCCCTCTTAAATATAGAAGGCAAGCCTCTTTGTGCATTTTGGGAGGAAAGGAGAGGGTTGTAGCTCAGTGGTAGAACACGTGGGCTACAAGTAGAAGGTCCCAGGTTCAAATCCTCCAAGGAAGACTTCTGCCTGAGGTCCTGGAGGGCCACTACCAAGCCATACCAGACAACTCTGAGCAAGAGAGACCCAGGGCCTAGCTAAGAGTGGAAGGTGTTTGTGTTTCCTTCTTCAGGCTGGAGATGATCTGGGTGGTAGATCATTAATTTCAGTTCCAAAATTCTCTCACCTAGACTTTTCCTTCAACACGGCATTCCAGGTATCCCTGTGAGACAACTGAAGAAGAATATTCCGAAGGAAGGGACCTCTCAGTGGCCGCCCCTGCTCTTTGGAACAAATTGCCAGTTAACATCCATTTGGCTCCATCTGTGGCAATGTTTAAGAGGTCTTTAAAGACCTGGCTCTACCCTGAGGTTTTTGGCAGTGCTGCGCGTTACGTGTCACGTACCTGACTCCCTGTTAGGATTTGTTTGTTCTAAGAGTTTATTATGTTTACAGTAGGACCCCTGTATCCACTGATTCGTTATCCACTGATTCAGTTATCCACGGGTGTCAGAGGAAAAAATTAACCGCAAAGCAAGCTACCGTCACAAACACCAGCTGTAAAGCAAGCTACTGTCGCAAAACATCAGCTGTAATGCAAGCTACTGTCACAAAACTGCAGTTTTGGGGATTTGGGGGTGTTCTCTCTTATCCCCTGTTTTCATTATCCACAGGAAGACCTGGAACCAATCCCCAGTGGATACCGGGGTCCTACTGTACTTAATATATTTATTTTATTGTTTTCAATTTACTTGCACACTGCCTGGAGTTGTTCTTTGAATTAAACTTGGTGGTATAGAAATCCAAAAATAAATAAATAAATAAATAAATAAAACATGCCAGAGGCAGAGCAGCCTGGGAGTGCTTTTACAGAGGGGTCAAGGAATAAACAGCCCCTTTACCTTTTCCTACCTCATAAGCACAGCCTCCCAAGACTACTTTTCTCCTTTCTTTAAAACAGCAGGCCTTCATGGCATTTATACACATGGGATATGTGGTTGGTCCCTCACCCACTAGCAGAAGAACTGAAAACAAGGCAGAGTGTGTGTGTGAGGGAGAATTACACCAAAGTGGGGGAAACTGTTGTTGTTGCTGTTGTTGCTGCTGCTGCTGTTTTTGTTGTTGTTTTCCACCCATCTGGGCAACGGCTGCCACTCTGGGTGGCTATAAGCCTTTGGCCAACTTCTCAGCAAACCAGAACACCTCATGAATCTTCCAAATGCCATCTTTTCCTCCCCCTCCCCCACCATTACCTCAGGCCAGCCGCCTTCCCACTACAGGGTGGAGCTGTCAAGAAAAGCTCATTCCTGGAGGCTAGGAAATAAATCTGCCCACCCACCACCAAGGGGGGAAAGGGTGGGCGCAGAGCCACCATGAAAACCTTCCCTCCCCTTCCCTAGCGGGAGGCAGGCAAACGTGGCCTTTTTGAGAGAGAGAGAGAGAGAGGGAGAGAGAGAGAGGAGGCCACTCAGACCCACCTAGAAGAGCTTTTGCTCTGAATCACTGGAATGCTTCAAGGAAAGGCTGGAAAATAAATCCAGATGTTGCAGACACTAGAACATCTCCCTATAAGATGCTTTGACGGGTAAGTACCACTTGGTATGAATGCAGATGAAATGTGTTAGCCACTTGATATGAATGCAGCTGAAATGTGTTAGTCATAAATATCTATCTATCTATCTATTTATTTATTTTTGTCTATTTTACCCCGTTTTTCTCCTTGGAAAAGGACCCCAGGCAGCTTACAGTAATGATAGACAATCCAGTGCCATAAATACATATTCAAGTCTGTCTGCCTGCCTGTCTATCTATCTATCTATCTATCTATCTATCTATCTATCTATCTATCTATCTATCTATCTATCTATCTATCTATCTAGGAATAATCTCCTGTAAACAATGGAGTCCTGGGCCAACCACATATCCCATGTGGCAACAGAGTTTACAGAAGGTTCAGCTGCAATTGACTGGACTTGGCGTTGCCATATTCTCTAATGCTCATCTTGTCTTTGTGTTAAGTACCTCTACTTTTCTTGTAAAACTGTGATGGAAACCTTTGGAAATGTTACTTTTCTGGACCAACAGTTGTAGTAACTTTCCCAATTATTGTAGGAGGGACGGAGGGAGAGGCTACAACATGCCAGGCATTTCTCTCTACCTCTGCAGCTTCAAAAATCCAAGAGACCCCTTACTGCCCAAGTAAGAAGACAACCACAGAGTTATTAGACGACTGAATAGGCAAACTTAGGCAACAATGGCAACTAATATCTATGTTCCAGACTAGGGGCTATAAATACAATTGTTAGTTCAACCTTATTGGACCCATTGGGACACATTAAGTCAACACTCGTATGTAGGCTGCTGTGATTCAAAGGGTCTACCGCAGTTGGGATTAAGAATTGGATTTAGGGCTGTAGAATTCACCAAACAGAAAAACTTAGATAAGCATGAGCTTTCGGTTTGGGAAGGTGATGAAGTGACACTTAAGAATCAGCCTATACCCTATACCTTTAGGGTTAGCTTTTTCAGCCTGACGCCTGCAACACTCATAATTCTCAGCCAGCATATTGTAGCATTTTGTACTTAAATGTATTTTGCCTACTCAAGTATGCAGGCAAAATACATTTTCAGGGTGTGAGGATGGATAAAACTTGCATAGAGTGATGCCAAACATATCACCCACTTGATTGATTGATTGATTGATTGATTGATTGATTTGATTTGATTTGATTTCTATGCCACTCCCATTAGTGCCATAGGCACGACTCTGTGCAGTCTTACAAATATAAAACATAAAATAGATAACATCAAACATTAAAAAATAACAAACCACTACAATACAAAGGGAGATGGCCCAGCAGGCACAAACATGTTATTGGCAGTTTTGCTCAATATGCCATCCAAAAGCCCTTGCTAGGTGCTGCCTGATGGTTGTGGGTTTAGGTGCCCTGTTCTTTCACACACCAATGTGTCTTTTTCTTAAACTCCCAGCACTTTTTTTTAAGTTGGACTCGCTGGTTGAAATCTTGTTGCTTAGCATTGAAGGCCCACTAAATCTGTGGGGCATTTGGTGACTCGGTCCATTCCATTGACTTAAATTGGCCTGTTCTAATTCTAACTTTATACCAACAGGATTTCGGCCATTCTAACCCCCCCTCCCCCTAATTTTCTGGACTTCAGTTCCTCAAATCATCTCCTTAGTGTGGCTAGGCAGGTGAAGGGTGCTGGGAACGTGTACAGTAGGCCAAATGTAGCTCCTGGAACTCTGATGATCTCATGCAACTGCCAACATCACAGTCTCAGAAGCAGGCCCCTGGGAGTTCAGATGCATTTACTCTCTATCATCATGTATACTAGGACTGCAGTGTAAACAAATGCTTTGTCGGTGGCTGATCAAGTGAGCTCCAGTTGAACCTGGGTTGGAACCCAGCTGCCTTTCTGAGACTTTGCACGCTATCTTTTCTATATTTTGGAGAAATCTGAAGGATGTCTATTTATTTATTTATTTATTTATTTATTTATTTATTTATTTATTTATATTAAGAATGACAAGTTCACAGCATTCAGATTGCCTCTGAATTGTCCTTTGCTTTCTCTCTGGAACAGGGTTCCTCTATAGGTGGAAGGTGCCCAGAAGGACCACTATGTACTGCCTCTTTGCTTGTCTGTTTCTCCTTGTGGGGGGAATGCCCACCAGGCCAATGGAGAGGATGGGTCCTGCCATCCAGGGAGAGGTGAAGGCACTTTTCCAGCTGGTCAAGCAAAACATCTGGGAGGAGAACATCAACCTGACCAGCCTTTCTTGCGACGAGATAAATAACCAGACGTGGACCAGCTTGCGTCTGAAACACCAAGGACTCACCTCTTTCCCTGCCTGTTTGCCGGGCCACCTGGAGCATTTGGATCTGAGTGCGAACCTCCTGCCCACATTCCATAGCCAGCACATGACTCACGTGCCCAAGCTGCACGTCCTTTCCCTGAAACGGAATGTCATTCAACAAGTAACTTGGGATGCCGGAAGCTCCGAGCACCTCCAATTTCTGGACCTCAGCTTCAATTTGCTACCTTCTGTGCCTGAGTGCGGTGCCTCCGTTTTGGGAGATCTTAAGTGGCTTTCTCTGGCTGGGAATCCAATTACAGAAATCCAGCCCCTGGCTTTCTTTTGCTATCCTCAGCTGCATTTCCTTAACCTGTCATCCACTTGGCTGGGAAAGGATGGCAAGGACGGGATCAGGCCATCAGCCTTTGCTAAAAACTCACGGCATGTTGGAGACACAACTGAAGAATTTGGAAGTGAGATCAGGGTGCTGGATCTGAGCGCAACTTTTCTAGAGAGCAGTAAGTTCTAAAAGCAGAATGGAAACTGTCATCCCATTCAACTGCAGCCAGAGTTTGGGAAAGTCAGTTTTGAATTATAGTTCTGAAAATCAGTGCCCAACTATAGGCTAAAAATAAATTTTAAAAAAGTAACCTTTCCTGAACTCTGTCAGTAGATGAAGAAAGAGACCAATGTCTTTAACAGTTCTGTTGTTTGGCCAACAGAACAAAGGCTTCTAGAAAGTAACACTGGATGGACCTGAATTGAAAGTAGTGTTCAGTTCCAGAAGTGTAAATGTAAACATTAAAAACTGAATCAATAATTTGGGTGAAATTTTAATTGGGGATACTCTTTAGATATTTATTAAGCATTTGTGTGCGGGTGGGTGGGTATAATTTTTACAACAAAATATGACAGCCATACAAAAGTAGCACAAATATTCATAAAATTCAAATAAAAATTCAACATTTGAGTTAATTACATATATTAAGGGATGGATTTGTTCCATGTTGCAAACCTACATACTGTAAAGTGCAATTTTAATGCAGTGGATGGACAATATATAAGGACATTAAGCACTAACAGTACATCCTATATCTAAAAATGTATGCTGTGAACCACCCAAATAGTGCTTGAACTATCGGGGCAGTATACATACATACATACATACATACATACATACATACATACATACATACATACATACATACATACATACATACATACATACATACATAGTAAGTACAACTGATTTCAGCTCAATTCCGGGCAGCAATTGTAGATGCTGAAGCCCCCAAATGAGTTGATAGGCAAAAGATGCCCTCTCCTGAGTTAAATCCTTATAAGGGTTCTAATTTGTCTTTAAAATATTGAGTCACATTTTATTTCAAGTATGCAGCATTGATGCATTTGAGTGACCTGTAATGAGCTTTGCCACTCACAAGGTACAACTGATCAAGTTCTTAATGTTGTATGCCCTCCCTGTGCCCATAGCATCTTATAATGAGATTTCCCTCATTGCATTGTCAGATATTCCAGAATGTGACAGCAGAACCTGTTGTTCTCCAAATGTTATAGATCCCAATTCCCATCAACCTCAGCTGGTCTAGCTGGTGGGGGAGGGATGACGAGTAATTGATCATCATCTGGACAGAAACACCCAGATGATGATCCTTGGTCTATATGGCATAGTTCACCTCCTTTTGATTTGCAGTGTTTTGATTATTATTTTTTCTAGTTACAACCCACCCTAGGCCATGAAGCAGAGACTGGGGTTTAAAATTCAAATCAGTGACCTATTCTACTTGCACCACAATGAAGTGATGGGAGTCCAGAAGCTAGAGGTGGATACTCAATGGTACCCCACATAAGTATCTTTTGCAAATAGAACAACAGTGACTGGTTGTTTCAGGAAGGAAGCCTCCGGCCAATCCTATTTCTTTCCTGTTCTCTTTTCTACTGACTGAGAATTTTTGAGGTAAGAGCCCGAGGCTAGGATTAAAACATGATGCAGCCGGAGACAGAGCAAATGACATGGGTTTCCATTGAACCAAGGGCCTTTTCACACACCCCTAAGATCCGCTGGTCCCTTAAATTTGGACCAGAGATCTTGGGGGTTCGTTTCTGTTCCTGCGTCCCCACCCCTCAGCACTTCCTGCTCCTGTCGGCGTGAGGGGAGGGAGGGGGAAAAAAGTACAAAAGAAGCCTTTACTAACCTGCTGGTGCCGGTCGAAGTTGCCACGAGCCCCGTTACTTCCTGGTTCCTTCTCAAGGGGCTCCTAAAGGGGCAGGAGGCAAAAACAACAACAGACAAACGAGGAGAGCCCGGCACTCTTATCCGCATCAAATATTTTTCACCTCCAGAGAGAAGGTACAAGAAAAGTGTGCTGGGTCACGCTAAAGTGGGCGGGGGTCGCATTTAATTGTCTGCAAACTCCGGAGCTGGTGGGGAAACATTTCTAAGCTCCGGAGCTGGGAGCCATTTGCAGCGCAGCTTAGGGGTCGTGTATAAATGCCCCAAGTCAGGGTTCGGAGTGCCAAACCCAGCTATCTTATTTTGACACATGAGGCACAAAATGATGGACACATCTCTCCCTCAACCTTGCAGTAAATTGAGTAAATTATTGTGTTAATTGTAAGAAACAAGCTGCCATTTGCTTTTCCCTTGTGACACCCAAATCTGTTCCCTGAAGCATCTAACTCATTCTGCCTAATGGCAGGGCTGTTCCTCAAGAGAAGCATTAAAAATGGGGTTTGCCCTTTTACTTTTCTGTCTGTATTCTTGTAGTTCATTTTTTTGCATTTTTAGGTCAGAAATGTAAAACAAATTGGAATGGAATTGGAACTGGAATGGAATTTATTGTCATTGTATAAACACAACGAGATTAAAAGTGCCATCCAGTCAGTCATTCACACAACCCAGCATAAAAATCCAAGACGTAAAATCTGCCATTTAAGAACAAACCATTCATACACATACTCCAACTTTCACACGCCGAACATCACTTACATTCATTTAAAACTGACATAAAAACCAAACATACACACATAGCCCTACACTCTTTCACCTGACAGCATTCATACCCAATCCATAAAAACTGCAATTTAAAAACAACAACAGCCAAACACAATCCCCCATACAATATATATGTAACACATTCAACACTAATATTACCTGTCAACTTCATTTTTAACAGAATTTAGCATGGTTACTGCTATTGGGTAAAAACTATTTCTGAAGTATTTCTAAAATAAATACTGAATGTTACTGTTTATGTTCAGCCTCTTGGAGTGGGAGGGTTAAAAATTCCTGTTTTTGTCCTTCTCTTCCCCAGTTCATCAGGACTGGATAAAACATCTGCCTAGACTCACCTCTCTCCGTCTAATAAATATGCCCAGGCTACATATCCTTGAACCCTCGGCCTTCCTGTATGTGCCCATGCTGAAAGAACTGGATTGTCGAGATTCCCCAGCACTAAGTCTGGTGGAAACTGAATCGTTCATCCACACACCTCACTTGGCTCTCCTCCAATTCCAAAAGTAAGAGCCCTTATGTTGGCATTGTTAGTAGGCCTCTAGTTAAGCCAAAAGGATCCACCTAAATCACCCCCTTCATGCTTCCTTGGTAATCTCCAGTGAGTATATGTGGGGTTTTGGATTCCACTACAGGGCTATGATTTGGTTGCCTGTGTATTTTAGTACACGTTGTCCCACAGTCTTTAAAGTGATGACAGTTGTTGCGGATTTCGCTGCAACAGACGAGGATGGCTACTCAACTTCGTTAGAAATTGATCCAAGGAAATTATTTTCCACGGGTAGAAGGGATTCTTTGAATGAACAGAGATGAGGCAGCTGAAGCACAAGTGATTAAAGTGATTAATGCTATCTGTAATCTCCTTAAGGAACACCTCCCCAAGGGCTGTTCCTTCCAGTGTTACCCATGGCTGTCATTCCAGAGGAATAAGCTGGCCCTAAGCACATCCAATCTCACCTGATTTCGGAAGCTAAGCAGGGTCGGCCCTGGTTAGTACTTGGATGGGAGACCACCAGGGAATACCAGGTGCTTGTAGGCGCCTGGAGTAGGAACTGGCAAACCACTCCAGTATTCCTGCCAAGAAAACTCCAGGGACATGGGGTCACGAAGTCGGTCACAACTGTAACGACACACAACACACACACACACACACACACACACACACACACACACAGAGAGAGAGAGAGAGAGAGAGAGAGAGAGAGAGGGGGTCCTTTCCACAAACTCTGCTGAAAGACAGTGGGTTTCTTCCCTACTCCTCTCCACCCACTTTTCTATTTATATCACTTTTTTTTTCTAGGTCTAACTAGATGTTAAGGGGAATGTGTATTCCTTATTAAGCTCCCTTTTTTCAAAAGGAGGCCCTCAAAGATCTGTGCCTCAGCAATCAGAGATGTAAATTAAGCCCCTGTTTACCTCCTGCTAACCAACTGTGAAACAATTCATGCTAAGTGTAGTATATTTGAAGAAAGCGTTGTGCTATGAAAACAAACGTTTTTCATCATGTGAGAAGGGCAGCTTTGCCACGCAGACACCCCCACTTGGTTCTGAGAAGCAAACTAAACAGATAAATAGATGACAGAAGGTAAAAGACCATCTGCATGTCTTTGCCATAATGATTTTATACTTCTCTTGAATTAGACAATCTAGATTTTCTGCTTTCTGGATGGAATGAGAATTCCTGAGCAATTTGCAACACGGATTGCAAAAACAGATTTTAATGTTATTTATTCAAATTTTTAAAATGTTTTTCAGGAATTATTTTGTTGATTGCCTGAAGCAAGCCAGAGACAAACTGAGCTTAATAACTGGATAAAATAAATGTATCTGGAGTGGAGGAAATACTGTATGTCAGATCATAGAAAAATCTACCATCCACACCATTAGTTTACTGTTTCTTTGTCTCCTTCTAGCTGTAACCTGAGTTCTTTCAGTCAGTGGAACCTCAGCTCATCAAACCACCTCCTTATCAACCTCTATGGAAACCCTTTGATCTGCTATTGTGGGATTTCCTGGCTGCTCTCCAAGCCAGATAAAATAGTTCTACAGAGGTAGGAGGAATTCCAAGGCTGAAAATAAGTTCCAAGTTTCTCAGTAGCAGTCTGAGGGCCTTTGTTCAGTCCACACAGGTGCCCTTATAAAGGGCTAGGGGGTTACTCTAAATCTGGCCAGAGGACACCCTAATTGTGCCTTGAATAATAATAATAATAACAAAGGATGTTCTGCCGGTATCTTCAGAGATTCATTCCAGAGTGTGCTTTCATGGATTTCAGTGCACTTCCTCGGACACAGCACTTGTGGGGAAGTGGAGTGTAATCCACTCAAGTTCACGCTGAAGTAAATCTGCCATGTTCATTTTGCCTGTTTCTTACACATGCTGCAAGAGATCAACAGGCTTATTCACTGAAAAGTGTCCGTGTTAACTGTTCCAAGTTAGTGTAATTTTCTTCTAACATAATGCAATTTTTTTAAAATCTGAGCATTAGCTCAAAGATAAATGACGAGAGGAAGAAGTGGATCCAGGATCTGCCTCCCAAAAACAGAGATATTCTGTGCACTTAACACTTTCAATTTCTAGACAATTTCTACAGGTGGGGGGAGTGGTCTTTGCTTATTCCTCATTCCTTCTGGAAAGAGGACTCTAGAGAACACTAGAGGTAGCAGTGGAATATGCAGAGGGATGGAGGAACTGATACAACCCTCCAACCCAATGCCACCCCACTTGCTGGGGTAATATCCAATGATGTCCAGTTGGAGGATGCTCTCGTTACTTGGTTAGAAATTTGATGAATGCTAAAAATGAAAGAGAATGACAAAAATACAACAAACCAACAGCATACCCTATCTTCTGAGTTGTAATCCAATTTGTGAAGAGCCCACTCCAACTTTTTCACATTCAAGAAAACCTGTTCTAAAATAACTGCTTGCATTTTCATCAATTGTGGGTTGGCTTTCACCACATTTTTCAATGATGGTTAACCCGCCATACCAGTGGTGTGCACTTGGGTTGGAATGATGATGAAGGGATGACAACTGGGATCCCATTTTCCCTGAAGTATATTGGTCTAATGGCCAATCAGGTATAATGGTCTGAAACATTCACACTTGTAAACAGAATCCAGCCATTCATTCCCTGGAACTAAGATTTGGAAACCACTGGGAACTTAGAATCTGAATCTGAAATGAATTCATAGGTTAGTTCTTTGTTTAAAATGTTCCATTGTCAGTGGCAGTAGATAGCAAGCCCCATGTTTTATAGAACACAAATGTGTACCCATGATGTGAAGGGTCAAGCTGAATCCTAATGTTCGGACTAGAATCCTAAAAGCCATTTGCTGAAACTAGGGATACCCAAGTAATCACATGTATGAACTTCTCTTGCTCCTTCTCTTTTATAACACATCATTTGCCTTGGTATCTCCCACTTTTCTTAGGGCATCCGAAACTACATGTCAGACCTCCACAGGAAGTCAAGTGGCATCTACTTCTGGATCTAAGCTGCTATTCGACTTGTATGAGGAATGCAAAGCACAGAAAACGGCCAATTCAACCCCATTATTTTCTCAAGGCAAACTGCTTGGTACTTTATCCAGTGTTATTACAACCACACTGCCAGACCCCAATGAATGGCACAACAGTTCTTTGGCCCCACAAAATATTCCTCTGACTTGGGGAGATGTGACTCCTTTGAACTGGGGAGATACAACACAGCAGGATTCAACTAAGGCAGACATTCTTGCTTACAAAGAGGAAACCATGAACCGATTTACAGCCAATCCACTTCCGTCAGTAGATGTTGCCACAACAGTCTCTACAATTCTGGACAAACTTTTTGCCAAGAAGACCATGGCCGATAAAACGGAAATGGAGCAAGCTGCAACAGTGAATTCTGCTATCCTCCTAGAAAGAATATGGCATCATTCTACTCTACCAAGTCCTACAAGTCCTGGCACATGGAAACCAAGTCCTACAAGTCCTGGAACCTTGAAAGCAACAGCCGCCGGTGCTTTCCAGGTTCCAGGTGCTGTCTCTGCCCCCCACACTTCAACACACTCAGATCAGGCCATGCCGCCAACTCAAAGCCCCACCGAGGCCATCTCTGTTCCAAATCTTGCAACCACCGGGGATCTGAAGTATTATGCAGAGTACTATGACTATGAAAAAGACCCAGAGGAATCTGCATCTGAGAAACTTGAGCCTTGTGACTATGACCCCTGCAGACACCTCCAGAAGCCTTGTGGGGATCTCCAAAAGTTGTCTCCTTGTTTGTGTCCCGGCTTATCCGATGAATTCACTGTCCCAGAGGCACCAAGGCTTCAGGAAGTATCAGAAATAAGGGACACCTCTGCACAGATCCAGTGGTGCGCCCCAAATTCAGAAGTAAGATCCTACCAGCTTGCCTACCGGCCTCGAGGCAGCAAGAGGAATTATACCATGACTGGGGAGATTTACATGACAGCTAGGCGGTATACCTTGTATAACCTCCTGCCTGGTTCAACTTATGAGGTGTGTGTCATTGCTTCAAACAAGGCAGGGCCAAGTCAGACTTCAGATGGGAATGAGCACAGGGTTCCGTGCCATATTTTTTCAACCAACTCCAGCTATCAATCTATTTTTGCTGCCTTGTGTGCAACCAGTGGACTCTTCCTCGTTGCTACCATACTGTTGTCAGTGTGCCTGTGCAAAAAATGCAGAACGCCTCACATTGAACACTATAATACACACCTTGTCTCATATAAAAACCCTGCTTTTGATTATTCATTAAAATAAAAAATTGTCAGAGTACCACAAACCTGTTACAGTTTCAAAAGATATCATCCTTGTAATGTATTGATCTCTGTAGCATGTAGCTGCATTCAATAAATGGTAAATATTTTTGTCCTTTTGAAACTTTTAAACCGGCTTACAGAATTGTGAAGATCCTTGAATGTTATTACTGAGCATTTATTTGTGGCTAAAACCAATCCAATCCAATCTTGGGATCCAACATTTCCTACTTCTCTTGGTGGAAGCCATAGGGGCCACCACCTACACCAGGGCTGGCCAAACTTCGGCACTCCAGATGTTTTGGACTGCAACTGCCACAGTCCTTTGCCATTGGCAATCTAAGCTTAGAATTCTGGGAGCTGTAGTCCAAAACATCAAGAGGGCCGAGGTTTGGGTAGGCCTGACCTACACTATTCCAGGCTGCCTCAACCCTCAGTAGATGAGATGAGGGGTGGGAAAATAGAAGATATTTGCAAACTAACCCTAACCCTGTCCATACTGCCATAGGAAATGCTGTGCTGATCAGAAGCATTCTGTTGACAGAATGCAAATTCCAGATCCAACCCTGAGTAGGGAGTATGTAACATTTAACTGGATTAAGTTTGGGAGTAAGTGTCACACTTCAGTATAAGGGCAGTCTATGCTATACACATTGCATGGAATCCCCATACTTTATCCTGACCTGCTCCAATGCCTTTTTAATTTGAATATTGTCAAATCTTTACTCCTGATAATCCTAATTCAAATTGTCTCAACATTGGCCTATATTAGTATCAGACCCCAACAAGTATCCTCATTATACTGTAGAAGAATCACAACCCTCTGTAGGAACATTAACATAGAACATTAAATATGTAAATCTTCACATGTGCACCTGGCTTGTGCTAACGAAACAAGAAAATATTTGCATGGTGCAGCTATTTCTACTTTCATTCCCCTTTTCAGTTGTTTGGATGTTGCATAACAAATCCAACCTATCACGACTAGAGCTTGTGGTACTGTTCAATGGTAACGCCTTGGTGCAACATCTGGATCATGATGGTAGAGAAATTAATTAAGCCGCAAATTAAATGGTTCAGCTGGAAAAGAGGCATACACAACACACTTAGCCGTAAGTAGTCAAAGCACTGACACGGTTTATTTGCAAAGTGCAGAGGCACAGACTGTGGGCAAATCTCAAACCATTCATCGTTCAATGCTCTTAAGTGTTACAATATGCAGCATTTACTGTTGGTCATTTGAAAGAAAACACCTGAGTGGCTTCGACACAAGGTAGCTAGCTCATCTAGTCTGCATCTTAATAAACCGAAATGTAGGCATCTTTCCCCAACATTTCACTACAGGAAAAATGTTTTTGTCTTTTAAACACGTTAACACAAAGATAGTCCATAAATTGTCAAACAAATCTCTGTTCAATGTATACTTTATCATGTCTTGATATATTTAAACATAACAACATAATTCTTGTTCCTATACCTAGAGTTCATTCCAATTAGAGAAGGGCACAAACGGCTGGTTTGATGGTTCACAGACCCGCCTCCTCTGGCAGGCGCCTACTCAGAGGCAGCATCTTGGCTTCCTTGCCCCGCCTCCTGCAGGCGCTGCCTATGAGTGGGCACCTGCTGGAGGAGGCGGGTCTAGGAACCACCCAATAAAGTGTGCCTGAAAGACGAACTGCCAACCTGTGTCCATCTCCAATTCCAACAACTTCTGTTCCGCTGGGGTTTGCTTCCCAAGTATTTCTGGAAAGTGAACAGGATATGACAACAAGCACAAATTCGTGCCCAGTTTACTTCATCCCTGTAAAGTTTGGGTACTTGCTTATTCCACACAAAACATGCTATATGCCTAGCAATGACTGTGTGAAATTTTGCGTCTTCCATTTTTCTCTCTGTATTTTATCTTTAAAAATTTTTAAAACTGACCAGTCTAAGATAAATAACATGATTCCAAAGAGCACTTCCCTCTGTTTAGCCTGCCTGCCTGATGAACTGCAGAAACCTGACATCAAATAGGAAGTACTCAAGTCACTTCTCCTAAGTGGTAGTTGTGGGGGTTGTTTTGTACTGTTTGGCCATGTTCTGGAAGTTCCAGAACACGGCCAAACAGCCCGAAAAACTCACAACAACTACCAGATCCCAGCCATGAAAGCCTTTGAGAATACTCTTCTCCTAAACTTTTCCCAACATGCTGGATTTTAACACAGTCCTGTGTTCGAGGCTGGTATTCCATCATCATTAGTCAGGGTGGCTGAACCTGTTCAATCATCTTCAGCCTTTTCTACTGGCAGACTGCTCACCATGCTACAACACAACCGTTATTGTGGCAATGAGTGCTATTTTACTAGAGCTATAGCCAAGGTGTTGAATTGGGACTGCCATACCCAGCCAGCTTATTCTCAAGATTTCACAGAATAATGAAGTTGGCTGTCTCAATTTTCCTGAATGTTTCCAACGTTGGAGCACTCGCGCCACCTCTCAGGGTAATTGATTCTATTGCTGAACTGCTCTAGCGGTTAGGAGGTTTTCCAGATATTCACTCAAGATCTGACTCCCCTGTAACTTGAGCCACTCCTGCATGTCCTGTGCTCTGGGTTGATCCAGTACAGCTCCTGCCCCTCCTCTGTATGGTTGCCTTTCAAATATCTGGAAAGTGCTATCATTTCTCCTCCTCTGTTCTCTCTTCTCAAAGCAAAACGTTCTTTCAGTCTTTCTTCATAAGGCTTAGTTTCCTGGCCCCCCTCATAATTCTTGTTTGAACAACCACAATTACAATGCTGCCTAATAACGTCCCAAGTTACAGAAGGGGGGTTTGCTCTTTCTATATCACACCTCTTGAAATGTCCATGACCTCGTCCGTCTCTTTAATGGTAGTTTTCCTCCTTCTGACAAAGAGCAGTTATACAAAATTCTGCGTTAGGTAGCTTTAGGAGCATCAGCAACAAGAAATATTCACATCTCATATGTAGAAATTAAAAATATACAGATAAATTACACAGGATTTAAACCCATATCTTAAAATACATCTGTGAATAGAATTTAGATTTCATAGACCATCTTCCCGTGTTGATAAAAATATAATTCTTCATGTTTGTGTAACAATTCTTCATACACATTTTCCTATTAACCTCACAAAGCTGCAAGATACTATTTATTCCCATATTTCTGCTGGAAACCTAAGGCTGAGACAACTAACTAGCGAGCTCTCACCAAGAAGTGAAATTCAAAATGGAGGCATCCTGATTTATAAATCTTTATTACTTGTGATGCTACAGCAATCTTCCCTCTCATTTCAACTAATTTAATAATTATGTTCAATTTTATGTCACAAGGGCTCAGGGGTGTCTTGTTAAATCAAAAATCTGATTCTCAAAACTTGAACTGGCATGATTACAATGTCACTTAATAATGTCACCACACATGATGTGTTTGTGTAACTAGGAACTGCTTTTTCTGAAGGCTTAACATACTAATACAATAACTTCTAGGTCAGGCTGTTGAGAAAAAGGTTTCATTCTGACTGCCTCTAGCAACAAAAATATGGCTTAAAGTAAATTAAAATTTAAGCTTAACTAAGGATCATAACGCCCAAAGGAGTGTTATGAAGAATTTACTGCTCGCCATTTTACACCAACTGGACATGCTTTGCCAATAGACTACACTACTGCATTTGTTGGATCACTTCTAAAATAAAACAAAACTGATTTGAGCTCTACTTGTCCACAATTAATCTTACTGTGTTTCAATTCAGATGCATTAAAGAACACAGTGTACCCACCTTGGCTTTGTTTGTTTTTAAAGTGCAACATTTTGAAAAACAACAAATACACACAACACCAGACAGCGATTCCCTTATGTTTTAAGTATACCAAGGTAAAAAAATTATTTTTATTTGTAACAAATTGAAAATTTACATTGAAAACTCTATATATTTACATGATCCAAACTTCATTTGTACTTCACGGTGAAGATGTAGTTTTGCTGAGGCAAACCCATCAGCGGAGAGTTCTGTATCCACACTCTCAACTCAATGGCAGGATACATTCCAACATGGCCAAAAGTGAACAGTTCCTCCTGAAACTTCATTTGTTGTTGAGCACCTGAACTGTTTTTCGGCCATAGTGGTAGTAACTGTAGGCAGATGCTGTTGTTGTGCAAGCCGTGATACACCTTCAGGGATGAAACAATTATATTAGCTTCCAAGAGAAAGGCTGGGAAAAGCTCAAGCCTACAGCAGTGGTTTTCCCAAATTACATGGGGCTGCAGATGTTCTTGGGAAGAAGCCCTGGCGAGCACAGCCAACAGTCAGTGCTTCTGGGAATTGTCGTTCAAGGCCATCATGAGCACCATGTTTGGGAATCTCTGGTCTGAAACACCAGGGTTCCCTTGTACTGAATGATATTGAAGGCAAGGAGAACTCCACCTGTTATGAATACATTTTTGCTGTGGCAGATAAATCTTATCTGTAAGGATGTCTGGGCATGTTCTCTCTTTGTGTGTCACGGGGGAAGAGACCATTTTCAGCCTCCAGCCCAGTGTCCCTTTAACTAGACCCGCTGGGAACAGAAACTGGGTTTTCTGTATATAAAGCAAATGCTCTGATCCACCTCCCTGCAGTAATATTCAGCACAGATGTAAAATTTCCAGAAATTTTGAAACCATGGAGAAAAACAGAAAAATTGGGGGGGGGGTTTGCCCCTGTTTTTTTCCCAAGGTTTCCTGAATTTTTAGCTCACAGCCATTCATTTCAATTTAGGAATATCCATAGCAATTCCTCTGAACATTACTTTGTCAACATTCCTTATAATAATAATAATATATACGTCAATGGGATGATACCCCATCCATCTAGAGCAAAAGAGACAGCATTTCACTTTCTGCATCTTCTGCAGAGGCCAAGGCTGACTTTGAGTCCTGACTTAAAGCCACTGGCCAGATCTATAGTAGAGAAGATTCCAAGGTGTGTCTGATTCTGGGATGTCTGAATCCTAATGAGCAGCACAGCATTAAAAGAAAGGCAAGTCTCTATGTATGTATCCCTGTTATTTTAATACTACTGCAGCCACACTGTAACTGGGAGTAGTTTTATTCAGTGGGGCTCACTCCAGAGAAGACACACACACAGGATTGTGCTGCAAACCTTGCCTAATTGTTTTGATTTAATTACCCATGTTCTGCTTGTTTACTATCCAAGCTTTCGAACTATCCTCATAGATTCAACTGGGGGGGATCCAGAACCTCTAAACTGCTTCAAACTCTCTTTTCATATTCTTATCATATTTCTTCTGAATTGTCTGCTTTATTATAAACATTATAAGGTTCACGTACCACAATGTCTGAAGATATATACTGTCCACATAATTGAACACGGGAGCTGCTAGGGAAGCTGCCACTAAGACAAGCTGCACCACTGTGTTCACCTGGTAAAAGAGGGAAAGAATGCAGAAGTCATGCAAGACTCACATCATTCTGACCCACTGTAATGTGGGAAGTAAAAGGTCTTATGTGGTAATGCCTCAATAGCCCGCGTCAATAGCCTAACTGGATAGTATCATGATGGGGAAGGTGATCTGAACCGTAACACAAAGGGGTCCACTGAGAACAAAATACAGAATCTGGGAATTAAATTTGGCATCTTGACCCTGTGACAAAATGTGAAACCAGGTGCCATCATGGTTGTGCTATTCACACCCTTCACCTTCTTTTTGGTGATCAAGTGAAGAAAAATCAAGTTCTCCACTTAAGGTTATGAAGAAGCCCCAGTCTCTGGCTATATTCAAGCATGAGAAAGGGTGGTAAACTATCACTGTTCTAATAAACCTGTTATGTCTGTAGGCAACAAATGTCATGGCTCCATCGTCTGAGTCAGGCCTTCTCCTAGTAAAGGACAGTTATTCCCAATCTCTAGGTCCATCTGAAGGTTCGGTCCAGTAAATCAATCACCTGAACAGGCAGCAGGTAGACTCATGCTCATTAAACAATCCAGATTGCAGGAAGTTCTAATCTAAGGAGTCTTGACGAGACTAAACACATCACAGGCGAGAGCTGACTTGGCCAGCTGTCACTCATAAATTTAACTGCCAGTGAACACACAATTTATAGCTTTCAGCTTGCCCTTCCCTAGTATCTGTTTTTTTTTTAATTAGAAATCAAGGAAGGTTGAGTTATGCCAGTCTTCCACTACCCAGTGGCAAGAACAGGCATCTATGGTCTTTCTCCAAGTCTCCGGGAGATTACTGGACCATCAAGTCCACTAACCTCCTGGGGAGAATACTGGACTTTGGACTGGTTTTCAACAGCAGCAAGAGGCCAACTTCCTCTTCTGAAGACGACTCAGCAAGGGGAGGCAGGATAAAATGACAACTTAACTATACTTTCAGACTCTGGTCTGTTTGAAATAACCACAGCTTTTAAAGTTTGAACATATAATGGCATGCTAATTTATTAGAAGCTGAAAGCGGAAGTTGCTTTTTAATTTTAAGACATGGTTCAACGTTGGATCTAAATTAGGCAACAGAAAGTTAAACCTTGCCTGAAATCCAGAGTGATCACCATTTAACCTTCTTTCAAATGATATAAGGTGGAGAGAAGGGAAACAAAGTGGCAGATCAGAGGCTGGACACCTCTTCCTCAGAAGCAACAGCTGGGGGGGGGCAAGTGAAGCCGAATGGCAATCCTTTCCATTCCAAGTTAGCTAACCCAGGGGTCTGCAACCTTTAAGACATAAAGAGCCACTTGGACCCGTTTCCGACGGGAAAAAAACTGGGAGCCGCAAAACCATTGCGACATCACCAGGCGGGCAGTGTGGAGCGGAGCGGCGAACCTGTCACAGTCACCTCCCGGAGCCGCGGCAAAGGTTCCAAAGAGCTGCATGCGGCTCCGGAGCCGCGGGTTGCAGACCCCTGAGCTCCTTACACTTTCTCTGTACCTTGGTTGGTACCAGCATGCAGGCCAGATAATTAATCTGGCTTGTTGGCAATTACTTATTTGCTACCATCCTAATTTACATTTTATCTCATGAGTGACAGCAGGGAGGGAGCCAGAACATGGCACATCCCTACATCTTGGCTGCCCCTCTCTCCTGGTGCTCAAAAGCTGCAAAATGACATCCCCTGGATGCCAGATGATAAGCAAGATGGCAACACAATCTTACCTTGCTGATGAATGTTGGCTTTAACTGAGCAGTGGCATAGCATGGATTGAAATATTTGCTAAGAGTTCTCTGTGAAAAACAAAGTTTGCTTCCTTAGTATATTTGAAACACAATTCTGCATAGCATGCAAGTGAATAGAATAGAACTGGGCAATAAAATCATTTTAAACTTGTAGTGCACAAACTTATTGAGCACCATTTAAGCACTGGGGGGGGAGTGCCTACTCCCAAAGACACACAGTTTAAAGTAGACCTAGAGAATGAACAGAGATGCGGGGGGAGGAAACATTAATAGGAAGGAAATGTGATTACAAGTGGTACCTCGACTAACGACATTAATCTGAAGGCATCTTCGGAAGTCGATCACGTTGTAGGTCGAACAGCAGTTTCCCATAGGAATGCATTGAAAAATCAATTAATCTGTTCCGGATGCATTCCTATGGGAAGGCTGTCCCAACCCCACTCAATCAAGGGCAGCCTTTGGCTGCTTTCTGCTTTCCCGCCAAACACATGACTTTGACAGGTCAGAAGTGTCAAAATCATCTGTCTGGCGGGAAAGCGGAAAGCAGGCAAAGGCTGCCCTTGATTAAGGGAGAGGCATCTTGGAAGGTAAGCACTTCCCTTGCAAGCCTCCCAGGCTGGGCGAAGACCAATGGGTCCATGTTCTGCCCACCAATCTGGCGGGCATAGTGCAGACCCACGGATCTTTGCGTAGACCGGGAGGCTTGCAAGGGAAGCTGCGGTGGTGATCTTTGAAGATTGGGAAAGATCCAGAAGCGAGCAGGAACCTAATGGTAGGAGCTTGTGGTATGTCAAAGGAATGTCTGGATAGAGGAATGGAAGTTGAACCATTTTGGATGGGCAAGAGCGGGCCAGGTGAAAATGATAAAAGACCCGCAGAGAAACAAACTGCAGCAGCCAAAGTAAAGGCTACTACAGCATTCATCAGAGTTTTTACTAGGGAAGACAAGAGAGGGAAAGTTCTATTTTTGTAAGGTTTCAAAGAAGAAAAGGGGGGACTATTTCTTTTGCAAAAGACAGAAAAAGTGTGTGGGGGAGAATCAGAAGAGGCTAATTTAAAGGACTTTTTCCAGTTGCTGCTTAATTTTGGCTAACCAGCAGCAGAGGCAGCCCACGGTTATTCTGTAAGGGTAAACTGCCTCTGAGATTCACTGGAGTTGGCCACTCTTATTTAACATGGAAGGGATGTGAGACTTCACAAGCGCCCAGGATCTCAGGTAGAGAAATACAGTGGGTTGCAGCTGGTGGTAACAAAAGTTACAGAATGAAATGGGCCATTCAAGGACTGCATGTAGGAAAAAATAGCAGAAGGATAAATGCAGGGACCTGTGCTTCCACCTACGGAAACACCGAGTGATCCCATGGGTGGGAAGAAAACTAGCAAAGTTCTGGGGAACAGAGCCAAACAAAAGAGAGCCGGCTAATTATTTTTAAACAAATCAAAATGACATTCTAAGGAGATGACAGTAATTGGACTATAACACTTTCAATAGATAATTAATAGCAAAATGCAGCTTTTACGTCATTGCAAAACCATGGCATTTCTTTTCAAACACATAAGTGCAACTTAAAAAAAAAAATCCCATCTTAATGCAGGTTGGGGAACCTGGGGTATCCAACAGGCTACTGGACTACATTTCCACAGGCCCTGGCCACCAGCTGTGCTAAATGCAACAGAGGTAGGATGGAGTCCAACAGCGTCTCAAGTGCCACAGGGTCCCCATCCTTGCTCTAGCACGTGCTCATGTTCATGATCAGTCCATCAGACCAGTTACACATCTCTTATTTGTAAAGAGAAGGTTTAGGATTAAATAGTCACATAGGTATTTGCATACTTACCGGTGGAGGGAGAGTTTTATACCGTACATAAAAAACAGCAGCAATTAACGCAGCGTCCCTTAAAATGACCATAGATGTAAGAGGAACTGGGGGGAAAGATGAAATTATTTTAAATACTTCGACAGACACATAGGAAGAAATAATTCAGATCCATTAGATATCCATAGGTCCAAAAATCCATTAATACATAAAAAAACAGGGGAGGTGAAAAACAGGGCAAAAATGGTTTGGTTTCTTTCATTTAGTCTAAGTTGGCAGCATTCAGTTTGCTGGACACATATTGCCATCAGCTTAAACCACAGCATCCTTTCTTGCCCTCTGGCTGTACAAGCAGAGGGGCCACTTTCAACACAACCTATTACCCAGGATACAGCTATTGTGCCTGGCTCCTCCCTCTCCACTCCCACATGCTGGAAAGATCTACCATCCTAGTGAGAATGGACCCCACAGAATCACCTTCTACTGATGATGTCAGCAAGATTTCTTAACTTGGGTTTATTTTGTTCTAGTATATCTAAGGTGCCATGAATTACATTCAGATAGGTAACTGTTCTATCCTACATCAATTTTCTCAGGCACAACCCACTGAGATCATCAGGACCACCTCAGATGTATATATGTGTATCACAGTCTTTCTCTAACAGCTCCAAAGGAAATATAAAACCCTTCATATAAAAGTGAAGGTTACCATTCTTTCTGAGAAAACCATCCACCACTTAAAATAGCTTATCCTTATCAAGAGTATCCAAAGATGTAGCCATTTCATCTCATATATGAAAAAAAAAACCTTAGTGAAGAGAATTTAATAAAGAGCAAATTTAATTTTTAACAGAGTATTGCAAAAACTTGACTAAAAAGCAAAAGCAAAGTGTGCTGCTTATATACTACCCCATAATGCTTAAAACACCCTCTGGGCAGTTTACATTTGACTTATGCAGATTGCACATTGCACGCACACACACCTCAGCAAAATGGATACTCAATTTACCGACCTCAGAAGGATGGAAGGCTGAGTGAACCTTGAGCTGGCTACTGGGATTGAACCCGGTTCGTGAGCAGAGTTTTGGCTGCCGTACAGCAGTTTAACCACTGCGCCACGAGGCTCCTATTAAAACAAGCCACGGTGTCACTTTGTCCAGAATTTTGAGAGCAAGCAAGAAAGATTACTACTGGCAAAGATAAAATGAAATGAAATAAAAATGGTTCTACTGCTTGTAACAACTGATTGCCATTCTACTGTCATCATTAGAAACAAAGCTATTTTGCTTACCTGGAATAAGATTTGCACACGTCAAGCTAACATACAGGATACTGATTAGAAATTTATCAGCCAGGGGGTCCAAGGCACTCCCTAAAACAGATTTTTGGTTGGCCCAGTTTCGTGCAATAAAGCCATCCAACTGAAAACATAAATTTAGCAGTCAGCCAGGTAAAAAGCAAGCCCTTTCACACTCTAGAAACTCTATTCATTTTCAAAATAAGCTAGCTATGTTTGGAGCATACATGCTGGGATGTATTAAAATTCCCCTTTGAAAAGGAAGTAAATAATACCTTGGCCCAAAACATCTTTATGTATTTGGATCCTTTAATGGAAACTCAGATGAACAGGGCACCCAAAACTCATCAAAGGCAGAACCACGTTGGTTTAAACAAAACTCTGCTCTGCTGGAGACAGTTTTACCTGGCTTTTAATATAAAAATAATAAAGTGCAAAGGAAACCCAGCTGACCCATTACTAGAAATGGTTTGAAAAAATAAGAATATTAAAAACAAATCAAATATAAATATAAATATAAAGAAAAAGAAAACCTCCTCCCCTTTGAAAATGTTTTGGCTGGTGGCTGCCTGAGATGGAGGCGCTGAGATGACAATCACCCACAATCCAGCAGGGAGGGAGGGAGGGAGGGAGAGAGAGAGAGAGAGAGAGAGAGAGAGAGAGAGAGAGACCATTGGCTCACTTATGATCATGTGATTTGTTCCAGTGCTTGCATATGAAGACACTGCTTGTTGATCAAGACAAAAATTTTGAGAAATGTTTGATTGTCTTGCAAAATGCTATTAACCAAGTTACTCTTAAACCAAGGTATTACTGTATTCTTTCCCCCAAATCATCTTAGAAATAGGGCAGATCTCATAAGCACGTTGCCAAAACTTAGAAGTAGTTTTTAAAAAGCTATATTGGCTGAAATCCTGTTCTTGCAAGTAAAACAAGGAAGGCTGATGGCAGCAATGTTGCAGAAATTAAAATTCTCCTACATCTATCCCAAGGTTTCCATGAAGCCTCTTCCATTGTTAGGAATCTGTGACAGCATTGGGACAGAAATGGGGAATCCTCAAATTACAAAAAAAAGACACTGCTGATGATATCAACAGCTTTATATGGCATAAATGCATAAACAGAATTTTAGGTATTAAGGGCTGAAATTACAGTAGCAAATCACAACCGGACTAGGCCTATTTAATCACTGGTTAGTCAGTTCTTATGCAGGTTCTACTGATTCAATGACCCCACTGTAGTTGCAACTTACTACTGGATTTAGGAAAATTAACACTGAGTTTTCATAGCAAACTGTTAAACAAATGTGACAGTCCTATTTTTACTTAACATTAATGCATGAAAATAAACAATATAAGAACATAGGAAAATGCACTCATTTCTCAAAGCTACACTAAGCAAAAATGTGTATTTTATTACAAAATACTCACCAGATCTGTTATGCCAGCCAAAGCAAACACGCCCAATGCAATATTAAAGTCTTCTTCAACTATCAAGTAACCCAAAACTGGTGCCAGACCAATCCTTGCCATTGAAAGAAAATTAGGAATTGTCCATGGATTTTCATACTGGAAAAGTAAACATAAAATACTTATTCAAAAACCAACTACTGTACTAACTCAATTCAATCTGTTTCCATCATAAAAACTCAGACTTGCCCCTTCAATGCAGGGAATGCATTTCCTCTTCTTGACAGAAAGAACACTGAGGATCAAACTAGAGGTGATGGTACTCCAGCCAGTGTTCCCTCTCTACTCACTCAGCAACACTACCCTTAGAGGCAGGCTGAGCCATCAAACCATATTTTGCATCCGCTTTTATGCATCAAACCACCCATTTCAGACCTTTCCAATCAACACCTGAATATACTTTAATGTTCACCAAGACAAAAGCACCTTCTGCTCTTCTCCTTTCCCACAGCTGTACAGTAGGATCCCCGTATCCACTGATTCAGTTATCCACAGTTGGCGGAAGAAAATAAATAAATAAATAAATAAATAAATAAATAAATAAATAAATAAATAAATAAATAAATAAATAAATAAATAAATAAGCATTGCCAGTGTGACCTAATGCTAGAACAAGCCCCCTCTGAAAGCTAAGGCCAACGTCTTCTGCAACTCAGATTTAGATTTCACAGACAAGATGCTTCTCTGTTGAGTTCCTATCAAGAATATCCTGAAGCAGCAGAAGGCAACCTGTGAGCTCGGCAATTATTGCCTCCTAGCAGTGTGCCATTTGGATTTTTTTTTCTTACTTCTATTTAGCCCCATTTTTCAACAGGACGTTAGGCCACAGCTGGACCATGAACTTTTCAAGCTAGGCCTTTCTGCAAGTGAAGGTCTCTGCAGGTGTGGGTGTCTTAGGTGGAACTTCCAAAACGGAGAACGCTGGGAGCTGGAGTCCATAGTATCTGAACAGCACATGCCTAATGCCTCCATTGTGTGTGTTGCATCATTACAGTCGTGACCGACTCTTCATGACCCCATGTCCATGGAGTTTTCTTGGCAGGAATACTGGAGTGGCTTGCCAGTTCCTACTCCAGGCGCCTACAGCACCTGGTATTCCCTGGTGGTCTCCCATCCAAGTTTTATTCTTTGGATTGTAGGGACCTTGGGTAGTGGGCCCTGCTTAGCTTCCGAAATCAGGCGAGATCAGATGTGCTTAGGGCATCTAGGCAGACAATGCCTCCATTACCCACCACCAATGGCCATGCTGCCTAAGGGTGAGGGGAACAGAAATTAAAATAATCTCCCCCCCAAAAGCAATTCCTCAGGCCTCTTCTGAATAACACAAATTCCTGGTACCCTTCTACTTAAATGTTTACATTCAACTGAGCTTTCAAAGATGAATTCTAAGGCAAAGTGGATTGCCTGAGAAGGTACTGGATATCTTTCCATTTTGGCTTTTGTTCTTGAGATATTTTAAAACAGATTCTGTACCTCTCCCTCACACGAGTCCTTTGGACAGCACAACAGCAGTCCCTGTGCATCTTCAGCAGTTTGTAAGATGCACCTACCAAGTTATATATTGGAAATATACATTCTGTTATATTCATCTGAATCTTTTTAGGCTATGGGCATATAGTTAGCATGCAAAAGCAATGCTAATTTGAATGCATTATAGACAAAAGAAGGGTCCAGGCTCCTTTTTCCCCATCTATCAAAACAATGAAAAAAAATGAATGTCAAGCTAAGACTTAGGGGCAAACATGCAGTAATAAATTGCAACTAAAGT
The DNA here is from genome assembly GCA_029282475.1 of Phrynocephalus forsythii. NCBI lineage: Eukaryota > Metazoa > Chordata > Lepidosauria > Squamata > Agamidae > Phrynocephalus > Phrynocephalus forsythii. The sequence continues at coordinate 158,168,737 of JAPFRF010000002.1, read as the reverse complement.
TAGTCCACTGAATCAGAGAGATTTAGTGAATCAATGCCTATGTAAGTTCCACTGATTTAACAGGCCTACCCTTGTTTCAATTTACTACTGAATGTTAATCAAGGTATAGTAGGCAATTATAATTCATATCCTCCTTCCTCTGTTAAGTAATGAACACAATGCTACTCACAAGTAAGTAGGTTGAAACCCCAAAGTCTTGGCCCTGTTCTTAACCTCTTCCCCTATGTGATGCCCAGTCTCATTACACCTCTGAGTAAAAGAGTGCATAACTGCACTCTCAAGAGAAAGAGAAATTAAACAGAATGATTGAAAACCTGTTATACATCTACACAGTGTAACTCCATCAACGTTAATTATAGCAATGAACTGCTACAAATTAAGAAGTCCTCAAAACTCATTCACAGTATTCAATTGTAAAACAAATGACAACTTGTTAAAAGTACAGGTGCATCGGCTTAGAATAACATTTATAAACTAAAAATAACATTTCCAGAATATTGGAGTGTTTGTTCTTCTAAATAACTCTTCCTCGCATATACTGTAACTTTCATACAGTATACAGACTCAAGTAAGAACAAACATGCAATTATGTGTTTCCAACCCAGTCACTTATCAGCTTTCAGTTATGGTACTGCCAATTTTATATTCAAACAAATTCCAATTCTTGCACATCAGCTGTGCATCCCCGGGGCCCCAGCAGAGGTGGTTGCAGCGGGGCATGGTCCAAAGACAGTCCCTCCAAGCCCGCTCGCCATCAGGGCTGTGGCAAAGGGGCACATTGCCATGACGGGGTTCACCAAGGCGGTGGTGGGAGTCGTCAGGGCACCTCTGCCACCCGGGTGCCAGTGCTGGTGGTGGGCAGGGAGGCAGACTTCCCCTGCCAGGTGGAGGGGCACTTGGAGACCACCACCTTTCTCTCCTGCCTCCTCCTGATGGCAGGCCCAACTGTGCCTTGGTACATCTTCTCCTCCAGGTGCAGCCCCGCCAGCCACTGGCAGGGTGCCCACCCCACACCCCGGTGAGCATGACAGCAAGCAGGAAGAAGTGGCTCAGAGGAAATCACTCCAGCGGGTTATCAATATGGCACAGAAGATCATCGGATGCCCACTCCTCACATTGGAGGAATTACACAGCTCCGGCTGTCTTAAGAAAGCTCAGAATATTGTAGGAGATATTTCTCATCCTGGTCACTCTCTGTTTGTACCACTACCATCAGGCAGAAGGTATAGATCTATTAGAACAAGGACGGAAAGATTCAAAAATAGTTTTTACCCAATAGCATTATCCATGCTAAACTCTGTTAAAAATTAAGTTGACGGGTAATATTGGTGTTGAATGTGTTACATATATATCGTATAGGTGTATGGCTGTTGTTGTTTTTTAAATTGTAGTTTTTATGGATTGTGTAGGAATGTTGCTAGGTGAAAGAGTGTAGGGATGTGGGCATGTTTGGATTTTATGTCAGTTTTAAATGAGTGTAAGTGATGTTTTGGCATGTGAATGTTGGAGTATGTGTATGGATGGTTTGTTTTTAAATTGTAGATTTTACGTCTTGGATTTTTATGCTGGGTTGTGTGAATGACTGACTGGATGGCACTTTTAATCTCGTTGTATTTATACAATGACAATAAATTGCATTCCTATTCCTATTCCTATTCCTATTCCTAAGAGGCATCCTGGTCTGGGTGGTGCAAAGGATGGGTGGCCTGGCACCACCGCTTTCACCCTGGCACCCCACAACTGCCGTCACCATTGGAGAAGAACAGTTGCTCTTATCCACAGATTTCCTCATCTGTGGGGTGGTCCAAAACCAATTCCCCCACACACACACAGATATCTGGGTCCTACTGTATTACTAGTAGCTCTCTACCTCATTTCTCCTAACCAATAATGATTGTCCTGCTATTATAAACACTCCCCTGATGTCTGCATCAGAATCAGATTCAAGACTATTACAAGCAGCAATTCACCAATGGTTCCTATTATTTTGTAAAAAGCTGTTTATTGATCAAGGCTCTTTAAACATAGAGCTACTGGGCTTCAAACTGTTTGCTCAAAACATGACTTCACAAATAACTGGATCTCTCTTACTAGGGCACGGCAATATTTTGCACACCTTTTGCGTCCTTAAGGATATTATTCTGAATGATACACCAGTACTTTTAACCAACTGTAGCTAGTTTTTTCTTTGTTTTATTTTATTTTTTTTTTGTGTGGCCAAAATCCTTTTGGGCAAACTCACACCTGTGAAAAGCTGATAATGTTATGGGAGGCAGGTTTTAATCACTCATTAGAAGTTTCTTATCAGACCCCCGCCACACACACACACACACACACACACACACACACACACACACACACACACACACACACACACACACACACACACACACACACACACACACACACACATCCCAGGTTGGGAGGCTCCCTCGGAATCCCTAGTCTAGGTCCTAGAGGGGGTGTCCAAACTCCAGCCCTCCTGATGTTTTTGGACCACCACTCCCAGAATCCCAAGCCTGCATTTGGCCAATGGCAAAGGGCTGTGGGGGTGGGGGTCCAAAACATCTGGAGGGGCCTGACGGTGTGTGTGTGTGGTGGTGGGGGGGGGGTCCCTGCGCTTCTTACCAGCTCCTGGCCTTCCTTGCGGGGCGCTGGTCCGGCTCCCTCCCGCTCCGACGACCCGGCGCTCCCCCCCGGGGCTCCGCCTCCTTCATGGCCGGAGCGGGAGCGGCTCGGTTGCCCCAAACGCCCCGGAGCGACGGACGAAGGCGCCCACCGGGCCCTCGCGGTCCTGGCCTCGGCGGCGGCGGCGGCGGCGGCGGCAAGGCGGGAGAGCGCAGGCGCGACAGGCGGCCTCCCGGCGGCGGCGGCGGCGGCCAAGGCCAAGGCGAAGGCCAGGGGGGAGTGGTGGTGGTGGTGGTGGTGGTGGTGGTGGTGGTGGTGGTGCCGCCGCCGCCGCCGCCGCCAGGGGGCAATTGGGGGCCTCGACGAGGCGCCGGGCCCCGCCCCCTCCTCGCCTCGCGGCTCCGGCCGCTCTCACGGCCCCGGCCGGGCTCGCCTTCCTCAGCAGCAGCAACGGCCAGGCGGCGGCGGCGGCGGCGGAGGCATGCTTCGGCCGGCCAGAGGAGCGCTGGGCCGAGGAGTGGGATGGGAAGGGGGAGGCAAAGGCACGCCCCTTCACGCAGGGCTTACTCCCCCCCCGCCGCCGCCCTCCCGCTCACCTTCCTCCATTCAACTCCCCGCCCCCGCCCCCCCAACGACCGCCTCCGCCTCCGCCGCTTTACGGCAAGAGGGCCCCCTCGCCGCCGGCCTGAGGGTGGTTTCAGTACAGTGGACCTTTCAAACAGCTGCGCTTTAAAATCGGCAAGATAAAAATTCAGGCTCCCATAATTGCATTTGGAACGACCGAAGCTGACAGGCAGGGAGTACAGTGGACCCTTGGGCAAACAGGCTAAAATCTGTACAAGAGAAAAAAATCCGAGGGGAAATTTGTGGAGCACTTGGTTGCATTTGGAACGAATTAATTCCTTTATATAAAGGTACCACTGTAATAAGACAGATTATAACAGTACAGTGGACCCTTGTAAAACAAACAGCTTGTGTAACATAAAATCTGTACAAGATAAAAATTCTGGAGATTTTGCTTAACATAATTGCATTTGGAACGAATTAATTCCTTTATACAAGGTACCACTGTAATAAGACAGCTGCTATTATAACAGAGTACAGTGGACCCTTGTATAAAATCTGTACAACATAAAAAAATCCGAGATACAGTTTGGACCCTTTATACAAGGTACCACTGTAATAAGACAGCTGCTATTATACAAACAGCTTGTGTAACATAAAATCTGTACAACATAAAAAAAAATCCGGAGATAGGGGAAATTTGCTTAACATAATTGCATTTGGAACGAATTAATTCCTTTATACAAGGTACCACTGTAATAAGACAGCTGCTATTATAACAGAGTACAGTGGACCCTTGTATAACAAACAGCTTGTGTAACATAAAATCTGTACAACATAAAAAAATTTCGGAGATAGGGGAAATTTGCTTAACATAATCGTCTGTGGGGAAAATCCGTACAACATAAAAATAGGATGACTCCGTTTTCAATGCATTCCTATGGGAATTTGTGTAAAGGAAAATTTGCTTAACATAATTTCATTTGGAACGAATTAATTCTTTTTATACAAGGTACCACTGTACCTTTAAGTGACAGAGTATACACAGTAACTGTGGCCTAATAACTGTTTACAAAAATAAATTTTCTCCTGAGATGTGTAAGCTTGCAGTAATTACTTGTACTGAAAGTTAACTAAATAATAGAAGTTTCAGAGAGGGTAGCTGTGTTAGTCTTTTCAAGAATTTCAGGCAAAAATCAAAGAAAAGCAAAACAAAACAAAACAAAAGACAAACATTTGGCACCTTAAAACACTAACTTTCATATTTTAATGTGACATTTTGTGCACATGTGCACTTCTTCAGACATATAGCAGCAGAATGAGGTGTGAGATACTGTAACCTATTTTTGCAATTGTATGAGAGATATATTTCATACCAAATATTGGCTGTAGTCTAGATAGCCATCCGCTGTAGTATATACAGTGGGGGTTGGGTTGGATAGGGGAGGGGAGGGAGGAGGAGGGGAAAGAAGAGGAGGGAGAGTTAATTAGAAATTGTGAGAAGATTAAATGGTGAGATGTATGGGCTAGAGCTGTATAGTTTTATGGCCCATGCCAGAATGGGAGTTTTTACTCTAAGGTAAAAACTCTACATTGCCATTTTTTCATGGACTTTTAAATTAAAAACTCCCATTCTCTCTCCCCCCCCCTTTCTCTTCCACTAGCTCTCTGATCTGATCTGGTTTCTGTCACTTGAGGGATTTACTTCCCAAACAAACATATTACTTAATACTTATATAACACAGGCATGTATTAGTTCAATAAAACTTTGCTTTAAACTTAGTTCCTGTAACTTTACTAGCTAATATTTACAACTCCAGAGATTGATTGCTGCTGTAAAGATCAAAAGCCCATCTGAAAGTAAATTCAGAGGATTTGGCTAGTGTGTTCCTTGGCATGAATACTGTAGTTTGTTTGACTAATGATTTTTCTGGTCTGGTGCAATTAATATAAGAAGAGCCATACTGGATCAGGCCAAGGGCCCATCTAGTCCTGTTTCCTGTATCTCAGTGGCCCCACCAAATGTCTCTGGGAGCACACGAGAATAAGACATCTGTCTCCTGATACCACTCCCCTGCATCTGGCCTTCAAAGTACTGTTTTTTTTAAAAGCCTGGAGATGACACATCCCTATTTTGGCTTGTAACCTGTGATGGACTTTTCTTCCAGGAATCTGTCCAATCCCCTTTTGAAGGTATCCAGGCCAGATGCCATCACCACATCCTGTGGCAGGGAGTTCCACATACTAACAAAATATTACCTACCCAGCACTAACCCTTCTTTCCAGCCTTGAATTTAAAAAGAGACCTGCCTTTCTTTTTGTTGGTTGCTAAGTAGGTTTGCAGCAAGTATCATATACAAGTCTGTAAAGATTCTGTTATCCAGGTGAGGTTATCTGGAAGCTGAGTCATGGCAAATGTACTTCTTTTCTTGTGAGATCAAAATGTTTCACTACTCATCCAAGTAGCTTTGTCAATCTGAGGAAAATTGGTGCAAAGCTTCCAATTTGTAGTTCATGTTGGTTTCACACCACCATGGTCTTAGGCTTGTTAGATGGACAATGGCTCGAATAGGCTCTTTAGATGTACAACAACCTGGGGTATGTGAAAGTCCAACCTATGCAACCCTTCCCAAGAGGCTACAAATGTCATGCAGTATTTCCAGCAAGGAAGTCCACATGAAATTCAAGGAATCAAAAGCAGGCATTCATTCATTTCAAAGCTAAACTGTCTCCAGGACAGGTCATCCCTGTGGGAATCCTGATTAGGCGATAGGTGTGTGTGCGGTGATTTCTATGAGACGCTAAACCAAGTAAGGATCTCTGTCCACCCCCTTTCCCGGTAAAGATAGGGTTCCTCTTATGGAAATAGGATCTGGCAATCCACCTGACTCAAGTCTTCTCCCATGAACATAATCCTGGTAGGAGCAAGAGAAGATTATGGGCAGGGAAGGCAGAGGCAGTGGGAAGGCTACTATAAGTCTTATATATTAATATACATGATTGGCTTCCCATAATTTTGACCCTCCTGTATAGCAGGAAGGGAAATGCTGCTGGGCTAGGAGCACTTGGAAGGCACTTGGCAAAGGGTAGGTAAAATCCCTCTTCCTCTTTGGTACTTACCAGAATCCATTGGCCTCTTCCACATGTTGCTTCTGCAGTGAAGAACGGGCAGCATTCCCGACACCATTTCTTACAGGCTGGCACTGCCATACCTTTTCTTCTAGGACAGGGCTGGAGAACCTTTAGCCCTCCAGAGGTTTTGGACTACAACTCCCAGAATGCCAAGCCTATATTGCCTATGATAAAGGAGTTATGGTTCAAAACATCTGGAAGGCCAAAGGTCCTTCACTCCTGTTCTAGGAGAGGCTTCAAAAGGCTTGAATCGTCTCTCTTCATGTTGGTACAATTAGGAAGTGCCACCAGGAGAGTAGGAGAAATAACCCACACAATAGATTAGAACATGAAATTAAGGCAACTACTGCCAGAACAGACCATCTCCAGCCCAACAGTGGCCAGCCTGGCCCCTTCAGGAAAGTTCCAAGCAGCAGCAAAGCTCTATCCCCATTCCAAAGATGGACTGTCTTTGAATATAAAAATGGTAAAGGTTCCCCCTGCACATGCGTGCTAGTCATGTCCTTCTCTGAGGGTGGTGCTTATCTCCGTTTTTAAGCCAAAGAGCCAGTGTTGTGCAAGTCTGTAGCATTGTGGCCGGCATGGCTGAATGTATTTCTGCGCATGGAACACTGTTTACCTTCCTGCTTTTACAGCGGTCCCTATTTATTTATTTATTTATTTATTATTAAATTTGTACCCCGCCCATCTTCCCAAAGGGAACTCTGGGCGGCTAACACAGCTGAACAAGTCAGCAAATACACAATACAATACAGTATAATAAAACAAATTAACCAACAAATCAATACATATAGATTAAAAGAAACGGCAGCAGGGGAGCACCCTTAATGTCCAAAACCCAGCTAAATACACTTAACTAAACATACCCATAATTCAGATACAATGGGAATTCATAACAATTGCTTACAATTTGCTATACAGTACAGCAAACATGACTGAGGAAAGGTCCAAACTCCATGATACATGGTCAGGCTTAATTATTAGGATACAGTACCGGAAATCCATCTTTTATACAATCCCCAACATTTTTTTTACTCTACATGCAATCAAGGGTTTGCTGTCCAGTTTGACCAACTTCAGCCCAGGAACCGCACTGTGAAAGGAAAACTTTTTTCAGTTCTGACCTTTCACTTCTCCAAAGGCCTCTTAAAGAAACCAAGTCTTACTGGCAAAAACCTGTTAGTTCAAAGTGCCAGTTTCATACCATCCTGAAACCTTTTGTGATAGGAGACATTTAGCAGGGTCAGATCTGGTTAGAACTTGCACAAGAAACCACCAGGAAATTCCAGAGATGTCCAGGTAAGAGTGGGAAAGTATTCTGCTCGAAAGCCTGGACTTTACCAGTCAGATCTTACAGTAATGAACTACAGATTACGGATCTGAGCCGGTAGAGAGGAGGCTCCTTTGTTCCTAGAACTGTTAGTTTTGCTGTAGGTAACAAAGCCTATGTGAAACTGATCTTTCCCCTTCAGGCCCAATGCCTTGTTTTTAGATCTCCAGCACTGCTTCTGCTGTTATTTCAATATATTGGTTACAAGCTTCCATATACAGTTCTGTATAAGAGGTGACTTTTCTGTAAGTTAAAACACATCTTGTGGATTTTTACTTATATGAACTTCCAGTAGATCAGGTCTTGGTTCACTAACTCCCCCATCAAGAGACTACTAAACGTCCTGCTTCTAAAAGAATACTGGGAAGAACAGCAATTATTTGCTGACATGGCATCTGTAAGCCCCCTGTAAAAAGCAAAGCAAAGTGTTCTGCTTATATATCACCCCATACCACTTCAAGTAGTCTCTGGGCGGTTTACAGTTTTTAATTACAGTATGCAGGCTACACATTTTTAGTCCCCGTTTCAAAGAATTGAAGGTAAACACCAAAACACTTTCATAAATCTGATCTAAACCAAGTTTACTGCCAAAAAGGGATCCTACAAAAACAAACAGCATCCTTATATAAACCACAGAAAGTAGATTCTACTTCTACCTACCTTTGCACAGATGGGCAAACCATGAAGTTCATTTATATAAAATCTTAACCCTCATTTTTGGTCCTTGTTGCTGTATCACACAGGCCCATCCAATACTTTATATTTCAAGATGAACTGATAGGTTTCTTGTGCAATATCCTTCCCTCACTTGTACACAAGGAAGCCCTTGTTTCCTGCACTCTGTTTTGTAGACTGTAAGGTATTTCATGGAAGGTATATGGGACATATCTACTTGCTTTCAAACTGTTGCCAAGAGCTGGAGTTAACGAGCGCTCACTCTGCTGCATGGCATCTGGGATTCAAATAGCCAAGCTGCCAACTCTGCAGCCGAGTTTCAGTGCTCTAGCCTGCTGAGCTACCACACCCCATATGAATATAGCTCTCTTATTGTATCCATGAACTAGGTGTGACACCTGCCATGTTAGCTGACAAAGTTGGTCAAGTGTTAACCATACTTCCAGTGAAAGAGCTAGAATGATGGGCAGAAGTCATTGGGCACTTGCCAAACAATCCCAGCCATTGCCCTAGATCTTATGTTGAGGGGAAGTATATGGACCAAACCAGGTCACCTCTTATCACCCTTCATTTAAGAAAAGTATTTTTCCAGTACTTCTGATGGAAGTTCAGAAGCTCAATCCTCCAGGCTGCCACATGCACTCTCTGAGTTCCACATTACTCAAATTCTGTAAATTAAAGAAAAGAATGAACTGGAAGTCAAGATACTCATCCTGAAGCCCACCTGTCTCTGTAGTACAAAAAAGTGTTCTCTGATATGATTTCTCTCTGGATCAAGTTGGTCCTCTATTACATGGGATGCCTTTTCAAACAGAGACATCCAGAGAATGCACTGGGAAGACTCTTCCAGTACATTTTGTACATTACTGCTAGGAATTAGGGTAAAAAGTGATGGGGCAAATGGAGTAATGCCACAAGAAAAAGACACAAGTGCTTTCACCTTCCCCAAGAGCCCTGTTCCCCAGTAGAAGAGGGCCATCCCCTGTTCATTATCTCGCCCTCCAGATGTATATTTCGAGTTTGAAACAGATTTGAGAATCCTCCAGTGTTTGATGGAAGCAAAAGTTAGAGGCAGAAGCAGTAGGTAGAGGGCATCTCCCTGCAGCAACACCCTATCTTGTAAAACTTTTTTGCAGTCTAGAAAAAGGAATTATTACCTGTTTTGGCATATAAGGTAGTTGAGCCTTGAATGTAAGCCTATCTCACTAACCACAATGTTGGCCATCCTGCAGCCTGCAGTGAAAGGGGGAAAGAGTAGAGAAGATGTCCTTTCACCTTTACACAGGACAGGTAAGGTTCCACTGGGCTAGTCTCACACAGTAGCTGCTTGTCCTCCTGTTGTTCCTGCTTGGTGACACTGAGGTGAGAAGACGACACAACAGGACAGAAACTGAAGGCATAAGATCAACACAAAATGAAACCTGGGCTCCAGCGACTAGCACCACAACTCATTTTTAGAGGTGCTTCATGAAAGCCTCAATCAGACAATCATCCCCTCCCGTCCTTTGTTCTCCAGCAATTTCTAAGCAGTGAGCTCCAGGAATCACCAATAGAAAGGATCACTACATACCGACAGCTTGTACAAGTTCCTCTTTTGGACAATGGTTTCTACCGTAGTATTCCTGAGCCAGATTGGGGGTTGGGGAACTGTCAACCCAAAAGTAGTGTTTACAAACTCTGTATGTATTACAAGAACATCTTTAGGGATAGAGGAGGGATTTCCTGAACCTTCTGTAAGTGTATCCTGGTGGGGATTTGGATGGTTCCTCAGTATGAGAAGGAGCTGTTCACAGTTTTTGTCCTTTAAACATGGCCATAGTTGTGTGGGGTCTCTGCTGCTCAGATGATAAATAAATATTTATCTCTAGGAAGTGACGTGACTGGTCAAACAGCCAAAGAGAAGAAGAGCACACCTCAACTGGTGCGTAGGTCATAGGCTGGGGAGGCACCGAGATTTATTCCCATCTGTACTGTAAACTCACCTGGTGTGTGTGTGTGTGTGTGTGTGTGTGTGTGTGTGTGTGTGTGTGTGTGTGTGTGTGTGTGTGTGTGTGTGTGTGTGTGTGTGTGTGTGTGTGTGTGTGTGTGTGTGTGTGTGTGTATCAACTGTTTATGCATTGTAGTAAAATTTGGGGGGGGGCAATGAAGTTATACATGAATTTTAAACTACAAAGGCTCCAGCACCTCTAATCTCAGTGTTGCTGAAGGGAGAAATGTATTCTTGAGAGATTTGGCTCCCAAAGAGTGTCTACTACCCTCCCCTGAAGTACAGCCTACAAATCACAGGCTGGCTGGATCCATCACCATTAAAGTGGTACTAAAGTGATATACCTGTATTGTGTAAACACTCTTTGACTTTACTGCTAACATTCTGACAGACCCCACAATACATGTGCACCCATAGTCTCGTAACACAGACTAACACTATGGCTGCGAAGGCCACTTCTCTTCAATCACAGTGCCAACAGCTGGTTAAAACTTATAGTGAAAAGTAAGGTTATGAATATGTGAAATTTGTCTAGTGTGCTAATGCATTTATATGCAGCACAAAGCACAAATTACAGTGTTCTTCCTGACAATTACCATGCAAGAGAATGAAGTCATCCTGGGACCTTTGAATGAGACAGGTCATGACTTTACCTAATTACACCACAAACCACTTTTCACTGGGTAATGCATGCACTGTACTGTATAAAAGGGACCTGTTCCTTCTGCAAGCAGCTGCCTAGGCCACATGGTACACAACAACATAAATCCAAAGTCAAAATACACTCCCTGCAAACTGCTATACTCAAAAGCATGGAATGAACTTGCATACATTGTTTTTACATGTTACATGGCTACAACCCTGTTAATGCCGGATTGAAATCATAATCCAGCATGGCACTCTGTTTGCAGCATTAAGAAAGCAGAGCACTGTAGTTTTATTCATTATGGAACATTCATTAACCAGATACACTAAACAACACAAATGTAATCTGACTTCAAATTTAAAATATCACAGTACATCAGAATGAAAATAGTTAAGACTATTAACATAATTTAGATTACTTGTTACACTTAAACAAAATTTCAGCTGAAACTATTTAAAGCATTAAATTACAGGTACTATAATCAGTAACATTAAGATGTTCACAGCCAGTGCTGGAATTTTCACAGCTGAAACTTTAACAGGCAATGATTCTGTTTAGAAGAGAACTGTAGAGTTTCATACTTTCCCTTCCCTTCCACACACAGCATGGCTTTTCTGTTAATCTCTTGTTTAATGCTAACCATACTGGTTTGTAGTATTTGAATCAGCAAGCAGCAAAAGGAAGCAGTGTTACTTGTCTGAATAGACACGTTTCCCACAGTATCCATTTTTCTCAATCATATAAATAATACCTTACACAAGGTGTCCCTGCACACACTATATGGAGCTAGGCTTTCTGAAATAAAGCAATTCAGATTTTAAAGCACCATCTTAGCTACCTTGGCCACCTGTAGGTTTAATCAGCCACAATGCAGTCCGCCATTGTGTTCTGCTGACAGGTTTCAACAAAATGGTTCCTTTGATTATCACCCTGCATTGCTGAATTGCTTTCACATTGTCTGAAGCTGATATAACTTGGGGCCTTTCTTCAGTAAATAACCTTGGTCATTTAATGATCCAATGAAGTTTTCAAAATCAGCTACCTGGAAGAATAAAACACATGACATGTGTTACCTATAGATAGATAACATGGTATTCATGACATATTTTTTAAAAAAAACATCTGATTCCTCTCAATAGTTGTAGATGAGGTAGCTATATTAGCCGGTGATAATATATCAGGAAAAAAACAAATTAAAAAAAGAAGACAAAAATGTTGTGGCACCTTAAAGACCAGCTGCTAAATATTGACACCAGCTTTCATGGGCAAGTCCACTTCCTCAAGAAGTTCATCTTTAAAACCATTAAATATTTTTTTCAACAAGAACAAAATTTCAGAAGTCATTTGTGAAATGGCATAGCTATTTGCTCGCTGAAGCAAAAAGATAAAATTCAGCAAGGGCTAAGACACAATCAATTCAAATAATAACCGTTTGTCATCTTGCTGCTTTTGACGTATTTTGCATCAAGACACCAGGCAAGCTTTGCTGTAAGTGGCTCCAGCTGGATGAAGGATCACATCCAGTGCAGTGTTATAGATGTATTGTAGTTGATTTAACTCCTTCCCCACCCCACCCCCGTTGATAAAAGAAAAAAAAGAGTGGGCAGTTGGCATCATTCTTGAGCTACTTGTATCAGAATATAAGGCTTGCTGATCATCATCATGTTAATCCATCTGCCGGTGTTGCAGAATAAAATACTGCAGATGGACGTGACAAGGCTCTTAGTCCAAGGTGGTCAGGCTGCCCAACATAAAAGAGGGTGGTACTGTGCGGTAGGAAGGCAGGTAGGTAAGGAGGTTGCTTTCAAGAGCAGCAAAGCTTTTGGTTCAGATACAAGATGATGAATTAGAGACAGATTCTACACACACAGGCTACAAGCCAGCAATACTGGGGCAATGCTGTTGGGTTCTTCTGGTGAACAGAAATAGAAATCCTGGGATCCGCTTTGTTACTACTTTTTCAAATTGAAAAATTTTAGTTTGACTTACATGTATGTTTATTTCTTTAGCAATCTGCCGCAGTTGTTGAAACTCAAAAAGGTTGCTGTAGGTTCTCTCTGCTACACCATGAAGAGATGAAACAAACCTCTTTGCTTGGGACCTGTTGCTCATCCCAGAACCGTGCTGGGAACGTTCAAAATCCAACTTTCCAAATTCGTCAGAGTAAGTCCCTAACATGCTTGGGTCAGAAAAATCCAAAATGTGCCCAATCAACAACTAATTGAGAAATACAAACTAGGCATGAACTATATTTGGAGCACATATTTCCTCTCTGAACCACAAAGAGAAGAGTGAAACCTTTTTTAAGCATGTACATGACTTGTAATTCTAGTTTGGCAGTGCAATGTAAGGCAACACCTATTCAGCTATCGCTCCTATCTAAACTTTTTCAGACTTCCATCAAGATACACTAAAACCTTCAAAATCAATGACTCCAGGTGCTCAGGGGACCCAGTGATGATCAAGTTCAAACAGAATCAGTTCTTTTTTACATTTTGCTTGATGTTGTCACATGATATTAACAAATATCTGTACAGTCTCAAAATATACCTATACCATCAATACCCGAATGATAGATGAGCCCAAAATATTGATCAGAATAACTTACAGGAAACAAAATATGATGCAAGAGATCTCTCCATGTCTTAATTGGACTTGATATTACAAAAAATGGGAAGGCAGAGGGAAAAGCTAATGTGGTCTTTCAGTCACGAAATCTGTATGGTCTACGTCTAAACAGAATGTGGGAGGCAGCTATAGACATAAGCTGTACCAAAGTTCTACATCATTGATGGCGAAACCTTTAGAGACCAGGTGCCCAAACTGCAATTCAAAACCCATTAATTATTCTCAAAGTGCCAATACAGCTATTTAACCTGAATAGAGGTAGCTGTGAAGGGGCGATGTCAGGTGCCCACAGAAAGGGCTCCGAGTGCCACCATTGGCACCCATGCCATAGGTTCGCCGACACTGTCCTAGTTATTTGCTAAATGGACAAAAATGTTTTTTTTAAAAGTAAAATGAAAACCCCCTCTTACTTTTCATAATAGTGTTGTCCTGCATGGTATTATGTTCAAGAATTCTGAGCCCATAGGTTGTTTGTGGTTTGCTGTGGATGTGTTTATATAAAGAATGCAGCTTATAATTTTGTGTGGGATTTTAATATATTGACCTTATTTGTATATATGGTCTTGTTTCTGCAGATTAAGGTTTCCCTAGACAAAGATTTTCTGATACAGCATGAAGAGCCTAACAATTTGTGCAAGGGCATTTTTGTCATTTAAAAGACTAAACCCAGCTGTATGATGGCCCAAGAAAAATATTCTGGAATATATTTTCCTCATTCTTTGTCAAACATCATCATCATCATCATCTTTGTGTTTCCAGTTAAGCCTGCTCTGAGCTTTCTTTCTGTTCTATAGTCTTCTCTGAAAGTCCAGTGCTTTAAATAAAAATCCAGAACTGTCAAAAACCCACCAAAATGTAAGGTTTGCTTCTTAGCATGAGAAAGAACACTTTAAGTTGTTCCTTACATTTGCCAATTTATGGGGATAGTAATATTGGGACATAACAATATTATTTATTTATTTATTATTTATTATATTTTATAATAAATATAATATATTTATATTGTGGGAATCAACATCCTTTACCCTTAATATCTACCAGCCATGACTGATTTGTATGCATGAAAAAAATATGACACATAGTAAACCACCAGGCTCCACTGATGCCAAAGTGCACACAGACAACTGACTGGAAAATGGCTATTCATTCATTGCAATGTTCACTAGTTTACCCAGCAAAGAAATAAACAAATTACTGAAACAAATGTAAACAGCACCTGGTTATCTGGAACTCCAGGTGCATAATACAGTTCCACATGTTTTAGATTGCTTTAAAATTGCTTTTTTAAGTTTTATCTTACCTATATTTCATTATTTCTACAACATCCTCAGCATCTTCCTTTGTGGCTTTTTCTCTCAATTCTAGTCTTGAGCGTGCCTTTAACAGAAACCTTTATTAAATATGGGGTATTATGTAACACTCATTTTAGTGAGACCAGAAAGGTCATGAATCAAGAGTTAATTGGCAGTAACGAACACAGAGAAATATATGCCTCATTCTTCAGTTTGAATATTGGGTAAGTAAAGGGCTCTGTCAGTGCAGAATGGTAAACTATATTCAAAAACAGGAAATTACCAGAATCAATATCAAAACAGTGTCTACTAATGGTCCATATGCTATTTTATTAATCACTTAGATGGAGTGGTGAACATATGGGAGAAGCCTTGTCCTGAAAGCAGAATGTATGTTATGCCAATACAAAACAGTTCCAGCATCTGTAGAATTTTGGGTCTGTGAAAGATTTCTCTACCTGAAGGCTCAGAGGACTGTTACCATTCAAAATAAACCATAACCCTACAAATTTACTGGTTCTTACTACAGGTCCCTGAAGTCCTTAGCCAGCATTGTTAATAGCTATGTTGGCTAGAGGATTCCGGGAGATGTAATTTTTAAAAAATGAATTTTATAAAGTGCTAGAGCTAACAATGCTGAGCTAGGCATGTCCAGTCAAAAGAATCAATTTTAGAAAATGTCACAGATTTTGAAATTAAGATATGACATAAAATACTTCTGAGACTATGGGAAGACTCAATTTATCGTAATCAATCAATAGAATATTAATATGTTTTAAAAAGAGGAACCACAATGGCTTTTGAAATAAATCAGTATTCCAAACAAAGGATGAACAAAGCCGGATCAGTTTAAAATAAGGTAGGAAGGTGGAAAAGTAGTTGTACATTTACTAATAAACTGAAATTGAATCAAGACTTATCAGAAGAGTAAACGTAGATTGTGTCAACAGAACTGTAATTAAGGGATAAGAATATTGCAAACAGATCTTATCTCAAATGTTATCATTTGTGGCATCAAACTGTAAGTAATGCCTTCTTAGAGATTATTCACTGGACATTAATGACAGATTCATCTATGCAAGTGAGAAACTGAAAGTTATATATATTTGTGTGTGTGTGTGTGTGTGTGAGAGAGAGAGATAGATATAAATCTGCCAATATGGTCTACACTAGAAGCATACATTACACTGCTCTGTTGAGGGAAGGGGTTGGGAGAAGTTTCATAGAATCACAAGAAATCCTGTAGTTCAGATATGAATCATCGTCATATACCAATATTTATGGTATCTCCCAAAACCTCCCACCATATCTTGAAACCCACTAATAGCTCTGTAAACTGTCACATATCAAAATTCTGGCTACACTTTTAGTAACAAATAGTATGAAACTGAAGTATACCTCGGTCAGACGTATCAATGATTCCAGCTGCCGTGTGGTGATAGGTGTGCTATCTGCTCTTTGACCTTGTTGTCTGAGCTCGAGATAGAATTTCTGTAGAACCTGGGCAGCTTCTGGGGATAATCTCGGTTGTACATATTGTCGAGCATAACCAATGTATTTCCTTAACAACTGATGTGGAATTGGGTCAAAGCTTTGTCCTGGAATGAGCTAAAAATGAAAATACAGCTCAGGCATCACAGAGCTTCACTTCAGCTGGCCCAACAAAATAGCATGATCAAATACGAACCACAACGGCTCTTCTGGGTACAGAGTGTTAGAACACTCGGGTTGAATTTTCATACGAGATGTAGTCCTAGCAAGTCATTTTTAATTAATCATCATCACAACACAGAGCTGTTGAATTACATAATGATTTTTAATTAACGGTTGGCATTCATCTGCACTTTTTGCATGAATGGAAAGTGTTTATGGGCAGCTGAGGGAGGGGGAATATTTTGCTTTTGGCACTGAATTCAAAGAGCTGATGGGGAGCTGGGGGTTGGGGATTCAACGCCCCACTGTGCCTCCTCCCACTGGGAGAAGAACCAACCAGTTCCAGGGCACCTCCAAGAAAACCACTTTTGAGTGCTTTGTAACTAGAAAACCATAAGGAGGGTTACCATAAGTCAGAAGTGACTTAATGGCACCAAGTTATTTACAACTAGCACCTCATCTAGTATCACTCCAGAAATCACCCTAACCTTAGGACTTTTTGTTCTATAAGAGAGAGGAAACTGAAAAACTCCTTTGCGTTAATTTAAGCCCAGCAATCCTTCAGAAACCTAGAATTTTAAGCCTTTTTCAACAGCTAAGCTTAACTTTTAGCAACCAATCAATTCAAAATCAGAGGCGGCATTCCCATTTGGATGAAGTTTCTACAGGGTTTCTACATATTTTGCAACAAAGAAGACTTCTAAAAACAAACGAAGTATTACTGAGGAAATAGCTGTTCAAAACAACGGGCAATGGGAAGAAACAAAGATGTCTTATTTTCCATTTTAAACTAAAAGAGCATTTCCTCCTGTTTGAACTTGGGTGTTGCAAGAAAGGATAATACGGTAGTTTCTAGTTTCAAACAGGGAGAGGGGTTCTGTTCTGTGCCTTTACAGGACTGTGTGGAAATCAATGAGATTTTAGGAGGGACCCAGCAGGTAAAACCAGACACTAGATCTGAAGAAGGGGAATAGCCAGGAACACTCAAGTACACACTTTCCTGAATTTGAGAAGTTCTTCCCCCATCAAAAATGTCACAATGACAGAAGGAACGAAAGCAACCACAATCTCTAATTAGTATTGCACTGTCGTCACATATGCTTGAGATACACAGGAGTTTTCCACTGGTGCCTAGGAGCCTTCCAGTTAAACAACTGAGTTTTAAAAACCACACACATAGGGATACAGTTTCAACAGGTCAGAAAACAATTAAGGTGCAATGGATTACACATTTAAGAGCTACATTCCTGAACTGTTATAGCAGTAAGAGATACTGAATCTTTAATAGCTAAGCCTCCATTACTCTAGCTACCTATGTGGAATAAAATATTGCCAGGAAACTTGTGATAATTCTATGATCATATAGGGAAAATGTGGGGCATTAAAAAAACTTGAGCAGAATATGCTACCTTTAATCTTTCTAGCAGTGGTTTGTCTGAAACAGCTTCAAGGATAGAGACATTTGAATTTTGAGAGTTCCCACGACTCACTACAGCACTGCTGCATCCAGTTGGTTTTCCACCTCTCATTGCCATTACATGCTCAGAAAGCAAATGATCGTGATCTTCATTTGGTATATCCAGCAGTATGAATACCAAGTCAAATCGGGACAATAGAGCACTTCCCATTCTATGTAGAGAAAACAGTACAGACAGTATCTATGTGTACCTGAGATCCAGGTAGAGCTTTTCTCTCTATCAAGCAAACATAGCTGAAAGCACAGTTAAAGTAAAAATTGCAAATACAGAAGTACTCTTTGAACTGAAGCATACACAGACATGTATCCAATTTGAATATGCGTGCAGAATTTTAAACAGTCAGTACATATACTTCTGAAAGCCAATTCTTTAGGGGGAAAGACATCACTTCCTCAATTTCTGTTGCAGGTTATATAGCACATGGCTGTCCAAGACGTCACCCACGGGCGACCAGTCGACCACGGCGCCTTCAGGGGTCGCCCGCCAAGTCCCCTGTGCAGGGGGGGAATCCCCCCCACTCACTCGCCCCTGCAGCACCCCCACCCCGATCGCCATCAACCCCCACCGCCATCACCCTCGCCCCCGCCCCTACCCCAGGCCCCGCCCACTGACCCTGCCCACACCGCCGCCACTGCAATCACATCCGCCTCTGCCTGCTGTGCCCCAGTAGCCCAGGTATGAGAAAGTGGCGGAGATACGCCCTTTCAGCCACGTTGTGAGGCCACAGTAGGGAAAAGCCTCCAGCAACTTGCCAAGCACAGTGCGGGCTCTCTCCGATATCGGGTGCGCGGTCATGGGGGCGTGCAGCAGAAGGAACGGGGAGGGGGCCTGGGGTTCAACGCATGAGCGATGCTGAGTCTGGAGCCCCGCAGGCTCCTTTCCTGCTTCTGCAGATCCCCCAAGAACGCCCTAATTGAGCAGCGGCTAGCTCTCCGGTTGCCGCCCTTCTCGGGAGGGCTGTTCCGGCATGAGGGTGGCCAGGCTCCGGAGGACCACCTCTGCCCTTTTGCAGTCACTCCTGTTCCCCCTTGCCGGGAGGAAAGAGAAGCCGCACCGGAGGGCGGCCAAAAACGGCGGGTGGGAGAAATGCAATCACACACTTGTGGGGGGCACCTCGCTGAGGTTTCTTTTTGTAAGAATTCCGGTGTGGCCGGGAGCGAGCAATCGCGGAATTCGTGGCTTGCTTCCTCTCCTCTTTTCCTGGTCCCTGCCTCCCTTCCCCAATTGCTCACAGCCCAGCCAGTTCCCTTGTGGGTCTGCTGGTTGCTGCTACTAGGCAGCCACTGGGAGGGAGCAAGCGGGGGGGGGAGGCGCAACCGAGCCCTGGGAGGCAGAGAAGCGGTGTGTGTGTGCGCGCACTGCTGCTGCTGTTACTCCTGATGCAGCTCCCCCCATCTCTTCCTGCTTCTTCCTGCCTCTTCTGGGCTCAGCATGCGGTTGTTGGATGCCCCCTGTCGCGGGTCCCCGCCGTCGCCCTGAATAGTCTAGTGTGGGTGTGTTTGTGGTTGTGTGCTTGCACGCTCTTGCACTCTTTCTGTCTGTTCCTCCACCTTGCTGGGCGGAAGAAGTTTTGCATGGCTGGGACCGGCGGGCGCTCACTCACTCTCCGTTGGCTTACGTGGCGTCAACTTCAATCAGGAGCCGCTTCCTGCACCAAGGCTCGATCACCCCCCCCCAAGTGGAGCCTCCCCCTCCCTCCCTCCCCACCTGTCTGCCCGGGGCTCACTCTTGGCAGGCTGGCGTTGGGAGATAGTTGCCGGGCGAGGGAGTGAGCCAGCCCGCCTGCTTGCCTGCCTTCCGCAGCCGGAGCAAACTCCGCTGGGGGTGGGGGGGATCCCGAGAATGGAGGAGGAGAGGGGGTTGTGACAATCGCCGCCGCCGCCACTGCCAGCGACGAGTGGCAAGGGGTGGCCGTGGGACCCACCACCGTGGCTGCCACCCGATGCTGGAGCCACCACTGCACCCCCACCCCCTGCATCACGCCCGCCACCATCGCCATTACCCTTGCCCCCACCCGCTGACACTGCCCCATCCCCCACCACCACCATCCCCCAGGCCCCGCCCACTAACCCCATTACCCCCCCCGCTGCCCGCATCGCCATCACCACCCCCACCCCTGCCATCACCCCAGGCCCCACCCCCCACCGCCGACCCTCTGCTGCTGTCGACCGCGGGGGGCCTACAGAAGCGGCGGGTAGGCATCCAGCTATTCAAAGTTGGACAGCCCTGACTATAGCAGATACTTTAAAAGTACCTACTTTAAATTCTCAGACACTGTTTTGGCTTTGTTATAGTGTCCTCCAACTGGATTTGCTGCAGCTATAATTGATGTTCTAGCTGGCAAGCTACAAACAATACCAGCCTTAGCAAGGCTGATACTTTGCTGTTCCATAGCTTCCAGCAAGGCTTGGTGCTGGCTTCCCATCTTATCAAACTCGTCTATCCCACAAACACCTAAAAGCAAATTAACAGATGACATAAGAACTGGCAAAGAGATATTTCCTGAAGTCTGACAATTATCAACCAAAAGGCATAAAAGTTAATCAATACTTTGAATCGCATGCAGAAATAAATATTTGATTCAGTACTTGAACTCCAATACTGTACTCTGAATGATACAAACCATTTTAAAGCTGTGGATTCTATTGGTTTGCCCCAACATCTATTATTTCTGACAAATTTTAGACATCTAATTTGCTAATAATCGAAAACTCAATACTGGATATTCAATATACACTGGTACCTCTACTTACAAATTTAATCTGTTAGGTTGCTCTTTAGTCAAAGAACTCTTAAGTAGAGGTACCATATCTAAAAACAAAAAAAAAAATTAAAAAATGAAAAAAAAATGTATGTAGAGCAGACCGCATCAAAAATTTGTTTTAAAATGCCAATGGTTTTCTTAAGTTGAATTGTTCTTAAGTAGAGGTACCCCTGTATTACAAATGTTAGGTACACACTTTTTCTAATCAGTAGAACGGGGCTTAGCCATGAGTTTGGCATTAATAGCAGTGATCATTTAATACCCTCTCACATTTTTTTTCTATTTCTGCCAATATAAGATTACACTTATTGCATCTGATGAAGTACATGCAGATGCCTGCAACAAACTTGTCTTTGATTCTGTCTTGTGTGAAGTATGAATAGGTTCTGACAGTACCTTGATCTCCAAGTACAAGGGCACCAGCTTCTAATGAAAAATCTCCAGATGAACTATCTCTGGACAGAGTTACAGTCAGGCCAGATGCAGTAGTGGCATTGCCGCAAACATATACACCGCGAGGTGCTATATTGCACACAGCCTAGACAAACAAATGGAAAAAATTACTTTCACACCCTGCCAGATGATTTTCACCAAATTAAACTAAAAGGAGCAAAAGAAAGCAGTGATAGCAGTAGCGGCTGAAAATAAGATCCAAAATCTATATTGTTTATATACAATCAAACAGTTCAAAAAGTATTCAGAGGCAGATTGGGTAAAACATTTTCCTTCAAAAGGTTATATGGTAAAGCAGGGAGCTTGAAATGGAGAAATTGGAGGGGACTGAAATTTGGAGTGGAAGTTGGTCTTAAGTCCTTCGCATCTGCATGTTGTTCCAAGGTATGAGAGAAGAATGATGTCACAGTGAAAGGAATGCATCTCATCAGGATGCTCAGCATTGTTTGGTTTCATGCAAGGTAGCCTATACATTCCCTGATGATGGGAAATTTAGAATTTTACATCTCCCATCTGAAACAATACAAATGACTCACAACCAGTTCAAAGCAGCATTCCTTTAATTTCAGGAAACCAGTCTGAGCATAAACGTATCACACCTATACGGAGATTAGGGGAAGCCATCTCTTCCTGGGTAGAAATTTAACCTGGCAACATGTGCTACATTTAGAAGCGACATTTAGAAGAAATAAGCTTTACTCGTTAGTCAACACATCCATACCTGCAACATCTGACTCTTCCCCAGTCCTGGATCTCCAACCATCAGAATATGTGGATCGCCTCGAATGGGGATCCTATTTTTATCATCCACATATTTTTGACATCCCCCAAATAATGCTAGGACTAAGCCAGCTTTCACTATCTGTGGCATGAAAAATACAACATTAAAAAACATTGGAAAGGATTACCTCAAAACGTCACCACATGGTCCAAATTTGCGTTACGGATAGAGAAGGCCAGGATTTCTAGCCTTCAGACGCAAGGACGAAAGGGCAACAGCAAAATTCTGTACAGGAAGAGCCATAAAGAAGCTGGAGGGCTTCATTAGAGTTAAGCTTCTATGAAAAGTGGATTGCAACAAAAATAGTTACAAAAAATCGGGAGTCAACAATTGATTCCAGTTGCTCTAGAAGCTGGCTGAGAGTAAAATCCTTGTACAGCTCCTATACAGCATTGGTATTTGGATTCAAGGTTTTAATTTAGTAGTTAAAAGTTCTTTCAAGTTTCTTGCAATGTCTCTTTGGGCTGCAAGATGGGCCTCTGCCTCCAAAACAGGTTTAAAATCTGGTTTCACGTCCACAGAGTGCACTGCCTGGTTCTTTGCATTTCATTTGTGACTAAAAGGGCTCTACGCCGATCGAACTAGAGGATATCTACATTGTGTCCAAAACGATGTCTTTACTAGATCTTGGCACAAAGGTTTTGTAGATAAGCTACATCTACTAGGCTTTTCCATGGCCTTGGGCTCCAGAAAGAACTAGACAACTATTAGACCAATTTTGGAACAAAAAATTAAAGACATAGATCTACAATACACCCTAGCAAACACACATAGGTCCTGCTCGCCTCGACACTTTGGATTAAATTTTGAGTTTCCAAAATCTGCAGGATACTTAAACTCACTGCTCCAAAATACTGGCACGTTTTTTTCTAGGGCTAGATTTAATTGCTGCCCCCCAGCAGTATTGGAAGGGCATTTTCATAACATCCCTAAGGATCGGCTAGCTCTTGTGGTGAGGACACAGTAGAGTCCCTGACACACATGATGCTGGAATGTAACCCTTTATTCAATTATTAATAGTGTATTAATGAGCATCTAAAGCTTTTGCTGGAAGGATCAGATAACCACAGAGACAGTGGGGAAGTTTCTAGACTGGGTTGTAAGTTCACATAAAATACTCCTTAGTATAATGAAGTGGGTTTAACGTACGGGTATATGTAAATTACTTATCTCTGTTTTAACTGTTCATGTTCCACTTTTGGGTCTCTGACCATATAACAATAAAAGAAAGAAAGAAAATGTCATTTGAGATTCACTTACCTCATGGCCATAGATAGTAGGACAAAGAGAGCTAGGAAGGGGGAAAAGTTCATTATTAGCAAACAATATTATAACAAATACCATGTGTTATGACTGATTTGTCACACAGAATAAAAAAAAATCGGCAAGACCTGCAGAAAGGTAAGAAGAAGGTGCTGTCTGAGACAATGAACCTACAGAAACCAACATGGGATTCTGAGATTTCAACAGCACTGCTGACAGGCTCTCTCTCTGTACTGACGTAAGCAACGAATCAGAAAACGGAACTTTTAAAAATACTGAGATTCAAAGGCATTGAACTTCACATCTTATTATCTTCTTTACAGAATTATGAAACATCCATGGCCAATTATCTGACTAGCAGAAACAGAACAAGAGGGTTTACCCTTCTGTCTCATAACAATTATTCCCCGCCGTATTGTAAATTTCAGATCCTTCATTCCAAATGTTCCATAAAAGGACACAAAACAAAAGTTAAGCACTCCTTAACACAAATGAAAACCCTCCACAGCTGAGTTCTGAGCAAGAGACAGAGAGAGAGAGAGACATGAAGAGAGAAATCCATAGATTTGGACCTTTATTTTCAAACACTACATCTCTTCCAGTGAGGTTAAGGTGATTTTAAAGCATGCTACTTTGGCTGGACTGACATTGCTAATGCGTAACAGCATTGATCGTTACAGATAAATGAATATCACCTATGCAAAGGATACTTACCTCCTCTAAAAATGATAGATGCCTACCATGATACAATTTGGACAATATTCTAGATTCTCTAAATCTATTCAAAATATAGTATAATCTGCAAAGAACATAACCTGTTCCTCTAGATTACAGCAAGCCAAGTCATGGATCACAAGTCAGTTTTTTAAAAATCTTCAAAAAGAAAGTAGATTCATATGTCCTTTTTGACAACCATACTGTAGTTATGGGCAGTGCACCCTTGCTTATCAACAGAGCATTTAAGAGGTCACAAAAGGCAGAAGTGACATCTTCTCCTACTTTGAATGTTTCCTAAGAGACTAGCAGCCCCAGAGGTCCTGTAGACAGGGCATGCTGTATACCAAAAGGAATTCCCAAACAAAATGTAAAGCAAGGTCTCTTTTTTGTTGTTGTTGTTCTAGGCAGCGCTAAAGTTCTTCCACTACAGTAGGTTGGCAAGTTCTCATTACTATGTTGTTTCTTGGATTTGCTGCTTAATAGAGCTCTCTTTATGTACATGATCAACCAGGCAAGGGGATCTTTTCTTCTGAGCAGATCCCATTTATGTTCCTTCCTCAAAAGTGTTATAGCAGTCTGCCACCATTCCCACTCCTCTTAACGATGGGAGGTGGTCCCAGCCTGGATTCTTCTGTCTGGGAAGCTCCCAACCCCTCTGGCTAAGGCCTGGAGTGATAAAAGTATTACAGAATCTTCTGAATTATCCTTGGAACATAGCAGTGCAGATTTACTGAGTCCTTTTAAGGAGAAAGGTGGGACAAAATAGTTTAAATAAATAAAATAAACAGAGGAGTTTAGAGAGAAACCTCTTTTCTAAAGCAATGCAGCCAAATATATGTATTCTTTTATAGATACAAAACATGAAAAGAAAAGGCATATTTGGAAAAAGGTCTGGGAAGGAAGACAGTGAGAAGGCAAGAATCACAAGGAATTCAAAATGAAACTCAATTGTGTACATTTTGATACATGTTTTCAGTGGACTTTAGGGTATCATACAGAAAGTTGTTTGAAGAAGGGGCCAAAGTTTTTCTGCCCTCTTGTAACTGTTATTTTCATTTTTGTCTGAAGAAAATGAAGGAAATAGATGAAGCCAAGAGTAGATTGTAGAAAAGATCTACAGGCAAGAAAGACCTAATGAGAAGTGAAAAATTAAGCATCTCAAAATAGCTAGAAAAGAAGAGGATGTCAAGAAAATGAAGTAAAGATAAATAGATTTTATGTGACATAGTAAACACTGATGGCTCAGGGCAGCCTTGCAAACACTACTCCAAGTAACCCAGACTCCTTTACATTTTGGAGCATATGAATTCAAACACTATTGCCAACTACATTTATACTAAACCAAATGTTCCCATTCTGTGATTAAATACAACAGAATGCTGCTTCTCCCTAAATTTAGTCTTTTTGTAGAATTTAAGCTCAGGTCAATTATTTGTTAAGATTTCGCAGCAAGCTAGGTATAATATTCACTGAAATATAAGTTAAAACATACTTAACAATGAGCTTGAACAGGTTCTCTTCAGCTTGTATTTCCTGGACAGCATAAAGATCTTTAAGTGAAAATTCCATGCATGACTGATGATTCACTCCATGGTCATAGTTCTTGGCTTTCTGTCCTTTGGTATTACTGATGGAGTTTGCCTCAATGTATAACAGGAAGACACACTTATCATTTTTATTTCTACCTGCTCCTGTTAAATGATCAGACCAGTAATTAACATATTTCTGTACGCAGACATCATTTTCAAGGGTTCAGAATAAGTAGGAATCTAAATACTGAATGGCACTGGCAGGATAGCTCAGTGAGTTGGAGAGCCAGTGGGAAGTTTGATTCTCCACTATGCATCCCAGGAGAAAAATCAGCCTGTGTAGCCTTGGGCAAGTTACACATTCCCAAAGTGCCCCTGGAAGAAGGGAATAATAAAAAGCAACAATCTGTTCTCCTTATATACCGCCCCATAGTGCTTAAAGCACTATCTGGACAATCTACAATTTAATTACACAAGCTACACATTGCCTGAGTACTATATATACCTAGACAATTCTGGAAAGGGTCACTATAATTCCCCATTGATGGCAATTCATTATTGTTATTTTAAACATTGCTCAAAATTCTGTTGCTTAGTGTAACAAGTCACACTATTGAATCAATGGGAACTTGGCAAATCAACCCCTTGGAAATTTGAAAGGTTTGCATACTGTAAAGATCAATTCACAAAGGCAAGAGACAGATAATACATACCTTCCTCAGTGTTTGACACCTTGATGATTCCTGCCACAGTAATCACATCTCCTGGAACACAGCTATCCACAAGGTCTTGAACCAGCTCACATTCGATTGTGCGAGGAATTCTACCAGCTTCTCGGTGGTCATCAGACATGAGCTCCTGAATCCTAGTGCAAGGGTATAATACTGTACTTCTATACTATACACACTTCCGAAATGTCGTTAAAAAGTATATCCCCAGCTTCTCTATTCCTCCCTTACAAGTCCTGTCCATGAATCTCATGCCTTTTAGACTGAAAAATTGAGAATTATTAAGGACTCAATTTAAATAAATGGATAGGTTATCTGAGGGGGCAAGGCAATGGCCTGCTTCAGTACCACCACCAAGAAAACAAAAGCAGAAAGAAAAGTTTTGTGGCACATTATAACTCAGAAACATTTTTTCAGTGGGGGTTTTTGTGGCCTGCAATCTAGCTCTTCAGTCATGTTTTTTTCCCATTTCCTTTTGTGTCCCTGTTATTGTTGCTGGATCAATGACAGTTCTATAAGATAGGCCATGGTGACAGAGGAATTTTGAGAGCAATGGTCCAAAGTTACATTTTGATCCTGTAAATACTTAGATGGAAGGGAAATCAAAGAGTATGAAAAATAACATCAGGAAGTAGAAGGAGAAAGGGAGCAGGAGGTGGGCGTAGTGGCTTTCTAACACCAGCTGAGCTAAGACCAGAGTGGAAAAATCAATGAAAAAGAAAGAATAGAGGGGTGGAGGGAAGAGATGAGAAGAGTGAAGGCTCTGGAATGAAGCTCATGGGATTTTAATCCTAAACTAATATTTAAATTTGTAGCAAATGAAAGAGGAAATAACTACAGGTGCACAGGAACAGGAGTTTGCATTACATGAAGAACCTAGGCTGCTTAAGATCCTGTCAAACTTTAGCATGCAAGGCAAAACTAGCCTCCATCTGATCCATGTGTGCAAGAATCCACTTTGGTTCCTAGAGCACTGATACAAGTTCCTTATAATTAATCCTCATTCCCTTTTAAAAAGCACATACTTGCCTTTCACAGAAGTCTTTACAGCATTCTGTTCTTATCAAAGGTAGTACCATATTGCAAATACAAAGCTAGCTGACAGCCAGATCTCAAGCTAAAATCCCCACAATGCTAAATTCATAGTAAATTGGAGAATATTTGTTTTTGGATCAAGGTAACTAACTATGCACATAGAAACATATTACAAAATAGTGTATTTACTGTATCAATGAGATTTATTTCTTATATCATTGTAACTTATATTACAGTTTAAATATGACAAATTATTCATCTTCTCAGAAAATTACATTCCAATTTACAATAATTACCGTATATACTCAAGTATACGTCGACCCGAGTATAAGCCGGGGCCCCTAATTTAAACCCCCAAAACTGGGAAAATTTATTGACTCAAGTATAAGCCTAGGGTGGGAAATGCAGCAGGGCCTGGTAACTCCTCCTTTGTGAGCTAGGTGTGTGTGTGATGGGGGGCAAGTGCTTGAGTTGGTGGCTAAAAGTCATTTTAAACATTGTTTTAAAATGACCTTTTAAAAAGTCATTTTAAACATGGGGGGGGGGGTCAGGAGAAGTGGCGCACAATGTTTAAAATGACTTTTAGCCACTGACCCAAACTTGCCTCAGTGGCTAAAAGTATTGACCTGAATATAAGCCAAGGGCCCCTTTTTTCAGCCCAAAATTAGGGCTGAAAAACTAGGCTTATACTCAAGTATATACAGTATGTGATTATTTAAAGTTGAGCTTGCTTATCAAGACAAAGATCTTAATAAAGAAGTGATTTCAGTCAACACCTAAATTCAATCAACAAGGAAGAGACATGAAAACTACTTACTTAATAGACTGCCAGTCCACTGTAACTGTATAAGGGGAACTTCTATCTGCAGTGAATGATCGTCCATGACATTCAGGAAGAGGACACTAAAACACCGGGCAGAAAGGTTTAGTACAGAGGAAAAATGGTGAAATTATTTCACTTAGGTTAACTGCCAGAAGATTCTGCATGCATTAATTTTTCTCCCTTCCTGCATTAATAATACTAACAAATAACTGTTACTCAGCATCATTGAACAAGAAATAAACCTTCAAAATGCAAACAAGCTGAAAACAAACTTTGCAAAATTAACCTTTTATAATTTAATATTATAAGGTGGAGAATTCAAAATAAGTCAGTTACCTTGGTAGGAAGAGTATATTTCCCATCAGGTAGAGGAAAACTCTGAGTATGACCACAGGCACTGCATATAAATGCCATCTTGGTGCAGATAGGCTTTATGTTACTGACACGCACAACCGTCCCACGTAAAGCAACATATTTCCCATAGCAATTAGCTCGGATGTTCTTAAGTTGAGTCAGTGGATCATAGTTATATACTCTATAAATCATAGTCATAATGAAGAAAAATTAAATACTGTACTTGTGCTAAAAAGAGTAGCCCCCATTCCAAGACAGTTATGTTGAAGTTCGTGGTGCTGGCATACCGACTTGGATACCACCAAACACCATGGCAGTTTCTTATGAATAAACATTCATATTTTCAGCTTGTATATTGTAAACAGAGAGGGGGAATCAATGGGATTTAATTAGTCATTATCAAGATGTGCATCTGATTGAAATGGAAATTAAACATATTTTCCTTAGGTCTGACTTTAGAGGACCTTATTTTTTGCAGTGAAAATGCATGATTCCACAACCCCAAAGAGCATTGGTTTTCTACATGGCAATGGTTCAAAACGTAACAAAATATAAATCTGCAGTTTGTAAGAAACCACATTTGAAAGTGTTAACATTCTCTTCATGCATGCCAAAAATAAAATAAAGTAAAATTGAGACGTATGTAAGCCTACAGCTCACCATGGTGTTTTCTGGCAACAAAGCTTGGTTTGTTGTCACATCTAAGTGAGTCCAGGGCAATCAAGGTACTGGTGGCTGTTAGTGACATTGTCATCTCAACTTTCAGAGAATGCTAGGAGTTCATGATGCAATAAACTTCTTCTTTTTCTTCTTTTACAATTGAACAAGCAAAATAACAGACAACATTGTTGACTTTTTAATACAGTACTCCTATATCCACAACCTTAATAATATCTTCTTTATTAGGGGTTTTCTCTATAGATATCATATATCTCTAGCATCTCCTCGTTTTTGAAAATCCAGCCAATTTATCCAGTTCTCAAATAACAAAAAAAAATCTCAAAAACAATAGGTACCTTGCATTAATATATGGTATATTTATTATGGGCTGTTCATCAACAAGCAGCCCTTCTTGCATCTGCAGTTCTGCGGCATGTTTTTCAAGATCTTTGCTTAACACCTATAGGACAAAAACAGGCAATAAAATGATCATGAAACTAGAGATGTAAAATTTGCATTTTTGAAGCCACAGTGGTTTGGGGGGGGCATATAGAAAATTTGCAAGGGGTGAGGGAAGGGTTCCCCCCCACACACACAGTTTTCCAAAGTTTCTGGGAATTTTAGACCTCTAAAATTGATTCCACAGGGGCTATGGATAAGCCAAAAGTGCTTCTGCATGTGCAAGGGGTCCTTGGCTTCTTTTCCTCCTCCACTGTTGTCCTCCCTGCAATATCCTACACTGTTTAGTTTTGCAACCCCCAGGAGCAGCCTGTTAGCAAGCACTTTGTGAAAAGAACCCCTCTCGTGGTATTCAGGAACCAATCCATTCACTATTCTTAAAAAGCACATCAACATGTTTTTGAGATATAGTCTATACAATGCTTTATAAGACTTTCATATATTGGCATTCACAATCAAGAGGGCGGAAAACTTTTATGCATATCATCTAACCCAATGGTTCCCAAGCTGGGCGTCGGGATCCCTTAGGGGGCTGAATGACTATTTCATAGGGGTCACCATGAGCCAGTGAAGCAAAAGGCCCAAACGGCTTGGGTCTGGAGGAGGAGGGGGAGGAAGGGGTGGAAAGAGTGAGTTACAGCTTGATAGGTTGGAAGCGATGTCAGTCAATGGCACCAGAGGCTGCGATTGGCTGAGGGTGCTTATAGAGGGAAGTTCTCTATGGCAACTGCGGCAGTGTCCTGCCAAAGGGGGCTTGTGGCTTCTTCCAAGCAGGGCACGGAGGTGACCACGACATGAGGAACTGTATTAAAGGGTCGTGGCATTAGGAAGGTTGAGAACCACTGATCTAATGAAATCTACCTTTGGTTAGATTCAGTTTTGAATCCAATTTGACTCATGTTTGTTCTAAAGGACTTCCTCTGATTAACAACAGTATGATGAACAAGGACAATTTTGATTCATTCATTCATTTTCTAATCGTTATGTTTTGCATTCTGGCAGAATGAACATTTATAACTTGTACAGCAGCTTTGGTAAAACCAAAGAAGAGTAGTTAGTTCACTGGCTTTCACTATCAGATTTGCATAAATCCAATTTACAGGACAAACATATATTTGAAGCCACAGGAAGCAAATATGCTTTTCCTCATATTTTAACAATGCCCATATTTCAACCTTGTTAGCAACTCATTCCTTTGAGAAAATACTCAGGCATTCAAACCTGACCCTCAGTGAATTCAATAGGACTTACTTCTGAGTAGGCATACATAGGATGGCATTGCCCAGCACACTCACAATAAATGCATCTACTCCTTTTTGCTACCTTATAGTTTTCTTGCTTTCAAAAATAAAGCAGCCACACAAAGTCAGTTTTATTGCATTCCAATGTGACTTCTTTTTCCACTTTTTAAAAAAAAGACATACAAAACTGGTTGAATTGTGATCCTTTGCTAATTACTTAGAAGAGAGTCCAACTGAACTCAGGAGAACTGACTTTGGAGTGCTATTAGACTTTTAATAGCAGGGATAGCACCTCACTCTTATCTGTTAAAAGGTAGCTCTGTTACAACAGCCAAAATCCAGTGGGGGACAACAACAAGCAAACTACTTCTACAACAACATTGAAGGGGCAACTTCCTCACAATACTCCAGTTTTTCCATGTATCCCCAAAGCCTGGTCTGAGGGATGAGAAAGCCTGCAGAGCCAATTTTCATGTGGCACCAAAAGCTGTGTCAGAATGGGAAGAGAACAGCTGCTGGATTTAAGCCTTTGTTCCATCAGTATCAACAAACTTCCAACATCAGGTAGCATTTTCAGTCTTAGAAGTCTACCATTCATCAGGCTTACATATTTACCTGATGTATGGCCAGGCCCATGCAGTCCAGCATTTTCTGTGGCATATCCCTTAATTCTGTAGCAATGTCAGGTATTAAGTCCAATAGTTCTTTATCCTGTACCAGCTCTTTATAATCCACAAGAATGCTTCCTTTTCTTTCTACTTCATCCTTTAAAAATGGAATGACAGGAATGTAAATTTATATCAGCATTTTGAAAACCCATTCTGTCTTAGAATCTGCAAGGATGAAGAACGGCGGTTAGATGTTTTTAATAAATAAAATAATAGTTCAGTGTTATAGGAATACTGCCAATATTTTCTCATAGGAAACTAACCCTTTAATAGACTGCCTCACCATTCCAAGGAACAAAAATCAGTGGTTCTCAACTTGTGGGTCCCCAGATATTCCTGGACTGCAACTCCCAGAAGCCTCCACCACTCGCTGTGCTAGAAGGGGTTTCTGGGAGTTGCAGTTCAGGAACATCTGGGGACCCACAGCTTGAGAACCACTGGTATAAATGGTCAGGTGCATATATTAAAGCCAAGTGAATGGGTTAAGCTTGTAAACGGTCAAGCACTCTGGATTCTGCATGTTTCTTTTTCATTTTTTGGGTACAATACTTAGGATAATATCAGTTCAGCAGAATGAAGAATAACAAGTGCACACATTTGTGCACATGACGTTACTAGGTGCCCTTCTACATCCAACCTCATTAAGATTTGTAAAAGCCACAAAATGAGACTATGTTACCAGCCAGGAACAACCATGGGGAAGGCCCTGATATTTGTAGTCATCAATCTAGCCTCAGCAAGCAAAGGTATTCAAGGCAGAATATCTGCTTTAAAATTATGACAAGGGAAGAGATGATGAAAACAGGAGTCAGGAAATAAGGTCACACCATAATCTTACCTTGTCATAAAGCTCTATTCGTGACATAAAAAACTTTTCAAATGCTTCAATCTTCTGAACAAAAGGAGAGTTGCCATCATATGCTGGATTGGGCAAATATTCAAGAATTAATATTTATATTAAACCTTTAATATCTTATCCTATATTCTGCAGATCTACGTTACATTGGAGTGCAGTCCTGAGCAAAGGAAAATTTCCACCAGTAAAAAAATGTTTGTGGCAAAAGAGTGCTTGTATTTAATCTTAACCCTTGCAACTGATATTTTAAGTTAGGATTGCATGTAAGAGGACCAAAGGCTAGCTGAAGCTGTGCTAAGTCCAAGCTTAGAGATGTTAAAAATTGCTCATGCCTGCCCTTGCTCTGTTTCAATATTACTTAAACTTGCCCTTCATCTGTCCTAACTTTATGCTGGTACTGTGGCTGGGCTGGAAAAGCTACTTCCAACTGCATTTATTACACAGTCATGTATTTTCATAATGTTATATTATTAAGTATTCAGCTTTATTATGTAAAGATAAAAACCAGAACTCTCTATAAGCCAAAATATTATGTCTTTCTTCATCCCTCAAATCAGTTATTTATCATCCAGTCTGACAGAAAAAAAAACTTTACCTTCAGAGAAGTACAATTTCCAGCCTCTGTAAGGAGAAGCTTGATCTAGTGTTGTCTGAATGAGCCGAGGCTGAGCTGAAAAGGATCCCACAAAAAAAGGTTAGTGGCAACAGTTTTTAAATTAAAAACTTTAAGGAAAAATTCAGCAGCTGTATACCATTTATATAGAAAGCAACAATAAAAATGACATGGGATTAAGGACTGGGGGAGTGGAACTGGTAAAACCACTCATTTAACATCTCTTTTACCTGCTAAGCCCTATTAGGGTCACTAGAAGCTGCTTCCGACTTGACTGCAAGCAACAACAACTGGGCACTTGCACAATGTGACCAAGTTGCAGGAAGCTCTGGAATCTGGAAGTTGAGTCAGGGCAACTGGACTTCTTTTTCCTGACAGATCGAACCGTTCTGATGAGCAGCGAAACGTTTCAGCCTCTCAAGAAACATTAGTCCAGTAGCCATGACTCAACTTCCAGATAAACTCACCTGGGTGATTGAGAATCTTCACAGACATGGGCAGTCCAGCACCTGCAAAAGGGAGCTTTTAATCCACACAAATCTGCCACCAACCCTGGCATCTCATTCCTGTTAAGAGAGGTGCACCTCCATTACGAGGATTCTGACCACCGTTTGATGCTGGCATGCTAACCTTAGTCTCCAAACCTTGTGCTGTGTTCTTACAGGAACACTATTTTTCTCGTGGCGCAGTGGTTAAATGCCTGTACTGCAGGTAAAACTGTGCTCACGGGCACAAAAGGCTTCCCAGCCTTCCATCCTTCCGAGCTTAAAAATGAGTACCCAGCCAGCAATCCGTAGCCTGCAACTGAAATTTAAAAAATTGTAAACCGCCCAGAGACTACTTGTAGTGGTATGGGGCGCAACCCAGAACATCTTTCAACACACCTGCTCTGGGAGGCTCCCAGCTGAAAAAAAATGTTTGACCAGCTCCGGAGCTAGTGCCGGGCTCTCCTCTTTCAAGTTCTTTCTGGGTTTTTTTTGCCTCCCGGGCCCCTTTAAGAGGAACCAGGAACTGACGGGGGGTCGGAGCAACTTCCCCCGGCACTCGGGAGGTAAGAGTGCATTCTTTTCTCCCTTTTTTTCTCCCTCCCCTCACGCAGACAGAACAAGGAAGTGCAGAGGGGGTGGGAACACAGGGAGAGCGACAAACCCTCAAGATCTCTGGTCCGAATTTAAGGGACCAGCGGATCTTAGGGGTCGTGTGTAAAAAGGCCCTCTCTTTAACCTTCCCAAGGAATTCGTTACTGCGGAAATTAAAAAGGAAGCCACCCTGGAGAATGAGCGTACCCGAGACTGGCTGGCCGCCGGCGTCCTTTTCCCCCTCTTCTCTCTGCCCGCGCCCTTTCCCTCGCCCTGGCCACCGTCCTCTTCCCCGCCATCTCTGGAAGGCGCTTCTTCCTCCTCCTCCTCCTCCTCCTCCTCCTCGTCCACCGGGATTTTTCCCGCCAGGCCCGCGGCTGCTCATCTCCGCCTTGGAAAAAGGGGATACAGCCAACACCGGAGTGCGAGTCCAGGCCGGGCTTTTCGACCCGACAAGCGAACGCGACGTCAGGAAGCGTTGATTAACCGCAGGAAACCATATAAAACGAACTATTTTAATTTTTTTTAAAAAAATAAATAAATATATATATATAATGCCAGTAGGGTAAAAACAACGAGGCCGTGCGGGTGGAGTGAGGGGAAAGGTTACCTCACGCGGTCACCCCGTCTCCGCCTCCCGGCCTCCGCTTCTGCTTTCGTTTTTGGCGCGCGGCGGCCCGGATTGGTTCCACGCCCCGGAGCGAAGAACCAATGAGAAGCGCCGCATCCTCCGTTGCCGTGGTTTCAAAGAGGGCGGCTTCGCGTCACGAGCGGAGGGCGGGGAAGGCCTAACCGCCGCTCCCAACCGTTCGCGCGGGGACGGGGGAGGGGAGGGGAAGGGAGGAGGCTGCGCGCGCTGCTTTCTTCTTTCCCGTCGCCGTTCGGCGGAGGGAATTTATTTATTTTATTTTATTTATTTATTTTTTATTATTGCTTATATATAAATTCGTTGCCTTTGCCTGGTGTGTGGTGATTTCCGGCGAAAGGAAGGGCTGGCAAAAGGGCAAAAAGCACACCCGGTGCTTGGCGCCAAGCAAAGCCCGTTTGGGACTTGGGTGGCTCAAATGGAGGGCTTGCCACTATCTTTCCTCAGGCTGACGAAGCTGTTCGGATGAGCACCGAAACTTTTTCACTCGCTCAGAAAACCTCCAGATAAACTCACCTGGATGACTTGAGCATCTTCACAGACATGTTGCTCAAGGCTTTGTTTTTTCCCCCTGGGCAAGTCAGAATCAGCCCGGCTTGCCCAGTGACCCACGTTAAGGAGAACAGCAGTGGCACGTTTTGTGTTTCTACGGCTTGTGCTTTCCTATCTCCTGATCCAGTACAACGCTCTGCCTCCCCAGCCAGACATTTGTGGACACAAATTCTTTTCCCCTCCTTTTCTTAATTGTTTATAAAGGTCTTGGAGACGGTGGTGGCTCTGTTTCTCTGCCGTCCTCTGGGTGGGGCCTCCCGATGTTTATGGGGTGGGAAACGATGAGGAAAGACCCATAGAAAAGGATAGGAGTGAGCCGTCCCCTCCTTCAGAAACAGAAGGAAGGTGGCCATGAGGACATCTTGGCAACTGCAATGAAAGAGCTGGACCTGCAAGGGGAAAGGAGCGGACAAGGAGGAAACCGCAGGAAAGCCTAGTGTGTGCTTTGTAAAATCTTTTGTGTAATATGTAGAATCTAGATCATATTTTTATACTGTATTATTGTATGACAGGTTGTACACTTTAGATCAGTGGTTTAAGGTCTCTGGCTTGCTAGGGAGTCAAATGCTGGGAGTTCAATTTCCCCATTGAGTCCAGAGACTGCCTTCCAGCTTTGCAGTTCAATAGTTATTACACGCGGTCGTAGTAGATGCGCCAGCGTTTGGCACTCGAAGAAGCAGTAGATACCTAGGGACTACTGGGAGTCGTTGTCCAAAAACACCAATTTGTACCTTTCCTTATTTGTATACAGTATTATAAAAAAAAAAACTTCCTGTCAAGCTGACTCGATGTTTCTGGAGAACCAGACTATCCCCAAAACTTTCCGCGAAATAAAACGCACTACTCGTTTAAGTAAGTGGAAGTCTCCTTGTTTTTATCCCTTTCAGTTTCTCACCCCCGTTCGTGTTCTCTTTCCCCATTTCAGGGTTTCCTAACTCTATTGGGGTTTGTAGGGCGTTGCCTCTCTACGCTTCCTCACTCTATGGTTAAGCCCCTCCTCCTTCGCCCTCTTGATCTTGGCCAAAGAGGCGTTTCCCAGACCAGCGGGAGTGGCCGCGTGGCTTCCGTTCCGGCAAGGGGGTGGAAGGAGGGCGAGAGCGATAGAGAGGCCGGATCCCTGTGGCTCGTCGTGAGCGCCTCCTGCCGGGGAAAGGCGTGAGTGGGAAGCGGTGGGGAGGGGGGGGGAAGGAGGCGGGAGGCTGGTGTGGCTCGGCCCCGTGGGCGCATGCGCTTGAGAGGTAGGGACTTCCTACTTGGAAGTGTGGCCGGCTTCTGGGCTGGGAACCGGGGCGCGGGAGCGGCATGGAAGGGAGCCCGGCCAGCCCGGCGCCGGCTTCCCCCCAGGTGATCCGCGAAGGGGACTGGGCCGTTCTTAAGCGGAACGAGGTCTTCAAGGCGGTCGCCGTGGCCAAGCGAAGGTGGGTCCGCTGCAGAGGGTCGCCCACGCACGTGCTCGCCCGCAGCTTGCCCGGGCTTCTTCCTCCCTCGCCTCCCTCCCTCCCTTCCTTGGCTGGGAAGAGCTCCTTGGGCGGCGGAAGGAGGGCTTGCCTTTCCCTTGCCCGATCTGGTGTCCCCTCCCCGCTTCCCTCCTGTACCCTTTGCCGCCACGAAGGAGAAGAGCAAGCCCCTTGATCTGGCTGGGACCCGAAGGCTTGCCTGCCTGCCACCCTGGACACCCAGATGCACCTACTGCATCCATCCATCCATCCATCCATCCATCCATCCATCTATCTATCTATCTATCTATCTATCTATCTATCTATCTATCTATCTATCTGTCACCTGGGAAAGATCAGCCCTTTCCAGGATTTAGATTCCCCCACCCTTTTTTTTTTAAAGAAAAGTAACTGGGAGTTGAGTCATGGCTACTGGACCGATGAAGCTGTTTGGATGAACAGCGAGACGTTTCTATCTCTCAAAAAAGAAGTCCAGTAGCCATGACTCAACTCCCAGTTAAACTCACCTGGAGGACTGAGAATCTTCACAGATTTAAAGAAAAGTCGCTTCAGACTAAGTCCATCCCGTCAGGCGGATTGGGCGTCCTTTGTAATGTTCAGATCAGGAGGACTGGATGGTGACACTACTAGGCTGAGCTATTTTAGCTACCATTTTTGGTTCTTCCTTGATCTGGAATGTAGGTTAGTTGAATTGTGTAGCATGTGGGGGTAGTGGTGTCGCCTTTGAGGAACTTGGGCAAAAAAATAACTACCACAGTAACAGGAAACCAGGGAGGGAATTGGGAGGGGGGGAGCACACACGCTAATGTACTAAAATAAGTTTATCTCCAACCTGTCAAAATGGATGTAAGAATGCAAGCAATCTTCACAAGCATACACAATCTTGAGTTTTTAGCAAGAAAGAATTTAAGTTTGCAGAGTTACCATCAGTCCAGATGGGCAGTATATAAATTGAATAAATAACAATAAACATTAAAGTCGGGCCTAGGTGCGCTACTAGCAACATTGTAATGCTATGCTGTGGTGGAACTGACAGTCTCATAGCTGTTATTTCCATCCACCTCAACCTTTTCTTTTAGAAAACGAAGTGACGTTGCCACACAACCTGCCCCAAACGCTTCAGGTGTGTTAGAATTCAGTGTCCCATTGTCAGTGGTGACTTAAGATTCAACTGCCAGTTTGTTGTTATGAAATATCTGGGGCCAGTCCACTTTTCAAGGCACAGCTGCTTCTGAGATTTTTCTTGACCAATCTAAGAAGTGCTGGCAAACAGAAGTGAAAGTGAAACCAAATTAGGTACACAGTCTCTAGTCAGCTTATCACTGTTGTCTTTATAGTAATGTAAGCCACTGTGGGTCCCTTTTAAGGACAAAGGTGGGACAAAAAATATGTTAAATAAATAATAGTTTATAAAAGTTGATGTGAGGTAGACTATGAAGTGCGGAGTTTGGGCGTCTTGCCCCTATGGAACTTCAGGTGAGGTCGGTGGTCCGCTCCACACATTATCATCTGTGGTGCATTACCTGGTTCCGTGCCTTCGACATCAGGGCCCCTCACTACGTTGGTCCATGCACTCGTAGTCTTGAGATTAGACTGCTGTAGTGCTCTCTGCTTGGGGCTGCCTATGAGGGTAATGTGGAAACTGCAGCTTAGTACAGAAGTCAGCAGCCAGACTGTTAAGTGAGACAAATAGATTCCAGCATAGAGCCCCTTATCTGGCTGCACTGCACTGGCTCCCAATACATGTCTGCATTGACTTCATGGTTTTAATGATTACATATACATCCCTAAATGGTTTAGGATCTCATTATCTTTTGGAATGTTCATCTCCCAAAAAGTAATGCCCAGCTCACTCGTTCAACTCAGCCAGACTACCTATGGGTGCTGACCATGAGAGAGGCCCTGAAGGTAATGACAAGGAGTCCAGCCTCCTCTGTGATCGCAACCCCCCCCCCAGTTATGGAATAAGCTGCCTGCTGAAATCCAATTTGCTCCCTTGCGCAGATATTTAAAAGATGATTAAAAACCTGTTTTTTAAGACTGACCTTCCCTGACCAGGTGAACAATGGCTGCACTATTAACATCTTGCTTAATTTCGCCTCTGGCTTTGTTTTGTTAATCTGTTTCTCTGACATGTTTTTAGAGATGTGAAGGTCTGGGGGGGGGACTTCAGAACCCCCCCTTTTTTCCTGAAGCCTTTTTGGTTTTTTTCCTGAAAAATTGAAAAAAAGAAAAAGAAAAAAATTATGAAATGTTTTATTTTAATATGATGAATAAAATATGTTAAGACAGGGTGTTCAAATAGTTTCCAAATCATTTCTAAAAAATATACATAGTATCAGATTACAGTGGTACCTCGGATAACAACTGCCCCGGATAACGAATAATTTGGATAACAACTGCAAATTTCCGAGTATAGGGCTGCCTCTGATAACGAATTTTCCCTATGGGCTGCCTCGGATAACGAATCGCAATTCCTAGGTATAGGTCTGCCTTGGAGAACGAATTTTCTCTATGGGCTGCCTTGGATAACAAATCTTCCTATGGGCTGCCTTGGATAACGAATTTTCCCTATGGACTGCCTCAGATAATGAATTTCCAGCATGCATCAGTAAAAAAGTTATCCCAGGTGGCATTGCATCTGTACCTTTAAAGTGCACATTTTAAAGAGTTTTGAGCAAAAAAACAGGTGTCTGTGCCTTTTTCCTAGGCTCCAGAATGGATTAAAAGGTTTCCCATTCATTCCTATGGGAAACTGTGTTTCGGATAACAACTAACCTCGGAGAACGAATTACCGTCGTTATCCGAGGCACCACTGTATTTTAATTTCTGTGCACGGAGAAGAAGCCAGTCCAAGGTTACAAACTGAACTCTCCAATGTAAGAACAAGATGCATTTCTTCCTTTAGGAGATGCTGCTATTGTCACAAGAAAAAGAAAAGGTTTCACATTTGGTTTTGCATGTGGGTGGGAATGTTTGGTTCTGTTCTGTCCTTTTCTAGGCTTCAAAGCACTGGAAGAAAATACAGAGCAACAGAAATGAATCTGATTTAATTTCATGCCCATTCATTGAAACTTAGTCCCACTCCCTTCTATATATCTCTCCCTTTTCAATACTTTTTGTGAGAATGAGGTTTTTATTTTACTTTTTATTTAATACTGTGGAGAGGAAATATAAATAATGGTCAATTCTGGATTTATTAAACATTGTTTTGTAGAGGGTTTTTTTTTTGTTCCACATAAACTAGTAAACAGTTCAGGAGATTGTTACTCCATTTGTTACCTACAATTACAAATAAACATTATTTTAAAAGTAAATTCTGTTTGTAATAGTTGTTTGGATATATTTTAATATGCTAGTTGTGATATTCGAATATTCATAAATTATGTTCCTAAAGTAGCAGAATGAATTTCGAAGCTGTAAAAGGGGGGAGTACTAATGTATTTGTTTCAATTTTTCCAAAAATTTCCATTCCTCCCCCCCCCAAAAAAATGGGGAAAACATTTTTTTCTGAGCATCAAAACTTCTGCAAATTTTATATCTCTACGTGTTTTTACCTTTTTTAAGTTTAAGTTTTAGTTTATTAATATCCCATTTGTTTTTGTTAATGACTATATTGTTTCAGATTATTTTTTGTGTTTGGATTATGCTCATGTTTATCACTCTGTTGTTCACCACTCAGAGTATCCCTTGGCTAAATGGGCAAGATATAAATTGGATAAATAAATAATAAATAGTAAACTAAAATGCATATGCTACTAACATATAAGAACTGTTTAGTATGTAAACTCAAAATACTGGTGTTCCATGGTTTTACTTGTAATCATACTCTTGTGTCCCCCTACCAAATAGTTCTTTATTGTTTGTACCGTATGGCTTTTTAATATACTGTTTTTTTCTTTTAGAAAAATTATCTTTGAAAAGCAGTGGTTCTGCTTAGATAATGCCATTGGACAACCATATGGAACAACCTTTGAAGTGACCGGGGGTGGAAGCTTACAGCCAAAAAAGAGAGGGGAAGAAGTGCCTACCGGTAAGTGGGAGAAAGCAAATCACTGTGCTAAGGAAGAGAGGGAGGGAGATACACTTCTGGCACTCTCTTTTTGGCATCTTTTTCTGAGCAAAGTACAGTGCATTGTTTTCAAGGGGAATTTGCAACCATGCTAAAATGAAAAATTAGTCTCTTTCCTCTTTTATATGTGTTGTACTGAGCCAGCAGTAAATTAACTTCTCAGGCGGGGAGGCGCGGTGGAGGTACCAATCCAGCTATACTTCAGACAGGGGAAAGGACATTATTAGTTGTCTAGTGAAGAATCATCTTCACAACTAAGTGAGCCTGGTGGGGAACCACCAGCCCTTGAAGTGTTGGGATCAGTCCTCCATCCCTGAAAGTTCATCCCCCTCTTCCTTCTAATGGACAGGAAGGGAAGCATCCCTATTTATTATTTTTTATTTATTTAGATATGTCACTGCCCACCTCCCCAGAGGGGACTCTGGACAGTTGTCTCTGCTCAGAAATAGAACATATCACCTCAAGGGTCACTCAGGAAATAATATTGGAAGATCAGTACTTGCCAGCTAAGATATTACTAGCAGGGGACACTGCCACGGCTGTCACTAAGCCTGTGGGCATAATCCATTCCAGATTGCTTCCCTACCTTTTTATAACAAGGTTGTACAATGTTCTGATCAGCAGCCCTGTTAATGGTAGCCCCCCCAAAATCTGGAGTGGGGTCACAGACTATTTCTTGGGAGGGGCGACAACTTAATACAGTGGTCCCCCACCCATTCGTGGTTCATATACTGTGGCCCAGCTATATATTTTTAAATTTATTTAGGGACCGCAGTATACAAAAAAAGGCCCCCTGGGGTAAGGGGGAAAGGCCTGTTTCAGGCCTCTCGTACTTATCCCAGGACTGGCGCTACCCCGAACAGGATGTGGTGATGGCATCTGGCCTGGATGCCTTCAAAGGCAGATTCCTCCATCACGGGTTACAAACCATGATGGAGATGTGTAATCCCTTTAAACCAGGACTGGGCCAGATGCAGGGGAGTGGTATCAGGAGACAGATATCTGTCTCATGCGCTCCCAAACGCATCTGGTGGGGCTTTACAGGAAGCTGGACTAGATGG
The DNA here is from genome assembly GCA_029282475.1 of Phrynocephalus forsythii. Lineage (NCBI taxonomy): Eukaryota > Metazoa > Chordata > Lepidosauria > Squamata > Agamidae > Phrynocephalus > Phrynocephalus forsythii. Next base: position 158,126,913 of record JAPFRF010000002.1, on the reverse strand, counting down.
GCCTTTGGCCTGATCCAGCAGGCCCTTATGACTGTGAAGGCTTTCCTGGGCCTTCTGGAGGCCCCAAAAGGGCTTCCCTATGAACCGGAAGTGACTTCCGGTTTACCGAAAGTGACTTCTGGTTCACTGAAAATCATTTCTGAGGCCTCTGAGGGCTTTTCTAAGCCTGTTGGATGCCTCAGAAATGATTTTCAGCGATCCGGTTCACAGGGAGGCCCCTTTGGGGCCTCCAGAAGGCCCGGGAAGGCCCTTGAAGGCCCATTCTGGGCAGCGCCAGGCTGGGGGTATATACAAGGGCCCCCAGCTAGGACCCCCAGGCCCGACCCGAACGGCATCCGGATATCGCAGATTTTCAGTGATCGTGGGTCAGGTCCCTAACCCCTGCAATAGGCGGGGGTCATTGTAGCCTTGTTTGGCTTGCCATCATGATTTAGTAATCCTGGCCAACTTGCTCCTTTGCTCCTCCCTCTTGCAGGGCAGGCCTTTTATTCTCTGGCAAGACATAGCTACCAGTTTTGGAACAAAAGGTTTCCCAACTACCATTTAAGCACACTAGGAATAATTTTTGTAAGATTGCTCTTTTTCCCCATTTTTCTCCAATGGTGCTTCATAAATCTCTCTGTGCGTTTTTTTTTTTAAAGAAACAAAAGAAGCAGGTGCAGACAATCGTAATATAGTTGATGATGGAAAGTCTCAGAAACTGACCCACGATGATATAAAGGCTTTGAAGGATAAAGGCATCAAAGGACAGGTAACCTAATTTTTATACCTCGGTTAGCGGCAGCCTGTCCCAACCTCTCATGGTAAACTTAAAAGCTGAATAGATTACAGCAGGCAATGACACCTGGGCAGTCTGTAGCCCTACTTCATCATACACGCACCTAGGAAACAGGATTGATCACAAATCCTATGAAAATCTGCTGCTTCTCCGTTTGCACATAACTTGCAAAAGTTTTTCCCTACTAACACATTGCTGCCTTCTTTTACTTCAATGGTTGTTTTGTACACTAATACCTTGGTTTAAAAGTACCTTGGTTTAAGAGTGTTTTGTAAGAAGCAAACATTTATTCTAAATTTTGCCTTGATCAACAAGCATTGTCTTGCAGTACAAGCATTGGAGCAAGTCACTTGATCAAAAGTGAGCCAATGGTGACACTTTCTCCCTCACTCTCACTCTCTCTCCCTGTTGGATTGTGGGTGATTGTCTGGAACGTTCCATCTCAGGCAGCCACCAAAGCAGAGGAAGGCGAGAGAAATGGGAGTCTTCCTTGCACCAGCCAGGAATGTTTTCAAAAGGGAGTGCAGGTTAAGGTTTTATGTTTCTTTATATTTTTATTTAATTTGTTTTCAACATCCTTTCTTATTTTCCAAACAGTTTCTAGTCTTGCGGCAGCTATTCAAAGGTGTCTAGGGCTACAAATTGCACTTTATTCTTGTCACATTAAAAACACAGAGTAAAATCCAGTTGTTAATCCCAAGTGAGTTCTGGTATTGTGTGTGTACAGTATGTGGTCTAGGGGACCCCAGAACGAATCATCTGAGTTTCCATTATTTGTTATGGGGAAATTTGATATACGCAAGTGTTTTGGTTTACAAGCATGTTTCTGGAAGGAATTGTTCTTGTAAACCAAGATACTGTGTCTGTTAGTTATAAGTGTACAAGTAGAGCCTGCTGTGATGAAAATGTGCACACATGGTACAGAGTACTTTTCCACTTGACATGGTATTTTCTCTTTCAATGGCTCTGGGCCGTCAGTCCTCCAGACATTTTGGACTTCAACTCCCAGAATCCCTGATCACTGGCCATTCTGCCTAAGGCCTCTGGGAACTGTTCCTGCTGGAACACCAAAGGTCAAAAACCATTGGGCTACTTTGTTAGTGGCTTTCCCAAAGATTCAGATGGGGTAGACAAGAAACAGAAAATAGTAGCCTGGTAGAGATGGGAGGGTCTTCCTACTTCCGTCTGCTATCTGTTCATTTAAATAGAGAAAAGGGGTAGTGTGTGGGAATTACTCCCGTGGGAAGCCCTGGCAAGCAAGGCTTGAGAAGCAGAAGGCCCAATCTGCTAGGCTTGGAGAGTTTGGGAATCCTCCCATGAAAGCCTGGATCCAAAAGGCTTCAAGATTTGGGAACCCACAAAAGGCTTGGCCTGCAAGCCCAATGTGGGTTGGAAACAAAAGGAAAGGAATAAAGAATCCAACACGTGTTTTCTGGTGCAAAATGGAGCAAGTCTCTCCTGATTCTTCTCTGCTGTGATTCCATTTTAATCAAAAGCTAACTCAATGCCCAAATAAGGGTATTTCTTTGTCTAAAATTTAACCCAATCTGTTTGTTCAGTTTATTAGAATAATGAGACCATGGTCTTTTCATGTAAACATATCTAAGAAGACGTGACTTGCTGTTAATGGCGATGCCACAGAGGCATGCTGGGAAAGATTCTCCACAGTAGTGAACTTTGCACTTGTTGCCTACAGCGTATGCACTTGGTGATTTTAGCTGTGATTCCATTTTATTAACGCCACTCCCAATCTGAGTTTATTAGAATGAGAGGTCTTTTCATGTAACATAGAAGACTTCAATGGATCCACTTTTCGTCAGAATTGCATGCTGCTCTCACGGGTTCTATCTGTTGGAGGACTATGGATTATTTCCCCACCCCCACCCCTTACATCCCTGGATTATTTGTGGTTGAGTGTTGACCAAGCAGATCAGCAACAGCAGCAAAACCCTGTTTAAATTATTTGTTCTTAAAGTGAAATATAATTATCACATATTGGGGAAATGGTGACGCTGTTCTCTCTTGAAGGAAATAGTTCAGCAGTTGATAGAAAACAGCACCACGTTTAGAGACAAGACAGAATTTTCTCAAGATAAGTACATCAACAAAAAGAAAAAGAAGTAAGTTGAATATTAAGAGAGGGGGGAGGTATTTGGAAGCTCACGAGTCAGCTACACCTTTTCCTCAGTTGTGTTGTTCTTACAGATACGAGGCAGTTATTACCATTGTAAAGCCCTCCACCCGTATTCTGTCAACAATGTACTATGCAAGAGAACCAGGGAAGATCAAGTAAGTCTTAACATATATGGATAATCTAGTTTGAGGAATGTGGGGAAATGAACCTGTCATCTGTTTTGTATACGTGTTTTAAGTACTTTAGCGATGGTGGCTAGCTGGGATCACTTGGATAGGTATTAAGCGGCTTGATATGGGAGAAGACAGTTATGACGGCTGTGCGTGACCTCCATATTTGAGTTCCTGAGCAATTTGGCTTTCGTTTCCTATCTTTAGGTTTCCTATCGTCATCTGTTTGGCCGTTACAGTAACAGAATGCTGGAGTAGATGAAATGTTGCTTTCTTACCTGGCTATGGTTAGGGTTTTTGTCTTGTTTTGTTTTACTGTTCATAACAGTAATGACTAGAGATGGGCACGACTCAAAAAATGGTGTTTCGTTTGTCGTTTGGTCGTTTAGGGGTCCGTTTCAGTTCGTTTTCGTGACTTTTTTGAGAAAAAAATTCGTTTTCGTTTTGTTAGGTAACGAAACGAAAAATGAAAACGAAAACGAAAAATTGCTGTTTCGTTAGCATTCTTTTTAGTTCAATGCATCTGCTGCAACGAAAATGAAAAACGTTTTCATTTTCGTTTTGTTTTTTTAAAAAAAATTCATTTTGTTTTCGTTGCGTAACGAAATGAAAAAACGAAAATGAAAAATCGCTCATTTCGTGCCCATCTCTAGTAATGACTGATTCTGCAAAATCATGGATAGACCTTGTTGAAGCCAACACAGCCTTTATGTCACACAGATTAAATGGAACAGCAATAATATATTTGTTACCTATATTTTACAGTTTGGTTTAGGTCTTGACACCAGCATTTGGTAGTATCTTGAAGTAGAAAGAAAATCATTTGGCCATGCAATCTTCCTGCCTTTTGAATCACAACTTCTGTCTCTTGAGAGAACTGCACAATTGTAAAAATTATTTTGATGTTCAGATCAAGGTGTCGAGTTCTGTGCAGATATCATGGAACGGCTAGCCTTTTAACAGCAAGTTGTTGAGCTAAATTGCATTTTAGTCCTTTGGATTTTATGAATGGTTAGAGTTTCCATTAGCTAAGACAGGGTATTTATGTTCTTATGTTCAATGTGCAGCCTGCATAATTAAATAGTAAACCTCACAGAGAGTGCTTGAAGCACCATGGGGAGGTATATAAGCAGAGCACTTTTCTTTGTTGCACGCCCGTTGTGTGTGGGAGTTCGCTGGATAACTTCTTTAGGCCAAGCTGGCCTGATTGCAGAAATAAGGACGAAAACACACACACACACAAAGAGAGAGAGAGAGAGAGAGAGGTGCCTTTTCAGGCAGCTGAGCAGACCCAGACAGACAAAGTCTGCCTGTACTCCTCCCAGAAGGCTTGTTTTATTTTCTCTTCTCTACGTTCATAAGTAAACATTGGAGCATTTATGAAAACAATAATTCTGATAGGAAGCAGGTGCCCTTTGGCCCTGCCTCACAGCAAAAAGTCAGGGAAATTAGAAGGTCAATTCCTTCTCAGATATGCCACATTGGCAGCCCAGTGGGTGTGCACTCACTGAAGTTTCCTCCGAAAAACATACCTGCAAAGAAAGGTTCCCAAACAGTTGTGTGACTTGGCACACAATGAGAAATACAAGCATGGATCCATTTACTGGTTACAATTTGTTGCTACTTAAGTTTAAGCTGAAGTATATAAGTAATAGAATTCTAAAGTACATATAACCTAAGGTTTTGTAAATATTTTCTTAATTAAAGCAGATGAAATAATGAGTTAGTATAAATGAATTTGATTTTAAATACTGATCACAGTGAGAATGAAAGCAATCTTTATTTTTTAAAGCTATTTGAGATATGATACTCTAGCTCAAATGTTGACCTGGGGCAATGTCCGTGCTGGCAACAAGATGATTGTGATGGAAACCTGTGCAGGATTGGTGCTGGGTGCTGTAATGGAAAGAATGGGAGGTAAGAACATCAGGCCTGCAGAATTTGGTTTGTCTTGGCTTAACTGTATGAATGTTTAAAAAGGCAAATGTAACTAATAATATATATATTTCTCTGATAGAATATGAATTTGTCCTTTTAGAAGTGTGTTCTATTAACTTGTATTGAAAATGTTAATTGTGGAAGGTATTTTCACAAATGAGACTGTCATAACACAATGGAAATATCCCTCCCCCAAAGCAGCATATAAATGTACAGTATAGCCGTTTGAGAACACTTGTTTCTTGATTTCATTATCCTCAAAGCTACTTTGAAATGCACCTTTTTAATGTACATAAGTGAATGGGGAGTAACAATGCAATTTTATTTTATAAAAATATTAGTTGTAATTCCTGATTGACTGCTTGTGGGTGGTTGCTGAGGATTATTCAGTCATGCCATGCAGTCACTCTTGAGACTGGGTTAAGGTCCAGAGTACTGTCCGAGAACAGATACAGTGCATTTAAAGAAGTGCCTTCTTTTGCTTTGTTGTGAACTGTTTTTTTCCACTGAAGTTCATCTTCAGAACAGATTTGTCATGGACTTAGGAGCTCACACAAGTACAAATCTCCTTTGGAATTATGAGGATATGAATTGCACTGTTCTGAGCAGCATATATGCGATAATCCATCACCACCACTGTTTCTGAAGTCACAGTAGCATTTCCACCAAGATTAATCTGGAAATTGAGTCATGGCTACTGGACTTCTTTTTTCTTGACAGATAGCAACGTTTTGCTGCTCATCCAAACATTTTCATCTGTCTTTGGATGAGCAGCAAAACGTTTCTTTCTCTCAAGAAAAAAGAAGTCCAGTAGCCATGACTCAACTTCCAGATAAACTCACCTGGATGACTGAGAATCTTCACAGACACCAAGATTAATGTGTTTGTGGCTGAAACAATGGAGAGCTCAGGCATCTCTTATTTAAAGCAAAATACATGGTTCTCCCATGCATAATCTTACTCCTCAGAAGGGATTTTTCTGAAACCAGAAGCAAACATGTGGCCAGTTCCAGTTTCATTCTTGGGTAGTGGTATGAACTGAAGCAGGTTCTAGAGTTGAAAAGTAGCTCCCAGACCCCCAGAGCTTGCCCACCCTGATCTAGATGTACACAGTCTTCAAGTACCTTCCCATTGTTGGTTTCCATTTTAACTGGAATCACCTGCTTGTGCAAACAGGCCTTGTACCACTTGAACGTTCATCATGTGATGAACGCTTGGTGACCTGAAATCGAGAAGGTCTACTGCTTCCCCCATTCAGAAGTATTGGCTGGTGTCCTTTGACCAGGGTGTGGAGTCAGAGTCGAAGTCAGACGAAATTTTGGGTACCTGGAGTCGGAGTCGGCAAACAATGCTCCGACTCCGACTCCTACTAAATTTAGATTGTTGAACAGTGAACAGACTGCTACTGGGAAAAAGGCCCTCTATGATGTAGCCGTTCGCATGAAGGGATTATGACGTGAAATGACTTCAGTCATACCTGGAGATAAATCATATCCTGGATCCCTTCGAGTCTGGATTCAGGCCCCTGCCCTGTCGCTCTGCAGGATGACCTCCTCAGGGAGGCCGACAGGTCCCTGCTGGTCCTTCTTGATCTCTCAGCAGCCTTTGATACCATCGAACGGTAACTTTCTGGCCCGGCTCGCTGAGGTGGGAATTGGTGGTCAGGCCTTGGCCTGTCCTTCTGGACTCAGCGGGTACAGCTGGGGGATGTCTTGTCGCTCCTTGGACTCTCCCTTGTGGGGTGACCCAGGGTCGGCACTCTCCCCTGTGCTGTTCAATGTTTATATGAGGCCTGGGGAGGTCATCAGGAGGTATGGAGTTCAATCAGTACGCTGATGACACGCAGCTCTATATCTCCTTTTCTACGCCTGCAGAGGAGGCGGTTCGCTCCCTCGATCTGTGCCTGAAGGCCGTACTGGAATGGACCAGAGATAACCAGCTCAAGCTTAATCCGAGAAGACGGAGGTTCTGTTCTTCGGGCGCCCTCGTCTCGGTACAATGGCCCCCTCCCTAGTCTGGGGGTATTTCCTCCAGCCTACAGACAGGGCCAGGAATCTGGGCGTGGTCTGACTCGGCCCTCTCCTGGAAGCCCAGGTGACGGCCATCTCCAGGGCTGCTTTTTTCCATCTCCGCAGGATCGCCCAGAAAACCTTGATGAGTCCTCCCTGAGGACAGTCGTGCAGGCCCTGATCGACTATTGCAATGCCCTCTGTTGACCCTGGTCCGGAGGTTACAACGAAAATGTGAGGCTGGTGGTGGGTGCCCGTAGATACGAGCACATCACCCCAGTCCTGGGCCGCCTGCATTGGCTTCCCATTGTCTTCCGGAAATTCAAGGTCCTGGTTTTGATTTTCAAAGCCCTCCACGGCTTGGGACCAGGATGGCGGAGCGCAGAGGGCATCCGGATCCAGACGCACAAGATCGTTGCAGGTGCTCTCATTGAGAGTGGCCACACCCAGAGAGGCGCGGAAAACGCTTACGAACCATCTTCCTAGTGAGCTGCAGTCCCTCCCGCCTTTAAGAGGGCTCTGAAGACCTTCCTCTTCAAAGAAGCATATGGTGACCTTATTAGTTAGTTAGTTTTTTTCCCTTCCCTTTTCCCCTGTCCTAATCGTCTGCCGCCATCTTGCCCTCCGCTGCCCTTGCCTGGAGGTTTTGCTATTTTTAGCTTTCAAGCCTTTGATGCTTTTTTATGTTGTTAGCACAAGATGGTGCAGGATATAAGTCCTTAAATAAATAAATAATAAATAAATACCTCCACAGGATGAAGTTCTTTTAAGCAATAGTGTTAACTCAGGATCATCTTCCTCAAACGAAGAATTAGACTTTGATTCCTTCTTAGACAAAATGGAACTTAAAGTTGCTAAAGGAAAGCGACGTCGCATAAGCGTTACAGAACCAGTAAATGTCCAAATAAATATTAATACAGAGGAGTCAGAGTTGGGGAGTCGGAAGTACAAAAAAACTTAGGAGTCGGAGTCGGAACATTTATCTACCGACTCCACAGCCCTGTTTGAAACCTTGATAAAGCACTCGCCACTCTCGGTGCTTTCTCTCACGCCAGTCCCCCAACGAACATGGAGGATTTATTTAGTCTGTCATGATGAAGTTATGTTCATTCAGATGCTTGTCGAGTTGACTTGGGTCATGTTTGCAGGTTACGGACATGTTGTTCATATGTATCCAGGAGGAGGACCTGTGAGGACAGCCACCAGCTGTTTTGGATTTCCTGAGTCCTTTTTCCAGACCCTTTATGAGTTCCCTCTCAGCAAAGTGAACAGTGTTCTCTCCGGAACGTTCTCTTTAACTACGCTGCCTTCTGAACCTGAAGAGAGCATGGCAGTAACAGAAGGCAGCAGTGGGTCAGCGGATGTCAAGCAACCCTCCGTGCAGGGAGCGGACGTTGAATGCAGTGCTGAGTTAGCAACGGAGGGCGACCAACCAGACGAACAAGAAATGATGGACGTTCCCCCCGAGGGTGAAGCGTTGGACAATCATGAAGCAAAGGGAACAGTAAGCTTTTATTGACTGACTTTTTAGCCATACTGTAGTCAGGAAGGAAATTAAGAATTAAGCCCAGCGTTGCTGTTTCGTGGTAGTTATATTGTAAATCCCCCAGAGTCCCCTCTGGGGAGATGGGCGGTGACAAATCTAAATAAATAAATAAAACTAGTTTATTACTTTATTTGAAAGCCCATCCTCAGCTCTGTAGCCTCCAGAGTGTCTTAAAATTAGTGTGTGGGGGGGAACCCTCAGAGAAAGCTTTTAGCTCCGGCTCCTAGTTAAGTTATAATTCCTAGTCAAGTTATAATTCTGTTATGCCTTTTCAGAATTAAAGTCACTCATCATGCCTTTTTGCTGAGAATCCGAGTTCTCAAACACCATGTTGAGGAGTTCATTCTCATTTGCAGGTTAACCTTACTACAACTATGCTGTCATGTATTCTGGCATGGTGTGGGTAGTTGTTTACTTTTTGTGACTCGAAGCCAGGTGCAAGTCAGTCACGATCCAAGCCTCCCTATTCTGGCGCGATAAACGTTAGGATGGGACTGTAAGGAATATGAAATGCAACCATACAGAGGATGAGTAGCATCTGTCCCCAGTCACCTGAGAGTACAGGACATGTAAGAGTGAGCTCAAGCTACTGGAAGCCAGGTTTAGGCTGAATATCGGGGGGGGGGAATCTTCTTAACTGTTAGAGCAGTACAACAACGAAACCCATGATCTCAGGAGGTGGTAAGGGTTCCAATGCTGAAGGCATTCAAGAGACAATTGGACAACCACCTGTCAGGTCTGCTTTGATTTGGGTCCCTGTGTTGAACAGGGGCTTGGATTTGATGGCTTTCTAGGACCCCTTCCAACTCAATGATTCCACTCTATTTGTTCTGTTGTATAATGATGCAAAGTTGGGTACAGAGATGTCCTTAGATGTTCATATTTGCAGGTAAATCTCAAAGCCTCAAAACTGTTAATGTTCTTGGCAGACAGCAGAAAAGCAACAGAAACAGGAGAAGAGGAGAAAAAAGTTAATAGAGGCTGCTGCCTTGTTGAAAGATAAAGATGCGGATGGGTGAGTTTGATCTACATCACGTTCACCGTTTGCTAAAAGTGTCTTTTTGGTTAATCATTTAAAAACAGCACATTGGTATAGTACCTTGGCCCTTACGTTTCTCTCCGTGTGTTGAATGTTGGTGGTTCAAAACGGTGACCTCACTTCTAGCACTCAGTAGTATTGTTCCAACATCTCCATTATTTCTTCTGTCATTAATGCTGCTGTCTTTCCACTCTGTACTATTCTTCGTTTTCTCCTCCTTTCCCATCCTGTTCTCCAGTACTCTTCCTCTAGCGATCTAGGAGGTCATAATGAGCCAGGTTCTGAAAAGATGGTGAGAGTTTTCTCTTGAGAAAAGCAAACAAAAATCCTCCTCGTTGCTCCTTCCTGTCTTTTCACATTTCTGAGAGGTTTTTCGGTTCTCTCTTTCTGTTTCTTTTCTTTAAAAGAAACACACTTTCTCAACTCCACTACGGAGTCAAGAGTTTTGTTTGCCAGTATCCTGAAGTGGCTTTCTCCTTAAGCTATTTTATAATAGTGGCAGATTAGGGTAGAGGAAATTTGTTCCCAGCTATTTCACCTACTGGAAGCAAAACAAGCCAGAGTGATCTTACCTCCCCCCCCGACCCCCCCAAAAAGTAGATGCCCCTGATTGGGGACAGAATGATGTGGGTAGAATCACTTTTGGGTATATACAAAAGTGGAAGAGGTGTTACCTTTAGGCTACTACAAAAATAACAAAACATTGCTAATATTTCGAGGGTGAAACCCTCTTCCTCAGAGCAGTACCAATAGGTAATAACATGGCAAAAGACGGATTTGCGAGGAGTTGCTTCTTAGGTGTAGAGTCCATGGCAAGCTGGAAAAAAGCCAGGCAGCTTACTTGGATGTTCTTAGGCTGCATCCAGATTGAAGGGAGGGAGGTGTTTTAATTGTCCCAGACCTTCCAAAGACATGTCACGACTCTCACGTACACACATTCACACCTCTCCTCAATGTGACTTGCCGAGGCCCAAAGCCCCTGATTTGTCAGCGACGGGGGAGGGAGTTGGTGCAGAAGGCCCATGCATTTCATTTGAGGATTGGGGCTCCTCAACTTGTTTTGGGTATATAGTGGCTGTCTCAAGTAAAGAGGCCGTTTGACTGATGTCTTTAGGAGCAAGCAAGCTCATCCCTGCAGCAGACCAGATGGTGGCCTAAATGCCCATGTAATCACCCCTCAGATAGATCTTCTCAAAGAATCTCATTTGTAGGAAGTAGAGCCGAGTTAGGCAACTGTAGTAGCCCTGCATGTATTTGCTCTGCATTTCCCATCATCTTGAGCTAGAATAGTCATTGGGGAAGAGTGATGGGAATTGCAGTCTCAAAACCACCTAGAAGGCCACAGTGGCCCATGCCTGGGCTTGGTGGATCCTGTGGCTGACTATGGGTGGCTGAGATGGGTAAAGAGTCATCAGCAAGCATAGTTCTCCAATCCCAAACAGCTCTTCACATCCATTCCAGGTCTTCATGAATTTGAAGTTTGCTAGAAGGAGTGGTTCCCAGTCCCGAAATCAATGCCTCTGAAAGCAATCTTTCATGGGATATGGGTGACAAACTTTTGACCCATGGGGTACCGTTGACCTGCAGTTGCTGCTCTGCAGATGGGCATGGCCTACCCAGAGTAGTAAAGTTGAACAAAAGTAGTATAGTTGTATGAGAGTAGTAGTGCGGCTGATCCAGAGTACTATAGTTCAGCTAAAGAAACAGCAGCAGAAAAAATATTCCCAGCCTACTTTCTCCTTCCTGCCCCCTCGAAAATCTTCTCTAGAGCAATATGGGATCCATGTGGGTGGAGGCACAGGGAGATCCTGGCTGCCCTCCTTCCCACCTTGCCCAGGAGAACTCCCCCAACCCTTGAGAGGGGCTTCCTGGGGAGGTGCAAAGGACAAAAAAAATGAGATTGGAAAACGTCCATCCTTGGTGGTGTTGTCTTAGCTCAATGCTGCTTAGGATCCAAACTTTTTTTTTTTTTTGGTTGCCTGTGAAACATATTTTTACATGTTCAGCATTCATGACAGAGGCAATCAAAGGTTGAAAAGGCTTACTTGTAGAACTCATTACTGAAGCGGAATTGGGTTTGGTCTGAAATCTCCCTTCATTATTTCATCCCCATTTGCCCAAAAGATTAACAAACGTACACTGTGTTACGAAGGACAACTAACCGATGTAAAACTTTTTGTTGCAGTTTAATCATAGCCAGTCGGTTTCATCCAGCGCCTTTGTTACTCTCGCTGTTAGAATTTGTTGCTCCTTCGAGGCCTTTTGTTGTCTTCTGCCAATATAAAGAGGTGAATCCAATGCATTTTCTTTCTTTATTATGTTGCAAAGAGGTCCAAAGAGTTGGGTTAATCAAAATGTCTTCTTCTTTTTTTTTTAGCCGTTATTGGAATGCTACTCTAAACTGAGAGAGAAGGGTGGAGTCGTTAATCTGAAACTTTCCGAAGCCTGGTTACGACACTATCAGGTAAGAATTATTCCTCTGTTCCTTGCTATGTGCCCTAGGCCATAAAAACTCGTGCAGAGTTTGCAGTGTAAAAACTCATGCAGAGAGAAAAATACACCTCTACAAATGAATTCCAGAGAACTGTTCCTGTGTATGTGTCAAAAAACAAGCTTATCTGGGAAGGTGTAGAATTGCTTGTATTCAGTACCCCATCCTCCCATTGTTATAGCTCTAACACAAATAAAATATCAGAATCAAGTGTCCTTTTATTTAGCCGATCATCACAGTCAGTATGCTGCATTGCACCTAAGTAGGGGAAATGGTGAATTATCCTACATGTCCCTCTTCTTTAATTTGGGGTACAAGTACAAATAGTGTTGTTTCATTTTAAGGAGGCAGAAGTATATAGCCATCTACTGAGTAATTCCCAACTATTCACCGGCTCTTTTGCACTAGAAGGCTTTCTCTCATCAACAGTTACAGGGGAGTTCTATTCTGTGAGTTGAAATACTACAGAACAGCCAGCATGGCTGAATGCATTTCTGCGCACAGAACACTGTTTTTACCTTCCCACTTTTTACAGCGATACCTATTTATCTACTTGCATTTACATTCTTTCAAACTGCTAGGTTGGCAGGAGCTGGGGTCAACAGCAGGAGCTCACTCTGCTGCGTGGCATCCGGCGTGCGAACCACCAAGCTGCCGACTTTGCAGCCAACCATTTCAGCGCTCTAGTCCACTGATCCACCACGCTTTCTACACTTACAGGAAGATTCTGAAGGAGGGTTTTTTTTCAACACTTACATGTAGTCAAAACCTCCTTCAGAATTTTCCTGTAACAATAAGACTGAACATGCATGTGAACACACATGCTATTGTTACCTAAACAATGCCACATAATTTGGGGTGTCATTTCTTGTCCTTTTTCAAGGTCTTGCCTGATCGAAGTCATCCCAAATTGATGATGAGCGGTGGTGGTGGATACCTACTGACAGGCATCACTGTTATAAATGAGGAGATCAAAACCGGTGACCCCACGCAGCAGAAGGCCGGAGAACCAACATCTAAAAAACGTAAACTTCAAGAACACGATTGACTTCTGAAGAAGCTATTTTTTTCTTAGGATGCAACTGATTCCTTGCTTAGCTGTGCGGAAGGGGTCTTAAGAGTGTGCTTTTATTTCCATCTGACTGTCAAGAGATGTTTATCGTAAACACACCAGCCTCGTGCCAGAATTGTGTGCTGTTAAAAGCAGGTCCAGCTTGGATAGTGCCATTGCTTCAAAATGTATTCTAATATTTACAGAATGAAAGACTGGAGGGTCTAACTCTTAGGAACCACCCTTTTCAAGACTTGCAAGAGTTGCCTGAAACGTTTTGTCCCATCCTCTTCCAGAGTTTTAGTTTGAATTTACATCCCATTTTACTTATTATCTTGCAGCAGCTTACTGTGATTTAAAATATATCTCATATTTGGTCAAGATCCCGAGACCAGATTATGGTACCACATGACATGGATGCTGCAGAATCATGCAATTTCATCATTTGTGGTGAATACAAGACTGTTGATGCTAGATTATAGTATATTTTTATTCTTTCTGAATGCAGGTCCCAAGGAACACAATGTATATATTTTGAAACTCATTATCAATTGCATTTTTAAAATAAAAGCTCATTTCCATTTGTTTGAACACATATCAACTTTGTATTATTTTAAAATTTGATCTGTGAAACTGCATTTCAATAAATTATAAGATTCTTTTTTCTAGCATAGAATTTTTTTACTGATAATGGAATGGTTTTAGAGTGGGAATATAAAACATTTTATCATAAGCAGATATCTTTGTGCTGATGGAAAAATCAGAAGCCCAGAATTAGGAACTGGAAATGCCACGGAACCCAGTGTATCAAAACAGTGTGAATATTATTCATGTGTACCACAACAGTATACCTGTGCCAAAAAAACATCTTAGGAAGGTGAAGTGGCAGAAGAAACCTGATGAGCAGTTATTATCTTCTTGATCCTAACTAATAGAGATGACTTTGTGGGAGGAATGTCAGAAAGAAGAACTTGGGGAGGGTGTGTGTGTGTGTGACCAAGTTCTACTTGAGTTCTTCATTAAAAAAAGAAAAGCAGAGTGCAGCTGCACATGTGTGCTGGACTTAGAAAAGCCAATTTTAATAAACTCAGTACAACGATAAGTAAGGTCGCACGGCAGGAAATCCAAACAGGAAAAGGATTCCAAGAGAGGTGGAAGTTTCTCCAAAAGGAAATTGTAAAAGGCACAACTACAAACAATTCTAACAACAACAACAACAACAACAACAACAACAAGGAAGATAGCAAAAAGCACCAATGTGGGTTCACAAAAAGCTCAGAGAAGACCTGAAAACAAAACAAAACCCATTTGGGACATGGAAGGAAGGCTAGGATACAAAGGCAGAAGAGAGACAAATAGCCGAGAACTTCAGGGATGGTGTTAGGAGGGCAAAAGCAGAAGCTAGCAAGGGATGCTAAAAGCAAAAAAGCAGTCTTCAGATATGTGTGTAGTGAAAGACAGTGGCTCAGCTGCACAATGGGAAGGCAGAAAATGATAACAGATGACAAAGAAAAGGCAGAATTGCTCAGTTCCTACTTCAACTCAGTCTTGTCCATTTTTTTGAGCCTGAGTGTGACCCCAAGCAGAGCTGCTGCTGAGAGAGCAAGTAAACAGAAAGAAGTGAACACTGGTAAGTTTCTGGGGTGCTTGCAGTTGGACTAGACCTGCTTTAGAGGCTTGCATGCCTAACAGCGCATGAGATTTCATATGAACAACAAAGGAAGAAAACATTCTTACTCGATAAAAAGATAGTAGTACTTTAAATTTTTGAGGCCCAGAATACTGCACTTGTTATAATGGAGTTGGAGGGAGCAGCTGTAGTTACCTGCAGCACTTGTGCCATGTTCGTCATCTTGCCAAAGCACATAAGGAACTACACTTGCAACAAGTGCAAGCTGGTTGCACTACTAGAAGAGAAGGTCCAGCAGCTGGAGGCCCACATATCTAACCATCAACAAATTAAGGAGCTTGAGCTCTTCTTGGACAGAGCAGAGCAGACTATCCTGGACAAATAAGAGACAGGGCACAGATCTGAGGAAGTCACTTCACCATCTCAGGATGTAGATGCATGGAGGAATGTGACTCGAAGTAGCAGAATGGCAAGGGATCACCCTGTGAGTCTGAAATTACAGAATCAATTTGAGGCTCTTTCCCTCATCATACTGCATGAGGAATGCACAGAGGAATAACTGGTTCCACCTGAGGATCTTTCCCCCATCACACTTGATGAGATGCAGGAAGATGAACAACAGGAACAAATTGAAGACCAATCCCTTAATATAGTTGATCAGGTGCATGTAAATGAACAGGCTGCAGGAGAGAGGCTCCTTGTACTGCGTGATTAAATTATTAGAAATACAGAGGGATGTATTTGTTATGTGCATGATAACTGTATGGTTACTTGCCTGCCAGGTGCAAAGGTTGCAGACATGATGAGAAATCTAAACAGTTTGTTAGAGAGAACTGGGAAGGAGCCTGTGGTCATGGTACACATTGGTACCAGTTATGTTGAGAAGGCAAAATGGTCAGTCCTGGAAGCTAAATTCAGGTTGTTAGGAATAAGATTGAAGTCCTGGACTTCCAAGGTAACATTTTCAGAAGTGCTGCTTGTTCCTCTTGCAGGAACTACCAAGCAGGCTGAACTCAGAAGCCTCCATTCTTGGATGAGGCAATGGTGTCGAAAGGAGGGCTTCAGATTTTTCAGGCACTGGAAAACATTTTGGGACAAGCCAAACCTGTTCAGGAGGGACAGGTTGCACTTGAACCATGATGGGACCAGATTGCTGGCACTCAACATCAAAAAGGCTACAGAGCAGGTTTTAAACTGATAACTGGGGAAAAGCCAACAGATTGCAGAGAGACTCAATGAATTCTTTGCTTCAGTATTCACTGAAGAAGACAGAGACCACATGCTTGTTAAATTAAATGCTAACAAATCACCAGGACCAGATGGCATCCATCCACGAGTTCTCAAGGAATTTAAAGATGAAATTGCTGAGGTCCTAGCCAAAATATATAATCTTTCCCTCAAATCAGGTGTTGTCCCTCACGACTGGAAGGTAGCGAATGTAACACCAATCTTCAAAAAAGGATCCAGAGGCGATCCAAGAAATTACCATACAGTCAGTTTGACATGTGTCTCAGGTAAAGTGAGGGAAACCATCCTAAAAGATATAATTAACAGGCACATAAAGAGAAGGCATTGCTGAAGGAGAGATAACATGGCTTCTGCAAGGGCAAATCATGCCTCTATAATCTGTTGGAATTCCTTGAGAGTGTCCATGGATAAGGGAGATTCAGTTGACATTGTTTATCTGGACTTTCAAAAGGCTTCTGACAAGGTCCTGCACCAAAAACTCGCTAGTCATGGAATCAAGGGACAGGTCTTGTCCTGGATCAGCAACTGGCTAAGGGACAGGAAACAGAAGGTAGCACTACATGGACACTTCTCCAAGTGGAGGGAGTTAAAGAATTAAGTCCCCCAAGGTTCTGAACTGGGACCCCTACTTTTCAACCTCTTCATAAATGATCTAGAAGTAGGAGTAAATAGCAAGGTAGCCAAATTATACAGGGTAGTAAAAAGTGAGAGACTGTGAGGAGCTCCAGAGGGATCTCTTGACACTGGGGGAGTGGGCAAACCAGTGGCAAATGAGCTTCAACATTAGTAACTGAAGAGTGATGCACGTTGGGGCAAAACACACACAAACACACACACACACACACAATTACTTTTATAAACTTATGAGATCAGAACTCGCTGCAACAAACCAGGAAAGGGACCTTGGTGTCCTAGTGGATAGTTCAGTGAAGGTGTCAACCCAGTGTGCCACAGCAGTGAAAAAAGCAAACAATGCTAGGGATCATTAGGAAGGGTATAGAAAAAAGTTAGCAAGTGTCATTTTGCCTTTTTATAAATCTACGGTGAGGCTCCATCTGGAGTATTGTGTACAGTTCTGGTCAACATAATCCAGAAGGATATTATGGAAAGTACATTGGTAGTAAGATGATTAGGGGACTGCAACACCTTCCTTACCATCTGAGGTTGCAATGGCTGGGCCTCTTAACTCTTTAACGATGGCGTCTAAGAGGTTACCTGATTGAAGCTTATAAAATCATACACAGTGTGGACAAAGTAGATAAGGAAAAGCTGTTTTCCCTATCACACAACACTAGAACTAGGGGGCACTCCGTGAAACTTTGGGGTGCTAGATCTCAAATAAGAGAAAGTACTTTTTCACCCAGAGGATCACTGGTGTGTGGAACTCCCTGGAAGAAGACGTGGTGACAACAGTCAGCCATGACAGCTTTAAGAAGGGGTTGGACAAGTTCATGCAGAACATGGTCCATATCATTATGGATGCCTAAGGGCAACCTCTGGGTTGGAGAGATAGGCAGGATATCTCTCAATGCCATTTGCAGGAAAGCTTAAGCAGGTGAAGACATTTGCTTGGGAATACCCTGAAGCAAATGGTGAGCCACTGTGTGAGACAGAATGCTGGACTGGATGGGTTGTGGCCTCTTCCAGCAAGGCTGTTCTTATATTCTTATTCCCGTATTCTGGTTGTGCCCTGGGCAGCTTGCCCAAGGCCACACAGGCTGGCTCCACTCACAGGAGTTGAACTCCCAACTCTGGCTCCACAGCCAGATACCTAAACCACTGAACTACCAAGCTGTTACAATAATAGAATCTACATATAATAAAGAACTATGAGAACCATTGGGCAACTTTCTCCCCTGTTATTTCATCCAGAATGAAAGATCTTCTCAATAAGACTTAAAACAAGTAGGACTGAATGCCATGTCCTTCATGGTCCATTTCATTTGACTCAAGAAACAGGTGGTTAAGTGTGGCGAGGCCAGTGTTGGTGAATCTATGGCACATGTGCCAAAGTTGGCATGCGGAGTCCTTTCTGTGGACACGTGACATCACCCTCTCACAGCCACGGCACTTGCCCCCTTTGCTCAGAGCATGTGCTCTGTGCAGGGAGCCGGGCGAAGGGGAGGCAGCCATTTGTGGGCTCCTTCATAGCCTCAGTTTACTCTCCAGCCATGCCACTTTTGGGATGCCCAAAGTGGCATGGCTGGAGAGTAAACTGGGGATATGAATGAGCTGATAAACCACCGCCACTCCCCCTGGCTTTCCCAACAGCAGAGAAGCAGATGGGGTGCTATAACCATCAGGAAGGTGAGGATCGAAGAGCAGGCTTTTGAATCTCCCGCGGCCACAGCGAGGGTGCAGTGCCTGTGGGATTTTTTTTTAAACTGTTCTTCAACCATCACTTTTCTGAAGGGTAGCGGGGGGGAGCACTGCCCCCACCGCCCCCCCCCCCTCTCTGATTGCCCCCCGCCCCCACCCGACCCACTTCTGCATATTGCGGATTTTCATGTATCGCGGGTCGGGTGGGTCCCTAACCCCTGCGATAGGCGGGGGGGTTGCTGTACCACTGTATTCAGGTTAAATTGCCATATTGGCACTTTGTGAAAAATAAGTGGGTTTTGAATTGCAGTTTGGGCACTCAGTCTCTAAAAGGTTCACCATCACAGGCCTAGGCTGTCATGAAGCAATACTTCTAATGCACAGAAGGTGGCAGTCACAGAATAGGAAAATTGGTGCAATATATACATTTAAAAATAAATACTGTAAATAAATAAATGGTGGCCGTGCCAGGGAGATGAGACACATGAAACATGCGACAAACTGTCAAAGGTGTTGATACTAGTCCTATTCTTTTGTTTGCTTCTTGTTGTTGTTTTGCTTTCTCTCTACAGTACTTCTTACAATTCACTCACTAATACAATTGCATCATCCTATGTAGACATGGGACGACTCGGCGAAATTTTCGTTTTCGTTTCCATTTTTCGTTTCCGTTACGTAACGGAAACGGTAACGATAATTAAGCCATCAGAACTCGAACTCGAACCAAAAAAAGAAAAATTTGGTCGGGTTTTTCGTTTTCGTTTGTGGCATCGCGGCAATCGCGCAGGAGGCGGCAACCTCCCTTGACGCTTATTGTTGCCTAACAAAAAAACAAACCGCCACCTTTCTATCGTGTCCTCTGGAAATCCTACTAAAGAGCCTTGATTGTTTTCGCTTTCCCCCCATTAGTGAAGGTGCTTCTTCTGTCCTCCCCCACTTCCCCAAAAGCCTTAATGGCAAAGCGGATGAGCAGCTCCGGCCTCCCTTTTCTCACCAAAGCCTCCCCCCTGCAAATGCCGACAGGAAGGGCACAATGCCAAGCACCGGCAGAGGATTAAGCGAGGAAGGTGGGTTGCTCGGAGGGAGATCTTTGATCGCCGTACTCTCTCTCTCTCTCTCTGCCCCCCCACAGCCCGCAAGGCGGGAGGGTGGTGCGCCTTCCTCCTCCTCCTCCCAACATGGTGGAGGTGTGTGTGCATACCGGAGCCCGGGCGCGCATGTGTGCACGTGCATGTGTGTTCGCTCCAGCCGGGGCTGCTGCGCTACGGCTCCTTTGTGTCTCCCTGCCTTCCAAGGGCGGGCGCGTCCAGCCTCTGTGACGACAAGGAACCCGTGGTGGTGGCGGCAGCGGCAGCGGCAACGGGAGGAGGGATGAGCAATCCCAGTCTCCCCTCCTCGCTGACGCGCGTGTTCGCACACGGCTCATCAATGGGACTGCGGGCTCGGCCCGCCTGCGGGTTGGTTTATACTGCAAGGCGCGGGAGCGTGCGCAACCACCCTCCCTGGGTTGCAGCTCATTCATCCCAACCAACCCTCTTGCACCGCTGCCCTCGCCGGGGCAATTACCTGTCTGCCTGCTCCGCCTCCCTCACTGATTGACGCCCTGGATCACATGAGAGTGGGGGGGAAGAAGCGGAGGAGGAGGCGGAGGAGGAGGCGGAGGAAGAGGCGAGGACGGCGGGGCGGGCGCTCACACCTGGAGCTGGAGGAAAAAGGAACACCCGACGGGGATGCGCTCGGCTGGGGTCGCCGAGTATCTGCGGTGAGCTCTCCGGGTAACCCCTCCTGCCGCTTCCATCTCTCCCCCTTTCAATGCTAACAATGGGCTCAGCCCGCCACTTCCATCTCTCCCCCTTTCAATGCTAACAATGGGCTCGGCTCAGGCAGTGGAAACGACAAACGAAACGACAAATTTTTGAAAAAATTCGTGACAAACGGAAACGACCCGAAACGGACCCGTTCCGACAAACGAAAACTCGAAACGTCATTTTTTCTGGTCATGCCCATCTCTAATCCTATGACAAATTACTTCTACTATGAAAGACAGCCTAATAATAATTTTTTTAAATGGCTTAAGAAGTCCAGTGCTATCTTGTTCTGGAGTTGCTAATTTTTTAAAAAGTGAACAACTATTGTGTTGTTGAACTTGAAGCAAAGAAGACCCAGGGCTCTCCTAGATCTCAGTCTTAAACAGCAGCCAATGTTTAAAGCGGAAGCAAGTAAAGGGCAGCCTTCTGAGCATTCTTCACCATTGTCTCTGCTGGCCATGGCTGATGGGAGTGTACCTTCAGCCCTATCTGGACCTCCATACTTTGCCCAACATTGATTTAGATGTTATTTAAGTGACAAACTTTCATTTCTTGAGTTAGGTTTTGTGGTGAAAATAACATCTCCCCTACAGAGATGTTATCTGGTGGGATTAAATCTTCATATCTGTTTTACTTTTGCCACCTTCCTGGACAGCCAGAATCACTAATGTGACCATATTACAACGCATGAATAAAAAGCTAGAAATTCTCAACACCATAAAGAGAAGAAAATTGCAATATTTCGGACACATAATGCGCACTAATAAATACCATCTGATGGAGGTTATCCTTCAAGGAAAAATAGATGGGAAGTGTGGCCCAGGGCGTAGAAGAACATTCTGGCTTACAAACCTAAGCCAATGGTCTGCAGTGAGCACAGGTACTCTATTTAGAACAGCTTTACATAGAAACTAGTTCAGGCTACTGATCACCAACATCCAAAGAGGACATGGCACTTGAAGAAGACCTTCTGTTCATCTGAGACAGTTGAAGACAAGACATTTCCTTTATTTAAACAACCAAGAAGGATAATAAATTCCACTCAAAATTGTCTTTGTTTCCTTCCTTCCTTCCTTCCTTCCTTCCTTCCTTCCTTCCTTCCTTCCTTCCTTCCTTCCTTCCTTTTATGTAACCACATAATGCCGCTACTCTGGGTGGTTTCCAACAATAAAAGAAACATAAGAAAAGCTAAATCCCACCCAAACAAACAAATAAAATCTAAAATAAGATATATCTAGAGAACAAAACAACCAATTTAAAAATCAAGATGGTGGCAATGGGTAAGATAAAGCATATAGAGCAGTGGTGGTGAACCTTCGGCACTTCAGATGTTTTGGACCACAACTCCCAGAATTCCAAGCCTGTATTGCCAATGACAAAGGACGGTGGGAGTTGTAGTCCAAAACATTTGCAGTTCTGAAGGTTCAACACCCATCATATAGGGTATAATCATCAAAACTAAACTGAACGACCAACCCTTATAAAGGGAGGATGTCCTGGAATGCCTCCCAGAAAAGCAAAAGATTTCATGTGCTTCCAGAATATTAGGAGGCAAGGCATATGGCATGCTTCTACAGGGAGAGCCTTCCAGAAAGAAGTGGCCACCACAGAGAAGGCCCAGCACCTTAGGCATATGTTCAGATCAGTGACTCGTTTATTACAGTGAGAATACAAATTGTCATGTGAGAGAGAGAAAAAAACAAAAGAATGCCAGCAGTTCATCCCTGGGATTCACTTGACTACTAGCAGTTCTTTATAGCAAATGGATTTGGGGACTTGTGCCTATTAGTATGTTTTAACTCATTTAACTTCATATACTGTACTTGATGAGGCACAGGGTCTGCTGATAGGTTTCTAAGCCACTAAAGAACTGAAGGCGATAGCATAAAGGAAACCTCCAAAACAGCCACATATGTGTAATATTTATGCTTTAACACATTAGAAGTCCAGTCTTCAGCAGGTTCACACAGAAGTAAGCCCTGCTTAATTTACTGAGGTTTACTCATTCTACTTTCTGTATAGGTCTAAATCCCCTGAATCTTGACATTCAGAAGTTTCGCACAACCATTTCATTTTACAGCAGGACCCCAGTATCCACTGGGGATTGGTTCCCAGCCTTCCCATGGATAATGAAAACCGTGGAATAAGAGAGAACGCCAAAATGTCCCCAAAACTGCTGTTTTGTGATAGTAACTTGCTTTACAGCTGCTGTTTTGCAACAGTAGCTTGCTTTACAGCTGCTGTTTGTGACAGTAGCTTGCTTTGCGGTTGCTTATTTATTTATTTATTTATTTCCTCTGCCAACCGTGGATAACTGGATCAGTGGATAATGAATCAGTGGATATGGGGGTCCTGCTGTAATTTTGTACAGTTTTTCATTCCAGAGACCCTAGCTTTTGGTAGACCAGAGCCACATCATCTGATTTCCCCCTTAGCTGTAACTGGACATACTCTGGCGCTATCTCCTCTCCAAAAGGTCATCATTAGATGAACATCTTAGTGTGTTTTATGGATCAACTGGGGTCTATAAGACCCCAAACCACACTTCACATTAGACTTAGCTAAGAGTTGTTACTTGGTTAGCGATGTAACCACAATCAGGCTTAACAGGCAAACAGAAATGGCGAGCATGTCAGATTGTGGACACTGTGATTTTTATTGTCTCAAATAAAGTCAATACATTTCAAAAGAACACAAACACAATTATTTCCACACACATTAAAAAAAAAAGTCTTTCCTACAGATGAATCTAAATGCTAGGATTCATGCTGACTGATCTTCCTAGCAAAGTTGAAACAGAAAATTTCTTGCGCATACATGTGTAAATCATACATTCACTGGGTAGTAAATGGCATTTCTGACTAGGAAGGGAGGGGGAACACCATGCATGGCAGTGGTGTTGCCAGTAAACAGAGGTTCCTATAAATAAAGCTCCACTCCACCACACCCATAGAAGCACAGACGTGATTCATCCTCTCCGGTTACTGTTGAATTTCTCAGCTATCTTCTGCAGTTCCAAATCCATGGCAGCCAGATTTTGCAGTTCTTTCTCCTGTGAAGAATGGCAGAGCAACATCATGTAAATTGTGGCATGAAAGGTTTAGATTATGAATGTTCGTCCTGCGCATTCATGTAACCATTTGTGTGCTGCTGCTACTCCCGAGGTGGACACAAATTACTGTTTATCTGAACATGGTTGGTTCATTGGCACCAAATCAATGCCCCCACAGTGTGATCCTATTGACTTTCCTTGGCATCTCAGCAGTCCTCCGTACTGGGTCATTGACTCCTTCTCTGTATCACCCGGCAGGATTGAGAACGGGTGGCACTCCACTACTATGGTTCTGCCTGATGTGAAGTGGTCGTAGAAGAGGACACATAGAGGCTGCCGTTTTATGCCATGGGATTTATCATGCTCGGATCTTGAAAACATTTTTTTATCTACCTTTCCCCAAAACCCAAGCTAGCATGCAGCACAAAAAGTAATGTTTCCAACCAATGTATTCTAAGGACCTGTCTTATTTCCTGCAGTGTTTAAGCTCTATATGAAGCTCTTGGAGAAGATATGCAGAGATTCAAATTCAGTGCCATCTGACTAAGGACAGTAATTACCAGCAAAAGCAAAACAAAAAACAAAACAAAAAAAAGCCCAAAGGAAAAAAAAACACTACACTGAAAATCACAATCTTTTGGGAACTTCTAGTGCTTGTTTTGATTCTTTAAATCTGTTCCCCACCTCCACTGTACTGTAGATTTGGGGGCTTTTTTTAAAGCTGTCACACTGTATTATGTTTCAGTGTTGTAAACAATTTCAGGAATTCAGGGAATGTGTGTGTAAATCTATCAAATATTGTAATGAATAAGAAATATGTGTTATTGCCCACTGATAATGATTTCTTCAACAGAGAAGCTATGCAGGGACCAGGGAAGAGAAATGGAAGAGGAAAACCGTGATCTTAAGTCCTTCTTTTCTGTAAGCTCTCTCAGGATGGGATGGAGAGGCTTTCCTAGTTGCCCTAGTGCAGTGGTGGTGAACCCTTGGCACTCCAGATGCTTTGGACCACAACTCCCACAGTCTTTTGTCACTGGCAATCTAGGCTTGGAATTCTGGGAGTTGTGGTCCAAAACATCTGGAGTGCCGAAGGTTCGCCACCACTGCCTAGTGCATTAGCACTGGCACAAATCCTTTTAAACAGTGGTTGTCAACCTGTGGGTCCCCAGATGTTCCTGGACTGCAACTCCCAGAAATCCTGGCCAGCTCAGCTAGTGATGAAGACTTCTGGGAGTTGTAGTCCAGGAACATCTGGGGACCCACAGGTTGAGAACCACTGCTTTAAAATGATTTGGAGATTAAAGGGGAACTTGTTTGTTTGCTTCTTCTTTCCCCACCTTAAACTAGGAAGCTGAGAGAGCCAGCTTTTCTGGCAAACTAATAGCATGCGTTTGAGTGATCACACTGCCTGAAACGACACAAATGCATTTGATTCTAAGGAAATTAGAAGCCCCAGTGGCAGGAGGAAAAACTCCGGGGTAGTTCACATTGAATTGTACATCACATAGTCAACGGAAAACAATGCAAATCAATGTTGGAGCATTTCCCCCATTATTTGTCAATGTAGTTGCACGGTAAATTCACGTATTTATTCCAATCAGCATATTGCATGGATTATAACACTGGCAATGGCTAGTAGTCACAAGGGCAAGAGACAGACAGGGGCCCTCCAGTAATTAGTAGCAGTATGCCTCAAAAAGAGTTTCTGGGGACAAGCCAGAGGGCATTTTTGCTCTCCTGTCCAGCTTGTGGGCTTCTCATTCACATCTGGTTGGTTACTGAATGAAGAGAACACTTGAAAAGATAGGGCTTTGGCCTAATTCTACGCAGCTGCTCTTACACTCCACTGGTTCATTGAATATTTCTAGGCACAGAGGCCAACTTCCTAGGAATGCAACACCCTGGGAATGTAACACAAGTCAGTACACCAGTTGCATAAGATCACACTGTGAATTTGTTCTGGAGCATTTCTTGGAACTCCATCAACATTCTCAGCATCAGGGGGAAGCTGCAGCTATATCTAGAAGTCGGGGGCATTTGCTACTTCAGTGTTGCCAAACTCTCAAGCTATCTTTGCGTTCCTTTAGGCTCACTTTGAAGTCACCCACATTGCCTTCCCTCTGTGTGTTTAGTGCCAGGAATTCTTGGCAAGGTGCAAAGAGTGAGGTCAACGAAAGGCGCTGATGACGCCCTCCCCGCCCGCCAGTATCAGTTTATAGTAGGCTGGCTATGCCGTTACACTGTCATTGCTTGTTCAGAGTTTCCAGAGAAACATACTCTACATGCCTAGTGTCATATTTAAAGCCAGAATTTGTCACTTGGGAGAAACGAGTTACAGCTTTAGAGAAACCTTCTCAGTTGTGTAACAGTAAACATCACAAGGGAGGAAGTGCTATCCTAAAAGGGGTGTGTGTGTGTGTGTGCTTTTGGATTAGTTTTCCCCAATGTCCAAAGCTGTTGGAAAAGTAGACTTCCATATAAAGAGCAAAGGCGCCTTGCGATGCTGAAAATGTTATACAGTGATCCCGCACCTATCGCAGGGCTTACTCACAATAATTGAAAATCCGCGATATGCTGATACAGGTCAAATCAGGCAGGGGGGAGCTAGCTGGGGGCTCTTGTACTTACCCCCAGCCTGGCCCTACCCCGAACAGGCCTGTGAGAGCCTTCCCAGGCCTTCTGGAGGCCCCAAAAGGGCCTCCCTGCGAACCAGAAGTGACTTCCAGTAAACTGGAAATCATTTCTGAGGATTTCAACAGGCCTAGAAAGGCTCTCGGAGGCCCCAGAAATGATCTTCAGTGATCCGGAAGTCACTTCTGGTTTGCAGGGAAGCCCTTTTGGGGCCTCCAGAAGGCCCAGTAAGGCCCTCACAGGCCTGTTCGGGGCAGCTCCAGTCCTGGGGTAAGTATGGGAGGCTTGGAACAGAACGTTCCCCGCTTACCCTAGAGGGCCTTTTTTCAATATAGCGGGACCGCAGTATATGAACTGCGAAAGGGCGGGGGACCACTGTATTTCAGAGAGATGTGCAACTGGTTCCAGTATGTATCAATTGCACAACAAAGTTACAAGCATTAGATACAATGGTAACTGCCATGTGTCCATCCTACGGAATCCTGGGATTTGTAGTTTGGTCAGGTATTGAGAATTGTCTGCTCATGGGGTTAACTGCACTCCCTGGACTGCCATGGGGTAACCTGAGTACCATACTAAGCCACAAACCCCATCTTTCCTTAGGATAGACCTCTACCAGTTGCAATGGTAGCATGCTTTATCAAGCCACTGTAGTTACAGAACTCAGGTGCACACCACAGGACTTTGGTGGTGCTCAGTTAATCTGATGGCTGAGAAAAACCCAATGTATCCTCTGCAGTCAAGGAATGGAAATGATTGGCACTAATCCAAATGACAGGAGCACCCCAACAGAAAAATGTAAAATGCACATCGAGCCCTGAGAGAAGAGCTTGAATTCTAAGGCAAAAATAAGCTTACAGTGTATTGCAGCCCTTTGTCTGCAAACTTTTAACTATGTGCACAGAGAATTAAAATAGGATTAATTTCAGTCAAGATAAGGAAAGTGGTAATCAGTACCCTGGAAGCAACCTCTTCTGTCCCCAGGGGCCCCATCACATTTCAAATAAAACCATGATGTGGTTCTTTTTTATTCAAAAGAAAGGTAAAAGCTGGACTCCACTCCCTTATACATGCTTCCTTAAATAGGCTTCCCCCACTCCCTTTTACAGACTTCCGGACTGCCCTTTTGTGTTCCTCCAGTGGCTCCCCATAGGAGCTTGCCAAAAGGCGAAGGGAGAGAAAGCCATCACCCCTTCTCTTCCCACCTCATGTGGGGGGGGGGGCTATGTCTTTGAAGATTCTCAATCATCCAGGTGAGTTGAGTCATGGCAATTGGACTTCATTTCTTGAGAGACTGAAACGTTTCGCTGCTCATCCAAACAGCTTTGTCATGTGGGGGAGGTTTAAATGAGCACAAGCCTCTCTGGATTCTGACCAGTAGGAGAAAAGGATATGAGAGAGACAGAGGAAAATGTCCTTCCTTACACTGGAAAACTGCCCTGTCCACCATCAACTGGTGGCCCTGAGAAATTCCCCAGCAGAGGATGTGGGATTGTCTATCTCTGTCTTTCACACACCCGGTTACCTCACAAAATTAGCAGGGTAAATGCAAGTATGTGCACGTCTCTGATCTTTTTGTGCCTTAAACAAATACAGTAGGACCCCAGCATCTGCTGGGGATTGGTCCCAAGCCTTCCTGTGGATAATGAAAACCATGGATAAGAGAGAACGCCAAAATGTTCCCCAAAACTGCTGTTTTGTGATAGTAACTTGCTTTACACCTGCTGTTTTGCAACAGTAGCTTGCTTTACAGCTGCTGTTTGTAACGGTAGCTTGCTTTACAGCTGCTGTTTTATGACTGTAGCTTGCTTTACAGCTGATCTTTGTGACAGTAGCTTGCTTTGTGGCTGCTGAATTATTTATTTATATATTTATCCTCTGCCAACCATGGATAACTGAATCAGTGGTTAATGAATCAGTGGATACGGGGGTCCTACTGTACTATTAATGCAAAACAGAAATGAAAGAGGTTTAAAATGGACATTCCCGAGCCCAACAGGAAAAAGGGGTATTATGTGGTTGTTGTTCACGTGATTCTTAAGCCACCTGAAGCAACCAGATATCATTGTGACAGGGTGAGCCTAGTATGCATGTTTACTTAGGGGCGGGGCAGTTCATGAGCTAGGATGGGGGACACCTTAATCCAAAATTAAGGGACACATGTAAACACACACACACACACACACACACACACACACACACACACACACACACACACACACACACACACAACCCATCCGAGTCACAAGCTGCCACTGCTTAGGAGATAAAGTTCCATTGTGCTCAATGAGAGGTGTTCCCACAAAAGAGGTTCTTAAACTTTAGGCTCAATAAGCAAAGCTTCAGTTTCAATAAGCAAAGCCTTTTCCTTAAAGACGTCCGCGTAGCCAAAAGCCTCTGTGGAATAAACATGGAGTGACTTCAGCAAAACCGTGCCATTCCATTAAGGCAGAAGTGTCACTGATATCTGAGGGCAGCTAAGGACTGCGTGAAAGCCAGCCAAAGAGAGATTATGAAATGGAACACAGCCCTGGTTCTCTCTGTTACTTGGATGTGAAGTGCAAACAGACAGGACTTTGCACAAGTCAAGCATGCTTGCCACTGTGGGCTATGAAGACAGGGACAATGGACTGCCTTGTAGGTGACAATGGCAATCTCCACCACTGCCTTGTGGAAATGAAAGTACTGTATAACTGTTAAAAGCCAAAACAATGTCTGTGACCTTTTCTTACAAAATCATAAATACTGTAGTTACTCTCATTCCTACCGCCTTGGGAGTTATATGGGTTTTCAGATGGTTTGGGGGCTGTTTTTTAAATTTACTATTCCCATTAGATGGGTGGTGTTTAATATGTTTGATAGATAGATAGATAGATAGATAGATAGATAGATAGATAGATAGATAGATAGATAGATAGATAGATAGATAGATAGATAGATACCTCATCTTGGGTCAAAGGCCTCTGACCAAGTTTGCCATTTCTTATGATGTGCCCCCTTTTCACATCTTCCTTGGAACTGTACAATTCTGGAAATTCCACGGATTTCTTCCGGTTACTCAATAGATGGGCAAGTTCATCCATCCTGTTGTATTGCCTTTTCACATCAAATTTGTGGCTGCTTTTGAGGTGATCGCTCTCGTGAGGCCTGTGAGTCAGTCCTTCTGCCAGTTGCTTCTTGGCCCACACATCGTAGTCGTTATAGTCGGGGAAGAATTCTCGTTCCATCAAGTGAGGCCTGGGTTCCTCCTCACTTTCCAAAACTGGCTTCCTGAAGTAATCTTTCTTTTCAGGGTGCCTGCTCTTCCACCTGAGCTGCTGGTAGTATGGGAGATAGGGGGCCACCGCTCGTTTCAAATTCTGTACCAGATAATGACTTCTTGGATAGCCTTCTTCTATCAGGAGGGTCCTTTTGTTTGGAACTGACTCCTCCCACTCGCTGTGCTGTCTTGTTGCTAGTTCTTCCTCGTCCGAAGGTCTTTTTTCTTCACTGGGCCCCTCTTCGAGGCTGTCCAGTGTCTGCACCCCATTCTCTCTTTCGATATTCTGTGGCTTTGGCATCTCCCCCAACCGTGATTGATGCCTCTTCTCATCCCTACTGCCATAATCATGTGGTTTGCCAACAGTGTCTTCCCTGAATTTATTGTGAGGGAAGTTTTCCTCATAGTGATGCCTTGCCTCCCATTGTGATTCATCTGGGAATCTTTTTCTCTCATAATGGCGCTGTTTCTCTTCATCTTCCCTGCTGTGGTGCCTCATGTCCTCTTCCTCAGTGTCCTCTCTGCTGTGCTGCCATCTGTTCTGATACTCTTTAGTCCCACTCTTCCCCTCCATTTCCTCAGAGCCATGCATCTCATCAGAGTTTTTTTTCTCCTCGGAATGACGGACTGTCTCAAAATAATGTTTGGGATAGTGGCTCCTTTTGTCCCAGAATTCACGTTCTTCCTCACTCGACTCCACAGGGGAGTCCTTCTTCTCATCATGATGATGTCTCCTGTATTCAGAGGAACTGCCCATCCTTGGTTTCCTATGGTAATGCCTTGCCTTGTGGCCTTGTTTCTCTGGTTCAACCTCTTCCCTCTCAGAAGAGTCTTCATATTCTTGATGAAAACTATGGTGGTATTTTTCACGGCTTTCCTCCTCTTCTTCTTCTTCTCCTCCTCCTCCTCAGCATCTTCGTCTTCTTTGCTTTCTTCATCTCTCTCTTCTTGGCTATGTACAATTTCTTCCAAGTATCTTTGGCCCTCAGATCGCTTGTAATCATCCTCAACCTCTTTTTCTGCTAAAGACAGAGATTTTTTATCTTTGCCCCCATGTCTACCATCTTCACTGTGTTTCTTTTCCTTGGTACCTTCTTCGCTGTGGCCATTTCTCTTGTTGTCCCCATCCCCCTCTGTTCTCTTATCGTCTTCCTTCTTTCTTTCTTTGTTATGGGCCTCAATCCAAGGATCCCCCTGGGCACTGTCTTGAAGGTTGCTGGTTCCCCCATGTGGTTTCCCCTCGGGAAGCCATGTCTCCTCTCCTCCTGCCTGCCTCTTAAATTCGTCTTCCTTCAGACCTTGTTCTTCCCTCGCTGTTCCTTCATGAGAGGTCTGCCTTTCCTCTAACTCTGGTACAGCTTTCGAGTCAAGTTCCAGATCTTTGCCCCCATTTTCTTTTTCTTGCTTTGGTTGATTGTCTGAAAAACAAAGTAGAACAAAAAAAGAATGCAGAGTCCTCATGAGGTTTCCACCATTTTGCTCAGTGGTTTTCTTGGACCACTGTCTTGACCCCAGGCCTTTCATTCTCTTTGTTACCCATCTGGCAGGCCTGACCAGCAAAAGAGACCATTGCTCATGAACCATTTATACCTGTCTTATTATGACCATGTTGTGTGTATATGTTGTGTCATTACAGTCGTGACCAACTCTTAGTGACCCCATGTCCCTGGAGTTTTCTTGGCAGGAATACTGGAGTGGCTTGCCAGTTCCTACTCCAGGCACCTACAGCACCTGGTATTCCCTGGTGGTCTCCCATCCAAGTACTAACCAGGCCCGACCCTGCTTAGCTTCTGAAATCAGGCGAGATCAGATGTGCTTATACAGTTACCTAATAATGGCAAGTTGTGGCTCTGTCACATGGTTGCTGTGAGTTGTAGTCAAAAACTGCTCGAGGGCTGAAGGTTCCCACCATCTGCTCTGATGAGAGATTAAGAACCCAACTATACATACAGGTAACCCATCACTAGAGGATTGAATTCTTCAAGTGCTGATTGTCTGTGATTCTCACAGCGGGAGCTTTTGTCGTCTCCCATAAATTTGCTTGCTTTGTTTCGCGATTTGTCTTGATGGCATGAGCAAGCCTTCCCTTTGAGAGTAAAGTTTCAATGCTGCTTCAGATTGTATGACAGGATATCCCTAGTTTATATTCTGGCCGCTCCCTGCTTATCTCTTCCTGCTTCATTTAGGTTTTTTTAAAATAAGAATTTTAAAAGAAAGTATTTGAAAAGGTTCCCACTCCCTACTAAATCCCGTTTCCCTTTGGGCATGTCCTTGAGACGGTTAAACTGAAAGATGTCTTGTCGATCTTGGGGAGTTGCTCAGGGAGCCCCTTTCAGAGAGATAAAAATGCTTCACATAGAAAAGCCAAGCATTCTGTGGGCAGATTTGTGAGTCCGAGTGCCTCACAGCTTCGTGCTGGTTCATGTATGGTCTTAAAATAGAAACAAAAACTAATTGAGAATGGTTATTTGTTCTTTACATTTTTAAAAAAAATCCCCAACACCAAGATCCAAAGGAGTAATTCTCTTGAGGCAGTTGCTTCTATCAATGACGCTTAGGGAGGGGGACTGCCACCCTAACCTTCTTGGGGGGGGGATGGAGTGGAAATTAAGAGAAATAAAATAAAATAAAATTTATTACCAAGACTGTAGGATGAACAGAATCACTGAACGGCTATGAGAGTTGCATATCTCTCTCTCTCTCTCTCTCTCTCTCTCTCTCTCTCTCTCTCTCTCTCTGTGTGTGTGTGTGTGTGTGTGTGTGTGTGTGTGTGTGTTGTGTTGTTACAGTCATGATTGACTCTTCTTGACCCCATGTCCATGGAGTTTTCTTGGCAGGAATACCGGAGTGGTTTGCCAGTTCCTACTCCAGGTGCCTACCACACCTGGTATTCCCTGGTGGTCTCCCATCCAAGTACTAACCAGGGTCGACCCTGCTTAGCTTCCGAAATCAGGCCAGATCGGATGTGCTTAGGCAGGATGATTAAAAGTTGATTTGGGAAGGGTGTACACCACAATCAAGCTATGGAGCTCCTTCAGTGCTATATACTTGCCACTAAGCTCTTGATTCTGCCAGACCAGCCCATCTCCCTCCCACCCTCACCGCAAATTCAGCCCATGTGATTAAAGCCACTGGTGAGAGGGGCCCATCGCGGGGGGCTCTTGATTCCCATCAACTTTTATAAAATCATATTTTATTTTAATGTAGAATTTATTACATATTTATGTTGGGAGGGTTCCCCTCCTCTCCCTTTAATCTTACTAAATGTGGACGGACAGGACAAAAGCGGAAATAAATGATATAATTTTCTTAGGAATATCGGAATATATAATCATACAGTCCAGCATGTATGGATGAGGATATCTGTGTACGGGAAATATTGGAATGTCTTATTTGCATGGTGGAGCATTCTAACTAATCAGATTCTCTCTGGAGTCAGCCAATGAATGTTGGGAGAGTTGACTGTCAGACAGGTGAAAACAATTGACAGTTATGTTATTCAGTGAGATGGTC
Organism: Phrynocephalus forsythii; assembly: GCA_029282475.1. NCBI lineage: Eukaryota > Metazoa > Chordata > Lepidosauria > Squamata > Agamidae > Phrynocephalus > Phrynocephalus forsythii. The sequence continues at coordinate 158,094,297 of JAPFRF010000002.1, read as the reverse complement.
TAGTGGTAGCCTGAATTTGTCTGCTAGAGATGCCTGCTAGATGTAGTCAATTAGGTGTTGTTTCTTAGTAATCCACTTGTCCATTGCTATGTCTGATCAGTCCAGAATAAATATATTAAACTAAACCATTATACGTCTGTCAAGCAGAAATCTGGGTATCAGACCAAACGTTTCAAGCCCTGTTAGTTTATTCTATATGCATTTACTCAGCTGTGACTAAGCTGACCCAGCCCTGGTTAGTACTGTACTTGGATGGGAGACCACTGGGGAATGTCAGGTGGTTGTAGGCGCCTGGAGTAGGAACTGGCAAACCACTGCAGTATTCCTTCCAAGAAAACTCCATGGACATGGAGTCACGAAGAGTTGGTTGCAACTGTAACGACGTCACACACACACACACACACACACACACACACACACACACACACACACACACACACACACACAAGAATATTATTTCAAAAGCTGGCACACCCAAGGAAGAACACAATTGATGGTCTATGTGGGTTTTTAAGTGCTGCACTTGAACTGCTGCATACAAGCATTTCTACAAGGTCAAGGCCAGTAGGCCAGCATCCATATGCTCTGATTTCCTTGAACAGGAGCCTTGGTAAAGCTCTTTTTTCCCCAGATGTTAGGTCCAACTAGTCTGTTTCCCACAAATACACACAAAGAGGAAATTCTCTGAACTCTGAGAAAGGGGTTTACTTACTTTTTTTCAGAAGCTCCCTGCATTGAGGATTGATGGGAGGGGCGTTGGATTTGGATAAACCATTCAAAAGGACTTCCACAATGCACCGGGTTACCTGAAGCAAAAAGGAGGAAAGAAAAATCAGGGTGTTCTCTTTCTCTTAAATTTGTAAATATCATTTCATTGCCAATGGGCAATCTTAAAAACAGATCAAACACCATGTGAAGATTCTCAGTTATCCAGGTGAGTTTAATTGGGAGTTGAGTCATGGCCACTGGACATCTTTTTCTTGAGAGACAGAAACGTTTTGCTGCTCATCTAAACAGCTTCATCAGTCTGAATAAAGCTAGTTGCGAGTCCTTCATCTTATAGTCCGCTTTGTCCTCACATCACCCTGGTCTGAAATAGGCTCATAAGATAAACAATGGCCTGAACAGGCTCATTAGGTAGACAACAGTCAATAGCCTTAAGGCGAACAATGGCCTAATTGTTATGAGCCTATTTCAGACCAGGTGACAAGAGGTCAAAGCGGACTATAAGATGGAGGACTCGCAACTAGCTTCATTCAGACTGATGAAGCTGTTTGGATAAGCAGCAAAACGTTTCTATCCCTCAAGAAAAAGGAGTCCCGTTGCCATGACTCAACTTCCAGACATCAAGCATCAGCAGCACAGAGAACAAAAGCAACCTTCTGCTGGCCCGTAGAAGAACATTTGGGGGAAGACGAGGCTTCAGCCAATCCCAGGGGATGCTCCAGAAACAAAAGGCCCACTGAAGAATAACATCTTGCTTGGTGGACCCCAAAGGGAACAAGACCTCCAAATCCCCAAGAGCTGGGGACTGCATTCCAAGTAACAGGCCTTGGGAGAGGGCATGGAAAAGAAAGAATACCAATTTGAGTGGATAAAATATGGTCATAACTTGACTGATGACAGCTACCAGGTCCTAGCACAGCACTGGGCATGGATCCTGGCATCAAACCACTAGCTTTCCATCTCATGAGCATCTGTCCTGACATTTTTGCTGGGCAGAAGCCTAGAATGACAGGGGATGAGTGCCAGCCACTGTGGGAACCTGCTGTCACCTGGGATGTAAGGCCTTCTTAACTGCTGCCCCCAGGGAGGCAGGCTTATCCAAAGGTCTTCATCCCAAGATTTCTTAAGGGGATTCCTCACCTGGGATGTAGGTGTGCAGGCTCCTTCCCACCAAACTGGGTCAACACAATGTCAATCCATAGCCTCAATAAAGTTATGACTGATTAAAAATGGAACAAATTATCCAACTTAGTCAACCATGCCCAACTCCCCAGTGAATTAGAGCTTTCATTGCAGGGTGGGCAGGTGTGTAAATGATACAGGCAGGTAGACGCTGGCCAACAGATGGGCCACTTTAAATGGAGTAACTGTGACTCAGAGTGAAATCTGCACTTTTTCTGGTCCACAGTACCTAACTCTGCCCCCACGCAAGCAAGATGGCATCCGACTGGCCAACTGGTCTATCTCCTGCCTAAGAGATGTCGGGGCTCCTGAGCTTTCCCATCAGCCTCTTGGAGTCTTCAGAAGATGGTATCTGGTTTCTTGTTCCAGTGCCACAGGATGGTCCAAGTGGAGTTGGGGGATCCACTGCTTCCTAAGGCATAGGTGCCATCACTGAGGGTCAGATTACATGGAAAGGCAATTGTGTATTTCCTGAAGGTTATCTCTCCTGAAACATCTTTCACTGCTAGGGTGCCCGAGACCTTGGATGTGCAAATAAAGGCATGGGATCTCACAACTGATCCATTCCAAAACAACAAACTAATTTGCCAAATGCAGATTGAGGCAAGATGGGAGTTGAAATAAACAGTCATTTCTCGTGAAGGATGCACCGTTTCTAGACATGGAGTTACTTCTTGTCTAGTTAATCCTCTTTCACAGGCCTGCCTCTACATCTCAGATTTAGGGGCATGGCACAAAGTTTCCCCTGATGAGTAGAATATGGAGATCAAGTACCAGAAAGTAGGCTTTCAAATACAGTACCCTCTTCTAAAACCATTTAGGGCAAGATATGGGGCGCTTTTACACGACCTCTAAAATCCGCCTGCAACTTAAATTCAGACCAGAGATCATGGGGGTTTGTCCCTCTTCCTGTGTTCCCACCCTTCCAACCTCCATTGCTCCTGTCTGCAGCGAGGGGAGGGGGAAAAGGGGGAGAAAAGCTCACCTCCCAGCTCTGGAATCTGGGAGCCCTTTGCCTTGGATTTTAGGGGTCGTGCAAAAGCTCCCATGGTCTTCCAGATATCAAGAAATGTAGATTCCCATCAACCCCAGTTAATCAAGGCTGACAGGAGATGCAGCCCAACAGCATCTTGAGAGTTACAAGCCAACTAACTTTGTTTTCAATGGAAAGGTGAAGAAAGCCAAGCACTCTGAATTGCGAACTGCCAATGAAGTAAGTGCAAGGCAACTGCATTCTGTGAATGGCCCATGACACAGATCAGAATGCAAACATTCATCCCGAGATATACGAGACATCCTGTGTGTGTTTCATCAGTAGTGAAGTTCCATTGAGTTCATCATGCCTTACTCCCATTCAAGTCATGAAAGGGGCAGGCGTAAATTCATTCCTCACCTGGGTATGTTCTGATCTGTACTTGGCTCAGGGTGCATTACAGCCATGTAGTACTAGAGATATGAATTAATTCACCAGGCATCGTTAGAGCAACCTGCTTGGCAAAGTACAGAGGAATAGCTCAAGAGAATCCTTTTATTAATTCAACATGGATGACTTCCCAGACGTTGTGGCAGGCCAGAGATATTTCCAGGACTAAAGGAAACACTGATGTCAGAGGAACAGAGAAGACCAAGGCAGTTCAGCCAAGGCTACCAGAAATTTGTTGGTTAATTCATGTCCGTTTTGTCTCTGTTAGTGTTGCACTTAGAAGAGATACAAAAAAAATGTTACTTCACGTCCGTCGTGCAACTACTGAAATTTGTTTCAACCACACCCCCGGAACGATTGCTAAGCATGACAATACTGTATCTGGTGCTGGGGTAGGGTTTTCCCTGTCTCTCTTTGTTCCCACTTTCTGTTCTGAGACAAGACACCGTGTAGTAACGACTGTCACACAACAAAACATTGGTTTCTCTCAGAAAATTGTGTCCGTTTTTTTTAATATTTTGACTTTTAAGAAGCAAAATATCTAAAAAGAATTTTAAACCCCCCCCCAAAAAAGGGAAAAGGAAGCTAGACAAATTCAGTGTTTGTCACAGTACAAGACCCTGAGGTAACACTTGTCACAAGACAAGTTATCACGACCATGGCAACACTGAAACAGGGACAAAAACATGTGATCGCGACCAACGCTGACATCATGAGCAATGCTAGTCACAGAACAAAGAAGGATGTGAAATAACCACAAACAACCCAAAATATGTTGGTGCCTGAGGCAGAACAGCAAAAAGGCACTCTACCCACTCAAGTTGAGGTATACAGAACTCAAAGGTCAAACGAGTTATCATGCCCTCTGAGACAGAAACCCTACAACTATCGATCCCCATTCCTTGAGTCTAGGGTAAAATAACATAGTAAACAAACAACAATTTGCTCCTTTCGTGACTTCCAAAATATGGGACAGGAATTTTACTCAGCCCAATGGAGAAATTGCTGCTCCCAGACGTTGGAATTCCTTCCCGCTGGAGGCCAGGACTGCCCAATCCTTGCTGTCTTTCTGGAAGCAGGCCAAGACCTTCCTCTTCAGGCAAGCGTTCCCGGAATGAGGGACTACTGTACCTACCATGTGACTTTTATATGTACTACCATGCATGATTGCATTTACAAATTTCATAAGAACACTAGTGTTTCCATCTTATTTTTCACCCCTTGTAATGGATTTTTTACGTGTTCTTTGTAGCTTTAAAGTTACCTTTTAATGTTCTAAGATGCCTCTTCTTATTCTTAATTTGAATATGTCTTAAATGTTCTGGACTGTATATTGTCCCTCACTATTGTAAGCCACTTTGGGTCCTTTTCCAAGGAGAAAGGTGGGGTAAAATATTCAAAAATAAATAAATAAAATAAATAAGCACCATTTTGTCACTGAAAAGTGTAATGTCTATAGATTTTTTGTTGTTCTTGGTGGTGGTGGTGGTGGTGGTCTTCTTGCAAAACACTCGAAAACCAAGCTTCTCTTAAACCAAAGTACTACTGTACAGTATTAGTAATAAACACTTGTGCTAGGGAACAAGTTTCTATCCTGCTTGTTTTTCTGCTGCTCTTGGTACTTTAGGTTTTGGAACAATGCATCTGCTGTAGCCCAGGAGGTACACCCTGAGACCCTCTGCATGGCTGGAGGGGCCCCTAACAATGGTAGATGCCCAGAAAAAAATAACAAGGAGTCAGACTTATTTTCACTACAGCTCAAAACATAAAGTTGCCCAAGGTCAGCATACACAACCTCACAGGATAATATCCCAAGTAGAAGTGACAAACCAATATATATTTTCTCTCAACTGACAGTGACTATATATTTTCAGTGACAATAGACTGTTTGATGCCTTTTGATTCCGGCACAAGTCTTTGGAACATGAATTCGGATGGATCACATACATCTCTTTGAGTCTGAAGTAATCACAGTGATTTTCCATTTGGGTGTGGAAAAAGTAAGCCTCCAACTACAGAAGAATGTTGCTATGTTTCCTTCAGGATTCTATGTTCTTCTACTATTGATGAGTCTCCGCAGCAAATGGCTGCAAACTCACAGTGTGTTTTCCATTTTTGCAGGTGTGGAAAAATCCCCAGGTCCGGATTTAAAGTGCCTGTTTGTGGTTTTTTTGCCTCCCGCCCCTTTAAGAGAAGAGGTGGGAGGAAAAAAAGAATGAAGAGAAAGAGCTCTGGGAAGCTCCTCCAGGTGAGCTGTTTTTCCTCTCTTTCTCTGGTGGGAGGAAGGGAAGGAAAGGAACCCCTAAGATCTTTGTTCTTCTACTATAGTGATGTAGTTTCTTTGTTCATCCCATCCAACACCTCCTCTTTTCATAGACATACCAATGTCTGGGTCAAAGTCCACATTTAATAACGTCAATTATCTACAATTAAATGAAGACCCATTAGCATTCAGAGTACTAAAAGAAGAAAGAAAACACACATTTTCAATCATTATTTCTTCCTCTTTAGCTTGTCTTGTCATTAGTTCAGGGGTGGTCCACATAACACCCTATAGATGCTACTGAACTCCCATCATCCCTCATCACTGGCTAACACTGGCTAAAATAATGACATTCATAGTCTAACAACTGGAGGATTGCAGGCTATCACGGAAACTCAAGGAGGAAGGAAATGGGGTGGGTGGGAGCCTGCCTTTCCACCAGTTTTAAAGAGCCAAATTCACCATCACCAGCTGAGATAATTATTTCAGGCATGGAGAAGAACTGCCATTCTTCTAAATGAGGGATGGAGAACGTCTGTCCCTCCTGATGTTTTGGACTGTATCTCACAGAATTCCGAGCCCATTCTGCCAGTGATAAAGGACTATGGGCGTTGTGGTCCGAAAACATCTGAAGGCCTGAAGGTCCCCCACCCCTTGCCTCTTTTCTATACCATCTCTGAAGTAGGTTTGGTCATCAGAAACTGATTCTCTCTGTTCTCATGATTGCTTTGGCAGTTTTCCACTTCTCAAAGCAATTGTACTGTTCAGGTCTCACCTCCACACCGTCTCCTACCCAAGAGAAATGGATACATAAAAAATGCTAATAAAGGATGTGATCTTCTCCTTGGAAGTCAATTCTCTTTCTCTCTCTCTCTCCTCACCCAAAAGTTGTTTTTAGAATGTTTCTCTTACGCCTTTCTCCACCAGGCTCCAACTGATCCTTATAATAATAATAATAATAATAATAATAATAATAATAATAATAATAATAATAATAATAATAATAATGAGCTCCTTTAATTATTTAAAAGCCTGCCTGGTTGCCCTGGTATTCAGGGGTGGTGGTTTTTAAAAATGCAGAAGAGAAGATTATACTGTAACTGGCATGCTCATTGCGAACCTAGATGCTGAAGCCTGCTTGCTGCAATCACATCACTGCTCTTCTCTGGGTCCTGGTAGGGAGTGGGAGGCTGGACTGTAGAATCTGGACTTCATTCCACGATTCTGACTGAACAGAAAGGAAGAAACTGGGGGAAGCATGGTCAAAACTGCCATCTTCCATCCAATTCTAGCACCTCCTCCCACTGCAGGCACCTATTCTTCAGTGCAGGACACTGCTGATGAAATGTTTGCCATAACAAGACGCTTTCTGGCTATCCAAGGGGATGGGAATGTCGAAAGGATGAAATGAAGGAGAATGTGTCATGACGGTGCCAGCCAGTGGCAGCTGATGGTTACTCCATTTTCAGGGGTGCAATGAATCCACTTTGGGGGTTTGTCTGCATTTTCCTAGAACTATCTAGGCACTGAGCCCTATTCCCCAGAAACATTCAGCCCCCTGGACAACTCTTACTCAGGGCAAACTAAAAACCAGGAGTGGACTCACTGCACCCCTGAAACTGGAATTATCAGTCTCAATTGGTTCCAGGATTGCATTGGAGACAATCCAATTAAAAAAAAAAACCTTCTTATCAAAGACTTCTTGACTGCACAGATGGCCTACAGGAAAATCAAATTTCACGAACTCTGCACAGATCACAACAGTTTTTTCTTCACTTGGGCAAGTATTAAAAGTTTTTTTTCTTTTGCAGCCAAGAAATAGCCTCACGCTGTAATCGGAGGTTGCTTCCCATGAGAGAGGAGCAGCACATATGTGTTGGAGCCTATGACAAGCTCTGATATTCTGTGAAGGGAAATTTAATTTATTTCATCTAAATTCTAGTGTAAAAAGTTTTTCTACTCACCATTTCTTCAACATGATCTTCTTTTTCCACTGGTGCCAACTGAACACCTTTGAAGAAATCAAATGTTTCAGAGGTCAGGTCAGGGGTTATGGAAAACATCAGGGCAAAAGTAGTTTTAGGGCCCAGGAAAAGGCTAAAAGCCTGGATAAATGATAGCAAAAATGGAATTTGTTTTTGACAAACATGTGCATCTAGTTTCAGGATAGATGATAGGCCTTCTAGAACAGGAGAATAAAACCGCCTTTCTCCGGACCTAGTCCAGCTTGTGAAGGCACACAAGTACAATATTTTCTGTATACAGGATCAGACTATATTTTTGTCTAAAATTGCTAGACTAAAAATTTAGGCTCATCTTATACGCAGATGTAAGCCAAGGAGAAAACTGCACAGTTGCAAAACTGCAATTTTGGGTTGGAAAACTGGGGAGGGGAGAATTTCTTATACGTGGACAGCATCTTATAGAGAGAATAATACGGTGTACATGTACGGTGTACTTGTAGTTAGTATCATAACTAAAACATGTTCGGAACAACTATCTATCTATCTATATACACCGGCCTGGGGTCTCCCCGGGTAGCAGGAATTGCCAACTCCATTGGCCATGGGTACTACAGTTTCAGACGCCTGTTTTAGAATGAAGACCTCATAGACTGAACACATCCTTGCTTCATGTTGGTGGTGTCAGGTGCTCTTCATGGCTGGAAACACAAATGTTTCACTGTGATTCACTCTTGCAATGAATGCTTGCTACTGTGAAGTTGACAGCTTGTTTCTGGTTTGCAGACTTTAAACCAGTAGCAGCCCTCTGACCTGACTACTGCTTGGAGCTGTTGGCAAGGATAAAGCAAGGAAGACTAAGCAAACCTCAGATTATTAATATAATCCTCCCACATAAGAGCATTGTGTGTATGTGCCTCATTATGTTTAGGTACAAGCAACTCTCTCTCTCTCTCTCTCTCTCTCTCTCTCTCTCTCTCTCTCTCTCTCTCACACACACACACACACACACACACACACACACACACACACACACACACACACACACCTCTTAGCTTACTTAATTTGATTATTACAGTATTTTATTTGAAACTTCAGTTGCAGTCTACGAAAACAAAAGGGTAAAGGTTTGTCCACCCTAAACGTTTCTTTTCTGGGGTAGATTTATACTCAAAATAAAACGTATATTTAATACTAAGATCCTCTATCACTGATCCAAAATGTTACTTAAGAACATAAGAAGAGCCATGTGGGATCAAGCCAAAGGCCCATCTAGTCCAGCTTCCTGTATCCCACAGTAGCACCACCAAATGTGTCTGGGAGTGCACAAGACTAGATCTCTGTCTCCTGATACCACTCCCCTGCATCTGGCCCTTGATGTATCCTGTTTTTAAGACTGGAGATTACACATCTCCATCATGGTTTGTAACCTGGGATGGACTTTTCCTCCAGGAATCTGTCCAATCTCTTTTTGAAGGCATCCAAGCCAGATGCCATCACCACATCCTGGCAGGGAGTTCCACAGACTAACAACGTGCTGGGTGAAAAAGTATTTGCTTTTGTCTGTTCTCACTCTCCCAACCCTCAATTTGAATGGATGTCCCCTAGTTCTGGTATTTTGTGAGAGGGAGAAGAGTGTTCCTCTATCCACTTTACTCATGCCCTATTTTGTACGTCTCAATCATATTCCCCCTCAGGCGCCTTTCTTCCAGACTAAAGAGGCCCAAATGTTTTAGCCTTTCCTCATAAGGGAGATGCCCCAGCCCAGTAATCATTTTAGTCGCTCTCTTCTGCATCTTTTCCAGTTCTACTATGTCTTTTTTGAGATGCAGTGACCAGAATTCTACACAATACCCCAGATGCGGCCTTACTATCGTTTTGTATAAATGGCATTATAATGTTGGTTGTTTTATTTTCAGTCCCCTTTTTGGTAATCGCTAGCATGGACTTGTTTTGCTCTGAAGCATTGCTTTCTTGAAATAAGCCCCCCTTTAAAAAGGAAACACTTTTCTAAGTCTCTCCAGATTTCAATGGCAGTTTTAAAAACTCAAAGAATGGTCACCAAGTAACGTTCATTTGGGTGGGAATGGAGAAGGCATTCACACTGTGTGTGAACTATGGATCCAGTTTTTAAAAGGTGAGCCCCTGTCTGGCAATGGGACTATATTCCCCCATTTCCATGCCATGTCAGAGGACAGCTGTATCAACTTTCTGCCTTTACAAAAATGCCCCTTCCTCTATTTTCCTCACTTTCACAGCTTTGCTTTCTGACTCATTCTACAACATCCAGCCAGAAATTAGAAGAGCAGGTGCTGTTTGCGAACCCATCACTGTAAGCAATGTCTTTTGCTGCTGCAGCTTGTCAATAATAAATAAAGGACTCAAAACAGGAACAGTCCATCTCACACAACCCTCGTTTGCTATACCAGTAAGCTGGCAATAGATGAAGAAGTCTAGATCAAAGGTTTGCCTTCAGACTTGAAACTATTCAAAATTCATCAAGTAATGTCATCTTCGGAGAGCTCCCAATAGATCTGAATCTAAATCAGTGATTCCCAACCTGTGGGTCCCCAGATGTTCCTGGACTGCAACCCCAGAAGTCTTCATCACGAGCTGAGCTGGCCAGGATTTCTGGGAGTTGCAGTCCAGGAACATCTGGGGACCCACAGATTGAGCACCACTGATCTAAATTTTATAGTTGCAAATATATGTAATAATAGCTCCTAATATTTGGAGTCCAATATTTACTCCTATAGATGAGAAAGCAAAAAGTTAGCTTTCTGCTCACTAGAGGAAGAAGTGAATGTGGAGCCTATTTCTGGAGTGCCTTTTTAAGAAATAAAACTTCAAGATACTTTGGCATCAAGGGTGGTGGAGGCAGGGTCTTCTCATTGGGTTTCCCATGTGTTTCCCAAGGGAGGGGGCCTGGACTGAGAGCAAAAACTGCCAGGGATGTCTGCTTGTACTAATGAAATATAGAAACAGGCACCGGCACCAAAGCATATTTATTTCACGTTGCTTTTTTTCAAATTGAAAGGTGGGCATAGCTTTTTATACCCCCTCCGTGCACCAACCCACAGGTGTGTGTGTATGTGCGTAGAACCCATATTTGTCACAGGAGGCACAGACCTTAGTTGCTGGCCTTCCCACTGTTCAGGGTTCAATCAGTAGGCTCCTTACTGCCATTTCCTAATACCTGGGACTCTGCTGGCTGTGAGTGTGCACTCTTTTTGTTTAGCACAATCACTGGGAAGGTGTCCGAGGACACAAGGAGAATCTTTAATATGTTCTGCCCCTTTGAACATTTGGTTTTTAATGGTCTAAATAAAGTATCACTTCTTCAACATTTGGATTATGTAAAGGACAACACAGCTGTCCCTGTTCCTGTTTTGTTTTTGGTTTGGGGGGTTGTTTGTTTGTGTTTTGCCTGTTTGTATTTTCTTTAAAGGGGGAAATGACAGCTATATTATATTCCTACTGTAATAGAATTCTGGATATCTGGAAATTCTGGTTTTAAAATTTTAAATTCAGAATCCAAAGGGCTGTAATTTCAAGATCCAAATTGAAATCCAGAATCTGAATTGTACTGCTAAGTACACATCCCTAGTCTAAAAATCCCCAGCCAGCATGCTGACAGAGGGATTCTGGGAGTTTTAGCCCCCCCCCCCAAGTGTGCTCTTTCCAAATGCTGAAAACTGATCAGAACAGCAGTGTAGACACAGGTCAGATTCTGGGAGTTCTGATTGTAAAAGAGGCCTCCGAGACTGATTTTTCCATTTCACAAGGGACTAGATGGCTTTTCAGATCAAACAAATCTTGTTAAAGTGCCAACCTTCCCAACAGCACGGTTTACTATTGTTTGTATGATGAAGATACAAAACAATCAACATTTAGTGAAGGAGGTAACAGCAATGTTGGGGCTGAATGGAAGCACACTGAATAAAACATCAGACCAACCCTTCTAGATTTTAGGCGTGCATGCAACTCCTGCAGCACATACTCTGGGGTAAATTAGCTTTACTCCAAGACAGCAACCATCCATCACCACATTATGCTAGTAGCTGGAGACAGCAAAATCCTGTGCCCAGAAATTCTTGCTTACTTCCAGTAATTATGTCTACCAGCAGCTTTCAGCAGACGTAGGGAGAATTAAAGAGATGATTCAGGGGAGTGTTGTGTTGTGAGCTCATAAGTTTCTTGTCAATGAAAGCACACATCTATTCAAGCATGCCTTCTTTTACCCACAGTTATTGGGTAATAACTCCACCACTACCTTCAGATGAGGCAGGAGTCTCCTAAAAATCTGTAGAACTTCTCTGCAGCAATGGGATTAGACCAGAACACATTTGGGGGGGGGGAGAGTTTGCAACTCCTGTGTGTGTGTGTGTGTGTGTGTGTGTGTGTGTGTGTGTGTGTGTGTGTGTGTGTGTGTGTGTGTGTGTGTGTGTGTGTGTGTGTGTGTGTGCATAAGAATGATGGACTAGAGGCCAAGGAGGAAAGCAAAGGAGCCAAAACTGTCTGTTCTGTTTACCATTTTTAAAACCCTCATCCAGGAAGATTGGATACTTTAAACCTCCAGGACAAATGTTTTGTTCCAGAGGTTGCCCAGAACTAGACCTACAATGTAGGCATTTTGTGACACTGTTACATGAAAAGTTTGGAGAAAATATCTCTTAGCAGAGATGGGCACAACCAGCTGGTTCGGGGTTCGTGCCTGTTTCTTCCTTTGCTCCACCCGTCTTCTGCACTTCCCAGCCCCACCTCCTCTGACGGACGCCTGCTCAGAGGCAGTGGCCTTGCTTTCCTACCCCACCTCCTCTAGGCCTTGCCTCCAAGTGGGCACCTGCCACAGGAGGCAGGGCTGAGAAGCACCAAACCTTGATTTGACCCACCCACCCACCCCCAAAATGAACTGGCACAAGCTGCCTCCCCCATGTGCACTTGTTTCAAGAAGTTAAAACAGTTGAGACAAACATTGCTCCAGCATTTGGTTTTTCTAATTATGGCATATATATTTTTCTAATGATAAGGAATAGCAGTGCTGTTTTTAAAGACACGTTGGTGTCCGCAGCACTTTCATCAAAAAGGATGGCTGTGTGAGCTGTTTGGAACAAACGCTCCAGCGTATTTCACCAGGTATTTCCTGGCTCCGGGTGCTCGGGGATTATGCAACGGGCTTACTTCCACGCTGAAAAACATTCCTGTGGACATGGTGCAGCCTCATGCTCTGCCGCTCATCTAAATCCCCACAGAGTGAGAAAATACTCCAGAGCTCATTCAGAACGAGTTTGCTTTTATCCATCTGGATGTAGGTTAATGTAAATATATATATTCTTCCCCTTGCTCTGTGGTTCTAATAGACGGAGGGGGCTGCATTGTCTCTGATTTAATGGGATACCCACAGCTTCCTCAAGGAAGAGGCAGCATTTCTTGCTGCTAAATAAAACAGGGATATATATATGTGGTGGGAAAGCCAAAGACCTCCAGCATTATGTTTAATAAATTGTCAAACGGGTCCAACAATGGTTGTTTGCAACTCTGGTGTGCCAGGTGAGTTCCAATCAGCTTCAGTCAGAGGAGGATTAATTCCAACCCAGCATTAGGAGAAAGAACCTGATGAAGAGAGTAATTCATCAATACGATTAAAGAGGGTGGTGGGCTTTCCTATGCAGGACAGCTCCAAACTTCAATTCTGTTTGGAATGCTAACAGCTCTGCGTTTCATCCATCTATTGGGGGGGTTGAATTAGACAGCCTACAAGCTACTCCCTCCCCCATGTCAACACTGTGACCCCATAACAAATGAGAAGTGTGGAAAAGGACAAGATAACCGCATAACCAAATTTTTCACAACATGTGGTGGCTTTTCAGGACATAAAAGCATGCTGCTTATATACAGTCCATGCTGCTTAAAGCACTCTCTGGGCAGTTTACGATTTATTTATGCAAGTTACACATTGCACGCGCACACACACACACACACACACACACACACACACACACACACACACACACACACACACACAGACTGACTCATTTTAGCAAGCTTGGAAGGCTGGAAGGCTGAGTAAACCTTGAGCCTGCTACTTGGAGTTGAACCCCATGTCATCAGCACTGTTTTGACTGCAGTACATCAGTTTAACCACTGTGCCATGATGCTCTTGTTACAGAATCATGGAATCATAGAAATGGAAGGGACTTTAAGTGTCCCTGAGTCCAACTCTCTGTGGAAGCAGCAAACCTAGAGCTAAACCATTCCCATCAGTCACACCTCCAATGAAGGATTGACCTCCATCTGACAAGGCAGTCTAGTCCCCTCCCAACCAGACTTGTCAGAAAGTTCTTCCTCACATTTAACCAGAATTACCTTCCTTTTCATTTGAATCCATTAGCAACAAAACATAAACTTACCCTAACTTTGGCCCTTCATTCATTCATTCATTTATTTATTTATAATGTTTTTACCCCATCTTCCTCCTTGCAAAGGACACAAGTCAGCTTACTGTACTGAAGGACAATATATAAAGTTGGAGGCAATGAGTATCCAACAGTTGTTAACATATTAAATACAATATTTAAAGTTAAGAGCCACAAGAGTAAGAGTCATCCTAGATAATTAACAAGAAAATATTAAAGCTTAGAGTAAGTAAACAAACATAAGGGGAAACCACTCTGAGAGATGGAAAGCAGAAAAAATGGAAAACACAGGTAGTACTAAAAACCAATCTAAGTAGTAAGGCATAGCAATCCATCTAAAATCATGTAACAGATAGTCAGATACTGAGGGAAGGCTTTCCTGAAGAAAAAGTCTTTGCATGCTTAAAGAAGGACAGCAAGGATGGGGCCAGTCTGGCCTCCAGTGGGAGGGAGTTCCATTTTGAAGATGGCCATTGCATCCATCGCCTTTGTCTTCTCAAAGCTAAAACGCACCCAGCTCCCAGAACCATTCCTCACAGTGCTCGCTTTCCAGATCTTTTATTGTCTTGGTCGCCATATCCTGGATACATTCTGGTTTGTTGATATCCTTTAAAATAGAAAACTGTATTTCAGGTGAGAGATAACCAAAGCAGAATGGAGGGAGTCTATTATTTCCCTTGCTCTGCACACTCTCCTTCTGTTCATGCAGCCTAGAATGTCTCATTTTCCCCTTTCTGCACAATTCTGGCACCTGATGTTTAGATTGTGGTCTACAAAGACCCTTAGAGTCCTTCCAGATAAATGCTTGTTTGTGCATCTGACTTTCCATTTCTAAATATGTGTGTATGACCTTAACAGTCTGGAAATTTCAAAGCTTCTTACAACTCAGGTTGGGACTGTGGAACTGGGGAAATTTAAGTATTTCCTACCACGTGGCACTTCTTCAATTAAAAAATACCATCTCATAAAGTCACTAATAATGGTTGGCCCTTGCTTTCCACTCCACAGTCCACTTCTGCTTTTCATCTTCTGGAAAAAGGATGAGAAAGCTAGTCATCACTCTTCCGTGTCTTGTTCAGTTTAGCCTTAAGAAAGGAATGGGACAAATTCATGAAGAAGATGGGTGATAACTAAGAGCCTTTTCACACGACCCCTAAGATCCGCTGGCCACTTAAATTCGGACCAGGGATCTTGGGGATTCAGTTGCTCTTTCTGCGTCCCCTCCCCTCCGCACTTCCTTGCTCCTGTCTGCGTGAGGGGAGGGAGGAAAAAAGAGAGGAAAAATGCAGGCTCACCTCCGAAGCTGCCCGGAGCCCCGTCGTTGTCCTGATTCCTTCTCTTCTGTTTGTTTTTTTTGCCTCCCACCCCGCACTCACCCTCCTAGAGCAGGTACAAGAAAAGTGTGCTGGGACACAGTTAGGTGGGTGTGGTCACACTTAATTTCCTGCAATCTCCGGAGCTGGTGGGGAAACAATTGTAAGCTCCGGAGCTGGCAGCCATTTGCTGTGGAGTTTAGGGGTCGTGTACAAAGGCTCTAAATGGAGGAATTTCTGGGCTTAGACTGTGTGCTTCTGAATCAGAGTGTGGGACGGTTACTTTTTGTGGACTACAACTCCCCGAAACTGGCTGTGTGCTTCTAGGTGTTCTTGTCCGAGAAGTCATGTTTCTAAGCTCTGTTCTGAATGCCAGTTAGACAGAAGGGCGCTGTCAGGGCACAGATGACAAAGGCAATTGCCTCCAGGGCTTCTAGACAAGGTGGCAAACCAAATACTGAAGCTGATGCAGGGCTCTGTCATTCTTCATTAGCCTGTCGTCTTTGATACTTCATCATGCTGAGCTACAACATCAGGGGAAGTGAATGCAATGAGCCATACCCTGGGTCTGCATTTTCTTGGGGGTTTTCTCCATGCCTCTAGGGGCGATCAGAATGCAAATTAAAGCGTTGTCAGTTTCACTCTGTTTTGCTGGGCCCTTTCTCAGCATCCGTTTAATTTTTAGTTTAATTTTTAAAGCTGTCATCAGCCAGCTGGCCAAGGATCACAGAGGGAGCCATCTGTTTGCACAGTATTCCCGGAGCACAATTCATGGTTACCATTCCTCTTTCCTCCTGTGGATTCTGTATGGAACCCTCTGTAGAAAGAGTTGCGTAACTGCCATCCTTGTCTGTTGGTTCTGTTTCCTGGGCGATGATGCCTTCTGCCCCTCTCAGATCTCCTTTGAGAAGCTAAGCAGGGCTGGCGCATCTGAGTTCTAATTACACCATGGTAAGCAACTGTGGCCCTCCAGATGCTTGGAGACTGCAACTCCCATTGTTCCTTGACATTAGCAGTGACTAATAGAAGACCCGGCAGAAGCTTACAGAACCGCATGCCGTATGAAGACAACAAATGGAGAGACTTGATTCACCCAAACACACCCTGGTCATATCAGTGCATAGGGATGCCTGCTCACCACAGACCACACAATTAACTTTGATGTATAAAGTGTGGTGATGGACACCATTTTTATATCTCTGTATAAGAAAAATAAATAAAGTCCAGAGATCTGGAAGTTGACTCCAGATCTCTACCTAACAAGCCTATTCAGGCCATTGTTCATCTTATGTGCCTATTTCAGATAAGGGTGACAAGAGGTCAAAGCTGACCATAAGATGGAGGACTCGCACTAGCTGTATTCAGACTGATGAAGCTGTTTGGATGAGCAGCGAAACGTTTCTATCTCTCAAGAAAAAGAAGTCCAGTGGCCATGACTCAACTTCCAGATAAACTCACCTGGATGACTGAGAATCTTCACAGTCAAAGTCCAGAGATAGACAATATCCTTATTGAGGCCAGTCGAAATATCAGAAAAGTGTGGAAGCTTTTTGAGTTCTTTAAAAGTCTTTAGTAGAAAAAAATTGCAAGGACTAGATCTACCAGGTCTGATGATAAAACAAAATCTCCATGTACTTCTGTACATGCTGCGATGGGCGCCTGACACATGGCCCTTTGGTTTCTAGGAAGGACCTAAAACGAGAATGTGCATGTCCATGCTACCTCTTGTGGGTAGCCTTTTGGTAGCCTTTTGTCTGTCAAACCTTTTAAAATGTTAATTTGGTTAATGTACTCAGTGTGGTTTTTTTTCCTGTGTTGGAGTGCGTGGGCACAGCTCATGGCATTTCTCAGTTGTCCTTGGGGTTGTGTTGCTATTGGTTACTTGGGTGAGCGGCGGGTGTTTCTCTGAGGGTTGGAGTAGACTGATTCTTTGTTGCCTCGCCCTTTTTTTCCCCCCCAAGTTGTTTTTTTAAGGGTTTGTAAAGGCTTTTGGGGCACCAGAAAACATGAATGGGGAAACACAAGATGACTTTCAGGGATGGGGTTTTTCATTTCATATAAAACAAAAGGGCCAGTATGCAAAAACCATAAACAACAAACAAGGCACCTGCAAAACAACTGAAAATGAAAGAAACATGATCATTTTCATTCCCTTTTTTGATAATCCCTATCATGGAATTGACCTTCACCGCTGCCACACAGTGGGTGGACTGGGCAGAAGTATGTGTACTATCTGATGCAGAACTTCACAGTGATGGGACTCTCAGTGGCATGGGGGAGATACTCATTTGTATGGAGATTCAGCTCTTATAAGGAATCCTTTATATTATTAATAGTTTTAACATTTAAAATGGGAAACTTGTGGCCCTCTGGATGTTTTGGGATTGCAACAACTCCCATCTGTGCCCAAAAGTATGTCCATTCCGATCCTTTACAACAGCTCCTGGCTGCCACTGCTCAGCAAAAGATACACCGCAAGGTAAGCCACCCATCTGGCCCACTTTGGTACAGGTAGGGGTCCCACCAAGAATCTCGCTGTTGAATGTGCACAAGAAAGGGCTGTAGCTCAGTAGACCAAACACGGGGTTGAATGCAGAAGATCCTAGCTCTGCCTGGTAGCCCATCCAGTTTGAAGTAAATATTTCACAACTTAATCTTCGTGGGCTTAAAAGGACATGAGACTTCTAAGCCTGCAGATAGCCCTAGACAAGGTACATTATTGGTTTCAAACAAGGCATTTTCTGAAAAATTAAGTTGTAGCTTAGGGCTCTCCAAGACAGGCATTTGTCCGACTGACTGGTGCATTGCAGAAGTGGTGGATTTGCTGTTGGTTTGTTTTTTCCAATGACCACACAAAGAGTGGACCAGTTGCCCCAATTTCCCCCCTCGACATCTGAACCCACACCTTTTTTGAGTGAAGGTTTGTGCACTCTGGTTTAGTTCATTCCTAGCAGATGAAATCACTGGACATGGACTAAAATCAAACCTTACAGCTGCTTAAAACACCTTCCAGTTTGAATTTCCAGTATTGTGAAGTGCCTTAATAAAGAGGCTACTTCAGGATATTGACAAATTAAACACTTCCCTTACTACTCTGTGGAGGGGCAGGGGAAGTGATTTTTTTTTTGCCTCTGCTAGACCAGTGGTGGCAAACCTTTGGCACTCCAGATGTTTTGGACCACGACTCCCAGAATTCCGAGCCTAGATTGCCAGTGACGAAGGACTGTGGGTGTTGTGGTCCAGAACATCTGGAGTGCTGAAGGTTCACCACCAACATGCTAGACTATCACTGATACACTGAATGACTAGAATAATTTTTAAAAAATTATCTGCCTTGTGTGTAGTGCCAATTTAAAAGCTTCCATCTGCAATGTACTCTCTAATTTTCACCCCTGCTGTGTGGGGCTCTCTCGTGTGCCTATGTGCAAGCGAAAATCCCCTCATTGCAGTTCTGTTGTGATCATAACAAAAACAGTCACAATGGGTGTGTGGGGTTTTCCCACCCCTGCGCTGAAGGTGAAGGTGAGCAGGGGCGTGCATGCACCTTAGAGGGAACCTTGGCCCACAGTCAAGATTTCTATTGCACTTACACAAAGGCAAAGAAAAATAAGTAAATTTAATCTAGGTGAATCAGTGCATCAGCAATTGTCTACCACATGGGGAAAAAATCCCCTCCACCCTTCAGAGAGGAGTAGGAGAAGTATGTAATTAATCAAAACAAAGATTGCACCAATGGTATATTGCTAGATCACGCCAAGCTTTACTAAAAGGGCCAGTGTAGCTGTCCCCTCACTCATACATTTAATACGGAACATGCAAAAGTCTTACTGTATCAAATGGCCTCATCATTCCGACTTAAATTTTAAGGAATCCATGCATAAGAAAATAAAATCCCAAAGAAAAATTCAAACTGCTTTCCTGTTTTGAAGTACTGTTTGACTGGAGCAAATGCTTATACTTTGAACTAGATTAAGCCAACACCACTGAATACATTACATGCTATATGCTGTGATAGTATGATATTAAAACCACATTTCATTCAAATGTAAGGATCAGATCGACAACAAGGGAGCTGCAGTTTTTGGATGTGCAAGGATAATACAGAGAGGCAGAGATAATACACGTGCCTGTGGCAAATACAGACTCTTTTGGACTGCATAACATTCCCCGGGATCACTGCTTAAGCAAAACAATCTCCAGCCATATAAATAACTGTCTGTGCTCTCGATAAAGAGGGGCTGAACAGCTTCAGTGCGCAAAAGGATGTTTTCCAGTGGGGAAAAAAGCATTTTAATGTCTGTATTTAGGAAGGTAATGAATGTGTCCCCTGTAGCCCAACAGCAGATTGTCTGCCGTTGTTTGATTTGTTTATGTGTCAAAATCTGATTTAACATAAATTAGCATTCCAAATCTGTTTCATTTTAAAATCATGACTCACCACAACTCGGCTGTACTGGAACACCCCTGGAAAGCTGGGACACAGTCATTAAATGTTTGCAAGTCCAAGCCCATGAGACACGGTGTTATTCTAATTGGAATGGAACCGACATGCAACAGCAGGGGGAACAAGCGCAGACTATGTGACTCACACAGGGCCTCTCTTCTCATTTGTGTGTCTGTGTGGGCAGGGGCGTCAGATGCCATGGGAGGATGAACGCAAGAGCTTTAGGTTCCTATCTCCCGCTAGGTGATCCAGGGCAGATCCATGCATCAGGTAACTGAGGACAAAAGGCATCCAAAGGGCGAGCATCAATGCAATACATTGCCATGGAACAATGTGAATGAAATCAGTGTGGGCGGGGGGGGGGAGGGAGAGAGAATTCCTTTCTCTGCACCTTGTTAGTCATTCTTATCACAATCTCAGAACTGCAGCGCTGGAAGGGACCCTCTGGATCACTGAAGGCAGCCCCCGCCTGAGAGACACAGTGAAGAATCACACTCGGGATCTCTGGCTCTGCGGCCAGATGAGTAAAGCACTGAGCTATCCTGCAATCCCATTATAATAGGAGCTATACTGATGAAGAATCTATCCCATTGGAACCTTATCTTGCATTCTAAACACACCACCACTTGGAAGGCAGGGTGGGATTACTGAATTCACCAGACCACACAACACGTTTCGCTCCTCCTCCACCACCACCCCACAACCCTCTGCAGGAATATGTGAATGGCACTGCTTCACCCCGCTGTCTCAGCAGCCTTCAGCAACACACAGGAGTGCCTCTCTTGCTGCCTGCAGGAGATCCAGAAAGTGGTTCTGCTATTGCAGCTGACATTGATGGAGTGGGCGGGAAGCAGCCTTCCCTACCGCTGAATTGGCTGTGATGCTGTGCTCAGTGATTCTTAAAGAAGGCAAGTGGCGTCAGCCAGACAGCACCCCTGACGGCAGCAACACTGGTGGGAGTGATGCTCGCCAATGCCTCTTTCCCCGTCGGGATCCAGGATCTCCAGGTGAGTGCAAGGAGAGAGCGAGGGACCGGGGAGTGGCAAGCACTTGTATCATGGGCTCTAATACAAGGAGATGTCTCTCTTTATACCCACCCTATGAGCCTATCTGCCAAACTGAGAAGCCTACGACATCAATGCCCTAAGCAGAAGATCTAGGAAAAATATGTGCCTTGTTGATATGGCAAACTGAGGTCTCAAGAAAGCCCTACAAAATAAAGCAGGGTGGGTACCCTGACAACTCATGATCAGAGCAGAGGGATACACCCACACCCACCACATGGTGATATAGGATATTTACAGACACCATGTAGACACTGGCTGTGGCTATTCCCCTTAGTCCAGCTTGTTTTGGATATTCAACATGGGGGTGGGGGACGACAGACTCAATAAGGTATACTGATATAATACCATTGACTCTCTGAAGTTACACATTTGTGCCGGAGTACATACACCTTTTCTTGTTACATTACTTGTTATTTCTCCTTCCTTTTTCTCACAAGAAAGCAGAGGCACCTCTCTGGCAGCAAGAAATGATGACACTTGGTAACCCTTCCATGCAAGGAGAGCTAGCATTATATGCAGTGCTGATGGCCAAAAGAGTGAGCACTCCGTGATGCTCCATACTGATACATATGTGCTTATCCATTCAGCTTTGTTTTTCTTACCTATTCTGCCTCTCCTCCAGAGAGCTCTAGATAACTGAAATGGCTTCCTTCCTCCTCCTCCTCCTCCTCCTCCTCCACCTCCTCCTCCTCCTTTTTATTGTCACAAAACCTGGGCCAGGTAGACCAGGGTATTGTGACTGGCCCATGGTTAACCTGTGCGCTTCATGACCAAAACGGGACTTAAATGACAGGTTTCCAGTTCTAGTGGAGCACTCTAACCAGTATATATCACTGGCTCTCTATAGAAATGGCATGTGTAATTTTGGCTGGTTGGGATTCAAACTACTTCCTAAAGTAAATGGCCTATTGGCAACTGTGCTTCTACAATTCTAAGTCATGGGGAATGTCCAAAAGTGTCTATATTTTTAAAGCACTTGATGTCAATTTTATTAAAGCACTTGTAAAGCAATTAACAGCTTCTTTGGGAAGAAAGTCCTACTGGGTTCAACTATCATAAACTCTGAGTCAATTCTACACCCAGATAAATGGATACAGGATTTCAGCTTGACTACACAAATCTATGCATGTCTACACCCCTGTAAGCTCCAGAGTTCAATGGGGCTTGTTGTTGTGTCATTTGCCAACTTATGGTGACCCTAATGGGACTTTCAAGCTAAGTGAGATATCTGAAGAGTGCTGTTGCCAATTCAAGCCCCATCCGTAAGTTTCTGTGACTGAGCAGGGCTTCAACTCTAGTTTGAACCAGAGTTCTAATCTGTCACTCCATCTACTGCACCACATTGGAGCTTAATAATCATGTCCTCTAATAAACCTACAGAGGAAGGTAATCTTGTGGTTTTGTGTTTGCCTTTATAGCATCTTGTAGCATTGACTTCTAGCCTTGCACTTGCTTGATATAGTACATAGGGTTTCAGTCCATTTAACTGTGGCTTTGTGTGAAGCCCTGAAGTTCCCCCTCATGTTCAGCATTTCAGGAAACAATACAGCAACAGAAAACACAACATCTTGCTTTTGACAGCAAGAAAGCTCTCAAGATTAAACTGGATTTGCCCAGTGTCCCTACAGCTTTCCCACTTGAAAAGCATAAACCCATAAACCAGGAAGGAGAGATTTATAACAGGTAAAGGCAATAGACTCTGTCCATCCAGAAGCAACAGGGACAGAGTGAACCCCCTATTGTTTCTGTAGCAGGTGGTAACATCCAAGTAGCAATTGTTCTCTTTTAAAAGGCAGGGGATTTTCAAGACCACCTGGGCTAGTAAAGCACATCATCATAATCCATAAAGCAACACTGTCTTAAGCACGCAATATAGGCTAACAGGTGAAATTAATAAAACATTTTTGAATGATTATTGTTTGTTGATTTTACCAGACATCAGCAAGCAGAGCAGATTATTGGTATCTGTCACTTCTCTCTGGATTTTATTCTTGTACAGTAATTGAGCTGAGATCTTAGACAACCAGCCCAACTTCAAGATGTCTATAAGGTTGATTAACACCTCTATAGCCAAACAGTGAATGATTAAAAATTGAGAGGGATTGCAGAGGGACAAACACTCCCCACATGTAGGTGTGTTTGCCCCTCTATCATTCCTGTTGGTTTTTATGTGTGCACAGTAAGTATATACACATATTGAGCACGTATACTATAGTTGTCCCCCTCCCCGCAAAGAGGTGTGCAAGACAAAATACATACACAGGTGGGAGGCACACTACACTTTTGGCTATTTTTATGAGCTTTCAGCCCTTTTGCCACAAAAAATCCTATGACATGCTTTGTGTCTATGGTTGCACACTGGGATTCTACCTCTTAAGCACTGGAAGGAATGCCCTGAAGCTATGGACACTAGTAGCAGTATAGTGGGGTAGATTCAGAGACCCACCAGACCAGCTATGCCTGTGTAACTAAACAGGAGGAGAGACAGCGATGTGGTAGCTTGATTAGATGCAGGGACCGTCACAGCAGCTTTTCGATTTTATAGAGATAGACTCTTGGGACAGACCTGCCAGCTATCCCGTCAGGGGAGGTGCCTGGCTGTAGTTCAGTGGTGCTGGCTGGAACGTGAGTCCAACTGCACCCCAGGGCTGCTCTTGGCAAAGCTTCTAAGGGACTGATGGAATGCCCCATCCTGCTTCCACCTTGGCGCTTCCTTCCCTCTGGTTGGCGGCGGCGGCGGCGGCACCAGCAGAGAGTTCCCAGCCCGGCGCCGCTGTCCAAGGTGCTGATCCGCCCCGCGCCCTCCCACTCACCTGCCAGAGCGGCGGCTCCGAGGAGGCTGAGGAAGGTGGCCACGGAAGGCATCCTCGTGGGCAGGACGAGAGGGGGGGGACCGGTCGGCGTGGCGGGCTGGCAGGCAAAGGATGGAGCTGCTTCCCGCAGCATCCCGCTATTTAAGGGAAGGCGAAGGGGAGGAAGGGGAGGAGGAGGAGGAAGGAGGCGCCGCCAGAGCCAGGCGGAGGCAGGAGGGATAGCTTGTGCGTCAGAGGTGGACCCCAAGGGATCGAGGCGGAGAGTCCCTGGGATCGCCAGAAAGAAGGCGGTCCTCCAAGAGCCTCCATAGGCAACCCCCTCCCCACGTTCCCCCAAGCCACCCTCCCCAGCAGCACTCTTGTCTCCGACACATACGCACCCTTCCTCTTCATCTCCCCCACCCCAAAAAATTGTCTGAGAATTCTCATTTGGCACTACTGCCCTCGGCAAAAAAGGAACACATGGCTCCGCTTCTGACACCCCAGGGTTGCGTCTCCGTCTCCCGCCCTGTTCCGCAGTCCCTACCGCCACTGGCATCCCCGGATCGAACCCCAGCCTCGTCCCATAACCGAGAGATTTAGCAGCCCGATCCCTTCTTTCCTTCCCACAAAGACTCTTCCACAGAGACACAACCTCCACCCCCACCCCTCCTCGCCATGGATGCCCGCAGAGAGAACGAGAGCTCCCAAACAGCCCCCTCCCCCTCTTCTCCTCCATGCTGGTTCAACTACTGTAGGTGGATCTTAAATAGAGACCCGTTTCATTCAACCTGTGTGGCGAAGGAGCCTCCGTTTTCAAAGGAGGGCCTGGATGCTTAAGAAACTCCAGCCCCTCAGGCTAGGATAATTATTCTCTCTCTCTCTCTCTCTCCTCTCTCTCTCTCTCTCTCTCTCTCTCTCTCTCTGCCGATACATTTCTGTCAGATGAAGCTGTCAAGCGAATACCATTTGCAGACGTCAAGTTATCCACCTCCCCTCACTGCACTGCTAGTTATCTGATCAGCCAATTAAAGTAAACAAGGCCTGAGCTCCAGAGGTGCCAGGGACCCATCTTTCAGGGCAAGATCCCGCTTATTAAGGTGTTTGTGATGATTTGAGGAAGAAACCTAGAGAGAAAGGACCTTGGAATGAAGCATATCCCAATGTAGAGGACCTTTTCCCAAGCTATCAGACACACACACCCCTTCCTCACTGGTTCTCTTGAGAACAGACAAAAGACAAAACAAATGGATCCTGGCATGTCATCCTCAAAGCCAATTTGCCTCCTTCAGGCATATCTCCTGTGGTGTGGCTTGCTGTCCGAGTGGGTGCAGCGGGAGGCACAGCAAGCCATGGTGAGCTGAGAGGGGAGGGCGGGAATGTATGGACATGCAGACACACATACGCAAGCACACAGATACTGATAGCCATACAAACACATAAACACATAGTAGCAGGTACACACTGACACAGCAGCTATTTTCTTATATATGCACACTGACACACCCAGAAGTAGGCAGGCAAACAAGCAAGCATTCTCTCTCTCTCTCTCTCTCTCTCTCTCTCTCTCTGTCTCTCTCTCTCTCTTAGACACACACACACACACACACACACACACACACACACACACAGAGAGAGAGAGAGAGAGAGAGAGAGAGAGAGAGAGAGAGTGTCATGGGTAATCTGAGCCTGAATGTGGCAGCACCCAACTTGCCCTACAACTCATCCCACAGCCCTCAAGTGCAGTCAATGTATCTGCCTACAAAGTAAAATCCAAAGGCCATTTTGGTGAGTTCCTGTATTTTGGAAATGGAGGGACAGGGTCCCATCTTGTCCTCTGTCTCCAGCAGCAAAATATCTTGTTCCAGCCTGGAGCCTTCCTAATGGGTTGGATCTCAAATCCCATAATCTTCAATCAGCATCATTAACCAAAGGAACATGAGAGCTGAGATCAAATACATTTGAAAGGCAAGTAGTTGGGGAAGGTTGGAATTTAAGTCCATGGCTTTCTTGCATTACTTATCTGTCTTTTTGTGAAAAATTATGTGATCTGTTGCGGGCTCTTAGAAAAACTATACAGTATCTGTAATCCCTGGGGAAAACTAACTATTGTAGGAGAAGAGAATTAGCAACACTAATGCTTCTCCTCATTGTTTTCATCTGTAGGACTACAGTGAGTACCTTAACAGGTGGACAGAAGAAATTTGTATACATATTATATCAGAACTGTGGATACACAGCTGTTGTGCTCGCACAACACTTGGCATTTCACATGCACATTCAATCCAGGAAGAAAGGGCAAAACACAACTGGTGGGACAAAAATGGTTGAAAAGACACAATCAGGGTTGTGCCAGGATGATGCCCACATGTTCCTTACATAGGGAGAGAGCCATTAAAGCCATAGTGGTGGGAGGACACTCCTAACACATGACCTTGCATCACAATCAGCATGGTAAGAAACAGCAGTGCAAATAAAAAATACACACCCAACTCTCCAAAAAGCAGGCGGAAATAGCTGTCTGAGGGCACCAGGCCACCCATTTCTGGGTCATAAGGCATCCTCATAAGACCCAGAACCTGCTGTGTCCCTTGCAAGCAAGAATCGGGCAATACATTTATTTAATTAAAATCATTTTGCCCCTCCTTTCTTCTTAAAAAGCCCCCAGGGCAAGAGAAAACCTTTAGAGGGTATAAAAACTACACATACCAAAGAATGAAACAATACCTCAGGAGAATGGAAGACAAAATTTAAATGCACACAACACACACAGTAGAAGCAGTGGGTTTTTCTAGCAATAAAAAGCAACAGGGCACAACTTTCCATTTTTATTTTTATTTTTTTACAGCCAATCATGAAGGGAAAGCCTGCCTGGGATGGGATCTTGCAAATTTTGGAGCCATTCCCCTAAACTCCACCGGCCACTTGGCCAGCTTTTGGACTGAGACTTGTTTCCCCACCAGCTCCGGGCATTTACAGATAACTATAACCTAGCCCCACCCCTAACCCTAACCGTCCCAGCACACCCATTTTCCAGTACCTGCTCTTCTTAGGGGTCAGAATTCCCAGAGGTGCAGCCCACTATATCACCCTGACTGCCCAGCTCTCCTTGCTTCTGTTTGTTCTTTTTTTAACCCCAACCCTTTAAGCCAGATCTGTATGCAGTGCTAGGACAGCAGACACTGTCCTTCTAAGTGAGTCAGAGGGCGCTTTTCATCCTTTTTTCTCCCTCACTCACAGTCCAAAGTTCCAGGAGTCCAAACCTGTGGGAGTATGCTGTCCTTCTTGGTGAGCTAGAAACCCCAAAGATCTCTGGTGCCACTTTAAGTGGCCATGGATCTTAGGGTCATGTACTCTTCCTTTTGCCTGGGGGGCCACAGCAAAGATCCACCCAGAGAGGTCTCCTGTGGGAGGGGGTTCTACCCTCCCCCAGGGACCAGTACTAATGAAAACGACAAACGAAAAGAGAATTTTTGCAAAGGTGTGGCACCTGCCCAGATTCCAAGCAGGAAAGCGACAGGAGGCACACAAACACCTCCTCTTGGTTCAAGATCCAGGTTTTTCCTGAAGAAGCCTCATCTCTACAGCCATATCACCAGCACATTCAGATCCACAAAGAAAGCAGCAAAAGACCATTGAGCCTAGGACAAAAATGGTTGAAAAGACACAGTCAGGGTTCTGCCAGGATGATGCATCTATTTGATTCTCTTAACAATATTGTAAGAGGATGAGAACCAGAACTACAATCACAAGGGCAATGGACATTTCATATGCCTGTTTACCCGTCAATAAATGGAGCACAATTATTATTCTCCTCTGAGCGGCATAAATGAGTGAGCATAAAAATGCCTCTTTTAAATTTTTTTATGGACTGCAAATAACCTCTACCTATTAGCAGTCATTTGTTGTGAGTCAGAAGGCATCCTCATAAGACCCAGAACCTGCTGTGTCCCTTGCAAACAAGACAGCCAGACATGCATACATTTATTTAATAAAAATCTTTTTAGAACAACTTTCTTCTTAAAACTTCTCAGTGCAATGATTACACTGAAAATTCCTTGGTTGTTGTTTTTTTAATATTGCCCCGAAGATGAAAATAATTCAGCCAACCTGCAGGTCAGGAACCAAGTCAGCAGATAAATGGCTCCACTGACTTTGCAATGGCCAAGGGAAGCCTCACGCTCCAGATGTTTCGGACTCCTAACCACTGGCTATTTTGGATTGCATGGAAGGCAGCCAGTCACTGAAAGGAAAGCCCCACCCTGAAGAGAAATATCTTGGGGATGGAAACTTGGAACTCTAAACTCCGCCGCATGTCCAAGCTTCGGCCCTCCTGATGTTTTGGACCACAAGCTCTCAGAATTTACAGATAATTACAAATGACAAAGGACTCTGGGTGTTGTCCAAAACATCTGGAGGGCTGAAGCTCTTGGTGAAAATTCCTGATGATATAGCGTCGTGACTGCCCAGCTCTCTCTGGTTCTGTTAGGTCTCTGGCTGTGGAGCCAGAGGTTGGCCCCCGATTCCCCTCTAAGCCTCTTGATGCAGGACTGGACTCAGTAATCCAGGTGGTCCCTCCCTGCTCTGCAGTTCTAAGATTTAGATTATTAGCCAGCAGCCAGGCATCCGTAGGGGGGTGGGAATGGTTGCAGAAACCCCTAAGATCTCTGGTCCTTTAACTGTAAGCGGATCTTAGGTGTGTGTGTGTGTGCCCTTGTGTGTGCCTGGGGAAGGACAGTGTGATGAGGTGTGTGTGGTCTCCTGTGGGAGGGGGTTCTAGAGTCCGGGTCCAGGGACAGAGAAGGCTAATGAAGAAGAACTCTTCGTGATGCCATGTCCACCTGAAGTTTTCAAGCAGGAATACTGGAGTGGTTTGCAAACACCTCCTCTTGGTTCAAGATCCAGGTGGGAGGAAGAAGCCTCATTTGCCAAGCAGCCAAGGGGAGAGGCTGACCAGCACAATCACAGATCCACAAGGACAGCAGCCAAAATCAGGAAAGAGTCCATTGAGCTCAGGAAGTCTAGGCTAGCTCATTAAAGAGTAATTCTCCTCTGCTCTTGAAGCATCTATTTGAGTCTCTGAACAATCTTGCCTGAGTTGATGAGACACTCAGAAGATCCTGGACAAGGGCAATCTCAATTTGAAATGCCTTTTAAAAATGATAAATGCAGAGCATGGTTATTCTTTCCCAGTTTAAAACCCATCTTATTTAATAAAAATGCCTCTTTTAAACAAACTTGCAAATAACCAACAACCTATTAGCAATCATTTTATATTTGTCAGAGAGGCAAAGTCCCTACTCGACAGAAAAGCTCTACACTCATAAACATTCAGCCAGACATGGCATACACATTATTTATAACCCAAATTTCCTGGAACAACACAGAAATATTATTCTTCTTATTCCAATTCTTACACTTGAATATTCCTTAATGTTCTGTTTTTTTATTGTCCCTCAAGATGAAAATAATTCAGCCAACCTGCAGGATAGGTCAGGAAAAAAGTCCAAAATAAATGGCTCCACTTCTTATTTCAATGCTTACCAAGGGAATCCTCAATTTTAAGATGTTGTCCGACTCCTAACCACTGGCTATTTTGGATTTGGCAAAAGAAGAAAGGCTAGAATTAAAAGGCATCACACCTGCACCCACAGGTCTACTTCACCAAGATGGAACCTAATTTGTTCCTGTACTATAGAGCATGTCCAAACATGGATACCTGATGTTTTGGACCACAAATCTCAAGAATTTTAGGCTTGGATTACAAATGACAAAGGACTCTGGGAGTGTGGTCCAAAACATCTGGTATAGGCTAATATTCCATCCCTGTTTAAAAGACATTGGATACTGCTGCCTTAATCTAAAGTTTAGTGTCTGTTAAAGGCTTATTTTACCCAGAAGGCTGGCAAATGATTCCCTCTGTGGAAGCAATTACAGGACCAGGCTGGACTAGTAATAACACAACATCCCTCCCTGCTCTGCAGTTCTACCAGACTTTAAACCTCCAAATCAGTTATCCCTGGAATGTGGGCTAAACATAGACTGCAGGACTTATCAACAAATATGCTTTCCTTATAAACTAGTGCAGAAGGAAAGTGTGTTTGTGGTAAATGATAATGTCTTTGATAAAATGTGTCATGTGGTGTGTGAAACAGTTGTGTGTGTTTTGTAATATGCTGTTACTTGACTCTTCAAGTGACTCCCATGTCCAAAGAATGTTTCTTAAGATGGAATACTGGAAAACTCTGCCAGTTCCTCCATCCAGGCGCCTATAAATGGTACCTGGTATTCCCTGGATGTTCTCCACATCCAAGTACTTGTTAGGGCCGAATGTTCTACAGATGGCAAAATCAGGTGAGATTATCCAAGATGTGCAACTGTTCAGGGCATCTGGAAGGCTAGCTCATTAACTGTAATTAGCACACTCAAATTTGCAAGAGCCAATCTTAAATGGAAGATCTCTGCCTGAGTTGATGTGACACTCAGCAGATCCTGGAGATGTGCTCCCATCTCAATGTTGAAATTGTTTTAAAAAATGACTACTGCAGAGCATGGTGAAAGCTTTCCCAGTTTAAAACCCATCTTATTTAATTAACTTTGGAAGAACTCTGAACAAACTTGCAACATAGCAACAACATGCAAATTATATTATATTTGTCACACCCACCCCCCTTCGTCAATTGGCTCTCACTCATAACTATTCCACTATGGCAGTGGCTCCCAACCTTGTAACCCATGTGTTCCTGGATTGTAACGTTCTAAGATGCCTCTTCTTATTCCCTGTTCTTAACTTGAATATGGCTTAATGTTCTGGGCTGTATATTGTCCCTCAGTTCTTTTCTTTTTTGGGTCCTTTTGCAAAAATATTATTTAAAAAAATATTCAAAATAAATAAAATGAAACAATTCCCAGAAAAACAGTTGGCACAACTAGTAGTGAAGTCTTCTAAGAATTACAGTTCATAAACACCTGAGTTACCCAAACTTGGGAATCGCTACCCAATGGTGAAGAGGAAGGATGCTGGGGATATTATTATGGAAGACAGCAGGCCTCTTTTGTTGAGGGGAGAGAGGCAGGCAGTCGCTCGCTGATGCTCCAGCACTGAAGCGCTTTATAGCTCAAACACATGGGCAAGAGAAAGAGACATGAAGCTGTGGACAACCACTGGCACAAAGTTGGGATGTTTCCCCCAAGCCAGCCCTCTCCTGGCCTGTGAAGAAGAACCAGGAAAAGGAATTCAGTTATCCTTAGAAACTAAACAGGACAGCACAAGGACCCAGTTCCAGTCTGAGTGAGTACAGACAATGTATTCTCAAAGGCTTTCATGGCCGGAATCTGAAGGGTGTTGTGAGTTTTACAAGCTGTTTGGCCGTGTTCTGGAAGTTTTTCTTCCTGACATTTTGCCAGACTCTGTGGCCAGCATTTTCAGAGGGCAAGGAGCTCAGGGGAGCCAAGAGTCCTCTATGTGCTCTGGAGTATAGAATGAGTGAGATCCTGGGTTTTTAAGTTATGGGAAGGTGGGGGGGGGGACTTGTCCTATTCAGAAGAACAGGTGTTAGTCATTGTATTGTGATGTGGAGGGATTAAGAGTTTCACTGCAATAAGGGACAGTTGCTCTGTCTCTGTGTCTGATGGGTGTCGGCTGTTCTATGGTGTTCTATGGTGTGAAGTAATCACTGCTGCTTGTGGCTGGGTGGGAATCATTGATCACTTGCAGGCTGTAGTTTTCAGTACTGGAAGCCAGGCTTTGTTGATTTCTGACTTTCTTCTTTTCTGATGAAGTTGTCAATACACAGGAAAGCCACTGAAATCCACAAACACCAGCACAGCTTAATAATTACATTAATAATTAATAATCCCTCCACATCACAATGACTAACACCTATTATCCTGAATAGCATAAGTCCCCCTTTCCCACAACTTAATAACCCACACTCTCACTCATTCTATACCCCAGAGCACAGAGAGAACTCCTAGCTCCCTTGAGCTCCTCAGGCAAGGAACCACAAGTACAGACAACTTCTGCCCATGAGAGCTAAAGAATTTCATTGGCTCTACCAATCAACTGGTTTAGCTGCAAGACTGATGCTCTCCATGGTGGTTGGATGAATGCAAAGAAATAGCATAGTGGGTGATGTCTAGCTTAGAAACAGGGGGTATGTGACCTCTGGCTGCTGTTGGATTGCAATTCCCTTTAACCTTCACAGATGAAGGCCACCATGAACACAGGAATATGGGTTTCAGATCTAGTAAGAGAAAGGACAGATCCATATTTCATCCTTTTTAAAAGGGTTGAGCCTTTGTAGATTTGCTAAACCTAATCACAGGGTTGCTATAGGCCAGTAGTGGTGAGCCTTTAGCACTCCAGATGTTTTGGACCACAACTCCCACAGTCCATCTTAACTGTGTAATTAGCAAGATCCAATTGGAATCATGGGAGTTGTGGTCCTAAACATCTGGAGTGCAGAAGGATCACCACCACTGCTATAGGCAATGGTTGGCAACCTTGAGTCCCCAGATGTTCTTGGACTACAAGTCCCAGAAATCCTGGCCAGCGCAGTGGTGAAGGCTTCTGGGAATTCAAGAACATAAGGGGATCCAAGTTTTGGAACCACTGGTATATTGTATTCTCCACATATTTGACTCTGAGGGGCACTCATATGCTTTCTTGACAGGTTCTCAGCTCAGCTTGCACTGCTCCAGGCAATACATGTAACATCTCTCTTATGATGCTTTATGTGTTATGAGAGAGAGAGAGAAATAGTGTGTGTGTGTGTGTGTGTTTTCTCATTACTAAAAAACACAACACGAATTCTGAAATGGCTCTGTCTACCCTGGGATTTTGGAAAAACAAATTTATTTTTATTATAATCTGATGCTAGCTCCATCTGATCCATGTCTCTTCCTCACATCTGGAGGTGTCCCACCTGGGATCAATCAAGGCCCATTTTCCCCACCATTTGCAACTCTGGAAGTGACAGATCAGGTTATCTGTTTTCAATAGAAGATGAAAACCAATCCTAACCTGCCATGGAAATTGAACTGAAGAGTACATTAGCACAGCAACAAATAAATGGCAGCTTCAACTGAACAGGGGCTTAGAAACAAATGCTGAAACAGACGCCCATTTTCTAACCGTTGCCTCCTTTAAATAATGGCATTGGCACAGATGTCTGGGGCCCAGTTTGGGACTAGGGGGCTCTGCTCGGAAGGTTGTCTTGAAAAGATAAAGAAGCATCCTTAGCCAGCCTTGTTTTTATAAGCTGCCCCAGACCACTGGAGAGACATTATTTGCAGCTGACATTTCGCTCTGTTACTCCTGCTGGTAAATGGAATTGCAGAAAGCAGAAAAGCAAATGCCACCCACATTGGCCATTCAGACAGAGCTCAGCCAGGATTCTGGCAGTACAGTCACCACTCAGGAAAAGCCAGAAAGAGAGGAACCCATTGTGAGACTGAGATAGTGCTCGCAGATATAACCCTATTATGCAGATATGGAATGTGTTATGTTCAAGGAAATATAAACTACTACCAGAGATTAGCAACATTGTGGAAGAATAAATGCACTTAGGGCGTTTATACACAACCCCTAAACTCCGGGGCAAATGGCTCCCAGCTCCGGAGATTAAAAATGTTTACCCACCAGCTCCGGAATTAACAGGAAATTAAGTGCGACCCCGCCCACTTTAGCGCGTCCCAGCGCAGCTTTGAGGTACCTGCTTTTTGGATGTGAAAAATAAGGATAGTGAGTGCGGGGCTCTCCTGGCTTCTGTTTGTTGTTTTTCTGCCCCCCGCCCCTTTAAGAGATCTGAATGCTGGCGGGAACAGAACGGAGGTAAACCGGCATTCTTTTCTTTCTTTTTTCTCCCTCCCTCACGCAGCCAGCAACCAGGAAGTGCGGAGGGGGGTGGGGACAGAGGAAGAGCAACGAACCCCTAAGATCTCTGGTCCAAATTTAAGTGGCCAGCGGATCTTAGGGGTCGTGTAAAAAGGCCCTTAGTGATTATGGAGCTAGGAGACAAATGAACAAGGCAACAGAACTTAGTATAAAACTCATATTCCATATATACATATGGCAAGAGTAATATACAATAACAATATACAAAGCACAGCATATATAGAAAATACAACAGAAAGTAGGGAAAGCTGCCTCTCACCTTAGGCAGTCCCAATTTTACATTGGTTTGCATGCTACTTTTATACATACAGCAATATGGTGTAAGCCAATCACACACTACATGAGATGAGGTGATTAAGCTATACCACCTGTGCCTAATCATCCTGTCCTTGCAGTGCTGATTATTCCTTAAGCCTGTGTCCTAGACCTAACACACATTCTTGTCTAGCTCATGACACGATCCAATTTACAGAATCTATTTTGTAATCTCTTAAATTCATATTACAGACATTCTGTCAAAACTACAATCCTTGACAAGCTTGCTAGTGGGTTTTTTTTTGGGGGGATAACATTTCAGTGGCCTATGGCATGCAGTGGCCCTAGTGGCTGGGGGGACTCTTGGATCTGTAGTCCTCCAAAGTAACTTTTCCACACTCTGCATTTTTCAGAATAGCACCCTTCTCCCATTCAAGGCACAAGGGCCACCTAGAGTGGAAATTGAAGGACAGGAGGAAAAATGTACTTCAGTTCTGCAGATGAGGAAGTATATTGTACCTGAGGCCAACTTAAATGACACAAAGAGGCTGCGTGGCAGACACCGCTCTGCCCTTGGACATCTGGCCACTGGTTTTTTTGTTAATATTTTATTGAATTTTCTAAACATAACAAGTTAAAACAGAGACATTGCTTGTGTGTTGCCATGTTCCATAGTTCAAATACAAATATTTTCCCAATATTTCAGCCCAAGTGTTTGGAATATTCCACATTTACATGCTTCTTTTCCATCATTGTATTTATCATTACTTATCTCCATCTTCATCTAGTACAAAAAGTGAACATAACAAAGTACAGTATTAAGCTAGCCTATTTAATCTTAGTTCTTCATTTTACTAGGCACTTTAAAGTCTATTTGTCTAGCTCAATATATGATAGGCATACATTTATATCTGTTTCCATCAAGATAGTAAGTTTGACTTAAGATAGCCTATCTAATTTCAAATATATCAATATGGCTGAGACTAATACTTAATGGGCAAATAAAAAAGAGAGTTATATCTTGGTATCTCAGTTTCATAGTGCGTTTAGAAATGTTCAATACCTGGCTAGTATATTTGTCTAGGAGGTCAGACAGAGTAACATTTCAGGCTGGTAATCTCACTCCTCT
Organism: Phrynocephalus forsythii; assembly: GCA_029282475.1. NCBI lineage: Eukaryota > Metazoa > Chordata > Lepidosauria > Squamata > Agamidae > Phrynocephalus > Phrynocephalus forsythii. The sequence goes on along the minus strand of JAPFRF010000002.1, from coordinate 158,059,428 downwards.
TTCCATTTTCACATCTTAATATTTGCTTAATGTTTTAAGGATGGTCCAGATGCAAAAAGCCGATTTCTGCATTAGAATGACCAGTCTGGTTTGGCAAATATAAGGATGGCTTGGCAATAGTCTTGAACTAGTCTATTACAATACATATTTCCATTCACTGGTTTTCATTGCAATCCATTATAGTCCATTAATAACCAATAATAAGTAATAGGTAATAGGTGGTGTGTCTCCAATATACCAAACATCCAGGGCTTCAAAGGCACACCATCACTGGCCAAACACAAAAACAGACCTTCTAAGTAATTGACTCATTAAACCAAATATTGGTCTTTCCCGATGAATCCACCACCCCCATGAACCACGCACATCCCTCAATTCCCATCCCCTCGATACCCGACCCATCCAAACATCCTTCCCGTGAAGCCACTGTTTTGATGCCTGAGATGACCACTGCCTTGGGTGATTGCCTTACTCTGGCCCAGCCCTAGACTTAAAGACTTGATGAAGTTAAAAACTAAAAGAGGGTCAAGTTGGGAACAAAAGACTACTGGGAAATGAGCTTCAGGCAGATGTCCTGCAAGATGAAGATTCTGTTGACCGGAGAGGACATGGGCTGAAGTGCGGACCTTCCACATGCTGAGGATGTGTCATACCATGCAGAGCTTGGGGGAAAGCAGCTCTTTTAGACTACAGTTCCCAGAATTCTCTGGCATAGAGGGGTAATTCTGGGAACTGTGAGGAAAGTTAGTGATTCCGGCAAGGAAAAGCACCCTGGCGTAGGTATACAATGCCTGGCGGTAACGTGATTGGAGGACAAATTCATGCCATTGCAACAGACCTGCTTTATCCACGCTGTCCATGTTTGCAGGCTCAGGGGTCAGAACACCGAATACATCACTCCTGTGTTAGAGTTTACAACCCAGGTGGGCATGAACATGCAAAAGAGCAAAGCCATTAATAACAGAGCATATCACAGTTTTTAAAATGGGAGCTGATGCAGGGGGTCCCTCTCATCTCTGCTCATTTCATCAAGCCATATAATCACTGACCTTATGCAAGCCCCAGCACACACACACTGTTGCAATAGCCAGGGGCAGCTGTGGCAGCTGCAGTAACGGAAAAGCGCTTTGAAGAAACACACACAGAGAGAGATCCGAACCAGCAGAGGAGCTTTTCTGTTGTCTGAAGAGGTCCCCTTTTATTAACCCCTGTACCATAGGTGATTACATCATTTATTTGTGGCGCAGCAAGAAATTCCCCAAATATAGTTAAAGAGGCGTTGCAAGGGAGGTCTAAGTTATTATGCATTTCGACGTGCATTACTCTAATTGGAAAGCTTTAGCTTAGTGATAAGAGATAATGCTCTAATTGGCAAACTGCTTCTCTAAATGGCAAACTTAACTGTTAACAGGAGAAGACAAAGAGATCTAGCTTAACTAAGGAATAATGAGGGAAGAAAGAGGGCAGGGCTAGTGTGCTGGCATAATCTTGTCTGCTGTTGCAGAGAATTCGAACCTTTGCCATCAGAAGCTGTTGCTTCTGAAACAGCTAAATGGCTCCAGTTACGTCAACCCAGAAGCTAAATCCCACAACACACACCAGTCTTTGGGTCATGGTTCATCCACCTTGGCCTTTATTTGTATTTGGAAAGCACACGGCCCTCCTCCATCCTTCTGTGGCTCCCCTCTGTTCCAGAGGTCTTCAGCGAGCACACAAGGGAGGCCACAAGGATGGGGAAATGCATTTCCCTCCCTGTACAACTGGGGAAAGGGGAAGGGGCAGTGGCCCGGCCGGGCCCAGCCAGCTCACTACTTTTTTACACATGCCTGCTCATAAGCAAGTCCCTCCGAGTCAAGGAGATTTAGTCCCAGGAAATTTGGTTAGGATTTCCTCCCTATTAAACACTGGGAGGTTTGTTTCCTCGCATGGCAACAATCAGAAGCATGTGGCTGGGGGTAAAGGTGAACCCCACCCCATCCCTTCTCTTAGGGATAGTACAGAGAAATAAAGCACTATCTTTGTAGGAACAGACAAGTTTTAGTGGACTTGACAATGGACTCACAGTTCATCATGGTTTGTCTGCAAATGCTCATTTCCCTTTTAATATCCTCAGCAAAGTGGACGAGCGTGGGCACCTTGATAATTCACATATTTAAATATTTATAGGGCTTCATTTCTAAATAAAGACACGGCTTAACTAAAAAATAAGCCTTTGGAGGCTTCTAGCGTGGTTGATAGATTCGCCGAGGCCATTTGCAATGCCATAAATTACATTTACCTTTATGAAAACAAGATATAGAGACCCCAAAAGAGCTGTTTGGACCCATGTAAATAAGTCCAAACAGCTAAGATTATTTGCACATCATTCTACATTTCAAGCACAGCGCTTTAAGGTCACATCTCTCTATCAGCTCCCTCGTTTAGAGAAAGCAATTTTCCCTCATTGATTTTTCACTGATAAAACTGTAGATCAGAAAACAACAGAAGGCCTCTTACCAGAAGCTCTTCGTTCAAAAAATGAAACCCTAGCAGTTCTTTGCATATTTTTCATTAGTTGTAGAGAATTTTCTTGACATTCGGTGGTGCTCCAGTTTCTCTGTCCCACACATGGGCTCTCATTGCTCAGGAGAAAAGATCCAAGGAGGCGGAACTATTACATCCACTCTTCAGGAGACCAGCATGGTCAGGGAAAACAGAAGGAAACTGTGTGGCAAGCAGGCCACCTTGACTCCCTAGGAGTAGCCCAAGAGCGTTGCATTCAGATGATCACAGATCAAATCCCTTACATTGCCAACTGAAGTCATCATGTAGCAGGCTGAGGTGAAAGGCTTCCGCTTGGGGCCTTGGAGAGCTGCTGCCAGCAGTCCAAGCAACCAATACTGGGTTGGGTAGAAAATTCATTTGACCTGGTTTTAAGGTACTGTAATGTTCTTAAGTGCTGAGCTCCCACCTGTACAATTAAAGCAAAAGCAAAGTGTTCTGTTTCTATACCACCCCTGTAGCGCTTAAAGCACATCCTGGGAGATTTATAAGTAATTATGCAGGCTACACATTGCCTCCCCCAATTCCCAGCAAACTGGGTACTCATTTTACTGACCTCGGATGGATGGATGGAAGACTGAATGAACCTTAAGCCTGCTACCTGGAATTGAACCCCAGGTCGTGAACACAGTTATAGCTGCAGTACAGCAGTTTAACCACTGTGCCATGAGGCTCATTAGACTTGTGTGGCGTCATGCTGCCCATGTGTTGTACTACAAACCCCATTCCCCACAGTTGCTGGAGTAGCCTAACCGTCCTGTAAAGCATGGCCTTTAGGTCCCAGCCTACACATAAGCCCAACCCCAAGAAGCAGCCCTATATCCACTGCGCTCGTGTCAAAGGGATAGCACAGAATGGGTCCGACTCCTGGGCCGAGTGATGCAACCATTGCAACAGGATAATGATGAGGAAGGGAGCAGAAGCAACCACACACACACACACACACACACACACACACACACACACACACACACACACACACACACACACACAGTAATTTCTGTTGAGCCACTACTTCTACGTATTTCCCTTGGCCAAAGGGGAAGGACTGAGTGTGTGCCACATGGCCTCACCATTTTTCTTCCTCTGGTACAGTAGAAGATAGTGTGCAAATAGCTGGTAAGCCACACTCATCAAGTTTGTCCATTTCACACACTCCCTTTTAAAATCAGCAACTGTTCTGTTTTCTTCACTAGGAAAATGATAGCCCAGTGGTATAGACCGTTGCCTGTGGAGCCAGAGGTTGGGAGTTCAATTCCCCACTCTTCCTCCTAGAGAGGGGCTAGACTCAGTGATCCATAGGGTCCCTTTCAGCTCTGCAGTTCTATTGATCCTTGGCTGCAAGGGCCAACCGAAGGACCTGGGCACTCGGTTGCATCCAGCTGTTTTAGTTAAGGAAGGAAGGAAAGTCTTGCCTTACAGTGTCAGCAGAAACTGAACCAATGGTAGCAAGGGGGAGGACAACATGGACAGCCCAAGCCACTTTGCTGCCTGAGGTACAAGAACAAACAGTCACCCAAGTCAAGACTGCCGAGCACCCAAAGCTGGGCAACCGACCTTGACACATAAAGAGGAAAACCCCGTCAGCACCTCCCACATGATAACATCAAACAAACACATTCTGAGACCCTGCAACTAGTTTTGTTCTACTGAAGGTACAGCCATAGCTCAGGTGAGGAAGTTGTAGCTCTCTAGACATTCCTGAACTACAGTTCCCCTCATTTACCCTTGCTGAGTGGGGCTGATGGGTGCTGCAGTTGAAAAAATACACCTGGAGAGCCACACGTTGCCCCGTCCTTGATAAAACAAGCGAAGCGGAAGAGACTCACCGGCCAATCTGGATGGGCAAAACGGGCTCTAGACAGACCTATAGACCCACTCATTATACAGTGAACTGCTGTCCCGTTCTGACGGCCACCTCATAAGAAAGACATTGACAAGCTGGAGTGTCCAGAGAAGTGGGGTTTTCTCTCTTGTGTGCTAAAGAAATATGCTTGGCTATGGGGCACTGAGCACATTGGTTTGTCCCTGATGATAACAGTGGGCACCATACCCTATCTGCATATGCTCTGTCTAACCTACAGAAAAGTAACAGGAAAAATGACACCGGTTGAATGGCCATGTCTAAGACGGAGCAGGGTAGTCCATGATTGCTCTGAAAGGCAAGACTAGAGCCAATGAGCAGGAACTGTCAGGAGGAAAACATCAGCTGAATATTAGGAAGGGGTTCAAGAATATGGATGGCCCGTATGGTAGGGTGGGAGCTCCATTTTCATGGAGGCAGTTAAGCAGAATCTACACAACCATCAATCATGGGTGCTTTCTCTGTAATTTATGGCATCTGCATTAAGGAAGGGGTTGGACTAGATGCCCTCCAGGATCCCTTTTGACTTTGTAATTCTACAAGTGCATATCCACCCAAGTATAGACGTCTAGCAGTTTGAGACCTCTTTAGATGACTTGGCCATCATACGAAACCTGGGCTGATGTGCTAGGGATTCTGTGGTCTAGTTCAAAGGGGTGCAAAGAAATTGTCTGGCAGAGAACTCTTGTACTACCCTAATCTATAAATCCTAGGATTCCACAGGGCAGAGCTACAGCAGTTGGAGCATCATCAAACTACTGCAACTGTGACCTCAAGTCTCAGAAACAACAAGTAACCAGAACTGAGATGGGTTCTGGCCATCCTAAGTTTACGTACCATGGAGGCATTTCTAACTTGGAATCTGCCATTAATGAATACATTAAATAAAGCATTAAATTAAGTAACCGCCTCATGCATCAGCAGAAGAAAAACTATTTTCGGCTGAGTTTGACAAACATGTCCCACATAAGCAGATATAAGCAGAACATAACAAATCGCCCACACATCACAACTGCAAGAATTGTATTTTTGCTTCATTTTTCTGGCCTGTTGTTGACAACCCAACAGGTATGTGTTCAGAGTAGTTCCTTTAAAACATTCCAAGCGTTAGAGACCAGCAGAGAGGCTGTAAGCATAAAATCTTTTAGCAGATTGTAAATTTAACCACAAACAAAGAGTAGAGAAACCAACGTGGAGGCTACTATCATGGTGGTGAGCAGTTTTGTCGTTCAGTTGCTGCAGAACTGGGGCTTCCATCAGCCTTCACCAACATGCGCAACAGCGAGGTGTTCCAGCCCAAAAACATCTGGAAGGCTGCCACTTCCTCACCCCCTGCTCTAGATCTAAAGTCTCTTTAAAAATGGTTTCTGAACCTAATAGCAGAACATGGAAGCAAGTGACAAAACCTTTTTATTTCTCAGGCTTTTCTATAGGAAACTTTCAAACTCACTAAATTTGAGATATCTTTTATACTTTGACGGACACTGTGCAAATTTCGTGTCGTGTTTACTTTCTGGTGCTGAGCCTTGTGTGCTGAATTTCTGCGGCAGCATTGTATCCCCACCCCCAATGTTCTTTGACTATTCTTGTGTCTTAATATTTTATTGCCCAATAATCTACACAAAGAACACTGGTCACTGGCAGCACATAACATTGTTATGAGTCAATAAATAAACTGGCCGGCCTTCCCACATCCTCGGGTTCAGTTCTCCCGCCTCTACAGACACAACTGGAAATGACTAGTCTGGATACTGAGGAGGCAGTGCAGCTAATGTAAGCAATACTGAAATGGATGACCTGATGGCCCAAAACAGCATAATGCAGAAGAATTAAGGCCTGCAAACACCCTTCCTTCAAGGAGTATCCATAATTTAGATTACAACTAGATATGGGCACAAAATGAAAATATGGCATTTGGTTTTGTTTTGTTCCTTTAGTAGTTCTGTTTCATTTGTTACAGTAGGACCCCCGTATCCACTGATTCATTATCCACTGATTCAGTTATCCACGGTTGGCAGAGGAAAAAAATTAAATAATTCAGAAGCCACAAAGCAAGCTGTAAAGCAAGCTGTTGTCACAAACAGCAGCTGTAAATCAAGCTATTGTCACAAATAGCATCTGTAAAGCAAGCCACTGTCACAAACAGCGGCCATAAAGCAAGCTACTTTCTCAAAACAGCAGTCATAAAGCAAGCTACTGTCAGGAAACAGAAGTTTGGGGTGGGTGGGCAGGTGTTCTCTCTTATCCATGGTTTTCATTATCCATGGGAAGTCCTGGAATCAATCCCCAGTGGATACTGGGATGCTACTGTACTAATAAAATGTTAAAAGAATTTCAGAACGAAATGAAATGAAATGCTATATAATGGCTCTCCTGGGACCTAGAGGAACCAAAATCGCAGGGGAGCTTCCTTGAGCCCTTCCCTGTAAGCCCCCAAAATTTGGAGAGGTTTGGGGGTTTAAGGGGGCTGAGTTATCAAACTCCAAAGGGGCTCTCCTAGGAGAAAATCATTCTAATTGAGTCGGGAAGCCGCTAACAGCTAACCTGCGGGGGGGGGGGCTATTAACAAAGGGGCACGTAAGCTTTGCCTCAAGAATTAAGTTCCTGGTGCAATGCAAAAGCCAGGAAAATGGGGATTCAGAATGCCGAAGTGGCAATGTACCACAATAACTTATCATCAGATTAAAAACTGTCCCCTATGGGTGCACTTAATGGCAGAAAAATTATGACTGGGCAGAGGCACTTCCTTTATGAGGCATGGCTACAGCATTCGAGGCTCTTTAGTTTGGAAAGAAGGCGCCGGAGTGGAGGACATGATTGAGACGTACAAAATAATGCAGGGCATGAGTAAAGTGGATAGAGGGAAGCTCTTTTCCCTCGCACACAATACCAGAACCAGGGTACATCTACTCAAATGGAGGGTTGGGAGAGTGAGAACAGACAAAAGAATATATTTATTTACTCAGTGTGTTGTTAGTCTATGGAACTACAGGAGGCTGGACTAGATGGGTCCTTGGCCTGATCCAGCAGGCTCTTCTTATGTTCTTAACCACATGACGTTAAATCAATTTCTAAAAATAAGAACCAGAATCTGGTTTAATTCAATAATATACTCATGCCCTTAGTAACTGCTTTATGCTGCAAAGGGAGACCTGGTGGCAAAATACTGGTAGGTGCAAGTGGCTGAAGATGCTCCATGGATACTGCTAAATCTTAAAAAAAAAAAAAAACCTCACATGGAAAATGACTGCCCTGCAGCCACTCCTTGCCAATGGGCATGATAGAATCGATGGAGAAGACCTCACATCCTTGTTCTGGTGCCATCTTATTCTTTACACTGTAAGTCGCCTTGAGCTCAGAGAGAAAATAAACAGAAGAGGAGACTAGATCTAGGAATTTTGTAGTCAAACTGGGCCTGCATGGAATGCTGTTCTTCAGGACTTTGGCCACTCTACACCACCCACACCCTGCATGTCTTCCATGCAACAGTTAGTCATCATGCCACAACTAAGCAAACATGCCCAGCCCTCCTTAGACAGTGGTTTTTTTTAAAAGGGACATGAATGTCAGGATTCCCCCAGGGCATGGCCCCATCAACTGCTCTCTTTCTGCAAATCTTGCAATTACTCTAGGACACTTGGCTCTTCCTTCCTGTGCCTGGTAGCTGCTGCTTTGGCCTTCCATGTGGGGGTTGCCTCTCCCATGGGCCCCAGCCAGCAGTCCCAGTGGTGAAGGGTGATGCCACCCCAAACACTTGGAAAGCGACATGTTGAGCATTCCTGAAACAGAGGGAAGAATCGGGATCTGTATGAAGCCCTCGTTCCATTCCCCCTGTTTTCCCATTTATCTTGTTTCACCGATTGAATTAGGTAGGATTGGATTGGGTTAGGGCAGTGTTTTTCAACCACTGTTCCGCGGCACACTAGTGTGCCGCGAGATGTTGCCTGGTGTGCCGTTGGAAAAATTGAAAAATTCGAAAGATTTTTTTTAAAAAAATGTCGAATTGTCGCCCACTAGGCGGGCGCTGGACTGTGTCCTGGGTATGAAGGAGTGGGGTTTTTGACCCCACCCTTGGCCAGCAGGGGCGCCAATTGGCGCTCCTCAGGGGGACACCCTCCACTTTTCTGATCTCCGGGCTGTGATTGGTCAAGACTCCAGCCTGGACCTATCACAGAGGGCATCATCTTCCGACTTCCTTCCCGCCCGAGCACAGTGTGCGCAGCAGCGGAGAGAAGAAGACGTTGTGACTCGAGTCACCAAAAGGAACCGATGCAGGAGGAGACGGACGGAGACCAGGACTCTAATGGTGGTGTGCCTCGTGATTTTTTTCATGAAACAAGTGTGCCTTTGCCCCAAAAAGGTTGAAAAACACTGGGTTAGGGGATTTCTAAAGGCCTTCTACCCTTCTGGAAAAAACTCAGGCTGCCACCAAACCTGCTGATACCTCCAACCAGCGCAAGGACGGCTTCATTTTGGATATGCTGAGGAAGTGTGGCTTGACCATGATGCTGAGGAAGTGTGGCTTGACTCAGCCTACCAATTTCAGATGACTCTTCTCTGATATGCCCCAATTGCCAGCCTGCAAACAGAGGCGTTGCAAGGAGACCTGCAGAGAAGGCTGCGGTACTAGAGGAGGTGGTTGTAGCCATCTGAGCATCTTTACTCATTCCCATTCTGCCCGGAGAGACTGCAAGAGGAGGAAAACAAATCCATTGTTGACCCAATGTCAAAAATGAGCGGGTGGGAAATGCAGCCAAAGCACACAGCATTCTCAAATGGCCCTCCGGGCTAAGCGGTATTAGATTTGCAGAATAGGGGAGACGGGTAATTGACAGGAGACAGATGTGACAGGCCCCTGTGTAGTCTTTATAAGCCATTGCCCACGCTGAGAAGCAGCCGCTCGGCAGCTTCCGGAGATGAGGTTCCGAGGCCTGGTTTAATTTGCGGGAGGCACCCCAATGAGTTTTTGGAAGAGGATTTGAAAAAGATCCCTGTCAAACGGTTCTGCACCAAACGTATGCCAGTCAGTTTGGTTCACTCGCCATCTTGATTATTATAATGCCTCACGAAAGATGAAGATGACCGAGGACGTGAGCCCTGTGGCAGTGTACAAAATTAACAGGCAGACGCAGCAGGTTACAGTCTAAATGAAATGCGCAAGGAAGAATCAGATACTCAGCTTGGCTCGTGGGAAAAAAACTTGACCACATCCCCCTCCTTCCAGACAAACCCTTCACTTCCCTTTCTGCCCAAAAAAATCTGAGCATTTTAAATCTGCCCTCCCCCAAAAAAAGAGAATCAAACAACCTCATGGCAAGCGTCCTTTTACATTCTCAGAAATCCAGCACGGGTGGTCCAAAGAGCCAAGAAGAACAGGAACTCTGGAAGGACTTCCCTGATGTTGGGTCTTCCTGTGCTCCCCCATAAAGTAGTTTCAAAGTGTGAGTTTAGAAATACAAAAGACTGAAGAGATAACAAAAGTCATTTAATCTAACTAGCTGTCGTGCAACGAGAGAGAGAGAGAGAGAGAGAGAGAGAGAGAGAGAGAGAGAGAGGTCTGCTTTTGCACATGAGAGATGCTGACCTGGAGGCTTTAACTAAAAAGGAACTGTCATATATAAATTCTGCAACAAGTATTTTATTATTCTTTTTTTCCCTCTTGAACACCTCTCTTGGCCTCTTGTTCTGATATTATTAGTAAAAGAAATATTTACTCAAGGATGATTACATACATCCCTAAGCAGACATTCCAATACACTTGAAGCACTATCAGTATTTGAGACTGGAGTTATTTGTCTCTATATGGCAGAAAAACAACAAACAAATAAATAACCATAAGGTGTCAATTTTGGGTGTTACAATAAATTAATCATTACCTATAAAGTATTACCATTTTACACAGCAGGAAGCATTTAATTTTTTAAAAAACCCAATAATTTAAATAGTACTGAGTACTGAGTTATTCTTCCAGGGTCAAACTACATGATGTGCTGACTGAATATTTAAAACACACCTGCTCCACTATGCGCTCCATCTGTCTGTTGTCATACATCATCTCCTTCACCTATACGTCTTGGACTTAATATGCTTTATTTTGTGAGCAATTACTAGAAAGGTAAAACCAGATTTATTTGGTGTTTGCAGTCAAAGGACGTATCTCTAGGGAAATCCCACTTTAAGAGGGCAGACCGGGGGAGGGGGGGAATAAGTGTTTTCTTTCCCTGTCTACTTTGCTCTCAGGTGTCTTTTTAGCTGAACTAAAGACCGTGTTGCCCTCCACACAGCTCTGGACTGTAGCCCCCATCAAGTCCGGCCAGCATGGTTAGCAGTCAGGGAGACAGAGGCGGTTACTTCACATCCTTCTTTGGGCGTTTATACACGACCGCTAAACTCCGGGGTAAATGGCTCCCAGCTCCGGAGCTTAAAAATGTTTACCCACCAGCTCCGGAGTTTACAGGAAATTAGGGGCGACCACGCCCACTTTAGCACGTCCCAGCGCACCTTTCCAGTACCTGCTCTTCCGTCCTGAAAATTCCTTGATGTGGTGTAAAGATAGTGAGTGCAGGGCTCTCCTCCCTTCTGTTTGTTGTTTTTTGGCTCCCGCCCCTTTAAGAGCTACTTTTACAGACACAGGAATCTTGCTGGCAAGAGTGAGAGTCAGAACGAGAGCCAAAACGGAGGTGAGGCACGATCTTTTCTTCCTTTTTTTTCTCCCTCCCCTCACACAGCCAGCAGCCAGGAAGTGCGGAGGGGTGGGGAAGCAGGAAGAGCGACAAGCCCCTAAGATCTCTGCTCCGAATTTAAGTGGTCAGCGGATCTTAAGGGTCGTGTAAAAAAGCCCTTTGTTCCACGACTAGTTTTGTACCATGACGTGGTCATGATCACGTGGTTTTGTCCCTGTTTCAGTGTTCCCATGGTCATGATAACTTGTCTCATGACAAGTGTTACCTCACGGTCTTCTACCCTGACAAACACTGAATTTGTCTAGCTTTCTTTTTCCTTTGGGGGGGGGGTTAATTTTTTTCCCCAATATTTCACTTCTGAAAAGTCAAAAATTTAAAAAAAACCGGACACAGTTTTCTGAGAGAAATGAATGTTTTGTTGCGTGACAGTCGTTACTACACGGTGTCTTATCTCGGAAGAGAAAGCAGGAGCAAAGAGTGACAAGGGAAAACCCTACCCCAGCACCAGGTACAGTATTGTCTCGCTTAGCACCCGTTCTGGGTGTGTGGTCGAGACAAATTTCAGTAGTTGTGCGACGGACGTGAAGGAACATTTTTGTACCGCTCCTAAGCGCAACACAAACAGAGACAAAGCGGACATGAAGTAACGGCCATGTAGGGATTTCATACCCCAATAGCTCTGTACCCCAAGAAATGGGCAGAGCACAAAGTGCACCTAGAGGAAGCTGAGGACCTGGATTTCCCAGAAATCCCCAGGGCTGAGCAGGCACCCAGGTGCAGCTAAGCTGATGCTGATCTAAGCATAGGTCAGGAGGGCAGATAACCAGGATATCAGGATACATCTGCTCAGGCCCAAGGAAGCCTCTAATCAGTAATGCCTCACTAGCTAGGGAGCATTTCCCCCCCACCTGTGGAACCTATTTCCCCTGCCCATTGTCTATGTGTTTACTATGGTCTCACACATAGGTCTTGCATTCTTTCCCCACACCGAGGAATGTTTCTCTGTATCTATTGTGCTTACTCTCTAATAAAACACTGGGGCTCAGGCAGCAGCAGAAGAAGGCTCAGAGGGAGATTCATCATCACCAATCTCACATGCACGCAGCCGATGCAGACACAGAGAGACACTCAGACATCCATGGAACCCTGACAGACAGACGAACAGGAATGCTGCCCTGAGCACCAGATATTGCACCCTGAAACTCTGTGTCCCGTGTGATTCGTAACGCAACATATGGTGACCCCGACGTGATTCCCCCCAACGCAACGGCAGACGTGATTCCCCCAAGGCAAATGCAGACGTGATTCCCAGAAGGCAACGCAGATGCAATCTCCTGCAGCAAGGCAGATGCAGAGGAACCACTAGGCACAAGGACCAGGCTCCAGGCCGGAAGGCACGAATGCGGCTCATCCTCATCTCCCTACGCCTGTAAAAGGCTTCGAGACGCGTCCAAACATCCTCTAAGAGGATCCCAAAGGTGAGATGGGAGCGTTCTTCTCGGTTGAAGAACGAAATGAATTCAGTGGGTCAGTTAATTTTCGGAGCGAAAGAATGCCTTGGGAAAGCCAAGAGTCCCAGATAGAGTTTTGGGAGTCACAACAGCCTTTGGGTTGGGAACCAGCAGTAGGAAGAAATCTACAGGCAGAAAATTCCAGGGTTGGCAAGCAGAACGCAGGTGATAGAGCAGAGCAACGATGGGGACGCATGGAAATGCCCATTTCACTTCTCCCCACAGATTTTCAGATGTCCCTACCAATAATTTTTCCACCTAGTGACCTGCAGTTAGGAGCAGTGTCCCACAATCAGGAATTGGTGGAGGAAAAAAGGGAACCCCGTGCTGAAACCGTTGATCTAAGATCAAAAATTTCCATCAAGAATGGTCTCAGCACAGGGCAAAATGAAACTCAAGAAGATCTCATCAAACCCCAGAAGCAGGAGGGGAAAATTTTTGTCATGCCAGAAAATGTATCTCCAAAAGGCAAGGAGATGCCCCAAAGGCAGTCACTTTCTTGCAGCAAAGAGCCAAGCCATGGGGCAGGATTTCCCAGACAAATGCAGAGAGGCCAAAATTTTGTCCATGGCTCAGTAACGCAAGCCTTGAAACCATTTAAGGCTCAGGATTCCATTTCCCAGGGAAGGCACCTCAGGAATCAGAAGCAGCCAGCTTCAGAGCATATGCAGAGTTCAGCCTTGGGCTGGACCAAAGCAGATTTGCCCAGAGAGGGAATCCCAAAGATAGACCTCTTTTCCAAAAGGACAAAGTTCACCATTAAGGCAAAGGCCAGCCTTTTGTGTGCTGTGGCAGATGCCAGGCACCCTCAGTATAAGTATAGGAGAAAGGCAATTTTTCCAAAAGATTCTGTACCCCGTTTTTCCCTAAGAGATTTTCCTCTTTCTCCAAAGCCATAGAGAATGTAGATTTTCTCTCTCAGAAAGCTTAGGCAGCCAGAATTCCCCTCATACTTTCTTTAGCAAGCTACAGCAAAATTTAGGAATCAAAAATGCTTTTCTCTCTCTCTCTCTCTCTTTCTCCCCCCCTCTCTGTCTATGGACTGGAAGCAGCTCAGGGGGAGCGCGGGGGGGAAGGGGGCTGGAAAGCAAGCAGGCAGGGGAGGAAAAAAGGTTTTTGGATAAGAAAGAGTTTGCTGGAGAACAGGAAGTTTGCTGGAAAGCAGGCAGGTATCAGTTGTCAGTCAGGAATTGTGAGAAAGATTCCTGGAGATTTCAAGTCCTTTAGAAAAAATGTCCCAAAGATCTCATATTTCCACTATTTTCCGGGGGTAAAAAGGAATTATGTGGGTTTGATCCATCTCACTCGCACAAGCATGCAAGATAGCAGGAAGCATGGAATGGTTATCAGTTTGCTAGGAAGGGTAGATTGTTATCTTTAGAGACATTGTATACACAAAGCAAGCTTATCACCTTCCTGCTGGTTGTAATTACAAGTCAGCAAGCAGAGGCATCTTTCAGAGTTGGAAGCAAATTGACTACAAGTCCCATATGCCTTACATTTTTTGGGCACAAGCAATCAACAGGGTTTAAAAATGTATAAAAATCATCACTAATGCATGTTCCTTTTGCCTCCAAAAATCAAGCAGGGAAAAAACCTTCCTCTCAGGGTATGAGTTTCAAATTTACAACAAAAAAGCCAAAAAGAATTAGAAAGAAAGGGGGAGAAATGCCCCCCCTTCAAGCCTCTTCAAGCAAGGCTTGATTTTAACTATACAATATGTACCCTGAGAGAAAGAGAAATATTCTCACAGGTATGCCTTCCATGGCACTTCAAAGTTTACCAGCAGAATGATCCCAGAAGGACATTTAAGGAATATTCTCATTCCTCATACATTCCTCATTTTCTCAACTGCAAAGGTTTATGGACTATGGGTAATCTGGGAGCTGTTGATACCATTCATGCCAAGCAGAATTGTTTCACCACCAGAAGAAGAAGACATTTCCCAGACCCATGAACTTTTAGCAAAAGAACTCTTAAAAAGACTTTTCAGCAAACAGCCATCCATTGGAAGGAAGCAGAGAAGAAAATAGTTAGGTAGTCTTTCACCTTCCCCCACAAAAATGTAAGCCCCTAGCACAGACAGATATGCTTACTTATGTATTCTCATGCATTCATGTAGTTTGAAAATATTCACTGTCTATACCTGCAACTTCTTGCTATAAGTTACCTCTTAGCCACAAAATCATCAATATTCCTGTATTGCTAATGCTATAGCTTATTGCTTAGTATTGTTAATGCATGCATCTATATCTGTATGCTAGATACGCCTATGTACCATGTACCTTTTGGGTTTTGGGAGACAGTCATGCTTATTATGCCAGTTCATTTCTTATTGCAAGTTATGAGGAACTCAAGTTTATATCTCTGAAAGTTATATGAATATCGGGTGCTGTGTAACTCGGTGGGAGAAAGAATGCAGCCAACAGTCCAGAGGGGTACCCACATTAGATAACACATCACAGCCAATGATTTCTGCCATGCCCTAGCTTAGTGCTCTCAACATGGGGGTGGGAGGAATGTCACCACAGCAGCTCTCAAGCACAGCCATAAGACACCTCACATTTTAGGGCACAATTCTCACATCTCAGCCCAGATATATGAAGCTTGTCTTGCAGAGACATGTCACTCCCTCCTACATAAGGAGATGAGTTTCCTCTTGGGCCAAGCAATGAGGCCCCTGGGGCAAATGACCTCAGGTTGCCAGCTTTCAAGGCCTGCATGGGTTGAGCACCAGATGAGTGCCTGATTTCTGGTTGGTTTACACCTGTGCCTCCTGACTGGTATGCAAGCGCTCTCTTAATTAAAAGGAAAGGGAGAGATGTAGGGATTTCATACCCCAATAGCTCTGTACCCCAAGAAATGGGCAGAGCACAAAGTGCACCTAGAGGAAGCTGAGGACCTGGATTTCCCAGAAATCCCCAGGGCTGAGCAGGCACCCAGGTGCAGCTAAGCTGATGCTGATCTAAGCATAGGTCAGGAGGGCAGATAACCAGGATATCAGGATACATCTGCTCAGGCCCAAGGAAGCCTCTAATCAGTAATGCCTCACTAGCTAGGGAGCATTTCCCCCCCACCTGTGGAACCTATTTCCCCTGCCCATTGTCTATGTGTTTACTATGGTCTCACACATAAGTCTTGCATTCTTTCCCCCCACCGAGGAATGTTTCTCTGTATCTATTGTGCTTACTCTCTAATAAAACACTGGGGCTCAGGCAGCAGCAGAAGAAGGCTCAGAGGGAGATTCATCATCACCAATCTCACATGCACGCAGCCGATGCAGACACAGAGAGACACTCAGACATCCATGGAACCCTGACAGACAGACGAACAGGAATGCTGCCCTGAGCACCAGATATTGCACCCTGAAACTCTGTGTCCCGTGTGATTCGTAACGCAACACGGCCAGAATTAGCAGGAGCAGGCACCTCGCCTCTGGTCTTAATCCAGCTAGAACCACACGACTGACCAAGAATGGGAATGTTCACCAGCAGAAAGCGGAGCTGTTTTCAATTCAAAGACCTTTCAGATGTTGCTGTGCAAGCCCCGTCTGTCAGATGATAGTTGTGGGTGACTTTCCTCTGAGAAGATCAGCATTGTCAGCCTCAGGTACGTTAGGTGGTAATGAGACAAATGTGGCTGAATCATTCAGCACACGTTTCTATTACACTGACCAAGCCTGTGCTCCCCGCCCCTCACAAAACAAAACCCCAGCAGTTTTCTGTGGGCTTTTAAAAAAGCTTCACTGGTTTCAGGGTCCTGAGTAGCTGGAGGATTAAGTATTCAACACGCTGTGACATGCTAACAAGTGCCGTTGTCACATTACAAAATGGAAAACAGACAAGAGCTGTATGACCAGAATGTCTGGGTTTTGTTTTGTTTGGGGGTTCTTTCTTTCTTTCTTTCTTTCTTTCTTTCTTTTCTTTTCTTTTCTTTTCTTTTCTTTTCTTTTCTCTTGTGACAAATCCATTGGTAACAGAGAGAGATGCCCTCCACCTGCTCTTGTATCGGAGACTTTGAGCATAAACTAGTTGGCACCACAGTCCCGTCATTTTCACATGGAACTCAGTGACTGAATGGATTATAGATAGGCCTTCTCAGCACATTATATTGTGACTCACCTATTTCCCCCCCATTTGAAAACATTATATGCCACCCTTTAATATAAGTATTTCCAAAGTGATGTGCAGAAGAAATAAAAGAAACCAACAGGACAACAGTAAAGCACACCAAGAGTAAAAGGGGGAGCGAAGCACAGCATTAAATACAATGGGCTAATCCCAACTGACATAGACCCATCAAAGCAACGAGGCTTACAATAGCGCTGAATTAAGAAGAGAACACAAGAGAACGCTCACTGGAAAAGACAATGATACCAGAAAAAGTTAAAGGCTACAGGGAAAGGAGGAGGAGGGCAAAACAAGAGATGCATTCACTCAATAAGGAAGCCGCTGCCTTGAGTCTGCAGTAGCTGAGCATAGCTGTAAACAGTAGGGCCTTTCAAAACTCATCAATTCCTGGGGCCACCGTAAGTTGTATGCAACATGATGGCACATAGCAACCGGTCCTGTTCATTCATTGGGTATTGTGTAGCTGTACATGACCATTCAATTCGTACCTAAAGATAAGCAGAGTTAAAAGGCTTTGGAAAATAAATAAATAAATAAATAAATAAATAAATAAATAAATAAATAAATAAATAAATAAATAAATAAATAAGATTGGTGCAAGATGCTACAAAGATGGTAACAGCCAGAGATGGAAAAGTTGTAAACAATGACTAACTATTAACTATAGGTGAGCCTCCAAATCCAGTTCTGTTAATTAAGTTGGAGTGGACAATTTTTTTTCATAGTTAATGCTCATCTGTCCTTTAAATCTAAGTTCGGTGACTACAGCAAAGCCTTATTAGAGGAAAGTGGAAGAATCCTTGCCTTTCTTTCATTCCTCTCCCCCTTCCCATTTGTGTGGTCTTGCAACCTTTCCTTTCTCTCTCCCAACCCTTTATAATCGCATCTCTTACCGGTTCCTCCTGTACATTTACTGAGTCCTACCACCTGGCCCCTAGCAGAAGTCCCAGGTAGACAACATTCGGTTTCCTGGGTCAGATGTGTCACATCTGAGCTAGAACACAAGAAGGCCAACATCTGGATGCAAAGAACACCACCAAACCTTCTCAAGCGGCCCTTACAACCTGTTGGTTTAAAAGCTTATATGGGCTTATTAAATAATGAAAGGTACCCAGCTTCACAACCATTCATTTCAAGTCCTTCACTCTGTAGATGCATCAAGGTGCCACGTTCCATTTTCTGTAAGGTTTACTCAGAAAAAAAGTTCCAACGACTGCATTTATTCAACAGAACTAACTTAAGTGATGCAAATTTACTCCGAGCGAGTTACTCAGAACTGAACGCCTAACATGTTCTTACTCCCATACGCAAGTTTACGTACTTATTTATGATTTCCTTATACACTGTATATTTTCCCCAAATATTTGTTTTCTCTAAATAACTTTATTTTTCAGCTAGTACACCCTTTAATATAAGTATTTTGCAGAAATATTTGGTGTGAATACATCTGAGCCAACATGCAGAAGATTCTACTGTCAGAGTTTTTTTAAAAATGGAACTTGCATCTATCATATAAAATGCTGCACAATGCGACCCTATAACTCCTCCCACTTTTGTTAAGTATTCATAATCAATTTGCTTTCCATTTACCTGGGAGGAAGCCTGAGTGAACTCAATGGAATCTACTCCTGATTAGACGTTAAAAGGATTATGCTCTGCATGGCATGAATCCCTGCTTCATTCATAAGAAGCCAATTTAAACAGCGAGAAAACACTCCCCCTTTAATAATACAGACAGGAACAGAGCAGTTGCTCAAGTTCTGCACATATTCTGCTCTCAAACAGGAGGAAGGCAATATTTCTGGAAGAAATGGATCAAAATCTCCTAAATTCCATTCATCTTCATAGCCCACGTACTCAAGCCTGCCAACTTTACTTGGAACCAGCTTAAGCCCCAACTCATTTCCAACAGTTATGGCATAGTTTTATCTTCCTCCCTCCCACCCCCCCACCCTGAAATAATTCAGGGTGTGATTATGTTTGTGATAAATGTTTGAAGTACTATTGTTTGGAGTGGACTTATTCACTCCCCCACTTCCGATTCAATATATGATGCAGAAAGAATGTGAATCAGCCCAGAGTTCCATGGCCCAAATCCATAGTTTCCCCCTCAACCCTGGGTCTTCTGCTTTTTTTTTTAAAAAAAAATGGATCCATTCACAGCAGTTCAGGCATGTGATCATTTGAAACAATATAGAATAGCAACTCTCCCCTGGACTGCAAGGAGATCAAACCTATCCATTCTGAAAGAAATCAACCCCGAATGTTCACTGGAAGGACAGATTTTGAAGCTGAGGCTCCAGTACTTTGGCCACCTCATGAGAAGAGAGGACTCCCTGGAAAAGTCCCTGATGCTGGGAAAAATCGAAAAAAACAGAGAATGAGATGGTTGGACCATTGCAACCAAAATGAACTTGACAAAACTTCAGGCAGTGGAGGATAATCATCTGGTCCATGAAACAATACTGAACAACAACAACAACAAGAATAGCAACTGTGTCAGCACACACTGGTGGAACAGGGAGCAAAACCACGGGTAAGATTTTTCTTTTTCTTTTCAATAAGCAAACACCTCCGATCTCACCTGATTTCGGAAGCTAAGCAGGGTCAGTCCTGGTTAGTACTTGGATGGGTGACCGCCAGGGAACATCAGGTGCTGTAGGCGCCTTGAGTAGGAACTGGCAAACCACTCCAGTATTCCTGCCAAGAAACTTCCATGGACATGGAGTCATGAAGAGTCATTCACGACTGTAACAACACAATACACACACACACATATGAGCAAGCAAAGCCTTCCTCTCTTTTTAATAGCAAATGGCAAAGCTAACAAGAAGAAACCCTTGTTTACAACACCCTTTTAAACACAGTACCTGCAAGCAAGACTTCCTCTCTCCCCCTGCTATACTGCAGCCAAAACTGTGCTCATGACCTGGGGTTCAATCCCAGGTAGCTGACTCAAGGCTGACTCAGTCTTCTGTCCTTCAGAGGTTGGTAAAATGAGTACCCAGCTTGCTGGGGGAGAGAGGGAATGTGTAGCCTGCATAATTTATCTGTAAACTACCCAGAGAATGCTTTAAGTGCTATGGAGTGGTATATAAGCAGCTCTGGCCTTGTTGATATGTAGTTTTGAATGACAAGTCCAAGAATTCCCTAGACCAGTGGTTTTCAACCTTGGGTAACCCAGGTGTTCTTTGTCTGCAACTTCCAGAAATCCCAGCCACCACAGCTAGTGGCAAAGACTTCTGGGAAGTGTGGTCCAAGAATATCTGGGGACCCAAGGTTGGGAACCACTGCCCTAGATAATTATCAGCTCTACCCACCTCTAGATTACCCTGTAACACTGACACACCTTGGAAGAAATGTAGGATACAACAGCAAGCGGGGGGGGACAGGATATGAACAAACAAACAAACCAACCATCAGTAGGATAATGTATTTATACAACACATCTCCCAAAGTAAAAGAGAGCAACAGGTCTGATCTGGAATATCCAATTTAGTTAAAGCCTTTAAGAGCCATGTAAATCACTGCAAATCCCTGGTTCGAAATTACAAAAAAATCCAAATGTCAAGTAACAGGATATTTTTCCAGAATATAAATGTATGCTTGCGGATGCTGGAAAATACATTTCTAGCCCTTTAATGCACCCATTTTTTATATTTTTAAAAAGCAGTGATCACAAGATCCACACGGGACAAATATATCTATGTCTATATCCATAGCCATATCCCTCTCTCTCTCCCTGTGTGTGTGGGTGGGGTGTGGTGGGGGTGTACACACACTATAAATTGGTCTGTGAAGCAAGCAGAAACCAGAAGCTCAGCCACCATGAGTCATCCAGCTGAATTACACACCAGTAAAGGATGTGGCATTTGGCCTATTTTAAGGCTTCTGCTCTCTTTCTGTATTTTATAATGAGACACTCTTGGACTTAGCAGCCAGCTTTCTCACAGCATTTCACAGACTTAACAAGGTCTTGCACTTAAAAACACAAATGCACCACGTGGGCTTGAAATATTTCCCCAATCCACCACCCTTGGGAATTATTAACCTCTCCAGTTCATCAGTGTGGTTACATTAGCTCACGTCAAGTTACACAAAGTTTAGGGAAGAATTTATATCCTGCCAGTTTTTTTTAATCATCGTGGAAATGCAGAGATGGAAGGGATCCTGTGAGTCACCAAGTCCGGCCCCTGCCAAGGAGTCACTGGGGGGGGAGTGAACTCGCAGGTGCCTCAACCACTGAGCTTTACAGTACTTGATGCATGTCTAGAGTGGTATCAAGGTATAGAAGTAGCCACAAGCTTTACTAGCCCAGACTCACCTCTCCTTCTTCTCAAGGGAGTGTGCATGTGTGTGCGCGTGTGCGTGCACGCACGCACGCGCATGCAGGGGAGGTTCCTCTAGGTCAGGCATGTCCAAACTTCAGTCCTCCAGATGTTTTGGGCCACAACTCCCACAATCCTTTGCCATTGGAGATACAGGCTTGGAATTCTGGGAGTTGTGGTCCAAAACATCAGGAGGGCCGAAGCTTAGGTGCTATACATCATCTGTAAACTTCACTGTGGGAAGACTACTGTTTGTAACGCTCCTTTTTTTTTTAAAATCCAACCTTATCCGTTTTAATTCTGAAACAGTCTTTCTGAATTATTTGGTGTGTTGTGGTGGAGGAGGAAGGGAACAAGATGGGTTTCTCAATCGGCTCTGTCTTGATCCTCTTGACAGTTCAATTATTGTCAAGTAGTGCCTCTTTGAGCCCCATTCACTTCTCAGGAGAAAAGCCTCTGAATATTGAGTATCATCAAGTCTGCCTGGGAAGACTTGCACTCTGCTCTGCCAGGATGGGCCTTACCACAAAGCAGAGAGAAGTAGGGGAACAAAAACTGCAGCCCCTCCCCTCAAATTTCTCTCTGGGTTGACTTGGTTGGGTATGTCTCACAGCCACTCTGCTTGACCACCACCAGCCCGCACTTGCTTGCCCCCTAAGGTGTGGTGCCATGGGCACTCAAAGTGCCAGCCTAGTTGGGTTCTCGGTCCAGTTCACCTCAGGCCCGAAAATGTCCACGGCCAGTGCCAGTTTCCATAAACATTACAGGGAAGCGCGGGGGGAGACAAGTGTCCTCGTTTTGCCTGACTGCTGCCTTATCCTCCTGCTTGATTTCACCTCCAGCATACAGTAGGACCCCCGTAGCCACTGATTCATTAATCACTGATTCAGTTATCCACGGTTGGCAAAGGGAAATAAATAAATAAATAATGCAGCAGCTGAAAAGCAAGTTACTGTCACAAACAGCAGGTGCAAAGCAAGCTACTGTTGTAAAACAGCAGCCATAAAGCAAGCTGCTGTCACAAAACAGCAGTTTTTTGGGGGGAGGGGGGTTGGCGTTCACTCTTATCCACGGGAAGGCCTGGAACCAATCCCCACAAGATACAAGGTCCTACTGTAGTTTGTTTCAGAGCGGTGATTACAGCCATCATATTAGATTTTAAGTCCTTTCTCAGTTTTGCTATTAAGTACGTCATTTCACTTTTGTTTTCTTCACTCTCAGCATCTTTTGCATCACCACCCTTTCACTTCTTACCGGAGGGCTCCATGAGCTCAGCGTCCTGATTCTTCTGAAGAGGAGATAAGGTCCCTCTCATCTTCCTCATCCACAGAAACATCTAAAACATTTCGTTTTGGCATCCGTTTCTTAGGCTTTGCCCATAACTGCAGCTCTAATGAATTCTTCTTTTTTTTCAAGAATTATAACTTCACTATATTATCATTATTAGTAGGCTTGGAGCGGAGCTAAACTTCTAAGCTGCCATCTTGCTGACAGCAGAAACCACACACCCCATATAAGTCAAATAAATAGATAATTCACCCCAATCTGCCCCGGAATCATTTAAACTGTTGCTTCTTTTCCAAGCCACAAACAGGCCTGCACAACAAAAAGGAAGAAAAGAATGCTCAGACTGGTGCACTGCCTCTGAAAATGGCATGATGTGTTGAGGCTGGGCTTCATCCATTCTAGGACGACAGCTACTCACTGTTCAAAGAAGGAGCAACTTGGATCCTGTGACATCATCTTCTCAACCACAGCCTGCCAGTGTGAGGTGAAGTTGGGTAGGAAGGAAGCCAATAGGCTGATGGGTCAGTGATGTCACAAGAGCTCTAAGCTAATTGCTCCCCCACAAAAAAATTACCTGAGTAATCCCTAGGCAACTTTCTACAAGGGTATCACCATGGCAGGACAGTTATTTCTTGTGGATAGCATGATAAGGGGGGGGGGGAGAGAGAGAGAGACATAAACACAGGGGGAAAGCATTTCCACTTACATTACCAAAACTGGCCATTAGAGAGCGTGAGAGAACATGCTATATATTATTCATTAGTCTTCATTGCATGGTCTCTGGCGCCCTCTAACAGCCAGTTCTGCGAATATGTGTGAAAATATTATTTATTTATTGGTTCTCTTTTCTTTTAATATTTTCAGATGGTGGATAACTGAATCAGGAAATACAGATATCATGGATAAGAGGATCCTAATGTCTTCAACAAGGCTCAGTTTACGATTTTCCAGGTTTTTAGAGACATAGGATGGATCTGCATTATGCATTTGCAAGTTCGCTGATACATCACTGAGTCCTAAACGCTTGGGAAGTGACTAGTGATTGGTAATACAAAATCCAGCATAGATGACTGTGTGGTTTTATTATTATTATTATTATTATTATTATTATTATTATTATTATTATTATTATTATTATTATTATTATTATTATTATTATTAAATAAATAAATAAATAAATAAATAAATAAATAAATAAATAAATAAATAAATAAATAAATAAATAAATGTTGGAACTGAATCAGGATCAGAATCCTTTTATTGGCCAAGTTTGGTTGGACACACCCAGAATTTGTTTTGGTAAAAAAATACTCTTCATACGCAAGAAGGAATTATAAAAATCATATATTTAATAATAAAGACACAGTACAACACAATATAACCTATTATTAAAAAAAGAAAAGAAAAAAATAATTATTCAACAGTTTGATAGCACTTGGAAAGAAGCTATCTGCAGAGCTGCAAGAGGTCCTATGGATCATCAAACCCAGTCCCTGTCAAGTAGGCACACTGGGGAACTGAACTCTGTCTCAACCTTACAGTCCAGCAGCCAGATGTTTCAGCTACTGAGCTATGGTGAGTTATTTAGAAACACAGAATAAATGAGTTAGGAAGGGACCACCAACTCCATACACCACCACCACCAGCACCACCCCGCTTAAATGCATGAATTTTATCAACACTTCCCACTGGGGTGGTTGCATGGTTAGGAAAATGGTGCCTTCTGAGCCCAACTGTTTACAAAAGCCTTCAGGTGGACCTGGCCCTCAACAATAGGGGAGAAATAGTCAACAAGGGTGGAAGGAGTATGAACGTTGAGGTTAAATTAGCCATGGCCTTCTGGAATTTGTTCTACCGTGGAAAGCAAAAGCTGAGGAGAGTATACATGCCTTTTAACACTTTGGAATTTCCAAGAAACTGATGTCAGTGTGCAGGATGAAACACCAAGTGACTAACGATGGCCGGGAGCATCTTCAACGTCAGCTATACTGAAGGGAGAACCACAAAACCTTTTCATATGAAAACTGAACAGGGGGGCACCTCAAGAAAGCAGGGTGGTTGCCTTCAGCGATTTGAAGACACATTTTTTTCCTTTCCTTTTAAAGGCCATGCCCAGGAAATGGAAGAAGAGTCAAATCACCAGGGAAGAGTGCCAATATTTATTGAGAGAAGGTCAGGAGAGCCAAACTTCAGTGTAAACTCCAATAATTATTAAAAAATATAACAGAAACGATTTCAACGGCGCTAAAAAGACACGGGGAAGAAAGATGAGAAAGACACTACGTGTGACCGGTGAGTCAAACTCCTCCACAGCAACTTGATGTCAAAAGAAAAGCCACACCTTGGCCAGTGCAGACAGAGCCTCCTATGGGGCTGGGGGCTGCTGCTGTCCAAGATAATGGGGAAAGAGGATTGGGGAACAGGCATCTATTGCCCATTTTGTTCAGGGATCCCTGAACTGCATCCAAAGGCACAAATGGAGCTACATTAATTCATATTAAGGTAAAGTAAGAATATTCTTATAGATATGTGCAGTGGGGCTTATCAACTTTGTATGAATGAAGGAGAAGGGATGTGCACCTTGGCAAGTGCCGATGTAATTTTAGAAAAGGGACAGGGCTGCATAAAGAAATAAAAAAACTGGTTGTATCTCCAAATGGTCTCAGTTTGGGGCCGGGGGGGGGGGAGGCACAATTTTCATAATAGGTTTTTTTTTGGGTGGTTGTTTTCCCTAAAAATAAAAATAATGAAGAAAACAGGGAAACTGTAAAGTTTTACATTCAGACAGAAAAAAACAACTAGACTGCCAAGAAAGCAGCTACTGTTATGGACTCGTGTTGATCTAAAGCAGTGGTTCCCAACTTTGGGCAATCCAAGCGGCTTTGGACTGTAAGGGCCAGAAACCCCATCCAGCACAGCTTGTGGCAAAGAAAATCTAATGGACAAAAAAACAAATCCTCATCCTATTCACTGGATTTATCCCTAAAGTTACCTGGGAAGCAGGTATCGCTGGAATGTTGGGGAATCAATCCTACAGCACTCAGTATAACTAGTTTCCAGGACATATGCATCAGATTGCCATTGGTAATTTTTTTTACAGTGCAGTTCATGGGCAGCCTAGTCAGCATGGACCATGAATGTGCTGGTTGAGGGCCTCTGGAGTTACGGACCAAAAATGGTATTACAGATGGACCCCCGTATCCACTGATTCATTAACCACTGATTTAGTTATCCATGGTTGGCAAAGGAAAAAATTAAACAAACAATTTAGCAGCTGCAAAGCAAGCTATTGTCTCAAATAGCAGCTGTAAAGCAAGCTACTGTCACAAAATAGCAGTTTTTGGGATTTGTGGTGTTCTGTTTATTTATTTATTTATTTATTATTTTTTATATTTCTGTACCACCCGACTTCCAATGGAACTCTGGGTGGTTCACAGCAGTTCTCTTTTATCAACGGTTTTCATTATCCATGGGAAGTCATGGAATCGATCCCCGGCAGATACCGGGATTCTACTGTACTGGATTGTAAACTTGGTAAAACCCCACAAAAGCATGTTGATTCTTAGCTACAAGCTTTAATGAATCCATAGTCTTTCCTAAAAGTGGTGCACAGTCACTTCCTCTGTTTCCTCTCTACACACCTTGCATTGCTCTTTGGGAAACACACACAGTTCAGTGGTAGAGCACACACCCTCCAGGGAAGAAGATCTGGAATGCATCCCTGGAGTCCCCAGTCTACAAACTTCCAGGTAAGCCAGCTGGGAAGGACCCCTGCCTACATCCTTAGAGAGGTAATACCCATCAAAAGAGACAATACTGGGCTAAAGGGTCCAGTGGTGTGGCTCTGTATATAGGCAGCTTCATATGCCCATAAGCACTGCGTTGGTGGATCCCACACTGTGTACATGCATAAAAAGAAAAATACATTTCACTCACTTACATGGGCACCCCCAAGGAACACTGCTAGTTTGAAGTAGCCATATTTGTGACATGGAATAACATCTGATTAATTTGTGCCTTTAATTTGCTCCTGGCTTTGGGGAGACACTGAGATAAATTCTCTCAACTGGGAAAAAAATCACCTCCTCTTTAATTTAAAACAGAAGAAGAAAAACATGCTGAGAAACTCAACTTCAGGGTGGAATTCATTTCATTACAGTCTTCTTCCTGATAAACTGAAGGATATCATCTGAGAGTCCAGGCACTTGCCTTTTTTGCTCTAAACACAGGCTGGCTTGAGGAGGAGTCAAAAAGCGAACGTCACTGGCGTGTTGGGGAAGTACCTTACTCCCATCTTGGTTTAAAACCATCTGTGCCACCTGGAGACTCTTCAGGGCGTAATTCATTCCTTCTTTGGCTGCTAGCTCTGCCATTTTGACAGAGATGCATTGCGAAGCGGCTTCGTATTCTGGACTCCCTCCACGTGGCTTCTTCTGGCAGCACGTCCCATAAAACCTATCCAGTGATTTTCTTATGGTGGGTTCTCCTTCATCCCTTTGCTCATATGTCCAAGATGAAGGACCTTCACCAGGTGGAAATGGCTCCGTACTCACACCGTTCACAGGATCTATCTTCTCACAGGTTGTAGGACACAAAGTTATGTCGGCTCCACTGGTGTTCCCTGTTAGGTCTATGCTACTTGGATCTGTCAGAAAATAAATGTGAAAGACATGTTACTGGTATTGAAACAAATACAATAAATAAAAAAAAACCCAAAGAGCAAATACTGAACACTTAGTGTGAGACATATATTTAACTTGATGTTCTTGTTGCTTGTTTATATTTTATTTCTTACTCTAAGAATTCCATAATTTATACTGTATTTGTTATTTATGTCTTTGTAGATATATTTTGTTTATTCAAATGAATCTGTATTTTTTTTATCATGACACGTTATGCACTACCCAGAGTAGCTCTTGGGCTAGATGGGGTGTGGTATACAACTGAAAGAAAGAAAGAAAGAAAGAAAGAAAGAAAGAAAGAAAGAAAGAAAGAAAGAAAGAAACTCCAAGGGAAAAGAAAGAAAGAAAGAAAGAAAGAAAGAAACTCCAGAAAGAAAAAAGAAAGAAAGAAAGAAAGAAAGAAAGAAACTCCAAAGAAAGAAACCCCAAAATGTCGGAAATCCAGTAGTAAGTTACAACCAGAATTGGCTTATTGAATTAATGGAACTTACATTGGAGGTAACTCACCCAATCCCTCCTGATCCAATGGGCCTACTCTAGTTGTGACTTACTTGTAGGTTTCAGCCAACAAGTTATAACAGTAACTCCCTTGTTCTCAAACTTGGGGTCCCCAGAGGTTCATGGACTGCAACTCCCAGAAGCCTTCACTACTAACTGTGAAGGCAAGGGCTTCTGGGAATTGTACTCCAAGAACATCTGAGCACCCCAAGTTTGAGAACCACCGCAAGTAACAGAGCAAGACAGCTCTCTCCCTGGGAAATGTTTATGTCTAGGAGACTTAGATTCCAATCTCTACTCAACAGAGCAACGGCAGGACATTTTGGAATGGGCTCTCTTGCTCTAGAATTCCTAAGATTATTATGATCTGAACCTAAATCTCTTCTGAAGTGCAGACTTAACTTGTAATGGGTCTGTCTGCTGTGTTTTTGACTGATTTTTCCTGAATTTAACATAATACATGTGGTGAATAAAAACCCAAAACTGAGAAATTTCAACAGTAACAGGAGAGAGTCTTGTAATGTTTCATCCCCATGCCCTGGAAACACCTGTACATGCATATGGTTGTGCCTATGATGCATGAAAATGGTTTCCATGCTTTCCCACTCAAGGAACTGGGCCAAAATAATACAACTGCTGAATAGGTCAGGGGTTTAACCCATCTGGCTGCAGAGTTAGAATTTGGAAGTTTGATTCTACCTTCTCAACAGGGGCAAGGCTTGATAATCCATTGGGTACCTTCCATCTCTGCAGTTCTATTGTAGTAGTAGTAGTACAGTAGGACCCCAGGATCCGCTGGGGATTGGTTGCAGGCCTTTCCGTGGATAATGAAAACCGTGGATAAGAGAGAACGCCTGCCCACCCACCCCCACCCCAAACTGCTGTCTCCTGACAGTAGCTTGCTTTATGACTGCTGTTTTGAGACAGTAGCTTGCTTTATGGCTGCTGTTTGTGACAGTAGCTTGCTTTACAGATGCTATTTGTGACAATAGCTTGCTTTACAGCTGCTGTTTGTAACAATAGCTTGCTTTGTGGCTGCAGAATTATTTAATTTTTTTCCCTGCCAACTGTGGATAACTGAATCAGTGGGTAATGAATCAGTGGATGGGGGGTCATACTGTAGTACACAGGACAAACTGGTGGCAAGCAATGGCAATAAACCAGTGTCAGAGGTTTCCTGGCCTTCACCAGGAAGGACTCTCTCCTGTTATTCACCAGATCTTTTGGGCAACCCACTTTCTTCACAAGGATAAATTTTAAGGGAAAATAGCTCATAGCTCAGTGAAGGAGAAATGGCAGTACAATAACAAACAAGCCTTGTCCTAGAGCTTTGCATGAATGCATTATCATGTAGTCTTTGTATTCTGACTCTTATATCTGGTGAAGTGGACATGTTCCACGAAAGCTTACATTAAAATATAATGGTTAGTCTTTAAGGGCAACAATCTCTCTCTGTGCTTTTGTTTGTATTTCTTGTTGATATGCTTTCAGAGACTAACATTGCTACGATGTCAAAACTATCCTACTGAGATACTGAAGCAGACTTTGTGAAGCAAAGCTCACCCCTGGGGAACTGGCATAGGTGGTAGGCACAGCAGTTAAACAGAGATGAAAGTGACCATTGTGTGAAACAAGATGGATCCATAATCTGAAATTAGTTGAAGGTTGCTTCGTGTGAGACTCCTGGTTTCTGGTGCTCCCTGCCTCTATTCCTCCAGTCATTCATCAATGGTTCAAAATCGCACAGTAATTCCAGAGCGACAGCCCTCACGTGAAAATTTGATGATAATCAGACAAGAATCTTTGTATCTCTTGAATGTTGTGGCTGAAAAGATATGCACTTCTCCAGGGGAATAAGAGGATTCAAATGCTTCCAATTTCCTCAGAAAAAGTGGGTTGTTAGTTTGATGGAGCCCAATACCCATGTTGGATTGGGATGCTGCAAGCAGCTCAGCCATTGGCTTTTGATGTTGTGTAAAGGAGAAATAAATGGTGATTGGCCTATTCACACAACAATTCATTCAGAATGATTGTGTATGACTGCAAATACATATTACACATACATTTAACACATCTAATCCAAATGCTCACAACCAGCTAAACTCTGAGCAGCTATCTCAGGGAGCAGGCATGGGGTACAGTAATATGAAACAGCAGCAAAGTGTGAGCTATCCACGTATTACTGTTGTATTTTTATTGCCAAGGGAAGAACTGTTGGTTGGACTTGGGTTCTATGTACCATGGCCTGCTATGTTTTAGATGGCATAATCTCTTGGGTCAGCCTTGTACAAGCTCACCTAGTACAATTCAGGCATGTCCAAACTTCAGCCCTCCTGATGTTTTGGACCACAACTCCCAGAATTTTATGCTTAGATTGCCAATGACAAAGGACTGTGGGAGTTGTGGACCAAAACATCTGGAGGGCCGAAGTTTGGACATGCCTGTAGTACATCATACTGAATCTGGAAGTTGAGTCATGGCAAATGGACTTCTTTTCTTGAGAGATCAAAACATTTCGCTACTCAT
The DNA here is from genome assembly GCA_029282475.1 of Phrynocephalus forsythii. Classification (NCBI taxonomy): domain Eukaryota; kingdom Metazoa; phylum Chordata; class Lepidosauria; order Squamata; family Agamidae; genus Phrynocephalus; species Phrynocephalus forsythii. The sequence goes on along the minus strand of JAPFRF010000002.1, from coordinate 158,029,378 downwards.
CCAAGCAGCTTCATCAGTCTGAGGAAAGTCAGTGACTTTCCTCAGACTGATGAAGCTGCTTGGATGACTGAGAATCTTCACAATCATACTGGATGTTATGCAACAACGAGCCTATTTGTCATTGATTCCCTTAAAGAAAATGAAGTGCCTGCTCAACTCAACACTCTTGAGAGCAGAGGGGGGGTTAGAATTGCTTCCCTTTTCCCTTGGATCTCACCCCCCGCCCTAAAAAAATACCCAGCTGGTTCCCACCCCCTATGACATGAAAAAGATGAAAGACCTGATCCAGTCTTCCTGCCCAGGGAAAGCAGCTTGGGGCATGGCGATCTTTTAAGAGGGCAAACAGCAAGAAAGAAAAGGAACAAAATAATCCCACTTCCTAGTTCTTCCAACTGTATTCTGATTGGCAGTGGTGTTTTTAATATACTCACCTGTACTTTTATCCTAAAAGTACAGATGATAAACTCCTAAGATACACAATGCTCCAGCAGAATTGCATGTGCTATATTACCTACTTCTCATAGCAGAGGAAGGAGCCATCAGGGGTCTCACTGCTACTAGAGGCAAGATATTGATTGGTCCAAATATCCCTGAGGGTCCATCTTCTCCACTCGGGACTTCAGAGATGGAGCAAGGAGAGGCAGGTACATGGCCCTCACCACTATTTCCTATTTGACATAGGGCTAGGAACAGCTCCTCTATTGCCTTCATAGCTCTGTGTTCCCTCCATTTTTCCATGGCAACCGTGGCATGGACCCTTGGAACCCCATGGAGCCATGGCACACAGCTTGGGAACCCCCTGTTTTTAAAAAACATGAAATTGTTTTAAACATCTTATGTTTTAAATCATTTCATACAGTTCTATAACCCATCTGCAAATCCTGTGATATAGGATTAGCTTGGCTGCTTTCACTAACAGAGGTTTCAATTGTTGACATGACGTCTGATTCCCGACACTCATGAGATATATGGCTATTCTTTTAGCCTTTTCCTGTTTGTTTGAAGCTAAGCCTTTCATAATTCCGCAGAAAACCCAAATTTCATGCAAATAAGTCCTGTTCAAAGAAAGCAGTATTTCCTATACAATGCTACTGAATACAAACAAACTGGCCCATGACTCAGCTGATGATGTGGTTATTAAAATAAGAGCATTTGTGGGCATAACCCTCATACTCATTTCTGTATTGTCACTGCTCTTAAAGTCAGCATTCTTTATTTTCTTTTATTTACCAGCTTTCATCTTCCCTTACATATTCACTTCACTGGTGGCTGGCAGGGAAGGGAGACAAAAGGGACATCCATATTCATGAATAGAGAACCAAAGTGCAATTTGAGGAAAAGTGAACCAAAGCAAAACAGAGAGTGAGAGTATCAACCTAGGTAAAATACAGAAAAACAAAGACAGAATCTGTAATCTCCTGGCATCTATATTTTAGTGCTAACTCTGCACCAGTACACAATATAGTAATAATATACTTCTGTAAGCCACCTTGGGTTCTTTTTCCAAGGAGAAAGGCAGGGTAAAAAATAAAATAAAATAAAATAAAATAAAATAAAATAAAATAAAAAGTGAAAAAGCTAAAACCTTATTGCCACTGGCCTGTAACCCATTAATTAACCTAACACCTCATTTCCACCATACAAATTATTATATTGTGGCGCTTGTGGACTGAAAAAGTACACTTTATACTCTTACATTACCCACAACGAAGTCACCAAACATTTCTTATAAGAAAATTGCAATAACATACTTTTTATTTAGGCATACATTTATATACCGCCAGTCTTCCAAAAAGGGACTCCGAGCGAGACAGAGAAGAAATTGGTGGAAAAGCCAAAGGAACAGAAATGGATTCAAAAATTAAAGATGCTCCAAACCCAGTTGTCAATGGTCATCAATCAAGAAATTGAGTGGAAGGTAAAGATGATGAGACAAAGAAACTTTGAATCGCAAACAAAGTAGGGAAACTGTTGGCTTGGCAGCTTAAATGGAAGCAAAAACAAAAGGTTGTTTAGTGGTAGATAAGAAATTAGTGGAAGACCCAAGGAAATTGTAAAGGTGTTTGACTTTTTACAGAGACTTATATATGAAGAAAAAAGAGGATCCGTGGATAGATATTTAAGAGAGAATGGATTGAAAAAAATTTCAACAAGCCAATTTGATTGAGTGAAAAATTACTGAAGTACAAAGTGCAATAGAGAGGGCGAAATCTGAAAATCATGATGGCTTGACTTATTATAAAAAATTGTCAGAAGAAATGTTACCAATAATGGTGGAGGTGATGAACGAAGTTTTAGAAAAAGGAGTTATACCTAACACCTGGAAGGAGGCGTGATGTGACAGATGTCAAAAATTATAGGCCCATTTCCCTTTTGAATGGAGATTATAAATTATTTGCCGATCTTGGCCAATAGATTAAAAAGGGTTTTAAATGAATTGCTACATAAAGACCAAGTAGGCAGACAGATGAAAGACAACATGAGAAATATAATTGATATAATAGAATATCAAATTCAGGAAGGAGAAACAAGCTGCTTTGATATTTATTGATGCTGAAAAAGCCTTTGATAATGTTTCTTGGCAATTCATGAAGAAGAATTTGGAACATATGGAAGTGGGAACAAAGTTTTGGAATGGTGTTAATGCAATATATAAAACAGAAAGCAAGTTTATTGGTTAATAATGATAACAGAAAGTTTCCCGATTGGGAAAGGTACAAGACAAACTGTCTCCATTGTTATTTATTACTGTACTGGAAGTATTATTAGTTAAATTGAGAGACATGGTGATAATTAAAGGTAAATGTGGGGGATAAGGAATATAAACTAAAAGTGTTTGCTGATGATTTGGTTTTGACATTAGAGAATCCCAAAGTGAGTATTATTGAGGTGATGAAGGTAATTGAAGAATTTGGTAATTTAGCCGGCTTTAAATTGAATAAGAATAAGACGAAGGTCTTATTGAAAAATGCAACAAAGAAAGATTGTGAAGAATTTGAAAAACTGTCCGCTCTCTCAGTTGTGAAAAAGTTAAATACTTGAATTAATTTATCTCTCATAATTTGAACCATAATTATACTATGGTTTGGAATTGTTTAAGAGAGATTTGAAACATGGAATAGATTGAATTTGTCATTGATGGGAAGAATTTAGATATAAAGATGAACGTGACAAGGTTGTTATTCTTATTTCAAATGATCCCAATAATCAAAGGGACAGGCCATTTTAAGGAATGGCAGAAGACATTGTCTAAATTTGTCTGGCAAGGTAAAAGACCGAGAATAAGGTTTAAATTATTAACAGATGCTAAGGAAGGGGAGGATTTGCCATGCCAGACTTGAGATTGTATTATAAGTGGCCTGTCTCGGTTGGATAAAAGAATGGATTACTTTAGTTGATGGGGATCTTTTGATTTAGAAGGTCATGATAATAGATTTGGTTGGCACGCTTATCTTTGGTATGATAAAGTGAAAGTACATAAAAGTTTTAAATCATGTAATTAGAAAGTCACTACTTCAGGTCTGGGAACTGAACCCCTATTAGAGAGACACACCCCGGTGGTTTAAATTGAAGCAATCAAGAGGAAAGATATAAATGGGGATCACATATGGGGATGTGTTATTTTTCTCAGAAAAGGTCCCAGACTGAAGTCTTATGAACTGTTAAAAGAGAAGTTAACAGGTTGGTTTCAGTACCATCAGTTACATGACATTTTTCAGAAAGACAGAAGGATGTCTGGGTTTGGAGAGAAGGAATCTAAGTTTCAAACCATAATCATGGGCCCAAAAAGAAATTGTTGACTAGATTATATAATTTCTTGTTGGAGTTGAACTTAAAAGATGAACAAGTCAAAGAATGTATGACAAAATGGGCTATGGATTTGGGTCATAATATTGAGTTAGATGTGTGGGAAAGACTGTGGAAAAAGAACATGAAGTTTACATGTACTTTGATAAAAGAAAATTTGTTGAAAATGATGTATAGATGGTATATTACTCCAATGAAATTAGCAAAGATGTAAGGATGAAAGATGATTATTGTTGGAAATGTAAAGAGAAACAAGGTGATTTTTATCATATGTGGTGGACCTGTGAAAAGTGAAAGAATATTGGGCACTGATATATGATGAACTCAAAAAGATGTTAAAGTGTACATTCCCAAAAACTGAACTTTTTCTGTTAGGGTTGGTGGATAGTGAAATTAAAGGAGCAGGTAGGACTTTATTTTTATATGCAACAGCAGCCTCTGCTCTCCTGGCACAGAACTGGAAGACAACGTATACCGTCTTTGGATGAATGGAGGGCGAAATTACTGGACTTTGCAGAGATGGCCAGACTGACATGCAGACTGAGGGATCAAGACAACCAGAGGTTCCAAAAAGACTGGCAAAAATTTAAGAACTACATGGAGACTTATTGTAAGGATTTAAAGACTCTTACCGGATTAGGGTAGAACGCGAGGGACTACTATTTACTTTTAGAACCTTTTTATAAGTATATAAAAGGGGTTCGTTTGAAAGGAAGGATTAACGTTAAAACCGAAGAACAGAGGGAAGCCGAACCTTAGTGATAGATTGATTCTGTATGGTTAATGTTTTGAATTTGTTTTTCTTTTGTATATTAAAATTTTCTAATAAAAAAAAACAAAGGAGACACAAAGGTCAAAATGATTATTTTAGCATTTTGACTTCAGGAGGGATGCACATTCTCCTTTCTTCCAAGCTGCTGGAGTTCAGCCATTCTTAAGGTGGGGCTTTTGGCTGTCAGTGTCTTTTCTTGTACACATGTTGGTAGATATATTTATGTATTTAAAGCAAAAATGGATGGATAATTAAGAACACCCTGCTATATGGAGCCCCACAAGGAAAAATCTAAAGACCAGAGCAGTGATAAGTAGCTGAAAACAAACATTGTTATCCCAATAAACCAATACTTTGAATGAACCAAAAAAAAAAAAAAAAAAAAAAAAGACTCCGAGCGGTATGCCATAGAAACATAGAATAAATAAGTATGACTGTATCTGAATGCAGACCAATACAGTCAAAATATGTGTTTTTTTTACCTTCAAGACTTGCTAAGGATAAAAGTGTGGGATTTTATGATAAAAATTACATTTGATAAACCGTTGCTTTATTGAAATGATGAACTTGATTTTAAAAATGTATGAATACCTCCTGGGAAGTAAAATGACAGCTGAGGTGGTGAAAGATTCTATGACAAAATGGGCACATAATGTAGGTCATAACATTGATACAGATCCCTGGGCACAAATTTAGAGAAGCAATATAAAAATACTAAATATGTTAAGCTTTAGAGAAAATATATACAAAATGTTTTACAGATAGTATTTATCTCCCGAAAAACTGTCTAAAATTTACACAAATATCTTAGATACGTGTTGGAAATGTAAGGCACAATTAGGGAGCTTTTATCATGCCTAGTGGACATACAGAGATGTTAAAAGTTACTGGATTATGGTGCATCAATGTCTGCAAAAAAAAAATTGATTTTCATATACCATTTACACCTGAATTGTTTGTATTGAATATCATGCCATAAAGTTTAGATATAAAACCAGACATGTTGTGATCCATATAGTAGCAGCAGCTAGTATTTTATGGGCTAAATGCTGGAAGAACGAAGAAATACCTATATTCGAAGAATTGATTGGGAAGATATTAGAAGTAGCAGAAATGGACCTTCTGACTGAACTCCTGAAAGGAGAATTTTAAATGTAAAAGAAAGCTGGAAACCAGTATATAGATGGATTCGAGACAGAAATTAATTAAGAAGTAAAGCAAAAGCAAAGTGTTCTGCTTATATACCGCCGCATACCACTACAAGTAGTCTCTGGGCGGTTTACAATTTTTTAATTACAGTGTGCAGGCTACACATTGAAACATAGTAACTTGTTGATTAAACACTAAGACCAAACAATGTGATATAATGAAAATATGGGAACAAATTACACAGAAAATAAGATGTTAACACATAGAACTGTTTGAAAGGTGTGAGAAAAAATAATGACTTTGATGCCTCTGCTCTCTCTGTAACCTTTTATCTATCTTTTGCCCACCCATATTAACCCTTCCTTTTCCCCTGTAATTTGAAAACCTTAATAAAAAAAGGGAAAAAAGAAAAGAAATTTGAGATAATGTTATGTTTATATCTCTGTGATTCCCATACTTAGTGGACTTCTAACAAGATCCTGGCAACTGAGGGCCACTAGCTTTGCTGGCTTGTGGATTCAAAAGATTTAGTAATCCCAGAATTAACTTTTTCACCAAGCTGCGCCACCTTCAGAAGTTTGTTAATCTTGGATACTTCAGATTATGGTACTTAGAATGTTGATAACGGCAAAGCTGCTTGCTACAAAATATATATCTCCAGCACAAATGTTTCATGATAAATGCTTTAATACAGTCAAAAACATGTCTTAGATATGGAGACAGCAATTACTAAAAAAAACCCTAAAGAAGCAAGTTGATTTGCTGACAAACAGTCCCAATAAAAAGGTCTTTTGTTTATAAGTTCTACTGCAAAACATCAACAGCTAACAATTGAATAAGATCCATATATTAATTAGGAACGACAAAAGCAGAAGGGAGGACACATCACATTTCAAAAAAAAAAAATCAGATAGGACGTAAAAATAGCTGGTCTATCTTTTGTGTAGTTAGGCAAAAAAACACACCAATAGGATAATGTGCAAAAAATATGTTAGGGTTTGGTGAGGCGAGGCATGAAGGAAGACAGGAAGGAGGGAGGGAGTCATCGCCTCTTCCAGTCAAGCCACTAGAGAGAGTAAAACCTTATGCCAGTGATGAAAGAGATGACAATAAATGAGAAGAGTGAGACGGGAGCCTACAGAAGGGGTGCAGAGAAGGGTGACAGAAGAGGAGGACCAAGAGTAATGGGATTTCTGATGACAGAAGAGGGGGAAGGTGATTGGAAGGAAGAGGCGGGTTATATAAGGAAGTAGAAGAGCTGGAAAGTGGAACACAGGATTCAAGCGGAGCTGAAGGAAGTGGACCCAGTTTAATGGATGGTCTACGTTTTCCTGAAAGGCAAGGGTCCTTGGAGGAAGGGGCCACAGGTGGAATCACCTGTGGGGAATATTAGAGCATACGAAGCTATCACTATTAAGGATTTCAGCAGAGACTCCCATGTTGTCTATTAATGCTGTAAGATGTCCCTCAATTCCTTTTTCTCAAATACTTGACTGGACTGTATATTATCCCTCATTACTGTAAGAAGCCTTGGGCCCTTTTCCAAGAAGGCAGGGTAAAAATACTCTAAAATAAATAAATAAATAAATAAATAAATAAACTGGACTTATTTACTTGTGAAAACATTTCAAATTCAAATAAACTGAGACTTATTTCTGAATAGGCTTGAATAAGATTGATGTACATTCCCACTATGCAACCCTTTCCAACACACATTAAGTATGGGTTGTTAGCAGTGGCCTTGCTGGTGGAGGTGTGAAATCCTTCTGATTTGGCTGGGGAATTGAGGAAGGGGCAGCATGATAAATGGGAGACAGATTGTGCCTAAATCCCCCACCTCTGTTGAAAACAATGTTTAATTTGAAAAAGTGGCACCAAACTTAGTCCCGCCTTGCCTTCCTTCTCCACTCAGTTTATAAAGCCATAAAATACAGAGAGGGCAGTTAATTGCTTCTTCTCAGAGAGAGAGAAAAATCCCAATTTTTAAAAGTTCTCAAGTGCACAGATCAAGTTAACTGAGAAACACTATTTTGAAGGTTAGGCTGAGACCTATTATGAGCAACATGAACGTTCTATGCTAATCTCCCATGTCATCTCCTCCTCTACATTTAAAGCAAGAAGCACTGTAGATGTCTGCCATCAGGGCCTTCCAAAGAGCTAGCATCCATCTGGACTGAGCTCTGACAGATCAGAGATCTTGAGAAGGAACTTAACACTCAAAACATGATTCACAGTTCCTTCTTAGATCTTCCCCATCCCCAGGGGGAATGCCCCAACAGGGCTAATAACTGAACCTTTTTAGCACAGTAAATAATTAAACATGCACGTCCATTTGTTTCTCTCTGCCACACATGTTTTTCTTCCCTCCTGCTTAACACAGGCTTACATTCCTCTGGAATGTGACCAGCTATTGAAGAGTCACATCCTGGATACAAATGAAACAGGAGACAAATATTTTAACCTGTTTCAGAGAGGGCTTTAAGCACTACGGGGCAGTAGTATGTTGAATTGTTTGTTGTAAGCTGCCCAGAGTAGCCCTGCAGCTAGATGGGTGGTGTATTAAATAAATAAATAAATAAATAAATAAATAAATAAATAAATAAATATTGGAAATAGGCATGGAGTGTAAAGGAGAAATTCTTAACCAATGGGACTGGAGTTATCCAAGAAAGAGCACCTCACACCTCCAGAATTAGATTCCTTTGTTTGCTGATGAGCCGTCACGGCCTAGGAAAGGATTGTTTTAAACTCTGATTCATGAAGACAGGAGGACTGTCTCATTTCCCCCTCTGCAATATCAGTGTGCATGTGCAAAATCAGCTATAACGACAAACTGTTTCTAATGTCTGTTCCTGGCCTCACAAAAACAACATGGGCTTGGGTGGCAACATATCAGTACGAAAATCGCACAGACTGGTGGTCAAGAGATACAGTGGACCCTTGTATAACAAACAGCTTGTATAACATAAAATTTGTACAACATAAAAAATTCCGGAGATAGGGGAAATTTGCTTAACATAATCACCTATGGGAAAAATCTGTACAACATAAAAATGGGATTAGTCCATTTTCAATGCATTCCTATGGGAATTTGTATAAAGGAAAGTTTGCTTAACATAATTTCATTTGGAACGAATTAATTCCTTTATACAAGGTACCACTGTATTTGGAGATACCTTGGACTGTGGGTATGATGAACTGCCAGAAAGATGAACAAGTGGGTCCTGTAACAAATCAAAACCGAACTATCCCTGGAGACAAAAACTTTGAAACTGAGGCTATCTTATTTTGGCTACATCATGAGAAGATTGGAATTCTCTGCTGGGAAAGGTGGAAGGCTGCAGCAGGAGGAGACCACACACAAGATGGATTGACTCCCTAAAAGCCTTAAGTTTACAGGGACCGAGGAGAGCTGTGAAAGAAAAAGGGCATTTTGGTGACCCCCTCATTCAAAGGGTTGTCCAAAGTTGGAAGTGACTTAATAGCACAGAACAACAACAAAGAGATATAACACTAGTGCAGGTGGCTGAAGATTGATGTTACATGCTTTTCTCCCACACCTAGGAGAACAAAAAATTCCAGGAGGCAACATAAAACTCTTGTGGATCATAAGACCATAAGAACATAAGAAGAGCCATGCTGGATCAGGCCAAAGGCCCATCTAGTCCTGCTTCCTGTATCTCACAGTGGCCCCACCAGATGTGTCTGGGAGTGCACAAGACTAGATATCTGTCTCCTGATACCACTCCCCTGCATCTGGCCCTTGAAGTATCCCAATTTTAAGACTGGAGATTACACATCTCCATCATGGTTTGTAACCTGGGATGGACTTTTCCTCCAGGAATCTGTCCAATCCCCTTTTGAAGGCATCCAGGCCAGATGTCATCACCACATCCTGGCAGGGAGTTCCACAGACTAACAACGCGCTGGGTGAAAAATATTTCCTTTTGTCTGTTCTTACTCTCCCAGCCCTCAATTTGAGTGTATGTCCCCTAGTGCTGGCATTTTGTGAGAGGGAGAAGAGTGTCCCTCTATCCACTTGACTTATGCCCTGCATTATTTTGTACGTCTCAATCGTATCCCCCCTCAGACACCTTTCTTCCAGACTAAAGAGCCCCAAAAGTTTTAGTCTTTCTTCATAAGGGAGGTGCCCCAGCCCAGTAATCATTTTAGTCGCTCTCTTCTGCACCTTTTCCAGTTCCACTATGTGTTTCTTGAGATGTGGTGAACAGAATTGTACACAATACTCCAGCTGCGGCCTTACTGTTGTCCTGTACAATGGGATTATAATGTTGGCTGTTTTATTTTCAATCCCCTTTCTGATAATCCCTAGCATGAAATTGGCCTTCTTCACCGCTGCCACACATTGTGTAGGCACCTTCATTGAGCTGTCCATGGACTGCATTCACATACTTTGACTCCTACAGTCCTGTGATGCCACAACCATCACTGGATTCTAGGGATACTCGATATCACAAACCTACGGTATGATCAGCTGGGAGCTAGGCGCGTGGACTAGAAACTAGGAACCAACAGGAATCTCCTTTTGACAGGAGCAAATGAAATTCCTCTGGCACACACCCTTGGTCTTCTGTGTAATGCAACATGCAGTTAACTTCCTGGGATCCATATGCAGAGACTCAGACTCGGATTGGAAGGGGTTAAAGAGAGCCCGCTTGGACTGGCACAAAATTCAGTGCTGTTAAATATGTCTACTAAGAGAGCTGCTTGAATAATTAATCTGGCAGGCAATGAAAAGGATCCAGCATGTTTAAATGAAGCCAGATGGATGAAAGCCACTTATTCTTAACGCTCAGAGCCAATTAAGATAGTAAGATACAAAACAAAAACTATGTAACAGCTAGGGTTTGTCTGTCAAGCTCTCCTCTTCTCTTTTACTTTATGGCAAAGTAAAAATAAAAATATATACAGTAGTTCAATGTCTTCCAGCGACCAAGGGAGAGAGGCAGTCTGGGGGTTCCTTTCAGAGCAGGAGCATGGATGCCAAACTCTTGCCCCCAAGACCCTGCCCACAAGCTCCACCAGACCAGGAATGGATTGAAAACAGCCTTTAAACAAAACTGTTTTGGGAAAATAGTGGGGTTGAGAGAACCCTCCCTCCAAGGTGAAACCAACCACTCCTGGAGGCCTCCAGGTCAGATATAAGTCATTTATTTTATTTTATTTTTAACTGGGCAGGACTCTGGGGTGTCTCTGGTGCTGGGGGAAAAAAACAACGCTGGGGGGCAGTATGTTTTCTGCGGGCCACATTCTGCCCACAACGAATTTAAAGGTTTATTCAGCATTTAGGCCTTCAAATGGCTTTTAAAGAAATAAAAAGTAGCTTCCATTGCTACTTCTCTAAAGGAAACAGACATCTTTTTTAAGGAAGCGGAAGTAGCTCTTCAAAGCTATAATATGTGTCCACTCAAGGCAAGCAGAAGGCATGTCACACAATTTTTACAGGACCATCCAAGCAAAAAAAAAACACAAGGAATTAACTTTTGTTTCCTATTTAAGAATCCCTGTATTTTAAAAAAATCAAAACAACCCATAGGAAGTACAAAAAAGGAATATGACTTTCAGGATGTAGATTGTTTGGGAAACCCAAACTGGTATCTTCTAGAAAAAGAATCAGTAATTTCAATACTGCACAGTTTTGTCTTATTTCTGTTTTTGCTTGTTGTAGTTATACACAATTATATGACATCTGAAATATTTTACTATCAAAATGACCCTTACCTATTTTCTTTTTGTACTTCCTATTTTTATGACATAATTATCTATAGCTATGTAGAAAAGTTAACCAAAAATAATTATCTATAGACAGATAGACAGGCAGACAGACAGGCAGGCAGGCAGGCAGGTAGGATAAGGTTTTCCTTTCCCCGAATCAAATAAGAACTTTAAAGCTCAGTTCTTTAAACTAAGCCAACCTTTCTCAACCTAGATACCTTGGCTAGAATTGCCACCGTCACCTCATATTGACTTGGGATAATAGAACTTGTAGTAAAACACACCCAAAATCTATTCAGTTTTTGACGTCTTGCATATCGGGTGTTAATAAAACTCAACAGGAAAATCCACTGGCATTTTGCTGCTACATCTTGCACAAGACACTTAAAAGCACTTAAGGATGGGTAGATGAAGCAATCAGCATGTTGACAGCCATGACCAATCACCTGCACAATGAAAGTCGAATGGTTTGAAGCAGAACTAAAATAGTCCAAAAGAAACTATTAATAACAGAAACAAATTCCGGTTACATAACTGTATTTAATACATCATTCATTAAAACCTCTCTGCAACAGTGATAAACAAGGCCTCTGCAAGCCAGAGAAGAGCCCTGATTGCAAACAGATGCTTCAGTGGATGACTAAAGAAAGAGCCCTCCAAGGGGAACAGCGTGGAATTTTCCCATCGTCATTAAAATGTGATCAGTGCCGGGGTAAACAAGAAAGCATTTGTGATCAAAACTGAGCTTCAGTGGGTTCTTGCAGTTAACAAAGAAGAGCCTTCCACCCGACTTGAACTCAGGTTTCTTTTACAAATACAGTATTTACTTTTATGGGTTACAGTTTATCGTTCCTCACCCCCCCCAAATGAGCTCAAGACAGTATACAAAGGCTTTCCCCACCATCCTTTTATCCTCACCAAAAATACCCAACCCTGTGTCGCTGATCAATCTGAGAGTATGACAGGTCCGTTGAGATTTGAACCCAGGTCTCTTGATGCCAACAGCTATATGCTAACCAATACACCACATTGCTCCAAGTTCCCAAAGGACCATTGGGATCAGTATCATGAAAAGCCCAACTGGTCAATGTAATTCAGCTCACGCTGAAGTATTTCCTCACTGTCAAGTCAGGCCAGGGTTTTCACAGCCAATAAGCCAACTCACATATTCCAGAAGCTTTGAGGTACTTAATCAGGAACTGATTAAGAAAGTTAGGGACTGAATGAATATATGCCTCCCTTCCTTCCCTCCACATCGCTTTCGCCCTCCTCGGCATTGCAGGCACCCAAGCGACTGAATAAGTCCCTCGTAGAGAGACCCCCATCAGCAGACACCCATAAACTGAGACCACATCCTAGGTGCACGTATTTGCCTAGCAGGTTTATTTTGGGTTTTTTTTTTATTTTATTTTATTTTATTATTTCCTTCCTGCCGCTTTCCCTTTTGAAAAAAAAGGACATTTTTTTTTTTACCCTCAGGAGCGGGAAGAGAAGATGCAGACCTTCCTGAAAGGGAAACGGGTCGGATACTGGCTGAGTGAGAAGAAAATTAAAAAGCTGAATTTCCAAGCCTTTGCCGAGCTTTGCAGGAAAAGAGGGATAAAAGTTGTACAGGATTCCAAGGAGCAAGAAGAGAACTGGAGGAGTAATACCTCCTTTAAAAAACCTTGGTCCAGCTGGCCCGGCTGGTAGTACTTCATAAGGGTCCCCATCTGGGGTTACAGGAGAGGACAGTCAACGGTTTTGAAGGCGGAAGAGGGCTCTCATCGCCCCAACAGCAGAAAAAGTGGAAGAACCACCCTTAGGAGAAGGAAACTCTTTCAAACCTCCACTGCCTTGTGGCTATATCCCTCATTGGAAAAGGCTTCAGGAGTCAACCTCGAGGAAAAAACTGGAGCCGGAGTCCCGGAGACAGTTCATGACTGTATACAATCATGTTCTGGCAACTCCTGCGACGCAGCTGGAACTAATCGTATCGGCTTTGCCGTTCCATTGGACCACTCCAGCTATGTGGAGGGGGGTTTGCTGCCTGGGTAACAGCCTAATCTCCATATTGAATTACCCAGGCCTTGTGCCCTGGAGAGGACCATTTGCAGCAAATAGTGGGGGAACAACACAGGAAGCGACAGCTACCTGGGTGTAGGCGGATCAGAATGGAAACCAGCAAATGAATCATTGACTCTGCACCATGCAATAAACATAACAAAATCTCGAGCCTAAAGTTGGGCACATGGAATGTTAGGACAATGAATCCTGGCTGTTCAGACTATCCCCAAGAAATGGACACTATACAAAAGACAGCTGTCATAAACAGGGAACTGTGCAGACTGCGGATGGACATTGTTGCTCTCCAAGAGACAAGGCTACCTGACTCTGGATCTGTCAAGGAGAGGAACTTTACGTTCTTCTGGCAGGGAAAACCATCAAATGAGACCAGGGAATGTGGGGTTGGCTTTGCTGTTAGAAATACTTTACTAGGTCTCATTATCCCACCTGCTGTAGGAAGTGAGAGAATCCTGTCCATGCAACTACACACTACAGCAGGGTTGGTTACACTTATCAGTGCATACGCACCAACATTATCATCTCCAGCAGAACTCAAAGACAAATTCTATGATGATCTAGCTGCCACTATCAAGAAAATCCCTGAGAAAAGACCAATAGCTATCCTCAGTGACTTTAATGCCAGGGTTGGAGCTGATTATAACTCCTGGCCCATCTGCCTAGGTCGGTTCGGCATTGGAAAGATGAACGAAATTGGCCAACGCCTGCTGGAGTTTTGCTGCTATTATGGTCTCTGTGTCAGCAATACATTCTTTAAACAAAGCCTCAGCACAAAGTCTCTTGCAGACATCCAAGATCGAAGCACTGGCATCAGCTCGACCTGAATCTTGTCAGGCGCTCCAGCATCTCTAGCGTTACAATCACACACAGTTATCAGAGTGCCGACTGTGACATAGATCACTCCCTGGTGTATAGCAAAGTAAAACTAAAAACAAAGAGATTGCACCACCTGAAGAAGGAAAAGATCAAAAATTGATACCAGTAACACCTATAACCAAGGAAACGTGGAGGAATTCTCCCATGTACTCAAGGAAGCTCTTCCTGGCCCTGCTGAAGATAATGCATCTAAACGTTGGGAATATTTTAAGAATGTTGTTTATAACACTGCTTTATCAGTATTCGGCAGGGAGACTCGAAAGACAGCAGATTGGTTTGAAGCCCACTCAGAAGAGCTGATGCCAGCTATTGAGGAAAAGAGGAGAGCCTTGACTGCATATAAAGCTTGTCCCAGTGAGCACACCCTACAGGCCCTGCGAGCTGTTCGTAATAAAGTCCAGCAGACTGCCAGGAAATGTGCTAACGATTACTGGCTGCAACTGTGTTCTCGGATTCAGATGGCAGCTGATACAGGTAACATCAAGGGGATGTATGATGGAATTAAACAGGGCCAATACATAAAAAACTGCACCCTTAAAGACTGTTTCAGGTGAGATCATCCAGGATCATGAGCAGCAGATGGCACGCTGGGTGCAGCACTACTCTGAACTATATTCCAGAGAAAACACAATAACTGAAGAAGTCTTAAATAATATTGAGTGCTTGTTTGTCTTGGAGGAGCTTGACAATGAACCAACACTAAAAGAACTAAATGTGGCTCTGGATTCACTTGCCTCTGGCAAGGCACCTGGGAAAGATAACATCCCTGCTGAAGTTCTGAAGTGCTGCAAGAGATCATTGCCACTGAACTGTACGAAATCCTCTGCCTTTGCTGGAGGGAAGGGGGAGTACCACAGGATATGAAGGGCGCTAATATTGTTATGCTTTATAAGAACAAAGGTGACAGGAGCGACTGTAACAACTATCGCGGTATCTCTCTTCTTAGTGTTGTCGGGAAGCTGTTTGCACGTGTTATACTGAAGAGGCTCCAGATACTTGCAGAGAGAGTCTACCCAACAAGTCCACTACTGATATGGTATTTTCCCTCAGGCAGTTGCAGGAGAAATGCAGGGAACAAGGACAGCCACTTTTTGTAGCCTTCATAGATCTTACGAAGGCATTTGATATGGTTAGTAGGAACGGACTCTTTAAAATACTCCTCCGGGTTGGATGCCCACCCAAGTTCCTTAACATCATTAGGTCTTTTCATGAGGATATGAAGGCCAATGTAGTTTTTGATGGCCTAGTGTCAGATCCCTTCGACATCCGAAGCGGAGTGAAGCAGGGCTGTGTCCTTGCGCCAACCTTGTTAGGGATCTTCTTTGCTATCATGCTGAAGTATGCTTTTGGAACTTCAACAGAAGGTATCTATCTCCAGACCAGATCAGATGGAAAACTCTTCAATCTCTCTAGATTGAGAGCAAAGTCTAAGGTACAGGTGAAATGTTTGCGGGATCTCCTCTTCGCTGATGATGCCGCCATTACTGCTCAGTCTGCAAAAGATCTCCAACAACTCATGGATCATTTTAGTAAAGCTTGCAAAGATTTTGGGCTAGAAATCAGCCTGAAAAAAACACATATAATGGGCCAGAATGTGGACTCTCCTCGCATTGCAATTTCTGCAAAAGAACTGGAAGTTGTCCATGACTTTGTGTATCTTGGCTCAACTATCTCAGATACACTCTCACTAGAGTCTGAGCTGAATAAACGTATAGGTAAAGCAGCTACTATGTTTTCCAGACTAACAAAGAGAGTATGGCTCAATAAGAAGCTGACAGACCATACAAAGATACAGGTCTATAAAGCTTGTGTACTGAGCACACTTTTGTATTGCAGCAAGTCTTGGACCATCCATGCTCGACAGGAAAGAAAGCTTAATACCTTCCATATGCGCTGTCTTAGGGCCTTTTTACACGACCTCTAAGATCCGCTGGCCCCTTAAATTCGGACCAGAGATCTTAGGGGTTTGTCGCTCTTCGTGCATCTCCACCCCTCCGTACTTCCTGACTGCCGGCTGTGTGAGGGGAGGGAGGAAAAAAGGGACAGAAGAATAAATCCTTACCTCCCTGTGTTGGTGGACGCTGCCGGAGCTCCAGTCACTTCCTGGTTCCTCTTAAAGGGGCGGGAGGCAAAAAACAAAAACAAAAAGAAGCGAGGAGAGCTCAGCACATCCGCATCAAAAATTTTTCACGTCCCAAGAGCAGGTAGAAGAAAAGTGCACTGGGTCACGCTTAGGTGGGCGGGGTCGCACTTAATTGTCTGCAAACTCCGGAGCTGGTGGGGAAACATTTTTAAGCTCCGGAGCTTGCAACCATTTGCAGCGGAGCTTAGGGGTCGTGTATATACGCCCTTAGGCGAATATTCAACATTACCTGGCACGACAAAGTTCCAAATAGCATAGTCCTGAATCGAGCTGGAATCCCTAGCATGTACACTTTATTGAAACAGTGACGCCTACGCTGGCTTGGACACATTGTGAGAATGGATGATGGCTGGATCCCAAAAGATCTTCTATACGGAGAACTAGTGCAGGGAAAGCGCCCCAGAGGGAGACCAGAGCTACGGTATCTCTGTAAGAGGGACCTGAAGGCCTTGGGAATGGACCTCAACAGATGGGAAACCCTGACTTCCGATCCCACTGTCTGGAGGCAAGAGATATAGCATGGTCTACATAAATTTGAAGAGGCATTTGTCCAACAGGCAGAGGAAAAGAGCCAGGCACGGACAGAACGAAATTCGAGGACCGGGCAAGAAACAGAATACATCTGTCCCCAGTGCGGTAGAGACTGCCATTCCCAAATTGGCCTATTTAGTCACACTAGGTGTTGTTTTTAGGATCTCTACTCCAGGCACGATACCATAGTCTTTCGAGACTGAAGGATGCCAATGAGGTACCTGTTCAAGATGGACTGCTTTCTAACCTTTTGCCTGCTCAATCCTCTAATTCTCCCCAAGAGAGCTACAGAAGTAAGAGTAGGCAGAATAAGCCTGTTGAAAAGTCTCAAAAAGAAGGTGCAACACCCATCAACACCTGCAGCTTCCCAAGGCCTGAGTAAAACAAGGTCAATTTCTATTATTATTTAGGCTTCGGTTGCATTACAGCTTCCAAATGACTCGTGCAAATGCTATGACTATGACTTTTAGGAAAAGCTTGAAAGAGTTACCTTTTAAGGCTAAATCTCCTAGCACCTCCCAACCAGCATGGGAAGTAATAATTGTGGTTTAACATAAGAGTAATTTTCCAAATGCTTGCTTTTATTTTATGAAAGTAGATTATGAAACACTCTTACAGATAGCAGAGAGGAGTGTATGTATGTCTTGCTGAATCGGATCACCTAGTTCAGCAATCAGGAACTTCTAGCCTGATGCTTTGGGAACCATAGAAGCAAAAGAATCAGCAAGCAATTTTTTGTTATCCCCAAAATATGGATGCAAAGATATACTGCATCTAATGCTGGAGGTTTCAACTACAATAGCTAATGGCCATTACTGGAACTCTTCTTTTGGAACAGAATTTGTCCCTTGGTGTGAGAATTGCACAATATTTCTCTGCCTCTGGGGAAAACACCAATACTAAGAACGCATATGATCACCCTTCAACCATGTCACAAATGTTTGGGTGATGGCAATCAGCAGTGCACCTTCAATGGAAGGACTAAGGACACTAATTCAAAGACAAAGATGTACATACATTAGACAGAGAAGACAGGTGGTTTGGGAGAGAGGGGTCAGGGAAGCCATTCGTGTATGTATAGGAAATCCCTCTCTCAACAAGGGTGGGGGACTGTCTCCTATGTATCATGCTTCCTTTTCATTGATCCCCAGACAAATCTGCACACACCTCCACCAGGAAAGCCACTGCTAACAACCCATACTTAATGGATGTTGGGAAGGGTTGCATAGGTGGGATTTCCATGCACCCCAGACCTTTGTCCATCTAAACAAGCTTATTCAGGCCACTATCCATCTAATGAGCCTATGCAGACCAGGGTGGGGTGAAACCAAGGTGAACTATAAGTTGGAGGCCTCCCACCAACTTTCCTCAGTCTTGGATGAGTAGAAACGTTTTGATCCCACAAGAAAAGAAGTCCAGTTGCCATGATTCAACTCTCAGATGATCTCACCTAGATGACTGAGAATCTCCACAGACATACCCAACAGCACCTACATGTGATATCAATAACAGAGACGATGAGAGAAAGTGGGTTTCATTGGTATGGACATGTCCTCAGAGCGGCAGCTTCCACCATTGCCCAAACTGCATACCACTTGAAAATGGACAGTGAACAATCACATGGGGGAACCAAAACAGTCAATAAGTCCACAAGGACACTGTCAGTAATTCATCGGCCTATGGCCTGAAGATGCAACCCATCAGACAAAGTGGTCTGAAAAGTGGACTCACACTGGCAAGAAAATGTGAGGAGGAGGAGGAGGAGGAGGAGGAGGAGGAGGAGGAGGAGGAGGAGGAGGAGGAGAAGAAGAAGAAGAAGAAGAAGAAGAAGAAGAAGAAGAAGAAGAAGAAGAAGAAGAAGAAGATCGAGCTGGACACCCTTCAACCACCCACCCAGAAAAGAGAAAGGGCTACACTGTTTTCCTACATAAAACAGCCCAAGGATAGGAAAAGAGGTGATTGAAAGAAATTACATTAGAGAAGGAAGCAAATTATATTACTAAGAGCAAGGTGTTCAACAAGAGACACTTTAGGCTACGATAAACATCAAGGCATATTAAATTATCCTTTTTAAAAAAGCAAGCTGTTTGTAATTTTTAAAATAATTTTTGGGGTGGGGGGAGCAAACCTAGGTAAGTGTGTGGAGGTTTTAATCATTCTCACCATGGATGCAAACCAAACCCTTGTATCAGAGTATAGTTAAGCCAGGTAATTTGTTTGCAGCTCGTGTGTCTGTATATAGGCAGCATTGAGACACGACCTGAAATGTAATTTCCCCTGGCTTTAATAAAGACCATCTGCACAATGGGATAGTTACTGAAAAGTTCAGATCCTTCCCGAGACAAGCCTTGCTCAGGCAGAATACTAAATGTAATTAACTTTCTTTATCAGTTTAGATTTATATATTTATTTTGTTTGGGTAAGGGGTGGGTGGGATGGTGGCTACCATGCACCATACATCACTGGCTGTTCTGCTTTTTCTTTCTTTCTTTCTCGCTTTTTTTTAATAAAAAAACCCTCTATCTGGAAAATAGTTTCATTTCCTCTTTCGTCCTCATACAAGTTTGAGCACAAAATAATAAGGAAAACAGATGAACTGATTACTTGTTCTCCTCCTCCCTGTTCCCTCCCAAGGGAAAGGATTCAAATTAAAGGAGGCATTTGCATGGCGAGAAAGCTGCTTGAAGTTTCAATAAAATATTCATAACTATTCCTGGTCTCTTTGAGAGAGGATTCACATGGGCTCGTTTTCTTCCATGTGACTGAGCACATTCACCCACACCTGATTAGCTGAAACATCTAGGATCCGTCAGCCACTACAAGAGTAGCACTAAGGGCAGATCGGGAATCTGTTTTCCGTGCCAAACTGTGGCTTGATAGTAGTGCCAAAATGTTAATCCTTTGGGAGAGCACCCCCAGAATTCCTCAGCCATTGGATCAGGGGATTCTGGGAGTTGTAGTCTAAACGAGTGGCAACCCATCCTTCATTTTTGGTTGTTACAGCCTGCCATAGCCTAGGGTCAGAATTCATCCTGACTGCTGGGCCTCTGAACGCAGCTGTTGATAGGACTGCCCTGTCAGTGCAGTGACGTAGGCTAGTGCTTGGGTAGGGAAAAATGACATCTTTTGGACCAGAACTCCTAGAATTTCCCAAAAAAGCACAAATACTAGGCTTTTTGGTGGGAGTCACAGACCAAGGAAGCAACTTCCATGGTCTTGGCTTGAAGCACAGAAAGGATAACGGAAGGCCCAAGGTGTGTGTTTGTATATCATGTTATATCACAAAGACCTTTTAGGCCAGATGGAAGGGATCTAAATGTAATAAATGTAATAAATGTAATAAATAAATAAATAAATAAATAAATAAATAAATAAATTATATATTCTGTAGGTTCTGGCCAGACACTGTGCTTCCTTGACATGGGCTGGGCTTGATATTCCATAGGATCCCTTCCAACTCTGCAGTTCAATGATGATGATGATGATGATGATGATGATGATGAAGAAGAAGAAGAAGAAGAAGAAGAAGAAGAAGAAGAAGAAGAAGAAAGAAAGACATTTATTACCTCACTGTCTCCTCTTCATCCAGGACGGGAAAACAGACTATGTCAGCTAGAAGGGAGACAGACAAACTAATTCACCTTGGCCTCTATCACTTGACTGCTAAATGCGGATAATAAAAAGCGCACTTTCTCTGAGAATGGTCACGTGACATTAGATGCGCAGTTACTGCACCAACAGTAACATTTTGAACCTCTTTTTTGTGTCCCCATTGGCCAAATCTGCATCAAAGCGCTGTTTTGAAAAGCTGTTTGCCACAAAACGGGTGAAATCAGAAACAGCTGTGGCTTTTTTGGAGTTCACACGACCTTTGCTTCACATCAAAATGTGCATCAGCAAGCGAAGTAACTTGATCAAACCCCTAGCGGTGGTGCAGGAAGATGCACTTGAGATGCGCTTCAGGGGGTGTCAGGACCCTGCCTGCCACAGAACCTGACCCTGAGGGATTAACTGGTGAAGAGCCACTGGAAGAGCATTGCAGCTTGTGTCAGTCAGCAGCTGGGTCTGATCACTCAGTTTCAGACATATCCCCGCCTCCTAGAAGGGCCATGAGCAGGATTCTGCAATGACACACTACCAGGACAGCCAGAGATAGGACCTTTCATTCTAGACGGAATCTCAGGTCGACTAGCCCTGAGTATTAGCAAGGAGCTTTCCCAGGAAAGAGGGCATGTTCCCTGTTTTGGAATATAGCTGGCAAGCTCACCTTGAGATTTCTGTGGAAGCAACACGTCACTTGGACCTGCAACCACGTTCCTGTCTGTTCCTGACCTTGGACTCTGTTTGCCTGACTTTGGACTGGTTTCCTTGACAATGGTTTGGTCTCTTCCCTTTGGCTTGGCATCTGGCTTTCGTGAACATTCCTGTGTTGACCCTGGACTGGTAATTACCGTGGTATGAACTCTGTTATCTGTCTGGCACCTGATTATCAGCAAATAACTTAAACCTGCTTGATTCTTCACTAAACCTCTGTTGCCACCAAGCCAGGTCTCGACGTTATCAGTTGCTCCTACGCCACCTGCAAGGCCAGGCCATTCTGGCTTGCTGCCAAAATCAAGCTCAGCTGATAAGCAAGCCTCTGCTCAAGGAAAGGCAGCCCATCAAACTTCAATTCTCCCTAATAACTTAACACTGTGCGAGGCTGAAAGCTTGGAGAAGCTGACAACATACCTTGAACAATCCCTAGTGGGAATATCAACAGCCTTACATTCCATATCGACAGATGTGATGCCAGATGAGATTGTGTGGGGGGGTGCTCATCCAGAGAACACCCCTGAAGCATCAAGCTCCCAGGAAGTGCTCTGTGCTCCAGCCTGCAATTTCTTACGCACATCTCTGACTTATAAAGTTAATACCCTGTGGGCTTATAGTAAATCCCTGCCTGAATCGGTTGGAAAGGACCTTTTACTGCAATCGGACATGGATGGTAAAGAGGTTACCATGGAAGGAGCTGTGGCAGCTTCTAATGATCTTCTATGGGACAAACAAACAAAGATCCTCTCAAGCATGGTCAATGTGAACGTCAACCAAACATACAATTTGGAAGATCAGATTCAGCAGACCCACTCACCCCCTCCTCTTTCGGAGGTTGTAGCCTTGCAGTCTGCTTTGTCTTTTCCTAAGGAGCCCTCTTCTTCCCTTGCTGAGGCCTGCTCTTTAATATCGCTGAACTCCCTCCCTGTGGCTAATGAAGTGGTCAACAACCTCACCGATACATCTGATCATCCCGTGAAAGTCTGTTCTCTCCAGTTTCTAACCTCTCTTGCTCAAGCAGTGATCTAGCAGCCCATCCTGGAAACAACTCACACTAAGACTCCCATTATTGCACCTGATCCAAGGGACATCACACCACCTAGAGCTATGAACCAGGTCCCTATTGGAAGAGTATCCTCTGTTCCCTCGACATCTGTGAGCCTGCCACCCAATGATATCTGACATTTAGCTGGCTCTCCTGGCCCATCTTCCCTGCTATGCCCACCTACGACGTCCTATTTAAGACTGCTCTCTTGGAATATTGCTGGCTGGGCAAACAAACAAAAACAACCCTGTTTTTCTAAGTTTTCTTAGGTCTTTTGATATTATCTTGTTGCAGGAAAGATGGGTATTGGGCGAGGACAAAATTAATATTAATGGGTACAAAGCGTTTGCACTACCAGCTGTTAAATCTAACCCCAAGGGTAGGCCCTCTGCTGGCTTAATTGTACTGGTCTCTGTTCTGTCTAAAGCACGCTGTTTAACTCTTTCTCCGGGGATTTGTAAAATGCAAACTGTCAAGGTCTGCACCTATGGTGCCGAGCTTATTTTAGTTAATGTTTATTTTCCCCCTTCTCTCGACACCCCTAGGAGAACTGCACTTTGGAGTGACTTCCTAGCCTGTATTGACAATTTAAAACAATCCCACCCTCTCGCTGAACTTATTCTGGCAGGGGATTTTAACTCCAGAGTAGGGACCACCAATCAAATTTTCTATAAAACAGGGGTAGCTGAGGATGACTATCCTCTGCCTCCCCTATGTAGTCTGCCCAGGAGGTCTAAAGATTTGTACTACAATGCCGCTGGGTTAGAGCTTGCTAGATTTTCCATTTGTACCAATTTGCTCTAGCTCAACGGTCTATTCGAATTCCCTAATGCTGGAGAACATACTTTTGTATCTCCTCGTGGATCCAGTGTCATCGATTACTTCTTAGTTTCAACAACAATGAAGCAGCGTGTAGTACACTTTGCAGTCGGTGACTATATTCTTAGTGACCATCTCCCTCTTACCTTATCTCTCAATCTGCATGTGCACAGAGATCCACACACTGGGGATGCTGATAACTCACTGTTGAGGTCAAAATTTTTGGTCAACAATGATCTCCCCATCCAATTTCAACAGTTAACGTTAGCTCAAGGAAGTAGAAAACTTTTATTAGCTGTTCAAGAGAACCCTGATTCTCTCACTCAAATCAAATCCTTTGAATCCTTTATCAATCTCATCTTTCAGTCTCTGAGTCTTAAGTCCACTCCAACTAGTCATAGGCAAGCTCACAATAACCAAAATTGGTTTGATAAAGAATGTAGAGAGCTCAAGGCACTAATATGTGCATCCTATATGGACTTTAGAAAGTCCAACATTCATAGCCATTTAGTGAAATATTTTCAGTATAAAAATCAACTCAAGGTCCTTCTCTTGAAGAAAAAGCAAATTTTTCACCATGAGCAATGGAATAGGCTACACCAAGCCATATTGCAGAATGACACCAGGCAATTTTGGTCAATTGTTACAGGATCCCTCAGATCAGTTGTGCACGATCCAGCTGCAGTTTCACCATCTAGGTGGATCCAATATTTCTCAGACGTCTTTTCTGATAGGAACAAATTTGCAGCCAGTGGTCCCGACTTCTCCGCATCTAACCTCCCTGAATGGCCTCCAGTACATCCAGAGGAGATTCACAAGATTATTGTACAATTAAAATCAGGCAAAGCTGCTGGCCCTGATGGTATTCCTCCGGATCTTTTAAAATATGATCCAGATTGGTGGGCCACTTTACTTGCCCCTCTCTTTTCAACAATCAATAGAACTGGCCTCATACCTAAAGACTGGACAACTGCTATTATTGTTCCCATTCACAAAAAGGGGGATCCTAACTCACCAGGGAATTATCGACCCATCAGCCTGTTATCTGTAATTGGCAAAGTTTACGCCAAATATCTAAGCAACAGGCTCTCTTCTTGGATTGCTACCGAGAACATCCTTGGCCCCGAGCAATCTGGATTTTGCCAGGGTAAATCTACCTTAGACAACTGTGTAATTCTCTCACATTTGTTGCATAAACAGGTCAAGAACTGCAAGGGTAGGCTTTATGTGGCTTTTCTTGACCTGAAGAGAGCTTTCAACTCAGTCGACAGAGAGTTACTCTGGGAAAAATTATCCAGATGGGACATTGACAAAAGACTCCTTTTGCTAATTAGAGCTTTACACACTAATACATCATGCAAAGTCAGATGCTCTCAGAATGGCAATTTAACCCAAACCATCATAACCAACAAAGGAGTCAAACAGGGCTGCATTCTAGCCCCAACACTTTTTAATCTATTCCTCAATGATCTAGCTCCAACTCTGTTGGCAGTAGATAGCCACTGTCCAAAATTGGGTTCAGTCCAAGTCCCATTGTTATTGTATGCTGATGATGCGGCACTTTTTTCCCGTACCCACATAGGTCTTAAACGTTTACTTGATAGAGCTTCTGATTATTTTGAGGCCAACCAACTAGTGATCAACTATTCAAAATCCAAGATCATGGTTTTTGCAAGTAAATTTAAAGCATTCAAATGGGTCTATAAGGGAAATGTCATCGAGCAGGTTAAGTCATTCAAGTATCTGGGTATCCACTACAATTATAGACATACATGGACTTCTCATCGCAAGTCTGTTTTAAATTCATGTAACATTTCTTCCAGCGCAATTTTGCGCTTCTTCTTTAACTATAGTAACAGGTATGTCCCTGCCTCTTTGACAATATTTAAGGCCAAGACTCTTGCCCAGGTGTTATACGGGTCTCCAATCTGGTACAGAGCCATAGATCGCTCAGTTGAGCGTATACAAGCCTCATTTCTGAGGAGTATCTTGGGCCTACCCAGATGTGTACCCTATGCTGTTCTCTGTTTAGAAACAGGTATGACACGGCTGAAGACTTTGGCTTGGCTAAGATCAATAAAATTTTGGCTTGGAATCTTTTACAACCCAGTCCAATCTCTCCTACTATACCAACTCTTGCTAGACCCCGATCTCCCGGTAGAAATTTCCGATGTACTTACTACACTTAAAACAGCAGGATTGGACATTGAGCAGCTCGGTATGCTTAGACAATCTGAAGCCTATAAGACTATTAAAGATAGGCTACTGGACATTGAATGGCAAGAACTGTGCAGTGAAGCCAACACCACATGCTCCCCTCTTCAATTTAACATCCCGGTTTGCCCTGGGAAGGCAGCCTTTTTTCTCACCCACCTGATATGCCCAGAGGCTCGTAGAGCTTACTCACTTGCTAGATGCAACTCTTCTCCATCTGCTTTGTTGGCGGGCAGGTTTGGTGGAATCCCCTATTCTCAGAGGTTCTGTCCATGTCAAACCAACTGTGTAGAAACACTTGAACATATTTTTTTCTACTGCCCACTTCATGATACACTTCGTAAGAAACATCTGTCCTCAGTCCTTGGCAGGATGCAGAGGTGGGAAGACTCAACTAGGCTTAAGTTTCTTCTCTCCACACATGTCACCTTCTTTCTGGAGGAGGTGGCAACTTTTGCTTCCAGAATTTTAGCAACTCAGCGCCCTGGGCTCTCCTCTCCTCCCTCTTCTGTTTTCACCATTAGTTGATTATATCAGAACTATTGCCTGTTTGTTCCTGGTTTTGCTTTTGAACTGTACTATTAACTTGTCTGTTGTTTTAATGCCAATAAAGGTCTCTTAACTAACTAACTAACTTCACTAAAGACTTTGGCAAAGGACTGAACTCTGTTTGTGTGTGCGTATTCTGTGTGCGGGGCTTGACGGGGGCGTGGTCGAGAGGGGTGTTCAGAAGATGCGGCTGGCCATGGGAGCACAATCTTTAGATGAAAATTCAGTAAAAGAAAAATGTGCATTTAAGTGGTCGTGTGATAGAGGCCCTTCTTTCCACGAGGCCACAGTCACTATTATAGCGGACCAGGCCTCCCTATTTCTATGGCTAGAAAGGAAAGCAGGTGAGTGGAAGCAGGATGGAGTACTGTATCACTCTGTATTCCAGTCCTTGCCACGGAAGATGGGAGAGAACAGAGAAGGGCCTTCCCTTTCTTTGTGGTGAGCAGGCAAACAAAGAGAACAGGCACCGGGCAGGAGGGGTCTTCTGTCCATCTTCCCGGGGTCTGTTCAGGCACTGGCAATGAACTCCTGGCAGCCTATAGTGACAAGCCAACTTGTCAAATATGAGGATGGGTAAAGCAAAATACTTATCCCAGCAGGAGCTGTACTGCCTCTTAGTGCAAAGAAGAGTGGCCAGAAGGAGCATCTAGCTAAACTACCAAGATCTTGAAAGCTGGCTATAAAGCTAATTCATTGAGCTCTGGGAAAGACAGAAGCTAAATGAGCTTTCTGCAAGGTGGTAACTCTTTTGCAAGCCATACTAGCCCTTAATAAGCTACGTGGCCATCAGTGAGGAATCTAGAGTTCTGCATGGCTATAACACTGGAAAAGACAGAAGGTCCTATGTCCCCCACAAGGCAGGGACAATGTGCATGTCCTTTAAAAAAATTGCAGCCTCGTGATTGTTAAAAGATTTTAACAAGTGGTTCATAAACCAAAAGGGAAATTAAACTCAATTCTTCATAACTTCTGGCTTCTGAATCCCTTCTCAGCATCTAGATCAGTAGTTCTCAACCTGTGGGTCCCCAGATGTTCCTGGACTGCAACTCCCAGAAGTCTTCATCACTAGCTGAGCTGGCCAGGATTTCTGGGAGTTGTAATCCAGGAACATCTGGGGACTCACAGGTTGAAAATCACTGATCTAGATTGTGAAATAACCTGCTTGTGAGGTGGGAAGGGGGCACACCTGCTTCTTGCACCTGCAAAATACTCAGAATGTTAGGGATATGAATGTGAAATATCCTTCGATACCTACTGACTGCAGAGCAACCAATCCTGGCTGAGCCTCCGCGACTACTGAATGTAGACTGACGCCTCCAGCTTCCTGATGCATACATGCTACGGTGGCATCTGGATCTCCCTCTGGTCTAATATACCCATTGGCAACATTAGGGCATCCAGAATATTGCAGGAAATGCCCCAGAAGGTGCAAGAATATTGTGCTGTAAAGAAGGCTGGCCATTTAAAACCACCACCACCACCAGTACCATGCTGAAATCTACTTGCCTTACGCCATACAGCAGGGACTAAAAACTAGGGGTAGAAACATATTTATCAATATCGTTAAGAGTTCAGATTTACGTATCTCCTCCTTTCAGTGTTTTCACTTAGCTCAAGGTAAAGCACGAGGCTTGGCTCTTCCTCGCCCTAGAGCAGTGGTTCTCAACAGGTGGGTCCCCAGATGTTCCTGGACTGCAACTCCCAGAAATCTTGGCCAGCTCAGGTAGTGATGAAGACTTCTGGGAGTTGCAGTCCAGGAACATCTGGGGACCCACAGGTTGAGAACCACTGCCCTAGAGCTTTGCAACTCCTCTGGCAGATAGGTCAGGCTGGAACAGAGGAACCAGCTCGAAGTCACCCAGTGCCTTTCAAGGATTAGGCGGGAGTCGGACACAATCATGGACCTCCCAAGCTTCAGCTCCACGCTTTAAACAATTATACTCCACTAGCTCTTCTAGTTTGCTGCACATATCCCCAAGGAATATTTGTCAAGATAACTAGCACACAATTTCAGCTGCCAGGGGCAACAGTAAATTAAATTCTGCCAACTTGCCAAAAATAAGATGTAGTTCTTTTAAAAAAAAAAAGCTATGCACCCGCAACTCCAAAGACGACAGGACATTCCTGTAGTTTGTGAGCACAGCAGAGACAAGAGGGTCTTTGGGCTGAAAAGGGAGTGAATTTATATTTATTTGCTTTGCTTTCAGAGTATGACACTTAAGAAATGACTAGGCCTTTTCTCTAAATATCATTAAAGCAACATTGTTGTTGTTGTTGTTGTGTGATATCAAGTTGCATCTGACTTATGGTGACCCAATGAATGGGCAATCTTCAGAATGTCCTGTCCTACTCAGCTCTTGCAGACAAGCCTGTAGTTTCCTTGAGGGAGTCACTTGCCTCATATTAGGCCTTCCTCTTCTCCTGGGGCCTTCAACTTTTCCCCACGTTATTGTCTTTTCCAGACAATCCTGCCTTCTCACGACATGCCTCAGTTTCATTCTTTTTGCCTACAGATCAGGCTTGATTTGATCTAGGTCCCACTTGTTTGTCTTTCTGGGAGTCCACGGTATTGGCAAAGGATTCCTCCAGTACCACATTTTGAAATAACCTGTTCCTTTCCTGTCAGCTTTCTTTACTGTCCAGCTTCCACATGCATGGTGACTAGAAATACTTGTAAGCAACAAAAATCAGTTCTAAAGCACTACTGTTTTAAAGCTACAGAAAGAAAGTCTTCTAGCTGGCTTTCCACCCTAAAATAGCACGTCATCATGGGAGTCCATTGGTCATTTGTGTGTGTGTGTGAAATCTACCAAGACAATCAATCTGTGACACACCACAGTGCACTGCAGGCTGCAATGTCTGTACTGAGGAGGTAACTCTATCAGCTTCACATGAACTGACAGCTGCATCTAGGACCACAATCAAGCTGCATCAGGAAAACAACATCATGAATACTAACACTGAGCTCACAATCTGATATTTCACAAGCGTTTCTGCTCCATTCCATCTCAGGATCCATAAATCAGGTTTATCGTCTCAGTTAAAAAGAAACCTTTATAGTCACTGGGATTGGATGTTTATGTGCCTTGATGTTTCTCTTTTGGAAATAAATTTCAAAAAAGAGAGAGAACCACCACAGCAAAACAATAAAGGGGGGGGGAGGACAGCTATTTTTAATATTTCTCATTCACACTGTACTAAGTACTCTAAAATGTTTTACATATACAGTGGACCCTTGTATAACAAATGGTTTGTATAACATAAAATCTGTACAACATAAAAAATTCTGGAGATAGGGGAAATTTGCTTAACAGAACTGTCTATGGCAGTGGTGGCAATTCGGCGAACCTTCAGCACTCCAGATGTTTTGGACCACAACTTCCACAGTCCTTTGTAATTGGCAATACGGGCTTGGAATTCTGGGAGTTGTGGTCCAAAACATCTGGAGTGCCGAAGGTTCGCCACCACAGGTCTATGGGGTGAATCCGTACAACATAAAAATGGTTGTGATTAGGGATTACTCTGTTTTCAATGCATTCGTATGGGAAATTTGTACAAAGGAAAAATTTTCTTAACAGAATTTCCCTTGGAATGAATTACTTTCTTTATACAAGGTACCACTGTATTAACACAGCTCCACATCAACCCCGGCTCTCTTCTGCACATTATTTATTTATTTATTTATTTATTTATTTATTTATTTAACTTATATGCCGCCCACTACCCAAAGGTCTCTGGGCGGCTTACAATCCAAAGAATAAAACAATTTAGAATAGTTAAGAGTAAAATATCAATAAATCATAAATAAAAACCTTACACTAAAATCATTAAAGATGATATAATTCAGTCGGATAGTAGAGATATGAATACCGTTACGAATACTAGACTACCTGTGCTAGCAGTCCCTCCATATCTACCGTGTTCCTTGACATCTTTTTCTCATGGAGTTGGCTGACCTGTGTCTGGGGCCACAATAAGCTACAGGTGGGAGCTTCCATGACTGAATGCCAACCTACCCAAAGCATTCCTTTAATAATTAGAGAGGAAAGTGTTAGCTTCATCCTTCTTCCATTAGGCTATTGCCTACTTCTTCTGATCTGCTTACACAGTAGGGGTACTCGCCACAACAGCACCATCAAGACCAGGCATGTCCAAACTTCAACCTTCCTGATGTTTTGGACCACAACTCCCAGAATCCCAATGGCAAAGGACTGTGGGAGTTGTGGTCCAAAACATCTGGAGGGGCCAAGTTTGGACATGCCTGGTCAAGACCACCAGCAGTTGTGCTGCCACTGTCACACCCCTTGCTTAACAGAGATAAGGAATCTGTGGCCCTCCAGCTGTTATCAGAGGGTATCTCCCATAATCCCTCACAATTGGCTATGCTTGTCAGAGAACTGATGGGAGTTGATGTCCAATGACTTCCAAAAGGCCACTTCTGTTCCCACCCCATCCCAACTTAGTCTGTAGCTTGAGCCCTGTAACACACTGAGCTTGACTATAAACCCCAAGAGCAAGGGTGGAGAATCTCAGGACCGCCAGGTTTATATTTTTAATCTGTATGAATTTCAGCACTTGCTGGCCCTCCTACCAGCCCTAGCTCACACACTCAGGGGTGAGGGAATATGAGAGTTTGTAAGAAGGACAGCTCTGTCCAGAAGTCTTCTTCGGGCAGCTCCAAGGAGAAGAAATAATGAATAATGAGGTGAATAATGACACCTGAATAATGAGGTGATTGGAACTGGGGAATCCCAGCTGCAGCAGGGGACAGGAGAGGCTCTCTGCAGGTAACTTCTCTCTAAATGAAAATATGTGCTATATCTGTAGTGGGGACTATTGTATTTGCTCTATAAGATGCACTCCCCCCCCCAAAAAAAAAGCTAGCTGAAATGTCGGTGCATCTTATAGAACGAATACAATTGTCCCTGCTACATATATATCACCAATTTTATTTAGAGAGACCTGTTACCTGGTAGGGAGCCTCAGCCTTCCATCCTTCCGAGGTCCCCCAGCTGCAGCCTGCACACTGTAATTCCCACTTCCAATCACCTCATTTCCAAAGAGGCTCTCCCCACACCTCCCGTTCTGCAACCAAGATTCCTCAGTCAAAAATCACCTCCTTTGCAAAGAGGTCTCCTCCATGGAGGCTCTGCCCTCCCCTTTTGCAGCCTGCATTCCCCAGTCCCAATCACCAATCAATCAAAGCTTTATTACAGTCAATGACCAGCAAAAGATACAGTATAATAAATAGTAATAAAAAATAAAAAATAATATATATGAAATATAGAAGATAATATATAATATTTATAAAATATAAAATATATATGCCCACAAATCTATCCTGACCATCACAAAGCTATACCTTATTAATATCTATGGAATTAGTGATGCCAATGAGCCAGAAAGGAAGATTGAAATAGATATATACAAGGGACGTCAGGGTGCATATATACAAACTGTTCCATGCACATAAGACATTCCACATTTGTTGATTAATCAAAAGTTGTTGATAGTTAGTGGGCTATGTATCATATGTGATGCTTTTAATTAATTGGTAACACTGGTCATTGTCCTGCGGATTTTGATTGCAGCGGCGCAGAACCTGGCCACACTATATGTTATAGAAAAATTAATATCTGATAAAAGTAACTGAGTATAGTAATGACCAGAGCATCCTGGTTGTTTATAAAGTATTGAAGATATAAACTTAGCCCGGGTATCTTTATAAAAGGAACAGTGAAGAAGTACGTGTTCTGTTGACTCAATATCACCGGAGTCACAGGGACATAGCCTCTCAGAATAGGGAGACCTCCGATATCGTCCCTCAAGAACAGCGGAAGGGAGGGCATGACATCGGGCCAAAGTAAAGGCCCTCCGGTGAGTGGGTATCTCAAGCTTGGCTAAATATCTCATTGGAGAAGATAGATACCTGCAGGAGTCATTAATAATAAAGGCAGGGGAGCTAGCTAGATCCAGTTGTCGTTCTGAATCGGAAACCCGCTGCTTAATAAGCGCTTTGGCCTGATCATAGTTCATGGTAAAAAGGAGGTCTTGGGACATACCTAAGGATAGGATTTTAGATATTACAGCCCCTTCCCATTTGGACTTAAAGTCATCTTTGCTAATAAGTGGGGCTAAATCCTTAGGGGAAAAATGCAGTCTAATCCAATAGGTAAGAATAGCCACCCAAGCTCTAGCCTCCACTTTCATGAGGCCTAACTCTAATCGGAGAGTAACATTGGGGACACATTTGGGAACTTGTAAGGCTGATCTAACAAATTTAGATTGTACCTGTTCCAGTGGAGCATAATTGGAAAGGGGACCTAATTGGGCTCCATACATAAGTTGGGAAATTGACTTGTCTTGGAATAGTTTAAGTGCTGCAGGAATATATGGGCCACCAGCTGTCTTAAGATATTTAAGAATGGCTAGAGAACTTCTTTGAGCAATGTCAGCAACGTAATCTCCATGGGCTTTTCTGCTACCATTAGCCTGAAGAACTACTCCCAAATATCTGAAGGAGGAAACCTGCTCAATTTTGTGCCCATTGATACTCCAAGAGTAAATCTTAGGTCTTTTGGCAAAGGCCACAATTTTAGTTTTCTGATAATTCAGCTTTAATTGCTCTTCCTTACAAAATTGTGATAGTGCATTCAGAGCTCTTCTGAGACCTACAGATGTTCTAGAGAGGATTGCCACATCATCGGCATAAAGCAAGACAGAGATATGCCTTCCAGCCAGTTTTGGTGGGTGGAAGGTCCCATGGTCAAGGTAGGACACTATGGAGTTAATGTAAAAGTTGAAAAGAAGAGGGGCCAAAATACATCCCTGTTTAACACCTTTATCAGTAGCAACAGGATTGGTGAGTTGACCCTGGGGATTACATCTGATCTTAAGTTTGGTTCCTTCGTGGAGCATACGTATTAGGTAAAATAAACGTCTATCTATTGTTGAAGCCTCCAGTTTCTCCCATAACCTAGTTCGTGATATTGAATCAAATGCCGCCTTAAAATCTATAAAGGCAGCATAAAGAGAGGAAATATTATAGGGAGAATATTTTTAAATAAGAGGTTGAAGCACCAAACATTGATCTATAGTCGATCTGCCTTCTCTGAAGCCGGCTTGCTCTTCTGCAAGTATGTTTTCTTGTTCCAGCCAGTCTTGCAATTTCCATTGTAGGTGCCTAGCATAAAGTTTGCTGATTGTGTTAAGAAGACTGATTGGTCTATAGTTGGCAGGATCGTGTTTTTTTGTTTTTTCTTATATATAGGTATTATAATAGCCAGTCCCCAGTCTTCAGGGATTTGTCCGTATCTATCAATACAGGTGAAAAGTGAAGATAGTAAGGGAGACCAAAAGTCCAAGTTGCTTTTGATGACCTCTGCTGGAATTAGGTCTTCTCCTGGAGCTTTCCCTTCTTTCAGTAACGTAATCAAGCTCTTAATTTCTGACTGAGGCACAGGGGGCCACTGTGGGAGTTTACTTAGGCCTTGGATGTAAGATCCCCTTCCAGCAGACGGATCTGAGTATAGCTCTTGGAAGTATGCTTCCCAGGTCTCTGAAGAGATGTGACCATCAGGCGCAGGCCTATCAAGGTTGCGGATGCAAGATGTGAGTTGCCAAGAGGTAGCGGAATCATTACCTTTAGCTGCTTGTATTAGCCGTGCCCAATTATTTGGGGTAGCAACCTTTTTCTTATATGTTAAAAGTTGTTTATATTTTTTCTTTTGCAAAATAAGATCCCGTGCAGCTGATGGAGCTCTTCTAGATAGGTAGAGTTGATAAGTAGCAGTTAGAGCCTTTTTAGCATCTACACAGTCCTTGTCAAACCAAGGTTTGGAGTGGAAATGACGTCGCTTCCAATGTACGGTTCTGTTAGATTTAAGTTCTTTATGTAGTTCTTGAATCAGGGTGTTATAATTCTCCAAGGATTCCTCCGGCGTCTTTGCTGATAACAGGTTAAAACACAGTCCCAATAGATGGTCAGATGCCAACATCTCAGAGATTTTTTGGTTCCAGACAGAGGACCATTGGATACGCTGATAAGTTCTTCCTGAAGGAGTTATGTTAGGTTGATAATGAGCGTCAGTGCGCACTTCCTGAGTAAAAGCATTTAAGAGAAGCAAAACGGGGAGATGGTCACTGTCGAATTTAGGAAGTACTTGTAAGTTTTTAACGTAGGGAAGAAGATCCATGGAAACAGATACATAATCAATAGTGCTCATTTTGGACCCAGATATGCAAGTGAGTTCTGCTGGGTGGTCACCTATAGAAGTACCATTTAGGATGAAGAGATTAGATTTATATGTTAGTTGGGCCAAGTAAAGGCCTGCAAAGTTGAATTTCTGATCCTTAGAAAGACGGGGAAGAAGAGAGACACTATATTCAAAATCGGGGGGAATGCACTTGTAGGCTGTATATAGGGTGTGATCATCAGGTCCCAGCCTAGCATTGAAGTCTCCTCCCAGAACTACTGATGCATTCGGGTTTTGAGTTATAAGATCCCCAACATACGATTCTAGCTCAGCCCAGAGAGTTCTAAGCTGGGCTGCCTTCCTAACAGGTGGCATATAAGCATTAATTAGAATCAAGGAATGCTGCTTGAATTGAACTAGTACTGCCATGGCACATGAGTTCAATGAGGGGAGGGGCCTTGAAATGGCACGTAGCGTCGTGGAAACAAAGATCCCCAGACCACCTTTCGCTCTTCCATATTTGGCGCCAGGCACTGCCCCCAATGAAAAGGCGGCAAATCCATTCAAAATTAGTTCATCAGCAGTCCATGTTTCTTGGATCAGTACAATATTATGGTAAAGCAAATAGTATCTAATGGAGGGATCCCTGATTAGAGAAAACCACCCAGCCACATTCCAAGTTAAAAGGGAAACTATATGGTGGTCCTGAGACCATCATGAGCCGTGAGCCAGTAAATGAGAGGATGATCTTGGAGGGGATTTTGTGTTATCCTGATGTTGAAGTGACTGTATTGGTATTTCCGCCCTCAAAGGGGAAGATGAGGAGTGCTCTGATCCTAGTTTGCTTACCTCAGCTGTTGGTTTGTCCAACAGAGGCCTGAAATTGAAAGTGGCACATTGGTCCTGTGTCTTGGAAATAGAGGCTGAGCGAATCAGTGCCACATGAGAGACAAAATGAGGATCATTGGCAAGTAAGGATTCAGTAAGGTTATCCAGTTCAGTAGAAGATTGAAACTCCCAGCAAGGATTAACTGCAGTTTGAGTTGGATTAACTGCCTTTAGGGATGTCAAAAGTTTAAGCTGCTCAGACCTGGGAGATGTCCTCTCAGAGGCAGTAACTGGCCTTTTAATACTTGGAGTTGTGTTCTCATCCAAGTCATTGACAGGACAAAGCAGAAACGTGGAGTCAGGATCAGGTTCCATGTAGATCTCAGCTAAGATTGACTGGTGTTCTCTTCTGTTCTCTTGAAAGGGGGCTACACACCCCATGGGATATTTGGATTGAGAAGACCCGTTTAATATCAATAATTCTTGTTGGAGAACCTCAATCCTTTTGAGGATAGATTGTCTCTTCTTGACAGAGAGTGCTCTTAGGGTTGTAAGATCTTCCTGTGATAAGGCCTCATTGTCAAGATCCAATTGTAAGTTAATTTCCCAGGGGGATGGGTCAGCAGAATTGTGTTGTCTTAGAGCTGCTGCCAGTGGTTGTACAGAAGGTGAGAGTTTATCAGCTCTTGCATCTGCTGAAGGATCACATGCAGGAGACTTAACAATGTCTAATGGGAGCTCTTCCATTATTATCTCCGAAGATGGCTTCGTTAGATTATTGATTTCAAGAGGGGAAACAGAGGAGTCTAATGGATCCTGCACTGAGCGGAAGTTTTGAGATCCCAGATATATGGGAGCTGTTGAGATATCCGGTTTTAACTTCTTAGGGGGGCTGGGTAAAAATTCAATTTGTTGGAGAGATTTCCCAAGGCAAGATGTTAATTCCTTAAGATTAATTTGAGCATTCAGGATTCTGTTTGCACCTGACTGGTTGAGCTTACCTGACAGATGATAGTCCGAGGGGCATAAGTGACTAGTAGGATTGAGTTGTGGATGTTCCCCTTTAAGAAGGGAGCTACCAGCCTGTACCTGTGCAGGCAATGGTTCAGTTAAGTTCAGTGGTTCTTGCATGGCCTCATGCTCTGGAGTAGAAAATACTCTTTGGGGGAGAATTTGTTAAGAAATTTTTTCATCCGGAACAACATGAGAGGAATGGTTGGCTTATGGAAGTCCAGTTTTATTTTGGTCAGCCTCCGTGAGCCTCTAAGATATTTTATGAAGTTTAAATCAATTTGTCCGATCTCTGTTTGTAATAGTTTGCTTAAAGATTCAAGTATCCTCTGTTTACTGGACCAATTCCCCTTATTTATGTTGTTGTTGGCCACCTCTAAGATGATTTGAGTCACTATTAGCTGTTGTGAGTATTGTCTGCTTGAGATATTACTTATAGGGTCTCCAGTTAACTCCGAGTGCTCCCTTCTATGAGAGGTTTCCTTAAGGGAACAGGAAGATTGAGTACAGTGGGGAGTGATTTTAGTTCGTGTGAGGGATTCTTCCAGAATGCCAACTTGTTCCGCTATCTGTTCTACCTTCTGGAAAATAGCCAACACAGTTCTTCCAGTAATTATAGCAAGTTCACTCATCAAGGCCATTATATGGCTTTCAGCTATCTCCAGTCCAGTCTTTGTTATCCCAGCTGTGGTGGTAGTAGAATTAGATACTGGAGGAGTTGGCTGGGATGGGGAAAAGTACTGTGCTGGGGGTTGGGTTGATTGAGAAGCAGGAATATCCATACCAATACTATCCAGACCTTGGTTAGTCTTATTTTCTGAAGCTAGTATAGCATATCTGTTAGGTGAGGCATTTTGTATCAGCTTACTCATGGTTTCTTCAAGCAGCATATCATCAAGACAAAGTTGTTTGGAATTCTTGGCAGGAGAATGTGAAGGAATTCTTTGGCGTTTCTTCCTCCTAGGCATCTTATCTCAACAGGCAGACGTCAGGAGCTCAGGGTTAAGAATATTATCACAGTTTCTTCCACGCAACTGCTCTCATTGTTAATTGTTAGCAACAAAACTGTAAGATTTGTGAGCAAAGTAAGCTTTGAAGGTTAAAAGGTTAAAAGGAGTAAGTTTAAAAATGTATTAAAAGGGAGTGGAGAGAGCACAGCAGAGTGCCTCCCCACCCAACAGGAACCGGAAGCCTCCTCCCAATCACCACGTTTGCAACCCTCCCTTTTGCATCTTGGATTCCACAGTTCCAATCACCTTGTTTGCAAGCCTCCACTTTTGCAGCCTGGATTCCCATCGCAAATTCCCTGGAATTTTGTAAGTTAAGTTCTTCGAGTGGACCTCTGTGAATACACACAATGGGTCTTCGCGCCTGCGCGCCTGAGTTACCGGGCTTTCCAAAGCTCAAGGCGTATAAGCCCCTCCCCTCCATGCGCATGCTCACCCTTCTCCCGCCTTGCTGACTCAGTTTCCCTCTGGTCCGCCGCTGACCCATATAGAGTCTAAGAACCATGACGGTGAGAGGGGAGGTGGGTGGGTGGTGTGTATTCACAGAGGTCCACTCGAAGAACTTAACTTACAGGTAAGTAACCTGCATTTCTTCTTCGTGGACTCTGTGAATCCACACAATGGGTGACTGGCAAGCTGACTTACCGGTGGAGGGTAGTCATGATAGTACAGTTGTCAAAACTGCCTTGCCAAATGCAGCTGATCTCTGTGTCCTGACGTCTAGCCTGTAGTGTTTCAGGAACATGGACGGTCAAGACCAGGTTGCCGCTTTACATATGTCTTCCAGGGGCACTCCTTTCATGAAGGCAGTGGAAGATGCTACTGCTCTTGTGGAGTGTGCCTGAGGTGTGACAGGTATGGAGACATGTGCATTTTCATATGCCATCTTGATGGTTGTGGTGATCCATCTGGAGATGGATTGGGGACAAACTTGGTGACCTCGAGATGGTTCGGAGGTTCTGTGTCTGGACGGAGTTCCACTCTGTCATGATGGAATTTTAGGAATGGAGGATCCGCTCTGAAAGCAGCGAGCTCTGATGCTCTTCTGGCAGAAGTAATTGCCACTAGGAATGCTGTTTTTAAAGTAAGCAGGTAGAGGGATGTAGTAGCCATGGGTTCGAATGGCGGTTTGGTTAAAGAGTTAAGCACCAAGGACAGAGACCATTGTGGTGTGAAGGCTCTGTGTTGTGGACGGAGGTTAGCGATGCCTCTTAGAAACCTCTTCAGTTTAGGGTGTGTAAACAGGGCTGCAGCATCTGACTCAGGTGGTTGGTGAGCTACAATGGCTGCAGTGTAGACTCTCAAGGTGGATAAGGAGAGTCCCCGGTTGAAGAGTAAGAGGAGGAATTCCAGTAGGACCTGGATATTGGTTGGACTCGAGGGTTGAGCATTGACTCGAGTGAAGTGGAGAAAAGATGCCCACTTGTGTGCATATAGTTTGTTTGTAGACTTCTTTCTGGAGTTTGTGAGTACCTCTGCGATGGTTAGCTGATGTACCATGCCGTCATCTGGAGAGTCAGTACATCTGGGTGTCTGACCTGACCCTGGTGCTGTGTCAGGAGATCTGGTGTTGATGGCAGCCTGATGGTGTCGGTCGCCATTGTTTGCAGGGCCTGGAACCATGGCTGCCTCGGC
Source organism: Phrynocephalus forsythii (assembly GCA_029282475.1). Taxonomy (NCBI): domain Eukaryota; kingdom Metazoa; phylum Chordata; class Lepidosauria; order Squamata; family Agamidae; genus Phrynocephalus; species Phrynocephalus forsythii. The sequence goes on along the minus strand of JAPFRF010000002.1, from coordinate 157,990,680 downwards.
CACCCCGGTGCGATGAATATGACGTGGGCTCTGTGATGTCTGATCCTCATTAGGGTTCTCTGAATGAGAGGAATTGGTGGGAAAGCATAGAGGAGACCCTGGGGCCAATTGGTGGCAAAGGCGTCTCCTTGGGAGTGTTTGCTCATCCCTGCTCTGGAGCCGTACATGTTGCACTTGGTATTGGCTTGTGATGCAAACATGTCTATGATTGGGGTTCCCCATCTGGTGCAGAGGATGTGGAACACTGGTTTGGAGAGGCTCCACTCGTGGTTGTCGTGAGTGAGGCGACTCAGTTTGTCTGTGACCACGTTGTTGCATGATGCGATGTGGACAGCTATCGGGTGAATGTCCTTTTTGATGCACCACCTCCACAGTTTGAGGGTGAGGTGCAATAGAGATTTTGAATGGGTGCCCCCTTGTTTGTTCAAGTAGTAGAGTGCCGTGGTGTTGTCGGTTGTTACTTGAACCATCCTGTGAGCAAGGAGGAGCTAGAAGGCTTTGAGGGCTTTGAAGACAGCTAGGAGCTCCAGGTATTTGTTGTGGTGGAGTTTCTCCTTGGGTGTCCACCGATGGTGGATAGAGAGGTGGGTGCATGTGTCGCCCCAGCTGGTGGTACTGGCATCCGTTGTTACCTGGATGGATGGGTAGCATTGCTGAAAGGGTCGTCCCACTTTGAGGTTGCGGGAGGACTTCCACCACCTCAGACTGATGAGAAGGGAGGAGGTGACCCTGAGCCGTTTTGCGGGGTTGTCGCAATGGGGGCGAAATCTGGTCAACAGCCATGCCTGCAGTGGTCTCATGCGGAGTCTGGCATGGGGTAGGATGGCTGTCGTGGAGGCCATCAGACCTAGAAGGCATTGGGCTTGAAGTGCCGACACCTTGGTGTAGGTTTGAAAAGGCTTCAGCACCTGTTTGATTTTTCTTGGGCGGTCTGGAGCCAGGTACGCCTCTGCCTTTTGGGCGTTCAGGAGTGCTCCTATGTATTGCACTGACTGCCATGGAGAGAGGGTGGACTTCTTTATGTTGACTTGAAGTCCTAAGGATGTCAGGAGTTCTATGGTGAGGTCTCTGTCTTTCTCTGCCTTCTGTTGTGTAGGCGCAACCAGGAGCCAGTCGTCTAAATATGGGAAGATCTGGACTCCCTGGAGCCTGAGGAAGGCCGCCACAGGTGTCATGAACTTTGTTAACACCCGCGGGGCGGAGGAGAGACCAAAGGGCAGGGCTTTGAATTGGTAAGCGGAGCCTCCCATGCGGAAACGGAGATATTTCCGGTCTTGGGGGGCTATGGAGAGATGGAAGTATGCATCTTGTAGATCGAGTACCACGAACCAGTCTCCTTTTTGTAGCATGGGTATGATGGTGTCTAATGTGGCCATGTGAAATTTCTTTCTTCGAATAAAGGTGTTTAGCTTTCGAAGGTCTAGAATAGGGCGAATGCCTTCGTCCTTTTTGGGTATCATGAAGTATCGAGAGTAGAAGCCTAATTGATCTCCTGATGACACTAGCTCTATAGCTTGTTTTTGCATTAGAGCTGCAACTTCCTCCCTTAAGACTTGTGAGGGAGGCGTGGAGATGACTCTCCCCAACGGGGGCCGATGATGGAATTGGATTCGGTATCCCCTTTCGATAATTGACAATACCCATGCATCTGTCATGATGCTTTGCCAGGTCGGTAGGAATGGGTTGAGCCGGATGTCTTGGTGTCGAAGACCCGGGTCAGGCCAACTGCTTTTGTTTGCGCTCAAACCTCCTGGGTTGCTGCTGTTGCCGGTGTCTCGGCTGTGGTGCCTGGCGTTGATATGGAGACTGTTGATATTGCGGCCTGAACTGTCCCTGGGATCTGTGCTGGGATGGAATATATTGTCTTCTCCAGGATGACACTGGAGGTCTGGAGGATGACTGGGAAGAGTTCCCCTGAAAGGTGTAAGATTTGGTCGCTTTTCTCATTTTTTGGATATTATCCAGTGATGCGTCAGTGGAGGTAGCAAAACGTCCTTCTCCATCGAAAGGAGAGTCCTCTATACGGTTTCTGGCATCATCTGTGATGTTGGCAGTTCTGAGCCAGGCATGACGGCGAAGGTGTATGGCCGTCGTCAACTGTTTAGAGGCTGCATCCGTGATGTGAAGGGAGGTTATCATCTGGTAGTCTATGAGGGATAGAACCTCAGCGTATGAAGCCTGTGCCTTAGCCTTTTGTTCTTCTGGAAGATATTGAATGAATTCCGGGAAGGTCAGTAGGAGGTGGCGTGTGTAAGCCTCCATGGCACATAAATAGTTTAGAGCTCTCAAGGAGAATGAGGCCAGGGAATAATGACGCCTGCCAATGAGATCCAACTTCCGAGCTTCTTTATTGCTTGGGGTAGTATTGGAATGTGACTTCCCTCTGTTTTGTGTAGCATCCACTATCACCGGGTTGGGTAGCGGGTGCTTCATGAGGAAGTCCGTGCCATCACCATGTGTCTTGTAAAGGCTGTCAATCCTCCTTGGCATCAAGGGGTTGGAAGAAGTTTTGGCCCAGGCTTCTTTGGCTTTGTCAAGCATAGAAGGGATGAATCCCATCCTCAACGGAGGTGCCCTAGTCTTGTGTAAGTGTCCGAAGAACTTACACGCATTGCTGGCTGCTGGAAGTTGCACTTGGAGTCCCATGACCTGTGCAATCTTATGTACCATCTGTGTATAGTTTTTAAAATCCTCTATAGATGTGGAATATGGTTTTTCCTGTATATCGGTCTCAGAGTGTTTTGAATTTGAGACAATGGACCCATGGGAGGATTGTGATGCTGCTCCCGTGTCGGAATCCCCCGTATTGGGCGATCCATGGTGGCTGGTGAATCTGGCAACTGGGCTTGTGTTACCCGAGGAGTCACTGATTGTGGTGTGACATTGGAAGGTACCTGCGGGTACTGAAAAGCGAAGCTTGCAGCTGGGATGGTATCAGTGATAGGCGCCAGGGGGCACTGAACTTTTGGCATCGTAGTACGCCTTCTACGCCTTCTACGTTTGGGTGAGGCGGAAGAAGATGTGGTAGAGGAGTCTGTGTCAGATGATGTAGACACCATACGCGCATGACGTCGCTTCTTCTTGGCCTGGCGTTTGCCCTTATGACACCATGTAGAAGAAGATGAGGCAGATGACTCATGACGTCTGTGACGCTTGCCCTGTCGACGTCGTGTGTTATGACGTCTAGGGGAGGGCGAGGAGGAGGAGGTGGCATCATGGGTTTCCGCCCTTGCCCATTTCCTGCCTCTAGTTGGGGATGCCTGCGGGTGCTGCCCCTTAGGTTGCTGCCCGACATCATGGACCACTTTGTCCTGTAAGGCTGGTCTCAGGGTGGGTGATCCTTGTCCGCCCAGGCGTCTGGGTGGTTCCATCCCATGCTCTTCCAAGTCTGGGTGCTGAAGAGCAGAAGTGGTGGCTGCAGCTTGCAGATTTTGTAGGTGGGATAACGGGTTATAGCTGAGAGTGGCCATATCCGTGTCATGGACAAGTCAGCCTGGCGGTAAGCCCGATAATATCATAGGGCTATGAGGGGGTTCGCGGGTACCCGTCGCCTGATTTTCGAAGGCATGGGACCATTGTTCATTCCTGACATCAGGAGAATGGGCGCCATCCTGCGCTGAGCTCAGAACCCCCTCTACGCCGCGCGACTCGGATGTAACGAGCGCAGGTGGTTTCGGCGCCGCCACCGTTATTCGCACATTGGAAGCCAAGTCCTTTGATCTTTTCTCCGGAATCGGAGCTTGCTGGAGGTGTTTTTTCTTCCTTTTTTCCTTTGTCTTGTCTTTATTGGAAGACTTTGATTTTGAGGAAGTGGAGGGCATTGATGCTTCCGAATGGGTTTCCATCGGTTTGAGGGATTTTTCCCAGAGATATGCCCTTAACCGTTCCAGGCGGTGTTTAAGGGCTGGCTTGGTGAGCTTTTTGCAATGTGGGCAAATGGCCGTTTGGTGAGCCTCACCAAGGCAATATAGGCACAAACTGTGACCGTCGGCCAAAGGAATTCTCTTTGAACAGGCCTCGCACTGTTTAAAAAGTGCTGCCGTGGCCATAAAACGCTGGCGCGCCCGCAACTACGGGGGGTATCCACCCTTCCGCCCTAGGGGCGGGCGCCCGGAGAGAAAAAAAATTCTAAGAACTTTGGAGGGGGGGAACTTGGGAGGAAAATGAACAAAATAATAAAAATTCAAATGGAATTAAACGGTTTCACTTTCCTTATTTTTGCAGGAGCTCGGAGATAAGCGACCTCGCTCAGCGGCGGCAAAAAGGAACTGAGTCAGCAAGGCAGGAGAAGGGTGAGCATGCGCATGGAGGGGAGGGGCTTATACGCCTTGAGCTTTGGAAAGACCGGTAACTCAGGCGCACAGGCACGAAGACCCATTGTGTGGATTCACAGAGTCCACGAAGAAGAACCTCTGCCCTCCCCTTTTGCAGCCTGGATTCCCCTGCCATGAACCCCTTGCTTAGGCTAAACATTTTTTCTTGTTTTCGTCCTCCGTAAACTAGGTACGTCTTACGGTCAGGTGTGTCTTATAGAGCAAAAAATACGGTAGATAGGAAGGAAGGAAGGAAGGAAGGAAGGAAGGAAGGAAGGAAGGAAGGAAGGAAGGAAGGAAGGAAGGAAGGAAGGAAGGAAGGAAGGAAGGAAGGAAGGAAGGCTCAGGTTATTAAGGGGGGAAAGAAAGAAAGAAAGAAAGAAAGAAAGAAAGAAAGAAAGAAAGAAAGAAAGAAAGAAAGAAAGAAAGAAAGAAAGAAAGAAAAAGAAAAAGTCCAGAGACAGAGACTCAATTGCCTAGCCTCAGCAGATCAGCTATAAATATCTTCTTTGTGGATTCCTTACTGAAAAAATGAGAAAAGCTTGAAAGGATCAAAGGATGCTCTTCCCATCAAGTCAGCTTAAATGAATAACCATTTCTTTTTATCCATCAAGCCTAGATAAGCCAAGGGGACAACTCAACGGTTATGTAAAGGTGACAGTTTTCCAAGGTGGTTGTTGTCTGTTCTCTCTCCACCCCCACCCCCACGCCCCAAAAAAGAAACCTTTACTCAACCTGATGAGATTCATCTAAGGCCTTTCCCCAACTCAAAAGCCAGGGGACACATTACATTGCTCTTCGTAAGCAACTTATCCCCATCAACAACAAGCATAATATATCTTCTCAGTCATTACAAACACAGAGATAAAAGAAATAATATGAAGCATTTCTTCTTCAGTTAGCTCAAGGCAGCATGCATGATTCTCTACCACCCCCTACTTTTTATTTAGTGCAAAACCCTACAATGGAGGGTGGAGAGAAGACTCACTGGGCACTAGAATGTGAATATCTCACACATCTGTCTGATACTATAAGCCCTAAACCACTTAGGCTCCCTCTTGATCAATCTAGTTGCCACAATCATGTATCGTTTAGGACAGCAAGAGCACACAAGAGGCTGATTGAAGTATGAACTAGGAAGCCCCCAGTTCAAATCCAGTGATGGCCATGAACTCACCTGAAAGCCTTAGGCAAAGCCAATGCCCTTCAGCTTTAGCCTACCTGTACCACTAGGACACTAACAACATGTTGTCTTCCAGTGTTGTTCTAAGCCAGGCATGTCCAAACTTCAGCCCTCCTGATGTTTTGGGCCACAACTCCCAGAATTCTAAGCTTAGCTTGCTAATGACAAAGGACTGTGGGAGTTGTGGTCCAAAACATCTGGAGGGCCGAAGTTTGGACATGCCTGTTCTAAGCACTGGAATAGAAAAGTGCTACCAACTGCTGGAAACACTCTGAAAGTACAGTGTACCCTTGTATAGCAAACAGTTTGTATAACATAAAATTTGTGCAACATAAAAAATTCCAAAGGTAGGGGAAACTTGCTTAACATAATCATCTATGAGGCAAATCCATACAACATAAAAATGGGATCACTCTGTTTTCAATGCATTCCTATGGGAAATTTGTATAAAGGAAAATTTGCTTAACAGAATTTCATTTGGAATGAATTAATTACTTTATACAAGGTACCACTGTACTATACAAATGGCAAACACAAGCACAGTTGTATGCACCAGCCATACAACAATGTAGCTTCCGAGCTGCTATAGTACTCATACTAGGACCAAGGAAGATGCAGATGGAGATCCTCACTCAGCCACGAAAGTCAACAGGGGCTGCTTCCTTTGTCTCATGGTAGCCTCTTGCACAGAATTGCTGGGAGGGTAAAATGGAAGAGGAGGGAACTGTGCCCACAGTCTCGGGCGTCTTGGAGAAACCGTGACAGATGATATCATCAAACAATCCTCTGCGTGACTTTAATGATAAATAAGCAAGGAAGCAGAGAGAATAAATTCAGTTTCCTGCAAGTCTAGGCTTTGAACCTGTTTTGCCCCTGGTAAGATGACTTGCATCTTCAGAAGAACAGTATATGAAAACCTTTTCTAGTATTAAAGCACTGGCTTATCTCTTGCCTCTTGGTCTTCCCATGTATCTAGCTCCCATATTCCATCCCTGTGCCACATGGCAGATAGACTGTGGAGATTTAGTTATCATCACACAATTCCCCTGTTCTTTACCACCTGGAGTATCAGCCTGCCAGAAGCTCCATCCTTAATCCCAAATACAGTGGTACCTTGTATAAAGGAATTAATTCGTTCCAAATGAAATTATGCTAAGCAAATTTTCCTTTATACAAATTTCCCATAGGAATGCATTGAAAACAGAGTAATCCCTAATTGCGACCATTTTTATGTTGTATGGATTCGCCCCACAGGTGATTCTGTTAAGCAAATTTCCCCTATCTCCAGAATTTTTTATGTTGTTCAGATTTTATGTTATACAAACCATGTGTTATACGAGGTCCACTGTACTCTTTACCAGTTCTCTTCCTCCCTCCCTCCCTCCCTCCCTTCCTTCCTTCTGCAATGAAGCTGGTAAGCAGAAAGAGACATGAAATGAAGGTATGGGCTGCAGAGAACAGAGGAGAACTGCATGTGTGTTACCCGTATTGTATAATGCCAAGGGTCTTCCACCGGGATTCCTCCCAGCCAGGCTCCAGAGGTGCTGACACCCTTGGGGCAAAACTGCAGGCTGTGCTTGGCTTTTGCAGGCACCCCATTACAGCACAAATTGTTACCTTCTGACTCAAGGGTGGGAACGTGGTTCTGGGAACCAGCTTATGCAGCTGGGCCTGGCCCATGAGATCTCAGCCCCACAAACTGCTTCTTCATCACTTACAACTCATCCCCTCGTCTATAGATGAAGAGCATGTTGCCCTCCAGATGCCACAAGACCAGGCCTCACCACTAGCCAGACTAAAGAGAACTGATGATCACTCCAAATCAATAACATCTGAAGGGTCAAATGCTCTCCCCCAAGGTTCCCTCTAATTTTCATCCCTGTTGGGCAGGCCTCCACCCCTAGCATGTGATACTCCACCCTGCTCCCCATGTGGGGTTCCACCCTGGCCACAACAAAAGGGTTTGGAAATATTTGCTGTGGGTGCACAGCAGAGGAGGAATGCTGTTGTGGGATTCCACACTCAGTCAGTCACACACCTTAAAGGGAATGTTGATCTCACCCCATCCTAAACAGAAGAACCTTCCACGACTACTTCCTCTACTTCTCCATCACCTACTACCCTCCACTCCCAGAACATGACTCTTTGCCTGCATTAGACCTTACTGCTCACTTCCCACCATTAGACATCACACCCTCATTCGCCTGGGGGGGGCATGGTCCTGCTATCCCTTCTCAGTTCCTGATTCCATGGGAATTTATCCTGTTGTTTGGTCCACTTTGGGGATGGACTTGTTTTGTCCTTTTGCCGGTGACAAGGCAACGGAAGTGCCAGCAGGTATCAGTCCAGCCCCAAAGCATTCCTATCTGCACCACCTTTTGGATTCCCTGTCAAGGCCTAATGTTATTTAAATGTGCAGGATTGCTCTGTTTTGGTTAGATTCCAATGTGAATGACCTCTGGAATCAAACCAAAGCAGCTCGCTGGTTCCTTGACTCTGACCTTCATGGAGGAAAGGAGATGAAGCTTTCTCTTTCTTTTTAATAGCTGCTAACTGAAGCTGTGTTCACACAGGCGAAATGTCTTTTGTTTGACTCGAATTTGTCTCCTCGTAGTCTCTTGCCCAATCCCGTCATGTGATCCATATCCCATGTTAACAAATTCACGTGCATATTGTTAAGCAGCATACCCATAACTTGCATGAAAATCCCTCAAGATGATGCAAAGATGAGTCAATTCAACGGTAAAAAAATCATTTAGAAAAAACAAATAATGGTTCATTGCTGAAACAGTGTCACAATGGGGGTGGCATCAGCAACATATACATTCTAGAACAATAGGATCACACATCAAAGTAGCTTGATAATGCAGAATTGAACACAGAACAAAAAAAGTAGCAAGCCCACAACTTCTTAGATGTGTCATGGATTCACCACGCTTGGGTGTGTGTGCGAGCTACAATGTGTGTCATCTGAACCCCAAAATAACAATCCGTGATTAAACAGGTATAGTTCAGAAACATTTTTGCTGTGTGAACACAGCTTGACACAAAGAATCAATGGTGTTTCTAGGCTTTTTTCCTACAACTACATGGTCAAAAGACTTACTGGTAGTTTTAAAAGTGACAACTTCAAGGAATCAAAATCCTTAGTAACAATCAGTAATTTAACAGGCTGATCTGTTAATCCACCTGGTTTTGCTCATATTACGTATCTGAGGAAAGACCTTGGAAAATGTAAGCCAGAAATTTTTGCATACATATATACATTTTTAAAGAATACAAATGTCCTACAGATCTTTAAAACTCAGTCAAATTTTTATGACATGACCTCAAAAAGTCCTGTTTCATCAAATATATAAGGCAGACAAATGCAATTTACCTAAATTTAAAATAACAATGCATTTCACTCAGACCTTTTGGAATATCTGCAACTGTAAAAACTGCCAATAGGAAAAGGCCAAGGATTTATGTATACAATCAAAAACAACCCCATTAAAAAAACTCCCCCTACCCAATCTTCAGAAAAATCTCTGCAAATTATTAGTAGTGGGAAAAATAAATGAACTATTTTCATGAATGTCCCCTAAAATGCATGCTTCTGACTATATATTTAATTTATTTTGCTTTAGAAACATCTCCTCAACAAATAAACCTTCTTCCACCAGCAGCAAGGTACCCAACACTGTTCGGCTTTCCAGATTAAAATTTAATTTCCTGTTTTGCTTCTCCGCTCAATGTATTTCCACTCTTGCCTACAGCAACATATAAGGCTCTGTTCTGAAGAAGGACAGAAGGATATCTCTTTTCAGAAAAGGGCCAACCTAGTTAATATCGTGGAGTTTTTTGCCCCCTGCAAGAATTTCCTGTGTTGTTCAGATTCTTATCTTAGAAGCCGAAGCAGCGTAACAGCTCTTTCAAATTCTAGTCCAAATTGGCTCCTGTAGGACCTGCTATTCTCAAACTGCCGCAGGACTGGGGGTTGCAGCGACCTAGAACGCCTACGGTTTAAAGAAACATTTCCTGACAGTCCCAAGGAAAAATTCTCTCGGGAATATGAGAGACAAGCCTTGAATGTGAGATTCAATGTCAGGAAGAAAAAGCCATAGAGAGACAGGCTGTTTCTTTGCAAACACACGTTTTCGCCCCTCAAAAGAGGAGCAAAGACAGTAAAGTGTTCTGCTTATATACCGCCCCATACCACTACAAGTAGTCTCTGGGTGGTTTACAATTTTAATTACAGTGTGCAGGCTACACATTGCCCCCCCAGCAAGCTGGGTACTCATTTTACCGACCTCGGAAGGATGGAAGGCTGAGTGAACCTTGAGCCTGCTACCAGGGGGCGTGAGCACAGTTTTACCTGCGGTACAGGCATTTAACCACTGCGCCACAAGTAAAAGAAAAAGAGGAGTGGGGAACACATATCGCTACCGTATATGCTGTCCGACTACTGATCTATCTCTGTTCAGCGTTGCTGCGCGGTCAACAACCATCCTGGTTGGTTCCTGACTAAATCTGGGGCCCCAAAAGGTTCTGGTTCCTGTGGCAAGTTTGAGGGCAAAATTTTCACTTCAACACCTACCACAGGATGGACTAAGGTCTGGAAATGGCCAAAAAAAAATGGCTGGAGGAGGGGAAGACTGAAGAAACTGGGGAGACACATCTGGTTTTGGTGTTGGGGCAGGGCTGGGAAAAACAAAACCAGCCAAAAACACAGAGCAGCTACACCCCTTTTAACTCCCCCCCCCTTTTTCCATGGGGGCTCTGGGTAGCTATGGACCAACACATGTCCTTGGGAGACATCGCTTTGCCTGCCTCTTCCTTAATGAGTGACCGAAGCTGGGAGCTACTCTGAAATAGAACCCTATTCATTCTTCCGGACTTTCCACTAGCTTTCAGCACCACAGACCATAGTATGTTTCTGAAGCAGTTCTACGAAACGAGCACAGGGGGAGCTGTTATTCTGTTGTTGCACTGGGAGAGGGGCCAAGAGTGGAATGACCCGGGGTCTTTGACCATTTTCCTTTTGCATAAGCACTTTTACCCAATCACACTTTTGGCAACTGACCAAGTACTGAAGACAAGGCTTGTTACTATTTGAGTAATGTATTTTCCTTACTGGCACACACTCCTGAATTGTGCTTCTTATCAAATTCCGTTCTATTCTTTGAAATAGTTTCACATCTAAAGTGCACTGTCGATTCAATGGCACTGCAAGTCACCTTGATTTTGGGTAGAAAGGTGGGCATATAAATTCAACAAGTAAATGAAATGTCCTTCTTCAACAGAAGATGCCAGACAGCAGGGCTCAAGGAGAGTTCCTCCCTCATCTATGGTGTTAATAAGCTAGTGCTCTGCATGTAGATACCCCCAATCCCAGTCTCCAACAGGACTGTACCAACTTCTCCAAGGAACTGCCCAAAAAGTTTGGCTCAGGTCCTAAGGGGGCCTGAACATAGACAGGCAGACGGATAGACAGATAGGAAAGGAAAGGGAATGAAAGGAAAGAAAAAGGCACGCATGCTCACACTCAAACCTGACCAAGCACCTTCTCCACTTTTCCCTTTCATGTATCTTGAAGCAAGAGTTGACAGGGCAGCAACAGCAGCGGGCAGAAAGCAGAGAGGACAAATGGTTACTCTTCTTTTTCCCTCTTTTGTCACAGGGTCCATAGAGCCCCTAGGTTTAAAGAAGGACCAAGTGTGGTTGGCTAGGTATGGCATAAACTTCGACACACTGACAATCTATATAGCCAATGGTGAGGGATATCAGCCACGATTCAAGAACACTTGGAGAACACGTTCTTTTGTCTTGGGTGAAAGCCAAAAGGCCCTTTAAAAACAGCAATCCTGAAGGTGGGCTGTTCTTTTAGGTAGGAAGCACTACCGTTGAAACCCATACTGTGCTTTCAAAGTACAATGTTACCTTGTATAAAGGAATTAATTTGTTCCAAATGAAATCCTCTGTTAAGCAAATTTTCCTTTGTAGAAATTTCCCATAGGAATGCAATGGAAACAAATTAATCCCTAACCGTGGCCGTTTTTCTGTTGTATGGATTTGCCCCATGGATGATTCTGTGAAACGATTTCCCCATATATCTGGAAATTTGTTCCTTTAAGCAGAATTTCTGTTAAACAAATCCCTTGTTATACGAGGGCCCACGGTATCTTAAAGGAAAAGGTAGGGAACTTGCTTGGAACAACAATCCTTTTCCCATTTCTGATAAACCTCCCAGTCAGGAAAAAAGCTCAGAAGGAGGTGTGCTTGTGAGTGTGCACGGGTACACACACATTTCTAAAAACTATTTCCTCCCTTTGAGGCACATTTTGAAGAACCTTAAGAGTTCACCACAGAGGCAGGCTTAGATGAACCTCCAGAAACCTCCAGATACCTTCAGAAAACCATCCAAACGTCAATGATGTTGAATCCATGCCCCCCCCCCCCAGACGATGAATGCACTATTTCTGGGCTCAAATGCTGAAGGTCCGTATCAAGCCAGTTGAGATGATGATGATGATGATGATGATGATGATGATGATGATGATGATGATGATGATGATGATGATGATGATGATGATGGACACAAGGGTGAGCTGCCTGGATGGGGCTTGCTTTAAGACCCAGCCCCCTCTTTCTACGACAGCAGTAGCTTATTTTGGAAGGAAGCCTGGCTAAAGTTGTGAATGCTTTACTAGCAATGCATTTTGAACTCCTAAAGTTTGTTGAACACTGACCTGCAGCAACTAGTTTAAAATGTGTAAGTGAGTCTAATGAGCCTTCTATCCTTCCGTAGTAGGTAAAATGAGTACCCATCTCACTGGGGGGGCGGCGGGGGGGATGTGTAGCCTGCATAAATAAATTGTAAACCACCCAGAAAGTGCTTTAAGCACTATCGGCTGGTATATAAGCAGAGACAGAATCACTCAGGAGGATGCATCTGTGGTAAGTGGACTTGAATGCCCATTAATGAGCCACGTAGCCCAGTGGTTAAAACTGCTGTACTGCAGCCCAAACTGCTCACAGCCTGGGGTTCAATCCCAGGCAACCAGCTCAAGGTTGCCTTGCTCCATCCATCTTTCTGAGGACAGTAAAATGAGTACCCCGCTTGCTGGGGGAGCAATGTGTATAGCCAGCACAATTAACTTGTACAGTGGTACCTCGACTTAAGAGCAACTTGACTTAAGAGAGGAAAACTGTCAGCGTTTTAACTGCTGCCTTACAAATTTTAGATATGGTCTGCTCAACTTCATTTTTTATTTTTTTAACTTATTTTTTAGATAGGTACACTGACTCAAGAGTACAGTGGTCCCTTGTATAACAAATGGTTTGTGCAACATAAAATCTGTAAAACATAAAAAATTTCAGAGATAGGGAAAATTTGCTTAACAGACTCGCCTATGGGGTGAATCCGTATAACATAAAAATGGTTGTTATTAGGATTACATTGGTCCCCCGCCCTTTTGTGGTTCATATAATGCGATCCCGCTACATTGCAGGACCACAGTATATCAAAAAAGCCCCTGGAGTAAGGGCCAAAGGCCTGCTTCAGGCCTCCCATACTTACCCCAGGACTGGGGCTACCCTGAAGGGGCCTGCAAGGGCATTCCCAGGCCTTCTGGAGGCCATTTTGGGGCCTCCAGAAGGCCTGGGAAGGCCCTCGCAGGCCAGTTCGAGGCAGTGCCAGGCTGAGGGTAACTAAAAGAGCCCCCAGTTAGGCCCCCCAGGGCCGACCCAACTTGCATCCACATATTGTGGATTTTCAATTATCACGGGTCGGGTTGGGTCCCTAACCCCCCAATAGGCAGGAGGTCACTGTACTCTGTTTTCAATGCATTTCTATTGGAAATTTGTATAAATGAAAATTTGCTTAACATAATTTCGTTTTGAATGACTTAATTCCTTTAACCACTGTAGTTCACTGTACATACATTCAGAACGGATTAAATTAGTTAAGTTAGTTAAGTTGAGGTTCCACTGTAAATGGCCCAGAGAGTGTTTTAAGGGCTACGGGGTGGTATGTAAGCAGCACAGTTTGCTTTGCTTTACACTCTTATTAGGAGGCAATTCCTTAAAATAAGCAGCAAAGAAACAAAGCTTCCACGTGATCCTCCCCAACCTCTTTCTGTCAAAAACCACAAGGCAGTGGTAAGCCTAATTAGTGTAACCACTTCCTCTTCTCATTCTCCGGGAAAGTGACAAAATTTGGCAGGGAGGAGAAGGGAGCCGAGGAATCTTCACCAGTGTAAGTTTGTTGTTATTATTGTTCTTCCTTCACAAGGGCACCGAAGTGTGAACTAACACTTGTATATAGAGCATTGTTTTTCAAAGGCATTGGTGAAACAGATTAGGTTTCCCAACAAATTCATGGTTTTCTCTCCTCTGAGGCACACCGACCTCTGTGATTATACCATAATCTTCTTACTTGTTCAATTATTATTATTCTTTGGGGGGGGGGAGGATGGGGGGGGAAACTGGACCACACTGAGAAATATACTTCAAGTCCTCAGGCAGTCAAGAAGCAATTAGTGAAAGCATCTGGTGATACAAACAAGTCATGATAAATGAATGCCGTGTCCAGTATCAGAGACAGCACGTCAAGATGCCAGTGGGTATAAGCGGGCAGGTCCTCTTGTGTTCATGCCCTGTATGTGGGCTTTTCATCAACTGCTTGACCATGGTGAAAACGGTATCGTAGACTAGACAGGGCACGTAGTGGCCAAATTCAACCCTTATTATTTAGGCTATACTATACATTGTCTTTCTAGATATGTAAAGGATTTCACATTCAATCTCTTTTCCCCTGTCAAACTACCAAAGGTCGTATTAAAAAGTCTTGCAATTTGTGCCTGGCCTCTTACACTGGATATGTAATGACACCTAGAGATTAAGATGGTTTAGCTCAAAGGCCCATCTAGTTTGGCAACTTGCTTCTCACAGTAACAAGGACTGTTTCTAAGTAGATTGGATTATCAACATTGCCAAAATAATTGAAAATAAATGAGGAAAATACAGCATTATGGTACTGATAGACAGACACAGACACACACACAATGACAAAGTCCAACAGAATGGTCAAGGCTGAAGTGTGGTTATAATCCAATATGTTTTCAAGAATGTCTCTAAAATTAAATTATCTTCAAATGGTCCTGGCGTGTGTATAGGGGCAAATTATGCTACATTGTTATATGTGTTATATTTCATACATAGTACTGTTTGTTATATATTTGGATAGTTGGGGGTTGCTTTGTTTTCTGTTGTGATTTTTAAATTAAAAATAATGTCTTAAATACAGTTATAGGACTTTTAAATCAAAGGGGCATTATTTAGGAACCAATAGTTTAAGCTTCATGTCACATTTCTGAACGCAGCAACAATATAGATCAATACCTTAGCGAAGGGTGTAATCAAAGACTACCCAGGTTGCGTTCCAAAAAGAGATTTATTGAGGAAACGCTTCTTTGAGAGACCTCTAGTGGAAGCTTCTTTTATACTGTATCTGGTAATTTTAAAGGGACAACTGGTTGAATCGCAGCCAGACAAAATCAAAACAAATTTTTAAATAAAACCACAAAGCCAGAGTGGTGCCCTAAAGACTAATTTTTCTATCCCACCATGACCTTCTGTGGATTAATCACTTTGACAGACATATTAACGAGAAATGAAACAATCCTGCATGCCTATAGGCAGGCAAAGGAAAGTGTACATGGCATTACTAACACAAGTAATGGAGCTGTAGTAAGTTTGATTGCATATACAGTAATGTATTATGTATCCCAGTTTAAATTGATAGTTTCATACTTGCTGTTAAGTTCCTTCTGCAGTCAATTCTTGCAGGAGCTCTCGATTTAATAGTCCAATAAAGATATGTCTCTTCCTTGCCTTAGATCAGGGGTGGTGGATGTTTGGCCCTCCAGATGTTTTGGACCACAATGCCCACAGCCCTTTATCACTGGCTCTATAGGCTTGGAATTCCGGGAGTTGTGGCTAAAACATCTGGGGAGGTCAAAAGTTCCCCATTCTTATCTTAGATGGTCTGGCAAAGGATCTGATCCATGCAAAATACTGTAGAGAGAACAGGTCACTAATGTACAGAGTGACAGAAGATGCCCAGGTTTCAGCAGTGGCCAGGAGTGCATTTGCCCAATTAAAACCAGTGTGCCGGTTATGTCTGTTTCTTGAGAAATCTGCTCTGGCCACTGTGATACATGCCCTAGTTCAATGGTGGCGACCCTTCGGCACTCCAGATGTTTTGACCACAACTCCAACAGTCCTTTGTCATTGGCAATACAGGTTGGAATTCTGGGAGTTGTGGTCCAAAACATCAGGAGTGCCGAAGGTTCGCCACCACTGCCCTAGTCACTTCCGGGCTGGACTACTGAAACGTGCCGTACATAGGCTCACTGATGGAAAGTTTCAGTGGTTCCAAAATATGGCAGCTACCGTGTTTCCCCGAAAATAAGACACTGTCTTATATTTATTTTTTCTCAAGAAGACACACTAGGGCTTATTTTCAGGGGATGTCTTACTTTTATTAAGTATAATATGCTTGAATGTCAGCCCTGCACACAACCATAGCCACGCCCATCACTAGGTCTTATTATCAGGGTAGGGCTTATAATTAACAAATGCATAGAAATCCTACTAGGGCTTATTTTTGGGGGAGGTCTTATTTTCGGGGAAACAGGGTACATTGCTGGCTGAAGCTGGTTACAGTGATCGCTTAACACTCTTATTGCAGCAGCTCCACTGGTTGTCAATCAATTTCCAGGCACAATTCAAAATGCTAGTTTTATCTTAAAAAGTAAAGATACAGGTTCCCCCTGCACATGTGTGCTAGTCGTGTTGAACTCTAAGGGTGGTGCTCATCTACATATTCAAGCCAAAGAGCCAGTGTTGTGCATGTCCATGGCACGTGGCCGTCATGGCTGCAAGGAAACATTGTTTTACCTTCCCGCTTTTTATGGCGGTATCTATTTATCTACTTGCATTTAGATGCTTTCAAACTGCTAGGTTGACAGGAGCTGGGGTTATCAGCAGGAGCTCGCTCTGCTGCATGGCCTCCGGGATTCGAACCATTTAGCTGCTGACTTTGCAGTCAACAGTTTTCAGAGCCTTAGTTCAGTGAGCCACCTAAACCCCTAAATGGCCAGGGTTCAAATTACCCCAAAGATCATTTCTCCCAGTATGAGCCGACTCAGGTGCTAACCACATCAGCCCCACTGTTGCTGCTCCCCGACTTTGGAACTCCCTCCCACTGGAGGCCAGAATGGCCTTATCCTTGCTGTCCTTCCACAAGCAGGCAAAGACCATTCGCTACAGGCAAGGTTTCACTGAATGAATGACTTCCTACTATGTGACTTTTAGATAGATTATTTTGCATTATTGCTTGGGCTGAACTGAGATCAAGGTACAGTGGTACCTTGGATATCAAATTTAATTCGTTCTCCGAGGCAATTCATTATCTGAAAAAAATTGTTATCCGAAACACGTTTTCCCATAGGAATGAATGGGAAACCAATTAATCTGTTCCAGACACCTGGTTTTTTGCTCAAAACTCTTTATAAAGTGCACTTTAAAGGTACAGATTCAATGCCACCCAGGATAACTCCTTTTTACCAATGCATGCTGGAAATTCGTTATCCGAGGCAGTCCATAGGGAAAATTCGTTATCCGAGGCAGCCCATAGGGAAAATTCATTATCCGAGGCAGCCCATAGGGAAAATTCATTACCCGAGGCAGAACTATACCTAGAAATTGTGATTCGTTATCTGAGGCAGCCCATAGGGAAAATTCGTTATCTGAGGCAGCCCTATACATGGAAATTGCAATTCATTATCCAAAAAAATCATTATCGGGGCATTTGTTATCCGAGGTATTACTGTACTGGCAAAAGTTATACAGTATTAACCCTGACAATATCTTATAAAGAAAACCTATATAAAATATTTTATCGTTGGCACTTACCGCTAACTAGATTAGCGAAAATGTCCCCAAATCTGTCCAATAAATGTTGGAAATGTAAGAACCATGATGGGACTTCTGATCATGCATGATGGTCTTGTGTGAGGTCAAAGAAATATTGGGTTAAAATACATAGTTGGTTTAAAGAAATAATCAGGCAGAATATAGAATTTAAACCAGAAATGTTTTTACTAGATATTTTGCCAGAGAGTGTTCATGTGCAAGATAGATATATTAGATTACCTATCCTGACTGCAGCCAGAATAGTTTGGGCCCAAATGTGGAAAAATGAAAACACTCCTAAGGAAAAGATAATTATACAAAAAATTTAGACTGTGCTGAGATGGATAGAATGACTATGGGAATTAAAGAAAAAGAGGACTCTTGTACTATCAGACATGGAACAGATTTTATGATTGGTTTGAGAGAAGGAATAGAATACATGGCGGAATTGAGATGTAATGTAGTTAATATAATTTACAGTCAGACAGTATGATGAATGATAATTGGATTTTTTTTTAATTTTATTTGATGCTTGTACAATGCTTGCATTATGTAGTGATGCAGTGATGATTGAAATAAATACAAATTATTTTTAAAAAGAAACCTGACTTCAAGGTGTCCGTATGTTTTTGTCTGTCTTCCCCCTTATTTGTTTATATATTTATTTTATTTTTGTTGTTTTTATTTGCTCTCATTTTTTCTATGTTCTCACTGGGAAAGTCAGGCAGTTTATAAATGCAATAAATAAATAAATAAATAAATAAATAAATAAATAAATAAATAAATAAATAAATAAATAAATAAATAAACAAACAAACAGGTCTTGCCTTCCTTAAACAGAGTAACAGAGCTACTGGTTTGAAAACTGGCTTAACCAGTTTCATGTGTGAAAGTACAGTGGAGCCTTGTATAACAAACAGCTTGTATAACATAAAATTTGTACAACATAAAAAAATTCCAGAGATAAGGGAAATTTGCTTAACATAATTGCCTATGGGGAAAATCCGTACAACATAAAAATGGGATTACTCCATTTTCAATGCATTCCTATGGGAATCTGTATAAAGGAAAATTTGCTTAACATAATTTCATTTGGAACGAATTAATTCCTTTATACAAGGTACCACTGTATTGCTAAAACACTTTAAAAATAAGCTTCTTATTTTTTTTAACAACAACAACAACAAAAATTTGTGGGTAGAAATAAACAGAAGTATTTGCTTTTATTTGTGGCTCTATTCCCCGTCCTATCTCTTGGTCGATCGGCTGATTTGTCAGTAATTTTGGGAAGGGTGTCCAACCTCTGGAGCGGAGGCAGCAAACGCAGCACAGAAAAGTGCCTGGGACCTCCCCAATGATTGTGTCTCAGGGCAGAAAACCTGCACTCTGAGACTGGGTAGGGGAACAGGAATCATAACAGAAGGTGAACAAAAGATCGGAGGTAATCTCTCCCTCACTTGATACCCCTAGCACATGGGTCATTAAGTAACCTGAAGAGAATATGACCACTTGAAAAGAATGTATTCAAAAAGAAGAGAAAACAGGCATTTGCTCCCACACCTGTCTCTTTGAACTCAGTGGTGAAGATTCTCAATGCAAAGAGATTTCCAGCTGGGTCAGAAGGCACCTTTATTAACAATTGTGACAGGACAAGGTTGGTAGCTGCTCTTTTCAGCCAGCTGCTTCGGTCAGCAAAATTTTTACATTACTTCAAAGCAGACTGCCAAGACATATCATCTCTCCCTGAACTTATTTACAACGAATGATGCATCAATCCATTGGTTTCATTGATTTATCAAAATAAACTAAGGGATGAATGGAATAGAACCAAGGGGTAATATTACAAAACTGAAATTCATATGGTCAGACCTACCACCACTTCCCCTAGCATCCCTAGTATAAAAAACTAGAAACATTAGCTTTAAAGCTAATGTGTTAATATTTATGATACTTTGGAAATTAATGTATTTCTGTCCATTGTGCTAGTGAACATTGTAAAAATACCTTATTTACACTGGACAACAGTGTAAATTACTATTTTAAAAAAACAACCTAGTACATTTAATACATTTGGCTAAAAATGGCCATCTACCCAACTGTCTGCAAAAATTTAAAAAAAACAAAACAAGGTGTTCTGCTTATATACCACGCCATAGTGCTTAATGAATTAAAGTAATACAAAACATTAACTTGTTATTGAAACTGTTATTACTGTTAATGATAAAACTATTTTAATAATTTTATGTATCAAAACATTTATAAATGTAATAGCTTTTTTAAAAAAATAAGTTTTAAAAATTGTGATTAAATGTTTTAATGAATTATAGCTATTAAATACAGTAGTACCCCGGTATCTGCTGGGGATTGGTTCCAGGCCTTCCCGTGGATAATGAAAACCATGGATAAGAGAGAATGCCCTCCCACCCACCCCCAAACTGCTCTTTCCTGACAGTAGCTTGCTTTATGACTGCTGTTTTGAAACAGTAGTTTGCTTTATGGTCACTGTCTGTGACAGTAGCTTGCTTTACAGATGCTATTTGTGACAACAGCTTGCTTTACAGCTTGCTTTGTAGCTGCTGAATTATTTAATTTTTCCTCTGCCAACCATGGACAAATAAATCAGTGGATAATGAATCAGTGGATACAGGGGTCCTACTGTACATTTTTAGGGAATTCACTGTGAAATACTCCAGTTATATGGTGAATCAATTTAAGCCAGTTGTTGAATTTCTAAACAAACCTGTGCCAAGAATTCAGCTGGTCTGCAGTTTTACATTCTGGGCACCCCTTGCTTTCTAGGCATAGATAGCTCAATAACAGGTATATTTTTCTTTGAGAAAGCATTTGTACCCTCACTCAGAGTCTAAATATATGGATTATTGCGCACACATACACACACACACCTACATTCTCTCCTCTACCTGCTGTGTGTTGTAATGTGAAACAAGCAAAACAGCCAGTGGGAGAAGCTTAGCTGGAAGAAAATCTTGTAGCTCTAACTCTCAATAGCCACGCGCCTTCTTTTGACTGCCTATTTCCAGCCTGGTGAGTTGCCCAAGGAAATCTGCCTTTGAACAAACTCCTGCCATATTTGTTTTCCAATTGTCGTGGCCAGTTGTGTCTAAGTACCACAGATACTATTGGCCACGACAACTAGAAAACAAATGAGCTCTCAAAGGGAGAGGCAAGCAGCATGACATGTAAAAGCCACGAGACCAGTGGTCTGTAAAAGCAAAAAGTGTTCTGCATATAGACCGCTTCAAGTAGTTTCTGGTCGGTTTACAGTTTTTAATTATGCAGGCTACACATTGCCCCCCACCCCAGCAAGCTGGGTACTCAATATACCAACCTTGGAAGGACGGAAGGCTGAGTCAACCATGAGCCAGCTACCTGGGATTGAACCCCAGGTTGTGAGCACAGTTTTACCTGCAGGACAGGCATTTAACCACTGGGCCACAAGATCCATCCTCACTAGCCAGTGTGACAGCTGTGGGGAGGAGCCCTTTATGACCTCATAAGTGGCTCAGTGAGCTCGAGGCTGAGCAACTACTTCAAACTAGTTTTAAGATGGTATATGACTCCAGTCAGAATGAATTGAATGAATCCAAAATGTTCTAAGCTCTGCTGGAAATGCGAAAAAAGATAGGTACCTATTTTCATTTATGGTGGGAATGTGAAATAGTTCAAAAGTTTTGGCAAGAGATTATTGAGGAGATAAGAGAAATACTACAAACTGATATTAAATGTGTACCTGAAATTGCTTTGTTATCATTACCATCTATCAATGAATATGATGTGAAAACTAAAGAATTAATAGCAAATCTTATGATAGGAGCTAGACTGATTATTGCTAGGAACTGGAAACTGAAATCAGACCTTAAAATTGCTGAATGGTATAAGGAAGTGTGGGACATAGCACTAAATGATAAACTATCTTGTAATATAAAAGTTTTGAGAGGTGAAATAAAAAAAGATATTTTCTATGATGTTTGGGGGAAATTTATAGATCATGTACTATTAAAAGGGAAAGGGATACAACCAACTTATAACCCAACACAGTTTTGGTGTAAAGGACCTTAAGAAGCCTATTGGAAAAAAAGAAAAAAAGATGAAGAAGAAAGAGAAGATGCAAGAATACTGGACGGTTTCTTGGGGGTGGGGGGGCACTTTGTACTGTTCATGATTGTCTATTACTGTTTTTTATATAATTGTTTATCATTGTTATTTTGTCTTTTTTTATGTTCAATAAAAAGTTTAAAAAAATCTGCAAGTATCTAACAACAGGGGGAGGGGGGACAGATCTTATACCCCATGGCCAGAATCTGCAGGAGCTACTGAAGTAACTAACTGTGAAGCGAGTCCAAGAGTCTTATATACTATGACTACCTAAGACTGTGGTGTCCAAACTTCAGCCCTCCAGATGTTTTGGACCACAACTCCCACAGTCCTTTGTCATTGGCAATACAGGCTTGGAATTCTGGGAGTTGTGGTCCAAAACATCAGGAGGGCCGAAGTTTGGACATGCCTCACCTAAGAGAAAGGTGAGTCTGTCTACCTCTCCACCTGTCTAAATGCTGTCTCCAAATCTTTGTTGGAACTTTTATTTTCATCTTTGATTTGTTTAGGTTATTACATTAAAGCAGTTTTAATCCTTTTAAAGCCACTTAAAAAAAAAAAAAAAAAAGAAAATCTACAAAATCACCATTTTAAAAGTGTTCCCCAACACCCAGCAGCCCAAGTCTTCTCAGGACAGAAAGGTTTTTGTTTTGTTTTCCAAGGGCCAGCATAGCCTCAGAAGGAGGTTTCACAGCCTAGGAGCAAGCACCAAGAAAGTAGCAGGTACAAAGGAAGAGGAAGAACCAGAGAGACATGGAGCCACGAGAGTCAATCTGTTCATCATCTGAATAGATGAGAAGACCTATCTCTGGGATAGTACAGAGCATGTGATGTGGAGGACAACAGCTGCTCCAGAAAGTGGCAACTATCTTGACTAAACCTCTACAGAAGTCACACACAACTCAATGATGAACCAGCACCAAGAAGATTAAATATAATCTCTTTTAGGGTCCTATTGTTGGGGTGGTTTGCATTTTGTTTCACTTTGGATTGTGAGTAATCAAAGGAGTATGTCCAGCATTCCTCTGAATGTAAACAGTAGTTTTATGTACAGAAAGCCCAAGGTGAGAAGAGTATCAGACCATGGATGAGCAATCTCTGAACATCTGGGAGCTGTATTTTCCCTATCTCAGACTTGGCAGAGATGCCCTTGCCTCTCTCTGAGTGCCTGAGGAGAAACGTCCTCTGAATGGCAAACTATGCCTTCCACAATCCTGCTGGACATAAATACCAATATCTGTGTGATCTTATGGCAAAACACAGCTGTTCAGAATTGCCTATCTCCCCAAAACAAGAACTGACTATCAGAACTTTGCTCATCTATGAGTTACACGATTGACCACACCACTTATACAAGTTCCTTCTGGGCTAGTATTAGGAAGATAATCAATTACATGCTAGGGAGTAAGAGTGTAACAGCTATTAATTTAACCTGCCTCCTAAACAAGCAAACAAACAAACCTCTATTTCTGCTCACACCTTAGTTTATCCAATGTAACTTTTTACCTTGCCTCTGGATTTCTCCAATTCTATGACTCATGGAAAAAGGCCTGGAAGTTCAGAGATCTATAGGCTATGTCAGCAATTACCACTACTAAAAGCAGAGGGGAAATTTAGATGCTAACCCTTCCACGGTAACTGCCTGCTTTCTGTGGCTTCTTGAAATGTTGTGTTGCATCCTTCTCTAACCAAACTCTAGCAAAAAAAAGATATTGAGTGTCTACCAACTCACCAAGGAATAAACACCATTTAAAGCAGTGTCCTCCCATTAGATGCCACTAAAAAGCCAAAAACCAGAAAAGATTGTCCAGCTTTTCCATCTAGTAACATTTCAGATAAATTCACAGCAAGCAAAGCAGGGAAGACTTCTTGCCAAGAAACTGTGTCATCAGTGCATAACAGTCTCCTGTGACTAGAGCACCAGTCTGTTGGCTCATGGATGTCTACAGTAAATAATAACATTTGTGTTTGCCATTAGCTGCCACCTATGCACCCAAAGGGATGACATACACTTCCTTGAAAACCACTTTAAAAGCAGCTATGAGGGAAGTACTATTCACACCCTACGCTTCTCTCATATCCCTGCACCATCTACGTTGTTACAAGGGGCTCATCTGGGAGCCAAGATCTAGGATGTCTGGGTTGCCAACCCTGAATGGGGGTAGCAAACAAAACATTCTTCTCAAAATCCTTTTGAGGGGGGAATCACCAGGGGGACTCTGGGAAGAACTGAAGGACTCTGCTTTGGGCTATATGCAACCCACAGACCACACCTTGGCCACCTCTGCTTTAGGATATATCTGTTGGTTGAGCTCCGAAATAGGCTTAACAAAGTGTTGAACTGACATACAACTGCAAGTAAGAAGACCAACCCTGCTCATAGATTTACAACTGAACAGGTTCAACAGCAAAGGGGGAAAAGGAGAGAAAAGAAAGAAAAATGAAATCATGGATACCAATTCTTTAAATTAAATACAGTAGGACTCCGGTATCTACTGGGGATTGGTTCCAGGCCTTCCCGTGGATAATGAAAACTGTGGAGAAGAGAGAACACAGAAAAATCCCCAAAAGTGCTGTTTTGTGACAGCAGCTTGCTTTGAAGCAGCTGAATTTTTTCTTCTGCCATCTGTGGATAACTGAATCAGTGGATAATGAATCAGTTGATACAGAGGTCCTACTATACTGCAAAATGCTACATGCAAGGCAAGCCCTTCCATGTATACGTATGTCACTTAGCCAGAAACTGTTAATGCCTTTGTGTGCTGCGGAGGGGACTGTGGATTTGCCTCACTCATTCCACTTTTGTTTTAGTTAAGAAAAAGTGAAATGATGTCACATGAACACTCTGATCACAAGTTGGTCCTTTGGAGTGCTGGAAAGGCAGTGCCAGAAAGAGAGAGAGATTTGGCATAAGGAAAGTCCTCCTTGGAGTCCCTCAACAGAACCATTGGTTGGTTATTTTTAATGATCTCTTTTAATAATGCTGCTTCAGATTATGAAAGCAAGGTTTGCAGCACTCTGGTCTGAAAAGAAACAAGCCCAGTGGATGTCGACCCCTCAGGAAGCCAACAAACCAGAAGCAGTTTGGAGCGTACCCGTTTTGAAGAAGACGTATGGCACATCCGAGTTAGCTTGTAACTGAACTAAAAAGTTCAATGTTTCAGGAACTGTGAGGCAACCTGAAGTTATGTCCAGTGAAATGCCAGAATTGTTGAAGAACAAGTTGTTTTCTGCATCATCAACTCCTGTTGTGGGGCCAGGCTGGCTGGAACCACCAAAAGTAAAAACTGAATTCAATCACAACACCCACAACTATACACACAGACACCGTATTCCAGAAGTGGGTACATCTTGTGAACACTATCAGAAATAAAAGCAATTATCATCCCAGATCCAAATGAGATTGTTTCCAGCGACAGGATCTCAGACCACAGAGCTGTCCACCACACTGGAGAAACCGGTTTGAAACCTCCTGCACTGCCCATCGGTCTTGAAAACATATTGAGCCACAGGATATTGTCCTGACACCAAACCAACAAAGTGAGAGCTAACAAAACTTATTTTCCTAAAATCCCCAGACAGCATAGCCAGGCCCTGAACAATTACAGTAATATCTTGCTTTAATAGTAATTTAGTCTTAAAAAGTAAAGCTTTTTGCAAGATAAGCAAACCTTTCTTGCAAATTTTGCCTTGATCAACAAGCAGTGTCTTGCAATACAAGTAACTGGAGCAGGTCACATGATCACAAGTGAGCCAATGGTAGTGCTATCCCTCCCCCCAGATTGTGGGTGATTAGATTACTTGGAACATTCCATCTCAAGCAACCTTCAAAAGCAGAGGAAGGAGAAAGGAACTTAAGTCTCCCTTGCACCAGCCAAGGAACATTTTCAAAGGCAAGCAGAGGTTAGGGGTTTGTTTTATTTTTCTTTATATTTTTCTTTAATTTGTTTTCAGCATGCTTTCTTATTTTTCAAAATATTTCTAGTCATGGGGCAGCTGGTCAAGTGTGTATATGGCTACACAATGCATTTTATTATTGCCACATTAAAAACACAGAATAAAATCCAGTTGTTAGTCCCAAAACAGCAGATTCCACAGCCATGTACCTAAATCATGGTGTGGACATGGACTTCTAGACAACTTCTTTTGTGAGTTTTCTGCATACAGTATGTGGCCTGTGGGACTCCAGAAGGAATCATCCGAGTCTCCATTATTTCTTGTGGGGAAGTTTGCTTTGAAATAAGAGTGTTTTGGGTTACAAGCAGGTTTCCAGAATGAATTATGCTCGTAAACCAAGGTATTACTGCATAGGAGCTGACATCCAAACTCTGCAATTTTCAAACTCTGAGCCAAAACAAGAGCGGCATTCCTATTTTTTAAAAAAATGAAAGTTCCACACTATGTTTAGTACTTCTGTTTATTTCTACCCACAAATTTTTGTTGTTGTTGTTGTTAAAAAAATAAGAAGCTTATTTTTAAAGTGTTTTGGCAATACAGTGGTACCTTGTATAAAGGAATTAATTCGTTCCAAATGAAATCATGTTAAGCAAATTTTCCTTTATACAAATTCCCATAGGAATGCATTGAAAATGGAGTAATCCCATTTTATGTTGTACGGATTCTCCCCATAGGCGATTATGTTAAGCAAATTTCCCCTATCTCCAGAATTTTTATGTTGTACAAATTTTATGTTATACAAGCTGTCTGTTATACAAGGGTCCACTGTACTATGTATTCAAAGGACAGTTATGCTGTCAAGTCACTTGTGTGACTTATGGTGGCCTTCTAGGATTTTCAAGTGGGTTACCACTGCCGCCGCCATCTCATGCCTTTCCATGGCTGAGCAGGAATTAGAACCCCGGTCCCCTGAATCCTAATCTGAGACTCTAGCCACTACACAAAGCTGCCTCTTCAAAAGGAAAGTGCAGGATATGAGATGCAGCACACAGAGACAGCCATTCTCCAGCCAGCCAGAGCGTACAAGTTGAACCAGACAGGACAAAAGACAGGACCACAAGAAGCTGTGAATCAGAGAAATAATGACCCAGCAAAGCTGCTCAAAACGGCACAGGCTTTTATAGCAGATGACATCATCCCAACTCACCCTGCCATTGCGTGCCCAGACTAAAAGGCTTTGTCAGCCCATCTGAAGATAACGTATAACTCAATCATGTTTGGGCAGAGATGCGTAACCTCAAAACCCTCACTACCATTTGAACATTTTGTCTAGCATGCCATGAAGTCCACCGCCTGCCTGACCAGAAGAAGCATTTGGCGAGGAGAGCAACAATCGTGGGAGTGCTTTACCTGCTGTGGATGCCGGTGAAACAGATGCATCGGCAGAACTGAGAGCCTCGTGATTCTTCCCTGGGTTCAAGTTCAAGCCAAAGCTTTCTGCAGTTATGACGCACGGGAGGTCCAGCAAACTGCTTTCTTCAGATTGGCAACTAGAAGCTGTTCCGCTTCCCTCCATTGCAACGCTGAAGCAAAGGAAAATGTCTATCAATTCCTTTGCCATTTCTAAACGGGTTCATTTCTAAAGGGCTTAAGGCAGGGGTGTCCAAACTTTTTGCAAGGAGGGCCAGGTCTGGTGAGGTGAAAATGTGTGGGGGCCAACCCTTCACCTGCTTTTGCCCCCCAGGTCAGAATTTGCAAAGCCTCTAGGACATGCAAGGAAGTGGGGAGGACACTGCAGCAACACAGCCGGGGGCGGGTAGGGCGGGCAGGTGGCTAGGGGGATGGACAGAGGCAGGGAGGGCAGGCAAACCGTAAAATTGCAAGCTGACATCTCCATCCGGCATGGGGAGCGGCCAGCTGGCAGAGATGCATGACAGGATGAGCCGGTGGGGAGAAAAGGTCGCAGGCCACTCAAAATGTGAAAACAGGCCACATTTGGCCCCGGGGCCTGATTTTGGACATGCCTGGCTTAAGGCAATTAAACTTTTTTTTTTAAAAATAACCATTCAAAAAGCAACAAGCTAATCTAGGAATATCACTGAATGTCAACACTTTTTTCTGAAGACACCAGAGGTCAAGTGCATTTGAAGGCATGCTGCGTGAACTGAATTGCTTTGGAGAACTTTGCCCTTCTTGTTTTCTCCTCTGGTAGACTGGGTTTCTCCCTCTTGCATACACTTCTTCCTTTTCCCCCCACGCTCAAAGGATCTATTTCAACCGTGAGAGTGGCCTGCATGGACTGACTGGCAGATAGAAACAACAGGCTTATCTGGCTAGTGCAGTAGGCTGGGTCAGATTAACAGGCTCGCCATGTGGTCCAATATACCTCCTGGTGAGATCCTCGCATCCAAATGGCACAGAGACTTCTAGTCACCCAATTTGATCCGTAGCAGCTGACTGTCAGTTTGCCAATATAATGAGGCAGCTTAAGACAATGGCCCCTTGGTGATATTGGCAAATTAATAACTTCCTAAACTCCATGAAGGCATGGCACAGAGGAAGTGGGGGGGGGAATTAAGAGTGTACTGAGCAGCGAACATGCACTGGATCACTTTAAAAAAAAAGACAAATGTAAAGATAAGTTTAGACACCTGTTTTAATCTTTTGTGGCAGAAATAACAGTCCAGTGGCTCCAGCACAACTACTGTATATACTCGAATATAAGCCTAGTTTTTCAGCCCTAATTTTGGGCTGAAAAAGGGGGTCCTCGGCTTATATTCGGGTCAATACTTTTAGCCACTGAAGCAAGTTTGGGCCGGTGGCTAAAAGTCATTTTAAACATTGTGCACCACTTCTCCTTACCCCCCATGTTTAAAACGACTTTTTAAAAAGTCATTTTAAAACAATGTTTAAAATGACTTTTACCCACCAACTCAAGCACTTGCATCGGTGGCTAAAAGTCATTTTAAACATCACACACACACACACAGCTCACAAGTTGCCAGGCCCTGCTGCATTTCCCACCCTAGGCTTATACTTGAGTCAATAAATTTTCCCAGTTTTTTGGGTTTAAATTAGGGGCCCCAACTTATACTCGGGTCGACTTATACTGAGTATAGACGGTAATTCATTTTTTTCTGGAAGAAGCTCTTGTGGATTGCAGCCTACTCATTCAGATGACCCCTCCGGTTCCCCTCTCTCCCAAAAGAATGACAACAGAAGGAACCAAAGGATACACAAATGACAACAACATGCAGCCAAGTCACAGGAAAACTGCAATACAATGATGTTCACATTCAGCAAAAACAATATACAGTACTGTATATGCAATTAGCTTAGGAAGAAAAAGGTCTTGATGTTTGTATACATTTAATGCAGTGGTTCCCAGCCTGGGAGTCGGGACCCCTTAGGGGGCTGAATGACTATTTCACAGGGGTCACCATGGGCCAGTGAAGAAAAAGGCACAAACGGCTTGGGTCTGGAGGAGTAGGGTGAGGAGGGGGGGTGGAGAGTGAGTTTCAGCTTGATAGGTTGGAGGGGATGTCAGTCAATGGCACCAGAGGCTGCGATTGGCTGAGGGTGCCTGTAGAGGGAAGTTCTCTATGGCACCTGCAGCAGTGGCCTGCCAAAGGGGGATTGTGGCCTCTTCCAAGCAGGGCAAGGGGTCACTACAACATGAGGAACTGTATTAAAGGGTTGCATTGAGAACCACTGACTTAATGGCTTGCATTCATGTGCAGATCTGAGAAGTAGTCTAAATATTGTTGGTTAAAACCCCTAATTGCTTCTGGCCCAAAATAATCTGATTATTTTACATTTGAGAGAGAGAGAGAGAGAGAGAGAGAGAGAGAGAGAGAGAGAGGAAGCAAGAGGGAGAGAGACCGTATATTGTATGTCTATAATTTTAAGTTGTGCAATGAGATAAAAAAGAACCAAAGATATTTTTTTAAAGTAGCCCACTGTGTTTAATTTCCTAATGCCTTTTCTAAACAACAGTTTCAGAAAATGCTGCCGAACGTGCCCTTTGTGGAATTGCACTGGCTTGTTAACTCTGCAGTATCAGTTTTCTGATCAGAACAAGATCAATTTACACTTGACCTAGAGAACAGAGGCAAGGTTAAAACTCTCATAAGAATTCCCATGGGGGGCTAGGGAGCAAAGCATGCTGTTCTCCTCAGAGGTGCTCATGACAGGGTCCCTCACTGAGTGCCGAGCTTGGGACTCTATGTACCAAAGGTCCCGGGCTCCGTTTTCAAGTGGGTTTCAAGTACTGTGCCTGGGCAATCTATTTCTTGGGAACAAGGGCTCCTGGAAATTTCTAGCCGTCTTAGTCACTGAGCAATTCCAGAAACTGTAATCCAAAGAAGCAACATTCATGAGTCCTCTGCTTGGGGACAGCGACCAGCAACAAGCACACAAAACTAGGCTACTGTAGATCAAGCAATGATGCCAACTGCTTCATAGGTTCATGGAATTCTTCTGTCTAGACCTTGTTTAAAAGAATGTGAGACAAATCCTGATTCGCACAACCATCTAGGCACACTTGAAACCTTCTTCTTCAGGACACGTGTTCTTTGCCTCACTTCAGCTAAACAACACTTCTCTGACTACCCAAATGAAAAGTGTCCAAATAATACCTATCACCAACTGATTGATTACATCCCGTTTGCTGGACTCTGGACTTTTCTTCAGCTGTAACACCACTTCTACCTGCCCGAATCTTCCTGAATCAGAAGAAACCAAGCCAGTGTGGATCGATAACGGTCATCAAGCTGGTCTTGGGTGATTAAAACAGGTTTAGTGGAAATCTGAACAGGAGCTGACGTTTTGGGAAGGGTTCTCGGTTTCAGCCGCGCTCGAGTTGCCAAGACAGCCCTGACATTTCAGGATCTCTTTTGGGCAACAGCCAAAGGAAACAAGCAGGCCACATGCTCCCACACCACCTGTTAGGCAAATCCCCCTTTCTAAGAAAATCTGGTCACACTCTTTGGAAGGAAATAAACAGACCGAGCAGAATGTGTCCATCAGGACAGTGAGACAGGATGCAATTTTTCCAAAGCAGGTGCGCACTTCAAGTCAACATGTGCATTAACTGTTTACCACATCTAGGACGACAGGAGATCAACATCTCCTAGGATGAATCAAGGATCATTTACATAGGCAACTGTGAAGAAGATGAACGGTCCCTCTGCTTCCAAATGGCAGCCAAGCCAGACGGACTCACAGACGCTCAGTATGGCACAGGCCAGGTCAGCTGCTAAAGCTTTACCTTGAAAAAGTTACCTTTTTTGAAGGACACAACCCCCAGAATCGCACAGCAAGAATGGTTAAGGGCCATCTTATCTGAGGAGTTATGGACTTTAAAAGCCCAAAGGGTAAATTTTCCAAGGTCTAAGATAATAAAAGATGGTCAGACTTTTAAAAATACAGGTGAAACTCAAAAATTAGAATATTATGCAAATCTTCATTTATTTCAGTAAATCAACTAAAATGGTGAAACTAATATATGAGATAGACTCAGTACATGCAAAGCAAGATATATCAAGCCTTATTTTGGTATAATTGTGATGATTATGGCGTACAGCTTATGAAAACCCCAAATTCACAATCTCGGAAAATTAGAATACATCAATAACACAAGGATTGGAAATAGAACAATATTGGATGGGCACGAAACGGAAACGAAATGCTCTTTCATCATTTTGTTATGTAACGAAGCAAAACGAGAAGAAACGAAATGATGAAGCAGCATTAAAGCATTCATTTTGTTAAAGACTAAATGAAACTGTGGTTTTTCCATTGAAACAAACTGTTCCGTTCCATTTGTAAAATGGTGGCTTACCTGCGGGTGTTCTGCCACCACCACTGCTGCCAAGTCTCCCCAGCCAGGCCAGAGAGGGTGAGTGGCTGGCAGGCCAGCCTAGGCCCACCGCCGGAACCTCCACTTCTGCCACTGGAGCCACCACTGCCACTGCAACAGGAGAGGGCGAGCAGCCAGCAGGCCACCCTAGGCCCACCACCATCACCGGCGGAGTCAACACCAGCCAGCTGGGCAGGCTGGCCTAGGGCCCCCTGTCGCCGCCACTGGAGTCGCTGCGGCCGCCGACGGAGTCAAAGTCGCCACCAGCCAGCTGGGCAGGCTGGCCTAGGGCCACCACCACCACTGCTGGAGTTGCCATCACCTGGGTTGGCAGGCTGGCCTAGGGTCCCCACTCCCCACCACCAGAATTGCCACTGCTGCCACTGGAGTCATCACCAGCCAGCTGAGCAGGCCGGCCTAGGGCCCCCTGTCGCCACCGCCGGAGTCACCGCCAGCCAGCTGGGCAGGCCAGCCAAGCCTCCACCCCACCCGCCAGAGCCTTTGGACTTGGGAGCCGCAACCGCAGGGAACAAAACGTTTCGTTTCATACAAATTTTTGTTGTAAAAATTTGTATGAGACAAAACAAAATGAAATCTGGGTCCCCTGAAACAGAACCAAATGAAACACCATTTTTCTGTTTTGTGCCCATCCCTAGTATAAGCATTCATATGTACTCAGTACTTGGCTTGGGCCCCTTTTGCATCAATTACTGCCTCAGTGTGGCATGGCATGGATGCTATCAGCCTGTGGCACTGCTGAGGTGTTATGGAAGATCAGGATGCTTCAATAGCAGCCTTCAGCTCTGCTGCATTGTTCAGTCTCATGTCCCTCATCTTTTTCTTGGCAATGCCCCATAGATTCTCTATGGGGTCAGGTCAGGCAGGTTTGCTGGCCAATCAAGCACAGTAATCCCATGGTCATTGAACCAGGTTTTGGTACTTTTGGCAGTGAGGTCAGTTGCCACGTCCTGCTAGAAAATGAAGTCAGCATGCCCAAAAAGCTTGTATGCAGAAGGAAGCATGAAGTGCTCCAAAATCTCTTGGTAGACAGCTGCATTGACCATGGAATTAATGAAGCACAGTGGATCAACACCAGCAGATGACATGGCTCCCCAAATCAAGATTGTGGAAATTTCATACTGGACTTCAAGCACCATGCATTGTGTGCCTCTCCATTCTTCCTCCAGACTCTGGGTCCTTGGTTCCCCAAATGAGATGCAAAAGTTGCTCTCATCAGAAAAGAGGACTTTGGACCACTAAGCAACAGTGTTCAGGAGCAGCTTGACAAGAAGATTACGGCATTTGAAGCCCATGTCCAGGATCCATCTGTGTGTGGTGGCTCTTGATGCATTAACTCCAGCCTCAGTTCACTCCTTGTGAAAGTCCCCAACACTTTTGACTGACCTTTTCCGGACAATCCTCTCCAGGCTGCAGTCATCCCTGCTGCTTGTGCACCTTTTTCTTCCACACTTTTCCCTTCCACATAACTTTCTATTGAGCACTTTGGGGACATCCATCTTCTTTTGCAATTTCCCTCTTTATTGAGGGTGTCAATTATGGTTTTCTGCACAACTGTCAGGTCAACAGTCTTTCCCATGATTGTGATTCCTACTGAACCAGCCTGAGAGACTATTTAAAGGCTCAGGAACCCTTTGCAAGTGTTATGGATTCATTCGCTGATTAGAGTGTGACACTTTGAGCCTAGAATATTGAACCTTTTCACACTATTCTAATTTTCTGAGATTGTGAATTTGGAGTTTTCATAGGTTGTAAGCCATAATCATCACAATTATACCAAAGTAAGGCTTGACATATCTCATTTGCATGCAATGACACTATCTCATATACAGTATTAGTTTCACCTTTTGAGTTGACTTAATAAAATAAATGAACATTTGCACGATATTCTAATTTTTCAAGTTTCACCTGTATGCACATAGAAACTTTTTTAACATCGCTAGTACAATTTATGATTACTCTTCTAAGCACAGAAAACATCTGCTACAACAGGAAGTTAATATTTTTACTGTTGTTTCTTAAAAGGACACAAATCAATTCTGAATGGTTGGTTAGATCACGAAAGGACAGGTGAAATGTCACAAATTGGTGTTACTATTTTTTCTTGTTCCCACGTGTCTGAGAACTTACAGCTACAAACCTGAAAACATTAGGATCTTTTCCATAGGCATGGCAGGCACATGGAAGATGATGAATCATGCTTGTGCAGAGTGGAGGAGGGTGACTCACCCACAAGTAAAGATTCAGATTTAAACATGTCAAGTGCTACTGGACTATATTTTTTTACAGAAATGAAAGCACTTATTCATCCAATAACAGGACACAATGGTTATATAGATCAGGATTTGGCACCCAATGCATTAGCTCATTGCAAATTAATAAATACAGTAAGTAACGTACCAAACAGATAAGTTTTTAAAAATAAATATTTTAAAAAAACTGTGACAATACTATTTTCATTGTTGTGTTGTTATTTAATAAATGATGGAAAACTCCAACACCACTACTACAGTATCTTTGAAAATGAACAGCACCATGAATGCAGTCTACTGCCTTTGTTGCTACAGTACCTTCTGACCGTTTTCCAGGTGATCAACATATTTTTTTAAAAGATGAGGCCCAGAACGCCACACCACATCCCACATGTGGTCTGAATAGCAGACTGATCCTGCGATCTGGGGGGGAAATTTCCTTCCCACCTCGATTTAAGCAAATCAGTTGCCATCACCTTTCAATATACTGTACTGGAGGTACACAGTACCTATACTGTACCTACTTGATTAAACCTTAGAGGCGCGGCGGGAGCATCATTACAGTAAATTCAATCGACAGTGTTGGCGGCACTAACAAAGAAAAACACAGAGATTGACAGACGTGTTTTACGCTGTATACAGTACAGTGGTACCTTGTATAAAGGAATTAATTCGTTCCAAATGAAATTATATTAAGCAAATTTTCCGTTATACAAATTTCCCATAGGAATGAATTGAAAACGGAATAATTCCATTTTTATGTTGTACAGATTCGCCCCATAGGCGATTCTGTTAAGCAAATTTCCCCTATCTCCGGATTTTTTTTATGTTGCACAGATGTTATGTTATACAAACCCTTTGTCATGCAAGGGTCCACTGTATTTCACTATCGTATCTCAGTGCCATGGTCCGTGAAGGAAAGTCAATTTCTACCAGGGGTGTTTCATGCCAATGAAACAAGCTTCCGCCCCCCGCCCGCCCGTGACGTCGGAGAAATCGCACCCCGATTCCAGATAAGCCACGCCGCCCGCTTGTGACAACACAACCCGAGTCGGAAGCAGGAGTCTCGGCCTGCCCTCTCCTTGGGACTTAAGGCTCTTTGCAAAAGAGGATGGGCGGCTGCGTGCCCTCCCCAAGCTCCGACGCGAGCCCGTGTGCCCCCCACACACACACCCCGGGGACCGCGCGCGAGTGTGTACGTGTGTGCGCCGCGGCAAAATCCGAAACGACGCGTGGACTCACTCTGGCTACCCGCCGCCGACGCCGCATCCACACGTCCGCCCTCCCTTCCCGGAAGCGCAGAGCAAAAGCACGTGAGCAGGGAGGACGGGCGGGCAAACAGCCGGGGGTCGGTCGTTGCTTGCAAACCCGGCTTCCTTCCAAGTTGCGTGTCAAGCCTTGGGTTCCCTGGTTGGAGGCCTGTGAAGTAATCCAGGAGTTGGGCGTTAAAACAATTTGGCTGCAGCAGCTTGCGAGTCTTCGCCTCGCCCCCGACATCCCACCCACCAAACAAAAGACAGAATGAAATCTGTGTGGTTTTTCTCCCCCTTCCACCTCGTGGGGAGGATTTTTGTAACCGTGAGCCATTTAAAAACATTAATTTAAAAAAATATAGAGGATATGGTTCCTCGCCCAGGATGGACGAAAGAAATGCTGCAGTCTTTATTTCTAAGCCCATTTTTTTTATTTAGCTTATATTGGAGGAAGGCGCGGAAAACGTATCTCCTTAACCATAGGCAGAAAGAAGGAACGGGGGAACGAGAGATGAGGACCGTGCTGTGATATCCTTTTCAGAATCTACTGCTGGCCCACGACCTCTCTGCTGCTGGATCCAAGCTTCTGAGTTTCTCCCAAGGTGTTACATCAGGCTAAGTGATTTTAAAACTAGGAGCTGGAGATAGAATCATGGAATTCCAAAACATTGACTAGGTGTTTAAGCAGTGAGGGCTGCAATACAAAAATACCGTAGCCTGCTTGCTTGGAAGTAAATTCTTTGTTCAAAATGGTTTTACTCTTCAGCAAAACGTGCTTAGAAGCATCCAAGAGAGAATGACTTTTATTACATAGGTGTTGGTGTTGGATGGGTGGGTTGTTATTTCTAAATAAACGAACAGTTACTGTATTCAAAGAGCTTTCAAAGAGCACACGCCTCAGGTTGCTGAGAAAACAAACTGACAGAACTGTTTGTTATTTATTTAGGAGAGTTTATAAACCTCATAGATTCAAGTAGGTCAAAAGTGTTTAGATCAGTCATAAAATTATAATGTTCAGAACCCTGTTGGTTAAGTACACTGGCACAATGTCTGTGAAGATTTTCAGTCATCCTGGTGAGTTTATCTGGAGGTTGAGTCATGGCAACTGGACTTCATTTTCTTTACAACTGTAAAGAGAAGACTAAGAGAAGACAGCACCCTCATCTCCAGAAGCAGCCTCAACCCAGATCAGATATGCAGGCTCCTGAACCTGTGTTTGAACACCACATATTTCATGTACAGATTGGAATTCTACAGACAGAAACATGGTTGTTCCATGGGTTCCCCAATATCACCAATTATTGCAAACCTATACATGGAAGAAGTGGAGAAGAAGGCACTCAACACCCTAAACCACAGAGCAGGGAGTATCCCCACCTCCACAAAAGCCAAGAAGAAGGAAGACAGGTACCTGAAGACAGCACTTAAGGCCTGTGAATATCCAAAGTGGGCCTTCAGCAAAGCAGTGTGCCGATCCAGAAAAACAATGGATCAGCCTGAGACCCAGACCCAATGGAAAAACCTGGTCATTCCCTACATGGCTGGAGGGTCTGAGAAACCTAAAAGGATTTTTGACAAACAACACATCCCTCTTTATTTCAAACCCACAAACACACTAAAGCAGAGACTTGTCCACCCAAAGGACCCGATACCAAAACACAAAAGGAGCAGTGTAGTATATGCGCTCCAATGCAGTGAGGAGTGCACAGACCTCTACATTGGAAAACTAAACAGCCTTATTACACAGAAGGATGGCCCAACATAGGAGGGGCAGCAGCTCGGGACCAGAATCAGCAGTACACCTCCATTTGAAGGACAAAGGGCACTCTTTCAAAGATGAGGATGTACACATATTAGACAGAGAACATAGGTGGTTTGAGAGAGGGATCAGGGAAGCCATTCATGTGAGCATTGAAAACCCCTCTCTCAACAGAGGTGGAGGGCTCAGGCACAGTCTATCTGCCACTTATCAGACTGTGATTTCAACAATACCCAGACAAATCAAAAATAGTTCACACCTTCACCACCAAGGCCATAGCTAACAACTCATACTTTATGGGTTTCAGAACCTTAGGCCATTGTTCACCAAGGCGATTGAGACTGTTGTCTACCTAACGAGCCTATTCAGGCCATTGTTCATCTTATGAGCCTATTTCAGATCAGGGTGAGAAGAGGTCAAAAGGATTCGCAACTAGCTTTCTTTAGACTGACGAAACTGTTTGGATGAGCAGTGAAACGTTTCAATCTCCTGAGAAAAAGAAGTCCAGTTGCCATACACTGGCACAAGTACAGTGGTATAATCTGCAGGGGCAAACAATTGCTATCTAAAGAGGTATCCCTTGTATTCCTCACCCAGTTGCACACCAGTTGTGTGGTGACTCCTTAAGTGGCAGCAAGTTTACCACTGCACTTTACACCATAGCACTTACATAGAATAACGAGCCAATGCATACAATGCTCAGGTACACAATGCAGACATTAAATACAATAACGTATATCGATCATTTTACTAATTGGAGTTTGGTGGAAGGCATGCATATATAAGCTGTTTTCAGCATGCACCTCAAATTAAACATTGCAGTGTATGTGCAGTTTGTGAGGGTAATCCAATTTCAGATCACAAGTGCCACAGCACTGAAGGCCTTGCTCCAGAAAACTGCAAAGTGGACCTGTAAAACAGGGCATGGGGCACCCTCAGGAAAGCTTTTCAAGGTCCTAGGGATTGAATGGACCTGCATAGGAGAACACTAGACCTGGATTGTTTAGGGGTTTGTATAATAAATAGTAAAACATGGGACAACCAGCCAGTGCAGTGCATTTTTGTATGCTTTCCAGATCTCTAAATTTTAAGAAAAACTCCTCTAGGGAAAATATCTGTGAAAAATCTCAGTCATCCAGGTGAGTTTATCTGGAAGTTGAGTCATGGAAACGGGAATTCTTTTGTTGAGATATCGAAATGTTTCGCTGCTCGTCCAAGCTGCTTCGTCAGTCTGAGGAAAGTTAGCGGTAAGTCCTCAGTTTTATCGTTCACCTTGATTTCACATCACCCTGGACTGAAGAGGCTCATATAAGTTGGACAATGGCCTGAATAGGCTCATGAGATGGACAATGGCTTCAGTATGGTGTGTGAAAGTCCTACCGATGCAACCTTCCCAACACCCATTAAGTATGGATTGTTATCTGTGGCCTTGTTGGTGGAGGTGTGAAGGGCTTCTGATTTGCTTGATAAGTAGCAGACACATTGTGCCTGAGTCCTCCCACCTCTGTTGAGCTATTACCTTTAGGGAAACAATTTTCTGCTTGCAACGCAGGAGGCCAAAATCCAATCCTTGATGGCCTTCTGAAAGGACATTTCTCAGACCATCCTATTTTTGATGGCATGATGCAAAGCTACTCTTAATTGCTGTAAAAGGGAAAGATAATTTGGGGGGGGGGGTGTTGGCTGTACTTGTTATTTATTTTCCTTTTATTACATAATCCACCACACTACTGGGAAAGAGCAGGAAGAATGTCGCCTTACCACTGGAGTTGAAATTGGCTGAAAGGGGCACAGGACCTCGTCTGCAATAATAACCTAGTGGGGGGGGATTTTCCCCCACAGGCAACCCGATGGACCCTTTTACCGTTACTGGCATTTAGTCCCCAGCCTTTTTGGCACCAGAGACCAGTTCTTTGCACTGGGAAGGGCTTTTTGTTGTGCCCACACACACGCACATACATGCAACTCCCCTCCCCTTGCTGGTTCCGTCACAACCAAAACAATGTCACAAGGCGCATCTTAAAAGGAACTTTGCCTTTGCACACTTATTAATATGGTGCTGTGTGGTCCGGTTCCTATCAGGCCATAGGCAGATACTGGTCCACAACCTGGGGGTTGGGGATCCCTGATTTAAACAATCTGTTCCTTATGTGCTTCTTGCCCAGCTCACCCCTGTTCTTTCAGGTCTGTGCTCTATTTTGAATGGCTTTCTCTTACTCTTCAAATGTTTTATTATCACCCCCAATCTGTCCAGTATCAAAGAATGAGCTCTGTTGTCTGCATAGTCAAAACAGCATCACTCAAACATAAAGCAAGATATTAGCAGGCTTAAAGAGACATCCCAAAGCTGATACCTGTACAAAATACAGTAAAGATCCTAGCAGTACAGGAATAAACATGGCATGTAATGTCTAAATAGACATGCCTGGATTTGCGCTGTAAGGTGATTTTGTGAGGAAGTACAGTAGTGAGTCCCCTCACGGTGTCTTAGCCTCTTTTGATCTCTTTACCAGGGGAAGGGGAAGGCAGAAAAAATAAATAGTAATAAATGAGACAATAATAAGCAATGGTAGTAATAGCCAGATAAGTTGCCAGTTGGGATTGTTGACCTTGGTCCATCCATTTTCTACAAGTGTTTTAGATTGTTGTTCTTGGGACACTTTCTCCTTACATCACTTTCCTCTTCAATGATATATTTTGATTTCTCTGTCTTATGAGTTGCAAGCTATCTTTGATGTAGCAGAAATTATTTGAGAGCAGTTTAATTTCAAATAGGCCAGAGCTGTTAACTTTACAAAAGACCCACTCTTCCATTGTTCATATGCACTGATCCAGCAGCCTGCTTGTTTGGACTTAAGAGACAGGGAAATAATAATTTTACCCTGTACATACATAGTTTGTACTGGCATGCATAGTAAGTTACTGGTTTCACTGACAAGTGCACATTTAATTGTCCCAGGAATGACTATGAAAGCAGTAAGTTGAGTGCTGTGAAAGCATGTGTCAGGAGTTGAACTAACTCCCCAGTATCAGCTGTGTTGTCTCGGGAACTTCAAAGAGAGGGTGTGTGAATGGAAAGGAAAGAGGAGGGGTAAAATTCCCCCTCCCAAACAGATAAACTGTTTGTTGCCAGATCACCCCATCCCGAACTTTCTTGAGTGCCTGGAAGCGTCATCTCTACGACTAGAAAATTCTACCCCTTTAGAGAAGGGGTCCTATCCATATAAAAGGCCCCACAATCAGATCAAAAGGGAGAGAGATGTAGTTTACGACTGGGGATCTCGCTGGCCAGAGGGCAAGGAAAGATGTGTTCTTACCATCGGAACTATCCTTACTTCCAAGTAAGGGCCTTTTCACGCGACCCCTAAGATCCACTGGTCCCTTAAATTCGGACCAGAGATCTTGGGGGTTCATTTCTGTTCCTGCGTCCCCACCCCTCAGCACTTCCTGCTCCTGTCGGCGTGAGGGGGGGGGGGAAAAGGACAAAAGAAGCCTTTACTAACCTGCCGGTGCCGGTCAAAGTTGCCACAAGCCCCGTTACTTCCTGGTTCCTTCTCAAGGGGCTCTTAAAGGGGCGGGAGGCAAAACAACAACAACAGACAAGCGAGGAGAGCCCGGCACTCTTATCCGCATCAAAAAATTTTCACCTCCAGAGAGAAGGTACAAGAAAAGTGCACTGGGTCACGCTAAAGTGGGCGGGGTTGCACTTAATTGTCTGCAAACTCCGGAGCTGGTGGGGAAACATTTCTAAGCTCCGGAGCTGGGAGCCATTTGCAGCGCAGCTTAGGGGTCGTGTATAAACGCCCTAAGTAGATAGGGTAGACTAGAGTTTCTTATTTTCCTGAGAATTGCAATATCTTACGCTTCCAATAGCTTACTCTTTTTCATTTATCACCTGTGGAAAAGAGGCAATATTTCATGTTGATACTGAGAATCCATTTTTATTTGTCACCTGAAGCTTTACCTTGCCAGTCTCTGGCAATGCATCACATCACTTTGCATTTCGCCTGAGCTTTATTCCCTTTTTTATGTTTTCTTAATAAAACTACATTTTTATATCTTATACGGAGTGTGATGCTTGTGCCTATGGGGGAGTGGTCTTGCTAAACCTGTGCCTACGATTGGCAGCTACTGGAATTATTTGTGAGCACAGTTTGTTTTCCTTTTAACCCAGTCAGGTGTGCAACAGAAGCACAGCCTGAAGGGGAGGTGTTATTGAAGGCACAGAAACAGCTCTTCAACTGTTTCTGGGTCCTACAAGCTGGAGGGGAAGGAGGGGGTCTTACTCCTTTGATGCATGGACACAGTGTTGGGTCTGCTCACACCCGACTAGAAATCTGTGGCCCGTAAGACTCGTGGAACCTTCCTGTAGATTCCCTGAGGCACGTTGAAGCCTCGAACTCTGTTTTCTGGTGGCAGCAGGTCTTCACGTGTCATCATAAGCGGTGACAGCATGTTTGTGAATTGTTTGGTTGGTTATGATTCCTGGCTGGAGAAAGTTCGAGTTTTTGTTGAATGCACTACAGTAAGGCATGTGTTAGTTATAGTTACAGCTGAATATGGTTGTATTTGTGAAGAACTTGGATCAGATCTCTATCCATCTATATGTTCATACAAAGAACTGGAAGCGTTTAAATTTTAATGATGTAAAATACGTAAAGGCTTATTGGTGTTTGATAAAGAACATGACCGCTTGAACATTGTTGTTATATACAGTAGTGTATTTTCCCCTGCTAACTGCACTTTTAAATAAGCCCTTTTTATATACAGACCCTGTTTATTACTTTTGAAGACAGCGGTCACAAGATGTTTTATCCATGTGAGCTGCCCTCATTGATGCAGTGTCACCAAAGGAAGTAGGGCTGTGCATTTCACCAGAAGCATCCTTACCTTCTTTGAAAGAACATTCTTATGTCCCCACCTACAGGTTCCAATGGCAACCTCAAACTTAACACACAAGGGGCAGGGGGGTGCTGTTTAGGTGGCAACACATATGGATAAGGAAAGTGTGTGAGTCCTACACCAAGTGGCAATGGAGATTGTCACCAATGAGCACCCACACTTCCAAATTTACCACTCCACAACTGCTTTCATTTGCGATGCAAGGCAGCCATGAGAGTCCTTCCATGTTGGTTTTGGGCACACACAGGTGCTGGTTCTAGAGGTTTCCATACCCAAGTCGAGGTTTAGTCTCATTACATTCTAATTGGATTTCTCTTAGAACAACGCAGGGATGTTTCTTCCCGTATCATGAGTACCCTGAATGATTACTCCTGAATCATAGCCCTTACTCACCTTACTAGCTTGCTGCATTCCAACTAATCTCATCACTCCAGATTCCTATGTAAAAGCCATGGTCAAGTGACAGGGCAATCAAGAGGACAATCTGTTTCCTGGAATACCAGCTGTAGTCAAACTTAGGTCAATATTCCTCATTTCTAGGTGTCAGCACACCATA
Source organism: Phrynocephalus forsythii (assembly GCA_029282475.1). Taxonomy (NCBI): domain Eukaryota; kingdom Metazoa; phylum Chordata; class Lepidosauria; order Squamata; family Agamidae; genus Phrynocephalus; species Phrynocephalus forsythii. The sequence continues at coordinate 157,948,610 of JAPFRF010000002.1, read as the reverse complement.
GCACATACAGGGGTACCTTGTATAAAGGAATTAATTCATTCCAAATGAAATTCTGTTAAGCAAATTTTCCTTTATACAAATTTCCCAATAGGAATGCATTGAAAACAGAGTAATCCCTAATCACGATCATTTCTATTTTAGATGGATTTGCCCCATAGGCGATTCTGTTAAGCAAATCTCCCCTATCTCCAGAAGTTTTTATGTTGTACAGATCTTATGTTATACAATCTGTTTGTTATACAAGGGCCCACTGTATGCAAAACTTCTCCAGTAGAAGCCATTCTGGAAGTTACTGGGACCTCCAGTCTCAACAGTAAATTTACTGGCATAAGACAAGAAGAAGCTGTGCAGAACTGTGCAGATGATTCTTTGAATACTAGAATGTGAATTATGGGGTTATGATGGAAAAATACAACAAAAAATATAAGACCATTGAACAGGGTATAAAAATGTTGCTTTATTAATTGAAAGGCTCTTTTGAAAAGCATTGTAAAGAAGTGCATTAAATGTAAAAGCATATAACAGTCATTCAAAATGTACTGCCCAAGGACGTTACTCCAAGTGGGGGCTCTTTCTTGGGGGAGTTGGGGTAGCTGTCGCCACAGGGGATACCTATCTCAACAGGTAGCTGTTTTGGCTCCTAGAAGGTCCATGTTCCTAAGACAGCCAAGACTCTGCGTAACGATGTTTTGTCTAGTTCAAAGATCACAACAGTACTATATATAAATGAGAGCTTTCTATCTTGTTTAAGAGGACATCTGCCAAACACTGCCTCCTGCTTTTGCAAACAAAGGAGAAATATTCAAACAAGGGACATATTCAATCTTGAATATGTCTTACATGTACTGGACTATATATTGTCCCTCATTACTGTAAGTCACCTTTGGTCCTTTTCCATGGAGAAAGGCTAGGTAAAAATAGTCAAAATAAATAATAAATAAATAAATAATCAGTTGCTGGGAAAATATTGAGTGAGAAATGTCTAACGTGACATGTCTTGTTTACTATATTTGTGCTTATGCTTTACAAGAATCATTTTAATAGCAATTTGCTTTACAGTAGATTTATTTAAGTGACTGTATGAGACGGTTATCCAGTGACCTTTTCACACGACCCCTAAGATCCACTGGTCCCTTAAATTCGGACCAGAGATCTTGGGGGTTCGTTTCTGTTCCTCCGTCCCCACCCCTCAGCACTTCCTGCTCCTGTTGGCGTGAGGGGGGGAGGACAAAAGAAGCCTTTACTAACCTGCCGGTGCCGGTGCCGGTCGAACTTGCCATGAGCCAAGCCCCGTACTTCCTGGTTCCGTCTCAAGGAGCTCTTAAAGGGGCGGGAGGCAAAAAAACAACAGACAAGCCAGGAGAGCCCGGCACTCTTATCCACATCAATTTTTTTTCACCTGCAGAGAGCAGGTACATGAAAAATGTGCTGAGTCGCGCTAAAGTGGGCGGGGTTGCACTTAATTGTCTCCAAACTCCGGAGCTGGTGGGAAAACATTTCTAAGCTCCGGAGCTGGGAGCTCATTGCTCGTAAATTAGGGATCGTGTATAAACGCCTCTTAAAGGCAATAAGTTTTTACTAAACAGAAATACTTTTCCCGGTATCCCTTTAAACTATTATATTCAAGTTTTATGCTGTATAAATGGAGGTTCATAGAAGAACCAAGATTTTATACAGGAGAAATGCCATCTACATATCTACACATATATACAAGAAGACTTCGTATATACTTTTTTATGTATTCCAAGAATATATTTTTATTTTTTGCCTTATATATATATATATATGTTTATTTGCTTGCTTGCAAATATACCTTTGAGAGAAGAAAGAAGAAAGGGTTTTTTTTTAACCCTTGAAAATAAAATACTAAACGATATCCAGGAATGTAGAACTGAATAAATATAAACCTGGTAAAATATTTCCTGAGACCATAAATTAATCCTTCTCAGATGTGTGAAGGACACAAATTTGTAAGTCTCTCATAAGGAGCAGGTTGATCAGGAGCCTTATGGAGGACATTCCACTTTCCCCATGTAAAAAAATGACAAGAAGGTACTGTTTATCATCCTATCCTTATCTCTCTGTTTTAAAACAATGTCTTCACAGATCTGAGGTTAGTACAACATGCCTTAAATAGGTTCCCTCCTGCTGCAACTCCTCTCATTGTGTCCCAAGAGTACAGAAACGTACATGCTCTCTTTTCTGTGTCAGCTTGATTCAATACTTCTGTATCAGGCAGCCTTTCTGATTCACATACCTGTAAGTCACACAACTCCTTCCCTTGTGCCATAAGATACCTGTGCCCCCTCATAGTAGAAGAACTTGTTTTAAAGGGCTCTTTGCCACTGCTGCCTTACCAGCTCTCTGTAATGACATAATCAGCAGGAGTGCAACTCTGTTGGTTGGAGCAGTATGATCCCCACAAGCCCCTGAACATGCCTGTCCCAGACCTAATGCCATCTTGAGTCATCTTAGGTCCAAGGAAAAGACACTACCAGAATAGCTATCATCCATTGTTTTCTCAGGTCTTCAGAGGTACTAACCTAGGTGTCAATCCTGATTGTTCTACTCATTAAAATCTCAAAAAAATTGCATACTGCTTTTGAAGGGAACCTCTAGGGTCACCATGGTCTAGCCCAGTGGTTCTCAACCTGTGGGTCCCCAGATGTTCCTGAACTGCAACTCCCAGAAATCCTTTCCAGGACAGCGAGTGGTGGAGCCTTCTAGGAGTTGCAGTCCAGGAGCATCTGGGGTCCCACAGGTTGAAATCCACTGGTCTAGCCATAATAATCCTTTGAGGTTGGTTTGATTTCACTAATAGAGGTAACCTGTGTGTCCTCCATATTTTGATGGCATATGACATCGTGCTTCATTTAAAATGGAGATAGAAGTTCTCCTTCTCTTCCTTGCAATTACACAAAGGGAGGGATGGGAAAGGAAGAAAGGATGCAACCTAGGAGGGAAGGTCTTTCTGTGGTTTGGCACTACATCTGAATGGAGACACCATGACTGGAGGTGGGGAGAGGCATACACATTCTCTGTGCAAATCCAGCAGAATGTAGCTGGCAGGTGTCTAACGTTACTGGTGTCTAGCTTTATTAGAGCCGTGTGGATAACTCAGTGATTTAGGTGCCTGGTGCAGAACCAGAAGTTGGGAGTTCAATTCCCCACTGTGTCTCCTGGGAAAAGAACTAGCCCGTGTGGCCTTGGGCAACCTGCACAGTCCCAGGGCACTTCCCAGAAGAAAGGAATGGTAAACTTCTTCTGAAAACTGATTTGATGGCACATGATGATGATTGACATCAGTGTGTCTCTCTCTCTCTGTGTGTGTGTGTGTGTGTGTGTGTGTGTGTGTGTGTGTGTGTGTGTGTGTGTGTGTGTGTGTGTGTGTGTGTGTGTGTTTTGCATTGTTACAGTCGTGACCCCATGTCCATGGAGTTTTCTTGGCAGGAATACTAGAGAGCAGCTTGCCAGTTCCTACTCCAGGTGCCTACAGCACCTGGTATTCCCTGGTGGTCTCCCATCCAAGTACTAACCAGGGCTGACCCTACTTAGCTTCCGAAATCAGGTGAGATCGGATGTGCTTAGGGCATCTAGGTAGAAGCTGAAATCTTTCATTTGTCCGCACTTTCAAACCAAGCCCCTAGTTACCACCCCGTGAATACTCACTAAACAAACCAGATAGTATGGAAGATTTGATCTGCCCATTCTGTGATAATAAGGCATTTTATTTCTCTTAAAAAGTTCCCTCTTTAAATGTGATGTACAATTTTAATCAAGTTAGCACAACCATTATTTGGAGTATTAGTCAGTTTTCCCTGTGACAGTCTCAGGATGGTAGATTCTTTACTGAGTACTGAATCATTTCAGGCTGGCAGCAATCTCAAGAGTGCGATTCACTGCTTGTGAAATGTTTTAAGTGCAACATTTCAACAACTTCCTTAAATTAAGCAGTCTGCCTATCAAGATGAAAAGAAGGAAATCATCATTGTCGTCGTCATCATCATCATCATCATCATTATCTTGTCTTTGAAGATTACCAGCAGAGTTTTTTTTTAAATTCCTTTGGAGTTACTCAGACTCCAACCATAGCTTGATAGGCACTTGTGAGATTAGTCATACACTAGCTGAAAGCCTCTTGTGCAGCTTCACAACACCCAAGTAGTAGGACAGTGCCATCATCTTGTAATGGTAATACTTAATTTGCATTCATTGAAAGCTTCCTGTTTTTCTCACTTCAAGATCTGAGGCTCTCAAAGGCTCCCTTTTGATCTGGGGAAGCCTTTGGGAAATTCAGAAAGAGAAGGAGAACATGTAACAATCCTCAATTCACCACTGGATCAACAGCCTCAGATGGCAACCCAATGGCATCTAAGATTTCCTCACCCCTCCCCAAAGACTTCCTAGGGTCTACTAAAAGGAGGTCTTGGGAGCCTTGGAACTTTAAGTGGGAAATAGGAGTCTTTCAGTTAATTTAAGTTAAATATTAGCATCGCAGAAGGATGATAATAGTCCTAATTGTGTAGTTGCGGCAGCAGCATTTCAGCCACCGTTAATAACTTGCTGATAAAAACCAGTTAGAGTAATATGAGTTCAAAGCATTCAGACTGGACATAACCTGGCAAAAATAGTGCTGCACACAATACATATCCTGAGTGTCCAAAGGTTGTTTTGAAAAAGGTTCTGGGTTCAAAACCAGGGTACTTTTCTATAGGGGAGTTTACTATGTAGATGTGGGTGAAATCTAATATTACTGTGAGCTATCTGTTTAGGAGACCAGCCCTAATACTGCTATATGGGTTCTGGAAAGGCCTGAGACGAGGTAGCAGGCAAACACTTGATCTTCCTGAGCTATTTAGGATAGGAGGTGCCATGGCTTTTTTTCTACGTGGCTTTTGCTTGGTCGCCAAAACACCTATTTCACCACATGTGAGCTGTGCAGTTTGATTGGAAGTAGCTACAAATAACTAGTAGCTAGTTAGAGACCTGTGCAAGTGAGCTGCTGCCCTACATCAGATAACCCCCCCCCAGTCATCTCAATCCTATCTAGTTCCTTACCAGAGGCAGGCAGTTAATGTGTGTGGGGGGGGTGCACAAACCAATGTTTTTCTGTGTTCTTGAATCGGAGTGTGTATGTAAAGCAGAATGCCTGTGGTGTGTATTTGTGTGTACACTTCTCCCTTCCACAACACTTGAGTTTTGGGGTAACAGACCGCCGTCTAGTTCCAAATCCATGTATAACTCTTAAGTCCCTCAAAATATAACTCAGGTCTCTGGGGGGGGGAGGCATGATCTCTCCTCCTCCCCTACAATGATCAGTGATGTGACCTCCCACAACCTGCATCCGTCCCCCAGCATGACCCAGAAGACACGACCCAGCTACTAAGTGGAGCCATCATGCCAGGAGAGAGGGGCGACAGCCACCAATATCAGACCAGGGCCACTGCGTGGGTGACAAGAGGGGCCTTGGTAAGTCTGAGCCCTAACTTTCTCAGGTCCCTTTCCAGAGATGAATAGAAAAACTATTCATTAAATATTTCTTTACTAGCATGTTTGTTTGTTTGTTAAAAAAACCAATTAATAACCCAAACCGCACTGCTTGGACCCATGCAGTTCAAGGGAGAAATGTATGCATGGGGATCAGTTTGAGAGCTATAGCCTGAAACGATGTAGGGCTTTAAATGTAGCGATGGGCATGTGGATGGCATAACTGATGCCCCACCCAAAAAAAAATCATTCACACCTTTGCATGTTGAGTGGAAACATGCAAGGGGACTCTCCCTCCTTGGCAGAGTGGCCAGCTACTGGAGGAGGCAGAGAAGGGCTGGCAGGAGTCCTGCGTGGATTGAAATACCAGACCTGAAGGAGGACCCTGGCGCTGTGCTGAGCTTGGTAAGTGGACTGACCAGGTCGGGTGTGGGGTGTGTTAGGATGGAGCTCTGTGGTATCTGCGGTGCCACAGAAATGCTTCATAGAAATATGTACAAAGCATGAACTGCCCAGCACTACAGATAACTGAGCACAATTGAATCAAATTGAGTACACAGCTCCAAGGGGGTAGGGGAAGTGTTCAATTTGCTGATAACTGGGAAGTGGCTCACTTATTAAGCTGCTCCACAATACCCAAAATGATTGGGAGCCTTGAAAGCTGAAGGCTCACATCTTGGTCCAGTCCCAGAAACTGCATGCACTGGAAATGGACCATACTAGAGCACCCCCACACACACACAAGCACAAAAGTAGAAGTCCATGGCAGGCTCAGAAAGGTGCCAGGAACACTCTGAGGACAGGCCGGTTTGCCATGCAAATAATGTGTTCAAAAAAAGATTTGTTCCTGGTTCTTCTCCTTATGTAATAAACCTAAAGGTTTAGCACAGCTCATCAAGGACCAAAACCAGGTGGGGCCATTAACCAGAAACTGAGTCAGAATCATAGCTTGGCTAGAGTCAACAATTGTTATCTGCCAATCTAAGAGACGAAATTGGGTAGGCAATTTTCAAAGTAGCACAACACTATAAAGGTTGGCAAGAATTTGTCTCCATGTTTTCTGTTTCAAACATATACTCAAGCTGTTGAGAAAGTGGGACAAGCCAGGCATTGCAAAAACCATCTGCTGTAAGTTGTGCTTACTTCCTGCTTGCAAAATGCATGTCATGCTAACCATTACTGCCCTAATAAATATGGCCACTATTAGTTAACTGCAAGCTTGGACTGTCAAGAGTATTTTGCAATTTATTTTGCTAGCAGAAGCAAATACTTATTGAACAATTACATAGACAGAAGCAGAAACAAAGTCAGAGCTTACTTAAAACAAAACAGCTATATTACATATATACACAGATATGTTACATGGAGACAAATCAACAGCACAACATCACTTCTTCATACATGGCATACATAATCAGCACATAGCATAGAGAAAACAAGAATGGGTGCCTTATTCAGGAAAGGCCCACTGAACACTGAATAACAGAGCACTTATATACATTTGTCTGTCCAGTCAGGTAACACATTGCATCATGGCTATTGCAGCACCTTGCATCAGCAAAACCCATCTAAGCACATTCTTTACACCTGCAGTCTATTGGAAAAAACCTTTAGACTGAATCACTGTGACTTTACACATTTGCAGACTCCATCTTAGAAATCAATTAAATACATACAGACCATTTATTTATACACCTGTCTAATACATAGTTTCACTAACTAATATTTGACATGGACACGTTGCTTTTTTGAGGTGGGGGAGACTACAACTCCCACATCTGAAGCTGCTGGGGGTTCTGCTGGGGGCTCACAGAGGAGAAGCACTGGTGCTGAGGAGCTTTGGCAGGACTGTTAGGGGAGGAGAAATGGATACTCTGAAGCAGGATTTAGGGCACGTATTCCTGGTACTCCCTCTGACCCACTTGGCATCCAACATAAATTCATGTTACCCAACTGGCAAAGCAGTTCCATAATACTGGAATTCAACATGGTCCAGTTAGGGGCTCAATACTATCCCCCATGCTGATTAACATCTACATGGAACCGCTGGGAGAGGGCATCAGGAGGTTTGGGCTGAGGAGTCAGCAATATGCTGATGATACTCAGCTCTACCTCTCGTTCTCCACCAATCCAGGTGAGGCGGTTTCTGTTCTGAACTTGTGTCTGGGCCAGATAATGGACTGGATGAGGGTTAATAAACTGAAACTCAATCCAGACAAGACGGAAGTGCTGTTAGTGGGTGCTTCGTCAGACAGGCTAGAGGGCCACTTCCCTGTTCTGGATGGGGTTGCACTCCCCCTAAGGGACAGGGTCCGTAGCTTGGGGGTGCTCCTGGACCCCGGTCTAACTCTGGAAGCCCAGGTGGACTCGGTGGCCAGGGGTGCCTTTCTCCAGCTGCGGAATATATACCAGCTGCGCCCCTACCTAGATGAACGGAGCCTCATGACAGTTACACATGCACTGGTAACATCCCGTATTGATTACTGTAATGCGCTTTACGTGGGGCTGCCTCTGAAGACGGTTCGGCGATTGCAACTGGTTCAGAATCGTGCGGCACGGCTGGTGAGTGGTAGGGCCACCAAGGAACACATCACACCAATTCTGTATAACCTACACTGGTTACCAGTTGCTGCCCGAGCCCAATTCAAAGTGCTTGTTTTGACATATAAAGCCCTAAACGGCTTAGGACCTAGATACCTGAAGGACCGCCTCCTTCCATATGAACCTACCCGGCAATTAAGATTTAGTCAGGGAGCCCTCCTGAAAGAGCCATCCCTTAAGGAGGTGAAGGGGATGGCTTGCAGGAATAGGGCTTTTTCAGCAACTGCCCCCAGACTATGGAATACCCTCCCAAATGAGACTCGCCTGGCACCGACGTTGCTAACATTTCGGCGCCAGGAAAAAACCTTCCTATTCCAAAAGTTTTTTAACTAATGATTGTGGGCCCTGATGGCAATTTTAGTGGTGTGTTTTTAATGTATTGTATTTATTGCATCTACATGTTTTATTGTTCTAATTTTATTGTATTTTGATGTTTTAACTGTTCATTCTGATTGTGAGCCACCCAGAGACCTTTGGGTAGTGGGCGGCATACAAGCTAAATAAATAAATAAATAAAATAAATAGAAAGAATTAATCATATTGAGGCCACCTTGAATTCAGGCAACTATGATGCATCTAATGTTTGGCCTATAGCAGTGGTTCCCAACCTCAGACTACAATTCCCAGAAATCCCAGCCAGCATATTGGAGCTCATGTGAAGGCTTCTGGAAGTTTTAGATCCAAGTTTCGGAACCACTGGCTTGGATGTAGCCTCTGGCAGGCTTCGATGCAAAGGATAGGGAAAGTTTGGCCCTTCAGATGATGTGTGGCATTTCAAGTGGGGGAAGCCCAGCCAGCCCAACCAATGTAAGGCGATGTGAGGACTGCTGTCCAAAACATCTTGAAGGACACGGGTTCCCCGTTCTTGCACTGCTAAGCTTTAAGCTAGCAAAACATGTTTTGCCAAGACCAGGTGAATGAAAAGATGTGTTTGCATACGCTCCAGCAAAGCTGCAGCGTGGCCCTGACCTTTAAAACAACCAAGCAAAATGCTCTACTCTTGTGAAAACCGTATGACGTAAATGAAAAACACGTGATGCGATGATGTCAATACCCCAACATTTGGGACTGTGATATAGCCAACATCCCTTATTACTGTAGTCTATTTCAGGCCATGTTGGGGGGTCATCTACCACTTTCTCTTTGCATTTGGATTTTTTAAAGCCTCAAGTTCTTTCTCCTCTGTATATGAAGGCAATTGCAAGTTCACTAAATTCCTCAACCATGAACTGAAACTAAATCCTCTTTCACTTGCCATGGTCAAACTCCATAGGTACAATAAGTTCTTTATTCCTAACGTGGAGAAAACTGTATCGCTCTGTCTGCCACAGAGATATTAAAGAACAGCTGCCAAAAAGGAAAAAGAAAAAAAGGGGTGGGCGGAAAGTAATTCTTCTGCAGCACTGCTGTGGTAGAATTCATATATACAGATTAAAACTCAGATTTTTATGAGCTAAGCATTCAAATGTCTGGATCAATGAATTTCTCAATTTGTTTTCTCCTGCCTTTAGTTGGTATTTGCTGGTTCCTGCTTTTGTTTTGTTTCCATCCCAAATGTAAAGAAAGGTGCATAATTTGATGAATGCTTATGAAAAAAATATACAAAAGAGATTCTTATCTATTTACAGCTGGGGGGGGTGGATTTGCCCCGTCCAGAACTCAGTGCAATGTCTACCTGATACTTGGGACTAACTCCATGAGAGTGGTGTGAAATGGTGAGACGAGAGAGGACCAAGCTTATACAATAAATAGGCTCTCTATGGTTGCGGAGGCGGAAAGATTTTGGACGCTGTTGTCTAAGGGCCTTTTCACATGACCCCTAAGATCCACTTGCCTTTAAATTCGGACCAGAGATCTTGGAGGTTCGTTTCTGTTCCTGCGTCCCCACCTCTCAGCACTTCCTGCTCCTGTCGGCGTGAGGGGAGGGAGGGGAAAAAAGGACAAAAGAAGCCTTTACTAACCTGCCGGTGCCGGTCGAAGTTGCCACGAGCCCCCCCGTTACTTCCTGGTTCCTTCTCAAGGGGCTCTTAAAGGGGCGGGAGGCAAAAAAACAACAGACAAGCGAGGAGAGCCCGGCACTCTTATCCGCATCAAATATTTTTCACCTCCAGAGAGAAGGTACAAGAAAACTGCGCTGGGTCACGCTAAAGTGGGCGGGGGTCGCACTTAATTGTCTGCAAACTCCGGAGCTGGTGGGGAAACATTTCTAAGCTCCGGAGCTGGGAGCCATTTGCAGCGCAGCTTAGGGGTCGTATATAAACGGGCTAAGAAAGCAATTTGGGGAGATCCCAAGAGAAAGGTAACAAAAGTCCTCTGCTTACTAGCCGCCAATTAACATTTGCTGAAAACCTTGCATTCTTACACCAGCACTTCATGGTTTCTTTTCTTCTACAAGGCTTGAATGCAGCACAACCTTTTGCAGAATCTCTTTCTCACACAATATGCTGGGCTTAGTTAAATTAAATGGAAAGAATGCAAAACAGCTCAGATGGTGTGCTTATTAGCATCCTCCAATTCAAAGGACGTCTCAAATGGATTCTCCGAACACCTGCCACCACACAAAGGGAAATGATCTTTTGCCAAGGGGTGCCAGATGTGGAAACGGAAGTTGTCAGCAGTCGGTCATACACAACTGAGCTTTCTCTCTCTACTGGGAGCGTGTATACTTGCTGAAAAGAAGAATACAGTATGAAGCTCTATGTACAGAGTTCTCGGCCAATTTACCTTGAAAGGATTGGGAAAGAGGCTGAGGGCTCTCTAATATCCTGCATTGTGTGTTGTTCCAAACATCACTGCCAATGCAGTACAATAGTTGTGATAATGAAAAAGACGAGCCAGGATAGGCTGGCTATAGCCTTAATGAGGTGAGGTGGTGGCCACAACCCACAGATTTTTTTTATTTTTTTATTTATTTAACTTATATGCCGCCCACTACCCAAAGGTCTCTGGGCGGCTTACAATCCAAAGAATAAAACAATTTAAAATAGTTAAGAGTAAAATATCAATAAATCATCAATAAAAACCTTACACTAAAATCATTATTCTAAAATTGTCATCAGCGGACCCACAATCTATATTATATCAATTAAAAACCTTCTGGAACAGGAAGGTTTTTACCTGGCGCCGGAATGTAATCAGCGTTGGCGCCAGGCGGATCTCGATCGGGAGGGCATTCCATAGCTTGGGAGCTATTTTGGATGTCATGAAAGGGCAGTGAACTGTGTGTCACTTGATTGGTTATTGTGTTTTATCTGCCAGGGAAGCAGAGAGTCACTTGTGTGGCACAAGGTACTTTGGCTGATTTGATAAATTGCACCCTGGGGTTGTAGGTAGTGCCTTTGGATCTATATCTCTGGACAGCAACATTTATTGGGCCTCACTTCTAATCAGGAATTTGAAGGTATGAAGGCTCCTACAGGGCCAGAAGTCGCATCAGCACCTGCACACCTACTACTGCTAGGAATATACTGGAAAGAAATAAAGGGAGCATGCGCTGAGATTCTTGACAAAAATAAATAAATAAAAGTGGGCATTTTGAAACTTATTTCCTCAAATTCAGCTGTTGTTGGTTTTTTTTCTGTCCTAGTGATTTAGGTTTAGGACTCCTCATAAAGGAAGGCAAAACATACAGTACTTCTTTAAATGGATCAATGAATGTGATGATGTGTGACAAGTCAACTCTGACGTGTGGTGACTCCCTCCAGGGTTTTCTAGGCAGAGAGCAGCTTCCCATTCTCTCGTTGTGGGGGGGCATGTGGAACCGTGCAGCTTGCCCAAGGCCACACAGGGTAGCTCTTCTCCCTGGAGGCACAGTGGGGAATCTAACGCCCAACTTCGGACTCCACAGCCAGAGCCCTACAACACTGAACTATCCATGTGTGTGTGTGTGTTGTGTCGTTACAGTCGTGACCAACTCTACGTGACTCCATGTCCATGGAGTTTTCTTGGCAGGAGTACTGGAGTGGCTTGCCAGTTCCTACTCCAGGCGCCTACAGCACCTGGTATTCCCTGGTGGTCTCCCATCCAAGTACTAACCAGGGCCGACCCTGCTTAGCTTCCGAAATCAAGCGAGATCGGATGTGCTTAGGGCATCTAGGGAACTATCCATAGACAGGCCAAAATCCTCTTCTACAGGCCAGTTCAACCTGCACAACAGGAATAGTCAACAGTGGGAGATGGCCTCTGATAAAATCATTTCCTTATGTCTGTGAAGATTCTCAGTCATCCAGGTGAGTTTATCTGGAAGTTGAGTCATGGCTACTGGACTTCTTTTTTGAGAGATAGAAATGTTTCACTGTTCATCCAAACAGCTTCATCAGTCTGAATACAGCTAGTGCAAATCCTCCATCTTATAGGCAGCTTTGACCTCTTGTCACCCTGGCCTGAAAGATGAACAGTGGCCTAAATAGGCTCGTTAGGGAGACAATAGTATCCTTAGCCTTAAGGTGAACAATGGCCTAAGGTGATTAAACCTACCAAGAATGGGTCATTAGCTATGGCCTTGGTGGTGCAGGCTTTTTGATTTGCCTGGGGACTTTGGAAAGCACAGCCTGATAAGTAGCAGATAGACTATGCGGGAGCCCACCACCATAAAAGGAGCAATATAGTATATGTGGTCCAATGCAGTGAGGAGTGTTCAGACCTCTACATTGGAGAAACTAAACGGCCATTAAACAGAAGGATGGCCCAACATAAAAGGGGCAACAGGTCAGGACCATAATCAGCAGTACACCTCAATTTGAAGGACAAAGGGCACTCTTTCAAAGATGAGGATGTACACATTTTAGACAAAGAAGAGAGGTGGTTTGAAATAGGAGTAAGGGAGGCCATTCATGTGAGCATTGAAAACCCCTCCCTCAACAGAGGTGGTGGGCTCTGGCATAGTCTATCTGCTATTTATCAGGCTGTGCTTTCCAAAGTCCCCAGGCAAATCAAAAAGCCTTCACCACCAAGGCCATAGCTAATGACCCATTCTTGATAGGTTTCATCACCTTAGGCCATTGTTCACCTTAAGGCTAAGGATACTATTGTCTCCCTAACGAGCCTATTTAGGCCACTGTTCATCTTATGAGCCTAATTCAGGCCAGGGTGACAAGAGGTCAAAGCTGCCTATAAGATGGAGGATTTGCACTAGCTGTATTCAGACCGATGAAGCTGTTTGGATGGACAGCGAAACATTTCTATCTCTCAAAAAAGAAGTCCAGTAGCCATGACTCAACTCCCAGAAAAAATCATTTCCTTTTTTCCATTGCAGAGTGCTGGGGATTCCATCTCATTGTCCACAAGCCATGCCCCTCCCAAGACTGGAGTCTTTAATCAGCCACAATCTTCTACTGTTAGTGATGCCATTAAAATGGCACAGGCCAAGCTGTGCAACACCACTTTGGCCACCGAACAAAAACAGGCAGACCCTGAAAACTTCCATCTGTGTCAACCTTTCACAATTGTCAAATTGGCCTCAAAAGAGTTTTATTTTTTTAAGTAAAGTTTGCAAAAGTTATATTTGAGACAGCAACTCAAAGAAGCTCTTACCTTTCATGTCTGCTGAGGGGTTCTGGGAGTTGTGGTTTTGAAAAACAACTTTTATAAGCTCTGTTTTGGAATGTGTTATTTGCATCCTGTATTTTTAAATGCAGATGTGCATTTTGTTCTGTTCGTTTTCAGGGCTGAGCAGGGATTCCTTGACTATAACAAGAGTCACAATCATACCATACTGGCTCTCACTCTACAATGCGACACTCCTAAATTTCTAATTTTTTGGAGAGAATATGGTTGTTTCACTGATTTTCATTAATTCATTCAGATAGATAGATAGATAGATAGATAGATAGATAGATAGATAGATAGATAGATAGATAGATAGATAGATAGCAGTGTATGCCTGTTTCTGACAGTGTGCCTGTCAGCACTTTTGTTGTGAAGTCAGCCTTCTGCATATCACTCCCTCATATTGATCTGTCTATAAACAGAAGCAATGTCATGGCCCATTCTAGACAAATGGAATGAGACTGCTGAATCACAGTGGGCAATGCTCCAATCCATGAGCCATTCCTCCAGAACCCAGCGCAGCCATTGGACAGGAAGACCAAAGATGGGCTTTTGCCCAAGCCTTATCTAGTTGATCAATAGTCTCGTCATTGTTTGGTACCCTTCCAAAGTCGCTCAGTGCATCGCTTGCCGAGTCCATTTGTCCAGCTTTATGCATGGAACTCTTGGCCTGCAAAATGTGGAAATCCTATTCATACGATTGTTACAGTGCCAGCAGGAAATCAAACATACAGACAACACAGAGAATGAATTGTAGCCTTCTCTTTTCTGTATTTGACAGGACCAGCCCATGACATTTGGCTGCCTGAGACAGAAGAGTTACGAGCCTACCCACAGTACAAGATACATGTGACCCAAACCCTACCATCCTGGTACAGGAGGGAAAGAGTTCTGAATCACCCCTGCACCCCATTTCAGAGGAGACATTTTAAAATAAAAAAATCAATAATTAAATATTTATTGTCTTTTCAAGGCACCCCAGTTCTGCTCCCTGAGGCAAACGTATGATTGGTCTGACAGAAGGGCCAGTTGAAACCAAACCATCACATTCAGACTTAAAACAATGCTAAGATTCATCTTTAAAAAAAAAAAAGATGGGGAAACTGATTGGAAGAGATCTCTTGGGCACCTATCTTCAAAATGAGGTTAAGGGGGACAGTCAGACTTTGGGCTGAGTAGATTACCATACGTTGCCTGGACTTGGTGTCTAGGTGGTGCAGAGAGAGTTTCACGGATGGAGTGGGACAGCACAGCATGTTATGTGATACTAAGGATAGAGTTGTGGATGCCGAAAAGGAGGACTGAGCAATTAGAGACCCTTCTTCAAACAAGGAAAAATGCTGGAGCAACTAAACATCTAAGTTATCTTTTTTTTTCCCCTATGGCTTACACCATGACCTTCTGAATCACAGAAAAATATTAATTAATAGGCATAAATATCACATGTGTGCACTTGCTACCATATAGAGCAGAGATGTGAAACTACCAGAGCCTCTATATCAATAGTTCACAACCTTGGGTCCCTAGATGCTCTTGGATTAAAACTTCAGAAGCCCTTACTGTTTGCTGTGCTGCACAGGATTTCTGGGAGTTAAGAACAAATGAACAAAAGAACATAAGAAGAGCCATGCTGGATCAGGCCAAAGTCCCATCTAGTCCAGCTTCCTGTATCTCACAGTGGCCCCACCAGATGCCTCTGGGAGCGCACGAGACTAGATATCTGTCTCCTGATACCACTCCCCTGCATCTGGTCCTTGAAAGTACCCTGGTTTAAAGCCTGGAAATTACACATCTTCATCATGGTTTGTAACCTGTGATGGACTTTTCCTCTAGGAATCTGTCCAATCCCCTTTTGAAGGCATCCAGGCTAGATGCCCTCACCACACCCTGTGGCAGGGAGTTCCACAGACTAACAACATGCTGGGTAAAAAAAAATTATTTTGTCTGTTCTCACTCTCCCAACCCTCAATTTGAGTGGATGTCCCCTAGTTCTGGTATTTTGTGTGAGAGAAGAGTGTCCCTCTATCCACTTTACTCATGCCCTGCGTTACTTGTCTTAATCATATTCCCCCCTCAGGCGCCTTTTTTCCAGACCAAAGAGCCCCAAATGTTTTAGCCTTTCCTCATAAGGGAGGTCCCCCAGCCCAGTAATCATTTTAGTTGCTCTCTTTTGCACCTTTTCCAGTTCCACTATGTCTTTTTTGAGATGCAGTGACCAGAATTGTACACAGTACTCCAGGTGTGGCCTTACTATCGTTTTGTATGCCGCTCATTCAGTACTGAAGAAGAAAAAGCGTAATACCACAGTCAGTGGATATTGGCCAGAGGAGCGGTCTATAACAAAGTCAGAATGGAAGTGAGAGCAGATGCAGTCGGAAGAAATGATGAGGTTGAAGCTGGCAGAAGCATCGAGGTTGATAATGTCATCAGGTTCTGCAGGAAAGTCAAAGTCGGCACAGAATGCAAGGACTTAGTCTGAGTTGGCAACTGAGTTATCAGAGCCGGAGGCACCAAAGCCGAAGAACCTTGATCTCAACCACTCTTCTTTTTGTCAGAGTGGTGCTTTTTAGCCTTCCGGGCAAAGGGCTCCAGATTCAGCTGTGGAGCATGCAAAGCCGATGGAAGCTGAGCGGGGGCTCCTTCGGACACCGAGGCCACCGGGGAGCAAAGAAATCGCTCCAGTACAGGTGGAGAAAAGGTGGACGGTATGGAAGGCTCATCCTGTGATGGTGCCGAAAGTGCTGATGGGAACAACAATTCTCAGCCCGGTAAGGGCTTGGAAGAAGCGACGGATACCACCGGAGTTTGAACAAAGAGATCCTTCATTGAAGAGACATTCTCAGGAATTTCGGTCTCGGACGCTTCAGAGATGACGAAGAAGAAGAGTCTGAGGGGAAACAGAGGCTCATATCTAGGTTGGACAGTATTAGCCAGAGAAGAAGTAGTCAGGGGGTCGGTATCGAGGACGATCACCTCGGCGGGCTTCGATACCGATGGTGGAACGCTCTTCGAAACTGACATGGGGACAGAGGGCTTTGATAGACAATCAAGCACTGGAAGCTCCCATTTTGTTCCTTTCTTCGAAACCGAGGTGGATTTAGATACCTTTTTGGTTTTTAGTGGCGAAGCAGAACGAGACAGCAACCCTTTTTCCATATTATCGGGCTGGAGAGATTTTTCAAGAAGGTAAGCATTCAAACGAAAGTGTGATTCTTTAAAGCCTGGGTACTGATGTTCTTACAGATATTGCAAGAATCCAGTTGATGGGACTCTCCAAGGCAATAAAGGCACTGTTGATGGCTGTCAGAGTACGGAATCTTTCCTTTACAAGACATGCAATGTTTGAACAGTGGCAAAAATGCCATAAAACACCAAAAAAGAGAGATTTCCGATGAAAAGAGAAGAAAGAACACAGATACTAATAATGTGCAACCTCTTAGCGCGGCAGTAAGAGGGAACTGAGGTGCTTGGGCAGGAAGCCTTTGCACATGCTCTGTGCAAAGGGGGTGGAGACTAATGAACTTTCCTGTTGCTGGGGAAGTCCGAGCCTCACACATGCATGCTAGGAAACCCATCTGTGTGGGCTTCACGAAGGCCACGATGAAGAAACCATATTATAATAAACCCAATATTCAGCAGAATAAATATAATAATAAATAATAAAAAAATTATAATAAACCCAATATTCAGCAGAATAGTATCAAAGTTAAAGGGGTGAGGGGAGTAAGAACCCTGTCAATTTGTGAGACCAAAGTATGTAAAAATGGCTGATACATCACGGAACCTCACGCTTTGTTCGGTCAATCTGAGTTCTGAAGGAACGGAACCTCATGTCCTTGTGGGGTCAATCCAAGTTCACCCCGACCACGCCCCTTGAACTGCGCTCAAAGCGGGGGTGAGATATTCCCGTCCTGGAGCTTGGGAATCTTTTCAATCCGCTTCTCGATCCATGTTGAAAACCGATTTCAACACGGAGGCAAGTTCACCTCGGCTCGAGGAAGGACGTGAAGTAACCACCCAAGTCTTCATAAATGGGAAGAAAAGAGATGGAGATTATAACATTTGGAATATGGAGGAAAGGAAAGCAAAACCAGCCACTTAATGTAACCTGACAGGGAAATTTCTAAACTAAAGGAAAATCTACTAATCTATTAGAGATACCTAGTGCTCTCCTTCATACTGGGGGTGGGGTGGGGTGGGGGTTCTTTGTGATTTCCCTTCGCAGAGCCTGGAAAAAATATTTATTTTGAATACAGATCTCAGAAACCAGTGTAGCAAGTTCTGAGAGCTTTGGCTAAAAAAATAAAAGATTTGCCAAGTGCTCTCCTGTTTGCTTCCCCTAAGCATTTAATCTGTGAGACTGCAAATAAGATCACCCATATAAATCTGAATACCAGACCAAGTGAAGGAGAGAGTTAGTGTGAGTGATGCAGAAGGAAGGAAGGAAGGATGACTCAGCAATTGCTGATGTGGGTGTTGTTAGCATTTTTCTCTAGTAAATTTCATGAAAAGGTCACATAAATTGTTTGGACAATGGGCACTCCTGGGATTTGTTACACAAACATCTCTCAGAAAGAAGAAGAGAAATAATGATTCGCCTTGTACGCCTTTAGTGATTCAGATGACTGGATTGTAAACTCACTCTTATTAGTCTATCGGAGACTAACTGTATTTTATTTGGGACAGAACGATTTACAACCTCATCATTTCCCCTGCAGTTGAAGAGAATGGGTCTTGCTATTCAAAGGGCACGAGTGCTTGTACATCATTAATAAATGCTGATCAAACAATCCACAGAGCCTTCAGTACATGTTAGATATGACATGAATGATATAATCATTTGCCACATTATTGTCCTGTTTAAAAGCAGGCTTATTCAGGATTGCTATATATAGCAAACACCAGTTTCTTATTTTTATAGTAGCCTAAAGGTATTACCCATTCCACTGTTGTATTTTATAGCATGAACACTCTGTAATTAAAATAATCTCAAATGGAACAAGAGATAGTGCAGAAATATTAGATTCCAAGGTCAAAAGGATAAACCAAGCCAAGGATATGTATGGATTACAGTAGTATTGCTAATGAGGCATCCGGATTAAAACCGAAAATGCTTTGATCTCTCAAAGCACGTAGATAAAAATGGAAGTCTGGCACTGAAGGACATATATACAGTTGGCACACGGAATGTGAGAAGCATGGGTTAAGGTCAACAAAGAAAGGAAATATTAACAATTGCAATATATAGTGCCAACAAATTAAAGTGGACTGGAATTGTACATTTTCAATGAGATAATTACAAAGTGTACTCTGGAAATGGCCCCATAAAACATATCTACAAGGCAAAAGCGGTTTGTTTATACACACACACACACACACACACACACACAGACAGAGAGAGAGAGAGAGAGAGAGAGAGAGAGAGAGAGAGAGAGAGAGACCTCCCTCTCCCTGCTTACTGAAGGACAGTAAAAATAGAACCAGCCTGGCCTCCTGTGGGAGGGAGTTCCATAGTTGGGGAGCAGTAATAGAGAAGGTCCTCTCCCATGTCCTCACCAAATGCATCTGTGAAAGTGGTAGGTCCAAAAGAAAGGTCTCTCCTGATTATCTTAACACTGAGCAGGATCATAAAAGAGACAAAGTCCTTGAGATAACTTGGGCCAATTAGTAATTTGT
Organism: Phrynocephalus forsythii; assembly: GCA_029282475.1. Lineage (NCBI taxonomy): Eukaryota > Metazoa > Chordata > Lepidosauria > Squamata > Agamidae > Phrynocephalus > Phrynocephalus forsythii. The sequence goes on along the minus strand of JAPFRF010000002.1, from coordinate 157,929,299 downwards.
CTGCTGTGTTTTGGATGCACTGAAGTTTTTTGATAATTTCCATAGGCAGCCCCAGGTAGACTCAGTAACAGCAATCCTTCGAGGAACTAAGGCACATGTCAAAATATTACGACAAAGACTTCTACTATAAATCAAGGCAAACATGCCAGATGTATAGACAGTATGCTTCTGACTGTGGACTTTAAAAATTGATATTACATTAATTCCTTGGTTTAAGAGTAACTTGGTTTAAGAGTATTTTGCAAGACAAGCAAACGTTTCTTCTAAATTTTGCCTTGATCAACAGACAATTTCTTGATATACAAGCACTGGAGCAGGTCACATGATCACAAGTGAGCCATTGGTGGCTCTCTCTCTCCTTCCATCCCCCTGCTGGATTGTGCGTGATTGTCTGGCATGTTCCAACTCAGTCAGCCTCCAAAGCAAAGGGAAGAGAGAGGAAGAGAGGTCTCCCTTGCACCAACCAGGAACGTGCAGGTTAGGGTTTTATTTTTCTTTATATTTTTAATTTGTTTTCAACATTCTTATTTTTTTCAAACCATTTCTAGTCCTGGAGTGGCTAGTCAACTGTGCATAGGGCTGCAAATTGCACTTTATTATTGTCACAAAATCCAGTTGTTAGAGCAATTTGCAAACCACCAGTGCTTGTAGCTAATAATCCAACCCGGAAGGGGATAGCAAAAGATCCTCCTGCCCCCTTCCTCTGTCTTTCTAAATAGCAATGTGTTAATTTGTAGATTGGTGTTGCAAAGGGAGCAAGGTAGCTCTCTCTTGGCTTTAATGAGCTCCTAAACCATTACATGACTCTTTTAAAGTTCTGGAATGCTTTCTCATGAACAACACTGCTTATGACACTAGGTAAAACCTGTCAGTTAATCACAACTGCAGATACAATGACATAACAAACTTTTTTAAAGGCGCAAATTCAATAAAGTATATTCCTTTATTGAATTTCCTCCTTGGAAAATATTTGTATATAGTCAGCACCAAAATAAACACCAGTTTGACATCCCCATGGTTCATCCCTGTGGTAGACAGTGGATGCATCCATCCACAGTGGGTGGATGGATGCATCCATCCATCCACCCACCTGTCTTTTTGTCCATCAGTCCGTCTGTCGATCCGTCAATCAATCTGTCAATCTGTCTGTCCCTTTGCCTATCCATCTGTCAGTATGAAGGTCTGTCTGTCCATTGTCCCATCTAAGGCTGTTTTATCAATGGAAGTCTTTGCTGACTCAACTCTAGAGTGTTGAAAACCTAAAACTGCAAAGCACAGCCATCCTGAGCGCTGAACTTTGTGTGGAAAGGAGGCGCCAATCCAGTGAATTTTAAATGGTGTAAGGAGACACAGGATGGTAGCTAAAAATGACAAGCAGAAAAGTCAACATAGTCTGTTACGGGGTGGATTTTCCTTGAAAAGAGATTATTAAATAGCAGCTAGGTGGCCATTTGTCAGAGATCTTGCCGATTTCCTGCAGCCAGGGATGAGGGATGGAGAGGCGGGGAGAAAGGTATGGAAGTGTTGTATCAATAGATTCTAGGATGGGGAGATGAACAATCTAGCCTGTTGTGCTCAGCTGGCCCATGGAAGTTACTCGTCCGAACAAAATGGACGTGTATTTTCAGATGAAGAAAAAGAGAAAGGTAGAAGCCTGGCTATTGGCCAAAACCTGAGGTGGAAAATCTCCAAGTGGTGCTTTTTTCCAGGATCCCAGTGAAATCAAGGATTGTACTTCTCATTTCCTCTCTAAGAATATTTTAGCTGGTTTGTTTATTTCTTTAAACAGCAGCAGAGGTTTGTAAATCCTGGCTCGCTGCAGTGGTTCCCAAACTTGGGGCCTTTTCACACGACCCCTAAGATCCGCTGGCCACTTAAATTCGGACCAGAGATCTTAGGGGTTTGTCGCTGTTCCTGCGTTCCCACCCCCTCCGCACTCCTGGCTGCTGGCTGCGTGAGGGGAGGGAGAAAAAAAGGAAGAAAAGAATGCCGCTCACCTCCGTTCTGCGGTCCCGGCACTGCATTCAGATCTCTTAAAGGGGCAGGGGGCAAAAAAAGAACAAACAGAAGCAAGGAGAGCCCGGCAGTCACTGTTATATCCGCATCAGGAATTTTCACCTCCAGAGAGCAGGTACCTGAAAAGTGCGCTGGGACGCACTTAGGTGGGCGTGGTCGCACTTAATTATCTGTAAAATCCGGAGCTGGTGGGGAAACAATTTTAAGCTCCGGAGCTGGGAGCCATTTGCGGCGGAGTTTAGAGGTCGTGTACAAAGGGCCTTGGATCCTCAGGTGTTCTTGGACTGTTCTTAGACAACTAGCGATGAAGATCAGAAGTCTTCATTGCTAGTTGTGCGGGCCAGGGTTTCTGGGAGTTGCAATCCAAGAACTCCTGGGGACCCATGGTTATGAACCACTGTTCTGCGGCAACATTCTTCTTTGAAAAGGTGGGGGCGGGAAGTAGCAGAGACGGGATCAGATGAATGTCCCAATGGTTGGACCCAGAACATTTTCTCCAGATGTGTTGTATGGACTTCTCTGCAGGAGCTACCAGTGAAAACAAAGGCACTTTAGTGTTATTTATAACCAAGAGTTCAGAGCAAATGGAAGAAACAGAAGATAAATAATTCAAAACTCTCTTAAGTATTAAAATATTCATCAAAACTTTGCTTCTTTCCAGTATGATGCCTTTTAAAAGCAGTTTCAGCTTTCACTGACTTTGCTTCATTCACTGAGGTCTGTTGTTTATTTTTATTTAGAATATCTCATGCTTATTTAGAATATCATCTTTTTACCTGCCATGAGAGGTCATTGAGGGGGTACAATGAATAAAATTTAAATTACTTTAAGGAGTTGAACACATACACAAATTTTATAAGAGTTTAAAACACACACTTCAAAGCAATTTAAACCTATTTAAAAGCATAAAACAGAGTAGAAAAAGTTCTTCCTGACCCCTACCCCTGTAATAACTTTTAAATAACAACTTGTTGAGATGTAGGTTGGTGCTCTTCAGGTCTGCTTCTTTCCTGTTTCTTCCCAGTATTGTAGATCTTTTCTCTCTCTCTCTTAGAGACACCCACAGAGGCCACGGTAATGGATGCCAACACACCCACACTAATTAAAAAAAACCCCAACTCTAATGACTATGGTAAACAAAATCTAAATCATCTCTTAATGGACTTCCGGGTTAGGTGGAGTAATTGTTTTCCTTTTTATCACCAGCTCCTGTAATACAACTTATTTCAATAGATAGAAACTCAGCACTATACTGTTTTCCTGTAGATCATGAATCTGCAGGATTCATGTATGGTAGATGTAGATCCACAATACATGGCTACATAGAGGTGGTGTTTATAGCCATTTATAACTTTGTGTTTATATCTCTGCTTGTGTGATTGCATTGACACTATGTTATCAACTGTAAGTTTTAATGTTGTCATCTAATGCTGTAAGATACCCCTGAATTCCCTATTCTCAAACTGAACATGTTTTAATTGTACTGGACTCTATATTGTCCCTCCTTACTGTAAGCTGCCTTGGGTCCTTTTCCAAGGAGAAAGGTGGGGAAAATACTCAAAAGTAACTAAATAAAATAAATAAATAAACTTAGGAATATATTCTCGAAGGCTTTCACAGCCAGGATACGATAGTTGTGAGATTTTCTGGGCTGTTTGGCCATGTTCTGGAAGTTTTTCTTCCTGATGTTTCACCAGACTCTGTGGCTGGCATCTTCAGATGGCAAGGAGCTCAGGGAACTAGGAGTTCACTCTGTGCTCTGGGTTATAAAATGAGTGAGACTGAGGTTGAGAAAACGTGAGGAAACGTGTTCTATTGTGTGAACTGATCACCTTTGCAGCTGTGTGGGAAATCATTGAGCTTTGACCTTTTGAACTCTACAGCTTTTAGTACTGGAAGCCAGGCTTTGTTAATTTTTAGACTTTCTTTTTTGTTGAAAATGTGTTTAATGGCTTCCCTGTGTAGTCTGACATAGTGATTAGCAGTGTTGTCCAGTACCAGTACCTTAAGAATACTCACACCACAAAGATTTAGAGCCCTAAGAAGAGGGTTTAATTTTTCTTATCTGCATAAGGTCTAAGAGCAGTTTCATGTCAAATATGTCAGTAGCTGGTTGGGATGTGTGTCTGTGTTACTGATCCTGCTGGATCTCTCACTTGTTTTTGATGTCATCAGCCATGGTGTCCTTCTGGGCTGCCTCTTTGGGATGGACCTTGAATGAACTGTCTCTCATGGTGGCTCTGGGTCTTCTTGGAGGGGTGTGATCAGAAAATGGGGGTGGGGCCAAATCCTCCTCATTGGTACCCTGGCCACTGGCTCCTGGTGTCCCTCATGGTTATGTCCTATTCCTCTTGGTATTTATCAACTGCAAGAATCCATTGTGAGGAGTCACCCTGAGTTCTGTGGTTCAGTTCCATCATCTCCTGATAATATCTGACTCTCAGAGCCAAATGAAGGCTCTTGTCAAGCCACATTGGAGCAACATCTACTGCTGGCACCTTTCATGGAAACAGCTGGCAAAGCAGAAATTGCTTCTCCCTCCCAAACAATATCAAAAAGGAATGATGCTGGAAAGAGATATCCTATTGTAGCAAATGGGAGCCCTTTTTCAACTCTCTTTTACTGCATAGAGTTGATGTGGTGGGGCTCCACAGCTGAGTACTTGCTGCAGTTCCCATTTCCATATACCCTCTTGCATGTAGCCTTGTTTCCTTCTTTTAAAATCTCCATTTTAAGACCTTAACAAGAAAGAAGTATTGCATGATGCAATTATATTATGTATAAGATGCTTTGTGCATCGCATACTTGGTTTACGTAGTTCCATATTGCCAAATCTCTTGAAAAATCCCTGTGCAATTTGTGTTTTCCTGACCTGAATTCTCCTAGCAGTAGGATGCCCTGCCTTGTTTGTTTGCTCCCCCCCCCGAGCGGGCCCGGCGTTCAAAAGAAACCAGCGACGCCAAAACCAGCAAAGAGAAAAAAGCTCCCTGCTGACGGTTTCCCTTTCGTTCCAACCACTCACATGAAGTTTACATGAGGTCACTGGCCTTCTCCGGTTTTGGCAGGAGGCAGATCAGATCAGAGCGCCTCTGGAAGCTTTCCTGCTGTCAGCAGTGTCTCAACAACTGCACCGGCAGACAACTGTTTGTTGTTTTGTAAACAAACTTGTCCCCACTCATTGTTTTGGGAATATGCTATCTCTGATGGCGCCTCAATCTATTTAGATTGAGGAACCATGAGATGGGCAGTTCGGGCACCTGATTTTAGTTGCCACAAAACGGCAGCAATGTGTGTTTTCATGGTTGTTGTTTTTTCAGTTAATAATGAAAGAAGATATTGTACTTAGGTTTTTTTCCTGCCTCATATGCCCTAATAATATGTTTGGTTTCAAGTAGTGAAAAACCTTAACATGGGTAGTTGGAGAAATATATATGCCCCCCCCAAAATCTGGGCTGCCTATATATTCTTGGCAGCTCCATCAGCAAAACAGTGCAAGTGAGCTATAAAGTACAAAGCAACAGTAACTGTGTTGGGTGGCAGCAGATGTACATTGGTACCTCTTAAGACAAAAAAACTCATAGGAAGAAAACAATTCCCTATGGGATGCTTCGTAAGACGAAAAAATGTTCTGCGTGTACCCAGGAAGGAAAATGGTTATTTTTGTCTTTATTCTAGCCTCCAGAATGGATTAATCCATTTTCAACGCATTCCCATGGGAAACCACATTTTGCAAGACAAAATTTTCTTAAAACACATTGACCTGTAGAACGAATTAAATTTGTTTTAAGAGGTACCGCTGTGTCGAAATTACCAGACTCTCACTAGGGTCCAGCCCTAAGGGGTCCGATCAAAGAAATCACACACACACACGTATCTGGTGCCAACTGAACCAAAATGGCTACCAACTGCCCCTCACAGGCAGACTTTTATTTTGATACACAAGAGTAACACGAACAGCAGCAACTGTGCTTTTAGCCAATAAGAGTACATGCTTCATAACATTGCCTTATATGGTACATCAGGCTTCTATCACATGCTGATTATATAACCTATTCAGTGAGGAAATGACACTAAGCTGACTATCTAATGGTGTCCTACATGGCACTGCTTAGGCTAAGCATAACATTAGTAACAGACTCCCACATCTCCCCTTTGTTTATTGATTTTTGACAAGAGGCTCTGTCATATTGTTACCTAAAATAGATCTTGTTGAATACAATGCTGGAATCATAGTCTTCAGTTGACAGCCTGTGGTACTGGACTTGCATTACTCTTGGCATAGAAACTCCTCTTTAACCCTTGACACGTTTTACTACAAACTAGTAAACAACAATAGATATAACAGCAAAGAATAATAACAAACACAAGACTCATTACTACCACTCCATAAAGTACACGTATCCTTTCCTTTCTTAAGAACCAAAAACTACCTGTGGTCCAGCATCCGTTATCACAGACACAGAGACCAGAGCTAGTAAGACATTCATTTTCATCATCAGCATATTGGAACCTAGCTGGCGTGGCATGGAAATCACCAGGCTGAGGCATTAACTAATATGGAGTATGATTGATTACTCTGGGGATACTGTGTCACAGGCTACAGGTAGCGAGGCGTATGCCCCACGGATAACACACAGATTGATTACCAAAATGGACAACATATAATTGAAGAAAATAACTGGGTATAGTGAATGAAAAGAGGTGAAGAAAACATCATCAACCAATTCTGGAGTGTCAGTAGGAGATGGGGGAGATCTCCAAGGTCGAACACAACGAGCGGGAACCCAGACAGCACGGTCGTCAAGGGCCACGGCGGCGTATCCTCTACCCCAGGTCACAAGAGGAACCGGACCTTTCCACTGAGGATCAGGTGGGCGACAATATGACACCAGAGGACGGGGGAGCATTTCTTCTGATCTGAAATGAAGCTGCACTGGGGTATATGCCCTATTATGGGGAGTAAACTATTGGTTAAGAGCAAACAGAACTTTAGCCACAACAGATGGAATATCTGCCACCCGAATCCCCGAACCTTCCGTCTCCTTGTGAAGCAAGGATTTGAAGGTGGCGTGGGCGCGCTCCACAATGGCTTGACCTGTGGAGTTGAAAGGAATACCATGAGAGAGAGAGATATTCCAGAGCACACAAAATTCAGTAAATCCACTAGAGGTATAGGCAGGGCCGTTATCAGTTTTCACAGCTTTTGGTCGGCCCATCACAGCAAATGTCCGGAGACAATGTTGTATTACATGACGCGTGGTTTCACCTTTCTGAGCAGTAGCCCAGATAAATCCGGAGAAAGTATCAACAGTAAGATGAAGTTTGTTTAAAGGGGATAAGACAGGAACGTGAGTGACATCCATCTGCCATAATTGGTTAGCCTGAGTACCTCGGGGATTTACCGCATCAAAGGGAACAGCTAGCGGAGAGCGAGAACACGAGGCACAAGTGGAAACAATGTCTCGAGCTTGAGACATAGGGATCTTAAATTGCTTATGCAAAACCTTAGCAGATTGATGGAATGTAGCATGACTAGCTATCGGATCGTCAAATAGGGGGAAACAATGACCGTCGTCAACAGTTGAGGGAACTCGTAACAGTTCATCAGCTCTCTGGTTTCCTTCCGCTAGCAGACCTGGGAAATTTGAGTGGGAACGGATATGTGCAACAAAACAAAGGCAGGCTCTTTTTTTGAGCAAGGATTGCAAGGTCTGGAATAGAAAAAGGAGGTTAGCGTCCAGTTGAGGGCTAAGGCATGCAGAAGAAAGTCCATGGAGCAGGCGATACACATACTGCGTGTCAACGATCAGATTAAATTAAGAGGTAGCAAAGAGCTCAAAAGCAAGTATTACAGCTGCCAGTTCGGATCACTGAGCCGATGTCTGAGGGGTGGTAAATTCCGCTTTCCACGAACCATCGCCAGGATCTTGCCAGGTAACAACCCCACGAGTCTTAGAGCCATCTGTAAAGACCGTAAGAGCATCAGGCAGTGGCTGAGGAGAGAAACAAGTTGTTAAAGTATAAGGCACATAAGATAGCAAAGTCAAGCGTCGATCCCTAGGGGGGTTATAGAGAAAAGTTCCTACGAATTCGGCAGCGGCTGTTTGAAAATTCACTGAAGTTTGCATCAAAAATTCTAGTTGATCCTGTTTAAATGGAAGATAGATGGTTAGTAAATCTAGACCGGTAAGCTGCAGAGCTCTGGTTCTACACTTGCGTAGGAGGTCGGTGACGGCCTCCACGATAGTGTAGACATTCTTTGGCGGGGTGTTAGCAAGATGAAGCCATTCCACAATACAAATGTGATGAGAGGAATCCGGTGTATACAAAACGGCGGTGGGTAGCCGAGGGGTTGGTAAAATTGCAGCTGATAAGGGTAATGACTTATCCGAAGGGAGGCGATCCACTGCAACTTCCCTAAGTCGTTGATTGACAGTTGAAATTGCTGTCCTCATTTCTGGTGTTGTCGTGATGATATCTGCCGGTGAAGAATGAGATGACAAGGCGGCAAATAATGGAGCCAAATCAGTTGTGGTAACAGAGAGGAAGGGTCGAGCCCAATTGATTTGGCCAAGGGGCTGTTGCAGCTCGACAAGAGTAAGAGTGTCCGGAAGAGAGATGGCCGGCAAAAGCGGCATGGAGTAGGTGGAAAGTAACTTATGTCCTAGATATGTATATGGTGGCATACGTTGAACCTTTTCAGGAGCAATATGCAACCCATATGACAGGAGTATGTTGGAGAGATCCTGTAAGAGCTCACAGGTCACAATTTTTCCGGCCACCAAAATGTCATCCATGTAGTGGTAAACGGCAAGGAGAGGATATTTGTCCTGGAAGAGTTGCAGAGCAGTATGCACAAAATGCTGACATAAGGTGGGGGAATTTTTCATCCCTTGGGGAAGAGTCACCCATTGGAAGCGAGCCGTCAAATTATTGTATGCAGGCAATGTAAAGGCAAATTTTTCTCTATCTTGTGGGGCAAGAGGGATAGTAAAAAAACAGTCCTTGAGATCTATGATTGCAACTTGGAGATCCTGAGGTATTAAATTAGGATTTGGAAGTCCACACTGTAAAGGGCCCATAGGTTTCATTTGGGCGTTGACTTTTCGAAGATCTTGTAAAAGTCGCCACTTGCCAGACTTTTTCTTAATCACAAATATAGGTGTATTCCACGGACTAATTGACGGTTCTAAGTGCCCCAACCGTAATTGTTCAGTCACTAGGGCCTCCGCTGCTGATAGTTTTTCATGGGGCAACGGCCACTGATCTACCCACACAGGGGGGCCCTCATACCATGTTAATGGCAAGGCATGCAGCGGCATAGCAGGGGAGGCCCGCATCATAAATTTGTATGCAGGGAAGTGTCAGCTTGGGAGAGTAGGTCTCGTCCCCAAAGGGAGATTGGAATGTCCATTATCAAAGGCCGAATCGTAATGGAGGGACCATTATCAGACTGAAAAGTAATAGGATGTAAACTCTGGACGGCTGGCTCATAACCTCCTACTCCAAACACCTGTTCCGCCTGGCGAGTGGGCCAGGAAGGAGGCCAATCCTTCTTTGAAATAACTGTGACATCAGCTCCAGTGTCTACCAGTCCTTCTATTTTCTTGCCCCCATCAAGAGACTTAAGCGTGGTCGCTGACAATTAATCTTAATAACGGCCATTGCCATAGGTTCAGAATCGCGGACCACATTAACAGGAGGCTGAGCAGGATCAGATAACTGGAGCAAAATCATTTGTGCTATATATGTACCTCTGGGAATGTGGGTTGTTACCGCGCCCAAACATTAATATCTAAGCGGCCTTCGTCATGCAAGTTTATTAAACCAGGAACAACCATTAGACCCTTCCGGCGGCTGGCTGATAGGGCAAAATGATTGCTGAAACATTTGGCGGAAGTGGTCCACGAATATTAGTATGGACCACAATAGGAACAAAAGGTACAGGTAAGTCATATGATTCCATAGAACACAGTGGGACAATGCCAGGATTAGGTACATCACATTGTTGTTGTAGAATAGTCCCTATTGTTTGGCCTGGGCCGGGAAAGGCCCGACTGCTGGTTTCCTGGTCAGGATTAGAATTAGTATTAGTATTGGCACTGGCTTTAGCAAAATTGTAACGGCATTGGTTACCCCAATGGTATCCCCTTTTGCAATGAGGGCATTTGGTAGAGGGGCGTTTCTGATTGAGAGCCTTGCATTCACTTTTGAAGTGCCCTTCCTTGCCACACCCGAAACACCGCCAAGTGGCGGCCAGGTTGTTAGTGGTATTGGATTTTTGCAAGGCAGCTGCCAAAAGTTGAGTTTTATAAGAGTGGAGCCCACGCCTTGACAGGCGCGAAGCATATCCTCAATACCTTTAGCGGGATCGGTTATGATAGGTTGCAAAATGGGCTTACAATCCGCATTGGCACCTTCAAAAGCCAATTGCTTAAGAAGAACTCGGCGGGCCTCAAGATTCTCAACTTGCCGGTCTATAGCAGTCATAAGCTTATCCACAAAACTTTGAAACGTCTCTTTGGGCTCCTGTCTAATAGTGGACAGGGTAGAAACCGACCCTGACCCTTCTGCCAAAGGGATCTTATTCCACGCTTCAAACGCCAGGCGTGAAATGGTGTGCAAAAATTGAGGTTGATGTTGCGCTTGGACCTGGGGATCTAAAAACAAGTTGTACCCCATCATGGTATCAAACATTTGTTGTGCATTGACACCCACAAAGCCTTGTTGTTGAATATGAACTCTCGTTTTATCTTCCCAGTCTTTCATAAAAATCAACCGTTGAGTTGGAGACAAACAGGAAGAACTGAGGAGTTTCCAGTCCTCAGGAGCTAGGGTCATCGCCATTATAGATTCCATCACCGCTTTAGTATAGGGGCATGAAGGCCATTAGTCCGAATTGAGGTTTGCAATTCTTTAATAAGCTTGAAATGGAGCGCGTATGGTTGATGGCCGTTGGCTCCTTGCATCACCGGAAAAGCAAGCGAAGATTCGGATGGGAGACTAGCTTCTATCAGAGCAAAGCGGGTATTTTGTCCCGCCACTGGAACAGGCGAAGAAGCAGAACCCACCGATTGTTTGAGTTCAAACAGATTGGGATAATTCAATTTAGGTATATTAGGCTTTGGTTCAACAGCAGCCGCTGGTGCCTGATATGGTGGCATAATATCAGGCGAGTCCGGATCAAAGGAATTTTTGCATTGTTTCGGGCTTGGCGGGAGGACCCGGGGCATGGGTGGCAAGGTTTCATTAACTATGTTAAGAAACGGATTACTCAGCGCCCCCAGAACTTGAGAATCAGTGGCGATATTCTGTGGAGTCAGTTTTGCCAAACATGACCGAGCTTTACACCAAGTATATAAAATTTTTGCAGATATCTTGTGATGGCCATGGAACGTGGCTCCCACCTTATCCCACAGGGCAAGTTCATACGTCCCATCTTCAGGGAACCACGGACACGTATCATTTATGGCCAAGATGAGTTCTCGACTTCAAAGTCAAAACAGAATGTCCATTTTTGTCAGGAGGAATTTCAGGTCATCACGGAATTTACACTGTCCAGTAGATAAGGAAGTACCCATACTGCCGTATTATAAAATGGTTCGCTCACCCGGGATCCGAAGATGCGAGGCGCGCGCTGTAGCCCTTGAACCGGGCGTGGGTGAGGAACGAGCCAAACACCGGCAATCTCTCACGAGACGAGACAGTTGGGACTGGCGAAGTGGTGAGTGGTCAAACTGACCGTTTTGCCTCACACGGGGCACCAGAATGTCGAAATTACCAGACTCTCACTAGGGTCCAGCCCTAAGGGGTCCGATCAAAGAAATCACACACACACACGTATCTGGTGCCAACTGAACCAAAATGGCTACCAACTGCCCCTCACAGGCAGACTTTTATTTTGATACACAAGAGAAACACAACAGCAGCAACTGTGCTTTTAGCCAATAAGAGTACATGCTTCAAACATTGCCTTATAACATCAGGCTTCTATCACATGCTGATTATATAACCTATTCAGTGAGGAAATGACACTAAGCTGACTATCTAATGGTGTCCTACATGGCACTGCTTAGGCTAAGCATAACATTAGTAACAGACTCCCACACCGCTGTATATGAATTGGCTCCCTGTCAACTTTAGTGAATCACTTAAAAATAATACAAAATTATTCAGCATCTTAGAGGATGAGATATGGAAGGATCTTCTTGAAGAATGTGAGGGCTTTGAACACATTTGGGGGTCCCTGGGCAATGAAAGCACCCTCTTGGCTGGCCCTTCCACTCTAGAGGCACCACTAGTTTGCCTACAAGATGAAAGTATGACTTCCTTGAAGTCAGTTTTTTTAAAAAAATCCAAGTAATGCTAGGTGTGGATCTTTGGTAAGGATTACTAGTTAGTTCTGAAATCAAAGAAAGACATACACCCAGTTTTAAATGAGAATCAAAAGTGTGTTTAAGTTTACAGCCATGAGTATGCTTATGAAGGCGTAATCTTTTCTGAGCCAGAATCACTGTCATCAGATTTTGATGAATCTCAGTAAAATAACAAAGGTGATGATAGGTTTGGATAGAAGAAAATGGCTTTCTAGGTGGTGTACAGTAAGTCTTGGTACAAATTTATATGAAATCAAGATGGGTGTGTCCATCCATCAGCTACTCATCAGGTTAAGTATACTTGAATTCTGCTCTTTGCTTCTCGAACCTGATAGCTTTTACTCTCTCATATTTCAAATGTTGTACATTTTGCTGTCCTCTCCCTCATTTTCTTTTTGAAGTTTTTATAACAGATTCTTGAATCTAAAATGGCTTAAGTTGGTCTATTTAAACCAGCATTTGGATTCTATTACTGTACTTGAATTTTGGAAGTCTTTCCTAATTTCAGGCAACTGTGTTACTTGTCCCATAGTGGGGACGCGATTTACAGTACCTTTATTAAAACCAAGTTAAACAACAAGATTGAAACATACAGGAAGGATTAAAAGTCAAGGCTGCCTTCAGACAGCATATTATTCTTGTTTCATCAGAAGTGATAATTGGATAAAGCTAACATTCATGGTTTCATATTCAACATCCCTATTTAAATGGGATGCATCTTAATTAATTTTCCATGGCAATCAAAATTATATCCTGTGTCTCATCTCATGTTTAATTAAAAGTACTGCTGAGGTGACCTAACAAAGCTGCAAATCAGGATCAGATGAACATTTACAAAACCAGGCTTTATTCTGTATTCAGAAATACCTCATGTGCCTACTAATCTTAAAAGCAACATGGAAGAGTTTTGCTTTACTTTTGTTCTCAGTTACATCCAACTCGGCAAAAGTGTTCAACTTTTCCTTTCTGCCGAGAAGAAGAACAATCACATCAAAAGAATGGAAGATTCATTGATATGGTGACACAAATTGGATGAGAAATTGGAGTTGACGTAGACACAGCACCTGGCACACCACTGACAGTTCATTGTGCACCAAACCAAACCCACCTTGAGCAGGACACTTGTCCTAGTTGTAATGGGCTATATAGGACCAATCCTAAACTGGAAGAATTCCCTTTAGGTTAAATGCAGTTTCTGATGCACGGCCAGAACACAACCAGCCATCCTTGAGCCAATTAAAATTATCTATCTACAGTGGACCCTTGTATAACAAACAACTTGTATAACATAAAATTTGTACAACATAAAAAATTCCGGAGATAGGGGAAATCTGCTTAACATAATCGCCTATGGGGAGAATCTGTACAACATAAAAATGGGGTCACTCCGTTTTCAATGCATTCCTATTGGAATTTGTATAAAGGAAATTTTGCTTAACATAACATAATTTCATTTGGAACGAATTAATTCCTTTATACAAGGTACCACTGTATTTATGTATGTATGTATGTATGTATGTATGTATGTATGTATGTATGTATGTATGTATCTATCTATCTATCTATCTATCTATCTATCTATCTATCTATCTATCTATCTATCTATCTATCTATCTATCTATCTATTTCCAATTTGGGTGAATAATCTCCCAAGAGCACACTTATACAAAGCTGTTTTGTAATGTTGGTATATATGGGTTCTGGTTCCAGTTTGGTGGTGCATATAAACAGAGATGAAGGGAGTACTATAGTCCCATCCAGAACAAAAGTTTGTTATGATAAGAATCTTGGACTACGGCTCCTATGCTTAATGAGACAATTGTAAGAAGAGTGGTTGGGGGAGGACAAGGGTGCCTTTTACGACCGAGATAAAATGAGCTATACCAAACACCATGCCATAGGAATAACTGCGTAATGGTTTAATTAGTGTGTACCTTTGCACTGGTGAGTGGAAACTTTGCAGATCTTTTTCCGACAAGTAAGGAAAAGCAGTCCCCACATGGAGAAGTTGGGAGTTGTGGGTCTCTTATCAGCTGCCTCTTCCTTTCCTCAATCACATTGTGACTCTGTTTCTGAGTTGCCATGATACAATTGTTAGAACTAATATCAAACACATTGCCCTATATTACACAGCAGAGCTGGGAGAGTTACTTTTAAAAAGCCATTCTTTAGTTTTGCAGCAGTAGCAAGGTACAAGTGTATTTATATATATTTAAATAACTCTTTACTTTCTTATACAGTATTCAAAGGTAACTATGGCAGGTCAGAAAGTCTGATGTCTCAACATCTTCCTAAGAGCCGTATAGACCTTTATAGAGCTCAAGGAAAAATCAGAAACCAATGCTTGCATAGCTGGCATTATCCACCACCACCCCCAGGTAATTCCACTGTGAACCAGACATCTGTTTCCAATCCTGTAGGTATCAAGGTAGAAATAACTTCCTTGTTGCACTGATTCCAAGCGACATCAGCTTGTCTATTTCTATAAGCTTTATGTATCCACATTGCTTCTACATTCTATAAACAAAATAATATTTATTTATTTTCAATATTTTTATCCCACCTTTCTCCTTTAAAAAGACTCAAAATTGCTGAAAATATGTACCTTTGGGGCAAGTTACAGGTATATTTCAGCTACACAGAAATTAGTTTTCAGCTATGGAGAAAATGTATTAAGAAATTGTTAAAATATACGACAACCAAATTTCAATTGCAGGCAAATATCTGAATCAGATTTCAGTCCAAAATAGAAGAGCATAAATTGTGCAATAAAGATATCATTAGGAATGTATTAATTCTGTAAATTCTAAAAATGCAGGAGTGTATCACTTTAAAAGGCACAATAAAGAAGCAAAAGAGACATCTCTAAAATGCATAAAAAGTAAAAAAGCATTATAGCTTTGAGCAATCTTTAACCTTTTAAGCAGACTCCTGGGCACACATCAAAATATTTTAAGTCCTCACTTAGCCAAGCCAGTTTGAATCTGTAGAACAATCTGGTGTCCTCATCTATCCTGAAGTGCTGCTAAGAGTTGTGCTGCTACATGTTGCTGCTCTTTGGTGTCTGGTGCCTAGAATTTATGTTGTTGGTATCTGGTGCGTGTGGCATGTGGTCTGTCACGCACTGCAGGCAAAAAATCAAAGAATAACAAAACAAAACAAAAGACACAAAACATGTGGCACCTTAAAGACTAAATGCCGCTATATCTCTTTTTTTTAAATGTTTTTTTATTAAATTTTAAACTACATACAACGACATAAAAATGAAAGTAAAAAAAAAACTACAACAAACAATATAAGTGCACCCCCATCCCACGGGGCCATCCATACATTCTTATTCGTTGCTCCATCTTCTATTCTTCTAGTAGTCTTCTTAAAGTTCTCTTCTCCAGAATTGTTGTGAGATATTCGTGGACTCTTTCCCTTTTCCTTCAACTAGTACATAATCTAAAAATTTACCCCAGATATCGTAGAAAATGTCTTTTTTCATTTCTCCTCGTTTAACCTTTAAACTGCAGGACAGTTTATCGTTTATAGCTATATCCCAAAGTTCATTATACCAGTCTTCCATCTTGAATTCTAGTTTTGACTTCCAATTTTTGCTATAATTAATCTAGCAGCTGTCATAAAATTTGCTATTAGTTCCTTTGTTGTAACAACATAATCTTTACTTATTAACAATGATAATAATGCTATCTCTGGATTACAATCTATATCCATCTTAATCATATTACTTAGCTCTAAAAACACTTTTTCCAGAACCTTTGGACTATTTCACATTCCCACCAAAGATGCAAGTAAGTACCAAGCTCTTTTTCACATTTCCAACATATCTTAGAGTAAGCAGGATTCATTCTATTTAGTCTTACTGGGGTTAAATACCATCTGGAAACCAATTTGAAGTAGTTTTCTTTTATCCTGACTGACAATGATCTCAAAATTCTCATATTCCAAATTTTCTTCCAGTCTTCTTTCTCTATCTGTACATTAAGGTCTTGGTTCCAAACTTCTCTCAAGGTGTTTAACTCCTTCATTTCTGATAATTCCCCTAGTATTTTATATATTTTACGTGTTATTCCTTTCTCTGAATTTTCCTGTTCAGACTCAAGCGATAGTAGGAAATGTTCAAATTTTGTGCATTCTCTGATTTGATTATTTCTCTTTCCCCAGTCCTTTATCCATTTTCCTAGTTGAATATAATTTAACCATGTTAAATCACTGGGTTGCAAAATATTTTTATATCCTGAATTGTTTTAATCTTGAGCATCCAATCCTTTAGTCTAGCTATTTTCTTAATTTTAAATAACTCCAAATAATGCTTCAAGTTGTCTGGAAAGCTTTCCAAGTCAGTAACTAAAGCCAGTGGGGATCCCTTCGAGACAAGATTTTCCTATATGTTCTCCATGTAACAATTAAACTATTCAATAGGGGTTGTCAATCTTTACTTTGTTTTTAACTTCCGTGAATAAAAATGTGTTTATTTCCCCTTTATATCCAAAGACTCTTGCTCCCACCATATTAACTTCTGTGGTTTAAAAAGAATTTCCCCCAAAGAGCTAAGTTGATTGGCTATATAATAATTTTTATATTGGGTATACCTATTCCTCCTTCTTTCTGGGATCTATACCATAGACTTTTATTTATTCTTGATTTTTTCCCTGCATTACAATACCTATTTATCATGTCTTGGAGAGTTTTAATTTCCTTTTCTAAAAACTGAACCGGTAACATTTTAAAATAAAGTTAATTTTTGGAAGTATTTTCATTTTTATCAATGCAATTCTGCCAAACCACGATAATTTTAGTTTAGAGTAGGATAATAATTTGTTTTTCATCTCCTCTTCTAATTTCGAAATATTTCTTTCTTTAGTTTTAGTAAATTCTTTATGGAGTTCTAATCCTAGATATTTAATGCTTTTTCCCGGTTTAAGTCCAGATTTTTCAATCATCTTTAAGTCATGTTTTCCATAATTGAAGAATAAACTCTCTGATTTTTGCCAGTTTACACATAATCCTGTTATTTCTCCAAATTCTTCTAAATGAGTTTTTACTCTTTGAATATTCTCTATTGGGTTTACAATAGTCAAAAGAGCATCGTCCGCGAATAAACTAATTTTAGTTGCCCCATCTTTCCCTATACCTTTAATAAATTTGTCGTCCCTTATGGCGGTGGTCCCCAACCCCCGGGCCGCGGACCGGTGCCGGTCCGTGGACTGGTCGGCACCGGGCCGCCTGGGGAGGCCGGGGAGGCTCCTCCCTTTTCCTCCGCCGCCCTCCTCCTCCTCTTCTCTCCCGCGGCCGGCCGGTGGAGGAGGAAGGCTGGAGGAGCGCAGGAGGAGCCGCCGCCGCTCCGCTGGGAGAGGGAGAAGGAAGGAAGGAGCAGCCGCTCCCGCCCCCGCCCCCACACAGAGAGAGAGAGAGAGGCCGGGCCCCCAGCCCCCACCACCGGAGTATGCCGGTGAAGACGGGAACGGTGAGTCCCTCTGTGTGTTTTGTGTGTGTGTGTGTCTGCCTGCCGGCGCGACCCTCCCCCGGCCCCCGGCATTGCAGGGTCCCGAGCGCGGTGGGTGCCCGAGGGCGAAAAAGGGATGGGGGCGGGACCGTCCCGTCGCAGCCCGTCCCAAGCCCGTCCCGGGCGCGCGTGGCCGGGCGGGCGGCCGGGCGGGGCGCTCCGCAGCTGCCTTGCCTGCCTTGCCCGCCCGCCCGCCCCCGGCGACGGGACATGCATGGCGGGAGGTTATTGCGGGTGGGTGGGTTGGGTGGGAAGGAGCGGTGGCGGCGGCGGTTGTTTGTGTGTGTGTGTGTGTGTGTGTGTGTGTGTGTGTGTGTGTGTGTGTGTGTGCGCGCGCGTGCGTGTGGAGGCGGTGGTCCCTCCTTTGAAGTGGAACCGGCCAGCGCAGAGACGCCACCCCCACGGCCTCCCTCCCTCCCCCACCCACCCGCCCGCCCGAAGGCCGCCGCAGCCGGAGGCAAGGCAAGCGCGGCGGCGGCGGTTCCGGCCCGAGGGCGCCACCGGGACCGCCGAGCCGCCGCTGGCGCCGCCCCACTGAGACGGGGGGCGGCGGCGGCAGGGCGCCCTGCCGCCGAGTCGCGGCCGAACCCGGACGGCTGCTGTGGCTGCTGCGGCCGCCGACAAGAGGAGGAGGCGGGGCCCGCCCGCCCAGGAGCCCCGGGCTCCCCCACCCCGCCCGTGCGCGCTGGGGGGGAGCGGCACGCCCGACGCCCCAGCCGGCGAGCACCGCCGCCGCCGCCGCCGCTCCCGTGGCCCCCCGCAAGGCACACATGCCAAGCCCCCGCCCCCTGCCCCCCACACCCTCCCCTGCCCCCGCCCCCCGACCCCCCGCACCCCCATCTCCCCATCTCCCCCCCCCACCCCCAGCCCCAGCCCCGGGCCACGGAAAATCATCAAACATTTACTGGTCCCTGGGGACAAAAAGGTTGGGGAGCACTGCCTTATGGCATTTGCCAGGAGTTCTACAACAATACAAAAAAGGACTGGAGAAAGAGGACATCCTTGTCTAGTTCCTCGGCCTAGGGTGATTTGTTCAGTCAATCCATCATTAACTATTATTGAGGAAGTGCCCGTTGAATATAGTTGATTTATTACTCCCAAAAAGGATTTCCCAAATCCCATTTTTAACAATATTTTTAATGTGGGCCATTGAACACAATCAAAAGCTTTATAAAGATCTAGAGATAACATCCCAGCTTTAGTAGTACTCTTACCCATTTCATAAAGAACATTCAAATTCCTTCTAATAATATTTGCCATTTGTCTACCTTTGATAAAACCACATTGATCCTCTTTAATATATTTAGCTATAAATTTATTCATTCTTTTAGCCAAAATTGCTGTGAAAATCTTAGCATCTTGATTTAATAAGGATATTGGTCTGTATGACCCAATATCCATTAAATTTTTATTAGGTTTTGGAATTAAAATAGTTAAAGAATGGGTCCAAGATCTCGGAATTTGTTCTCCATCCAAAATTTCATTATATAGCTTCTTTAATTTAGGTATTAATACTGCTTTAAAAAGTTTGTAAAATTCAGGTCCCAGAGCGTCCACTCCGGGCGTTTTATTATTCTTTAATTTGTCTATTACCTCGCTTATCTCTTGATCTGTAATAGGCTTTTCCATTTCCAGCATATCTTCCTGTTCCAAGACCCTCTTTAAATTCTTAGTGATATACCTTTCTATATCCTCCTTAGGTTTATTTTTTTGCAGTATATAACAACTGATAAAACTCTTGTATAGCTGACAACTTTTCCTTCATTTGTGTGCATGTCTTACCTGAGGAGTCTTTTATAATCCCTATTGTATTCTTGTCTTGTCTTTTCTGTGCTAATCTGGCTAAAAGTTTTGAGTTCTTGTTGCTGTATTCAAAAAAATTTCTTTTTAGGTACAGAAGATTCCTTTGTGTTTGTTGTAAATCTAGATCTTCTAACTCTTTTTCCTTGCTTCAATCAACCTCAGTATCTTATTATCCTTAGTAAGAAAAAAATTGGGATTCTAAATCTGCTATTAATTTTTCTAATTTTCTTTTATTGAGTTCTTCCTGTTTTTTAGTTTTAATATTTTCTTTTATGATAAGGCCTCTAGCTACCGCTTTCAGGGTGTCCCATATGATTGGCGTTTGGCTACCTGCCTTTTCGTTTATATCCCAAGTTTTCAACCAATCTTTTTTGACCTTTTCCAGCACTTCTGGATATTGAAATATTTTTAAATTCATTCTCCACCTTTTAGCTTCTCTATAATTTTTATTTGTTGCTAAATCAATCGACATTAAAGCATGATCAGATGTTTTTATGATCTCAATTTCGGTATTATTTATCTTGGGTATTAGGCTTTGTGAAGCAAACACAAAATCTATCCTAGAATAGGTTGTGTGCACTGGTGAGTAGAAGGTGTATTTTATTTCATCTCCTTTCAGTTCTCTCCAGACATCCTTCAATCCTGTTGTATTTATAAACTTTGCTAGAGTTGTATGTCTTGTCCTCCACTCTTCCTTTTTGCATACCGATTTATCTTTAATTTTATCTAAGACCATATTGAAATCCCCTGCCATTATTAAATACCCCTTTTTAACCAATTCAATCTGATCCCAAAGGAGATTGTAAAAGCGGCCTTGGTTAACGTTTGGTGCATACAGATTAACCAAAGTATAATGATCTTTCCCCATTAGAACTTGCAATATTATATATCTACCTTCTGAATCTTTTACCACATTTTCAACAACACATTCAATTCCTTGAGATTATAATGGCAACCCCTCTTGCTTTAGATGTGCCAAAGCTTTTTTCATAAATATCAACATTTGGAATTTTTAATTCGTTAATACCATCTCTTATTTGATGAGTCTCTTGCAAAAAGGCAATATCTATTTTGTGCCTTTTGATCATCGCTTTCGATTCTATTTCTCTTCGAAAATGACCCCAGACCTTTTACATTCAACGTTGCTAATTTTATAAACTTTCCCATAACCTATTTCTTTTGGTTACAATATTCTGGAATGGTCCCGTTGTGCATACAAAAGTAAAAACACCATCAATTGATAAAAATAAACTAAAATAAATCTAATCCTCCACCCTAAAAAACTATTCTTTTCTCCCACCCCACCAGCTATCATACTGTTTAGCATGTGCATCAAGGGGATGGGAGGGAGGAAGTCGTCCACAGACATTAGCCAGCCTAGATCTCCTTAACTCTTAAGTAGCGTGTTACTGAAAATTCTATAAGTTGTTCTACCCCCCTCTAAACCACCCTCTCACCACCACCGCCCCCCTCAAAACAAGCAAACAGACAAACAAAAACAAAAAAGGGAAGGGTGGAGAGGAGGGGGAAAGGGAAGAAAGGGATAATGAAAAGAAAAAAGAAAAAAATCCCAAAAACAAAAATTAAAATTGGAAAAAAAAAGAAAAAAAAAAAAAAAAGGGGGAAGGAAGTGGAAGGGAAAAGGGGAGAAGAGTAAAAGAAGAAAAACAAAGGGGATGATAGGAGGTGAGAGAGGGGGAAAGAGAGAGGAGTAAGTTAAATGAGTTTCAAATATTCTTCATCTTCATCGAAGATTCCTGGAGTCGGAGTAAAAAGAGAGAAATTCACTGTCCTGATGTTGCCACTGAAGTTCCCGGGGGAGAACAGGCAGAACCTGAGTCGTCCTGTATGTTCCATGCTTCAAGAAGATGCTGGCCTTCTTCTAGAGAGTAGATAGTGTGTTGAACAGAGCCTTTCCAAACTTTCAAAAATAGGGGGTGACCCCAAGAATAGCGATAGTTGTTCTTCCTTAATATGATTGTGACTGGTCTCATCGATTTACGCCAATCAGCAGTTTCTTTAGAAAAATCTTGAAAAACTTGCACAGTTACACCTCCTCTCTTCAGAATATTAGGATTGGCTCTAATTGAAGACATAAGACGCTCTTTATTTACATAAGAAGCAAATCTTACTATCACTGGTTTTGGGGCCCCATCTCTTGACTTGCCCAGATAATGAACTCTCTCTAAATCGTCGTCCTCTAGTTGTTTGGGCAGAAAGGAGTTAAACCAGGTTAAAACTTCCTGTTTTAATGATGCCCCCTTCTTTTGAATAACAAAATTAATCAGTTTGACGTTCTGCCTCCGAGAATAATCTTCAATATAAGTCAGTTTCTTATTTGTTTTCAGTAAAGCCTGCTTCTGAGAGTTAATTTGAGTTTCGTTTTCAGTTACACGTATCTCCAGTTTAAATTCTCCTGCCAAATTATCAAGCCACTGGCCATTTAACTTTATTTCATGTGATAAATCTTGTTTAGTGCTTTGGAGATCCTTTGAAAGGCCATCCATTCTGCGTATCACATCCTGTTGATTAACACTCATGATGCTAGCTAGCTCCGTCCTCATTAAACGCAGTTCCTTCATGAAGTCTTGATCTGTGGGAGGAGTAGTAGTCTCCCTCTTTCCTTTCTCAGATCCTGACGCCATTTTTACCCCTCCGTCGTCTGAGGGCTGCTCGATACGCTGTAGAGCTGGGCGATTGTGTGCTGTATCAGATAATTTCCTAGTCCAACCTATTGGCTGGAGTTTCTTTTTTGCTCTCTTACCCGGCATATAATTAGACAAAAGGCAGGTATCAGGCAGTCTAACTGTTTGTAATCATCTGGTGACTTTCCAAACAGCCGGGATTCAGTTTTCTAAGCAGCCAGCGGCCAGCAGAATCAAAGCAGGCAAAACCGAAAGTAGCTCCTTTTGCTTATAAATCAAGCTTATCTAGTCTAGAAAAACACATATATTGCTTCTCCTGACACCCGAGTAATTTATTGATGCATTACTCACGGCACCACAGCATTAAACAGTAGTTTTAAAGCTCTTTTTGGATCGCGGCACAGAGCTCTAAGATCAGGCTGCCGGCATGTCTTAGTGGGCGGGACTTCCTCCGCCGCTATATCTCTGAAGAAGTGGACATGTCCACGAAACGTTACATTAAAATATGAAAGGTAGTCATTAAGGTGCAACCATCTGTTTTGTGTCTTTTGTTTTGTTTTCTTTGATTTTTGCCTGCAATTCTTGAAAGAAATAACACGGCTACCCTCTCTGACACTTCTGTCAAGCATGAATCTTCCTTCCCTATATTTTTATTTATCTCAGTTGCTTATATTACCCATAAACGAGACACAACAGAATTTTGCCAGTGTAATAAACTATGGATTTCTATAAATGGTTATAAAGTCTCTCAGCCAAAACAAGACCAAGAGACAATAATGATCAGTCTGTGCTTGACAGATTTCAGCAAAGCCCTTGACTGTGTAGAATGGTCATGAGAAACTGTGGCATGTTCTAAAAGAATTGGATGTGCCCCAACACTTGGTTGTTCTGAAGTGTAATCTGTATTGTGGACATGAAGCTATGATTAGGAAAAATATTGACAGAAAGTTTTCCTATAGGCAAAGTGGTAAGGCAAAAATGCATTTTATCCCCTTATTTGTTCAGACTCTGCACAGAACATATCATATGGAAAGATGGACCGCATTCAGATGAAGGAGTGAAAATTTATGAAAGAAATATCAAAAATTTAATATATGCAGATGATACCTGCTTACTGGCAGAAAGCAGCAATGACTTGAAATGACTGTTTGGGGTGTGAAAGAAGAAAGTGCCCAAGGGGGATTGCAACTGAATGTTAAGATGACAAAAATCATGACTACAGATGAACTACCCAATTTTGATATTGAATTTTATATTGCTTGTTTCAGTCACCATTTGAAATGCAGACTTCAGCTAAGAAACCAGAAGAATGAAGCTTGGAAGGACAGCCATGCACAAATTAGAAAAGATTATCAGTTGTAAGAATGTGTCACTGAAAAGCAAGACCAATATAATTCACACTCTTGTACAGTGGTACCTTGTATAAAGGAATTAATTCATTCCAAAGGAAATTCTGTTAAGCAAATTTTCCTTTATACAAATTTCCCATAAGAATACAATGAAAACAGAGTAATCCCTAACCAAGACCATTTTTTTGTTGTACGGATTCGACCCATAGGCGATTCTTTTAAGTAAATTTCCCCTATCTCTGGAATTTTTTATGTTGTACAGATTTTATGTTATACAAACCGTTTGTTATACAAAGGGCCACTGCATTTCCAATCACCATGTATAGGTATGAAAAGTGGACAGTAAAGAAGCCTGATCAAGGAGGAAACGATTCATTCAAAACGTAGTGCTGGAGGAGAGCTTGTGGATACGTTGGACAGCCAGAAAGACAGAGTGGGCTTTTACATCCAATCAAACCTTGAGGTTAAAATGTAGAACCTGAGGCTGTCCAACTTTGGCCATATCATGAGAAAGCAGGTTTCTCTGGAGATAGACAATAATGCTGGGAACGATGGAAGGCAGCAAGAAAAGATGAAGACCAAATACAGGATGGATTGATGCCCTACAGAAGCCACAGACTTCAGCTTATAGCAGCTGAGAGAACATTTTGGAGCTCACTCATTCACAAGATTGCCCTGAGTGAGGGGAGGGGGCAACGTGATGGCACATAACAATGACAAATGGTCAGAATGTTTTCAATTGAACTCTTTCTTGCTTTTACTGTGGTGGCAAAGTATGCCTCCTGTTAACTAATGAGACTTGGCAAGTTCCTGCTATGCCAGGTAGTTGCTTCTGTTTTGACTAAAAGGGTCCCTGCACTTGCAGAAATAGCTAACTGATCCCATAGTAATTTCCTAGTTTAAAAAATGCCAGGAGTGTCAAGTGCTAAGAAACTAATCTGGTCAGATACCAATTTGCTCTGTCTACATTTTAGGAGTCTAGGCTAGTGATGGCAAACCTTTTAGAGACCGAGTGCCCAAACTGTGATTCAAAACCCACTAATTTTTTCGCAAAGTGACAACATGGCAATTTAGCCTGAATACATGTGGCTGTGAAGGGGCGATGCTGGGTGCCCACAGAAAGGGCTCCAAGTGCCACTTTTGGCACCCGTACCATAGGTTCGCCAACAGTGGTCTACACATTCCCCCAAAAAGGAGCTGCCATGTGGTGGCTAGATTATAACAGGCAGAGTACATATTGAACAAATGGGGTGGGGAGAGAGAGCAGGCATGGCAAGAATCCATAAGTGTCGTACATGTTAAGAGGTGGCAAAGAAGGGAAGTCAGCTCTGGCAGCACACTTGCATTAGCACACCTTGCTCATTAACCATGGAAAGCAGAGGGGTGGCACCATGCCAGCCGGCAGTCACACATCCTGCAGCAGCACCTCATGGAAGAAAAACAAGTGTATAGTCTAGCCTAACCCAGTACCCCCTCCTCCCAGAGCGCCATGCTGGTTGCTGCCAGCCAAGCAACCCTTGGTCTCTTCCTGCTGCCCATGCAGCTTTAGAGCCAGGGGCCACTGTGAATACCCTGCCAGTTAAACACAGGGCAGCCTGAGTGCTCATACTATATATATTCAGTGTTTCTGTGATATATCTCTTTTATGTGTTCGTGTACATGTGTAATTACGCACAAAAGCACATGCTTATTTCACAAATAAATAAGTGTCTTACTTTGTTCCAGCACAGACCCTTAGCAATCCTCTGGCACTTTTAAGACTAAGACCTATTTTATTTAGCATGAGCAGTGCATATTTTCCATATATACCTGAAACTTTAGGGCTTTCATACATCTGAAGAAATGAAACATTAAAAAGTTAATGTTCATCTTATACCCGTTAGTCTTAAAGATGCCACAAAACTCTTAATTGTTATGTATGTGTGCACATGTTCATAGATCATACCTATATATCTGTATGGCTTTGTCTATATACCTGCATCAACAAAAATGGATTACAGTTAACTTTAAAACTTTAAGTGAAATAAAAACTGTTAGTCTTTAAGGCAGGACAGGATTGTTTTCTTTTTCTTACTTCTTGGTCTAGCCCTTCCATTTAAACAATGTACTTCTGTGTGCCTATTCAGAGACATTATTTATTCATTCAGTTAAAACATTCATCACACATATGACGCAAATATACAGTAAATGTTTGCTTAGCTATTACATGTCTTAGATGCACTTACGAGTGTATAAAATACATATATGTACATCATAAATATTATATACAGCTTTATGTATACTGTACATATACAATTATTCTACCTCTACCAAAACCTGCCACCAATTGTAACTATTATCATCACCCTTGGCTGTACGGGGGTCTACAGCTAATCAGAATTCCTACATTTGGACACCCACAAGTTGTTACCACATCGTCCAGACTGGTCAGCTCCTACAGTACTTATGCCCCACTAAGTTCGTCACCTTTTCATTATGGCAGGTATGGGCTGCATTTACTGCCACTGCCCCTGAAAAAATACCTATACAGTGGTACCTTGTATAAAGTAGTTAATTCGTTCCAAATGAAATTATGTTAAGCAAACTTCCCTTTATACAAATTTCCCATAGGAATGCATTGAAAATAGAGTAATCCCTAATGGCAAATATTTTTATGGTACAGGTGGTATGGGGTGGTATATAAGCAGTCCATTTCATGTCCTATGGATTCGCCCCATAGACGATTCTGTTAAGCAAATTTCCCATATCTGGAATTTTTTATGTTGTACAGATTTTATGTTATACAAACCGTTTGTTATACAGTACAAGGATCCACTGTATAAGGTATTTAGAACAGCAAGATACTGTATAGTCAAATATGTGTATACACACACACACACATATATCTCTTTACTCTTCTAAATACGTTGCAGGTACTTTTCACAGTGGCGGTGATCTATTACCTAAGTGCATGCGAGGAATGCAGCGGATCACTAATTCACACGCACGTGTGTGTGTGTGTGTGTGTGTGTGTGTGTGTGTATGTATGTATGTATTTATTTATTTATTTTATTATGTGTGGACTGTGTGTATGACAAAATGAAATGCAAAAATTAAAACCACATCAAACACAATATAAACAATATAAATAAAGATCCTAATGCCTCGCATCCCAGCACTCGATCCTAACATTCCTGGAGGCCCAGCAAATGTAAAAACGATGCTAAAAAAAAAAATGTATGCGTGTGGTGTCGTTCCGTTGCCGTATCTCTTTCTGTCTCCCGATCACAGATTCAGACGGAGCTGTGGTGTCGTTCCGTTGCCGTTCTCTTTCTCTCTCCCGACACAGACAGAGAGAACCAGGCAACCGGCGCCTCGACCTTGGCCCGCCGTGCTTCTCCCTGGAGCGCCTTCGGCCCTTCTGGGTCATTCCCACCCGCCCCGCCCCGCCCCTCCAGCCCAGTCCCCGCCCCCTTCTCGTCTTCCCAAGGGCGCGCTTTCTAGGAAAGGCCGCCGCTGCCGCCGCTCTTCCCGCCGCCTTGGCCTGCCTTCCTCGCCCCCGCCCCCCCCCGCCCGCCCGCTCTTCCCTTCCCCATTCTCCCCGCCCACCCGCCCGCCCCTACTCCGTTCTGCGCTTCCCTATTGGCCGCGGGCCGTCACGTGCCGGCGGTACCCGCTTCGCCTCCCTTTCCCTCCGCCCGGCAGTGGCGGCGGCGGCGGCGGCGGCGGCTTCGGCCGGGGCGGCTGGAACCGGTTTAGGGAAGGGAGGGAGGGAGGGAGTTCTGGGGCCGCCCGCAAGATTCCCTCCCACCCCCGCCCCGCGAGAGCCGCCTTCCTCCTCCTCCTCCTCCCAAGCTTGAGTTTTGCGGGAAGGCACAGAGTGGCCGGGGAACGGGAGGGAAGTCAGCGCCGCCATCATCCGTCCGTCAGTCAATCATCATCCTCCGAAGCCCTTCTCTTTGGTGGGGTGGAGGAGGCAGGCGGTGTGGCAGGTAGGAAGCCGCCGGGATGGGGGGGTCGGGGAGGGTGTGTATGGCGGGGGAGGAGGAAAGGGTGGGGGGGGCCGAGGGAGGAGGCTTCCCTTGGTGCCTCTTGCCTGCCTGCCCCCCCCCCGGAGACGTCGCTGTGTCCCCCCGTCCGCTTCCAGCCGGGATGAAGAAGAAGGAGGAGGAGGAGGAGGAGGAGGAGGAGGGGGGGGCTTCCTCGGAGATGGACCTCCTCCGCCGCCTCCCTCCCTCCCGCCGGTCCGGTTGCCAACGGCAGGTTTCGAACCCCCATCCCTCCCTCCCTCCCTCCCTCTCTCTCCCCGCATCCGCCACTCTTACACACGCACGCACAGACACGCGCGCGCACACGCACACAAAGCCACCCCAGGCTCTGCTTGGGAGGACTGACACACACGCACAGACACACACACACACACACACACACACACACACACACACACACACACACACACCCCAGACTCTGTTCGGGAGGACTGACCACACAAAGTA
This sequence comes from Phrynocephalus forsythii, assembly GCA_029282475.1. Classification (NCBI taxonomy): domain Eukaryota; kingdom Metazoa; phylum Chordata; class Lepidosauria; order Squamata; family Agamidae; genus Phrynocephalus; species Phrynocephalus forsythii. The sequence continues at coordinate 157,901,123 of JAPFRF010000002.1, read as the reverse complement.
GACCACACAGGCTCTGCACACACACACACACACACACACGCACAGAGACACACACACGCACACACACACAAAGCCACCACACAAAGCCACCCCAGACTCTGTTCGGGAGGACTGACACACACACAAGTAGACACACACACAAAGCCACCACAGACTCTGCTCAGGAGGACACACACACACACACACACACACACACACACACACACACACACACACACACACACACACACACACCACAGACTCTGCTCGGGAGGACTGAGTTGGCCTTGAAAGTGGCTGTGCCTCCATGCCTGACTTGGACCCCCCCCTGGCTTGCTCGCCCGTCTGGTATTGTTGTGATTGCTTTTGTTGTGGGAGGTTGGAAGGTTGCTTCTCTTAGGTGAGATCACCTGTTTCCTTTAGTTTTAGAGGGGGGGGGCTCGCCCTGTTAGTCCATGTAAGCATAACCCAAAGAACCAAAACAATAATTCATAATCCAAAGAAACACAAACAAAAAAGATAATGACACCTTTAAGATGACGGTATCATTATACAGTGGTTAAGTGTTTAAGGTACCATGTGTTCTTCTTGCCTTGGTTTTGTTTCTTTGCATGTTGCCGGGTACTTTTTTATTTAGGTCAGTGGCATTGGCTGCACTGAGTGGAAGTGCTGCCAGCCCTGGACTCTTATTTATTTATTTTTATTTATTTATTCTTATATTTATATCCCGCTGGAAGTGCTGCCAGCCCTGGCACTCTTCATAACATGGCCTCCTACATCCCTGGGAGAGACAAATCCTGACCCACCTCTGGGACAGGACGCCCCTGTGCACTGCATTCACTGCTTCCATACGGCCCCATTCTCAGGAAATTGGTGGTTCAAATTTTGTTGCCTTAAAAAAACAAACACACTTTTTTTTTTAAAAAAAAAAAATCTTCCTCTGCTCATGAAGGTCCTGTTAATTTTAGTCTCACAGCAAGCTTGCAAGGTAGGTTAGAATAAGAGATGGAGGCTTGAAGCCAAGATCACCCATGTTTGTGGAGGTACCTAAGTTGTGGTTTGTTAAGTGCTGTCAAGTTGCTTCTCATTGACAGTGACTCTAATGGGGGTTTCACAGTATGTACAATGGTTAGAGAAGTAGTTCTATCACTGCCGCTCCCCACTACATTTACAAGGCTGGGAGGGGATTTGAACTCAGGTCTTCCCAAGTCCCAGTCCACCACTTCATCCACTACACCACCGTGACTGTTTATGATTAAATGTGGGATTTGAATGATTCTCCCTGGTCCCAACCTGGCTATATGCCAACAGGCTTCAACCTTAATGGAGGCAAATTAAATCCCTTTGAGCTTATCCTGAAAGACAGGCTCAGGATTTACTGCCTGTGGCGATTTTTGCCACTTGCAAAGGGGGCCAGCGCACTATTCCTGTTATGTTTACAGCTGTGCAAAAAAAGAGACATTGCAAGAGGCGCAGCTTGCTGTGTGGCACAAGGACTTGTGCACCTGTTGTGTAGTAGGAATGTGCTAAACAAACAGGGACAGAATACTCTGTCTTCCTTTGTTTGGGGCATGTTCTTAAATTATGAAAAAGCAAAGGAACAGCTGGTGCGGTTTGCCAAAGAGAATGCAAAATAATTGTATACTTCGTTGGTCTTCAAAGAACATGAATTCCTTTCAAGTAGAAGTGAAATTCATTCATTCTTTCTTTCTTTCTCTCCTTTCCTTTCCTTTGGGGGGGGAGTTGGTGGGGGCAATAGAATAAAGCACTCTCTTCCCACACATATACAGTATATATGCTACTGGATCTCAAAGACAGTAGTCTTCCCTGGATCAAGAGAATAACTTTGGGTCAAATCTGTTGGGGTTGGGAGGGGCAGACCTATTTTTATTCTTGCTTGAACTGCCTCTCACCACCAGTGAAAACTCACATGACTGAGTAGTTTCGATGCTGCAATAATTCTCTGCAGATAAACAAAGGAAAACCCTGGAATTGGGAAAAAAGTTTTCCTGACATGGCAGTTTTCTGTGTGCAAGGATTTTTTAAAAAAATTCTTATTATTTACAAACATTCAACCCTGCAAGTCTCTAGAGATGAAACTTGGGCACAGGTCGACAGCCTGGGTGGGAACGAGGCTCCTTTCTGATGAGCCTGGTGTGTTGAACAGCGCTTTTCCTGCAGCTGATGGTTCAGCTTTTCATATGGAACATCTATAGGCAATAGTTTCTGTGCCCTGTGAAGGAAGAAGGGGAAAGTTGGAGTGTGTGTGTGTGTGTGTGTGTGTGTGTGTGCACGCGCACTGTTTTGCTTCCTTGTCCTTCTTTGCCCCTGCACTGCAGAGCATGTAGGGAAGGTTGCCAAGTCCTCATAAGAACCTGTCATGGAACAAATGCCAAAGAGCAAAAGGCTGTAAGTGAAGGCTTTTTAATTACGTTGGCTGTGGATCATTGCAGGCTGGGGTAGGGAAGAAATGTGTTAAAGGTCTTGCTTCATTATTTTATGCATGTCATGATAAAGCGTCCTGCGTTGCTGTAGCCTGCTGATATGAACACTTGTCTGCCTGGGAAGGAATGTGAGTGAAGCTCAGCGCAGTACGTTGGTGCCTATAATATGAATTTCAGGCCCTTTTGAGTCTTGTTTGTCCTTAAATGTGCAAAAACAAAAGGCGAGCTCTTTGGAAGAATTTCACTTTTTTAATGAAGATTATAAAATTGGATGTGATACAAATTTTGTAGGGTAGGATGATGTGTTCTTTCCTTGTACTGGAAAGATAATGGCACTGTCTGCAAGTACAGTGTAAGGCTATATTTTTTGTCTAAAATTGTTAGACTAAATTTGAGGGTTGTCTTATGTACGGAAGTAAGCTGAGGAGAGAGCTGCATAGTTGGAAAACTGTAAGTTTGTGTTGGAAACATGGGGGTTGTCTTAGACATGGGGGAGTCTTATAGATCAGAAAATACTGGTAGTATTAAAAGTTTTCAGTGTTACAGTGCTATACCCATAGCCCAAAGTAACACCCATAATAAATTTTTTTTATTGTAGTAGTGAGTACATAACTCTTTGTTGTCTATTGGAAGCATTTTCACCCCACTTTTTAGATGAGAAAGTTCCTGGACAGATCTGACAGAGAGAATGTTGAAAGAGATTGACCTTTATTGCTTCTCTGCCAGTCATGTATGACAATATGGCATTAGATAATTGAATTTAAGTTAAAACAAAGAAATGCTTTTCTTCCCAGTAGTTTGCATATGAGCAGGTAAAATATGGAACGTCTTGGATTATTTCCCAGAATTTGTTTTCAAGTGGTCTTCGGAGGCTTTTTGCCTAATTCATGAGCTCTGTGGAGTGTTTCTGTGGGGTATGTAGCGTACAGTGAAACTATCCTAAGACTTTCTTTTGATAGGAGGTGTTGTTGTTGTTGTCTTTCCAGGTATTTTTGTTGCTCTAGACTAGTCAACAATTTTGTGAAATGCTTGTGGAGAGTAGACGTTCATATTTGACCCACTTCCTGTGCTTCTTGATGGTTCGTGGCCTGGCTAAATAATCTGTGTCACCTTGTTGGTGGTCACTGACCCAAGACCCATAGTCATTGCTATGGCATCTGCCTCCCTGAAGTGCATTGCCTTCATTCTTGGCTGTCTGTTTTTCTTCCCACTCATTGGCAGATGAGTGGCAGCAGGCCTCCACCTGCTTCATATGTTCACCCACTCACAAAGGGTAGCATGCTTCCCTTCCCCAGTCGGCAGCCACTCACCTGCAGCAATGCATGCTTCTCACCTCTGCTTTCTTCGGTGGCCATCCACTCAGATGAGGAAGTGGGGCAGGGAGACCTGTGGCTCTGCCCTTGAGTCAGAAATCTGTGGAGGAGGGAATTGCACACTGCTGCTAGTGAGTGGCTGGCCACCCGAGGAGGTGCGGGGAAGCACTCTGCCACCCATGAAGGGGTGAAATTGCAAAGGAGGGTGCTGTTGTTTTCCCATTAACTGATCTGGCATTTAGCAGCAGCAGTTTTAACCCAAGGGGGCCTGTCACCCAGGCTGTCCAAGCTATTTAAGTTTAGGGACAGCTTAGGGCAGCGATGGCGAACCTTTTAAAGACCGAGTTCCCCAACTGCTATTCAGAACCCACTAATTTTTCTCAAAGTGCCAATACACCCATTTAACCTGAATACAGGTGGCTGTGAAGGGGCCATGTCGGGTGCCCACGGAAAGGGCTCCGAGTGCCACCTTTGGTGCCCGTGCCACAGGTTCGCCAACCCTGGCTTAAGGCAACCAATATCCTCTTCCCCTTCCCTGTCACATGGTGCTGTGACTTCTGTCCCTGCCATATCACCCCCCTGCAGTGAACAACTTAAATAGCTGCTCACTCTCAATCCCTTCTACTGGGGTAGGGCCTTCTTGGTGATGGCAGCAGAGTTATGGAACCTATTCCCAGGGGAGCTGTGCCATCTCTGCACATTCCAACATTTTCTAAATAATTTCATCTGTTGTGCTCAAACTACAGTGGACCCTTGTATAACAAACAGCTTGTATAACACAAAATCTGTACAACATAAAAATTCTGGAGATAGGGGAAATTTGCTTAATATAATCACCTATGGGGAGAATCCATACAACATAAAAATGGGATGACTCCGTTTTCAATGCATTCCTATGGGAATTTGTATAAAGGAAAATTTGCTTAACATAATTTCATTTGGAACAAATTAATTCCTTTATACAAGGTACCACTGTATTCTTGTTGCTGTCAGAATCTGCAGTACTAGATAAGTATTTTGTTTGTCTAAATGTTATGGTAAGATGTCTAGTAAAAACATTTCTGGCCTAAAGTCTTCATATGTATTTTTAGCATTCTGTATCAGCCAAGTATGTATTTTAATCCAATATTTTTTCGCTTTATCACCTGTCCACCATGCATGATAGTCAGTCCCCGTTTCTTGCGCACATTTCCTAGACAAATTTGGGAACATTATAGCTAACTTAGCAGGTGGAAAATGCCATCTATAAAACATTTTATACAGTATAGATTTTCTTTATATGACGTCACCATTGTTAATTTAGAATTTCTATTCCAAAATTTTTGCCATTTCTCCATCTCCCCATTGTAACCACATTTTTTTGCCCGTTGTATCTTTGGTTCTTTTATATGCTCATCTTCAATTTTCCATTCTAACAAAAATTTATATATTTTCTTAATTAACTTATCATCTGAGGCTAACAATATTTTATCAAATGCTATCTGTTCATTATAAAAGCCATACATTTTCAGATCTTTCTTATACCTGGATTGTATCCGTATTAAAGGCCACCATGAAGTCACCATCCCTTGGTTTATCAATTCTTCCTTGGACTTTAAATTCCCTCTACTGTGTATATTATTATATGATGCAGTTTTTCCCAAGTTTAAAATATTTGCATATGTAAATGCTTCCATAGGTGGAACCCATCTTGGGATTTGCATATATAATTGAATGAATCATTTTCTAAATCTGTCTTCATTGTCTGCTTTAACAGCCATGCATAATAACTGAGAATACCACAGTAGGGATGATCTTGGACTTTTTCTCCAGCAAAGCATATTTACCTGTGACAGTATTTGCATGTTCCTTTATAAATGTGCTTTCAAATCTTCTTCTGCTGATTTCTTGGATGTACTCTTCATCTGGATCGATGGTAGAGCTGAGATGCACAGAGTCTTTAATTCAGTTTCTGCATGATCAGCATTCATTTTCTTTATTTCTTCTGTAATCTTGATTTTTGTCATCTTAATGTTCAGCTGCAGTCTTGTTTTTGCACTTTCTTTTTTAACTTCCTCATTAGTTGTTTCAAGTTCCTTCTGTTCTGTGCCAGTAATATACAGTAGTGTCATTTGTATTTCTGTATTTTGGCCATAATTTGTACTGTACAGTATTCTATAAAGCAGAAACTGGCTTTCTTCTAAATAAATTCTTAATACACCCTGGTAGACAATGTATATTTACAATATGATATCTTGTGGTGTGTGTTTTGTTTTGAATTCACCTTGAAAATCTGGCAGGTTTTGCTCGCATTCTTGATTCTCATTTCAAAGGTTTCTGGCACTATATAATATCTTCAGAATTTTTCACATTTTGAATATGCATTGTAAACTGTTGACATGAAAAAACAAATAATATGAAAAATTAGATATAAATGAATCAAGCAGTCACAACCCATTACGGTGTATGCATGGTTAATGCAGTCTTATTGATATATAATGTTTTCCCTCCTTTTCTCTGTAGGCCACAGCATCTATTGAACATCCTCCACAAATATGGAACTTTGTCAGGTTACCTTTGAAATAAGAGGAGCATCTCCACCAGGTATAGTTTTTTTCTTTCATGGGCATATTGCGGGAAAAGAGAAAGGATGTGTTTTGTTTAGTGATTATACATCTGCTGGGCCCACTTTGGGTGCCTTCAACCAGCATGGCCACGGATGGTGTTCATAGCCCGAGGGCACCAGAGTGTGGAAAGCCAGTTTTCTTCCTATACAACTACTATGCATGGGGAAGGGGGATTTAGGTGCCTTGAGTAGGCAGATTTCTACGTAAAGAAAATCTGTCTGAGCTGTGGTTTATTGAACAAATGGGAGTGTGAGGGTTTATTTTCATGCTCTGCTTTCAAGACTTGCATGACTTCCCAAGGATTTCTGGAGTAGCAACTTGCCTAAGAGTTCTGTTGCTATATTGGGATAATGTGTGAAACTCATGCCAATTCAGCTGTACATCCCCCACGGTGTTCTTTATCGCAGCTGATCAACTTGGATGCCAAGGTGGCAGCCCCTTCTGTTCCCAGACTCACTGTCTGTTTCTCTTGACCCAACCTGAACTTGCCTCCTGGAAAATGCCATACAGTGGCAGTATCATGTTTTAAAACACACCCACACTCTGGCAGTTATAATGTTACTTCACAAATATTTTATGATATAATAGGACATGCAGCATGTGACTGACCCTGCGATACGGTGGCTTGAAAACAGTAATGTCTATAATACATTTATATTAATACAACAATATTAATATATTAATATTAATACATGTATCATTTTGGTCTATGACTGTAAATAAACAATTATTATTATTATTATTATTATTATTATTATTTATTAATTATTATTATTATTATTATTATTTATTATTATTATACATGTATACCTCTTATTCATTTGAATGAATGCTGAAATTAGTACGTTCCTCTTAGCACCAGAATTCTGTTATGATGTTTCTCATTCCATAAACAATCTGGTGGTGCTTCTTATACCGGAAGATGGGCCTAGAGATAGCTGCTGTTGCCCAGGGATGCCCGGATCTGCTCACAGTCCTTGCATTCTTTGGGGAGGCTTCTTCCGTGTGCCCCTTGGGTTGCTTTGGAACTACATTTGATTGCTTTATGTTACATTTCTTGACCTCCTCCTGGAAAATAGCTCTGGAAATGAATGGTGCTTGCAAAATACAAAGCAACTAAGTTAAACATTTCATCAAAAGGACTTATTGGGAGGAAATATCCTGGTGCAACCTAGCTCCCTAATTTTCATTTGGTAAAGGCCTGTTGCTTTTCAAAATAACAGTTTACAAACACTTTTTTTCCAATCCAGGAAGACATCCAGAAATGGAAGTTGGCAGAATCTATTTTTATTTAAAATTCTGTATTGAATAGCATTTCCCTTCCCTTTCTTTCTTTCTTTCTTTCTTTCTTTCTTTCTTTCTTTCTTTCTTTCTTTCTTTCTTTCTTTTAAACCTAAACAAGTCATCCTCAGGGTGGTGCAAAGTATAAAATGTTAACATTGTATATCAAATAGTAAAGGAACAGAAGAACATTACAAACAGCTTGGAAAATAAGTAGTTTTTAAAAAGAACCTACTAAAAGTGGCCTCAAACTTTCAGGTCTTAAAGGCTTGTTTAAAATACACAGGAAAGAAGCCGTACAAATGTTCTGAAGTCAACAATGAGCCTGCTACCTGGGATTGAACCCCAGGTCGTGAGCAGTTTTAGCTGCAGTACAGGCATTTAACCATTGTGCCACAAGGCTTCTGAAAATACTCCTCCCACCCCTCCACAGTTAAAAAACTGCTCCAACTCCTCCCTCTCCTCCACAAACTACAGGAGGCACAATGCATTCTGGGTACACTTTTTTTGCAAAGCGTAATGAAAATTCCGTTATCTGAGGCACCCCATAGGAAAATTTCATTAACCGAAACATCCATATTCCCGGAAATTTCATTTTGTTATCTATTTTGTTTGTTAACAAAGGCATTATTTATCCGAGATATTACTGTATTGCTAAGTATCTGGTTTTGTTTCTCCCATGGTAATTACAGATGGGCTTTTTGTTTCAGAAGTGGTGAATGAGCAACAAGACACTAGTCTATCACTGCAGGATATTTCATGCTTACCATTAGAGATGGGCTTTTCGTTTTGGAAGTGGTCAGCTTCTGAAACGAAATGTGGGAGCCCAGCTGGCATTTGGAACCAGAGGAACAAAATCAACTAATCTCTTGCCTTGCGCTGGGGTCGCACGGGGCTAAACTTCAACAAGGAAGAAGCCTCCGACGTCATCTTTCCGTCTCCCTGGCGCTGGCCAGTCAGACAGGGAGGCAGGATGATGCATTTCCCTACACAGCTCCTGATTGGCCAGCACCAGGGAGGCGGAAGGATGATGTTTGAAGTGTTTGGCTATTTTCTTTAGAATTGTGATGGTGTGCCTTCTAATTGAGCCTTGTTACTGGATGCTGAGGTGTAGGCTCAGCACCCGATCCTGTGAACATTTCCCGATAAGGGGTTGCATATCCTTGTGAGCATGTGTAGATTAGTGGCACAATGAGTGGTCCCCATCCTGTTTTTACGTCTTAGAGATTTTAGTGCACCCACTGTATGGAAATACGTAGTATGAAGAACATGATATGGAACATATATTTTCTAACACATCTATCAGGAAGGCTTGAGGTTTCCTAACCTTCCTTTGTCCACAAAGGATGAAATTGCCATTACTAATCTTTGCTATTGGTTTTCTCCCACCTACCTTAAACAGATATAAGATAAAATATGTGGGCTGTCTATAGATGTTCGGTGAGGGGAGGCAAATATATCCCTATAAGACTTCTCAAGGGCCATACTGGTTCCACAAGAGCAAAACCAGAAGTGAGCTGGTTGTTTTGTAAAGCCCTTAGCGGGTGTTCTGAAGGCGAAACAAAGTACATGAGGTTCGTTCCCCCCACCAGTAAAGATCTTGAAGAGCCACTACATTCAGCCCACCCTATGCACACACTTGCTTTTGAGAATATGTGGGAAAGTTTGTTGTCAGGTGGACCCAGTAAAACCAGGTCTGACTTTCAGAGCTTGTTTGACATTGGCTTGTAAAATAGTTCAGGGTTTCTCTCCCATTTCTCTCAATTTTCTTCACTGCTTTCAGAAATACTTCTTTTTCCATGCCCTGTTTGTACAGTCCTTTTAACCCAACTCCTTAATGACGTGTCTTCTCAGTCCTTGAATTTCTTTCCCTCTACTCATGTTTGCCACCAGTTGCCACAGCTTTTTTTTAAATAAGAAAGGGAAAGAAATGCAAAGAACCAAAGTACAACCCCCCAAGAGAAAACCCAGTGCAACTCTAAGAAAAAACTTAATATACAAAAGCAAAACAACAAAATACAATATTACACAAAAATGCATCCAGCCACTGGGGCATTTCAGAGATATAGTTATTTTTTTCCATTTATGAAACCACATTGACTTTTGTGAAGGTGCACAGCCCTTCTCTTTTAGTAATACATAATCAAAAGAAACTCCCCAAATATCAGTAAAAATACTCTTATTGATCACACCCTTTAAAAAAAACTTGTACAATTTTTTTAAAAATGACACTTTCCAATGCTAGAATCTCAGAGAGCTTTTCCTGCCAGTTAAACTGATACCGCTTTGTGTCACAGCAGCTGTGTCAGCCACTGTTATTCCCTTCTCCCCATCATACAGCATCGTCAGAACTATTGCATAACAGTCCAGGTCTCTGCCAAGCAGACGGCATATCATTGGTGTTCCACATAACAGGCAGTCACCTGTTTTTAGCCTAGTAATATGATCTAGATCAATGCTTGCAAAACTATTATTGTATGAATGCTTTGCACATCCATCACCTCGGGGCGTTCCAAGATCTTCCACAGCTCCGGAATACCGGTGTAATCTTGTATTCCCTGTTGTGGACCTATACAGTGCTCTCTGCAGCTTGCCACTTTCCAAGTTGGGAACACAAGTTGCAGGTTCCATCTTCTGTCACAAATATTTCTTACTAGTTGAATGACTCTTGTATTGAGTGCTTAATTAAATTGCATAGTGTTTTATTTGGAGGTATCTTTTGACAGTTTGCACATGGATGGCTGTTTCTAGGGAGTTTTATTATCCCATTGCTGCTAGGTTTATGGATGAAAGAAAACAACATTGGAAATTTTACTTCTGACGTGCCTCGTCTTTTTGGACTTGAGCTATGTGTATGCTGCTAGTTTAGTGATATTTCATTTCCCCATGGACCTGGAATGAGGCACAAGGACTCTAAACACCAAAAGGCAAGACTGGTTCAGAATCGTGTAGCCCGGCTGGTGACTGGTGGGGCTGCCAGGGATCATATCACACCAATTCTATGTAACCTTCATTGGTTACCAGTTGTTGCCTGAGTCCAATTCAAAGTGCTTCTTTTGGCATGTGTGTGTGTTGTGTTGTTACAGTCATGACTGACTCTTCATGACTCCATGTCTATATAAAGCCCTAAATGGCTTAGGGCCTAGATATCTGAAGGACTGTCTCCTTCCATATGAACCTACCCGGCGATTGAGATCTAGCCAGGGAGCCCTCCTGAGAGAGCCATCCCTCAAGGAGATGAAAGGGGTGGCTTGTAAGTCTAGGGCCTTTTCGGCAGCTGCCCCCAGGTTATGGAATGCCCTCCCAAGTGAGATCCGCCTGGCACCAACACTGATGACATTTCGGCGCCAAGTAAAAATCTTCCTGTTTCTGTAGTTTTTTAACTGACATAACATAGATTGAGGGTCCTGTTGGCAATTTTAGTGTTTAGTGTTTAAATATTTTTATTGTTTTAATTGTTCATTGCCTTTTAAATGTTTTAACTGTTTAAACTATTCATTTTAATTGTAAGCCACCTAGATACCTTTGAGCAGTGGGTGGCATATAAGTTGAATAAATAAATAAATAAATAAATAAATAAATAAATAAATAAATAAATAAATAAATAAATAAATAAATAAATAAATAAATAAATAGGTAATATCACTTTAATTCAATTTAGTTCCAACTGGCAACCCTAGTGGATTTACTAAATTTCCCCCCAATCCCAGAATGAAGCATGTGGGTCCCCTGCATCAACCCTTTTCTCCCCCCATCCCCCCCACCTCTGGCCAACAGGGATTTGTATGTCTCGCAGAGCCATATGGAGATGGGTGAGGGAGAGGGAACGGTGTATGACCCATGTTCCTTTGTTTGAAGGGGGGGTGTTAAACCCAACTGCCCTCCAACTTCCTGCCTCTAACAAGACTCCTGCTCCAGCCATGGACTTTAAGAACATCATCTAACCAAGGACTTTAAAAGTAACCTCCTGGTAAAGCACATATTTTACCATGCCTGAACTTCTGGGACCTGCTTTGAAGAAGGGTGATTTATACTCGAAAGCTTGCAATGTTCTTTGTTTTTTATTTTTATTAGTGGCCTATAAAGGTATCGCCTGTAACCTATTTTTGCAATTGTGTTTTGTGATGGCCACGCGGCTCAAACCCCTTTTTGCTCTAAATATGAGGAAGCTGTTTCAGCTGTAGATCAGTGTTTGGTGGCAGTAATGGGCTGGATGAGGGGGAACAAACGAAAACTTGATCCATACAAAAACGCAGGTGTTCCTGCTTAGCTGAAAGGCAGATGAAGGAACAGGGATGCAGCTTATGCTGGATGGGGGTTATGCTCCCTTTAAAAATACAGGTACGCAGCTCAGGGGTGCTCCTGAATCCGTCTCTGAGACTGGATGCCCAGGTTGTAACAGTGGCCAGGAGCACATTTGTGCAACTATAACTAGGGTGACAGCTGCTCCTGTTTCTTAACAGGTCTAATCTCCCCCTGGTGACACGTGGCCTAGTTACCTTCAAGCTGGATTGCTGTAACACACTTGATGCGCAGATGCCTTTGAAAGATGTCAGGAAAACTTCAGCGGGTCCAAAACGCAATAGCCAGGTGGCTCCTTTGCCTTGGGTCCTTTTTTAAGGAGAAAAGCAGGGCAAAAACATCTTTAAAATAAATATTTTAGATGGAATGACAGTTTCAGAAGTGTGCGGTTCCCCAACAGGGAAACTCAGGTGATGTTGAAAAGCTTTACAGTTTACTAAAATGCTCTTTCCCTTAGGTGAGGTTTTTGCTGTCTGTGGAAGCTGCAGTGCCCTGGGAAACTGGAATCCTCAAGGTGCAGTAATTCTACAGCCGGAGGATGAGGCTGGTGACACGTAAGTGCCTTTCAGTGATGCACACATAAACCTATAATTCAACATGTAAGCTAGATAGGGGTACAATGCTTGTGCTGTTACGTTGTTGTTTACGTTGTTGTTGTCCTTTGGGCCCCACCTTTTCAAAAAGCAACGTTAGTATTGAAACCTGAGGTTAATTATTGCCTGCTAGATTTCTGCATATCTCCACACTTCTTAAGCCCTTGCATTGCTCATATTTACATTTATAACACCGTCTGTCCGTTCAGTCGTGTCCGATGCTCGGCCGCTTTGTAGAGTGATGCTCTCTGTGCATTTCTATCTCTTAAAGCTTCTTTTAGCTCCATCAAGGTCATTTCAGACATTTAAATGTTTGTAACAATGTATTTCAGAACAAAATTGTCTGCCCTTGTAAGAGATTTTAAAAGAAACATGCACAGCCTGATCTAATAAAGGACACTGTGTCTGCAAACCATCTTAACTTATTCAGGAGATAAGTAGAATTGGGAGCTGGAGAATGGGGCTGAGACGGAATTATTTTCTCCGTACTTCACTGAGTTTGCAGCTTTGTCCTTCATTTAGTGTTCTAAGATTCCACAGGTATCCTCCCCCAGATGGTAAAAAGGGGTAGAAATTGGTAGAGATGCGCCAACACAGTTGTTTCAGCTAGTAATATATAATGACACCTTTGGAAAAATGCTTTTGGATAAGCAGTAGTTTTTCCCTACTAGATTCACTGAATATCATAATGTCAAGAGTTAAGGTTAAGAAACTAGCTTTCCGTGCATGCAGGAGGGTTCTTATGTACAGTCATACTTCGTAAGACGAATTCCCCTTAATACGAAAAACTTGTAAGGCGAATGAAATTTCCAGAAATAGGAAAACCTTGTAAGATGAATTTTTCCTAGAGGATGCCTCAATGCATTTCTAAGGGAACCGTGTTAAACTGCATTTTGTGGGATGATTTTTTTTTTTGTAAAATGAATTGATCCATTGAATGAATTAAATTCGTCTTAAGAGGCACCACTGTACTGTACTTGGTTTACTTTAACAGCAGCCTGGCGTGCTATCACCTCCAGGAGTTACAGCAGAAACTGTCCTTTGTAAAAGAATGGGGGAGGAAAATGTACAAGAACTGTGTGTGTATGAGGGAGAAAGAAAGAAAGAAAGAGTGTGCATCGCCAATAACTTATTATACATGGCATACTTAACCATTGTGTTTATTCCTAAAACATTTTCAAAATTGTTTTTCTGCAGTCTGTTATGGAAAGCCACAGTTGACCTCCCTCGTGGAGAAGATATTGACTATCGGTATTTTCAAGGGATTTTTTTAGAGCCTCTGGTATGTATAAGTTAACAAGTACCAGTATAACATATTGGCTAATTCTAGGATGAACTCTTGGTGTTCTGCTGTTTGGCAGTATTTTTAGACAATGGTTGGTTGAGTCATTTTATTATCTCTCAATAGTAAACTTTATTATCTCCCGTTAATAAAATTGTGTTAAGCTCCAGTTTGTACACAGGAAGCATTTTTCCAAGCATGAGCACTTGCATTTTTAGCTTACCAAACATACTGGCAAGCTGTAGATGACTTCCCAACCAAATGCATGCAGATCAAAATACCCAATACAGACTTACGCAGTTTCCTGTCTCATCGTTTTTTCTGCCCAGCTGCATTATGTGTAGAAAAAGTGTAAACCACGAAGAATATCAAGGTTAAGGTCTATATTTGCTTACTTTCCATTGATGTTAACTAAAGCCAAATGCAAACATTTTAGCATAATGCAGGAATCAGTGCATTGACAACATAGGTTTTTATGAGTAGGCAGTATACATGTGTGTGTGTGTGTCATAGTTGTACAGAGCACACTTCCAGCAGATGAGGATATATGCACTTGGAATGGCAAGAAACTCCATAAGTCGGTCTTGTCAACAATAGTTTTATTATACTGTACTTTCTGGCTCTGTCTTGTAACTTTTAAGTATCTGAGTTGTGGAAGAAAACACAATTACTTACCTTGTAAACTGCCCAGACTAGCCTTTGGGCTAGATGGCCATGGTATATAAATCAAATAAATAAATAAATAATCAGAGATTCATTTCTAGAAGCCTCAACCAAAAAACACATCATGTGCTAACAAATCTAATGCATTTTTGCCCTTACTGTCTGCACCATTAGGTGTACATTTTAGGGCTCTGGTGGAGAGAGGAGAATGAAATGTTTCAGATACTGGAAGATTACCACTAGGAATATGCGGATGGGTGTAGGAAATTAGAGTGAAGGAGGACTTTTCTTGAATTGGTTAGAAAGAGAGAACTTCCAAAATGAACTTTTATCATGATTCCTCAAAGTTTGGGACTCTAGCTTCTATTGAACTTTTGAAATAACATGTTCGATCGAAATACTAAAAATGATCTGTGAATGCTTTTGCAGGAATATACACGGGGTTATGATGCTTACTAGTTCCATAGGTGTTCTCATTCCTAGGCAACTTTTTGTATGGGTAAGAAAATTCATGTTCAGGAGTGCTCAGTGTAAGATATAAAAGAAGTATATCCAAACTGAGTTGAAAACCTCTCCTGTGTGGGGGGAGCACATTTCATCCATTTTTTTCCTCCAGTTGGGCTTCAAGGATGGGTTTCTAATTGGTCTCAGACGGGATGAGAATACAGAAACCTCAAGATTTTCCTGTGCAGACTTTGGTTGTTTTGTTTTGTTTTGATCTTGAGCCAATGTAATAGGTGACTATAGGAAGCAGTAACCGTGAACTGAAAGCCAAATAAGGCAAGCAACTTTTGCAGAGTTTTTTTAATGCCTTAGAAAATAACACCCTAATAAAAACAAGCTGTTGACTGTTGTGCTTGTACTGAAAAGTATAACATCCGGAGTGTGATTTGTAACACTCACTAGTATTACCAATCTGTTAATATAGCTTAAAATCTTTCAATGGAGGGTGGTCAGAATTTCTAAAAAACAAAAACAAAAAAACCCTCTGTTTATTCATCGTAGTTAATCTCTAGAATGAGGTATATGTAAGTACAATTGTACCTATTGTCTGTTGACAGAAGTGATAAGGACTTTTAAATAAATGCTTTAAAGTGAAACCTGGAGTTCCATATGCTTAGCTTAATCTCTGAAAAGGGTATGCATTCTAAATTCTGGGGCTAGGCTGGATGTGTAGATGTTGTGGGCAGAACAATGGGCTGCCACCCTGTTCCTCCACCCTTTCACTGTATGGAGATATGCCATTTGAATAAGCATTTAAACTTGAGATGGTTAGATGTATCATAGTTGCCAGATACGTCATAGTCTCTTAGTGGCGTCAGTGGTTATGATATAAATGATGTGAATCAAGGCCAATCTTTGCACGTCACAGATTGTATCAATAAGCAAATTAGGTTTATAGAGAATTGTCAGTGGCATCACAGGTAAAAATCGGATTTAACAAGCATTATTGCAGACATTTAACTTTTAAATTACAGACTATCGATGGTCCATGCCAAGTCATAATTCACAAGTGGGAGACTCATCTACCACCACGATCAATAACCCCTTTAGGTATGGGCACCAACTGCATCTGTTTGAAGCATATGCATAAGATTACTAATATGTTAGAAAATGGTTTAGTGGGGTTGCAATTTTTTGTAGGTTTAACGTTTAATAGCACAATGCTACATAGGCACCTTTCTTCTAGCACAGTGGGAGCAGTTTTAAATGGATTTGCATTTGTGAACAAAAGGATTTGAACATATAAAAACATTTTAATGTCTTTACTTTTATTGGGATCCACAAATTTTGGCTGTCCAAATTGGGATTTGGGGCGGGGGGTCACTTCTGGTTTCATGCTGAGCTCTGGGGTGATACTTGGCATCAGTGCTTGTTAAGGTTCTCAAATGGAGGAGGAATTTGTGGACCTCTGAAGTCTTGATTAAAATGAACAAAAATGACATAGAATATCTTCAGATATGCACTGTTGGCAAAAACAGAAACACACACACACACACACACACACACACACACACACACACACACACACACACACACACACACACACACACACACACACACACACACACACACACATCATGCCTCTTCAGTGGGAACTAAATAGTTTACCTTAAGTTGACGTTTAAGAGCACATTGGGGTTTTGGGTTTTTTTTTTTTTTAAGAAAATGTTTCACCTCTGTGTTAGGGTACCATTTTTCTAGATTTCCCCCTGAAATATTGCACTAAGCGCATGAACATCGGACATGCCTTTCTGCTAATTTGAGAGAAGCAATATAAGTGAAAAAAAGGAATAGACTATTCTTGCTTCTACAAGATTCTTTGGGTGGATGAAGGGATGGAAGTTACTTACTATCTTCTCCTGTAGAATATTAGAACCTGAAAATACTGTGATTAGCTTTGTTCCATTTTACATTTCTTGTCCTGTAAAATAATACATTGAAAGGTATTTTATCTAAGGTGGCAGTTCTGTGTACATACTTACCAGGGAGAAAGTTCCACTTGAATTGAGCAGAACTTTCTTCTGGGTAGGCAAGCATAGAATTGTAATGCATAGCTTGTTTTCTTGCTTTGTAATTGTCAGAAGAGAATTGTGCATGTTTTAAAAGGAGTGTCTGCTTCTTACTACATCTGTTTTTTAGAAGACTCAGGAAAACATGTTCTTAAGTGATCACTGAGCTTCTTAAAGTTGTCTCAGTCTTGATTCTAGCTATTGCATGCATGACCGTTCTGGACTTGCAACTCAATAATAGATGCTTTAATTTGTGAAGTTATAAGTGAAATGGCTTTTGTGTGTGTGTGTGTGTTGTGTCGTTACAGTCGTTACCGACTCTTTGTGACTCCATTTAGTTGCCTTTAAACACGCAGTGGTAGCTTCTCGTTATAAGAAATGGCATCTTATGCCCATTTCTAGGTGCCAGCGACTTTTAGTAAGCTCATTTAGACAGCTTAGGGCCTCATTAACAAGTTCATTTCTTTGAAAACTTCACACAGTGACCTTTTCCAGCAAACATCCAACATTTTGATTGTGTGGCCCCACTGATCTCAGTTTGGGTGGTTTATTGGATATATTTCAAGTCCTTATATTATGTCAAACGTGTATGGGGGTGTTTGGACTTTTTGCTGTGGAGGATCAAAGTTAAGAATTAAATATGACATCAAACTAATGGTTCCTAATCTTTTGTTCCCAGATGTACTTGAATTAAAACTTCCCCAAAGCCTTCACCATTTGTCTACTGGCTGGTATTTCTGGGTTATTAGTCAAAGAACATCTGGGGACTCAGGGTTGAGAAGCACTTTTTAAAAGGAGAGGAGGAAATTTTAAACCCAATATCTTTCATATTAGAACTTACTTTAAACACAGCATAGTATGTAGTATAAGATGAAGGTAAAATTATAAATACTATATCAAGAAATGAAGGAAGAGAATAAATGTCTTTATTTGTAATTACTCTAGTGTATGTCAGAATTAGAAATGTGTGGCAGAAAATATTTCTTGGTTGCTTAGTAAATACTTTACAGTCAATTCAGTTCTGTTCGATACATATTATTATACAGTGGACCCTTGTATAACACACAGATTGTATAACATAAAATCTGTACAACATAAAAATTCCAGAGATAGGGGAAATTTGCTTAACATAATTGCCTATGGGGAAAATCTGTACAATATAAAATTGGGATTACAACATTTTCAATGCATTCCTATGGGAATTTGTATAAAGGAAAACTTGCTTAGCATAATTTCATTTGGAACGAATTAATTCCTTTATACAAGGTACCACTGTACTTGTTCTGCAACATCCTGCCATCATGTTTTGTCAAGATGGGGCCATATTCTTTTTACAGTTTCAGTAACTTGAAAGAACTCCATACTGCCATGGATGTTTGAAGACAGTGTTGTTTTTAACTTAAAGAAACAAACTTAGGATTGTATCTTGCCATTGCAAATATTCTGGCCTTCGTTTTCATGTCTTAGCTCTAGTTGTTAGTAGTGGTCACGTACCACAGTTACTAGATGTACCAATGTAAACATACCAATTTAAAAGGCAGTCCCACTCTGTTGAAAAGGGCTTACCTGCAGGCAAGTGTATGTAGGAGCGCAGCCTAAAGTAGCAATCAATTCAGAAGTCAGGAAATGTGAACTGTGCTTACAGTTTGTTCTTTACAATTCCAGAGGATATCTTTGTGGATGATGGCATGTTCGGGATCTTTGGTGAGTAGGTGGCTAACTGTCAAATGTTTATAGAGGACATAAATGCATTTGTGTTAAGGTAGGTTTTAAGCTGGTGTTGAAAGGTCGTATTGAAATGTTTGAAGCAAGGATGTCGGGCTATATTTAAGCTTTTGAGTCTTGATGAGCGGGCAAAATAGCCCAAAGTTTTTCCATTCTTGTGTCATATAATTATTTAGGATAAGAGTGGAAATTATATGGAGGTGTGCATCTTAGTGCCATTGTATTACACCGCTCCGTTCAATGACATTGGAGTTTGGGGTGCTTTGCTCTTGCAGGGTTATCTTCAATAGCATTAGCAGTCCTATTCGTGCAGGATCATGTTGTGCAATGAGCCTTAAATGACTCCCTGATCTAGAGGCTGAATTTGAATTTTTGAATTTGAATTTTTTTTTGGGGGGGGGGACAAGTAGACCACTTGGACACCTTTGGTGTTGAACCCATGGGGTCCTGAGTGGCCAGGGGCACAGTATCTATTGAATATTTCTTTATTGGAGTGTTAGTTAATAATTGGGGGGGTTGAAATCTGTGTGTAACCAAAACAATGCTGATCGCACCAGTGCAATTCAAAGGAGAACGATTGTTTGTTATTGATCCCAGTTACTTGTATCGCACTTTCACATTACAGTTCTTTCCAAAGCAGATTGTAAGTAACAAGGATACATATTAAAATCACAATAAGTATTATGTAGTATTTTTTAGTGACTCACAAAGGTACCAACAGTTTTTGTATGTTGTATGTTATTCTTGGTGAGCCATTCGTGCTCAAGGCCCCAGACTTAAGGTCTTGGAGATGCCAACAACTCTTGAAGGCTTTTTGCCCCTTCGTTTCAAGGTAATCCTTTCAGATTTTTATGGAGAAAAGCCACGTTGCGATATGCATGTCCCCTGGGAGCGGTTGTCGTGTTTTTAACTTGGATCCAAAACTCAGCCTCCCATCTGAAACACATTTTGACTGCCTCTCTTGAAATAACCCTGGGAACTAGATATGGGCACAAAACGCCAAAATGGCATTTCGTGTTCATTAATCAGGCCCTGGGTCCCACTTCGTTTTGTTGTTGTTGTTCAGGGGGCCCGGGGCCCGCTTTGTTTTCGTTTAGTGCTGTTTTTCGGCACGGCAAGCTTACCAGCCGGGAGAGCATTCCCACAGCCGCGGGGAGCCCTCCCAGGGCTGGGCACCACAGGAGCAGCAGCCGAGGGAGCAAGGGTGGCGGCGGTGGCAGGAAAGGGGGGCTGCGCCCTCTCCGTGGCGCTCGAGCTAGGGGAAATGGGGGGTGGTTGGAAGACCCGCCAAAAACCAGCGAGGTGGGGCACCCAGAGTGGCCACCGAGTGCGGAAGTGGGTCTCCATAGTTACCGGCCTAACCCTTAAGTGATCACTGAGTGGGGCGGGGCGGAAACTTCCTTCCTTCCGTTGGGTGGGGAAGCCGTTGGGTCGGCTCAGGAGGAGGAGGAGGAGGAGGAGGAGGGTGGGCAGGTTCCTTATGCTAGGAAAGAGACAGTATTTCCTAGTGGTTGGGGCGTGGCATAGAGGGAACCAGCTTGCCTCCCCAAATCCTCATTTCTCTGCCAAGACGGAGCCCCTCTTGTTGGCTTGTATAGCAAAGCGAGAGGGGAAATCAGGGCGGAGGTCACATGGGAGGAACTACAAAACCCAGGTGGCTGCGAGGCGCCACTGCTTCTGCCTGTCTCTGAGAACCCGAGTTCTGCCACAGCAGCTGCAGAAGGGCTGAACAGGAGTCTCGCCTTCCCCGCGCCGATCATGACAGCGAAGGGAGCTGTCATGACCGGCACGGGGAAGATCCCTTTGAGACCCCTGTTCGCCTTTCTGCATGCAGAGGGGCGAACAGGAGTCTTGCCTTCCCCGCGCCAGTCATGACAGCGTCCAGTGCTGTCATATCTGATGTGGGGAAGGCGGAGGGCGGTCGGGAGGGGGCTGCGATCTGGCTTCCGCACGCGGAGACCGGATGGCAGCCCCTTCCTTCTCAACGTAACGGAACGAATAACGGATAACGGAACAAAAAAAAATTCGTTTCATGCCCATCTCTCCTGGGAACGGCTGCCTGTCTTAAATCAGATTAAATGCCTAACTGGCCAAGCCTCTTGTCTTAAGCCAGTCAGATGCCTTTAGTCTATTGTACGTGATTACATGGAATTAATACTCTTTTCTGAACTGCTTGCGTCCTCTTCTAGCTTTAATGTTGTCTTCTATTGCTGTAAGATGCCCCTCAATTCCCTGTTTTTAAACCTGAATATGTCTTAACTGTACTGGACTATATATTGTCCCTCATTACTTTAAGCCGCCTTGGGTCCTTTTCCAAGGAGAAAGGCGGGGTAAAAATACTATGAATAAATAATAAAATAAATTTACATATGATCGTCCAGTCAGAGTAGCCCCTGATGTAATTTCTGCTAGCCTGTACTACTACCCCTCTACATGGGAACTTGTGCTAGAAGATAGGTAGCTGGTCATAGTCCTGCAGGCTGCGTGAAAGGGATGTCCCACCAAAACAGACTCCGGGGTTGTCTTTTAACAGCCTCCCCCCCACACACACACACTGTGTGTGTGTGAGAGAGAGAGTGAGAGAGAGAGAGAGAGAGAATTTCTACATGTCAATAGTAGTAACACTTCCCCTCTCTTATGCCCCCCTCCCTGCCAAGAGAGGAGGACACAGTATAGCAAAAGTCTGAAGTGAACTTTGCTTGCCACCCTGTCTCTTGGAGTGCTTCCCATCTAGGTTGAATATTGGATTTATTCACTTTTTGATCATGGAATTATTGCTCTAATTCTTACCAAACAATTACCCTGTGTTTTTTCCACCTCATTAGCAGTACCAAATGAGATTAATTCTTGTTAGTTTGCAGTTTGAATATGAAATTTCTACTCTGTTGTAATAATGACTTTGAATATTTGGTCCATTGTCCAAGTAGAAAATAAAACTTTACATAAGATCTCAGTGCTTTTGTTACCCAAGGATTGTCTCCGCCCATTCTTAATGCACTTACTTAGTTGATTAGGACTGGTAACCAAGGTAGCTTACAGTAGGGCAAAAATGCATATCAAAGTAGAATTTAGAACATTTAATAGAAATTTAAATTTATTGAAAATAGTAGCTCTGGGTTACTTAAATAAAAGAACTACCATACAAGCTAAAATTCAGTGGTTTGAGCAGTTAATTGCTGAAGACCTGTCTAAATAAAAAGGTATTCCCTTGCCAGCAGTAGGGCAACAGTGAAGGCAACCCTAGCCTCTTTTGGCAAGACATTTCAGAACCTGGAGTGGCCACATGGAAGGCCACATTTGTTGAGTCCCCACCAAACTGAGTCTCATGAGGATGGTAGGATCACGAGAAAGTGCTCTCCTCAGATCTCAAAGCCCCGAAAAGATTGTATAGGAGAGAATATGGTATTTCACATAGCCTGAACTAAAGTTGTCTGGGATTTTATAGGTCATGACCAACACTTTGAATTGTGGACTGGTAGATGGTGAAGCTGTTATAGGAAGGAATGTATAGGTTTCCCAAGACATGCCCTGGTCAGTAATGTAGCTGGTTTTTGGATGATCTGAAAATTTTGAAACATTCTTCAGGAGCAACTCCATGTTAAATGTGTTATTGGGCATCCGATCAAGATTTAAATAAGACATGTGTCATTCAGGCATATCCAGGAATAGCTGTAAAGTGTCTTTAACTATGGAGATGCTCTCCTGGTCAATGCAAGGCCTGAGCATTCACACTCAGGATGAATCTAGACGTACACTCAAATATGTGAATCTGAGTCTTTAGGGGAGTGAAATTCCATCCAACCCAGGTTGAATCCCTGTTTCCTGGGGTGACTTTTGACTGACCAGGAGACCTCTCTCTTGTCTGGATTGAGACCAACTTACTGGGTATATTTCAGTAGCTGCCATTTTACGATGATACCTGCTTTTGGGAAGTTGATGTTGAAACTATATACATTTGCCAAAGTTCTGTTGATATTCCAAGTTTAGCAAAATGATTGTTATAAATCTGTATTTTTTTAAAAATGTTTTATTTTCGCAGATAATGTGGAGTCCATTGATTCCGGATGGCTGACATGTCAGACAGAAATCAGACTACGACTGCATTTTTCTGAAAAACCTCCTGTTTCAATCACTAAGAGAAAATTTAAGAAATCTAGGTTTAGGTATGTTCAGACTGATAGTTTATTATTTCATGTTCATAGTGAATTTTGCCTTTAATAATGTAATGCCATTAGTATTCTAATTTTTATTAGTATTTTTATTAATTTAGTATAATATAGTATAATTTTTAATTGTTATTATTAATTTAGTATAATTTAGTATAATAATAATATAGTATTTTTATTAATTTAGTATAATAATATAATATTAGTATAATAAGGGAGAGGAGAACATTGAAGAGAGTGAGGAGTGAACCAAGATCTAGCCTCCAGTGGCATTCCCATCAGTTTGCAATGTACAGCGGACCTGGCCCTGAGGAGAGCAAATATTTGGCTTTAAGAAGCAAATTTATTTCACTTCCATAACGTTTAAATAAACTCTTTTAAAATTCTCCAAAAAGCAATACGGAAACACCTCAAATAAAAGAAAATACCCTCACGAGTAGCCATGTGTAGCTGTGTTTTTGATAGATGCATCTCAGGCAGACAATGTTGGCGGCTATCTTGTGGAACTCAGCTCCATAATCTTAGCTGTCAATTGTGAAAAGAAGTTCTTTGTTTTGTCTGACTTGAATGTCCTGAATCTTCCACTTCCAACTCCATTGGGTGACCCTAAGTTTTGATCCTAAGCGTGGGGGCTGGGACTGCACTCCAAACAACGTCCTTTAAGCCACGCATAATTTGATAAACTTCTCATATTCCAGAACAGAAGTGTAGTTCATGCATTTAGTCAGTTCTCTGACCCCACTGTCTGTCTACCTGTCTGTCATTGAGCATTCCATTATGTATTGGTTTCAGATTTTACTTTCTCCTTCCTATTTAGGGTGAAACTCACCCTTGAAGGCTTGGAGGAGGAAGGTGAAGATGATGAGGATGATAGACTGTCGCCTACACTTCATCATAAAATGCCGAACACATTAGAGATTTCACTGATAAGTGATACAGAATTCAAATCTCGGCATTCTCAACCAGAATGTGGTTATGGTCTACAGCCTGATCGGTGGACAGAATACTCTATACAGACAATGGAACCAGACAATCTGGAATTAATCTTTGACTTTTTTGAGGTGAGGGCTTAGCTGCATGAGAGAGCAGTTTTTTTCTGTCTAATACCAGACCCATGTCTTGAGGATTCTAAAATCCATAGCCCATTTTACTGTGTGAATTAATCTTTCTGTTGGATCTCTTCTTGCCATATTTCAGGGTTACAACCTCCCCCCAAAACAATTACAATTAGGAAAGTGGAAGAAGAAGATGATGAATGAAAGAAACCATACAAAGAATAAGGAGTTTGCAGTCCAAGAATGAAAATCTTATTAGCTTCCCTTACATATTTAACTGACATGAGGCCTGTCTGAATATTACTGCTTCTGCCCCACCTTTGCACATGATGAGACAAGAAGCAGTCCTAATATGTTTCCTCCATTCAGCGCATTTAGAAGACATCTTAAGCTGCAAGATCCTGTAGCTATTTGAATGAGATTCTCTGTACCATGGCTATCACAACTAAGTCCTCCTGGAGGCCTCACTTAGATCCACCCTAGGATTTTTGAGTGGTGGCAGCAGTCTCTAAATCTTCAGACAATTCTTCAACTTACACCAGTGTTAATGGTAAAATAGTAGTTTCTAAGAGGCCGGGGCGGGGGGGGGGTGTAGAATACAAGGAAGAATGGAACATTGTCCATCATACATTGGTTGGTCTTCTCTTTCGTTTGGAAGTTGAGTCATGGCAACTGGACTTCTTTTCAGACTGACTGGCAAAGCTGCTTGGATGAGTAGCAAAACATTTTGGTCTCTCAAGGAAAGAAGTCCAGTTGCCATGACTCAACTTCCAGATAACCCCACCTGGATGATTGAGAATCTTCACAGACATCTTCTCTTCCTTTTGTGTTTTCATTGCCATGTACATATATTGCCACAAGAGGGTGAGGAAAGTTTTCATCTGCATTTCTTGTTTGTGTTGTGTTTTTTAAAAAGCTGTGGGCCTTTGCAAATACAGGCTTCTTACACAGATCGAATATTGCACTCCTCTGCTGAAGCACATAGTGTTGACAATAAGCATCCTTCTGCTTCTGGCAATGTGAAGTGTGGAGCAAGACAAGGACTCTGGGAAATAAAGAAAGGGACTCTATCTCTCAAAAAGAAGTCCAGTAGCCATGACTCAACTTCCAAAAAAGGGACTTTAAGTCTAAAATGAGCTTGATGTGCTCAGACTTGTCTTTATATTTTCTGTTGCTTTATTCTCTTATCCGTCTTCCGTTGGCAAGACTAGAACTGGGAGGAATGTTTGTAGCCTAAAAACCTCGAAACGCCTTTTGTATTTTTAGGAGGATCTTAGTGAGGCAGTGATACAAGGAGATGTACTTCCAGGCCACGTGGGCTCCGCGTGTCTGCTGTCGTCCACGATTGCTGAATTGGGAAAGAGCTGTGGCATCCTGACGCTTCCGATTATGAACAGGATTTCGCGAAAAACAATTGGGAAAGTTCGAGGTGTGTTTAAACGCAAAACGTGGTGGCAAGCACGAGCCTTGAGCGGAATACATTCTCTTCTCTTTTCTGTTTCAAAATATTGGGGTGGAGCCCGATTAGAACCCAGGAGATTTCTTCTCATATTGAGGAACGGAGTAAGGAGGAGATACTACAGTTTCGCTGCTTCTGAAATGCTCCACGAGAGGACTGATGGGAGGATGTCTAGAGTAGCATTTGCTGACATGGGGAATCGGGCGGGGGGGCAGTAGATATTACCTTTACTGGAATCTGGACCATTTGGTGAATGCAAAGGAGGGTCCTTCTGTTTGCAAAATGCCCAACATGAGTCCAAGCTCCGATGAAGGAACTTTGTAAGAAGGGAGAAAAAAGAGTATGCTGTTTAAAGTTACGGATTACAAAAATACGCTGGGTTTTTAAATGACATTTTAAAGATGCCTCTTTGTTCTATACCACCTACTTCTTTCCCATCCAGTTGCTTTAAGTGATTGTTCCCTGTGCCATCTCCAGGGATCAAGCCCTGCTTTAATTGAAGAAAAAGGAAGAATGTGATAACCAAGTGGCATTTCTTTTTATAGTGGACTACATAATTATCAGGCCAATTCAAGGATATTCCTGTGATATGCAAGCTTCATATGCTAAATACTGGAGATCAAGAAGAATAGGGCTAGATGTTGGGCACAGAGGTGCAGGAAACTCAACCACCACCACCAAGTAAGTGTTGATGGTTAGATCACAATGAATTCTAATCTGGGGGGGAGGGGCTGTCTTGGGTTGTGTCCTGTGATCCACAAGCAGAATTCCCCTTGTGGAAGGAAACCTTTCTCCTTCCCCCTGCTACCTTGGGTTGCTGGATATTGAATATGTGGGTGTTGTGGCATCCAGAGAATAGGGCCTACCATTGAGTTCTTGGCCCTTGCATCTTGAAGAGAGGCAACTGGTGGATCAAATATGGGGCAGGGTGGGAGGATTTACTTTTCACTTGCAATTGCATACATCTTCATTGGACTGTGAGTGTCGCTTCCACTTGATGAGTGTCATCCACTGATGTTCATCACGGGTAGGATTGATGGGTTTTTTGTAGGAGGAGTTTTGGATTTTAGAAATAGAACAAGAACTGGTGAAGGAAATAGGCTAATAACATTAATATTCAGGATACTATGTGAGTGTGCTGAATTTCATGCCCCCTTTTCCTTAGTAAGCTGGCTGGATAGCTCAGTGAATTTTTCCCATGTATAAGACTACATTTTGTGTAAAATTGTTAGGCTAAAATTGAGGATTGTCTTATACACGGAAGTAAGCTGAGGGGAGAACTACATAGTTACGAAACTGTAATTTTTGGCTGGAAAGGGGTGTGTCTTATACATGGGGATGTCTTATAGATGGGAAAATATGGTCAGTATCTGGCTGGGGAAACAGAGGTTGGGAGTTCACATGGGCATCCCTGAAGAGCCAACCTGTGTAGCCTTAGGCAACCTGCACAGTCCTAGGCTTCCACCCAGAAAAGGAGAATGGCAAATCTCTCCGAGTATCTGCACATAGAAAACCCTGAAACAGGTTGCCATAAATCAGAACTAACTTGACAGCACCCTATTGTTGTTGTTGTTTCTTTAGTATTTATCCTAGATGAATGTGCACAGTGAGTAAAACGGTGAAAGAGGGACCTTAGAAGAACCTGACCAACACTTAGTTGGTTTCAGACCCTTTCCCTCAAAGGACTTAATAAATAACAAACTATTAAATGTGAAGTGTATGTCGAGGGGGTGTTTTTCCCTTCTTGAGGCCAGTGTTGTGTCGGTATTACTTAAGCACAGGATGGAAGTTGTGGAAGTGGCCATGATTATTTGGTGAGGTGATTGACGAGCCATGGGACGAGGAACTTGCGAGGTTACTTCTGCAACTTCATTCCATGCCAGTTAATTCCAAAAGGATACCAGATAGTGTACATTATTTTAAAATCTACTGCAGCATTTATATTTCCTCCACCAATTGTTAATTGACTGTTGCCAACTGGGAGTAGCCATTTGAGGCCTTAACACTCCAGTTAGGACTCATCATCTCCTGCACACCCTTGCTATGTGTAGTGGTTCTGCTTTAGTAGTCTCAAGCGTATTTTAGGTTTGATGTGCATTTTGTTATTGGTGAAGGCAATTCCGTTGTTGGTGTTGCAAACACATAATTTGTGGCTTGTTTTGTCTGCTTCTGTTTTTATGTGAAATGAACTTACGATTTTTATCTTGATTAAATGAGAAAAGCAAAAATGAAAATATCTCGCCCCCCCTTTTTATTCCCAGG
Organism: Phrynocephalus forsythii; assembly: GCA_029282475.1. Classification (NCBI taxonomy): domain Eukaryota; kingdom Metazoa; phylum Chordata; class Lepidosauria; order Squamata; family Agamidae; genus Phrynocephalus; species Phrynocephalus forsythii. The sequence continues at coordinate 157,873,480 of JAPFRF010000002.1, read as the reverse complement.
CTAGCTAAACTTCGTGAAAATACTGTTGCTTCCTTAAAGAATGCAGCTAAACATGTAAGTCTGTGATGTTTTTAGTTAATTTTTTTCTTACATATTCATCAACTGAATGTTGTGGAAAGACAAATGATGCAACTCACATAGAGAGCATGTGGGATAGAATCCATGTGGTGGTTCGGGTAGGGCTATTTGTTTGATTTTGGGTTTTTTTGTTTTTTTTTTTTTGCAAATTGATGCCCTTGGCCAAGCATTAGTCTTTATTTGCAGCTGTATATCCACTAATACCAATTTTGGGGGAGTCTTCCAGAGTATACTCACAGTTTCCCCTCACAGGGAAGTACGAAACAATGCTCCTCAAATTTTAATTTGAAAAAAGTTGATTCCCCGTAGCTTGAAATCTGTATCAGATTAATAGACTTTTTGGTATCATCTTGCATAACCTGACTGAAGTGAAGAACTTCCTTTGAGCAGAATTCTGATGGAGGAGGAAGAGTTTTGAGACAGATGCTTCATCTCCCTGCAAAGCTTTTCGGACACTAGGCCATCTTCTAGAAGAGCTTGGGTAGCAATGTGCTAGAAAGAAGAACCACAGTAGTTGAAGCCCACCACCACCACTCACTTCCTTCTATAAGAGCCTTCCCCTCTAGTTTTTCCCATTAATATGAGAGGGTCTCTTTTAAGTTACATTCCTTCAATTGGGCTTACTCAAACTGTAGTTTACAGTGCTTTGGTAAGTCACAGAGTAGCTGTATTCTCGAAGGCTTTCACAGCTGGGATCTGATAGTTGCTGTGAGTTTTTCAGGCTGTTTGGCCATGTTCTGGAAGTTTTTCTTCCTGACGTTTCGCCAGACTCTGTGGCTGGCATCTTCAGAGGGCAAGGAGATCATGGAACTAGGAATTTCTCTCTGTGCTCTGGATTATAAAGTCAGTGAGACTGTGGGGTTTTTAAAGTTGTGGGAAAGAGGAAGCCTGTCCTATGCAGGAGAATAGGTGTTAGTCATTGTACAGTGGAACCTTGACTTACGTCATTAATCCGTTCCAGTGGTCTAGACTTAAGTCAAACATGACTTAAGTCAAACGAACGTTTCCCATAGAAAGTAATGGGAAAGTGGATTAATCCGTTCCAGACGATGAAAAAGACCCCCGAAAACAGCAATTTAACACAAATTTGACTGGGATAGGAGATTCCTTCTGGAGATGTAAATGAAATGTCTCTTCTAAGAGAGGAGGAGGCAGTGGAATTATAATCCACATGTTATATGCCTCCACTTTTTAATGTTCATAGCAACAATGTCTAACATTTAAGTTTTACTGATTTTTTAACTTGACATTCCAACTTTTGAACAACCCTATGCTTACCATTAGAGTCCCATAACTTTACAGCTCCCCAACTAAAATGCTTCCATTGTGGACCAGACTTCTGCAGCCAGATTTTTTACAAGACTGAGCCTACTGTCTAACCAGCGAGGCCAGCCCCGAGCTCCTGGCCCTTCTTCTCCTCCGGCGGCAGCGGCGACTTCGGTGAGGCCGAGGACCAGCTCCAGGTGCTCGGAGCTGGCCTCGCAGAAGCCGCCGCTGCCGGAGGAGGGGAAGAAGGCAGGAGCAGTTTGGAGGCGGCAGCCGCGATGCTGGGTTGTGGCTGCTACCCAATTCCGGTGCCTTGCGCCGGGGCTCCGAGATGTAAGTCAAAGCCTGCGACTCAAGTCAAACAGGCCCCTTCTTGATGCAAGTCAAATATGATGCAAGTCAAGCAGTATGTAAGTCAAGGTTCCACTGTATTGTGATGAAGGGATTAAGAAGTTTCAATGCAATCAGGGGTAGCAGTGATCCTTCAGTGTAGTTGATGGGCGTCCTTAGCTGTTCTATTCTATGAACTGATCACTGTTCCTCTTTTAGTACAGGTAGCCAGGCTTTGTTGATTTTTACACTTTCCTTTGCTTATGTTTGTGGATTTCAATGGCTTCCCTGTGTAGTATGACATAGTGATTGGTAGTGTTGTCCAGTACCACTGTGTCCTGGGAGAGGATTTCATGTACAGTTTGTTTCAGGGTGTGTTCTGCTTCTGCTGATTTTTCTGGATGTTTAGTCTGCAGTGTCTTTCATATTCTTTGATTCTGGTCTGGATACTGAAGGTCCACAAAGTGCAGCATCCAGAAACACACCCTGGAACAAACTGGACATGAAATTCTCTTCCAGGACACAGAAGTACTGGACAACAATACCAATCACTATGTCAGACTACACAGGGAAGCCATTGAAATCCACAAACATAAGCACAGTTTTAAAAAAAAAGAAGTAAGTTTAAAAATCAACAAAGCCTGGCTTCCAGTACTGAAAACTAGAGTGCAAAAGCTCAAAGCTCAATGATTCCTACTCAGCCACAAGCAACAATGATCAACTACACTGAAGGATCACTGCTACCCCTGATTGCATTGAAACTTCTAAATCCCTTCATCAAAATACAATGACTAGCACCTATTCTCTTGCGTAAGACAGGATTCCTCTTTCCAACAACTTTAAAAACCCCACAGTCTCACTCACTTTATAACCCAGAGCACTGAGAGAACTCCTTACTCCCTGAGCCCCTTGCCCTCTGAAGATGCTAGCCACAGAGTCTAGCGAAATGTCAGGAAGAAAAACTTCCAGAACATGGCCAAACAGCCCAAAAAACTCACAAATATCACAGAGTAGCTCTTTCAGATCAGTGGAATTTACAGAGGAATTGTCCCATCCCATTCATTTAATGGACCTGCTTTATTGTTATGTACTAAACTGAGCAACAGTATCATATTTTGGTTCTCAAGTAGAAATTAAGCAACAGGATACCAGCAAAATGTTTACAAAGCCATTATTGTACAGGTACTGACCTTGTGTGGGGCGTAGTGGCTCAGTGGGCTAGAGCGGTGAAACTTGGCTGCAAGGTCAGCAGCTCACCGGTTTGAATTCCAGGTGCCACGCAGAAGAGTGAACTCTCATTATTAACCCCAGCTCCTGCCAACCAAGCAGTTCGAAAGCATGTAAATGCAAGTAGATAAATAGGTACCACCATAAAAGTGGGAAAGTAAACAATGTTCCTTGTGCAGAAATGTGTTTGGCCATGCTGGCCACATGGCCATGGACTTGCATAACACGGGCTCTTTGGCTTAGAAACAGAGATGAGCACCACCGCAGTCAGACACGACTAGCACACACGTGTGTGTGGGAGGGGGACCTTCACCTTTTTACTGACCTTGCATATTTTAAAGTCAACATCCTTTTGTCTTTCCTCCTTTTTCTGGCTTAGGGAGCAGCCTTTGTGGAATTTGATGTACACCTTTCCCGGGACCTCGTCCCCATCATATATCATGACCTTACTTGTTGTATTGCTATGAAAAAGGTATTAAATGTGCAGTTTGTGTTCCTTGACTGCTAAGAGTAACTGCTCTTTTGGGTGTCTTCTAAATTTGTATTATTATTATTATTATTATTATTATTATTATTATTATTATTATTATTATTATTATTATTATTGTCTTGCTTGCTACTTTATACACAATGGATCAAGTAGTTTTACATAATAATAATAAAGCGTACTGTATTGGCAAAATTCTTGCCTTGTCTAAAAGTAGTAGAGTCTGTGGATATATACTTAAATGACAAATTAGCATTTTCAAGGTGTGTGTGTGTGTGTGTGTGTGTGTGTGTGTGTGTGTGTGTGTGTGTGTGTGTGTGTGTGTGTGTGTGTGTGTGTGTGTGTAAAAAACATGACTCTGAAGTTTGTGTGTGTGTGTGTGTGTGTGTGTGTGTGTGTGTGTGTGTGTGTAAAAAACATGATTCTGAAGTTTCTTTTAGAACTTTGTTATTTGTAAAAGAAGAGTATTCCTCTTTAAGCAGGTAGTGGTACTCAGTCTAGCGTGGCCACTGCGTCAGATTTGTGGTAAAAGCATTTTTGGTGGTGATGAAATACTGTAGAAAACTGGGCCTTGAATCAGAGATCCACACAAATAATCAGAAATGGCTTTTTCACTGTTGCCTGCAAGAGTGATTAGGCAGGGGGGTTGCAAAACATTCCTTTTTCTGCCTGGCACCTGTACACAAGAGAGCTCAATCACCCAGCTGTCCATGCCATCCTTTCTCTGGAAGTTGAGTCATGGCTACTGGACTTCTTTTTTGAGAGATAGAAACATTTCGCTGTTCATCCAAACAGCTTCATCTTTCTGAATACAGCTAGTGCAAGTACTCTGTCTTATTTATAATCAGCTTTGACCTCTTGTCACCCTGGTCTGAATTAAGCTCATAAGATGAACAATGGCCTGAATAGGCTCGTTAGGGAGACAATAGTATCCATAGCCTTAAGGTGAACAATGGCCTAAGGTGCTGAAACCCATCAAGAATAGGTCGTTAGCTATGGCCTTGGTGGTGAAGGCTTTTTGATTTGTCTGGGTACTTTGGAAACCAGGGTGACAAGAGGTCAAAGCTGATTATAAGATGGAGTACTTGCACTAGCTGTATTCAGACCGGTGAAGCTGTTTGGATAAACAGCGAAACGTTTCTATCTCTCAAAAAAGAAGTCCAGTAGCCATGACTCAACTTCCAGATAAACTCACCTGGATGACTGAGAATCTTCAAAGACATATGCCATCCTTTCCTACCACAGGAGTGCCAGAAAGATGTTGCCCTCTTGTGCAGCATGAACAGATTTGTTGCACAGTGAGAGGGAGGGGATGTTGTATCCCTTCTGTGCCAAAACATGTGTTTTCTAGAGAAATGGTTTTGGGGAAGAGGAATAGAATAGGCAGTGTTTCTTCTCTTTCCTTTGCACCACCTTCTGTACGCAAGAGTCTGTTTTATCCTACTAGGACCTGCCGTGGGAACATCCCTAACGCTCAGTGGCAACCAGGGAGGGAACATTGCATTATTTGGCTTGTTTTAAATGGTGTGTCTTACTTGCTGCTGAAATTCAGTGGTTAGGCATTTGGAGGTGCGGGTGTGGAGAAACATGAAAATAAGCATGGTTCTACACTTGTTTTATGGGCTCACTCAGAAGTAAGCCCTATGATATTTGTTAAAGCTTATTCCCTCGTGTGTTTTAAGATCCTCTTAGAAGAAACTTCGGAATTCGTTACTTTTCTAACCTCATCCTCCCTCCCTCCCCGCCCCCATTTCTTTAAAAGAAAGATGATAATGATCCACTGGAGCTGTTTGAGATTGCCGTCAAAGAGCTCACGTTTGCCCAGCTGCAGTTACTAAAGGTATTGATTGCCCTTTCCTTATTGGCTTTGCAAAGTTTGTTTTTAGAGTTTTGGTGGCGACCCCTATTTAAGAATTCCGTCCTAAGGCCTGTTGAGTTATTTTATTAATTTATTTAATTTGAATATTTTTTACCCTGCCTTTCTCCTTGGAAAAGGACCCAAGGTGACTTACAGTGCTGAAGGACAATATACAACCCAGAACATTTAATACATATTCAAGTTTGAGAACAGTGAATTTGAAGAGGCACCCTACAGCATTAAAAGGCAGTATTAAAGCTAGAAACAGCACGCAAACAATTAAAAGAAAAATAATTTCCATTATGAGAGATGGAAATTAACATGGAAAACACAGGTATTATTATGAATTCAGTCTAAGCAATAATGCTGGTAATCTATGTAAAAGTCACAAAATAGGTAGTCCATCATTCAGGGAAAGCTTGCCTGAAGGGGAAGGCCTTTGCCTGCTTCTGGAAGGACAGCAGAGATAGGGCAGTCTGGCTTCCAGTGGGAGGGAGTTCCAAAGTCTGGGAGCAGCAACAGAGAAGGCCCTTTCATGTGTTCTTATCAGACGCACCTGTGGAGGTGGCAAGATGGAGAGAAAGGCCTCTTCTAATGTATATTGTGAATTATTGAGCCAAGTTGGTAACTACACTACAAAGGAGAAGCACTGAAATTATCAAAATTGCAAGAACTATCTATTAACTGGATCACTTGTCTTGGGAGACCTGGTGGGCAAAAAAAAAGTGAGAATGCTTTAAATAAAATAACATTGCTTTGTCTGCCAAAGAAGCAATGTTTGGATTTTCTTGCTGAATGCCTGAATGGCTACCTCTGAGTTTGGCAGGGTAAATCTTAACAAAAAAGCAAAATAAAACCCTGAAGCATCACAGATGATAGAATTTGCTTATAGGCTGAAGCTGAACAAATGGAAACTAACTTTCCTTTTGCTTTAGGCAACATAGTTTTATTTTGATCCAGAGTGCAAGCTCTATATGAAGGAATCATAGGTGCAATCTATTGCTTCATCCCGATACCCAAGTTTCTAAAATCATCTATTTAATTTATTTTAACAGCTGGCGCATGTGACTGCACTGAAATCTAAGGATAGTCAAGGTAGGCAGAAGATTTTTTTCCACCTCTTGCCCCTTCATGAATTTACCAGTAAATAAACAAACAGGCTCTCTTAATTATTTTGAAAGGGTGTTTGTTGGTTTGTTATTTGGAAAATTTTGTTAAGAAAGCTCACAAAGTACTTACCCTGTGTTGAAATAGTTGCATTTGTTCTGGAAAAAGCTCACGTGGTGTTACTTCTACTGCTGAGCTGGTGCTGTGTGGCTTCTTACATCCTGGTACTAGGATGGTGATTCGTGCTCGATTACTGGACAAAGGCAGTTCCCAGGTTGGAATCTATTTTGAAGACCTACTGTAGGGTTACAGTAGGCCAGAGAGGCTTGGCCCCTGGAAGAAAAGCTCTGAGGCTTATTGGAAGAAATAGCTGCTGCTTCCACACTCTTCAAAACATTCAGGAAAGAGGCAGAACAATAGGAGATGGACCAAAGGCATCTATCTCTTGTTACCAGATAGCATCATATGAGGGTTTTTCTTCGCCAGCTTCTTTCCTTCCTCCCTACCTGTTTGGGAGGAACAGGTAAACTTGCCTGCCAATCATCAGAGCAGATTAAACAAGACAAGTGATGTTTCTGGGTCTAGAATAGAAAGCCTACCAGTCCTTAACATCTCCTGTGTGTAAATTACTTCCATGTAGTTGGAAATTGTGTAACCTTTCCTAAGACTTCTCTTGTATCTAATTTCCGCACAGAATCATTTATAGAGGAAGAAAATGTTCCTTCTGACATGCAGCCATTTCCGTCACTACAAAAAGTAAGTCATCATTCAGTCCACCTAGGGCAGGGTGAGCCACAGACAACTCTCATGTGGGTCTTGAACCATGCCTGGTCCACCACTAGCAATTGGACTGCATAGTTTTCTGTCATTGCAAGTCACCTTCCACAATAAACAGCACAGTGCTTTAAACATACAATATTCTTCTTTCTCCCTCTCCCAGGCAGAACTGCAGCATTTGATTTTGTGCTTTCCCTGTATTGTCCTGTTCCGTTCCTGTATCACATCTTAAGTTGGAAAGAGAATGAGATGCTGCTTCATTTACCACTAACCCCTTAAAAGCACTGTCCTGTGCTCTGGGGTACAGTTTGTTAGAGTAATTGTTGTTTGCCTTTCTTACTTGAGGTTGTGTTTAAATTTTATAAGTGATGTGATTTCACACATTGGAATACTTGTTACTAAAAAGGGATACTCAGTGTGGTCTATAGACTAGGACTCAGAAGACTTTGGGTTGAATCCCTGCTCAGCCATGGAAACCCACTAGAGGTCTAGAACTGGAAAAACCACACTTTAAAACATTACAGTATTCATTCATTCATTCATTCATTCATTCATTCATTCATTCATTCATAGAATCATAGAATCATAGAGTTGGAAGAGACCTCAAGGGCCATCTAGTCCAACCCCCTGCCATGCAGGAACCCCATCATAATATTTCCGACAGATGGCCATCCAGCCTCTACTTAAAAACCTCCAAAGAAGGAGATTCCACCACCCTCCCTGGCAGCATATTCCACGGCCAAACAGCTCTAACTGTCATGAAGTTCTTCCTAATGTTCAAATGGAATCTCTTTTCCTGTAGTTTGAAACCATTGCCCCGAGTCCTAGTCTCTTCATTCATTCATTCATTCATTCATTCATTCATTCATTCATTCATTCATTTTTCTATACCATCCCCTTGGTGCAAACTGCATTGCCTGGGGCAGTTTACAAAATGGAATAAATACAGTGAATTGTCAAAGTTTCTGTCCACATTTCCCCTGAGAGAGATCCAAATCTAATCACTCTGAACTCCCTCTGCAGGGAAACTTTCCCAAAAAGCACAATTTAACTGGCTTCCTCCAATAGCAGAATTATGTTTTAATGCGTGAACAACTCGAGCTGAGTTGACATTGTATTGCTGATAATAAATGCAGCATCAATTAAAAAAAAGCCAAGGGCAGATAGAAGTATTTGGTGAAATATCTAGATCAACTGAGGTGTTTGTTGCAACAGACTTGTCCTTTGAAATAAAGCGATAGATATTTTAAAAGATGCCGGAGGGGTCATACAACAGATGGTACCATGGCACGAACATAACTGTAGAGAATCTTGTAATAGCAAAAGGCCCTCCTGGGTTGAAATGAGTCAGGAAGTTGGCAGCGGCTTTGTTGTGTGAGACAACAACCTCCACCAATTCTTCCTTCTCCTTCCTGTCTTCGTGTGCCCATCTTCTTGGAGTTTGTCTCCTGTGTCTCCCACCTCTGTGGTTTCCCCTTCCCCTTCCTCTTGCCTTGGTTGGACCTTCGTGTTTTCTTGCCTGGGTGTTTTCTCTGGAAAGGAGGGCACGCCTTCTTTCTCACACTTACTCACTTGCTTTGGCAGTGGCACACATTTTAATGGCAATCGGACCGGTGTTGAAATGTCTGCCCACTGTGTTCTTCTTTGGTTTTGTTTGTGTTCTGCTGCTTCAACAGCAGGGAAAAGTAAATATCTGTGGATAAGGATAATATTGTAACTAAAGGGCCTGCTAAAATGTTATTTTCTGATTTGCATGTTTGCTTTCATTTTGCAAGCTTTCGTTCTGCAAATCTTGAAAGGCAGTTCTCCTAGATTCTGCAGAACTAATTTTATGGGAAATCTAGTGACAAGAATTGCTCCCAAATGTAGCACATGAGTGCTTTTTCTCCTGATGCAGTAATATTTAATATCACTTGTGACTTTGGATAATATCAGTAATGTTTTCCATCCAGGTGCTAGAATCTATTCCTGAAGATGTTGGGTTTAATATAGAAATCAAATGGATCTGTCAACAAAAGGTACGCATGTGTATTGCTTGTCTATATCCAGCCTTTCTCCTCTAGGCAACCAATGTGCCTTACCATATTAAAACAAAGCACAAAAGAAGCAAAGTCTGTCACTTATATACTGCCCTACTGTGCCCAAAGCAGTTTGCAGTCTAATTACACATTGTCCTCCCAGTGACCTGGTACTCAATTTACTGACCTTGGAAGGTTGGAAAAATAACTTGACTTTGAGCCTATCAGGATTGAACTCAGGTCATGAGCAGAGTTTTGTCTGCAGTGCTGCAATTTAACCACTGCACCACAAGGCTCCTCATAGCATTTGATTGATCAGCATATTGGTCATTAGGGAGAAATGCTACTCCTAGAATATATTAATATTCGTTATAGCCTTTTAAAAGCCAAAAAAGCACAATAAATTACCAGAGTATTTTTCAAAAATCAAATAGACATAAAATTAAAAATGAGTGGATGAAAAAAGCTTAAACCTGTTCTAAAACACATTACCACGCATAGACAGCAGCCCCTTTTAATAATTTAATAAGGCAATTGACTATTTTCTTAACATATATTCAAGACTGTTTTCTTAACATAGCTTATAATTTTGCATGAGGCAGGAACTGATCTGTTTCCTTTATTCTACTATAGAACCTGATTTGATTAGATTAGATTGCATTAGATTCTGTTTCTTTTTTTCTTCATCTCTTGTTTTTAATGCAAATAACACTGGTTTTCTAAACCTTTCTAGCTCAAGAACGTGTGGCTAGTGTATCTAATTTTGGGATGTGGTTCCTAAAATCAATGTGTTCTGCTGACTTTTTACGGCAGTGGAGATGTAATAAATGAAGAAACCGTGTAGTCCAGACATGGGCACGACTCGGCGAAATTGTTGTTTCCGTTTTCGGTTATCGTTTCCGTTACGTAACGGAAACGGTAACGATAATTAAGCCGTCAGAACTCGAACTCAAACCGAAAAAAGAAAAATTTGATTGGGTTTTCCGTTTCCGTTTGTGGCATCGCGGCGATCGTGCAATGCGAAGCACAGAAAAAGTTTTTTAAAGTTTTTTTAAAAACCTCGACTCCCGGCCAAAAAAGCAGGCAAAAATATGCCTGCCTGAGTTTGGATGAACAGCGAAACGTTTCTATCTCTCAAAAAAGAAGTCCAGTAGCCATGACTCAACTTCCAGATACCAGAGGGGTGGTTTCTGGGGGGTCCCCGGCCTTCCCCCCTCTTCTCCTGTCCTGGGCTGCTTGCACCAGGCTGGGGGGGGGGTCATCCTTGTCGTCTGGGGGGGTATCCAAAATGGCGACCACAATTTTTCTTTTGAAATCGTGGTCAAAAACACACCAAATCACCACAGAAACATGTGAAATTTATTTATTTTAAATGCCTGAATTTTAATAGTAGCAGCAGTGGTTTTTTTATAGCAATAAAACGTCGTATTGATTTTATTTAATTTATTTTTTTATTTTTTTAGACCTGCCCATTTGGGCTGGGCATGGGATGGGACCATGCAAATTGTTTGAACCATTCCACCAATGGCATCGCCAGGTTTTTGACTGACACTTCTGGATGTCTCGGAGGGCATAAAAAGCCGAGGCACCTTCCAGAAATCGCAGTCGGGTGTATGGATGTGGTTGAGGGAGGAGGGCTGGCTGCTGGTGCTGGTGTGATCCGATCGAGATTGAGGAGGGAGGGTGGAGGCTTTAGGATTTAAGTTAGGCAGGCAGGGAGGGAATTGAATTTAGAAAATAATTTCTTTGATTCCCTGCAGCTTTGTCTGCTGAAGTGAATAGCAGTTTATTCTTTATTTCTTCTCTGGCAGTTTGTGAGGATTTTTTTCTGATATTGGATAAAGGGGGAGGTTCGACTGGGAGTGGGAGGTGTGGATTTATTTTAAAAATATATTATATACTACCATTTATTTTCTATTTTCCCAACTTCAATTTGCTTACACACACACACACATTTGGGGTGCAAGCCAAGAACAGAACCTCTATCCTAAGTGATATCCTAACTGCCCACTCGCCCGTCCGCCTGCGCCGCCCCCCACCTGCGGCCCGCGCCGCTGCCCGCCCACTCGCCCACCCCCCGCCCCGCCCGCCACCTAGGGCGCAAAAACACCTAGCGCCGGCCCTGATTGTGGGACGCCCCTATGCTCTGGGAAGTCAAATTGCGCTAAATCGCGGTGGAAACGACAAATTTTTGAATTTTTTTGCGACAAACGGAAATGACCCGAAACGGACCCATTCCGACAAACGAAAACTCGAAATGTCATTTTTTCTGGTCGTGCCCATGTCGATTCTGTAACAAAAGGATTGTTCTTGAACTCATAAGTAGGAGTCCTTCAAGAGAAATCAAATTCCCCACCTCCACCTGGGGAAAGCTGAGTCCACCACTTGTCCCCTCCTCTCTCTCGAAGAGATGCGGCTCCCCCACTTGCACTCCAACCTCCTTCTCGGAGAGACGGGGTTTCCCCGCTTGCACCCCAACCTCCGAGATTGACTGGTGCCCAGGGCGCCTCAGCGGATGGGAGCGTAATGGATAGTCATCCCTCTGGGTCAAGTCCATCTGGGTGTTCAGCTTCCCGGCCTTGGCCTCCTCCCGTAGCTTGGCCAGCCATTGCTCCAACTCCAGTTGCTTCCGTATCTCCTTCCTCATTGCGGTTATATTCGCGGGCCTCTCTCTCTCCCCAATAGGAACAACCTTGTTTGTGCCCCCGACGTTTATGACTCTCTGCCTCTCTCTTGGGCATCATCATCCTTCCCCAATTTCCCATCCATGGATCCTCCATCCAAACCCACTCCCAATCTGGAGGGAGCACCCGTGCTTTCTCCCTTTTACAGTCTCCGAACCCCCCCCTCCACCACTCCTGATTGGTGGGACCTTCCCGCCTTTTCTTCACTCTTATTTCCTGTCACCCCAGAGGCCTCTTCCTTTTCCTTCTCCTTCTGTTCCTCTCTTATCTTAAAAGCATCATAAAACCCCTTCCATAGCATGGTTCTGTCCTGAGGATCCAGGGGGTTGTGTCTGGGGTGTCCCCCTGCTCTTCTGCTTCTCCAGCCATGCATCCCTCTCCACATTGCGCTGTGCAGGGGTCACTCTTTCTCCCTCGGAGGAGTTCCCCTCACACACTTGCTAGAAGGATAGAGTTTCTTCCTAATGCCAGGCATGCTGGCTATGTGAAATAAACATGATATCTATAGAAACTGAACGCATTTACTGAATATTGTATCCTGGGAAAAGAGAAGTCCCCCAAATTCAGTTTTCCCCTTTCTCTGCTGAATTGACAAATTAGTAGTGCTGCCACAAGTTGTCGACATGACGTGTTTGGGATGAAAAAAACATTTTGTTCGTGCTTAATCTGGAAAAAAATTTAAGGTTTTAAAAGATTTTGGCTTGAACTGTAAATAGCAGCCACAGATTGCAGCTCTCTTGATACTGTTTAATCCTCTTTCAAAACTGTGGCTTTTTGTGTGCGCACAGGATGGTTTATGGGATGGCAACCTTTCAACCTACTTTGACATGAACCTCTACCTGGATATCATTTTGAAAACTGTTTTTCTCAAGGCTGGAGCCAGAAGGATCGTATTTTCGTCATTTGATGCAGACGTGTGCACAATGTGAGTTAATAAAATGTTTCCCGATATCCTTTTAGACTAGAGCAATATAGCTTTAATTTACAATCGATATGTCTTTATATTCATAGCCCCAAATTATCTGGCACAACCACACAGGTGGTATAATGTTGGAACTAAATTGCCCCACATTCAGGGATCTCTGTAGATTGTTAGCTTTTGTTTGTTGAGTCATGCCATGGCTGTCTATGAGGATCAAATAAACCTAAGGCAATTTGCCACCAAAGGTTACACTGATTGTGTTATGCAGGCATAACAAGGCAAGAGGAGTTGGGCCCAAGAGTTTAAAGCAGGCATGTCCAAACTTCAGCCCTCCAGATGTTTTGGACCATATCTCCTGCAGTCCTTTATCATTGGCAATTTAAGCTTAAAATTCTGGGAGTTGTGGTCCAAAACATCAGGAGGGATGAAGTTTGGGCATGCCTGGTTTAAAGTAACCTACTTCCGTGGCATGGTTCATATTTCCCCAAGAATATTAACAGAAATTGTTCCAATTTAATTTGGTATTGTCTTTGTTCAGTCTGCAGCTCAGGAATGTCCTCACATTGCCCTTAAAAGAGTGTAAGTCTGGGGGCCAGTGGTGCACCCTTGAGACTCACTGTGGAGTCCTGGCCCCATGCTGTGCCAACTTGCAATGCATTTTCCCCCAGTTTGCTAGTTGGTAGAAGTCAATGAAATATGACCTATGAGACACTAGGTAAAGGTAAAGGTTCCCCCGCACATGCGTGCTAGTCGTGTCCATATTCAAGCCGAAGAGCTAGTCTTGTGCAAGTCCGTGGCCAGGTGGCCGGCATGGCTGCAAGGAAACACTGCTTTTACCTTCCCGCTTTTTATGGTGGTACCTATTTATCTACTTGGATTTACATGCTTTCGAACTGCTAGGTTGGCAGGAGCTGGAGTTATCAGCAGGAGCTCACTCCGCTGCGTGGCACCCGGGATTCGAGCTGCCGAGCAGCTGACTTTGCATCCCACAGTTTTCAGAGCCTTAGTCCACTGAACCACCACACCCCTTTTTATGAGACACTAGTGGAGTAATTTACTAATATCCATTGTTTAATTCAGTCTCAGATTTTTTTCATACAGTCACCCCCCACCGATCGCAGGGGTTAGGACCCACCCCACCCGCAATGCATGAAAATCTGCGATATGTGGAAGCGAGTGGGGTGGGGGCGGGGGCGATCGCACACCTGTCTGAGGCTTCTCGGAGGAGCGCAGGGGCGGCGCGGAGCAACCCGGTCCCCCCCCCCGCGGCTCCAAGACTTCTTGGAGGAGCATGGGGGTGACGCGGAGCGACCGGATCGCCCCCCACCACCGCCCCCCCCCAGCGGCTCGGAGGCTTCTCGGAGGAGCGGGGGGGCGGCGCGGAGCAACCCAATCGCCCCCCGCCGCCCCCGCGGCTCCGAGGTGCAGGTACTGCGATCCCGCGATGTAGTGGGACCACAGTACCAGAACCACGAAATGGCGGGGGGTGACTATAGAATGTTTTGTAAATGGAGAATTTGTTCCCCATGGAGGAGACCGGGGAAGATCAGATGACCTCCAGAGATCTTTTGCAGTTTTCTAAGCAGATTACATGGGAATTCTGTAGTCATTTTTGTATGGTTAATTTGCACCATTTAATGATTCTATCGATTGCAAGTTAGTTAATTATCATATGACATGTGTGGCAGTTTTTGCATCCTAGAACAACATTGAGGGCTTTTAATTTTTTTATTATTGCATTTTCCCTATGAAAGTGGTAACTTAGTTCAAACTTTCTTACAGGGTCAGGCAGAAACAAAATAAATATCCCATATTATTTCTGACTCAAGGGAAATGTGAAGCCTACCCAGAACTCATGGATCTCAGATGCCGTACAATAGCCATTGCCACAAGTTTTGCACTGTTTGAAAATCTGCTGGTAAGTTACATTGTTTAGATAATTGTGTGATAACTAATTTCTAGAAGGAGGCCATTCCGTCCGATGAATCTTTCCCCCCCCCTTCAAAATCTTAGTAGTTGCATTGTAACCTGTTAGTGTGTGTTAAATTATATATTAACACAAAAGAGTGAACTTTGCACTGCTGATGTCTCATATATCTATGTGTAATGTTCTTTATTCATTTTTCAGGGAATTAATGCACATACTGAAGAATTGCTGAACAATCCCTCATTTATAGAAGATGCCATATCTAAAGGCTTGGTCGTGTTTTGTTGGGGTGATGAAGCTAATGACCCAGACAACAGAAAGAAATTGCGGGAATTTGGAGTTCATGGTCTAGTATATGACAGGTATTACAATCATTTAATAAACACATGCAATTGGTAATGAACGTTTTGCTGTACAGTGATTCAAGCTAAAGACTAAAGTAAGAGCTTCACAAATCTTTTAATTGCCTTATCATTTAGTGATAAGTGGTGTTTTTTTAAAAAAATCAACAAGTAGCTTAAAACTGTGTCAATGTTCATTTTGTCTTGAATGTTTCCATTTTGAATATGCAGAGCCTTAGAAGTATACTTTTTGCATATTCATAGCATTTAATAGAATTTTATAGGACAATTGAGTTGGAGGTGGCCTGTAACACCATCAAGTTCCTGATAGCGGCAATACACCTTGAATATAAAGTGCTTATGGCTTGGAATCTAGAGCTCTGTTGGCATAAGGGGCCAGGAAGAGGTTAGCAATACTATATATAGTACAGTGTATATTTTCTCTTGGGTTTTTTTTTAATCTTCTCCTTCCCACTTAGCATCCTGCACAATAGCAGATTTGCCTAAGGCCGGGCTAGTAAGTTCATGGGAGACCAAAATTTAAACCATGGCCTTCTTGATTTTTTGGTCCTGTCGAGATGTTATATTAGATGACCTTATTTTGCTTTTAGGTCTGATTCTTTTTACAATTCTTTGTGAGACAGTGTCACCATTGCTTCCTAGAGAGAGTCCAGGACACCACAAAGTCACCTTTGACCTTCATAGAATCATAGAACAGTGAAGTTGGATGGAGCCTACAAGGCCATCACGCCTAACTCCCTGCTCCATGCAGGAATACAACAATGATTTGTCCAGTGGAGAATAATTAAATCTTGAGTCTTTCAGGTTAGGTAATGTGGTGCCTCTTAGATCAGTCTCTGAATGCACATTTGTTTTTCTGTTTTGTTTGTTTTTGCTGTTCCCCTTGCTGGCTACATTATTTGGATCCTAAGAAGGATGTTGTACGATGGTTTTCTTGGACTTTCTCAGAGACAATATTCTAGAAGCGATGCTTGGTTGCCTTTCTTTGATCCATGTGGCCATCAGATAATCTTGCTTCTGAAGCATGATTGTAAAAAAAATATCACTTGGGGTGGATTGGGATACGACTGGTTTAAGGCATTGGAACGTTCTGCCTTCTATGACAAGTATTTTGGTCGTGTTTGATTTGCTGGGCCTCTGCTTGTGATAATTTAATGTGTTTTTTTGTACTGCCTTATTTCATCAGAACAAGCAAACAACATAAAATGCTAACACCAGTCTACCATTGTAGTGCTTTTGGGAGTCTTTTAGCTCGTGAGGCCCTCAACAAGTGTGTCTATTTGGAAAATGAATATGTGCTTTGGAATCAACATATGATGTGAATTGTAGCAGTAACTGTAGCCAACAGTTGAACTTTTAAAAGGATGTGGACTAGCTTAACTCTCCCTTCATGCATATGGGATTGGAAATCTGCTGTGATCCAGATGGTTCAACTGGAAACTGCATGAGCAGAAACAGTATAGCCACTGAATAGGGATTATGGGAGTTGTTGTCAAAAACATCTGGAGGGCAACAGGTTGCCCACCCCAGCATTAGGTTGTCAATTTCTACAACCTCTGCTTTACAAAAAGAGTCTAGCTAAATTAATAGGAGCACTGTCACTACTTGATAATGTAGGTGTTATCAGAAATACACCCTCTCTGTCCGCACAGAAACAATGGCAGTTTGTTAAACATTTACTGTACAACTAAACCAGTTGTTTTCTCTGTTGGGCTGTGAACATCAGTGGCTGAGAATTGTATTGGTGTGCATGAAGTATTTCAACACCAGTCAAATAAAATCAGCATTGAGAAAGACTGTTTGCTTCAATATCCTGGAAACATAGGCTGGAAAATATTTCTTATTCCTAGCTGTTTAGTTACAGATCAAGCTGATTATTATTATTATTATTATTATTATTATTATTATTATTATTATTATTATTATTATTATTATTATTATTATTATTATGTGTGTGTGTGTGTGTGTGTGTGTGTGTGTGTGTGTGTGTGTGTGTGTGTGTGTGTGTGTGTGTGTGTGTGTGTTTAAAAGTGTTCCTTATTTAGCTGCAATCGCCCATGCCATTTGTACAGAAGCCTTTAGTCTGACATTTCCTTTTGCACTGAGAAAAGAGTGCCAAATTTAGTTTGACAGCATGTAATGGCATGAACAATGTGTGATTAACCAAATAGCTGTGATTCCTTGGGAAAGGTTGAAATAGGAGGTGGAAAAAGGCAAGGTGGCCTCAAAGCTACAGCAAAGGGAGAAAGGATGGCTGTTGATGTTTGAGGAACACCCACAAAGGCCAGGCTGAAGTAGACTGAAGCAAGAGCTTACCTCCCCAACCAACAGTGAAATATAAGGGGAAAGGAAGGCATAGGGAGACATACCTCTGTTGTTAGTCAGGATGATATCTGAAGTTAGAAACCGCTGTGTGGGGCACTTGATTAGAGTGAAATGTGAAGAAAGGAGGAGTGAGGGAAGTAGGTGCACGCATCCTAAATTACTTAACCCAAGGCGGCCATGTTTCTATTATACATCAACTGGCAAGTTTCCAGATAATAAAGGCTCTTCTTGTTATGGGATAACATTGCTAAGAAAAAGAATTCCCATCCATGAAAGCTTGGTACATGGCGAGATTTAATGTTTACTTTCAACTGCCTAATAATGAGCAGAAAATCAGCAGCTGGAAGCTTAACTTTTTCCCCACATTATGTATACAGATTATCTGTTAGCTCCATGGAGTTGGGGGCACCATAACGCCCCTACTTTAAATCAGACCAGAGACAATGTGATCCCATGCACTAAATTTTAAGATGCCACAAGAAAGACACCCAAGGCTTAAGACAACTGCTGGCTTAGCAGTGGTGGGTGGCAGGGTCATTTATTTTATTTATTTATTTTTAGAACTTATATGCCACCCACTACCCAAAGGTCTCTGGGTCATAGCATCGGAAAGTGCTTGAATTCAGAATGAAGGGCTAATCCACGAGGACCCCTTCCTTTTGTAATGGCAAAAGAGAGGACAGTATGTGCAGTTTGGTTAATTCTTGCCCAAATTGCAGTTTCTTCAGTAGGACTGTTATTATGATATAGTATTTGCAACAGTCTAGCCTCCAAGTGATCATAATATCCCTTCTGAAATGTGTGCACTGGGGCAACGTTTCAGTTTCGGTAAGCAAAAGAAAGCTGTTAATCATAGACGGAAAACATCCCTCCCTCCAGATGTCGATGGATTGCATTTCCCATTGTCTTTGGCCAGACAGAGGAGGGTCAATCAGAGTTGTACCTGCATAACATCTGGAAATCCATACCCAGCCACTGTAGCTAATGGATAGTTGTCAGGCATTGAAAGTACCCTAAAGCAGATGTGTCGAATATTTGGCCCTTCCAGAATTTGGACTCCTAACTCCTAGCTGCCCCATCCAGCATCACCTATGATCAGGTACAATGAGTGTTGCAGTTCTGCAACATCTGCACAGCCAGAAGTTCCCCACACCTGCTCTCAAACCAGTCATCTGTAGTAGGATGTAAGTAGGCAAGTAACTAGTATAGCACTTTACACATATGGGTTCCTCTTCTTCTAGACCTTCACCTGATCTTCACCTTCCCAATGATGTGACAGGTTTGTACTGGCTGCCTAGAATGCCTTTTAAAAAGTGCATAACCCGTCCACAGTGGGCTAATAATGTTTTAGTCCTGCTAAGCTTTTAAAAATCCATTTTGAGATTTTGGAATGCTTTTGATTTGAAAGTAGATCATAGACTGTTTTCTTAGGACCATTAATGTTCTCTAAAAGAGTGAAATTGTGTAGCATGGGCATAAAAATAAGGACTGTTTGTTGATGCATGTGTAGAGTGCTGAGGTCTTCATGTACAAAGCGATGATGTCTTAACATCTGGAAATCCCAGATGTTGGCCAGTGGCAATGGCTTGTTCCGTTGTCCGTTGCATCAGAATGTTTAACTGGTGATGCACTAAACCAGGGATGGGTAAGCTTTTGGGAGTCAAATTCAAGCTTCTCCTTGCACTCCTTTTGCAGGTCAAACTAAACCTGAGAATGGCCTAAATAAGACAACAATTGTCAAAAGGGAAAAAAAAACCAGACTGCCCAGATCACTAAAGTTTTGTGTCAGTACATTAACATTTTCTTGGCTAGGATGACTGCAAACGGTAACTAACCTAAACATGGAAGTTTGTGTCTGCTCATGTGTGCCATAACAATACTGTAAGAGATAATTGCCAGGGAAACACGTTTGCCTTGTTTTGGTGGGCTTTTGAGGTGGCAGAGTAGTCTTGGGAAAATCCCCCTAGTCTTGGAAGCAGAAAACTATTGCTTACTTATTTAAGAGGTTTCTGGAGTTAGCAGCCAAAGGCTACACATGGAGCTCTCATATTATCATAGTTTGCCCACCCCTGTGCTAGATTTGAATGTCTTAAAAATCATTGCTGTAGTATACAGAAAACTTCTTGTTCTGAATAATTACCCTTTGCATTCATCCTACACAAGAAAATAGTCAAGTACTGGCATTAAGCTTGAGTAAGAGGTCTCAAGTAACACTTGGCTGTAAGAGGGCTTTGCATACATTAAACACTTGTATTTTTGTGGCTTCCTTAGGATTTATGACTGGATGCCTGAACAGCCAAATATATTCCAGACAGAGCAACTAGAACGGCTGAAAGAGGAATTGCCGGAGCTGAAAAGCTGCGTTTGTCCCACTGTGAGCCATTTTAGTAGCATCGGCCTGTGTAAGTGTCATAGTAGTCCCATAAGAGCAAGAATGGCAGAGAGCACAAGCAATTTCTAATGGACATGACGAGCAAAGGAAATGCTGTTTTAAAGTGTGTGCATCTGGTCCTTGCCAGCGAACAAGGCGAGCAAGGCCTTGCTGTTCTTGCAACCAAACGAAGCAATAACTCACGGTCCACTTGCAGAATTTTAGAAGCCATTGCTAGATTGTCAAATACTGCTAAAATGCCTGGTCAGTTGCAATCCTTATTCTGCTCTGCATGGAGCTCCTCTGCGTTCTAAAGCTGACCGACCACCTTAAGATGAAATCGAGGAACTGTTAAACATACGCACCTGGTTTCTGAGCAATCTGAAGTGCAATCATTGCCGACGTCGCTAGCATCTAAATCGCCAAATATCATTGTTTCATTGATTCAGCTGCAGTACTAGTGGGGAAGATTGTACATAGTTTAGATGTTTCATTTAGTCAGAGGAAAAGGTACCTCAAGTGCATATGTTTGCACTGGTGCATGCATCTGTACAAACGTGTGCCATTTCATGGCAAGACTGCAGCTCGTCTGGGTTTTGTTTTGTTTTCTATTCCTTGCTCCTTTCCAGCTGCTACTGTCTTGTATTTATTTTGCCAGATTCCGCAGACAGGTGAATAGCACCACTTCTCCACAGTATTGGTACCTGAATTTTTCCGAAGCTCAGAATGTTGCAAATCAATATAAGCCAAATCGCCAGTGTCTGTACGTTTTTCAAAACTGTATCATTGTTCTTAAATATTAAATGAACAGCTGCACAATACAAAGCCAGTAAATGCTAAGCACGACGCTTTGGATGTTCACAGTGGTCCTTGCGCCCTTGCGGTGCTATATGGTGCAAGCGGGGCAAGGGCTGCGTAAAAATGCTTAAATCGTTGCTGGGGGTGGGGACCACAAGCCTCCACGTGTATATAGCTACATGAGGGTCTTATCACCTCGGGTTTTTTTTTATTTCTAGCCACTAAGCAGATACGTTTTACAAAGAAAAGAGCTCCTTTTGATTCTCAGAATGTACAAGGGTCTCAATCGTTAAAGCCTGGCTCATGTTCACTGTGTATAACTTATTCAGAAATTATGATTGAGTATTTTGTCACATATGTATGCTTACATGTCGTTCAATCCATACCTCTCTGCAATAGCGGGTAATGAAACACAATTACCTGTAACTTTTTACTAAAGTGTTAAGTGCATAATAAAAATGTAAAAAAAAAAAGATATATTTATTTTCCCCCTACTATTGCAAATCAACAATTGAAACAATAGCTTGTTATGATATGAATCTTGTCATTGCTGTACAAAGCTGATTATATGAAACTTCAATAAATGCAAGTCTGCATTTTGTTTTTGTTTTGTTTTTTTGGCCTGTACTACTGAATTGTTTGCAGGCAAGCCGTTGGGCTCCGTTTGCTTTATATTGAAATTCCTCTTGTCCTCCACAAACTGCACAGTCCTGATATCTCTGGGAACGATTCTTACTTTAAAAATAAAATGTGTTTTATAACTAAATCCAACTTCATTCTGCTTTTAATGTCTTTGTAAGGGCTGAGTGTGTGTATATATGTGTGTGACGGTGGGGAGGAGACAGGAACAGGAGGAAGCCTCTTCACCTAGTGTCCACTTGTGTGAGCTTCTAATGTTTGAACTCCCGCTCAATAGAGGGCAGTTCAGTTCAAAGTTAAGTATAACTCGTCCAGTTCTCATACACTGTATGCACGGAGTCAAGAAACCAATGTGTAAAACATGGATTCTGAAAATGTGAAATTGCATCTCTTTTTCTATCATCTGGGGACCCACAGGTTGAGAACCACTACTTTAGAATAATAACTTTCCATCTGCAGAGCTGGAAGGGACCCAATAGATCATGGAGCCCAGCCCCTCTGAATGAGGCACAGTACAGAATTGAACTCCCAACCTCTGCAACCAGAGAGACCTAAGGCACTGACTGGGCTGTCCAGCAGTTCTTTCAAAAATGTTAGTGCTAGTGTTGGCCTAGATAATTTTTTTTCTGTGTCTTTGTTTCTTCTGCCTCATGCTCGGCTAATCAAAAAGGAATGAGACAAATTGCCCAATAACCTCCAGGGTCTTGGCGCAGCACCCGGGAATATGTTGTGTGACAAATGCACCGTAGCAGCATACCCCAAAATGGGGAGTGAGGAAGTAGATGGAAGAAAGAGAGCGGGTGTCTGAGCAGTGGCACAGGGCCTAGAAGGGGCTCCTGGTGGGCTAGTAGTGAGCCATATTACAGAGAACTCAACAGCATTGCAACTGCCCACCTGTCACATCTTCTATAAGGGAGTCTGCACAAAATTGGGGGGGGGATCCCCTAGTAGGAATAATGGCAACCATTGCAAGGGATGAGCACAAATGGGGCCCCTTTCCCTTGGCTTCTGGGTTGTTTTAACCAGCACTGCTGGCTTGTAGCCAGATTTCCCTCATGCCAAACTCTGCTGCGTGTTAGTTTGCATGTGACTCCGGAAACCTCTTCCAACCCTCTCCTGCCCCTGCCCCTAGAAGCATCAGAAGGACCTGCCCCCGGACTGCCAGGTTTTGACCTTGACATTTCCAAGAAATAAAAGGTGGTGCTGAAGTGAGAATCCTGTTGAAGGTGATTTATCTAAATGACTGGGGATAGGAAAGGAACAGCAGCATGGAAGTTTATTTGTTGAGGCTGCCATAGGATATTAGAGCTTTGCTGCCTCTGCTTCTCCTAATTTCTACTGTGCAAAGAGACCACAGTACTTATGTACACTGTAATTACGTACTGGATGGATGTACTCGCACTGCAACATATGTTAATTGTATGCAAAGCTGCACCATGTTCTATCCTCTTTTTAAAATATATTGAAATCATGATGTATTGTTGGCCACTCTGGCATATGGTCCAGAGAAAATTTTTGCTGCCCAAGCTATGATTGTAGGAGGATGCCACCAAAGCCTCTAAGAAGCATCAAAGATTCAGACAGCCAACCCATTTCCTCCACATCTTTCCTCCAAAAAGGGATGTGGGGCAGATTGGGCTCTCTTGATGGTGCTCCATTGCAACGCCCACCATTCCTCACCATTAGGTGGGTTGTCTAGGACTGATGGGAGGTGTAGCCTAGCAACTTCTCCAACCCTCCTCCTATGACATCATGCTTGCGAAACAATGCTGCTAAGGCAGAGGACATCACAGGTGCTGCTTCTTGGGATGTACTCGCCTCTAAACAACTGTCAGAAGCACAAGGAGCAACAAATCTAGTACTTACTGTATATGGCTTTGATTTTGTTTCATTCAGGTAAGCAGTCAGTTGATCAGTTTCTGTTTTCCTAGCAGATATATTTATATATAAACCTTTTCCCTAGCATTTAAGCTTAGATAGGGTCTTAAGCATACAGATAAATATTTATTATATAGGAAAAACTGTTTAAACTAATAGTTTGCAGTAGGCACAGTGTCTATTTAGAATAGCTTTAGAAAAAATATTGTGCTACTGATCACGAACATTCTACAAGGACATGGCACTTGAAGAGGAATAAAAATTTCACGAGCTCATAAGATTATAATATTTTATCAACTGTTTTCTCTATATGCGGGATATATATCCATCAATACTAGAATTTAGAAAAGTTACTTTTTAGGTCCCAAATTCTGATTCAGGCAATCCACATTAGACTGGTGTACATTGAATAAACTGCAAACTGCAAATTCTGCTGGAAAAAAAGGGGAGGGCTTAATTCTTTGTCACCCAGCTTTCCCCTTCAAAGTCACCTCGACAGCTTGACTTAGTTCCCATGGGATTTCAAACCTCTAGCTTGAATGGCACCTTCAAGTTTCTGGTTCTCTCAGTTCTAGTCACCATATGCGCAATATGGGAATGCTAATACAGTGGTGCCTCTTAAGTCAAATTTAATTCATCCTATGGGTCAATTTGTTTTATTAAAAAAATTGTCCTACGAAATTTGGTTTAACACAGTTCCCATAGGAATGCACTGAATTCGTGTTGCGAGGCATCCCATAGTAAAAATTCTTCTTACAAGGTTTCCCTATTCCCAGAAATTTCATTCATCTTGCGAATTTTTCGTATTAAGGGGCACCTGTCTTACGAGGTACTACTGTATTGACCTCCTTTATGGGAATCTCGTAAGGACTGAGAACTGAGATATAATGTTAAGGACCAGACCAAGCCCTCTTGAGGAATCCCATAACCCAGTAATGCAACCATCTGGAAGGTCTCCCAAGGATGGTCAAAATCCACCCCCTCCTGAGTCCTTCCAACTGTCCCATGTTAAGACACAGCTCAGCTCCGCTTAACCTTAGAAGCCCAGAATATACCAGCAGTTGTGTCCCTCATTCCAGAACTATCGATCCAATACCTCTGTTATCGAGAGGCGAGTATCTGCCCTCTATGGCAGGAACCAGCCACAGAACAAAATGGTCTGAGGCACAAGCTAAGCCAGTCTCTTCCTCAGGATCACTGAATTCAGAACAAAGTCTAAACAACGTATCCATAAAGTGGAGTGTTGTTGTTTTTAATAAAAAGGAAATTTTAAAAAAAAAATTAGAAAAAAAGTAAAACAACAAAAAACTTAACAACATTGGAACTAAAGTATCTCATTTAGGTACACAGAAGGTACATGGATCCCCACATAAGAAAGCAAACCCCAGGCTACTCTAACACTGAGGAACATACTTTGCCGAGCACAGTGGGACATATAAGACAGTGCAGAGTCCTTACCGTGCCAGAGAGCAGATCATGGAGCTCACAAATGGAACTGAAGATGGATCTCAATGAATGGTCTAATTTCTTTAGCCTGATAGAACCGTTCCCCCCCCCAGCTAACCTTGTGACCAACCAAATAAAAAGTTCTAAAGACTCTTCCAACTTTTACTGCAAAACACAATTCACTGTGAAACACAATGCTGGCCTTAAATGTCTGGTGCTATTTCTGTCATCCCAGGGTGGCCACGATCTGTCTTGGTCCTTTGCAACTCCCCAAAATGTCTTTCCCCTTCCTGGTGCCATAGGGCAATTAATGACTGCTAGACATTTTTTCCAGGACTTATAGCCAGAATCCTTTACACACAGACAGTATTGATCAGGTTCAGCTTCTTCAATGATCAAGTGGTGCAATTCATCTGTACTCGTGATTTTTGCCTTCTTAATATTCAACCGCAGTCCACCTTGTGCACTTTAATCTTCCTCAGTAGTTGTTTCAAGTCACTGCTGCTTTCTGTCAGTAATGTGGTATTATTTGCCTGTACAGTGGTACCTTGTGTAAAGGAATTAATTCATTCCAAATGAAATTCTGTTAAGCAAATTTTCTTTTATACAAATTTCCCATAGGAATGCATTGAAAACAGAATAATCCCTCATCGCGACCATATTTATGTTGTACAGATTCGCCCCATAGACGATTCTGTTAAGCAAATGTCCCCTATCTCTGGATTTTTTATGTTGTACAGATTTTATGTTATACACACCGTTTGTTATACGAGGGTCCACTGTACTGTATTATACAACTGGTATTTTGTTCGCCAATTTTCACTCCATCCAACTCTAATTCAGCTTCCCATGTTTAACTTCCTAAACAGGTTTCTCAAATCAAGTCCCCAAGAATCTTGGAAGGAATGTGACTTGCTTCATGCTGAGACCAAGAAATACTGTAATCCTGTACCAGTGTCTGCACAGTGTTAAGCTGAAGGCAAATGAGGCCTTCTTACTATATAGAGCAGTGTTGGCGAACCTATGGCACAGGTGCCAAAGGTGGCACTCAGAGCCCTTCCTATGGGCACCCAACATCACCCCTTCACAGCCACCTGTATTCAGGTTAAATGGCTGTATTGGCACTTTGTGAATAATTAGTGGGTTTTGAATCTCAGTTTGGGCACTCCATCTCTAAAAGGTTCGCCATCACTGATATAGAGTGACACTGGCACCTCGTGGCCATGCTTAAGAACGACAGTGTTTGTGGCAGGAAGGATGCCAATTTGTGTTATCATGGTCTCATGATACTCAATTTTTCTTATTCATTTTTTTGACAGGAATGCCCCTCTGCTGTGAAAGGAAAGTTTATCCTACCCAAAATAGATATCTCCATTTAACTTTCATTTCCATGGGGCTTGGGTAATCAACTCCTCTTCTGTAAGTACAGTAGTTTTTCTAAGAATGGAAGGATGGACAGTCAACTGCAAAACTGCAGATCTGGAAAAAACCCTATGGATATAGAAATGTAAAATATATGGAAACTTTGGTGGTGGTGGGGAAATGGGGGAAAAACCCATTCCTGCATTTTAATTTTTCCCATAGTGTTTTTCCCCCATGGCTTCAACGTTTTTGGAAATTTTACATCTCTACCTAGAGACCATTGAGTCTAGCTCCTGTCATGGAGGCACAATACAGAATTGAACTAACCTTGCCAGATACCTAAACCACTGACCCATCCCTCATTTTTCCACTGCTTCTGAAGTAGGTATCAGGCCTTCTGACAAGTCAGTCCATGTGCAGAAGACATTTAGCAGGTAATTTTATTCAGGTGCAACACCATCACTTGTACAATAACTTTATGCTGGACACACCCCAGTGGTTATCTGGGGAGAAAGGGAGATATAAAGGGTACATCACTCTTCATTCTATTTATCCGAAAGAGACAGTGAGTGACAGCACGGCACAAATAGTGGCACGACAGTTCTCCTCTGGGGGAGGGGGAGGATTTCTGTGTGTCCCGCGTTCTCTTCCTGTCACAGAAGACCAAGACTGGAATTATCTTTGATGCATACGTGGATGTACGTTGTGCCAAGCTATCAAGTCATAACTGACTTCTACTGACCCTAACAGGGTATTCATGATGAAGATATTTAAAGAACGGTTTTGCCTGTCCTCAGTTTCCATGGCCTATGGGAATACAAACACAGGTGAGTACTGTACTAGTTTCTTATCCACTATATTACATTGGGCATCTATTTCTATTCCAAAGCACACTCAGTTTTAAAAAATACATACATGTATATATACAACATTCACACTATATGTGCAATGCAGAAAGAATTCCAGATACTATGGGTGGTGGAGGAGGAAATCTTCTTTCTCCCTTATTTGCTGGTTTTCCTGGAGAATGCTTTGAGCCAAATGTATTATTTCCTCAATACAAAAGTTGCTTGCTTCTGAGAGACAGAAATTCACCTGTTTTTTGGTTTTCAAGTACAGTACAGTACTGTACAGGCGGTTGGGTCACAAAGGCAGCCTCCTTGCCTTGTCTCCCTGGCCTGCTTGTTTTCTACATGCAAAGAGGGCCCAACCCCTTCTCCCTCCCCAACCCAAAGTTCGGAAACATTATTTATTTATTTATTTATTTATTTAAATTGCAGCCCTCTTTCTCCTTAAAAGGGCCCAAGGCGGCCTTCTGAAGATTACCAGCGCTCAAGACGACAAAGGTCCTACTTCTTAGGACTCCCTTGCTCAGCATCCCCTAGCCTAGCCGGCCAGGGGAAATGTCTGCCATGCAGGTTACTATGTATTTGTTTATTTTTATATTTGTATACCGCGACCGATTTTCCCAAGTGGGAAAATAACTAATAAGTTACTCCCTCGTGTCGCCCTCCCCCCCCCCCACAGACAAAGGCCTTGCTGGTTGAGGAATTTCAAATAATATTATATGGGAAGCATCCAGGGACGGGGCGGCGGCGGCGTCCATCGCGGCGGAGGGGACGGTGGTGACGGCGGCGTCCGCCGTGCCAGGGACGCTGGGGCGGAGCAGGGAGGGCCGGGGAGGCGGCTTCGTTGGCCCGCCCGCCCTCCGCGCCTCCTCCTCCTCCTCCTCCTCCTCCTTCCTCCGGCACCCGCCACAGCATCCCTGGCACGACGGACGCCACCGCCGTCCCCTCCGCCGCGATGGACGCCGCCGCCGCCGCCGCGGGCGAGAAGGAGCGCGAAGCCGTGCATCTCTTAGCCGAGGCCGAGAAGCGCGTCAAGTCCTCGCATTCTTTCCTCCGCGGGCTCTTTGGGTGAGCGAGCGGCGGCAAGAGAGGGGAAGATGGATGCCCCACTCCAGGCCTCCCTCCTCTCGGCCAACCGGGGCCTCTCCCCAGCCCCCCTTCCCCGGGGTAGCTTTGGTCCGGAGGGGAGCCTCCCGGTGCGCCCTCGCCGCGCCCAGATCCCTCTCCGGGCCCCACTCGCCGGGAGGAAGGTGGTGGTGGGGGGATGCGGAGGGTGCGCCGGGAAGACGTGGGGCAGGGCCGGCGCGGGGCGAGGAACGACGGGGAGGCTGCAAGGAGACGGCGGCAAGTGCCCCGTCATCCCCACGGTTAGCCTCCCAAACCCAAAACGATGCCTTCCGGTAGCAGCTCCCCAGGAGTTGCGCCCATGGCTTCGGATGCCGGTGGCGTGTTTTTTGGTGACCATCATGCCTGTGCCTCCTTCCCTCCCGCTGGGCACCCTGGCACGGGCAGACAGCAGCAGGCAAGGTGGGACGGGCTCCCTTGTTGCGGTTATAAATTCACCTCTTGGTTTCCAAACATTAGAAGTCAAATCCTATTATTCCCATGAGGCACAGCTCTCCAAATGCATTACAAGCAGGGGGATGTGGGGACTGTACAGTGGTACCTTGTATAAAGGAATTAATTTGTTCCAAATGAAATTATGTTAAGCACTTTTTCCTTTATACAAATTTCCCATAGGAATGCATTGAAAGAGTGATCCCTAATCGTGACCATTTTTATGTTGTACGGATTTGGCCCATAGGCAATTCTGTTAAGCAAATTTCCCATATCTGTGGAATTTTTTATGTTGTACAGATTTGATGTTATACAAACCGTTTGTTATACAAGGGTCCACTGTACATACAAATTCTAGACTAGGCTATAGACCAGGGTTGGCAAACCTTTTAGAGACCGAGTGTCCAAACTGTGATTCAGAGCCCACCAATTCTTTGCAAAGTGCCAATACAGCAATTTAACCTGAATACAGGTGCCTGTGAAGGGGTGATGTTGGGTGTCCACAGAAAGGGCTCTGAGTGCCACCTTTGGCACCCGTGCCATAGATTCGCCAACACTGCCATAAGTGATACATATAGGCCTCCAAATGTTGGCTGGATTTAATTCCTTGAATGCTGGGTCATTCCCAAACATCTCTAGTATCCCGAGATATATCATTACTGTTGGCTGTCATTATTACTATTGAAACAAAAGTACTGTATCACTATTTTTCTGGATAGAGCTCTTTTCTGCCAGTTGAGACCTCAAAAGATATGGCATGCCACAACCTGTGCTGGGAGATCAAGATGCATCACCAAAACACTCATTAGATGGCAGCAGCAAAAGAACTGTTTCTAGAGGAGCTGCAGTATTTTATCCTTTGGCCTAAAATAGTTTTTTTTTGGGGGGGGGGGTCTTAAACACCCGCAGGCGTTGGTAGTAGCAGACATTTTACACATCACAGGAGTCCACTTCGTCTCCTGCATCAATTTATTTTATTTTATTTTAGAGTAATTTTACCCTGCCTTTCTCCTTGGAAAAAGGACCCAAGGCGGCTTACAGAATGAGGGATAATATACAGTCCAGTACAATTAAGACATGTTCAAGTACAGTGGTACCTTGTATAAAGGAATTAATTCGTTCCAAAAGAAATTATGTTCCCGTAGGAACGCATTGAAAGCAGACTAACCCTAATTGCGACCATTTTGATGTTGTATGGATTCGCCCCATAGGCAATTGTATTAAGCAAATTTCCCCTATCTCTGGAATTGTTTATGTTGTAGAGATTTGATGTTATACAAGCTGTTTGTTATACGAGGGTCCACTGTATTGAGAACAGGGAATTGAGGGACATCTTACAGCATTAATAGACAACATTACATTAAAGCTACAAGAGAACTTGAACAATTAAAGGGGAGTAAAGTTCCATGTAAAGTTATGAGTGATGGAAACTAACATTGAAAACATAGTGTCAATGTAAACCCATAAGGTTAAAAGTAGTTATAAACACAAAGTCTATGTGATCCTGTAGATTCATATAAAAGACACATAGTAGGTAGACCATTCAGGGAGAGCTTGCCCGAAAAGAAAGGTCTTTGCCTGTTTCTGGAAAGTCAGCAGAGAGGAGGCAGTCCTGGCCTCTAGTGGGAGGGAGTTCCAGAGTCTGGGCACAGCAGCCAAGAAGGCCCTTTCAAGTAGCATTTCAGTGGGCAGGCCTAGCTGCCCAAGGGTACGGACAGAAGTCAAGTATAAAACCCAACTGTTTTCTGACTTGGCCCAGGAGGTTGGGAGTTCGATTCCCCACTCTGTCTTCTTAACAGGGGCTGGACTCAATGACCCATAAGCTACCTTCCAGCTCTGCAGTTCTAAGATTGTTGTTGTTGTTGTTGTTGTACCACAACAGTCTGTTTCGGTTTTAAAGCAGCTGGCTTACAACCACCAGCCATCCAGGATTACACCTGCAGAACTGGGGTGGGGGGAACCTATTGTCCTCCAGATTTTAAAATCCCATAGCTGTCAGCAGATTTAACCAGCATAACCAATGATAATGAATTGTGGGAGTTGCAGTACAAAATTATCGGGTGTGTGTGTGGAAGTTTCCTTACCCCTTCTGTGGAGCAAAAATGTCCCTTCTGGGGACCCTTTGTTATTTCAGATGTGCTGGACATCTGAACAGCATTGAAGAGCTTCCCACTGTCTCTGTTCCCCCCTGTCCCTCCTTGAGAGGGGCTCCACTAGATGACCCATGAGGTTCCTTTCAGCTCTGGAAATAAAAGGTTATTATTACTGGGAAAAGTTGCATGCATGGGCTGTCTCCCCCCCATTGCTAACTGAGTAAAACAATGTCAAAATAAACCTATTAAAACAATGTCATCATAAACCTGTTAGTCATCAAGATACTATAGTTGTGCTTCAGCAGAATAAAAGGTCTGTTCCTCTATATTTCAAACAAAAGCAGAGCTCTCAGTCATGGGGGGGGGGGAGCAGTTTGCAACCCAAACTGGTAGAGTCCATTTCCTGCTTCAGTTGTTGTTTCTGAGGAGTAGGCCTAGTGAGGAGAACTGCTTGGTTGCTTTGTAATCTGTTTTTCTTCATGGAATGTGCGGTGGAAGTGAGGCAGTTGACGTCTCCATTACCGACATTATGCAGCTGCCACCATTTGCTGGAGTTCCCCGATAACACAGTCGTTCGTCCCCCACCCCTGAGTTTTGGATAACTGTGACATAGTGGCCTACATTTTACATACTTTGTGGATACATTGTGTGGCATAATGTATGAGGCATGCTTTGTTTTGTTATGTACAGTTTGTTTGGGGCTGGTCCTTGGTAGTCATAAATTCAATAAAGCAAGCCTTGCAGAATTTCTCCCCAAATTAGCTAATTAGCTTTCCCCATATCAGATTCCACTAATCAGATACAGGATTAGGGAGATTAGAATTTCAGTTGGTGCCAGAATAGCCTGTAAACGTGATGAAACTAAGGAGAGCTGTCTCTTTAGGTATGAGTAGGAATTTTGTGGACGCAAGGCGTTTGGTGACTTACATTAATTTTTTCCCCCCGCCATCTGCTCCCTGCTTTTATGTCATTAGGTAAATTATCTAATTGTTGTTGTGTGTTTATTGTTTGATTTGATTATTTGTTGTTTCTATATTGTTGTGAACCGCCTGGAGTTCCTTTGGGAAGACGGGTGGTATATAAGCCTTCAAATAAATAAATAAATAAATAAATAAATAAATAAATAAATAAATAAATAAATAAATCTGGTGTGAGGTTCTGCTTGGCAGGGCAACACTTGTTTCTAGATGACTTGACAGAACTTTTCTGGCCTTTCTGGCCTATCCAATAGTTAACCTTTGGTGAAATAATAATTATATAGATTTAGGACGTAGTGTATTTTTAAAAATGTGATGTTCTTTAATGCATGTTCCTTTGAGAAGAATATTTGAAATGTCAGCAGTATTAAATGCTACTGAGTTTGATTTAACCTAGAAGGCACCTTGAACACTTGTACTGAAATCAATAACATTTATTTGTGCTTTTACTTTAGTTGGATTACACCCACTCACCCAGTCAGTTTGAAGATGACTGTGTATGGATTATATAAATTATTGAAACACTGTGTTAGTGTCAAAGATCTAACCCATTAAGCTTGCACTTGGGTCTTAAAACACTCTTACCATCCTATCGGGCTTCTGATTCTAATGTAGCATTGATGCAGTAATGGCATAATACTCACTTCAGATCTCACACTCCCATTACCTGTCATAAGGACATAAGAAGAGCCATGCTGGATCAGGCCAAGGGCCCCTCTAGTCCAGTTTCCTGTATTGCACAGTGGCCCTGCCAAACACCTCTGGGAGCACACGAGAACAGACATCTCTCTCCTGATACCACTTCCCTGCATCTGGCCCTTGAAGTACCCTATTTTTAAGCCTGGAGATTACACATCTCCATCATGGCTTGTAACATGTGATGGAACTTTTCCTCCAGGAATCTGTCCAATCCCCTTTTGAAGGCATCCAGGTCAGATGCCATCACCACCTCCTTTGACAGGGAGTTCCGCAGACTAACAACACGCTGGGTAAAAATTATTTTCTTTTGCTTTTTCTCACTCTCCCAACCCTCAATTTAAGTGGATGTCTCCTAGATCTGGTATTTTGTGAGAGGGAGAAGAGTGTCCCTCTATACACTTTACTCATGCCCTGCATTATTTTGTACGTCTCAATCATATCCCTCCCTCAGGTGCATTTTTTCCAGACTAAAGAGCCCCAAATGCTGTAGCTTTTCCTCATAAGGGAGGTGCCCAGGCTCAGTAATCATTTTGGTCACTCTTTTCTGCACCTTTTCCAGTTCCACTATGTCTTTTCTGAAATGCGGTGACCAGAACTGTACACAACACAAACCTTAATATCATTTTATACAATGGCATTACAGTGGTACCTCTACTTACAAATTTAATCCATTCTGAATGCATGTTTTTAAGTTGGTCAACTCTTAAGTAGAGGTAACATATCTAAAAAAGCAAAAAAAATAAATTTTTAAAAATGAAAAAAAAATTAAGTACAGCAGACAGCATCTAAAATTTGTAAGGCAGCAGTTAAAACGCCAACAGTTTTCCACTCTTAAGTTGAATTACTCTTAAGTAGAGCCACTCTTAAGTAGAGGTACCACTGTATAATGTTAGCTGTTTTATTTTCAGTCCCCTTTTTGATTATCCCTAGCATGGAAATGGCCTTCTTCTCTGCTGCCACACATTGGTTAGACACTTTCATTGAGCTGTCCACCAGCACACCAAGATCTCTTTCCTGATCCATCACTGCATTGATAAAGTTTTGATTTTTTTTTTGCCCCAATATGCATTACTTTACATTTTCCTACAGTGAAACACATTTGCCATTTTGCAGCCAATTCCCCCAGTTTGGAGAGATCCTTCTGGAGCTCTTCACATTCTTCTCTGGTCTTCACCACCCGGAAAAGTTTCTGTCATCTGCAAACTTGGCTACCTCACTTGTTATCCCTGTCTACAAGTCATTTATGAACACTGAAAAGCACCAGTCCCAGGACAGATCCCTGGGGCACAACACTTTTCACCTCTCTCCATTGTGAAAATTGCCCATTGACACCTACTCTCTGTTTCCTGGATCTCAACCAATTCTCAATCCATAAAAGGACCTGCCCTCTTATCCCCCGACTGTGCAATTTTCTCAGCAGCCTTTGGTGAGGGACTGTGTCAAAAGCCTTCTGAGAATCAAGATAGATAATATCCACCGGTTCACACAAATCTACATGCCTGTTGTCAGGCAAGACTTACCCTTACAGAAACCATGCTGATTTTCCCTCAGCAAGACTTGTTCTTCTATATGTTTTAAGATTCTCTCTTGAATGAAGCTTTCCACTATTTTCCCTGTAGTTTCCCAGGTCCCCCCTCCATCTTTTTTAAAAAACTGGTGTGACATCCACTATCCTCCAGTTCTCCAGCACTGTGGCCATTTTAAGAGACAAGTTGCATATTTCCTTTAAGAGATTTGCAATTTCATTTCTCATTTCCTTAATAACTTTTGGGTGGATGCCATCTGGGCCCGGTGACTTGTTGATCTTCAATTTGTCAATTAAACCCAAGCCCTTGCCGTAGGCTGTTCAATGCATTCCAAAACATAAGAAGATAAACACATAGTGCTCTTTTTGTTGTCACCGCCTTCTCTGTTCAAGTTCCCCTTGAAGCCAGTCTAGGTCTCTCTCAATTTTCTTTTCTCATGGCAGCCAATACAGTTGGGGTTGAGTGGAAGACAAGGGCAAGGAGTCTTGAACCGTGTTGTGGGGTCTTTTTCCTGCTGTGTAATTTTCCCAGTAAAGGTGCCCCCATCAAAATCATACTAGAGAATATGTGTAGGAAAATAGGTTTTGGAAGTCTGAATAATACAGAGATGCTAGTAGTTTGGAGTTCCAGTGTTGGAGAATGTTGTGGATACTGTTAACACATATCCATCCTTCTGACCTGGTTTTGCTTTTGGTGCTGTGACTATGGCTATGGTCAGACTCACCCTTTATGAGGTCATTTCAGTGGGCATCTAGCGGCTGGGAGATGTGGACAGCTATCAGCCATGTTTCGGCAACCTCAGGAAAGTCAACGGCAGGGCATCCTCTATGGGTCTGGCTTGGAAATGGCTTGACAATCAAGACAGCTGCCAGGGCCGGTGCTACTCTTGGGCAGAGTGGTAGCAGCTGCCTCAAGCGATTTGCGTTAGGAATGGGGAAGCAGCAGCAAGGAGTCAAACAGAGAAGGTACGCGTAGCATCCCCAGCCTGCCTATGTCCACTCCCGTAGCTTCCTAACTTGACGCTCAGTAGAGGAAGCCACTTCATCAGGAACCCTGGGAATAAGATTTGGAGCCTGTCCTATCCGTTTGTAGGTGGAAAGCAAGAGAAGGTTCAGGGGCCATCTCATCCTTCCTTTCAGGTAGAAGAAATTCTAGGTCTGCAACATGTGGAGGTAATATGTTCTGTTCTGGCAGGAGCCGGGAGGTGAAAGCACCTGTTGTCAGTGGATGGCTTGCTGCTCATCCCTGGGTTTTGTCTTGTCCATACTGCCTCCTGTTGTGTTGTTGTTGTTGTTGTTGTTTCTGGTTTTGGTGGTGTTGTTGGTGTGCTGTCAAGTCACCTACCAAGCTATGATGACCCTATGAAGGAACAATATCCAACGTGTTCTGTCCTCAACATCGCTGCTGAGCAAACTGAAGCCTGTAACTTTTTTTATGCTGTGCAGTGGTGGCGAACCTTCGGCACTCCAGATGTTTTGGACTACAATTCCCACAACCCTTTGTGCTGGGATTTTTAAAAAATGAAGACACCAAGACGAAAGTGACGTATAAAACATAAACTTTATCTGAGTCTCTTACGGAAAAGGTAAACAGGATATTCCTAGTAAAATAACAAAATACTAAACATACATAACAAACATACCAAAAAAATGAAGTAAAAAGATGTAAGGCGACGGCAGCTCAGGCAACGCCCATGAAGTCAGGTAAACACTCACAATCTGCCTCTCTCAGAGAGTGCAGGTTAGGAAAAAAAAAGAGAAGTGTGGTGAGCAGGCAGGTACAATTCCTTTTGTAGAGCCATACTAATTAAAGAGACAGGACTCACTGATTCACAGTTCCAGGAGAGGTCCACCTGGTGTTAACCCTCTAATGTTTAAATGTAGATCTTGCCACATTCCAACACGTAATTCCAATACAGGCTTGGAATTCTAGGAGTTGTGGTCCAAAACATCAGGAGATCCAAAGTTTGGACATCCCTGCTTTATGGGGTCCATCTGTCTCATATGCAGGCTGGATCTGGCATATAAGAGGGGCACATTTCCATCCAAGAGATCTCCTGGCTATTAAGATAACCGGGAGAGGCAGTGCGAGATGCTCCCCACTGTTTGTAGAAGTGGAAACTATGCAGAAAGCCTTGTTATCTCAAAGATCTTTTCCTAAACAATTATCCATCTGGCCTTTTTTATTTTATTTCATATATGCAATGTAAGGCCTTCTGCTGAGCGAGAAACAGAACAAGAAAGAGAATTTCAGTTTTACTCCTTAAGACAACTCCCCTTCCCCCAAAAACCTGTAATCTAAATTGTGAATCTGAAATTCTTACTCTCACCCAAGGTAGCAAGATAGTTTTATGGTACATTTTGCTAGTAAGAGCACAGATGATGATGTCGGTTGGGCCTTTGTGCTTTGTGCCTTTCCAAAAGCTTCTGTGAAGTTTCTCAGATAGGATAAATCACTTCATTTTAATAATCTCTGCCAGTGCTTTCCCCAGCAGAACTGAAAAGTGTGGCTGGTTTGTTAGTTTTATAAGGGATAATTGCAAAAGTAATTTAATTCTGAGCTACATTTTATTTTGTTCTTGAGTTCACAGCTGCTGGGAAGTCTCTGCTTCAACGTGTTTTGTTTTTTTCCAAAGCCAGCTCACTTGATATACGTGTTTATTTTGTTTCAGAGTTTCCATTTAATGAGGAAATCAAACCGAGAGAGGCTTAGAAATAAAAACTGACGTCATAATGGAATTAAAATCATTTTGATGGCAAAAAAGCATGTGTAAAGCAGTAAAAAAACTTTTATGAAAAACTATATTAGCAGCTGTAAGGAAATCCATTTTAACATTTTTATTTTATTTCAATGATGGGTTTAATACAATATAAGAAATAAAGAAAGATGAGCCAATAAAGGTATGTTATAAGCAAGTGCTTGACAGTGGGCAGATCATATCATTATTGCTGATCATTCTAATGTTCATCTAAAATCTGAATGCAGTTGTATTAATGAAGATGATTCTAAAACTTGCTTGTTTCCCGATTTCTAAGGGTCATAGATGTTTTCCATTTCATGGCTACATTAAATCTTGCCGCTATTAATCTTTTACTATTCAACTAATAATATTTTAATGAAACTGCATTTCAAAGGTAACTGGATCAAACTGTGAGATGCAGTCCTGTAGTCACAGAGAGGGTCCCCCAGAAACCACAGGGTTGTGTGGACCTTGTCCACCCCCATGGAAAGGAGGACCCACCCATTCAGATCCTCTTTAGGCAGGGGCGGAGCTTTCTGTGCCATTTCTATCCAGCTAGTGATCTTCATGGATGGTAAAAGCCACAAGGAGTCACAACAGTACAGTGGAACCTTGACTTACGTCAGTAATCCGTTCCAGTGGTCTAGACTTAAGTCAAACATGACTTAAGTCAAACAAACGTTTCCCATAGAAAGTAATGGGAAAGCGGATTAATCCGTTCCAGATGATGAAAAAGACCCCCGAAAACAGCAATTTAACACAAATTTGACTGGGATAGGAGATTCCTTCTGGGGATGTAAATGAAATGTCTCTTCAAAGAGAGGAGGAGGCAGTGGAATTATAGTCCACAAGTTATATGCCTCTACTTTTTAATGTTCATAGCAACAATGTCTAACATTTAAGTTTTACTGATTTTTAACCTGACGTTCCAAGTTCTGAACAACTCTATGCTTACCATTAGAGTCCCACAACTTTACAGCTCCCCAACTAAAATGCTTCCATTGTGGACCAGACTTCTGCAGCCAGATTTTTTACAAGACTGAGCTGACTGTCTAACCAGCGAGGCCAGCCCCAAGCTCCTGGCCCTTCTTCTCCTCCAGCAGCAGCGGCGGCTTCGGTGAGGCCGAGGACCAGCTCCAGGTGCTCTGAGCTGGCCTCGCCGAAGCCGCCGCTGCCGGAGGAGGGGAAGAAGGCAGGAGCAGTTTGGAGGCAGCAGCTGCGATGCTGGGTTGTGGCTGCCGCCCAATTCCGGTGCCTTGCGCTGGGGCTCTGAGATGTAAGTCAAAGCCTGCGACTCAAGTCAAACAGGCCCCTTCTTGCTGCAAGTCAAATATGATGCAAGTCAAGCAGCATGTAAGTCAAGGTTCCACTGTACATTGGAAGGGGCTTTGTAATCCATCGGATCCAAAACTCGCTCCTCTTTTGGATGACTCGCCACAACACAGAGAGAAATTATATTGGTTTTTTTGGGGGGGGGTTGAAATGAGTGCCAGATTTTGAAGAAATCAAATATGCTTTCTCGGTTGAATTTCTTGATTCTTGTTTCCATTGTTTGGTGATTGTGTTGGCATCGAAATTGGCCCAAAGAAAAAGAGATAAGCCAGAGTATTCCTGCTGATTGAACAGTTCTGAGCTGCCATTCAAAAGACACCATTTTTCCAGGCTCAAATCAAGTTTGAGAATGGACAAAAAAATTTAAGAGAGAAAGAGACTGTATATTAATAATGTGTTTGTTCTGAATATGTGAAATATGTGTGACCAAAGTAAGTTGGAACAATCCTGAGCTAAGTATCACTTACGTATCTAGGATTACTACCATTTCTCCCTTATCTGGAGTTTGCACAGTACTGTTGCATGTTCTAAGGCAGGGTTGTCCAAACTTTTTTTAAGGAGGGCCAGATTTGGTGGCTGAGAATGGGGGGGGCACGGAGGCTGCCCCCTGATCCTGCCCCCCCTGCAAGCCCCTCCCCCACTGACTCCTTGCAAGCCCTATCCACTGACCCCTTGCAAGTCCTGGGTGGCATGTGTGTGTGTGTGGGGGGGGTGATCCCACCGTAAGTGAACCCAGCCACGGCACCCCACACCAAGGCCACCCACACAGCAGAGTGGTCACCTCTCACCTGGCTTGGCTGCAGGCAGCTGGTCCGTGCTGGGCCACTCAGGGGACATGGTGTGGTGGCCCCGGGGGGCCCTGGGAGCACACATGGAGAAGCGGGGCAGTGGGCCAGGTGGAGAGAGTGGGTCTCTGTTAGGTGGCTGAGGTTGCGGGTCATGGCACATGGCGGCGCGGCTGTGGTGAGTTTCGACCGCTTGCACTGGTTGTTACTTTTTAAAAAAATCTAGCGGGTGGGGCTGTGGGGGGAACAGCACCCCTCCCCCTGGGTTTTGCCACTAGGAAGGTTGAGAACCACTGCCTTAAGGTGAGCATTGTGAAGGAGTGAGGAAGAGAGGGCGGGACAGCCACCTGCGGGCCAATCAAAATGCCCTGACGGGCTGGATTTGACCCATGGGCTGGATTTTGGACATGGCTGTTCTAAGGCATGAGTAGTCAAAATAGCTCATCATTTCAGTCATTTGGGTAATTTTACTTTTGTTATTTTGCCAGGGATACTTTAGCTGAGGATTTCATGCTTTAGCGGTGTGGGGGTGGGGGTCAGACAACTCTTGGAGAGTTTTCCAACTAGAGAGTTTGTGATTCTGTGATAGTGTGATTTAGGGCCTTTTCACACGACCCCTAAGATCCGCTGGCCACTTAAATTCGGACCAGAGATCTTAGGGGTTCGTTGTTCTTCCTTCCTCCCCTCCACTCTGCACCTGTCTGCTGAGGGGAGGGAGGAAGAAAGTGGGGGGAAATGCAGACTCACCTTGGAGAAGCTGTCGGAGCTTCCATCTTGCTGATTCCTTCTCTTTTGTTTGCTTTTTTTTCCTCCCGCCCCTTCTCTTAAAGGAGCGGGAGGCAAAAAAAAAAAAAAGAAGAAGAAGAAGAAGAAGCCAGGAGAGCCCCGCACTGACCAGATTAAATCCGGACCTGGCGATTTTCTCCCTCCTCGAGCAGGTACAAGAAAAGTGCGCTGGGATGCGCTAAAGTGGGCGGGGTCGCACTTAATTTCCTGCAAACTCCGGAGCTGGTGGGGAAACCATTGTAAGCTCCGGAGCTTGCAGCCATTTGCTGCGGCGTTTAGGGGTCGTGTACAAAGGCTCTAAGACTCTGTTGTTGAGATTGAAGATGAATGATTTGTACCTGAAGAGAGTAAGAATAATTGCATGTTAGTAAACCAATTCTGACTTATGGCAACCATTTTCAGTTTTTTGTTTGGTTTTTTTTTTGGTAGAGAGTATTCAGAAGTGGTTTGTCATTCCCTTCTTCTGGGGGCACCCGGGGACTGTGCAGCACTGCCCAAAGCCACACAAGTTGGCATTACTTGCGGGAGCCACGGGGGAGAGTGGAACTCCCAACCACTGGCTCTGCAGCTAGCTCTATACCTCACTCACTGTTTAAAATCAAAGAGAACACAATAACACATCTCAGCCATTTCTTTCTTGGCTCTTTCAGATGGAAATCTTTATATACCAGGAACAGCAAAATGCAGCCTTCCAGATGCTGGGGGATTGAAACGCTGCTCATTCCTTTCTTCTGGCAGTTCAAACTCTAACGACATCTGGAGGGCTACATTTTGCTTATTTTTGCTTACATCCTCTTAGCTGGGAGAAGGGCCTGTTGAAATCAGGAGGGTTTATTTGTAAGTAGACATATAAAGGATTTCACTGTTAATCCTTTCATTCCTGGACCTAAATCAACAACATGTGTGTTTTTAAAAAATGCTTTATTGCAAATGCTTTCTTTTGGTTTTTCAGTGATCCAGTTGGGGAGGGTTCAGAAGGCAAATTAATTAAAGTGCTACTGATTTTATTGTAATAGAATTAATCATCTCCTTTTAATGCCATTTCTCCTTTTCCTTTTTGCTAGAGGAAATTCAAAGATCGAAGAAGCCTGTGAAATGTACACCAGAGCTGCAAATATGTTCAAGATAGCCAAAAATTGGACTGGTATGTACAGAGATGTTTCTATCCCATTTTAATCAGAGAGGGAAATAGACAGACAGTTATAAGTTTGTGTATATTTATTTTATTTTATTTTATTTTAGAGTATTTTTACCCCACCTTTCTCCTTGGAAAAGGACCCAAGGTGGCTTACAGTAATGAGGGACAATATACAGTCCAGTACAATTGAGACATATTCCGGTATTGAGAACAGAAAATTGAGGGACATCTTACAGCATTAAAAGACAGCATTACATTAAAGCTACAAGAGAATGTGAGCAGTTAAAAAGAAAATAATATTCCATTTAAAAGTAATAAGTGATGGAAACTAATATTGAAAACATAGTGTCAGTGCAATCACACAAGGTTATAAGTGGTTATAAACACAAAGTCTACGTGATCCTATAGAGTCATATAAAAGACACACAATAGGTAGTCCAGCATTCAGGGAAAGCTTGCCTGAAGAGAAAAGTCTTTGCCTGTTTCCGGAAAGACATCAGAGATGGGGCAGTCCTCGCCTCTGGTGGGAGGGAGTTCCAGAGTCTGGGCACAGCAGCTGAGAAGGCCCTTTCATGTGAGGGTGGCAGGATGGAGAGAAAGGCCTCTCCTGATGACCTTAACACCCGAGTCGGTCCATACTGTGAGATTTGATCTTTGAGGTAATTAGGACCCAGGTTGTACAGTGCTTTGTAGGCTAAGGTCAGCACTTTTGCCCGATAGCTGATTGGTAGCCAGTGAATCTGCATAAACCTCATGAATTACTTTCCCAAATCCTGCTTTACTTGTGCTGAATTTTAAATCCACTCAGTTCTACATACATTATACAATGGCTTTGCTCTTTGATGACGACTCAGTCTCTTATCCCAGGATGAAAAGGAGGTGATTTAGAAACCCTTACCAGGAGCGCTATCTCCCCATTCCATTTCTTGATCAAGTGCTGGTTAATTCAGCATTAGTTTTAAACTTAATAAGTTGTGTAAACTTAATAAGAACTCGAGCTGGATTGCCACATTTCCAAAATAAACTCTTGATGGATATACTTGTTTCTCACCTTAGTTCTCTGACTATTTGATTTCAGCTAATCACCGAGATAAGCTAGTTTGCTTTCAGCCAGTGCAAGAAGACTGATAAAGTGTGTGAAACATATATTCACACATCACAGCAGCATTTGTTATGTGTAAGAGAAGAGTTGGTAAAGGAGAATGCATCAACAGGGGAACTAAGAAGTGTGGGCAGCTGGTGTACACATTGTGTTGAAAGTGGGACATGAGATTATTGGTGCAGAACAGATGGAGTTTTTCAAAAGGATGGTTCAGTGCTGAATTATGGGATAGTCCTGTAACATTTAGCAGAGAAGAATATGCAGAGCTTTTGAAAGGGAAATACAATTGGCCAAATCATGTTGTGTAAAATTATTGTGGATTGGGCATACAGGACATAGTTAATTTAAACTAACAAATTCCTGCCCCCCCGGGGTGTCAGATTCTGAGGTTTCCTCGCAGTCCTAATCTCAAGAGATTTCATGAGACTGCAGGTAGGTAGGTGGGTGGAAGGTTTAGCACCACTCTCTTTTTAACATCTATATACCAATGAGTTGGTTTGTATGTTTCTTGTGATCATTTTGGAAAGGTGGGAGAACAAATGCCAGTGTTGTTATATGTGGGTGATAATGTGTGTTGTTATAATAGGCAAATTAGTTCAGTGTGTTCTTACTAGTATTATGTGAAAGGGATTTGGATATTGCACTTTCAAATGAACTAAATGACCCATCAAAGAAACAACGAAATGGAAATTTTTGTTGTGTTCCGTTTCATTTTTCATTTTCCCATAGGAATGCATTGAAGCACGGGGAAACCGCGGGCTTTTTACACTTTTTTCTGCCTGAAGCCCCGTGTACCAGCTGATTGGTGCTGGGGTGGGGAAAAAGTTTTACAAGCCCATGGTTTCCCCCTTCTGATCGGGCCCACCAGCTGCCCCTCCAAGTCCCACATGCCAGCTGATCAGCATTGGGACAGGGGGAGTTTTATATTTCCCACCCGAGCCCCAATCAGCTGGCGTGCTGGGCTTGGAGGGTGGAGTTTAAAAAGGCCTGGGATTTTAAAACTTTCCCTCCACCCAAGCCCCACGCACCAGCTGATCGGTGCTGGCTTTGACAGGGAAAAAGTTTTAAAAGCCTGCCATTTTCCCCACCCTATCAGGTGAGGGGAAAGGGCAGGCTTTTAAAACTCCCCCCCCCCGCCAAAGCCAGTGCCAATCAGCTGGCACACGGGGTTTCGCTGGGGGGAGTTACACAAGCACTACACACACACATACAAAATTGCACAAATACCACACACAGAGAGAGTACACATACTTGTACACGTTAAACTAAAAATGAATCAAAATGAAAAATGAAACGATTTTTTAAAAAAACCATTTGAAACAAAACAGAATGGAATGAAAAATGAAACGAAACACTATTTTTGCATTTCGTGCCCATCTCTATTTAAAAAATCATGCCAACTTTTAAAATACTTAGGTTTTAAGATACTTCTGTGCTGGGTGTGCAGCATAATTGCTAAATAGATGGTGTGTTGAGCAAAAGAGCCATTTTAATCGTTTTGGGATCACTTTTTCAAGCACTGAGGAAGAAAGTGGATGAGATAAAGAGATCTCATAGGAGATTGTGTTCCATAAACTGTATGGATTAGTTTTGGAAATAAGTGTTCTTTGTGTGGGTAGCATTTTGTATGTCAGCGGGAAAGTGTGGAAAGATATTAATTTGAGAATGATGTCTTGGTGCTACATGGACGAACAAGGTGTTGAAGAGCTATTGAGTCATCTTCTCAAAACCTCTCTGTACATCCTACTGTTGTTTTATCTGTGTCCCACTTTGCAATACAGGGGGGGGGACTTTTCTGTGCAACGTACAAGTATGCACCTTTGCAAATCTTGATATAGGGACTAGGGAGTATTTCAGAGAGGAATTCAGAATGGAGAAAAATTGATCAACAACATTGCAAATTCCCACTTATTTAAATCATGCTCTGCTAAAATAGAGCAAACACGAGGCTTTTCCTTGTTAGCTT
Source organism: Phrynocephalus forsythii (assembly GCA_029282475.1). Taxonomy (NCBI): domain Eukaryota; kingdom Metazoa; phylum Chordata; class Lepidosauria; order Squamata; family Agamidae; genus Phrynocephalus; species Phrynocephalus forsythii. Next base: position 157,830,069 of record JAPFRF010000002.1, on the reverse strand, counting down.
GGGGATATCCATATTCTCTTGATATGTGGGAGAACCTGTTGCCTTTTGTCATTTGAATGGCCGTATAGCCAGGTTAGACCTATTGTGTCTGTTTCATTTCCAGCTGCAGGGAATGCATTTTGCCAGGCTGCCAAGCTCCACATGCAGCTGCAGAGTAAACACGATTCAGCCACCTGTTTCGTGGACGCGGGAAATGCGTACAAAAAGGCAGATCCACAAGGTAAGATGGGTGGTGAATGGCGCAATTATCTTGATTCTAGAATGACAGCTGTAGTGTTAAGGTTTGTATCTGTAAATTCCTCCGTGTAACTCATTGTTTCTAACTGATTTTACTATATTAACTGCCTGCCTTATTAATTAACCAAATGTTTCACATCAGTTCTGAATGATCCCAAGGTAACCTCAGAATAATTGTAGCAGCAACAGCCAGTTCATACTGTGTCTTACAAGTGGTGGGATATTATGATTTTTGTCTGACAGATTCTACCTTTAAGTCTCAGAAGGTTGACATAAAGTATTGTGCATAGGGGTATCTTGTTAGGATGAGTATTGAAACTTGAATCCATCCAGGTTGGTTGTTATTAAGGATAAAATGATGGGAAATGTATTCCCTTAGATTCATTTATACTGAATAAAGTACATGTTCTGGCCTTCTCAGCTCAAATTCAAGTTTTAAGGAAAGAGAACATTTTAAAAAGTTTAATAAAAGAATCATGTGTGTTAAAGCGAAGAATACCCTTTAAATTATTTGGCATCGAAGTCTTTTTTGGGTGTGAAACTTTTAAATCTACTTATTAAAAAACAAATAGTTTGAATAAATTAATTTAGTGCCATTGAATATCAGTTTGCTGTATCATGATCATTAGATAAATGGCAAAAAAATTACTCCGGAGCCTAACGAGGGATGTGTATCCATTGCTAAATGGGGTGTGCAATTCCCTCCCCCCCCAGCTTTTTTGTAATTTGTTTTGTATATGTAAAAGTCAGTTTGTACATAGAAGTCAGTTTTGCATTTTTGATGAAGCTCTGTGCGGCTCGTGCCCGTGGCCAAGTTCAACCGTGAAACATCATTTATTTCCCCTCCCATGTGTTCTTGGAGCTCTAATGACCTGCGGCTTATACAGGGAAGCCTTTCTCATATGATCCCTCTACTCGGCTTATTCTGAGTGGAAGGATCACATGAATAGGGCACAACCATAAGGCTATGTAGATGGCTACGACCTGGCTTCCCGTTGCAAGTGCAGTCTTCCAATTGTGGTTGGATTAGGGCTTGCAAGTGTGGGTCTCGAGCAGGCCGCAGTGCTTCTGTGGAGATAACAGATCACTTTATAAAAGGGCCAAGCAGTGCCCTCCACTGAGACCTGTGGAAAAGCCCCTGAAGGGTTTTTTTCTAAGACATCTCCTTAGAAAGATGTCTTTTTTCTAAGACATCTCCTTAGAAAGGATGTCTGCATATAGGGCAAGGATGTCTGTGCACGTTCAAGTGGGAGTCAGCAGAGGAAAGATTTGGATCTCTTGGCAGATGACTTGCAGCAAGCTGGCAAGATCTGCGACTCCTAGTTATTTAACGGTAGCAGGGGAAAATTCTATGGTTGAAACAACAACAACAACGGGTGACCAGCATAGCTATCAAGTGTTCCCCATGGCTACCCGGGACTGGGAGCTCCAGGGAGGTGGGGCGCTGGCAGCTGGGCCCTTTGGCTAGGGGGTGGAACCTCATTTGCATACAGGGTTTCCAGAATCCCTTGTGGTTGTTTCAAAATGCTCACAGTGACCTAGGCGTCTCGGCTTTCTAGGGGATATATGTACCAATCCAGGCATCTGGTGGTGTGTGAGTTAGGGGTTGCGCAGGGAGAAGTGTTCTCTGGTGGGCCACCTGGTGGTCGGCAGCACGGCCACCCAGCAGCATCCGGAGCTCAGCTACCTGCCACCAGAAATACAAGACATTTCAGGGAAAAATAATTTTTGAGGAAGACGGCGGGAAAGAGTGATTGATCTGTGAATGTCCCGCCAAAAACATGACACTTGACAGGTCTGGTGACCAGGGGTAGATCTCGTATGAAAGGATTCTGTTTTGCTCAGGTACTCAAAGCAATCTTCTGCTCAGAACTCTTGAACTCTCAGGGGATGGTTACTGTGCCTGGTTAGGTGAGTCCATGATTGGTGGAACTCAACTTTCGAATCAAAAGTGATGGCAATTCCTTTAAGGCGAGGAAGTCTGCCCATCCCTATATTGTAGGATGAAGAGCTTTTGCTTTGCATGGATCTTGAACAGAGACGAGTGACTGCGAATCGGGCTGTCGAATCTGGTGATATGAATAAATGCAGTTGTTTGTGATAATGAAATAAAGTTTGGATGACTGAGCTGACTGTATTCATTATTTCCCCCCTAAATGCATACGATGCAGAGGCTATCAACTGCTTAAACGCTGCCATCGATATTTACACAGACATGGTAAGACCCTCTCTAGGCACTAGAATAGGATGATGCCTGTTTATGACCTTGACCTAGGGACCTTTGTTGGTGTTGGCTCTGTCATTCCGTTGCTTTCATACGCTTCGTTTCCTCCTTATGAAAACGAGAAAATCCATGTCCAATTCTTCTCTCCCCAGGGCCGATTTACTATTGCTGCCAAGCATCATATTACTATCGCAGAGATTTATGAGTCTGAGCTGGTAGACATTGAAAAGGTGAGCAAATGTAGGTGTTTGCGTCCTTCCTTTCTGTGTAGATTTAGAGGCATTGTGTAGCTTGAGAAGACGTGAGTTGCAGTCCTGTGGACCTTCTCATTGGGGTTGCCCAGAAACTTTAATCCAGACATAATACCACATACGGTGGTCCCCCGCCCATTCGCGGTTCATATACTGCGGTCCCACTATGGGACTGCAGTATATGAAAAAAAACCACCTGGGGTAAGGGGGAAAAGGCTTGTTTCATGCCTCCCATTCTTACCCCAGGACTGGCGCTGCCTCAAATGGGCTTGTGAAGGCCTTCCCAGGCCTTCTGGAAGCCCCCAGAAGGGCCTCCCCATGAACCAGAAGTGACTTACGGATCATCGAAAATCATTTCTGAGGCTTCTGAGGGCCTTTCTGGGCCTGTCGGAGGCCTCAGAAATGATTTTCGGCGATCTGGAAGTCACTTCCGGTTCGCAGGGAAGCCCTTTTGGGTCCTCCAGAAGTCCCAGAAAGGCCCTCACAGGCCCGTTCAAGGCAGCAGCAGGCTGGGGGTAAGTACAAGAGCCCCCAGCTAGCCCCCCAGGCCTGGCCCGACCTGCATCCACATGTTGTGGATTTTCAATTATCGCGGGTCAGGTTGGGTCCCTAACCCCAGCAATAGGCGGGGGGGCACTGTATAGGCATCATAAGGTGGCAGCAACACATCACTTTATCCTTTATGAAATTGCATCATGCCTTCTTGATTGAGAAAAGCCGTAACCCTCAGGTAACTTCTGGATCTAGACAGTCTTTTCCTTATTGCCTTGCGAGTCCCAGACAAGTATCACTCAGGAACACTCAAATATTGACTTCTTCATTCACTTCTTCTTTTTCAGGCTATTGCCCATTATGAACAAGCAGCAGATTATTACAAAGGGGAGGAATCAAACAGGCAAGTTTTAGCAACAGATCAAATATTAATGTAGAGGGCCTAATCTAAAATGTTGGTTTTCCTTCTGATACCGTAAAGCTGAAATCTTTTCCTCCTGGGTTGTAAGATTTAATAGAACATACACATTTAAATTTACTTTCTTGATTTAACATTCTGTTTGTCCTAGCCAGGCCACATTGAGGTGGACTATATTACAGCATGTTCTGTAATATATTAACATGCAATGTAGTCAGCATTTACTGTCCTGCAATCCTGAAGATGGCATGACGAGTATACATGCCAAAAGCTAGATCTTGTAATGTTTATTAAAGTTTTTAAAGGTTTTTTTTTAACTTGGAAGCTAATTTCATGAAAATGTTGTAGGTCTTTTCAGTCTATTGACTGGGATTGGTCTACCTCGCCTTTAATCCTGTTTTAGTTCATGGTTGAAGGTTCATGTCTCTTGATCTGTACTTCCCAGAATTTTTATGGAAAGGATACAGACTGTGCTCTAGAATCCTCATTTGGGTGAAAAGTCATGAGTGCATCTGAAAGAAAGTGCATTTTTCCCATTGTACACAAAGCACTACTTGAAATAATATAATAATGTGTCTGTGAAGATTCTCAGTCATCCAGGTGAGGTTATCTGGAAGTTGAGTCATTGGCAACTGGACTTCTTTACTTTTGAGATCAATACATTTTGCTACTTATCCAAGCGGCTTAGTCAGACTGACAATCTCAGGAGAAAAGAAGTCCAGTTGCCATGACTCAGCAGCTGGCTAATGCAATAATGTGTTGAAACACATCATTTAAAATTTAAAACATGCATCCAAACAGACATGCCTGTTGAGAGGAAAATCCAAACAAAGGAATGAATCTCAGCTTGCTTTCTTACTTGTTTTTAAGAAACCTTCAGAGAGACAGGATCGCACCAAATCATTGCAGTAAAGGCAGGACATGTGTAGATGCAGCCTTTATAGATATGCATACGACTCATGAGAGCAGATGTAACAATACCACCTTTGAATGGGTCATTTTCCTTTGCATGCACATGAATAGAAGCAATATTTCAAATATGTAAATACTTTCATTCAGGAATGGTTTTGTACCATGTTTAATTCTAAACAAATCTATAGGCTCTTTGTATAATTATCCTTTTTTTCTCCCCCCCCCCCTCCAGTTCTGCTAACAAATGTTTATTGAAGGTAGCTGGCTACGCTGCTCAGTTAGAGCAATATCCAAAGGCAATTGAAATGTTTGAACAGGTGAGTTTGGCAGACCATTTCCCCCCATTATGATATATATTTCAAGCCAAAAGAAACAAAGGTCAGAGAAAAAGAGAGAGGGAGAGAGACTGCAGGTCACCGGCTATGGCTCCTCGGTAGATTTGCTGACACCATTCCCTCTTAGAACCAGGCATAAATCTCTCTTCACATGCTCAGAGTCATTCTGGTAGTTGTACATGAGATAGTCAGACTGAGCAGACAGGCCCTAAGCAGCCACTCAAGGCAAAATCTTAGCAGAAGTGAGTTTTTTGCGATGGCTACATGGCTCCCCAACTTGATTTGCTTCAGTCAGAAGTAGCTACGAGGAAACTGCTTATAAAGGATCTCAAAGGGCAACTCCCCCAGTTATCCCTTTGAGTCTCTAGGTCTCTTCCAGGGTTGTCCTAGACCAGTGCTTCTCAACCTATGGGTCCCCAGATGTTCCTGGACTGCATCTCCAAGAAGCCTCCACCACTCACTCCACTGGAAGGGATTTCTAGGAATTGCAGCCCAGGAATATCTGGGAACCCACAGGTTGAGAACTACTGACCTAGACAGAATTAAAATTAAGAGGAGCAGGCTGCAGAAGGCTCTGAATACCTAAAAGATGTAGACAAATTGAAAACCGCGTAAAACTCATTGATTTGTATGCATCTAGGGATTGTGTCACTTTTAACGAATACGAATCAACGAATTTCTGATAAATCACCAATTTTCAATGAATACTGTATTGCAATTCCTCTTTTGAAACCTGCCCATTTCTATTGGTGTATTTTCAACTGTGCTTTTCATTGTCGCATAATATTTTTTTCTCTTACAGGTTGGAACAAGCACTATGGATAACCCGTTGCTCAAGCACAGTGCAAAGGACTATTTCTTTAAAGCTGCGCTGTGTCACTTTATCGTTGATGAGTTGAATGCTAAGGTTAGTCCAACCCTCTGTATGCCTTAACAGTAAATTGTTTATACTACCTACTCTCGTGCAGGAAACCAATCTTGCTTTTTCAAACTTGTTTAGTATTATTTATTTATGAAAAATATTTTTACCCCACCTTTCACTCCAAAATGTATGTCTCTGTTTGTCGTTACGGCTGTGCCCATGTAAAATGTTGCATCTTCTAGAAGACGTTGCTTTGTGCTTTGGCCTTCAAATTTGCAGGCACCTTTGTGTGTGTTGAATAGTAAATGTAACAGGAGTTGCTCTCTTTTTAGCTGGCTCTTGAGAAATATGAAGAAATGTTCCCAGCCTTTTCAGATTCAAGGGAATGTAAGCTATTGAAAGTAAGTGGAATGGCATGTTTTTGATCTATTGAAAAATATAAATGGCACACATTTACAGGACGCTCTCTCGTAACATTTTAATTGTTATACTGTACTGGAGATTGAAATAGATACCGGTTCCTTGTTGAGTTAAAGTGCATCTAACAATGACAAGAGGAAAAGAATGGCGATGCTGATAGGTATATCAACATATGTAAAAAAGATGTGCATTGCCCAAATTTAAAGATTACTGAATTTGTTTTTAGAACCTTCACAAAGACCTCAGATGACTATTCAGAGCAAAATAAAGAGGGAACACACTACTACTACTACTACTACTACTACTACTACTACTACTACTACTACTACTACTACTACTACTATTTAGTTTATTTTCTCTATATCTACATTTTGTTCTTGCCACTAATTCTTGGTTGTTGTGGTTGTTGTGTTTTGTTTTGTTTATTATGTGCAGTGGTAACTTGTATAAAGGAATTAATTAGTTCCAAATGAAATTATGTTAAGCAAATTTATACAAATTTCCCATATGAATGCATTGAAAACAGAGTAATCCCTAATCGGACCATTTTTATGTTGTACGGATTTGCCCGATATGCGATTCTGTTAAGCAAATTTCCCCTATCTCTGGAATTTTTTATGTTGTACAGATTTTATGTTATACAAACCATTTGTTACATGAGGGTCCACTGTAAATCGCATTATGTTCCCTTCGGGAAGCAAGCAGTATTTAAATCTTAAAATAAATAAATCTTAAATAATGTAGTAGCAGTAGTAGTAGCAGTAGCAGCAGCAGCAGCAGCAGCAGCAGCAGCAGCAGCAGCAGCAGCAGTATTTTTCGACTTAAATACTGCCCCTTTGTAAACCACTCAAAACATGCTCCCCCAGAAGCTGGATAATTGTATTGACCTTGGAAGGATGGGTGGCTGAGTCAGCCGAGAACTGGCTACCTGAACCTGTTGGGGTCAAATTCAGGTGGTGAGCAGAGGCTTCACTACAGTCTCCGCAGTTTTAATTGCTGCACCACGAGGCTGTTACTCTCTGTATTGTTTCCTTTCTCTGTGCTCCCCAGCTTCAAACTGGAGCTGGACCCACATGCGGCCTCCCGGCACTAATGAACACCAATTGTACTCTTTAGGCCCTGGTTGTCCTCAGTGAGAGCTCATAGTGGTTGCAGTCTAACAACATCTGGCATATCATGAACTCCCTGCTTCTGTGCTTAGAGTAGCTCCAGAGAGCCTTTTCCCCATCTCCTTCAGACTGCTGCCAGCATTTGTGCCAGAAAACTCATGTTTTTACCCACTCCCCCTTCTGTGCTCCTGAAGGAGTCCTGTCTTGCAGGAAGGCTGAGGTCTTGGTTCTTGGCTGGAGGAGCTTCTGAGGGAGCGTTTGTTTTCTCCTCTCCACTGCCCCTTCAGGGTCTGAGCTGTCCCTTCCCCTTGATGTGCCCCCACAGGTCTCCTCCCTCTTCTACAGAGGCCAAGCCAGCTCCTCCTGCAGGCTGAGGGGGCTGTGCTGCTGAGGAACTCTCTGGTCTCCCTCCCACCACAGGCCTCCGCCCCTGCCATTATGAGATCACAATCCATGGGGATGATGTGGGTGGATGTGCATCATCCAGTATAAACACCTCAGACCCAAGGCTAGCACCTGAGCATTCTCCTGTATGCATCACTAGCCAAACCTTTCCAGATTTACCATTGTTGTCTGGTCCTTTTTCAAAATGTCTCTTTAAGTCGTGGGAGGCAGTTTTCTGTGTTCTGCAGAACACAAGTGGAATGAATGATTTAATAAGCCCATCTTCCCCAAGAAGGGAAATAACATAATGAGTTCTCCTATGTAATCCCTTTCATGTCCTTGGTGTAGAAATTACTGGAAGCTCATGAAGAACAGAACTGTGAAGCATACACAGAGGCCGTAAGTAAACCACTGTTTTACAATTGCTTGGTTCTTTTTAGTACAGTAGGACCCCCGTATCAACTGATTCAGTTATCCACTGTTGGCAGAGGAAAATTATATACATAATTCAGCAGCCGCAAAACAAGCTACTGTCACAAAGAGCAGCTGCAAAGCAAGCTATTGTCATAAAACAGCAGCTGTAAAGCAAGCTACCATCACAAACAGCAGCTGTAAAACAAGCTACTGTTGCAAAACAGCAGCTGTAAAGCAAGTTATTATCACAAAACAGCAGTTTTGGGGAACATTTTGGCGTTCTCTCTTATCCACGGTTTTCATTATCCACAGGAAGGTCTTGGAACCAATCCCCAGCGGATACTGGGGTCCGACTGTATATCACTTCAAGACTGGATTTGATAAGCAAAAACTGATTCCAAATTTGCTTGTATAATATATATCTAGGGCAGGTTGTATAGGTCCATGGCTCCCCCTCTTCCCTTCCCAGTCACCTTCAGGTTCCACCCTATGCATAGGCACCAGCAGATGAAGGGTAAACAACTAGCACCCCTACAGATGATGTGAGCTGGCAGCTTCTGTTGTCACTATTGGCTGCACTGGCTAGGACTGATGGCAGCTGTAGTCCGATAACCTGTGGAGGGTTACAAGTGTGTCAGTCCTGAAATGGTCGTAAGGATTCTGATGCTAATATTATGATCCATGGCAGCCACTGATGGCACAGCTGCCCCATTCAGCACAAGACAGACACTGAGTTGTACACAGCTAACAGCTCCATCTAGTATGTCTTTCCTGGGAAGTAAGTCCCATTGACTTCACTGGTAATAACAAGGACATGGGTGCAGAACATGGCTGTCACTGAAATCAGTGGGGCTTATGTGAAGCCATGACTTGTTTTGTCTTTTTATGCTGGATCAAGGCTTAGGCTCCAGCAGCTAAGCGACTTTCACAGGATCCTCTCCACCCCCCCACCTCCTCCTAAACACTATCCATTTTAAAAAATAGTTGCAGCAATTCATACAAAGCTTACACAAACAATACTAGGATTCTAACCAAGTAGGTATTTGCACATAGTTAGTTTTATATTCTGTGTAGAGAATAGAGTCTTCCTTCTCCCAAGAATGGGGACAGAGGGCTCCAACTGTTATTTGCCAGAGCACTTTCTTTGTTTTATGGAGTCCCGTGTCACCCATGCTTCCTAGGCAGGAGCATAATAAATACAGGTCTACAGAGATGAGCTGCTCGCCTGTGATGAACCGCTCACCACAGTGTATCCCTTTTTCTGAGGCGCAGGGGCATGCCACTTGTATTGTGCAACTCTTTTGTTGCAGAAACAGCTGGCTTCTCCTACTTGCTTCCGAGGTCCGTGACAGTGGTCTTATTTTCCCCTTAGGTCACATTTTTAAAATCATGGTGGAAAAGATGTGATTTCACTGCTGACCTGCTCTGTTTGCTTTTCCAAACTAGGTGAAAGAGTTTGACTCAATATCCCGCCTGGATCAGTGGCTTACAACGATGTTGCTTCGTATCAAAAAATCGATTCAAGGAGACATCGACGGAGACCTGAAGTGAACTGTCAGTGCAGTTTGTGGTGTCGTGACTTGTCTGTCGAAATACACTGTGTTGTGGCCAAGGACAGTTGTGGGGGACATATGACAAATGCTTCTCGCTTAACTGACTGGTGTCTTGTTTAGTAACCTGTTGTGGCGCGTTCAGTGTAACCGCAGACACGAATTTATCTGTTTTTAAGATGTGTTGTGGCACGTTCTCATTCCTAAACTCAAGCTGTAGCCTGAATTCTATGCATGTTTACTCAAAAATAGGATCCATGGTGTTCAGGGAGGCTGTCCCCCATGTAAACTGTGCATAGGATGGGAGCCTGTCCATTTTTCCTTGGGGGTAGATCCCACTGTTGCCAGATGTTCTTAAGTGTGCCTAGACTCAGTCACGTAAATCTAGTCAGCCGAGACAAAATACCAGCCACCTTGTAACAACAATGAGGTTCAAATGTGTGAACATTCCCAACTCCTAACCTGCATGTGGCACTTTTAATGGTCATCTCAAATGTCATTGGATCTTTTAAAAATATTTACCCCATGGATGATAAATAGGAGAGTTCAGCTTTCTTCATGTGTGTTAGGATGTGGGAAGGCCAATCCTGGCCCTGCATGTTCTACTCTGATTTTTATTAGAACCTCAAACTCCAGCAACTGGACCATGTATAAAAGACATTTCCTGATCAGTAAATTCTTCCCCAGTTTTTGTTTTGATTTGTTTTTTTAATCAGGACTTAACTGCGCTCACGGTCATCTGCCACTGAAAACTCCATCTTGGTTTACCCCAAGTTCTGGAGTGGGATTGACGGTGGTAGGAGCACTGGCGTGTGCTTTTTATTGGGAATCAAAAATGCTGACAGGTTTACCACAAATTGCTTAAGAGACAGGCCAGAGGATGAAGCTATCTTCCGTCCATCCTTGTTTTAATACATCAAAAGGGGCATATTTTAAGTGTGATCTGCATTTTCACGTCTCAGGCATGTCTGAGCCACGTCATTGCATTGATCTGTCCCAAGATAGGAAGTAACATACAACACACACACACACACCCTTTCCCCCCCAGTAGAATCTTATTGTTTAGAAGAAATGTATCCTGTAATTTTCAGTCCCACTGTGTGGGGCTTTGTCCAGGAAACATGTGCCCCCCCCCCACAGATTCTGTTATGGCCAGAACAAAATGATTGTGGCAGGTGTGTGTGTGTGTGGGGGGGAGCCTGGCACTGATGGGGCAGTGGTGTGTGCACAATCTCACATACACAGCTTAGCGGGAAACCTTGTTTAGAAGTCACTCCCACTGGGTGCAAGTGTAGTTGGCCTCCTAGGGAACATGTTGCATTTGAGATGGCATTCCCACCTGCAATGGGAAAGGGGTCTGTACTACCAGCCTCTTTCTGCTCTATGTGTAGATTCTAGACCTCAAAACTAGTTTGTTGCATATAACACAAAGTATACGTATATTGCTGTATCATCAGCACCATCCGCCTGCTTGCTTTCTTAAGTTTGGATGTCAAGGAGGGGCTGGTGCTTTGAACAGGAGTGAGGAATAAGGTGGTCCTGCAACTTGGATCCTCCACCTTCCACATTTCCTCCCCATTGGCTATGCTGGCCCAGAAGGCTGGGACCAGTTGTCCAACAAACATGTGGAGGGCTGCAGTTGACCCACTCCTATTGTAGGGTAGCAGCCTCAGGCAGTGGGTAGGTGTGGAAAGGAGACATTGGCATGGAGAGTGGTCTGAAGATGATGGAACCATGTGTTGAAACTGAACTAGTTTGGGGTGTCAGTGCCCAGACCACTTGGGAATGTTATGTACATGTTGTCTCCAAGGACATAAATGTAAAATAGTAAACAGATCTGTATATTTCTATTTTTATTTCTAAGAGACCTATTTATTATTTTATTTGCTGCACAGTCCGTTACTTGCCTTCCTGAGAATTTGCTGAGTTATCTCTCTTCAGCATGACAGCAGCCCAAACATCAGCCAGAAACCCAGAATTGCTGATTCACACGTACACAAGAGACAGTTCATAAGTTGTGGCAGCAAATTGCTGAACGTAGCAACTCATCAATGAATGGCCGTTCACAGTCACGTGTGCAGTTGTTATTTAGTCCATTTCTATTAACAAGCATGAATTGACAGCAAGATCCTCTCCTTTCTCACTTCAAGGGAGGGTGAGGCAGCTGTTTTGATTACTGTGGACTTGTCTTCTGGTCCATAACTTAGATGTTGTGCATGGAAAATGCCCTCAAAAGAGGCTTCCTTTTATTCCCCAGAGTGGATTTAGAGCAGTGCTTCTCAACCTGTGGGTCCCCAGATGTTCCTGGACTGCAACTTCCAGAAGCCTCCACCACTCACTGTACTGGAAGGGGTTTCTGGGAGTTGCTGTCCAGGAACATCTGGGGACCCACAGGTTGAGAACCACTGATTTAGAGGAACATGGATTCTTTCTGCTCCTGACAGAAGTGGCTTCCCATGCAACAATCCATACTGGCTCAGATATTTGCAGTGGTTGACACAGTTAACTTCACAAGGTCAACCACTTTCTTTAGAGGCTGGGAATAATGTTGCCTGTCCACCCTTTTCTGGCTAGTGCTTGCCCTGTTCAAGCCAACAGCGGCAACTATTTCGACTCAGGCACACATGGCCTGATCTACTGTCGCCAGGTTTAAGACCATCGTTTTCAGCAGAGAGTTCTGGCTGGTTTCCGAGACATTTCAGAAATAGCTGTTGTGAGTTCGAGAACACATTTCACAAAACACATTCTATGTTGCTGAGAAATCTACAAAGTCTGTGCTGAAGTTAAGGTGACAATTTAAATGTTCCTATATATATTTATTTGTTGATCTGCATATCATGATATATTAATATGTGCTGGCCTTGTAGTTTAGGAATCTGTCACACGCAACTGGATGTGTACTAGTAGATTCATTCATTGCTGACTTTGTGAAGGGGACACAAGGCAGCTTCTTTTGTAAAATGATACACAGAAGTGGCCCGTCTTTGTCAACTCTCTTGCATCGTTAATTGTTGGAAAGTCCCCATTGCTCATTACGGATGTGAAGACTGCAACCACTTGGGATATGGGTCAAGTCAGCAGCAGATGAAGGGGGTGGTGGCTGTGTAGCTTTTTGCTTTGTTTTGTCATAAAAATGTCATTAAAAGGTGTACTGCCTAATGGAAAGACGTGTGTGTGTGTGTGTGTGGTTTAATAACCCTGTTCCATTCCACACCAGAGCCTGTTCTCAAGGTGGTGTGCTCCCCAAGAACAAGAGGGAAAGTAATTCTGGTATTGAAAAACTGGGGGAATCTTGTCCCTGTCCAGGACCAGATTCTTTTCGGCATCTGTTGTCAGCCACAGCTTTATTGCTAATGATGGACAAAGCTGAAGCTTGTCCTTAACTCCCTCTGGGAGGTTCCAACGGGGAAATCTCCTTTCAGGAGGGTCCCCTGCTCAAGTCCGAGGGTTCCCTGGGAATCCTGATCTCTGAAAAGGGATAGGGAAGAGGAGTTCTTGCCCTGGTTGGAAACTTTCCAAGGACAGAGTTGAGCCAGGTAGGGGATGAGAGTGGCTGTTCCTCTGCTCCTTCGGGACCCTCCTGACTTTGGCGCTAGCCTTTTTTTCTTGGTAAGCTTACCCTTTATCCAAGAACCCTTTGTAAGTGGCTTAAATTATTCTGCATATCAGCCCTATCTTGATTAGTCAAACCAGTACTGGAAACAAAAGAATCCAAATGTTTCATTTTAGGACTTCAACCCCCCCCCCCAGGTACCTTGGTTCATATTTCTGGTTTTCACAGGATATGTCAAATAATCTATCTCTTTGTCTCTCTGATCTGTCTGAGATCAACATTTAGTATTCTTTACAAATGATCTGGACTGAAAAGGCCCTTCTCAAAGGACCAAACCTGGATTCCAAATCTGAATTTAAATGTACATTTTCTTTCCTAAGATGGCAACTTCAAGCAAATACAGTACAATTTTCCCTTTAAGCAGATTTTCTGTTAAACAAACCACTTGTTATACGAGGGTCCACTGTATCTCATTTCCCCCCTATATGACAATAGTTGGGGTGGGGAAGCTTCAATTTGACTTTGGGGAATTAGAAGTTATAGTTGTGACGATACAACAACATTAAGTGAAAGCTGAGTAATATGTTCTCTGTATATAGAGCTTCCACACCATGTACGCAACAATTATTTACTGAGTATTTGTTACTGCACTCTATAGTGTGATGCATTTTCAATATCATCTGGCAGCTTGGTGTATACATATTTGGTCAAAAACTGGGAAAATTCACCAGAAGGGTTGAGCAACGACAACCTAAGAACGCAGAATACTGGCTTTTCTTTTCTTTGAGGAGTCATTAAGTCCTGATTACTATATTGATGTAAAAAAATTAAGCCTTTAGTGGTGAAAATTCAGGCTACAGTGTGTCTTGATCTGCCATAGAAACACTGCCACCATCCCAGGCCACATACTCAATTAAAGCAACAACAAAAACAGGACAGGACAGGCAATGCAAAACCTTTCTTCTGGTGTTAAAGATGCTGAGGGTGAAAAAGTCCACTATAAATCAGTCCAGATACAGTATTTTGAGCCAAAGGTCGGACTCTCTGAGGATACTGCCAGTACTGGGCTTTCCACTTCATTTCCCAATGATGGTGAACTGACTACTTAGAATCAATGCTCACATACAAATAAGATATTGACTGGTAAGTGTGTGGTTTGATGTCCATTGTTACAAAATTTTCTCTAAGCAACCCACTTAAAACAAAAATGGCACTATGTCAATTTCTTTTAATTTGGCTTATCAAATCATACACTTAAATCCATCTTCATATGTTGGTACAGTATATAAAATAAAATAAAATCCCTCTTTATAGGTACTAGCATAAGGATTTAAATATTTACTACAAATTCTTAGCAACATCATTAAAATTCAATAGCCAAAAAACAAACAAAAACATTGCTTACAAAATAAATATGTAAATATAACCTCTTCGTAGTTTTTCTAAAAGAACCCTTTAACAGTGAATTAAATAAGCAGGCAATAAACTGAACATGCTTTTAATAAGGAATTTACAAAAAAACCCGAATTGGATTGGGTTTTTTATTGCTTTCCTTTTCCAGTTCTCTCCTCTCACAAATGATTTAAATTCCAATATGTTAAAAAAAAGGGGGGGATGTAGAACATCAGCGTGAGCCAGGCTAATCAAGGATGAAGACTAGTGGGTCACACTGTCACAAACCTCAGGAGGGCCATATTAGATTGTGCCTGACTTAGCCTGGCTGATTAATCCAAACCATAGAGGTACCAAAGTAGCGAAGTTTCAAGGTTCTCTTCCAGAATCGAAGGAGAAATTACATAAAGCACTGTCCTATTCTTTGAATCCATCAACATACAGTGGTACCTTGTACAGTATAAAGGAATTAATTCGTTCCAAATGAAATTATGTTAAGCAAATTTTCCTTTATACAAATTCCCATAGGAATGCATTGAAAATGGAATAATCCCATTTTTATGTTGTACGGATTCTCCCCATAGGCGATTATGTTAAGGAAATTTCCCCTATCTCCGGAATTTTTTATGTTGTACAAATTTTATGTTATACAAGCTTTTTGTTATACAAGGGTCCACTGTATTGAAAAGATAATTTGCTGTTATGAAACAATTATCAACTGAAATCAACTTGGTGCTAACTACACCTACGGAAGAGTAATGGCATAACCAGCAGAACATTTTGATTAGGGAAGACTTGCAAATAATTCATTTCATCATCATACAGCTGAAGGATGGAAAGACTCAGGTCTTTCATTATCAAAAATCACCATTGCCAGATAGTATTACAAACAGAGAGAGGTTTTCAGTAATTAAAGACTTCCCCTTCTGTGGCTCCCACAACTTCAACACAGAAATTATTTGCAAACCAGGAAACTGTTGGAGAAAAGGAAAAAAGTCTTGAATTACTGAAAATCTCATGCAAGCGACATCATCAACCTTCTGCAGGCACAGCTACTCCCAAAAGGATTTCAGCCATTTTCTGTTGGATTAACACTACTTGGTTATATTTTTCTGTACCCTGAAAGTGATTACAACTGGATCCAGGGCAATCATAGAAACCAAAGTGAGTGGGGGAAGATCCTCCACATAACATTAAATACTTCATTAAACTCATATGCTTAATTAGTGCACAATTTCATAAAGTGTGTGATATCCAGCGCAATATCCAGCACTCCTACAGCACTTCCTCTTCTCCTTGACAGATCCCATAGGTCCCAAACTGTTCGAAATGTTCCCCTTCCCCCACCCCCACCCCGCTTCTCTGATGCAAAGCTGAGAAGCATACAGGAATTCTGGAAGGAATATCTACTCCACCAGGAGCCCCTGCTTCAATGGTAGACAGGCACCACTCAACACAACCCAGTGCTAGAAAGAAAGCAGGAAAAAAAAACCTGTATCACAGCTAAACTCCAAGCAGCAAGAATGACCAACGTAAGCAGTTACACTTGATTTCAGAAGCCTTTAACATTTTTGTTTTATAGAACACCTGGAATATTGTCAAAAGAAGCTATACACAAGGAGTCTATTACAGGTCAAAAGGAACACTTGAATCTAGATCCCAGTCGCTGACAGGCAATGCTTCATTTTGAGCACTGCTGGTGCTCAACGGATCCAGATGACAAGTCATACATTCAGATTATTTCTAACACTTAAATCACCAAACTCAAGTTTGAGAGAAATCAATGGAATGTCAGATTGAAGTACTGTATGTTAGCAGTATGGCACTTCTTTTCTCCTGATTTTAGAAATGAAAAGGCACAATTCTGATTTTTTTTTTTAGCAAAAGCAGAGTAACCTGTCACCTCTATCACTCCCATGAGGAAGAAAAAGTGAAACTTGAGACTTGTTTTTCCTTGAATGTTAGCAGTCAGACAGCATGAACTTGTTCTCCAGCTAATAGCACTGAAGACAATGAGGCCACTTATTAAAAATCTTTAAACGTCTTCTAGAAATAAGCTGGAGAGCTAAATAACTCTTTCTTTCTAATGACAGCTAGCTGCTACTTACAGTGACAGATCTGGTTGTAATGTGAATTGTGCAATAGATTGTGTAGCTTTGGTTAAAAAAAAGGGGGGGAGAAGCAAATACATATCAACCGGAGTACTTACCACAGAGTATTGGATCACTAGCATAAACTAGAAGAATATTTTATTGCCTGTGACACAAAATGTTAACAAAAATTACTGGTGAGGAGTCGAAAGGACAAACCCCAGAAAACAAAACAAACAAAAAGCCTCACCACAATGAATTTACTCATAGTAAGATGTGCAGCCTCTCATTTGAGAAAACAATTCTCAATATTTTGAAGCAATCCATTTTAATAGTATGCTGCTGAGGAAATTCAAGCAGTAGAATGCTGTATCCTATGGACAAAACACACAACACCCACAAGTAGGGCACTGGGAGATTCAGAAAACTACTAAGGGCAAAACGATGGCGACAAACCACCTTATAGTGAACAAATTTCCCAGATGCAACAGATATTTCTTTTGATGAAATCCACTTCAAAATGATGGAACCATTTTACACTTTTGTTCCTTTAACAAAGCGATTGGCATCCCAGATGCAACAGATATTTCTTTTTCAACCCCCCTCCAAAAATCTGCTCCAGGTCATTTTCCGACCTTTCCACAGCAGACCTGGGTGTTTCATTTAGGAGGGTGCTTTGCTGATAAAGGGGCACATTCAATTTCTTGTTTTCCACACACAAAAGAAGAGCAGTGTCAGTCCTGTTGTACTGTCTGCTTAGGAAAAATGGCTTTTTCCAGTTTTTTTTAGTTACCGAAAAAGCCACAAACTTCTACATGTATGCTTCATTCAACACTACATCCAAAGCAGTGGTTTGGAACGTCTGTCCCTCCAGATGTTCTGGATTACAAACCACTGACCATGCTGGATGGAATAGATGGAAACTGTGTGGCAGATTATCTAAAAGGACAGAGATTGTCATGTTTTACATTTATTCACATGCCTTGGGGACTCACTGATGAAGATATTTTAAAAATGAGGAGCAGAACTCTTCTTTCAAAAGAGCTACTGAGAAACTAGAGCCAAATAGAATCTTCTCCCAAGAAAATGGAAAGGAGGGATCACGATTAAAACAGCAGCAATCTTTCTGTTTTTAAACTAACAGTAATCTGAGATGTACTTTAAAATGACTCTGGTATAACATGAAAGAAAGTTAGCAAATGGGAGGACAAGTTCTGAATGCTTCGGTTAAAAGACAACTTCATAAGTACTTGTTTGGTGACAGTTGGAGTCCACCTATGATAATACACAAAAATTTTCTTTGTTTTCAGTTTGTGGGTGGTGCCATGGTCAACAGTATTAGACCACTGCTCCTGGGTTCGAATGTTCTTAGTGAACAATGCTATTCTATATTCACCAAGGTGTGAAGCGGGGGCTGAAGTGAGTCTGCTTGGGTGTGCAACACGGTGAAATTATGCAATGATGGTGGTATGGAGGTTTCTTGGGAGCCTGATGTGACTGTCAATCTGCCATCAGATACTGATGGGGATCCATTTTCCTGCAGAGCTGTCATGGTCCCTTGGACTGTTGTCAGAGTTTGATAGTGACCATTTTCTGAGAACGGCAGAAGCTTCTCTGATATTTTGGAATGAGCCACATCATAGTCTTCATCGGGAAGCTCAGTCTTGTGATCCTCGTCGTTCTTGGAAGCACCTTCAACAACTACAAGAAAAGACTTCCATGGTGTGTTCTTATCGTGAATCTGAAAGAACCCAAACACAGACCACAAATCCACACATGCAAAATTTATCCTTGGCCCTGAGTACATTCCACAACACAGATTCTTCACCTGGCTCCTCAATAATGAAACCCATTAAGAGGACCCTCATGCACAGAAGTTTGAGGTGAGAATTATCCCATAAGGAGACTGTCAATCTAGCTGCTTAGCAGTTCTGCTCTAGCTGAGATCCCCAACAAGGCATGACGGGAAATCAGGCAGGCCTTAGCAAAGGCTAGAGAAACTCAGGTTTCACCTGCTACAGGCTCAACAACACCCTTTAAAACAGGCATGTCCAAACTTCGGACCTCCAGATGTTTTGGACCACAACTCCCACTGAATTCTGGGAGTTGTGGTCCAAAACATCAGGAGGGCCGAAGTTTGGACATGCCTGCTTTAAAAGTTCACATTTAGCAGTAAAGGATCTAGCTTCAACTAGATCTTAAAACTTCAGGTAGAAATTAGCTTAACACCTGCATGGAAAAACAAGGGCTAGAGCAATTAAATGCAAATACAATAACGGGGAGGACTATCAACCACAGCATCCTCCTGACCCGTCTCTCTGAAATGGGACTTAAGGGCACTGTCTTAGAGTGGCTTCAGTCCTTCCTGCAGGAGAGAGTGCAGAAAGTGGTGTTAGGGGACTTATGTTCAACACCACGGCCATTGACCTGCGGGGTAGCTCAGGCTTCTGTTCTGATTCCTATGTTATTTAACATTTATACAGTATGAAACCACTGGGGGAAACTATTTGCAGTTTTGGGGTGAATTGTCACCAGTATGCCGATGACACTCAACTCTACCTCTCGTCACCTCCGGATTCCAAGGAAGCTATTTTGACTTTAGATCAGTGCTTAGCTTCAGTAATGAACTGGATGAGGAAGAACAAACAAACTAAACCCAGACAAGACAGAGGTGCTTCTGGTCAGTCAAAAAGGAGATCAAGGGATAGGAATGCAACCTGTACTGGATGGGATTACCCCCCAATTAAAGAAAGAGGTGCGTAGCTTGGGGGTGCTCCTGGACTCATCCTTGAGCCTTAAGATGCCCAGGTTGCAGCTGTGGCCAGGAGTGCATTTGCACAATTAAAACTACTACACCAGTTACAGCCATTTCTGCCCTAGTGACCTCCCGGCTGGACTACTGTAATGCAATCTGTGGGGCTACTGATGGAAAGTCCAGAACGCAATGTGTCCAGAACGCAATAGCCAGATTGCGGACTGGGGCGGGTTACAGAGATCACATTACAACCCTACTAAAGCAGCTCTACTGGCTGCCAATCAGCTATCGGGCACAATTCAAGGTGCTGACCTTAACCTACAAAGAACAAAACGGCCTGGGAGCAAGCTGCCTCAAAGATCGAATATCACAGTATGAACCGGCTTAGGTGCTAAATTCATCAGGAGAGTCCTTTCCTTCCATTCCGCCACCTTCACAGGTGCGTCTCAGAAACACACATGAAAGGGCCTTCTCTGTTGCTGCTCCCAGATTTTGGAACTTCCTCCTGCTGGAGCTGGCAAAGACCTTCCTCTTCAGACAAGCTTTCCCTGAATGAGGGACTACCTATTACATGACTTTATATGAATTACCATGCATGATTGCATTGACTGATTTCATAAGAACACTAGTGTTTTCCATGTTGCTTTTCACCCCTCATAATGGATTTTTCTTTTCTTCTTGTGTGCTCTTTATAGCTCTAATGTTACCTCTTAATGTTCTAAGATGACTCTTCAAACTCTCTGTTATAAACTTGAATATGTCTTAAATGTTCTGGTCTGTATATTGTCCCTCATTATTGTAAGCCACCTTGGGTCCTTTTCCAAGGACAAAGGTGGGCTAAAAATATTCAAAATAAAATAAAATAAAATAATCACAAGCAAGTCTATAGTTCTGTTCATTTATGCCTGAATTGTTTTTGTTATTTAATCAAAGAAGAGTCTTTGAGCATTCTTCTAGAATGGCAGACAATAAAGATAGGTCTAAATTTCTTTAGCATTCATGAAATACTTGCTCTTGAAAACAAACGTGTTCAATCACATGGAACTTCTTAGATACAGAAAACTAGAACGCTCCTCAGCTAGGATTCACTAAATCATAATTCTTCCTGCTTCTCCCATGAACCAGCCAGCTGTTAAAAGCTCCAATATGATGTGGTTTAGAGAATGTCTTGAAAGATATCATTTAGAGGTGCTGCTGGGACGTATAAAGCAGTATCTCCTTACCGAAGTGTGTCTCCGAAGAGTTGATTTGTCAGTAAAAGTTCGGCCACAAGCATTGCACATGAAGGGTTTCTCCCCTGTGTGAATCCTGTGATGGCGCTGCAAGGCATTGAGTTGGGTGAACTGTTTACCACACTGATCACAACAGTATGGACGCTCACCTGTAACCCAAAGCACATAATTAATGCTGCTTTTTTGACTGCACAAAAGAGGGAAACTCATGCAGAAGCCTTGGGCTATGACTTCAATGGCAACCAAGAAACAAGTAAAGAAAATTTGCAAGACTTGCACCAAGTATATGTTGAGATGGGACAATCATAAAACAACAATCAGGATGTCAGCTGGAATTGTGCAGCAATTTGACCAGAGTTTTGCTAACTTAATAGAGGACTGGACTGGTATTCATAATAGCACCTCTGAGCACTTACATTTCTCTCTCTCTAAAATATTTATCCTGCAGGTATAGAAGATGAGCACCCACATTTATAAATAAAAAGTACCAGGTAGCTTCCTAGTGATGAAAAAACTGGGGTCAATGCATTACTCTAGAACTGCTCAAGCTTATAATCTTCACTAGGCAGCCTTCACCACATATTTAATAACAATATCCACAGAAGCACCAAGGGAGCCAAACATTTAGGATTACATTAATACCCTGGTTTAAGAACATTTTGCAAGACAAGTGAACATTTCTTCTAAATTTTGCTTTGACCAACAATGTCTTGATATACAAGCACTGGAGCAGGTCACATGACCACAAATGAGCCAATGGTGGCTCTCCCTCCCTCCCTGCTGGATTATGGGGGATTGTCTGGAACGTTCCATCTCAGTCAGCCTCCAAAGCAGGAGGAGAGGAATAGAGGTCTCCCTTGCACCAGCTAAGAACATGGTTAGGGTTTTAAATATATTTATATTTTATTTAATTTGTTTTCAACATTATTTCTCATTTTTCAAACCATTTCTAGTCATAAGGTAGCTAGTCAAGTGTGCATAGGGTTACAAATTGCACTTTATTGTCACATTAAAAATACAGAGTAAAATCCAGTAGTCCCACACAGAGCAGATTCTGCAGCCGGATAACTAAACCATGATGTGGATGTGGACTTCTAGCCAACTTATTTTGTGAGTTTGGGCATTTTGTGTGTACCATATGTGGTCTATGGGACCCCAGATCAAACCATCTGAGTTTCAATTACTTCTTATGGGGAAATTTGCTTTGATATAAGAGCACTTTGCTTTAGAAGCACGTTTCCAGAAAAGATTATGCTCGTAAATCAAGGTATTACTGTATAAAGAACAGTAACATTTTAGGATAGCACATCTTGCAAGTTTCACAAAAGCTTTAACACCAAGCTTCCTCCCTACCTGTATGGACTTTAATGTGCTGATACAGTGAATTCCTTTGTGCAAATGTCCGAAAGCAAACTTCACATTTAAATGGCTTAGACCCTGTGTGGATTCGATTGTGGTGCTTCAAGTATTCCTTTGAGGCAAAGCTTTTCCCACAGGTTTCACACATGAAAGGCCGTTCCCCTACATGGGAGAAGAAAAATGAAAAGGGTTTTCCCCCCAAAGCCACAAATAAGAGCAACATGCAATGATGTCAGCCAAGAAGTATGATTTAAGAGTATCAAGATAACTTAAAGAACACTTTCCAATTCTAGTGTTCATGCTCTCCCTTGCCCTGAGCTACTTACACAGGATTAGTTGCCAAATAATGGAAGGGAAGGTGGAGAGTTGCAGATTACTGCACTAATCCAATGTAATGGACTTTACTGGAGTCCACAATATCTAGTAACACCTTATATTTTGGCTTCAGTGATTAAACTGGTTTTTGGAAACAGAATGCTGAGCTTCTCTAGATTCTAAGAGTAAATTAAGAACAACGTTGCTCTGGAAGGTACACTTGGCAAGCTGAGCTTATGTTGCCTCCAGCAAATACCATACAGCTCATGTAAAACTAACTGAATGCTGCTTGTAATTACCTGTGGTTCTCTGGGTTGCAACGTATCATATAACTGCAGGTGCTGACTACACAGAATCAGACTAGATATTCGGCAAATGCTTTTAACTTTTATTTTTCACTTTGATTGCATATGCACGGGCTCACTTACTTGCAAAATCTTAATATCAACTTTGCTTACTCTTTGGGACCATCAGGTCCATATACACAAGAAATCAGGCACTTAATAGGAAAACAGAGTATACAGGAAGTAAAATGATGCTCATACCTGTATGGCATCTTTTATGGTATATAAGCATGTGATTCTGTGTGAATCTTGCTCCACAATCACTACAAACAAAAGGCTTTTCACCAGTATGGATTCTGAAATGATAATACAATCAAAGTAAGTGTAGCTCTAGCTCCTTGTCTTCAGTATGCAATAACTAGTGACTGGCCTTTAAGACACATTAGCCAGAGTCACTCTTGTGAGGACCAATACAGTGACAGAATGCATGACATGAGCTCCAGGAGTTCAGTGTGGCCCAAAATGAAATCCATGGCATTTGTCCGGGCATGATGGTCCCAGTCCAAAGATGTATGGCCAAATACACTGATTCAGATGGAGGTGATGCAGCAGTCAAATGGATGTGGTTCAAACAGTATGATAAAGATTCAAATTATTCCTAACAAGAAATATACCCCTATACTGGCAAGATGCAGCTTGTCCAATAAAACATGTATGTAACTCAGATTCCTCCCAACCTCCAGTCTCTTGGACCAAACCCCTACACAATGATCTAGAGTAAGTTATAATAATAACAAAATAACCAAAGCATGAGTTAATTCCAGATAGACATACATTATTTACTTTGTGTCTTTTAAAACAGCACCCAGGTTAGATCAGGCACATTAGAAATGCAGTTTTAGTGAATAGGATTCCTCAGCAATCAGATTCTGGGGTGGGGTGGGTGGGAATCAGCATTGTTTTATGGATCACTAGTATCTGTGTATTCATAAATGTGGTTTGATGCTTGAGTTCTAGAAGTCATAGAGAGCATTTAAGTTTTTTATTCCCTCAAAGTGAAAAACACCGCCACATATGAAATAAACCCCCAAAGGGTGACCCATTTCTTCTGCTGGCACCAAACACTACTCTTACAATGGTTGCTATTATCTGGCTTAGCTAACAAAATGCATATTTGTTCAAAATGTCAGATAGATAAAACTAGGAATCATCCTGTCTGAAGAAGACCAAATCAGAATCTCCCATAATATAGCACCAAATGTGTATTTACTGAATAATGTCAACTAACCATGTGCTGAACTGCTACTTCTCCCTCCTAAACAAAATCTGAATTTCACCACAAATATCCTAAATGAGAAATGAACATTTGTGGTGACGCTTAGAGCCCTTCTTTTCCATGATTTATACAGGCCAGCCCTCTTGTTTCCTGGAACAGTTCAAGCGGGATATTTGCCCAAAACTCACAGGAATGACCGAGCTCTTTGCCTGTTTTGCATCCTATTAACTCTGCAGCTAATATGGATGTTGTGAAATCTACTTAGTGGGAAGCCAGATTCTCTGGAAGGATACTTTTAACTAATGTAGTGAATTTCTGACTTTGAAGATGCCAGAATAGATATGCCTTATTCTAATATTCTGTTAACATGGATTTGAAACCAGGGGGAGCTCATCTAGGCCATGCTGACTTAATACATTATAGTTAGAAACCCAAGCACTTGGTACTCTTCCCAAAACCATCCTGGAATTAACAATTGCTTCGAGTAAAGAGCCAATGACTGTCATGCTAACTCATCACTTAGCAGAGTGCAAAGACATCAAGCCTCTCCCTGGGTACCAGGGGCCCCACCCCATTTCTTGTGCACAATGAGTAAGATTTAAGACTCTTATTCCCAATAACCACAATCTAAATGTCTGTCAAATATATGATTGTTTGTCAGGAAAGGAGTCCCAGTAGGTTTCAAAGACTTCCGTCTACAGTATAAATGCTTACTTATGGTTTTCTCCCAAGGCTTCATGCCAAGAAATGAGAAATTCTGCCAATTCCTTCCTTCCTGAGCTTAGTCATACATAAAACAATGTTGAACATCCAAATGAACACACACACACACACACACACATTTGATGCATTTCTGCAACTACACAGCTGCTTCATCAAGTTGAAGCATTATAAAAAAGTAAGAACTGCCATGTTGGATCACAACAGCAATACATTAAAGCTCAGCATTCCTATCTTCCACAGATACCAAACATCTCTGGAAAACGCACATGATATGACATAACTATCTGTTCTGTTTGACTGTAGCATTTAATAATAAAAAGTATAGAAACCTTTCCTGATACAGGAAATTCATAGAGGGTGGGTCTGACATGCGCTAGCGAACAACATTGCATACTGTGTTAATCAAATGCATTATTATGCCTTGCACGAAGTTATGCTTCTGTCAGCCTAATTCTCACTGTATATGTTGATCTGTACCTATCAATCTGTGTTTGGATTATTTTATTTTGGCTTGCACTGAATGATGGTCCATATCAAAAGTCCTATATCTATTTCACATAGCAGATGAAATACCATGGAGTGGTGCTTATTTTCTATGCAGTGGCTTTTTACTAATTTGATATGGGGGAGCACAAAGTCATGTCAACCCAAAGACATTCTGAAATAATATGGTTGACTGCTCAATGACTCAATTTCTATATAAAAATAAATGCTTATTAAACAAAAGTAATAATAGTAACATAATAGGACTCCAAATCAAATCAGGGCAGAGACCCTAAAGAGATAAGATTTTTACCCTGCTCCTCCATGCCAATCTAAGCCCCCACTCCAGAAAATCCTAGGGTATATAGAGGCACTAGAGGGGCAATATGTGTGAAGTTAAAACTTCACTTGCCACAGTGGAACTGGAAACTTGTGACTGTTGCTAGCCATTTCCCAAAATCTATTTCACCCTCTTCAAGTTCATCACTATAAAGCCTTGAAAATATTGTTGTTGCATAATGACATTATCCTATATGCTCCTCAGTCCCTTTATCATTTATTCCCAAGACTTGATTTGCCCTTTCCCCCTATTAACAGTGAAGATTACAATACGTCCTCACATCCTCTTTTTGGAAGCCTACAAATTATACTCTATGTTAGGATTTTGACTTTTTGTACCAAAGTATATAGTACTGGCTTCATAAGTGGAAGAGCCTTCATATGCCATTCTTCTGCCTAGTCATATAGGTTGGACATGAATGGATTATAGCCATCTTCTGCATTATTCTAATTTATGCTACTCAGTATTATGGCTCTATAGTTCTTTGTAGCAAGGGTATTGAAAACCATTCAAAATACCCACAGTGGGGCCCAGACCATTTCTTGACTAAAGTTTAAGACTTGATTCTTAGGCAGCCGGCATGCTACTACAATCTGCATCTGTAAAATAATAAAAAGTAGCTTCTAACCAATTTATGTTGTCAAAGCACTTTGTATCCCACTAAATAGTTAGGACTATATTTGGTATCATTCTTTAGGAACTGTATTCTTATGCACTATCCTCTACCCAAATTAAATTGCAAAGGTCAATTATCACTGGATTGTTTGGAGACTGGTTTGAAGGCTAATTACAATGCTCTCTCTAAAACACCATGTGTTAAAATCAGGACTCTCATCTTATCCAATTCTTTGGCAAAGGCCTACATTTTAAGGTAAACCTACAAAAACGTGAGGCTGTATTTTAGGTGTGCTCTGCACCAGAGGACCAGCCTTTTCGCTTAGGAATAACAACTACACACTATTCAAAATGTTACAATGGAGTCTCCAGCCCAGCTTTAGACCACGAATGAACTGCTGTGTGAGACTTTACCTTTTTATTGCCCAGAAATTTAGCTAATAAGGCCAGTTAAGTCTGTTCATACCTCATGTGTGTTTTAAGTGCCGAAGGCTGAGAAAACTTAGCCTCACACTCTGTGCACCCATAAGGCTTGTCGCCTGTATGTGTCCTTTCATGAAGCCTCAAGGCCGTTTTGGAGCTCAAACCCTTTCCACACTGTAGGCAGTGATGACGCTCCCCACCACCCTCATGAACCTGCAGAATGTGCCGCTTGACGTCCTTCTTCCTCTTGAACTTCTTACCACAGAGCTCACAAGGGAAGTGACGCTCGCTGCTGTGGACGTGGCGTTGGTGGCTTTTGAGGTTGCACCGGTTGGCAAATGTCTGTCCGCAGGTTTCACAACGGTATATAATTTCAGCAGCAATCCCGTGGCTGTGCTTTATGTGTTTCAGAAAGCTCTTCTCATACAAGAATTCTCTCTCACAGGAGCTGCATGTAAAGTTGCCACCACGATTTGTTTTGACCTCCTCGGATTTATTCAACGTTTCCTCCAGTTCATCAATGCTATCACACTCTTTGTGCTCAGGTTTCATACTGTTCACCATTTGTTCTTTCTCCTCCTCCTCTCCTCCTCCTCTTTCCTCATGAATATTGCGGGTTTTGGAGAGCCTGCTCTCTTCGGCAACAGCCTCTGCATACTTCTGTTGCTCTCGCAGGCGCCGCGTGTACTTTTTCTTGGGTATTTCCACAAACACTTTCCTGCCAGCCAATCTTCCACTAGCTCGCCTGATTTTGGCACAGGGTGTCTTCAGGGCTTCTTTTTTCTTATCTAACTTTAACTTAGCTGTGGAAAATTGGAAGATGTCTTCCTCCCTTGGCATTTCAGAAGGAGAATTTGAAAAAGAGTTTGTATTGTCACTTTGTGTTTCAGCAACTGCATTTGTCTCAACTAAACCGGTTGGCTGGGTAACACTGCCCTCTTCAGCATCCTGTGACTCAGAAAAATTCTGTAACTCCAACAAGACGGATTCGAGCATTTGCTTCTTTAGCTGAAAACACGTTTCTGACAAATCCAAGCACTTGAGTCTCTCAGCTATTTCCAGCATACGCTGCACTCGATCTTCTTCTATCTCTACTCTAGCAGTATAGACAAACTCAAGAAATGATGCAAAGTCAGCTACTTGGACTTCATTCAACAATACATTTGTCCTTGGTCCATTCATACTCTTTTCATTAAGAAACACCTCTTTAAAAAACTTGCTGGTTGCTGCCAACACTGCTTTGTGAGCAACAAACTCTGCCCTGACACCTTGATATTCCACACTCACAGTTACATCACAGAGGTGGCCAAGGAGACGCAGCTGGTGCATTTCATTCAGGAGGTTGATTGGTGAGGATTTAGATTCCAAAAGGACTGCATTATTTTCCATCTTCTTCTTTTCTAACAGCTGTGAAAAGCATCATGCCATGTTAATTGTTTATCAGAGAAATGACACTGAAAAGTGAGAAATAATTACTCCAGTTATCAATTTCAATAAACAATGTAATGCTTCTCTGTAAGCTACTCAAAACCCCGGTTTATTACTATGGATTAGCTTGCATACTCTTGTTTTTCCCTTTAATAACAGCATTCTAGAGATTTCGGCTGCTGAATCAACCATTTATGCATAATTGCAACTGACCCCTTCCTCAACCCTCTGCTATGCACAAAGAACTTAAAGGAAGATGGAGATATTGATTGACTGTTTTTCTATATTTACAGATCACCCTATAACCGATTTTTGGGAGAATTACAGAATGGAAACTACCTAGTTAAAAATCACCAATAACAGAAACAATACACTATACAAGGCAGCATCCAAAGCAGGTTCCTAACAAAAGTTCAAAAATATAAACACAGGAAAATAAAGTCTAAGGGATAAACTGGATCTAAAAGAAACTACATGATTAACAGGCCTGTGAAAGTACAGTTTTCTTTACCTACTATCCAAAGGACAAATCATGCCTCTTAGGGATAAAGACTCAAAACTGTTGCATCACTGTGGAAAAGGACAACTCACCACATCTCACTTCACCTTGTTGGCGAGATGTGCTGGGTTGCCCTTTTGTACAGTTGGTCTTGGGGGTTCATAACTTCCTTTAGAGTTGGGAAAAGCAAAAAGTGGGACAAGGATTCAGATACTCTTCTTGCTGCTGTTCCAATCATCAGAGAAGGAGAAGATCTATGCTCTCCCACACATCCACATGTATAGGTTTGCATTTCATTTCACATACTGGGTACTGACTGTCCTCCCATAGTAATGCAATAAGAAAAATATAAAAGTAAAAGCCAGGGCATTTATTTAATCAATTGTGGGTTATCTAGCTGCCTGGCTATTTCCGATTTCCATTTCATTCAGAGAACAAGCTAGAGCAGGGGTAGAAGGCTTCAGCCACAGTGCTACAGATTTCAAAGTTCCTCCAACTCTTTCAGCAATACTCAATCTCCTTTTCTTAAGAACTGGCCAAGGATTTCTTTTATAGGTTTTGTTATTGTTCAAACTGCGATGGCTATATACTTCCTTTTATATAACAAAGGCAGTATGCCTCTGACAACCAGTGATTGGGGAACCACTTTTCCTATGTTCTTAACTTAGCTTCACAGCACCTTTCAATTCTGTGTTCCTAGAATTTACCTTTGTTCAGTTTCTGAGGTCTCTTTCTGCCTCTGCTTATGTCAACAGTCATTTGTGTCTCTCTTCCCCCCACCCCCACACATATAACTTCTTCCTATTGCATCGTTGTGTACTCCTTTTCTTCAATACTTTCCCTCTTCCAGCCACACTTTCTTCCCCCCAAGGCCATGCTTCAGCCTACCTATCTTGCTCCCCTCTGTTCAAAAACCCTATTTGTGGTCTCTCTTTAACCACCTATCACAAGGATCATCTTTATTTATTAAAACGTAATGCCTTCTTACTTGTACAGTACTTGACTTGCAAACTCAATGTGAAACAAAGGTAGCCTAAAATGGCCTCTTTCATCCATTGCTGCAGCTCCAATTTTTCCTGAAGATCCACTCCCTGGAGTCTGGTGAGAGACCAGACCCGTTGGGCTCCTCCTTTGTGATCTACTCTTATCAGGTCTTTTTTTTTTAATAGAATGCTGTATTACAATGTTGGTGATCTTATGGCACTTGTGCAAAGGTGGTACTCAGAGCCCTTTCTGTGGGCACCAACATTGCTCCTTCACAGCCACCTGTATTCAGGTTAAATTGCTGTATTAGCACTTTGCAATAAAATGGGTTTTGAATCACACTTTGGGCACTCAGTCTCTTAAAAGTTTGTCATCACTGCCCTATTACTTCAAAAAAGAATCACAGTGGGGTTTGGCCACCAAGTGCGGGTTCCCTGAAGGAGGAACCGAGCCCTCTTTCTTCCAAACATGACCAGCGATCCCTTTCCCCTGAATCGGCCTCCAGGTACAGAGAGAGAGCAAGGAAGGGGAGCTGTCGCGCCACTTTCTCTTTCCCAATTTCGTCAGGATTTTGCAGCCCAGCAGAAACGGACGGCTGCCTTTCTTCGCCCCCCCAAAAACGGGAACAGCCCCCACCCCCCACCCCACCCCCTCCGGTCGCCCCTTCCGTCTCCCACGTCCCGTTTCCGAGTCCGGACGTGGCAAAGTGGAGGAGGCCGTGCAGCGTGATTCCCGGAGAGAGGTTTCTCTAACGCCCCACACCACACCCACACCACACCACACCACACCACACCACACCGAAACACACACCCACACACCCCGTCGACCTTCAGGCTCGCTTCCCCCTTTCGTCCAGGGCCTCCTTCGTTGGGCCAGGCTCGGTCTGTAAAGACGGGGAGGGAGAGGAGGGGGGGGCGTCCAACGTGGGATCCCCCCCCCCCGACACACACACACACACACACACACACACACACACACACACACACACACACACACACACACACGGGTGGCTTTGCGCCAACCGACGCCGCTCTTGCCGGGGGGCGACGGCCGTTTGCCTCAGCAACTGTGGAGGGCAGACATTTTACTTTGAGGCTCCACGGCCGCCGCCACCACCCCCACCCCGTTAAGGGCGAGAAGCGGCCGGTTCCCCCTCCTCCTCCTCCTCTTCCTCCTCCCCCCCAGCTTCCCGCCCCGTTGCCACGGCAACGCCCCACCACCCGCTCTCCCCAGCTGCAGCTCCTCGCTCGGCGCGCGCGCAACGCAAAGAGGGAAGAGGCCTTTGTTGTCCCTCCACAGCGGGTCCCCGAGGACCCCGTGTGGAAAACCGCGCCCCCCACACACACACATACACTCCGCCGCCCCCCTCCTTACTCACCGGGCAGCCCCACATCCGGCCAACCCGCGCCGCATCAGGGCGGAAAGGCTCTCGCGCGCGACTCCCCCCACATCCGTCAACGGCTCGGGCAGCTCCGCCTCCTCCTGCCCTTCGCAGCCAATCACGGCCGACGCGCCCTGATGGCGTCATCCCGTCAGCAGGCGGCAGGGCAAGGGAGGGCCAAGAGGGCGAAGGAAGGAGGAAGGGTGGGTGGTTCTACCCTCCAACGGAAGTTGGGTGGTGGTTTTTTTTTTCCCCTTCAAAGTTTTCATTCGCCCAGTTGGACCAACAACTCCCACAGTCCTTTGCCCTTGGAATTCTGGGAGTTGTGGGCCAAAACATCTGGAGGGCCGAAGGTTTGCCCACCACTGTTCTAGAGCAGCCGTTCTCAACCCATGGCAGTGGTTGGCAAACCTTCGGCACTCCAGATGTTTTGGACCACAACTCCCACAGTCCTTTGCCCTTGGAATTCTGGGAGTTGTGGCTGGAGGGCCAAAGGTTTGCCCACCACTGTTCTAGAGCAGCCGTTCTCAATCTATGGCAGTGTTTGGCAAACCTTCGGCACTCCAGATGTTTTGGCCCACAACTCCCACTGTCCTTTGCCCTTGGAATTCTGGGAGTTGTGGGCCAAAACATCTGGAGAGCAAAAGGTTTGCCCACCACTGTTCTAGAGCAGCCGTTCTCAATCTATGGCAGTGTTTGGCAAACCTTCGGCACTCCAGATGTTTTGGCCCACAACTCCCACTGTCCTTTGCCCTTGGAATTCTGGGAGTTGTGGGCCAAAACATCTGGAGAGCAAAAGGTTTGCCCACCACTGTTCTAGAGCAGCCGTTCTCAATCTATGGCAGTGGTTGGCAAACCTTCGGCACTCCAGATGTTTTGGACCACAACTGCCACAGTCCTTTGCCCTTGGAATTCTGGGAGTTGTGGGCCAAAACATCTGGAGAGCAAAAGGTTTGCCCACCACTGTTCTAGAGCAGCCGTTCTCAATCTATGGCAGTGTTTGGCAAACCTTCGGCACTCCAGATGTTTTGGCCCACAACTCCCACTGTCCTTTGCCCTTGGAATTCTGGGAGTTGCGGTCCAAAACATCTGGAGGGCCAAAGGTTTGCCCACCACTGTTCTAGAGCAGCCGTTCTCAACCCATGGCAGTGTTTGGCAAACCTTCGGCACTCCAGATGTTTTGGAGGACAACTCCCACAGTCCTTTGTCATTGGCAGTACAGGCTTGGAATTTTGGAATTTGTAGTCCAAAACATCTGGAGAGCAGAAGGTTTGCCACCATTGACCTATGGTAACCCTGGTGTTCTTGAACTAAAACTCCCCGTAGCCATCACCACTAGTTGTGTTGGCCAGGATTTCTGGAAGTTGAAGTCCAGGAAGATCTAGGGACCCAAGGTGGGGGACCAGGTGGCCTTCTTCGCTGTGTTTGTTTACAGGTCCCATGATCGCAAACCGTTGGCGCTAATGTGGGCTAACATGGATCTGGAGGTGACGCTCATACATTGTGGTCTACAACGCCAAATATTTCTTCGTACAAACCACTGCATGCATTTATTGCAGCCAGTTTCCTTTCACCCATGCTGGCCACACGCCCCCCCCAACGCAGTTGCACGACACTGGCTCTTCAGCTTTAATACGGAGATGAGCACCGCCCCTTGAGTCGGACATGACTAGCACGCATCTGCAGGGAAAACCTTTAAATACAAACTTGTATGTCATCTTTGAGATAACGTGGAGGCTCTCCCCATTTCTTCAGATCCATGGAGTGCCACCTTGGAGCTCTATACATATCATTGAATATATGCAACTATATATACATAATATACTTATGTATATCAAATACTGTACACACACGCACGCACACATGGTGCATACATGAGGCTGGTTATGGTGTGTAAATAGTGAAGTGTGAGCAAATTTAAGTGCAATGGCAACTGACAAATCTTGGCACTGGGTAAAGTGATAAAAACATATGCTATTCAATGCAAACCTCTGATCATAGGGTGGAACTTCCAAGTGAAACTGTATCTCCCTCCCTCCAGTCGGAGTTTCCCTAGGACTAGGTTGTAAAACAAAGTGACATTTATAAACAGTTTCTATAGAAACAGTTTGTGTCAGCACATGGGCAAAATCAAAAGAAGGGAGAAAGGAAAAATACTGTGGAACTTCAAAGACTGACAGATCTCAATACAAATGCAGGAACAAGTGATCCATTTACTGGATCATTGAAAAACAAACAAGCTTTTGCTGTTAATTCTTCAAGTTCTGCACTAAGGAGGTCTCAAGCACTCTGCCCCCCCCCCCCCGGTCCCATTTCCTCCTTCCACCTTTCAAATTCCCGTTTGGCTAAGTGAAGAGTCAGTGCACACTAAATATGATTTAATAAAAATACCAGCCACAGATCACACACACACACAAAATGGCTAAGAATCCCCTCACTATACCAGGCCTCCTCCTACTGTATATTGAAGGTGTTTTAAGGCTCATCCTCCCAGCAGGGAAGGGGCAAGGATATTGCCTTTTAACCCCCCAATTCTTACCTAACAAAAGGTGCCCTTATCACAAGTAATCAACCTTTTAAATGGGCAAAGAGGAAAATAAACACGCCAAAGGGAAGGTGTGGAATTTGCAAATAGCAATTCTTTTGATCTCATTTCCTGCTCTGTAGACCTCTAGAATGCTTAGTGAGCTAACTCTCTGAGAAACCATGTGTTCACACTCCCCCAGACTTCCTGGCTCACTGTATCACAAATACGTTTAAAGTTTTATGATTTTCCCCCTTTCGTCCAGGGCCTCCTTCGTTGGGCCAGGCTCGGTCTGTAAAGACGGGGAGGGAGAGGGGGGGCATCCACCGTGGGATCCCCCTCCCCCACACACACACACACACACACACACACACACACACACACACACACACACACACACACACACACACACACACACACACACACACACACACACACACACACAGGTGGCTTTGCGCCAACCGACGTCGCTCTCTCTCTCTGCAATTCTATCTCTAACCAACAGAATGCTTTGTGTCACCTTTGTATCAACCAAAAGGTATTTAAACTTTCTGCACACATGTAACTGAGAGATAGAAATGTTTTGTTGCTCATCCAAACAGCGTCATCATTCTGAAGAAAGCTAGTTGTGAGTCCTCCATTTTATAGTCCACTTTGACCTTTTGTCACTCTGGCCTGAAATAGGCTCATAAGATGAACAATGGTCTGAACAGGCTTGTTAGGTACCGTAGCCAACAGTATCAATAGATAGCCTAAGGTGCTGAAACCCATAAAGTATGTATGGGTCATTAGCTATGGCCTTGGTGGTGAACGCTTTTTTGATTTGTCTGGGTGTTGTTGAAAACTCAGCCTGCTTAGTAGCAGATAGCCTGTGCCTGAGGCCCCCACCTCTGTTAAGAGAGGGGTTTTCAATGCTCACATAAATGGCTTCCCTGACCCATTCCCAGGGCCCTTGCTAGGTTTTTTTGCACCCTAGGCGAGGGGTGTGGTGGGGGTGGGGCAGGCGGTGAGCGGGCAGGGCAGGGCAGGGCAGAGGGGGCAGGGGTGGGCAGGGGGGTGGGGGTGGTGCGGGGGCGGTGCGGTGGGGGACAGCGATGGGCGCGAGGGGCACGGGGGCGGACGGCGACGGGCATGGGGGTGGGCGGCATTGGGCGCGGGGGTGGCGGGTGGACTGCGACGGGCAGCGATGGGCGGACGGCGGTGGGCAGTTGGTGGGTGGGTGGGGGCGGCGGGGGGCAGCAGGCTGGCCAGCACCCTCTCTCCATTTTGGCGCCCTAGGCAACTGCCTAGTTCGCCTTAATGGAAGCACTGGCCCTGCCCATTCCATAAATTTCAAAAGCTATCTCTAATGCAAGTTAGTACTTTCGAGGCTATTATAAAAGAGCTACCTCCTGGTCTACAAGTTTCACTTTATGCATACAACTTCAGGCAGAAAGATTACAGTTAATTTCCTTTTTTCCACCACTAAGCTTGAGGACTCTCCATCCTCTCATCTTCAGGCAACTTCCTCATCACTTCTGATAACGTGCACAAGTGTGCCAGTGCAAGGGGTTAAAACCCAGAAGGAACTGTCCTGCATTACTTGTCATCAGGAGGAAAGGAGCAGGCAGCAGAAACCCCCAGGTTAGAGGCAGAACAAGAATGGACCTCATTGTGGAGAGAAAATTGATTGGCTGGGCTCTCACAGTGGGCAGCGCTGGTATATACAATTAGACAACATAGGTTGCAGTTGTGTGTATACAGTAATACCTCGGATAAAGAATGCTTCTGATAACAAATTTTTCAGATAACAAATGGAAATTTCTGGATATAGGGGTGACTCAGATAACAAATGTTTCATAATGCCTTGCAAAGTCAGGATGTATTGCAACCCCTGTTGTTTGTGGAGGGGTGGGAGGAGTTAAGAGTGGGGTTTTTTCATGTTTTTTGGGCCATTCTAGACGTGTTTTGCTGAGGGATTTGGATTTTTTGAACTTGGAAAGGTAGGGAGCTAGCTTTTATTAACCTTTGCACTGCTTTTCTTAGTATTTTTGGCAGGAAAAGGCTGGAGTAGTCATACTGCTTTCTTCTGTCCATGTTTACTTACTTTTTCAATATCACCCCTCCTTTGAAATAATACCTTTGGAGTTGTATAAAATATGTGCATACCATATTCTATACGGTTGTTTCCTTAAAAAAGCCTAGAATGCTATGAGTGCCAGATAGTTAATGGTCTGAGACAGCAGGTCAGCCCGCTTACAAAGTATCCCTACAATACTTAGTGTTTTCCATATTGACCATCATGTATACTGTTTCAGTATTCTAAGTGTTAATTATGCATTTGATAAGTAATGTTTTTGTTTGTTGTTCATATATAGAATATTCTGACCCTATGTCTTTTAAATATTATCCTTTTCTATAGTGAAAAAGTCCCTGAAGAAGGCCATTCGGGCCAAAACGCGTTGGGATCTCTTAATAAACTTTCATTCAGCATCCTGAGAGTGTTCTCTCCTATATTACCATTTACTTTTTCATTGCTCTGCAAGTAATGGGGAACCCCGTTTTGGATAACAAATTTTTCAGATAACAAATTGCCTCTGAGGACGAATTAAATTCGTTATCAGAGGCATCACTGTATAAGATAAAGGTTCCCCAGACACATGCATGCTAGTCCAACTCTAGAGGCAGTGCTCATCTCTGTATTCAAGCCGAAGAGCCAGTGTTGTGCAAGCCCGGGGCCATGTGGCCGGCATGGCTGCAAGGAAACACTGTTTACCTTCCTGCTTTTTATGGCAGTACCTATTTATCTACTTGCATTTTACATGCTTTCAAACTGCTAGTTTGGCAGGAGCTAGAAGTTAACAGTGGGAGCTCTCTCTGCTGTGTGGCCCCCAGGATTCAAACATCTGAGCTGCTGACTTTGCAGCCAACAGTTTTCAGTCCTCTAGCCCAATGAACTACCATGCCTGTGTATATATACACTGTGTGTTTAAATGTGTTTGCTATGAAAGTCAATAATGTTGTATCTGCATAAGGTAGGATTCTGACCAATCCGAATGTGTCTGGAGTCAGCCAGGCTGCTATATAAGGAAGGTGTATTAGAGAATATGTGCATGGAGTAACGAAGAGTCGGTCATGACTATGACACAACACACACATACACCCCTCAAATAGGGCTAAACATGGAGTCAGATGTGAACAACCATGTCATAGGCACAACCATGTGTTAAACTAAGATGTGGACAAGTGTGTGTGTGTGTATGTTGTGTCGTTACAGTCGTGACCCCATGTCCATGGAGTTTTCTTGGCAGGAATACTGGAGTGGTTTGCCAGTTCCTACTCCAGGCGCCTACAGCACCTGGTCTCCCATCCAAGTACTTACCAGGGCCGACCCTGCTTAGCTTCCAAAATCAGGCAAGATCGGATGTGCAATAGTCAGACTAAGATCAGGCTGAAGGGTCTCGGTGTCAGGAATAAAGCAAAGTGTTCTGCTTATATACCGCCCCATGCCACTACAAGTAGTCTCTGGGCGGTTTACAATTTTAATTACAGTGTGCAGGCTACACATTGCCCCCCCCCCCAGCAAGCTGGGTACTCATTTTACCGACCTCGGAAGGATGAAAGGCTGGGTGAACCTTGAGCCTGCTACCAGGGATTGAACTCAGGTTGTGAGCACAGTTTTACCTGCAGTACAGGCATTTAACCACTGCACCACAAGGCGCAGATGTAACTGACATAATTTGAAGGGGTCAGATAGGGATTGCAAATGTATGAGGACGAGAAAGTTATTTACTAGAAAAATATGTCTATCAAATCAAAATCATGTATGAAAAACACCAACATTTTAGCAGCAGTTATATTTTACAGATGTTTATAATCAGTGTGTTATGTTTTAATCAAAATGACAAGTGATTATTTGACTACCAACTGCTGACAAAACACACAAAAGGGAGAACATATTTTTTGATACAAAGTGGTTTTTAATCTATACACTTCGTGCTGTTGCATACAGACTCTGCAAAGTCAGAGATAATATATGATTTATTATGCTAAAAGCCAAAAGGTGGGAAGAGAAAGAAGCCAAGGGGTTCCTCACTGCTCAGGATATAAATAAGCAGCATATGTGTCTTTCTACACCATTATTCTTTTCAAGTACCCTTAAGTATTCTGGTTCATAAACCTAGAAGTACATGTAGTCCAGGCTGGGAATCACTGATTTTTAACATTTCTATGCTACCCAATTAATCAACAGCTTCTGGTATTCCACAATGATGTACAAATATAAAATGTGATCAAATAAATGGAAAATTTGTATAATATCTATGCTGGCACAGAAATCAACATTAAAGTAACAGTTGATTGTTTATCTATAAAAAAACTTCACTAAAATGCATCAGGGAGAACAATTTGTTTCAATACCTTAAATACAATAAACATTAATTCAAAGGACAGTTCTGTGGAATTTCAGAAAGGTCTTCGCTCAATGCAAAAAAGGCTTTTAACCTCTTCAGATAAGGCATTTCTTTATTAGGGCGTCACCACGAGAAGGGCTCTCTTGTTGCATCCTTAGGCAGGAGAAGCTAGAAAAGCTAGACTTTGGATGAAGTTTTAAATGTCTTGGCAGATATAGAGAAGAGGAACTGATCTTTCAAGTAAACTGGACCTATGCCATTTAGAGATTGAATAGTTTACAGCAGTGCTTTGAAACGGGCACAGAAAAGGACGGGAAGGCATTGCAGATTACAAGCAAATTAATGTAATATATAATTTACAAGGCAGTCCCTGTCCTGTTTCAGACAACTGAAGGGTTTGCATCATTTTCAGTGCCTGGTTTGCATACTGACTCTGCAATAGTCGCGACAAGAAACTGCCACAGCAGGGATAGCTAGATATTCCTCTCCAAATAGAGCTGTAGTTATTATAACACCCTGAGCTAACAAAAGGTCCTCTTTGCCCACTGAGGTTCTCTTTGTCTGCAGCCAACAGTTCCACATGAATATTTCCTCCAAATAATAAGTCCACAAACATTGTCATACAGACAGTAATGTCACTCACTATATCAGGGTTGCAGTCATCTGTTCCATTGCTAATTTTATGTACGACAAAACAGGGCAGTCTGCAGTAGATGGCTGTATTAAAATACCAATGAAATAACTCTTCTCTATCTCCCACTCCTCACATGTACTCAGTTCCCTTGAAGGGACAATTCTGGAGCACGGACATTTCAAAAGGGAGATTGCAATGACAGCCTAAATGTTCATCTCTATCCCTTGAAGCCTGAGACAAGATAAATATTCTAGACTCCCGCCACCGGCCAGTATGAAGCACTCGGTACACATGAAGAAAAAACGAGCAGCACGGAGCAGCTGGCTTAGTCCCATCTGCTTGTATGCATTTGCTTGTCTCTAAGTCGAGAGGCAGGTGCTGTGGAAATGCAGAGATAGATGGTGGCGGCGGTGAAACAAGACAGGAAGGCAACAGGAACAGTGGGAAAGAGGCATTGGGGGGGCAGGCTGTGGGTGAGAGGGAACAAATCAGGACATTCGTTAAATGGGCTAAAGTTGGTTGGTTTGGGAAAGATCAGAGTCTTTAGTTTGGACGAACTGGATCCAACCCAATGAATCACTTTTTATGAACTTCCTGATTCTTTTCTGTATTCGTGCCCATCTCTATTTATTAAACTGTAGGCGAACAACACAGTTTGGAGATGAACTCACTTCCCTCATGAGTGCAGGACTTGCAGAGAGATTAAATAACAATTGCTCAGTGTTTTTCAGCTATAGTGCAGTAGAACCTTTTAGCTTCACTACCTCCATGTGTGCTCACCGCTTTATTCAATCACCGAATATTTCTGTCACCAATGACAACTTTCGTGAATAGCCATCATCAATCGCACAACTGTCACTGTCTCTGTGTTTCTGCATTTCATCCTCCTCTCACACATACCTGAGTGTGGACAAAGCAGACTGCACTCCGCAACATCTTATGCCGTAATAAATCCATTGCCTTTAAATGATCCACAACACTTTGCAGTTTGTAATACAGTCACCCACTGCCGATCGCGGGGGTTAGGGACCCACCCCACCTGCGATGCATGAAAATCAGCGATATGCGGAAGCAGGTGGGGTGGGGCCTGGGGGCGATCGCGCGCTTGTCCGAGGCTTCTTGGAGGAGCACGGGGGCAGTGCGGAGCGACCGGATCGCCCCCGCTGCGGCTCCGAGGCTTCTCAGAGAAGCACAGGGGGTGGCGCGGAGCAACTGCCCCCCCGTGGCTCCGAGGCTTCTCGGAGGAGTGCGGGGGAGGCGGCACGGAGTGACCCGATCACCCCCCGCGTGGCTCCGAGGTGCAGGTACTGCGATCCTGCGATGCAGTGGGACCGCAGTACCTGAACCGCGAAATGGCGGGGGGGGGGTTGACTGTACTACAAACTGTCTAGAAATTGTTACAGAGGAAGACATCTAGTATACCGAAATTCCTAAATGGGGATTCCATTTGTTTTTACCTGGCGAGTTTGAAACTCATTTTTGCCCAATGCCCTGCAAGGTCTTAGTGAAGCCCGTGTCTAAGCTAAAATAAAATGTCTCACTAAGAATCTCACAGCAGTTTCTGAGTTGCTCAATGTTTGAGTTTTCCCTCTGGCAATGCTGAAATCAGCGTGGCTTCTCTGTAGAGCTTGTGTAAAACTTGGTGAGTGTTACCGTACATATTAAAAGTTGTGAAATGCTTGTAGTGTACCACGTCAAATCTTGACTCTTTGAACTTATAAACATATAAGGGAACGGTCAGAATCTCTTGCACTACCATGGCGTGATACGTGCTCTGCTTTTTTTACACTCACACTTCCCGGTTTATAACATTTACTCTGTCCATGAGACCAAATTGAACTGGAGTCCTCTCTGGTACAGGCATTAGATAAAGTCTCTATTTTGGACCAGTTATGGTCCTTTTTGATAGTAAGATCTATTAAGAAACTCCTCCAGTGAGCATTCCGATCATGGACCTACAACACAGAGAGGGGGGAAATACAAAGATTTGTTTTCAGGATTCAAATTCGAAGATGAAAAAGCCAAACATTTTAAAAATCCTTTTTAATATAGGAAAAATGTATATTTATTATAATAAAGCCCATTTAAAAATAATGTCAATACCCA
The DNA here is from genome assembly GCA_029282475.1 of Phrynocephalus forsythii. Classification (NCBI taxonomy): domain Eukaryota; kingdom Metazoa; phylum Chordata; class Lepidosauria; order Squamata; family Agamidae; genus Phrynocephalus; species Phrynocephalus forsythii. Next base: position 157,789,674 of record JAPFRF010000002.1, on the reverse strand, counting down.
ACTACTGTTTGCAGATGTTTTTAAGAGGTCAATGGTCCTCATTCTTTATGCTTGGTTTTACATTCTGCATTTAGGCACCGTGTCCATAAAGCAAATTACCCTCCCCATAACACGTGGAAGCACTGTTAATGGCAAGTGGGCCAAACACACAAACAAGGGTCACTGTTGCACCAGTGTCAGATGTGGGGAGACCAGAGGAAGGTGGTCAGTTCTTATTCCCACTGTAAGAAGAGGAATTAGGATCAGTTACAGCTAATTTCAAATTCAATTGATTTCCAAGGGAGTGAAGTGTGGCACCTTTTTCTGGATCCAACCCAGAACTGCTTCTACAGCAGAACTAGTAGGCTTTGAACAATGCCCCATGAGGGCAATGAGGGTCCTTCTTCACACATGGTGTAATTCAGGGGTGATAATGTGCGCTCTGGGCCATTTTTAAAGGGCTCACTCCCCATTTCCCTTTGACACTGCCATAACCAGCAAAACGCCACCATCAACATTTAGGGACAACACTCACAAACATAGGACTTTTACTTTCTCCCCTCCATCCCAGAAGGGATGGAAGTACTCTACCCAGCCAGGCTGCCAATGCTATGGTGCTGGAAGGCCTTCAGGCATCCTTCTCCACCGAGAGCTGCCACTATTGTGTCCCAAATTCCAACAGCAACAAGGGTGGCAAGAACTTCTACAACAGCCACTAAGATTAGTGGGTTGGTGGCAACCCAGTGCCCCTCCGTACCAGCAGAGTGTGGCCCATCTCAGAGGTTAGCCCACACACAGGCTCCATGATGCTTCAAGGAGGGAGGACAGAAGTGAACCAGTGCACTTTTAAACCTATTTTCCTGGGCAACAGTGCCTTTTGTGTCCTCTTTCATAACACAGGGACTGTGCCACCCTATAGGCATTGAAAAGGGGAATTTCAGGGGAAAAAAAAATCAAAGAAAAACAAAACAAAAGACAAAAAACATGTGTCACCTTAAAGACTTACTTTCATATTTTAAGGTCATGTTTCGTGGACACGTCCACTTCTTCAGACACACAGCAGCAGAATGAGGTGTGCAATACAACATGGGATGTGATATGCATTTCATACCAGATAATATACATTATGTGGTATGTATATTGGGGGTTTAATGTATAAATAATGTATATTTTATATACATTTTATATTTTATATAAGTAATGTATATATCAATAATGTATATTTGGGATAATGTATCCCAAAAGGACTCAGAATAATAAACCCATTAAAGTCAACATACCCTACAGACTATGGAGATGAACATCTGGTATGAAATATATATATCCCATCCCATGTTGTATTCTGCTGCTGTGTGTCTGAAGAAGTGGATGTGTAGTCCGCAAAACATTACATTAAAATATGAAAGTTAGTCTTTATGGTGCCAGATGTTTTTTGTCTTTTGTTTTGTTTTTCTTTGATTTTTGCCTGAAATTTTTGAAAAGACTAACACGGCTACCCTCTCTGACAAGGGGAAGAGAGAGAACAGCAGTGCAAGTCTACCATCTCAGCGCTTGGTGGCTTTTAAAAGCCTACAGAGAAACGTGTTGCCACCCGGGGCGTTAGGAAAACAGAGGACATACCAGGACATGCCTCCTCAAGGTTGACATATCTGTGAAAGTTCTCTCACAAGCCCTACATTTGTACGGCTTTTCTCCCGTGTGAATACGCTGGTGACGCCTAAGTGCTCCTTGCTGAGTAAATGTCTTCCCACACTGCTCACAGAAATAAGGAGGAGTCTCTTAAAGAAACAATCAAACAAACCAAACAGGTATGAAAGCATATTTCCAATGCGCCGGCATTACATTTAGTAAATATTTTGTCCTACTTTTCATCCCCAAATGGGTCTACACACAGTGACCTGAGCAATAAAATCAAAACACCAATGAAATACATTCAGCAGAGGCAGAGGGGATCCCAAAAAATAGTCAATAGACAATGTATTCAGAGGCTCTTTGTGTCCCAGTTAGGTCTCAATGCTACATGCTTTCTCTAATCCATATTTTGCCCATTTAACAGAATGGTGCAACTCATTCTGGGTATCTGGTAGTATCTGTGATATCCTGACACAAGTCACATCCCGAGCTTTCAATTTGATAGGTCTTTGCATCAGATTGGCATGCAGGTGCTTGGGTCTACCCATCTTATCATCTATAACTTCCACCTACTTCCTGGTGCCCTCACAATGCTGGTCCATGCATTTGTCACATCATGGGGCTGCCTTTGAACTTAATGTCAAAAGACTAGTAACAGATAAAAGATCATCATATTAGCCCTACCCTGGCTGCACTGCACTGGCTCCAGATCCATTACCGCATTGACTTCAATGTTCTAATGTTGACATACAAAGCCCTAAATGTTTCAGGACCTTGCTATCTGTCAGAACGGGTCCTACCCAAGAAATACTGCCCGTAACACTCACTCTTCCCTGGCAGGTCATCTGAGGGTGGAACCGACTTCCCTCAGAGATCTGCCAAGCTCCCCACGCTACAAGTCTTCAAACAAAGACCTGAAGATATGGCTATTTAGAATAGCTTTCCCTAGTTATTGATTATTCTTCTTACTGATCCATTTTGTCAACTCAATCTGTCTCTGTTCTGCCCTAGCCTATCTTTGACCTTTTCTGTTATTTATGGTTGCTGATTTAATTAGGTTTTCTTATGTTGTTTTATTTTTAGATATTGTATATTGTATATGGTACTACTTATGTTGAAACTTTTGTAAACCGCCCAGAGTGGCAATGCTGCCAGATGGTGCGGCATAATAATCAAATCAAATCAAATCAAAACATCCTCCCCCACTCAACCTCAAACAATCTTTATTACCTGCATGGACATTGCTGTGCTGAGCTAACGAGGCTCTCAAGCCAAAGGTCTTCCCACAGACATCACATTTGTACGGCTTGGCTCCCATATGGCAGCGCTTGTGACACTTCAAATATTCGTTGGTAGCAAAATGTTTCTCACAAACATCACATTTGAAGAGACGTTCCCCTGGCAAAAGAAGCAAATCAACTATTTCTGTTGCTACTGATACAGACGAAATGTCTGGTCTTCAGTTGATCCCCCCCCCCACACACACAGTGGTCACTTTCCCCTCACAGAGTCCTTCCTTCTCTTGAGACACACAATTCTCTGATCCTCTTTTTTTTGTAATAGTTAAGCAGCCTTTTCTCTATCAACCGCTTACCCCAATAATTATTTCTATGTATACTGTCAATTTTAGATGCTTTTTAGAATTTTTAATATTTATTGTTTTGTTTTATTTTATTTTATTTTAATATTTACTGTTTTATATTGTAAATCACCCAGAGTCCCCTGTGAGGAGACGGGCGGTGATGAATATAAATAAATAAATAAAATAAACCTACCACAGCAGCCTTGGGCCAATGGTCAAACAGTCCAGAAAGTGATGCGTGACGAGAAGAACATACAGGCCCAGATAATGCAGGAGTGGTAGAATGATGGGGCAGCTACATGTGTTACATACAGATAATGCCCCATTCGGGCAATAGGTGAAGATTCTTACCTGTATGCGTCCTCTTGTGACCATTAAGTTTGCCTTTATCCACAAAGCTCGCCCCACATTCCTCACAGATATATGGTTTTTCACCTGTATGGGACCTAGATTGAAAAGAACGTGACAGTTCCCCCGTAGAGAGCTTTGCAAGTAGTTTACCAGTATCACTCCACCCCGAAAGCAACAAACAGAACTTGCGGGAAGATGTCAAAGAATAATACAAAATTAGCTTGGAGATTTGGGCTGAATGACTTTAGTGCTCCTTCATGCTACGTGGTTCTATGGGCAGTGCCATGAAAAGTGTCGGCAAGAGCTAACATGAAATCCTCATCATAAGCTTGCTGGCTATAGGGCTGGCAGGAGCTTCCATCCGTCATCTGGAAGGCCACACTTTGCCTGCCCCTGGGCTTTCTTGTACAGTGGTACCTTGTATAAAGGAATTAATTCGTTCCATATGAAATTCTGTTAAGCAAATTTTCCTTTATACAAATTTCCCATAGGAATGCATTGAAAACGGAGTAATCCCTAATCACGACCATTTTTATGTTGTACGGATTCACCCCATAGGCGATTCTGTTAAGCAAATTTCCCCTATCTCCAGAATTTTTTTATGTTGCACAGACTTTATGTTATACAAATGGTTTGTTATACGAGGGTCCACTGTATATGTCTGTATGGGACATCTTGCTGAAACAGCATTTCATAAGTTGTTGCTTTAAATATGATGAAGAAGAGCACACCTAACCTCATTCATCAGCCACTGGGAAGTTGCATGCCCTGCCTCCCATTGAAAGGCCACTGCCAGAAGGAGTAGTACAGAAATCAGGTTCCAAACACTGGCTCGAAAAAGGTGTGTTGCCCCAATGCTTGCTTTTTCTCATGCACCAGTAGTTAAACTGCAGTACTGCAGCTGAAACCCTGCTCACAACCTGGGTTCAATTCCAGGTAGCTGGCTCAAGGTTCACTCCTTCTTCCATCCTTCCAAGGCTGAGCACCCAGATTGCGGCAGTCATGGTGGGTGGCAATGTGTAGCCTGCGTAACAAAACTGTAAACCACCCAACAAGTACTTTATGTGCTCTGGGGCGGTATATTAGCAGCACGCTTCTCTTCCCTGCCTGGTTCTTTTTCTTTTTGTGCTATATTTATCTCTGATACTCTTTTTTTGTAATAGTTAAGCCTTTTTCTCTATCAACCTACCACAGGCACTAATTTATCCTTCAGTATCAGTACCATGACATTAAAATGTTAAATAATATGCAGAATTCCACTTCTGTTATTCCAGATGTCGTTGAGGAGTCTCACTTTCACACACACACACACACACACACACACACACACACACACACACACACACACACACACACACACACACACACACACACACACACACACACACACACACAGTGTGTGCCTCTGCATCAGATCTTTTTATCATCCTGTGTAGCCAGAATGAGTCACACTGTAGTATCCTGTCAAAGCAAATTGTTCTGCTTATATACTGCCCCATACCACTTCAAGTAGTCTCTGGGCGGTTTACAATTTAATTATGCAGGCTACAAATACCACCCCCCCAAGCAAGCCAGGTACTCATTTTACCGACCTCAGAAGGATGGAAGGCTGGGTGAACCTTCAGCCTGCTGCCTGGGATTAAACCCAAGGTCGTAAGCACAGTTTGACCTGCAGTATAGGCATTTATGCACTGCGACACGGGGGAGGTTTGGGAATCTGCTAGCTGCAGAGACTGCTGGTCTGCAGCACCCACCCTTTCTTTTCTTTGGCTCTGCTGGCTAGGCTTGATGGAAGCCATTTTCCTCACCCTTAACAGAAGAGGGCACATTCGGAAGAATCCAAACAGGAAGGAAGGGAGACATACAATGCAGGCTGACCTGGTGTGAATCTTGAGCTGTGAAGGCTGGGCAAATCTCGAGTAGCAGATACCGCACTGGTACGGCTTCTCTCCCGTATGGGTCCGCATGTGGAACACGAGTGCCGTTCTAGAACTGAGGATCTTGCCACAGACGGAGCAGAGGGGGCGCTTCACCCTCCCTTCGTGTTTCCGCACGTAGTGCGTCCGGACGTCCCTCTTCCTTTTGAAGGTGGCGTTGCAGAGAGTGCAGGCAAACTGCCGGTCTTCCGAGTGGACACAGGCCCGGTGCTCCTTCCAGCTGTTGCAACTCGCAAAGGACTTGCTACAAATGTCACACTGGTACACTTTGCCCGGCAAAGAATGATGGGCCTCTTTGCAGTGCTCAATGTATTTTTTCCGCGACGTGAATTTCTCAGCACATTTTGTGCATGCTATGACATAGATGGAGTTTTTCAGGAGCTCGTCTTGATCCGCGTTCTCTTCTTTATCATTTATATCCAGTGTGCTTTCCGCCATGTCCTCCTGATCCTCTGAATCAGTACTGTCATTATCTGAAGAGAGTGGCTCGTTGTGATTCCCATCATCTCCTTCTGCACCGCAGTATATTTCCCCTTCTACTGCCTCTTCTACAGCTATGCTGGTGGGTCCCTCAGCTTCCTCACCTTCCATACTGGCTTTGCAACCAACTTCTTCCCTCCCTTCTTTATAGTTGGACTCTGTTTCTACTGCTGGAGAATTCCGTGATTCTTTCTCAAGTTCCTGATTTTTTTCTCCAACGAATTCTCTTTGCAACACGGTGTTTGGTACCTCTTGGCATGTTTCGTTATTCATTCGTGTTTCACCATCTGTCACGCCCTTTCTCTCTGTTGGTGGGGCCAGCCTCCAGTAACCTTCTACCAGTTTCTTCTCTTGCTTGGATACATGAATTTTTCTGTTGAGGAATAAGTTACCAGAGACATAAAAAACACTTAGGCATAAATCACATGCACAGAGCCTCTGTATGTTCACCCAAGGCCACAGCCCCACGGAACACAATGAGACTGCCTTTTGGAGCAAACAGGCACGGGATTCCACTGTAAAAATGCACCTGTTCCTGTGATCCCTTCCCCTTTCAGGGGACAGGTAAGGTCCATCTCTTTCCAGAGGATGTTTTTCAGGAGTGGACTTTTAAAATAAGATCTGCAGCTGTTACTACTTTGGTTTTACTCTTATTTAAAAATATTTGGTTTTTAAAATTGGTTATATGTTATTTGATTTTTTTTTGGGGGGTCGCATTACATTCTATTCTGTTACATTAGCCAAGATCCATCGGGGAGTTTCACTGATGAGGCTGCTTCTATCTGCAGAACTGGTGTTCACTCTGGCAGTTAATCTACGGGGCCCCCCAAACCAGCCCTGGAACAAATGTAACTTATTTTACTGGAATTTCCTCTCAGGGGAAGCTAGGCTGGCACCCTCTTTGCTGTTCTTCAACACGCAAATATCTTTTTCTTCAGGCAGGCCTTTCCTTCATGATTGGTGATGTGAAAGGGAGTCTTGAATGGACTGTGGTGCTCTATTGTTTCCTATGTTTTAGTCCTGATATTATTTACCGTTTTTAAAATAATACTTGTTTAATTCTTTTTCAGCATTTGGGGACTTTGCATCCTTCATGTTTTTTTATCGGTTAAATGTTGCCTTTTTAATTCTATAAGCCACCTTGGGTCCTTTTTAAGCAGAAAGTCAGGATAAAAATATTTCAAACAAACAAACATTTGCTTAAGACTGCAAAACAGACAAGAACTCAAGTGGCCCCAAAGTGACACCTTTCCATGGACTGCCTCTGCCTGGATAGAAGGTCTAACCTCAAAAAGATACGGGTTTTAACAGAAAGCAAATCTATCCCCACCACCCCCAGTACTCAGGAAAGCACAAATAAAAGAGCTTACCTCACGTGAGTATTAAAGGCAGACCTCTGAGCAAAACTGGCCGGGCAGTATTCACACTTATACGGCTTCTCTCCTGTGTGTGTTCGGATGTGAACCGTCAGGCCGCATTTGGAGCTGATGACCTTGTCACAGTAAGGGCACCGTTGAGGGCTCCGCTTCTTTTCGTGCACCCGCCGGATGTGGTCCTTGGTGTCCTTCTGCCGCTTAAACTTTTTGTCGCACAGTAAGCAAGGAAAGCGCCGCTCGCTGTTGTGAATGGCAAGCTTGTGGTTCCTGAGATTTTGGCAACTGGAAAAGAGCTGGTCGCACACACTGCAGTTGTATTTAATGACCAGGTGTGTCTCGTGCTCCAGTTCCATGTGCACCTGATAATGCTTGGCAAAGGAGAAGGAACGGCTACACTTGTCACACTCGTACAGCCGCGGGGATAAATTGTGTGACGATTTTCGGCGGTTGGCTTCACCAAGGATTAAGGTCTTTGCATCCTGCTGCTGCCCAGGCAACACTCTGTTGATGATAAGGCAGGTTTCCTGTGAGCCTTTTGGATTGGGTGGAGGATGGGTGTTTTTTTCCTCCTGGGTGGTATTACCCATAATGAGGATTTTCTGTATATCTACTTTGCTGTGCCTCATCAAGGCTGCGATCCCAACTTCGGGCTTCGCTAAAGGAACCTCATCTTTGACAGGAAGTCCAGGTTTCGCTTCAATAATATCATAGCTAGCTGATAGTCTCTTGTGCTTTTTTCTGTCCCAAAGGTTTTTCTTCATGGGCGCTGCCAAGATTTGGGTCAAGTCACTCCGTTCTTTGTCTTCCGTTTGTTTTGGTTGACTCCAGGAAGGCTCCCCACTTTCCTGATTTTTCAAATGAAGGCTCATTTCGCGGGGGTCTTCACCCAGAGCTTTCGTTTCTTCAAGCGTCTCCAGCAGATCCTTGCATTCCAATCTTTCAGCGACCCCCCGGATCCGACGCAGCTTATCCACTTCGATTTCAACTTCCGCGGTGTAGACAAATTTTAAGAAGGAGACAAATTCTTCGGCGTGAACATCCTGGAGCGTCACCCTGCCGTTCTTGGCGTGCAGCATCTCATCGCTGAGGAAGAGGCTTTTAAAATAATTGCTGGAAGCAGCCAGGACCAACTTGTGAACTAAAAACTCCTTCTGGAGTCCCAGCTGCTGCGTGCATATTGTCACGTCACAGAAGTGGCCCAATTGATACAGAGCATGCAATGCCTTCAGGATGTTCGAAGCACCGACTTTGGATTTCAGTAGAATTTTTTTCTCCTCCATCCTTTTAAAAAGAAGAAAAGCCTATTTAGAGCTTGGGTGCTAATTAGTCTCCGGTTTACTTTTAAGACAGGATCTCAAGCATGTTTGCAGTATGAATTGGTGACAGTAAAAAAGTAAGTTGTCCTGAATCCAGTCTGGCAATAATGAACTGTGTTGACTAGTTGGCAGAACTGATTTCATATTCCAGCCTAGGGAGCAGCCAGGAGGAACTACTGTATTTAAACACTGCTAAAATCCAGGCAACTCAAAGGAAACACGGCTGATTGAGGTTAATGGGACAGTTAATGAGTAGAGGTAGAGCGGTGGTAGAGCGGTAGAGATGACCTTCTTGGATATAAAGTTAGAATTTATCTGTGCAGTGCAATTAAATGATGATTGTTCTATTTTTCATTGTGGACTTAAGAAGTGCAGGAAAGATGCAGATGAGAACTGCAATGCTACCCTTTGAAAAAGTGTATTTCCTGCCTATAGAAAAACTAGCATGCTAAGGAGACTATGACAGATTTCTCCTACTAGCTAACTTTTTAATAGCAAAAAAAGGCTTGATTTTATTGCTAAAAATATATTACTCATAGTGTAGAAAAAGCCAATAGGCAACCCCCCCCCAAAAAAATTTAAGATTATAATTGGGCGGAAAGGTCATACAGGAAAAGCAAAGGGGCACTGGATTCTCGCGCACAAAATACGTGGCAAACACACTTCTCCGCGCCCTTCCTGTGTGCCACATCTACGATGACTTTGCACGAAGGGGGGCTGCCTTCTCCAGCCCAGGCTGAGAACAAGGAGCGCGGCAGTCCTCCGGGGGCTTAAGAGGAGGACGCCCGGGGTGGTGGTGGTGGTGGTGAAGGCTGCCTTAAACCGAGTTCGGTCCCACACATTCTAGCAACCTCCCCCCCCCCCCCCAAATGTTAGTGGAGGCATTAAAACGGGATCGGGCAGGGAGGAAAAAGCAGCCGCGGAGTGTCATCACCCAACACCGAGTCCGCATCCAAGGAGGAGCTAGATCTGGGAGCGGGGGCGAGGTGGTGGGGGGTGGGGTGGGGAGGAGAGGGGTGGCTATTGTTTGCCTCCGCGCCCTTTGTTCCCCCAAAGGTACCTGGCCGGCGGCGATCGGAGAAAAGATGCAGAACGAGGGTGCTGGTCTTTGGTCGGGGTGGGGGCTCCTGCCCTCGGCTGGCGCCTCCCCCGACGGTCTCGGCGACAAGGGTGTGTGTGTGTGTGCGCCCTTCGGGCCTCTAGCGGGTCCCCCGCCGCGGCGCAGCTGGGGCGCCTTTTTGCAGAAGCCCTCTGGGCGCAGCGCTCTCTTCCCCGGGCAGGGAGCGGATGCCCCCCTCCAGCATCCCTCCGGAAAGGGGTCGCTTGCTGCACCCCAAAGGAGGAGGAGGAGGAGGAGGAGGAGGAGGAGGAAGGTAGAAACAAGAGACCTCCGGATCCTCGAGACGGGGGATCACTCGCAGAGCTCGAAGGACGGCTTCCTCCTTCCCCGCCTGGCTATGGCTAATTCTCGCCGCGCCATCCGAATCAGCGGCACCGCCGCCACCCCCACCCCCAGGTGCCAGCGCAGTCAACCATCTTTCTCGTGGGAAGCGCACCCTCGGAAGGAGAGCCCCCCCCACCCACCCACCCACCCACCCCAATGCCTCTGGGAGGGCTACCGCCGCCTGCTGGGCAAAGGGAGAGTGGAAGCAGGGCTGCGTCCCGCGTCCTTTGTTGTTGCTGCCGCCGCCGCCGCCGCCGCCGCCGCTTTCTTTCTTTGTTAAGATGAACATCCGGCCTTCCCTTCCAATGAGCTGGATGGAGGCAGCCGCGTGGTTTTCTCGCTCCCCCTCCTCACCCAGTTCGTCGACATAACGCTTCCGTGGAGGAGGCCAGCCTAAGAGAGAGAGGGGAGGGCACTAGCCCAAGCTTGGTGGCCAAGGAGGGAGATTTGAAGATCTAGGCCAGTGTTGGCGAATCTATGGCATGGGATAGAGGGGCACTAGACATCCACTCAAATTGAGGGCTGGAAGAGTGAGAACAGGCAAAAGAAAATATTTTTTTTAACCCAGCATGTTGTTAGTCTGTGGAACTCCATGCCACAAGATGTGGTGATGGCATCTAGCCTGGATGCCTTCAAAAGGGGATTGGACAGATTTCCTGGAGGAGAAGTCAAATCACAGGTTACAAATCATGATGGGGATGTGTAATCTTGAGGCTTAAAAAAAAGGGTACTTCAAGGGCCAGATGCAAGGGAGTGGTATCAGGAGACAGAGATCTAGTCTCGTGTGCACCCAGAGACATCTGGTGGGTTCACTGTGAGATACAGGAAGCTGGACTAGATGGGCCTTTGGCCTGATCCAGCATGTCTCTTCTTATGTTTTTAATGGGTGCCAAAGGTGGCACTCGGAGCCCTTTCTGTGGACCCCGGACATCGCCCGTTCACAGCCACCTGTATTCAGGTTAAATTGCTGCATTGGCACTTTGGGAAAATTAGTGGGTTTTGAATCACAGTTTGGGTGGCACTCGGGTCTCTAAAAGGTTCACCATCACTGACCTAGGCGGGTATTGTTTACTTCAGTTTCAAGGACTGGGTTGAATCCTCCTTGCTTTGGCTTCATTAGTGGTGGAGTATTTTAAAAATACTTTGCGGTGCATAAAATGCATCTATTGCCCATAGGTGATTTTTTTTAGCCACAGATGTAAAAAGCAAACTTTAAGTGACTCGTGAGTTTAAATCCCATTGATGAGAGGAAAGGATTTATCTGTTGCTTTTTAATGGTCCATTTCAATATATGTGATTGGTTTTATGCTGGGGTTTTTTTGTTTGTTCTGAAGAAAAGGAAAGCAATATGAACCTACCCGGCAATTAAGATCTAGCCAGGGGGCCCTCCTGAAAGAGCCATCCCTCAAGGAGGTGAAAGGGATGGCTTGCAGGTAACAGGGCCTTTTCAGCAACTGCCCCCAGACTATGGAATGCCCTCCCAAGTGAGACCTGCCTGGCGCCCACGTTGATAATATTTCAGCGCTAGGTAAAAACCTTCCTGTTCCAGAAGTTTTTAAACTGATGATTGTGGGTCCTGATGGCAATTTTAGTGTTGTCTTTTAATGTATTGTATTTATTGTATTTATATGTTTTTATTGTTCTAATTTTATTGTAATAAATTTTATTGATGTTTTAATTATTTATTTTGATTGTGAGTAGTATGGGGCGGTATATAAGCAGAACACTTTTTTGGGTAGTGGGCGGCATACAAGCTAAATAAATAAATAAATAAATAAATAAATAAATAAATAAATAAATAAATAAATAAATAAATAAATAAATAAATAAATAAGCACTGAAAGAAGCTAGGAAGCAGGAGTCCGTGATCCCACATCCCTACCGCACAAGGTCAGGAGCTAACAGCCAATTTGCTTTGTTTCTTTTGGAACAGTGGTGGCAGAGGCACAAATGGTACAATGCTGCCAAGCCAACATTAAACAAAACTTGAGTCCTTTGGATTTCAACCCTTAATAATAAAAATGTGCATCTCTTAAAAACTTTTATGAGGTGGCAGTCATCAGGCTGGTCACTACTAAGACAACTCCTTAAGACTAGAGGTCTCCTCAAGAGCAGGAAACCTTGAGCATGGTCCCAAATATTTGCAAGTGGCTTGAGGATGGGACTAACCAGACTCAACTCCTGTAATCACTTGAGTTCTAGAACAACACAGACTTGCTTTTGTGTAATCCAGCTGCTTGGTGAATCTTGCCTTTTCTTGATTCCAGGTATATGTCTATGTTCAGTATGTGCACCTGCACATTTCTAGAAAGAAGGAGGGAGAATGAATATTGCTGTTGCCTTATATGTCAGAGACAGGCAAGTGACCAGAGGAAAGCTGGGATGGGATGGAAGGAGAGAATAAGTGATCACTCAGCAAAAGCAGCCCTGCCACATCCAGGTTTGGCTGCCCGGCTCTGAAGCCAGGAGCCATGATTTCAAATCTCCGCTGTGCCTCCTGGGTGCGGGTTCCATCGAGATGCCCTGTGGAGTGTGTGGCAGATGGGGCTAAGTGCCCGGCCACCTGTGTGTCCTTGGGCAAGCTGCAAAAGCACCACCAGAAGGAGGGACTGACAAATCACCTCCAAGCATTTCATGCACTGCAAATTCTGGGGGTGCCATAAATGGACATTGACTTTGCAGCATATAATTGTGACTCACATGCTGTATGTCTGATACCTGCTAGGTTACGATATAAAATGGTCTCCTTGTTTCCTAACTGTATGCCCTAACTTTAGGAATTAGACCTCTTCCTTTGTAACCTCATAAGCTAGCTAAGTATCCATACTTCACACACACCCTTGACACGCTTCCCCTTTCAACTAACTGATGCCCCTTTGTAGAAATGGAGCTCCAGGGCATAATAGAGATAGTGACAACAGGAAACCTATCAGGGAAGCTGGGGGGCCTGAAGGCCATATACCCAAGCCTAGTAGCTAACATAAACATACCAAAAGAGAAAAGGAGCCAGAAGCGCTCGTTCTCCCAGACAGGTTGGCGCATTCAAAAGGAAGGGCACTAAAGGGAGGCAGGCATCCCAAAATATCTATAGGGGAATCAATTAACTGGCCTTTTCACCTTCTCTTCCCTAAACTGCCCAGTTAGAGTCCAGATCCAAATAATTGGTAGATTCTAACCGACAGGGTTATGAGAATTTATGGCTCTTTTTCTGACATGTATAAAACCGGTGTGCTTTTTGTATCAGGCAGGGTCTTCTCTGCCCTTAAGATAAGTGCCAGCTGACACAATTGCTATATTTTCTCAATAAAATTGGAACGTTGGTTCAGCTGATCGCGTCTTACCTGACCTCTCGTCAGAGCCTCATTTATAGACACATTATTGGCAGGTAAAAAGTCTCGGGAGCAGGTAGAGAGAGGATTTAAATGTTTCTGTGGGGATGAATGGAAGAGAAGGTGAAAATGAATGGGAAGGGATTATAGAATCATAGAATCATAAAGTTGGAAGAGACCTCAAGGGCCATCTAGTCCAACCCCCTGCCATGCAGGAACCTCCATCTTTTAGAGAGCCCCAGTGAGAGGTCAGTCTCTGGCTAAGGTTACATCTCTATGGCCAAAACCTGTGGTGTTGTAAGGGAGGACATTTGACTAATTATATATTTATAAATATATATGGCTGCTTTACTAACCACAGGTATGGATCAAAGCCTATAGAGAAAAACCTCATGGCAATCTATATCCCAAGCTATACCCTGTACTATATGGGATATTTCAGGCTATGCCTTGCAAAGTATAAGCCACACAAATTATATATTTAGAGGTAATGATGTTACTAAGCATACATATATATATATATATTTCATTTATATTATTATTCACACATGTATTCTTTATTCCTACAAACGCTGGTCAAGCCTTTCCGGCCACTAAGAGGGGGGGGACTTCTGTTACAAAATTTGGCTGAGCCAGCAGTCTAATTTTTTTCGTAGCTTTGAAGCTCTACACAGCTAATTGCATATACGTCAGCCAAGAAAAGTTTTATCTCTGATCCGAGAGTTCAGCAGCTGGCATACATCACGGTACTAGTCTGTGTAAGTCAGTTCAAACACCACAGCAATTAAGACATTTAATTGGTGTCAGGAATACAAAATAAATGACCAAAGATGTCAATTAGTGTTTGATGCATGTAACAAATGTATATGACGTAAATTCTGATGGGCGGAGGGGGAAAAAGTGCTGGAAAAACCTTATAAAAATATCTCCTTTCGTTTTCTGGGTGGACTTCTCACCACCAAAAAGTGTGGAAGTGCCCTGATTGATCAATCAATAAATTCTTTTCTCGTCTCCTGAGACTCAGACTTGGTCTTTTGCAGCCCATGAAGCGCAGGCACGCTGGCACGGGACCCTCATAAATTTAAATTCCTTACATTTCTGGTGCATTGGCCGGGAAAGATGCCACTGCCTTAGCGCTCTTGGGAGTCTGACTTAAATCACAGTAAGAATTCATGCTGACCCTGGAACAAATCTAGTCCGGACCCTCTGATTTTGAGAGGAGACTTGTTCTATCAGCATTGGACACAATACTGTTATTTAAGGAGAAACAAAGCCGGCAGAACAACGGAGGAACTGTAAGAGGACTGCGCAAAAGAAATCTGGTAAGAAGAGAAAACTAGTTGTGGGGTGGCGTGAGTTCGAATCTAACAGCTCTGTGGAGTGGAGAAGATTGCGGATTCTTGTTGTCGGCCCCGGGGGGGGGTACAGGGAGGAGAAGGGTCGGATACGACCTTAACATCCCAAGGACTAGGGGACACTGAGGGACACTACGACCCTGAAATCCCCAAGGGAGGAGGGGGTTTTTTCAGACTGAAACAGGAGGAGAAGAGCGCTGCTCTAACATCCTGGGAAAGTTTGCAAAGCCCAACATCCCTAGGGTCCGCCCCCTAAGTATTTGAAACAGGAGAAGAGCGTTGCTCTAACATCCTGGGGAAAATTTAGAGATATATTAATGCATGGGCATGTGGGATGGTGATTCCACTTTTGAATTTTGCATGTGTGTTTTTCAAGGTAAGGGGCTGTGCCTCTATACCCTGCGTAACCATAGGGAAGTGGCCATTCCCTGTGTCTTAAGCAGGGGCAAAGACTGGCAATCTTTGCCCTACAATACCAACGAAGTTCCACCATCTTCGTTTGATTTTAGAGAAGTTAGAAAGATCTATTCTTAGGCAAGGGATCGCAGTTAACTGGGGAAACAGAAATGTGGGAGAGTTGTGTATGGTTGCTGAATCACATGTTGGCGTGTATGATGGGCATTTGATTGTTGAGGTGTGAGTCCGTTTGATGCTTGTGTGGGAGAAATCATAGGAACACAGTTAGACCTTTAAAGTAAACCTATGGGGATAAATTAGTGCAGTTTATGCACCCCTTTTGATGTGCGATGTGGTAACATTGGAATTCTGCCACCAGAAGTAATGATTTTGGTATTAAATGGAACATGAGTAAGCTTTAAGAAGAACCCCTCTAACTAGGATGAGGCAGGACTTTACCATCTCAAATTAAGATTCTAGCCCTCAGGAGGACAGACCAATTATGACCTGCTAGCAAGAGGTGTGTGAATGTACAAGGACGTGCTTAGTTAATTAATATAAGAGACTAAAAACTCTGCCAACTAGGAGACCCCTCCAGCAATTTTGATAATACCAGGGGGAATATGGGCAGTGAGAAAAATACTTTTGTAGGAAACCTGAAAGATGATGGAAGGAAAGGCAGGATGGTGAACTGAAAAGGTATAGAGAAAGACAGATGAATAGAGGAAGTGGAGTAGAAGGAAGGCAGCAAGACAGAAGTGGGATGGATAGGTATGATGTTGAGGGAACAGGAGGAGAGCACGGAGCATTGAGGGGACAGGAAGTGCTAGATGGGGGATGCGTACCCCTGAATTGCCTTATTCAAGCATTCAGGAGGTACTTCCATCCCGCTACGCCAATGCCCAACTCCTTGGATATGGAAGCTTTAAACAGAACTAAGGGTTGCTATACACCACATGAGGAGATAGGTAGGGACGTTATTTCTGAACTATTAATAATCAAAAGCAGGGAAATCAAATCAGGGGCTGAGCCCCTTCTGGCAGCTGGCCACGACAGAAAGTAGAATCAATGCTTTTTTTTTTTCTTCTTCCCTTCTCCAAAAGTAGTTAAGAACATTTGATAAAAGACCAGGCATTTTAATTTCAAACACAGGGAGATTCTCAGGACCAAACTGCCAACAACTATCCTACTGCACAAGTCTACCTTTTTTTTTTACGAAGGAAAAGGGGGAGAAGATCTTAGTCTCTCTCTCTCTATCCGATCTAGGCATTATTTGCCTCCCCAGAGATATAAGAGTGACGGAAGAGAGAGAAAGTCTACATGTTCACCTAAGATTTTTTTTTCTCTCCTCCTGATTTAAGTAGCTCTGTGTATTCATTACAAAAGCCACGCTTCTCAAATTAGGCTTAAGCCAACAACAAGATCAATAGCTACTGAAAGGGTGAATTGCCCCTTTGTTCCAGGGCATTTCACACCTAATACATTACAGAAGTAATTACAGGAGATTATCTGCTTGCCTCAGGCTGTAAAAGGCAGCCGCGGGGGAATTTAAAAGTTGACAGCCCCTCCTTTCTCTTTCTGCTCTCGGGGCCCCTTGCAGGGCAAGGCAGGATAACAACTCCCAACCCCTCCTTTCTCTCCCAAGCCACTTGATAGAGTTTGGACGCAAAACTTATATTGAACACATCAACCTAATGCATGCATAGCGAAGGGAATAAACTGACCCCTAAAAGCCATAAGCCAGTAAATTTTACAGGCAATGGCCAGAAGGTCACTCCTCTCCACTTACGGGAACGACCACAATTTTCCGTGCTGCCTTAAAAGAGCATAAAAAGGTGGCTTCTAGCCGACTTGCAGCATTTTTTTTTTCTCTCCTGGATAGGGGGAGAGGGAAAGGGGAGTCTATTGTTTAGAAGAGAATCCAGGAATTCGGCCCCAAAACGTCACGTTTTAATTTAATTAAACCCTTGGAATCAAACACACCTATCAGGTATTTTTGCCAAAGAATAAGAGGTGAAAATCTTGTTATCAGAAACTTTAGAATAAAAGAATTCTTCGGAAAAAGAACACAAGAGAAACCTGATTATTTATTTTTTTTAGGATGTGACAGCACACTAAAGCCCCCTCCCCTCTTTGTAAGCTGTCCTGCAAGCATATTTTTTATTTTTTCCTTTGAAGTAACTTACAAGTCAATCCCAAAGCGTTATAGTTAAGGCAGGCTTAAACACTAGAACTTAAGAAGAGCCTTGCTTGCCTTCTTAATGAGATTTTTAGAAGATATGTTCAAACGCTACTGGGATAGTGATTTTACTTGCGATTTTAATGACTCTTAAGAATATAAGAATTATCTTTTTGCCATAGGCGGTAAAAGGCTCACCTGGCCACTAAAATGTGCAAAGTGTATTGGTGCAGCTTTTAAATCACACCTGGTCTCAGGAGCTCCCCTGAGGAAAATGAGGCTTATTTTCTTTTTAGAAAACAATATGGACTTAACGATTTTCTTTTTCCTTTTTTTGTGTGCACATGAAACCTGTATGTAAAGGGCAAGATTCCCTATTTTAAAGGATGGCTCTGCAGTGCACATTATTAATTTGTTCCAAAATTCACAGGGAGCCTAGTAGCGTGGCTATGGAATATTGTTCCAGCTGAACTTGTGCAAAACTACTGAAGTGCAGCTGTGTGCTATGGCCTTTTTTTTTTTTTTTCATAGCCTGCACTACACTGTGCCATAGAAATCTGCACACAGTGTACTGCATGTAGCACTATCACACCTGGAGATCTGCAGATTGCTTGGCCATTCTTGTGTGTGTTTGCTTGTTTGTCTGTCTGTCTGTCTGTCTGTCTGTCTCTTTCCACACGGGAAAACGCTGGAGGAAACACCCTGTTTTGCATCTCATGGATATTCTGCCAGCTACACCTTTTTGTTGTCCCCGTGTAGGAGAGCAATTTGACTTGGGGATGGGATCTGTGGTTGATTAGGGACACCTGAGCACCTACACCTTGCAAGCGCTCATTGGAGCCAGCTGAACTTGTGCATATCTCCTGATGTGCAGAGGTGTCCTCATCATAGACCCCCCCCTTACTTCACGTACTGGTTTTACGAAGAGGAAAGCTTCAATCTGCCTTTTACGACATTTTTTTTTTCCCGAGACTGTCAGATAGACTATACCACCCTGCCTGGCAGCACAAGGACAGCTGAGGGGCCATTTTGTGTGTTTGTGTTCTGTGTTTGTCTGTTTGTGGTCGTGTGTCTGTTCTTCTCTTACCCAGGTACATCCTGGAGGACGGGCTTTGCTCTGGGAAAACGCCCACCCGTTCTTTATTTTTGGATCACGGAGTCGGTCGGGTTTGGAAAGCTGACGCCGCCGGTCGTAGATGCTCAGATGGGGACCCTCCTGCCCTCCATTCTGTCATCCCTCCTGGACCTCCCTCCCCGCCTTTGATGCCTTTGATGATGCCATCTTCGTGATGACTTCGCTCCGCGGGTTCGATCGATGTGGGCTCCAGGATCCAGTGATGTCAGCCTTTTCACCCAGCGTGACCCGTGACCCCGCGACCGAGAGAGGGAGTGAGGCCTGACCGGTGACGCCTTCTGCCCTCTGCTGTAGATTGCCCCTATGCCTTAGATGACTTCACCCTGGACGGCGGGCGACAACATGAACCTGACCTGTGGTCACCGCATCCTGCCCATCCTTCCCCAGATGACAGCGTCGTTTGATACTGGAGGGTCCCAAAGCAGCCTGCGGATTCACTTTCAACTCAGGTTGACAGATTAAAATCCTGTCTTCCTGTCTCTCATTTTCTTTTTTTCTTTTCTTTTCTGTTTGTTTATGGGGAGAGAGTGGGTCTGAAACAGCCACTGACTCTTGTTTTGGATTATGGCCAACAGACTTCACGTCTGCAATTTAACCCCCTTTTCACCGGGACAGAGACTAGGGGTTTAAATACTGCTTTCAGACCTTCATTGATGCCTGTGCGCGTGCCCTGGATCACCATGAACTTGTGTTGCCACACACGCACACACCAGCCTCCCAGCATCCGACAAGTGAGCGCTTATTTCTTTCTTTTTTTTTTTTTCCTCCTGCGCACGGTAGGCTCCAGAGCAACTTCACATATTTACATTACCCTGGGCTCTATTATGATAGTGTTTATTGTCTATTATTGATAGTCACTGTGAAAACTCTTACTGAAGTGCTTCTCTGGATGTGCCTTTTTATGTAATGATCATGCTTGGCCACTGAAAATGCTTTTTACTCACAAAGCATTGAGTGCCAGAGATTATGACTTGCCTTTCTATGCAATTTGTATTGAATGAGAGACATTTTGGTGCCCATGGGTGTTCACGAGCCTTTATACCAAAGAAAAAAGTGGCTTTATGAAGTAGCTATATCTACATTATTTTCTTCACCAAAGACACTGATGAACTAATCTTGGCCCCATGTTTATGGGGCAGATTTTTGTGTGTAAACTATCAGCCACAGAGACATTTCTGACCGGATTTCAACGGCTCATTCATGACTTTACCATGAGAATGTATGGCGCAAGGTGGGTTTTCTAAGCACCATCTAGATGTGTCTTATGCCTTTTTCAGCCTTCATGATATGTATATTACCTTTATTTAGTATCATTGCAAATGTCTATCAATTGAGAATGCACACACAACTGGGTGATTCTGCACAGCCTGCTATTATCTGAGTTTGAATGCACACCACACACACCTAAATAAGGTTGGAAAAAACCTGGCAAAGTAGCCTGGCCCACATATTTCCTTGGTGGGCTAAGAAGGGCATATTTTCCTTATAAGTATTTGGTTTGCAAAATGAACCTACAGTGTGGTGCTTTGTTAGAATTCAGGGTTCTCAGCCTGACTACCAAACACACAAACACGATATCTCACATGTGCACTGCTGTGGCAGGCAAATTAATTTGGGTTTCATGATTGTCCTAAAATAAGGTAATGAACAAATCTGCTGTTTAAAGCATGTTTAATTATCGCTTTGGGACGGGGATCGTGATATCCAAGTCTATCACAATATTATCAAAAATTCTTATGCCAGCCCCCTTCAAAAGTTGAGAATTTGGGATCCTTGAGAAGTGTACAACATGGCCTGGGAGGTTACCTTATACTGCTGTGACCACGATGCATTTCTCCAACAGGGGAAACTTAAATGCTGTGGTCCATGGAACATATCCATCCGTTGCAGTTTGTGGGTCCGACCAGGGGGGGTCTTCTTACATCCCAAGCATGGCAACACTTCATCTGTTAACTTAACATTTTACTCTAGAAAGTGCCCTAGTGAATTAAGGGGTGTTTCCTTGGCCTTCACCTATTTGATGCGTCCCCCTGACTTGAGACGCCACAAATCATTTTATGATAATTCATTTTCTTGAACTGTGCCTATAAGCCCTTTGGGGAAAAAGGACTGAGAATGTTTTTCTGACTGCCCGGCCTGAATTTTTGTCAGGAAAATAGAAAGTCCTTCCATGAGCCATGAAGACCATCTCACCCCAGGAATGACATAGGGGGGGCTCACGCAATGTTCACACTTTTGTACATATACCTTTGATATGTTTTGTTCGTCCCTTACAAGTCCATGACGTTTTCTGGGAAATTTACTGGCATAAATTTCCAGAAATCCGTTCAGGGCCAAGTGTAAGGGAGGACATTTGACTAATTATATATTTATAAATATATATGGCTGCTTTACTAACCACAGGTATGGATCAAAGCCTATAGAGAAAAACCTCATGGCAATCTATATCCCAAGCTATACCCTGTACTATATGGGATATTTCAGGCTATGCCTTGCAAAGTATAAGCCACACAAATTATATATTTAGAGGTAATGATGTTACTAAGCATACATATATATATATATATTTCATTTATATTATTATTCACACATGTATTCTTTATTCCTACAAACGCTGGTCAAGCCTTTCCGGCCACTAAGAGGGGGGGGGAACTTCTGTTACAAAATTTGGCTGAGCCAGCAGTCTAATTATTTTCGTAGCTTTGAAGCTCTACACAGCTAATTGCATATACGTCAGCCAAGAAAAGTTTTATCTCTGATCCGAGAGTTCAGCAGCTGGCATACATCACGGTACTAGTCTGTGTAAGTCAGTTCAAACACCACAGCAATTAAGACATTTAATTGGTGTCAGGAATACAAAATAAATGACCAAAGATGTCAATTAGTGTTTGATGCATGTAACAAATGTATATGACGTAAATTCTGATGGGCGGAGGGGGAAAAAGTGCTGGAAAAACCTTATAAAAATATCTCCTTTCGTTTTCTGGGTGGACTTCTCACCACCAAAAAGTGTGGAAGTGCCCTGATTGATCAATCAATAAATTCTTTTCTCGTCTCCTGAGACTCAGACTTGGTCTTTTGCAGCCCATGAAGCGCAGGCACGCTGGCACGGGACCCTCATAAATTTAAATTCCTTACATTTCCAGTCAAACCCATTGACTAAACATGCTCAGTGGTTGAGATGTGAAGGCCTGGGGAGGGAACGGAAAAAAATGAAAAAATGTTTTTCTCCCCATTTATTTCCTGAAGCCTCTTTGTCCCCCCCCCAAAAAAAAAAAAATGGAAAAATTGAAAAAAAGAAAAGGGAAAGGATTATGGAATGCTTTATTTATTTTAACACGATGAATGAAATATTTTAAGACAGGGTGTTCAAATAGTTTCCAAATCATTTCTAAAAAAATGCATAACATCAGATTATTCTAATTTCTGTGCACTGAGGACAAGCAAGTCCTAGGTTACAAACAGAACTCTCCAATGCAAGAACAAGATGCATTTCTTCCTTTTAGGATGTGCTGCTATTATCACAAGAAAAAGAAAAAAGTTTCACTTTTGTTTTTGCATGTGAGTGGGTACATTTGTTTTTGTCCTGAACAAAAATGATTCTGATTAAATTTCCCCCCTTCTTCAATTCTTTTTACGAGAATGAAGGTTTTATTTTATATTTATTTAATACTGTGGAGAGGAAATATGAATAGTTAATTCTGGATTTTTAAACATTGACTTATAGAGATTATTTTGTTCCACATAAACTAGTAAACATTTCAGGAGATTGTTACTCCATTTGTTATTTACAATTACAAATAAATGTTATTTAAAACATGAATTCTCTTTGTAATAATTATTTGGATGCACTATATTTTAATATGCTAGTTGTGATAATTTTATGCCAAGTCAAATTGTCCATAGTCATATTTTATGTTCCTAAAGTAACAGAATGAGTTTCAAGCTGTAAAGTGGGAGAGTGCTAATGTAGCTCCCCCCCCCAATTTTTCTGAAAATTTCCATTCCCCCCCCCCAAAAGGGGGGAAAAACAGGTTTTAAATCTTTATTCAGTGGCAGCCTTGCACTGGGAAAACCAATCAGGTGAAATAGCAATTTTCAGGTTTTGCCTCAAGTCTCAGCATTTTTCCTACAAAGGCTACAGGCATCAGTTTATATTCTTTACATGGTTATGTCACCAACGTTGAAGGGCTCGATCTAGCTTCTCAGCTTGCTTTTTAATTGGAGTTGCACACCAACCAGTGACACTCCATACCAGTAATTCTCAGCCGTAGGTCCTCAGGTGTTCTTGGACTTCAACTCCCAGAAATCCTTGCCAGCACAGCTAGTGATGAAAGCTGCTGGGGGTTTTAGTTCAAGAACATCTGGGACCCAGGGCTGGGGAGTGCAGCTCTACTCAATGAGTGGGGATTCCAGAATGAACAGGGCGTAGCACAGTAAATAAAACTGTATAATAGAGAGCCAAACAGTGAGTGGACCATCTTATTCTTCTAGTTTTTTCCAAAACCATCCATTCCTCTGACTTAAGAGGAGTAGTGGCTGTAAACTGAGCCCATTTGATTTATGAACACACCAAAGTGAGAGCTGAAATGCTGGTGTGCGTGCCAAGCAGCACCACGGAGAGCCAAAACACAGATAAGATATTCAGTCTGCTTGAGTCCATCAGATTGACAATGATGATAAATTTACAGGATCCGTTTCAAAGCTGAAACAAAATGGTAAAGCGGTTTGCATCAGTCTCTGATGCAACAAAGAAAACATACCTCTGCACCCATACATATATTAGTTTTGTTGTTGTTGTTTTATATATACATATATATATCTCTCGCAGAGCTAAAGCACACTCTGGACTGTTTACAACATAATTATACAAACAGGACTTGTCAGTTTCATAACATTTTATTTGCCATGGCTCCATTCTAAAGAATCATCATCATCATCAAACTGCAGAGTTGGAATGGACCTTATGGATCATCGAGGGCCACCTCCCCCTCCCCCGTTGAAGGGGCTAAGTGGGCAGTCAAACCCACAGCCAGATGCCTAAAACAATTATCCATCAGGATCCTGGAATGTGTCGTTGATGAAGTACTTGCAGTCACTCTCCAAAATAACAGTTCCTGGTTTCGCCTGAATACCTATCTGTACTACAAAATTGGCTGGAGTACAGTAGTTTTATTATTATAGACGGGAGTCCTGAAGGTTGCGCAGGACTTTCCCAAAGGCATGAGTCAGTTGGTGGCAGAGGCAAGCTGCAGTACAGGAACTTTCTGTGCAGTCCTGAGCAGAGTAATCCTACCTGCTTTTTTTGGCTCTGTGTCGAAGAGGGAGAGAACCATGGCTCCTCAGAGCGTCCACCAAATCCGTTGCTCTGCTCTTTCGCCATGGCCAAATGGTCGTATCGTTTCTTTTTCTCTGCAAAGAACTAGAGCTGTACTTTCCCAACCTTGGGTCCCCAGGTGTTCTTGGACTATAATTCCCAGAAATCCTAACCAGCACAGCTGGGGCTGAAGGCTTCTGGGAGTTTTAGTCTACGACAGGCATATCCAAACTTTGGCCCTCTAGATGTTTTGGACCACAACTCCCACAGTCCTTTGCCATTGGAAATACAGGCTTGGAATTCTGGGACTTGTGGTCCAAAACATCAGGAGGACTGAAGTTTGGACATGCCTCGTCTAAGAACATCTGAGGACCCCATTTGGGTATCTCTGGACTAGAGGGAATGATCTGCAGCAGCCTGTGGGCTACGGTATGTATGACAGAGCTAGGGAGGGCAGAATAAAGGCAGTTCTTACCTGTGTGCCCCTTCAATAGCTGGACACCTGAGATCACATCACCAGTGTCACATGCTTTCAGTGTACTGGGTAATTTTTAGCAGCATACGCGCTATCCCAAGGGCAGTTATCTATCTCAACACTTTAAATTATTTCTTTTAAAAAGACAAACGATCTCATGTCACATCTGTCGTGCCCCCAGCAACATTTTGCCTCTGCTGTTTATTCACTCACAAGAATGCCAGTCGGCCATCTCTGCGGATGCTGGCGAAATAGAAGCGCCCATCCTGACAGTATGCGGTTACGTTGGGGTTCATATACCACCCAGAACATTTGCGTTGCCACCCGAGGCTTACTGAAAGGTAAAATCCATTTCTGTTCATTTACACTTGGTGGAAACTGGGCATGACACGTGACAAGCCAAGCGAGGACAAAAGAGGTACTCAAAAATTAAAGACGGCCGAGATGCAGACAGAGGAGATGCCACGTGAACGATAAATTACATCCGAGGGGGTGGCTTGGGGGGGCGTGGGGGAACACAACTGCTGTTAAATAATTGCCATGAATATGTTTAGTTAAAATATAAGTCTTCGTCAGCTTTAATGAAAATTCAGGGACTGTTCCCAGGCGAGCCGCCGTAGCAGTGGAACTCAGTATTTCTCACTGGCAATAGCCCATAAAACATTCATGGTTATGTAACAGTATTAGGGGTCTCATTCTTTTCAAAGTGAAGCTGCTATTTATTTAGTTTGATTTATGAAGTTTTTTTTTTTTGCTAAGGCCCACTTTAGTGATGCAGACTTTTTAAAAATATGTACAGCAACACATGAAAAGAATGAGGACCCTAATACTATTACCTGCTGAAATTGCAAGTGAAACTTGTCTACGGCAACATAACCACCCCTTGTTTATGTTGCTGATCAGATGTAGCCAGTGGGAGAAGGAATTGTGAGTGTGGCAGCCCAATCCCAATGATGCCTGGAAATCTGAAAGCACAAGGGTCCCGATCCAGCACTCACCGTCCATGATCAGCCAGGGGCACGTAATCGCTGACAGGTGCCATGAGGCACACATGAGCGCGTAGCCATATGAATATCACAATACCGGAGTGAATGTACACAGCAAGGTGAGCTGGAGCCAGCGGATGATCCCTGTGGTGGAGATGGGAAGGTATGGCCGGGTGAGTGCTGCAATGCCAATGTGAATGTGGGGCCAGATTGGCGAGCACTTCCGATCCCAGTGTTAGCGCACAATCAGAGCCCTGCACTGTAGGACAAGCCTGCTTCTGCACATGCATCTAACTTGCTAGACAGAACAGCAGTTCCTTTTCTCAAATAGAAAACCTCAGGCATCTGATTTTAGCTAAGAAAATGGCTGTCCCAGGAGCTTTTGTTTCATGTCATCTGGATTTGCTACATACAGTGCAGTAGGACCCTGGTGTTCGCTGGGGATCGGTTCCAGGCCTTCCTGTGGATAATGAAAACCGTGGATAAGAGAGAACACCAGAAAACCCCAAAACCTGCTCTTTTGTGACAGTAGCTCGCTTTACGGCTGCTGTTTTATGACAGTAGCTTGCTGCTCAAACGGTGGCCCTCCAGATGTTTTGGATCACAACTCCCAAAGTCCTTTATCATTGGCATTACAGGCTTGGATTTCTGGGAGTTGTGGACCAAAACGTCTAGAGGGCTGAAGTTTGGCTACCATTGCTTGACAGCTTCTGTTTGTGACTGTAGCTTGCTTGGCGGCTGCTGAATTATTAATTTTTTCCTCTGCCAACTGTGGATAACTGAATCAGTGATTAATTAATCAGTGGATACGGATGTCATACTATATACTGCAATTTGAGGGGGCATTTTTAAGGGAGAAGCAGGGAGGGAATAAAGTCTGGTATAGGTTTGTGGAACAAACACCCTCTTTTTTTCCCTTGATGGTCACAGAGTTGTCATCTTTACTATGGGTGCTGCATGTTCAGTGAATCCAAAAAACACCAAGCCCACCCACAAGGCAGCAAGAGAAGAGCAAAAGGTGCAAAATTCTGGGAACCCATTTGCCGTTTGTGACATAAACAGGTAGCTGGGTCATTAAAGCAGGAGGGATCAACTCCACACAATAAAACCCTGCTCTATGGGGGAACCTGTTGTTACCTTTGTAATTTGAGGCCTTCTGTTATCATTGGGAGATTTGCATATTCACTGTTCCTCCCAAAACACAGAAAACAAAAACAAAAGAGGAAATGAATCTGTGTCCAATTAAACATGCTAACATCCCTGCAAAAATAGAATAGATTTTTCATAATTTTAAATAGCATTGTAATGCATCTCGCCTAAACAGGGAGCCCTGTCATCACATGGCATGTTTGCCATTCCAATGCTCTCTATGCAAAGGCAACCTCAAGGTCTCTAGATTTTACTCAGTGTGTCTTTCTCTGGATCACGTGGACTGGGTGCCCTTTCAGCTGGAGGGCAGCCTCTGAAAGAGGGTTCTCCTTCAATTCCTCTGCTCCCATGCGGCATGTAGGGTGTCCTTTGCCTTCTGTTGCGTCTTCGTTTTGCCCTGAAACTCTCACTGGCTCCTGAGCGTGGTAAAAAAACGAACAATGCACCCTTCCAGACCTGTGATCAATACCTGGCTGTAACACCAGATGTCACTAAAACTTTTCCAAAAGAGCTTAGCAACCAACGCACAGCAGCTTGATCTGATCCCAAGGCTTGTAAAGAGGAGTGCTGAAAACCAGCATTCAGACTGTTTATTCTGTTCTTCAGAAAGTACAGTTGTCTGAGAAACAGGATGAGCTCACAGCAAGTAGCAACATGGGTTCTGGCAGCATCACAAGTGGGTTGGAAAACCACCCCTCCCCACGTTAACTTTCCTTTAATTGATGCCTTAGTTCGAATCCCGGGTGCCACACGGTGGAGTGAGCTCCCATCATTAACCCCAGCTCCTGCCATCCAAGCAGTTCAAAAGCATGTCAATGCAAGTAGATAAATAGGTATTGCCATATAAAGCAGGAAGGTAAAACAGTGTTCTGTGTGCAGAAATGTTTTCGGCCATGCCGGTCACATGGCCATGGACTTGCACAACACTGGCTCTTTGGCTTGAAAATGAAGATGAACACTGCCCTTAGCGTTGGACACGAGTAGCATGCAAGTGCAGGGGGAAACCTTTACATTTTTACCTATGGGCAGCTCTACCAGTCAAGCTGTTCAGACCTAACATAAATGTACCAGCAGAATTTCTGCCTTCTTGCAGCAGATTAATCAAATAGCAGTGAAGAACATAGTACATCTTGTAGCCTTTCAAATGATGCTGGAACTCTCATCATCCCTCACTACTGGCTGATGGAGATAGCAGGGTAAGCATATTTGGGGCCTGGGGAGGGCGGCACAGAATAATTTTCCTGGTCCTGGGTTGACCAAAGTGCTGCCAAGAAGTCTTCCATGAATCTGCAAGGACCTTTCTACCTGACCGAGTACCCGTAGAACCTGGGCGTGGTGGCTCAGCAGGCTAGAGCACTGAAATGTTGGTTGCAAAGTTGGCAGCTCAGTGGTTCGAATCCTGGATGCCATGCAGCGGAGTAAGCTCGCACTGTTAACCCCAGCCCCTGCCTACCTAGCAGTTCGAAAGCACGTAAATGCAAATAGAAAAATAGGTACCACCATTAAAAAAGCGGGAAGGTAAAACAGAGTTCTGTGCGCAGAAATGTGTTCAGCCATGCCAGCCACATGGCCACGGACTTTCACAACACTGGCTGTTTGGCTTAGAAATAGAGATGAGCAAGAGTCGGACATGACTAGCATGCATGTGCAGGGGGAACTTTTACCTTTACTTTTAAAAACTGAATAGCGTGAACCAGGGCTGAGAAGCATATGGCTCTACAGAAGTGGTGGTGCTGCCTAGTGCTCCTCAACACCCGCAATGGTGGCCAAAATGAATGGTAGTCGCCGTCCATCAGAATCTGCAGCAATGCACGTTCTTTGTTTATGATGGACACCATCCTAAAAACACCCATGTACTTTGTGACAGATTGGAAAAGGACCATTTCCCCATTCCACGTGTTAATTGGAAGCCTATCGGTCTAACCATCCAACTGCCCTTGGCACTAAATATGGGATAGCTTCCTCCCACCATACCTGAGGGCAGCAGGCTGGTACAGGGCATGTCACACGATGTTCTCTGCTCCATGTACAGCTTTCCTTTTCAATTTCAGGACCAAAACCTGAGGCAGGATGGCCGGGTCATGGTGACATCACAGGGATTAGCCTTTATGACATGCCTGGATGGACTTGATGGACAGCTCACTAACAGCATATAGGGTGTTTATATTCAGGTCTTGAACTACCTATACTGCTGCCAGGCTTTCTGCATTGAAAAGGCTCAGATTGACAGGCATCTCTTTCCCTTATCCCAAGTGGCAGGATGGTCCCAAAAGAACTCCACAGAAACTGGAAACATCTGATGACCCCCTAATATTAAGGAGACCCAACATTTCATGATGGAGAAAACAGGTTTTGTTCACTGAAATAACATAATGGATATCGGCCAATGAATTATTTTGTGACCCTCTCCAAAGGCATTTAAAAGAAGACAGGGACAGTGTGACAAGGGTAATATATTCATAAAATTAGAAATTGGGAACATTTAATTCATGTCCATAATCCATAATGTCTGACAAAGCGATCTTGGCCACAAAAGCTAACAATGAAATATATATAGCAATAAGGTGCCACAACATTTTTGTCTTTATTTATATTTATATTTATATTTTTTACCTGACATCCATCATCGTAATTCTCTTATATGTACCAGCAAATTAACAATGCATGCAGAGCTCTCTATCAATATATTTCCATATTTCACAAAGTAGCAACTAGTGACATGTTGGGAAGAAGCTCCTGTGTTTATATATTCTACTCTTATTCCGCCCCCCCCCGCCCCCGGAGAATAGCAGATATTTTCAGAGGCACAGTGACTTACTTCAGGGTGCAATAGCCCAAAAGCCTAGAATTATAAGCAGTCCAATCATAAGACATTTGGGACCATAGCCGTAGTTCATACATCTCATGACATCCTGAAAAAAGAAAATGATTAGATATAGAGTCAGGGAACCCAGCACATGAATGAAGGAGAAGAGTTCTCTTCTTTAGGCCTCTTATAATGTATAGTCATTGGAGAAAACTACTGTACTGTAGTTCCCATTGCTGTCTTCCCCTCCTGTGTTTCTTATTTTCAGGCTGCCAACTTGGCAGAATGCTGCCAACCGGACAGGTTTCCAAGGGTATCCCTCCTGCCATGCATGAAATGTATGCAAAGACCAAGAGCAGTGTTCTCACCTATGTCCCCCTTCATTAAACCAACAACAACAAACCAACCCGTAAATATTGTTTTTGTTTCCTACAGTCATGTGTGTGGTAAGTTCCACGGAACAGAGAACAATTTTGAAAGTTTGTTTGAGTTTTAATCTTGCTGGTTACCCTGAGTGTCACTTTGGGGAGCAGAAAAATAAAAAATAAAAGGGAAACGTGGATTCTTTTTGGGTAGGGAAGAACTTGGATGAGGTGTTGTACGTTCGTGTGTCAACAGTGGAGCAGCGAACAATTTTGTAGGGTTGAAGGGCTGGGGATCTATGATTGACCGAGACAGTGAACTAACCTGCAACTTCCCTCTGGCATCCCTCCAAGCTTGGCTATATATGCCTCAAAAAAAATGAGGGTGGGGACTGGTTTCTCCCATCAGCAAAGAGAGAGAGAGAGAGAGAGAGAGAGAGAGAGAGAAGACTTTAAAAATTCTATTTTCTATTTTATTTTCTATTTCTATTTTATTATGTTACTGTATTTTATGTTTTTATTGTATGAAATATTTGAATTTATTAATTGTTGTAAACCACCCAGAGTGACCTTACTGCCCGATGGGTGGTATAAAAATCAAACAAACAAACAAACAAACAAACAAACAAACAAACAAATAACCTTTTAAGCCACCTTCCCCTTCCCTTAGATGACAATATTTTCCCCCTTCTGTGTTGCATCTTCTCATGCTGTGTGCCTGGATTTTATTTGTATTTATCTGTAAGCTGCTCAGGGTGTCTTTTGGACAGAAGGGTGGGATGTTGCTTCTAGAAGTAACTCAATATACCCTCGAGAGAGATGGAACTACCTGTATTTTTGGACTCTCCTGCTGGACCAGTGACCATGGGGACTGTCACTCACGACTATCAAATCAAAGGGAATCACCATTAAGAATTTGCAATTAAACATTCCCCCATCCCCCATTAGTGAAAGTCAAGATTGCAAGCATAAACTGCCTCTTCAGATCGCTGCCAGCAGAACAGAGCTGGAACAGGGGGCTCATTGGCTGCCTAGTCGCTTGGGAAACCGGTCACCTAGCCCTGGAGCTACAGCTGAAGGCTGCCATTTTGGGAAGGTTGGCCCCGTGGAAGTGCACTTTAAAGAGCCACAAAGAAGTATTTTCAGAGAGGGTATGAAATGCATATCCCATCTCATTTTATGTCTCACACCTAATTCTGCTGCTATATGTCTGAAGAAGTGGACGTGTGGTCCACAAAAAGTTACATTAAAATATGAAAGTTAGTCTTTAAGGTCCCACATGTTTTGTGGCTTTTGTTTTGTTTTGTTTTGTTTCAATTTGATTTTTGCCTGAATTTCAGGAGTGTGGACTATCACAAAAGTTACATGTCGGAAGCCCCCTTTCCACATATCAGCTTTGAATGTAGGAGGCTTGCTCTTATTTGCCTGTGGCCACCCCACCCCACACAGCCACAGGTGTGAGCATGAGTGATGCCTTCCCCTTTTTCTGCATGCCTGACACACATGCACATCTGCTGAGTGCATATCCTGTGCACCAGCATTCATCATGAGTAAGACAGGAAAGGAAAGATGTGGCACACCTGGGTGTGGGGAGCAGTGCTACAGAGAGGAAGGTGGGGTATGTGTGTGTGTGTGTGTGTGTAAGAATGTGAGAGAACAACCCTAACTCAGTGAATGGGGCCCTACAAGCGATCCCGGGTTCAATCTGAGGTCTCAGGCAAAGCAAGGCCCTTCTCTGAAACCCAGAAGAGACACTG
This sequence comes from Phrynocephalus forsythii, assembly GCA_029282475.1. Taxonomy (NCBI): domain Eukaryota; kingdom Metazoa; phylum Chordata; class Lepidosauria; order Squamata; family Agamidae; genus Phrynocephalus; species Phrynocephalus forsythii. The sequence continues at coordinate 157,758,331 of JAPFRF010000002.1, read as the reverse complement.
CCAGTCTGTGCCAACTATACTAAGCTGGAGATGGACTGTTCTTCTCCCGCACAAGCACCCTCAGGTTTTAGAATCTTTACAGGGGGCTCCTTTCTCAGCCCCGCTGCCCTTGGAGGCACCCATGGTAGCAGGGGGCTGTTCAGGGGACCTTTCCCGATGGCCACTCCTAGTAGGGAAGACAATGCTGGCCCCTTTTCTCTTTTCTCCTTTCATCGACAGACAAAAACCTTTAGCAGTCAGAAATGCATTGACATCTAACTGGCTGAGACCTCTGTGATTTAGGTATCTGGCTCTGGAACCAGAAGTTGGGAGTTTCCCCACTGTGCTTTCCTGGGAACAGAACCAGGCTGTGTGGCCTTGGGGAAGCTTCACCGTCCCAAGGCACCCCAGAAGAAGGTACTGTAACTCTAAACCAGTGCTGAATACTGTATACCTGGAAAACCTTAACAAGAGTCTCCATAAGTCGTAACTGACTTGACAGCTCGGGATTATTATATTGTGCATGAGCTGTATTCAGCATTCTGTAAGGCAAATTAAAAAAGAGCACTCCGAACAAAACATTATAACTAAGAAAGTGGACCATGAATCAGCACCAAATTTGGTACAGATGCAGCAGACAGTCTGTTCTTGCTCTTTGCTAAATTTGGGAATGCTTGGGGAAAGGATCTTTGAGTTGTGATTTTTTTAAAATAGCACAGTTCCCCCCTGGAACATCCTGTATTTTCCATTTATTGTATAAGACTATATTTTTGTCTGAATTTACTAAGCTAAAAATTGAGGGTTATCTTATATACAGAAGCAAGCTGAGGAGAGAATCACAAAGCTGTAATTTTGAGTTAGAAAAGTGGGAGTTGACTTATACATAGGGGCGTCTTATAGATGAAAAGTGTAACTTCTGAGAATTCAGAAAGACCTATTTGCATAACACAACATTCTGGCCAATCAGAATGTGTCTCCCCTTAGCCCACAGAGCAGGTGTAAGTCTATTGTTTTTAACCCTGCCATGGCCTCCAGTGGAAAAGAAAGAAGAGGTGGTGTGGTGGAGGAGAGTCTTCCATTATGGGGCGTTATGGGCAGAGAATGTGGGAAATGGCTTCTTTGACCTAAAACGCCCAGAATTCCTCCTCCATCATAGCTAACCTTAGGCTTTTCCTCAGAAATGTGTCTTCCTTCACTGAGTCAACCCATCTTATGTTAGATCTTCCTCTTTTTCATCTGCTCCTCCACACTTTCCCAAGCAACATAGTCTACAGCAGGCCTGCCCAGCAGGTAGACCGGGGGCTACCAGTAGCCCGTGAAGGGTTCAAAAGTAGCCCGCCAGCCATCAATAAAAATGTGAGGGGATAAGTTCTCCACCCCTACCTCCCCCACCCCAAGGACCACTGCTTCCCCAGCAAAGCTCTGGGTCTGCCAGCCCACTGTCTCAGCCAAGCGGGGCAGTTCAAGGGCCATGGCACAGTCCCCTGCTCTCCCTACCAGCCAGATGATTGGCATGCCACTGTCTTGTGACCAATTGAGCTGTTGGTGTAGAGCGGAGGAAGGGGAGTGGAGTGGACAGCGAGGGGCAAGGTCATGGGCATGCCCACCTCCTTTGCATGGTGACGTCCCCCTCTTCTCCCCCCCTTGGAGAATTCCTTCTTCCCATCCTTCCACCCATCCATCCATCTCCTCCTCCTGCCACCCCCACAGCTGCCTCACAGAGACTGTGACCTGCTGTTCCTCCTGCTCCCCTTCTGAGCCACTCCCTCCTCCTTGCGCCACCGTGGCGATGTGATTGCCCCGCTGCTGGCTTGGCCCATCCCAGCTGCACAGAGAACATGGCAGAAGTGAGTGAGAGCTATGGGTGGTGGCGGCAGTGGCAGCGAGGGGGCTGGAAGGGAGAAGGGGGAAAACAGGAGGAGAAGTAGAGTCAGGTCAGGCCCAGGTGGGTTGGTAGGGAAACTGCACCTTTTAAAAAAAGTCTTCCAGCAGCCTGGGCAAACAAAAGGGGCGATCTGCGCAAGCATGCACCGAGCGGGTGCAAGGGAAGCGGTGCATGGTCAGCCTTCCTATAGGAATGCATTGAAATATGTTCCCACCAGAATGGATTGATTTTCAATGCATTCCTATGGGAAACTGCTGCTCTATTGGCATATGCTCGGAAAAGATAAAATTCATAAGTAGAGGTTTTAGTATAGTAGCCCTCAGGCACTTTCATCTGGAAAAAGTAGACCTTGGCCTGTTCAAAGTTGGACAGCCCTGGTCTACAGTACTGTATTTCCATTTTACTGTTGGATTTCCATTATGCACAGTAGGATAGGCACAGGTTACTCATTTTATCTTGACTGAAAGTTCAGGGATGACTTGATTGAGCATCTACTTTCCTGCCTTTCTGTCTGTCTTTTGTATCTGTACCTACACCACATTTCAAATGATTCAATTTTGGCTTGTCTTTCTTCTCTCTCTTCCATTTGCATAGTATGGATGATTTTGGCCTTGGATTCCAGTGACAGTCTTTGCTGATTCCAGCCTTTTCCTTCTTTTTTTCATTTCAAAAAGCAAAGAGACATATTTCGGAAAGCACACGCCCAACATGTCTGTGGAGATTTTGGTCCAATTCAGCTTTTCTTCCTCAGCTTGTCTAACTTAGAGAAAGGGATGCAACATTGGAACATGGCTTTCCAATCTGCATTTCATGGACTGGGTAAGGAAACATTAAGTATAAATGAGAGATTAAAGTACGTGTATGTCTCTCTGTTGTATATGTTGTACCTACTCACATCTCTGCTTTACCATTTCATTAAGTCCAAAACAGCCCTTCAAAATATTTTAGCACACAGGGACTAGACTAGAGAGATATCCAAGCAGTTTTCACTTCTCTCTTCTCCAGGAATCATACTACAGGTCTTATGCGCATGGGAGCATAGAACTTGGGAAATAGACTTTTTAGGCTCCATAGGAGTAGTGGCCACACAAATAGGACTTGTTCCAGCTGTGGGAATGGATGGGTTTATGTCTGAGTCTGAGAGAAGAGAGAGCAATTGTGGATGGGTGAAAGTGAAGTTGAGCTGGGGCTCTATAGTCAGAACAAAGTTCTGGTGTGGGAGAGTTCAGTCTTTCTTCCATGAGCTTTCTATGTGAATTAGGGATGGGCATTTCATTTTGGAATCAGTAGGTTACGACATGAACCATGTGAGCCCAGGTGGTCCTCAGAACCGGCTGATACACGCAGATCCAATTGCTTTACCTTTCTCTGTCTTGTGCAGGGTTAAAATCCAACGAGGAAGCACGCTGCAGCGTCATCTTTCCTGCTTCATGCTGCTGGCCAATCAGAGAGGGAGGTGGGCTGATGCCTGTCCCTGCACAGCTCCTGATTGGCCAGCATCACAGATCTAGCACAGATGACATCACAGCATGCTTCCTCATTGGATTGTAACCCTGCACAAGATAGAGAATGGTAAAGCAACTGGATCTGTGCGTATCAGCCGGTTCCAAGGACCACCTGGGCTCGCATGGTTCGTTTTGTAACTTACTGGTTCCAAAATGAAATGCCCATCCCTAATGTGAATTATTAAGCATTATTTTATAAGTAACCTGCTTCACTTTCCTTTATTTGACATCTCTGGCTTTAGTCACTTCCTCAAGTTGTCCACTTTCTGAGTTCTGTGCCTGGGAATTTCTGGTCTTTAGGCATGAGGATCTCAGCCTCAGTTTTGTCTCATTTGTACAATGGCACATGATTTCGGGGTGCTTCCCTCACATTCCGTTCCTTAATAATGGGCTGTTGAAGAATACATTGCTGGTGGGCCAAGGTGTCTGAATAGTATGTTTTTAATCTTTGCTTCTTGTGTAGGACACAGCTGGGAGTCTAGACTGTGTTTGGCTTGCACAGTTCGAGTTTGAACCTTCTGACTAGTGGCAGTGTGTCAAAACATGGTGTCAGGGCATTTCAGATGTCTGAATGGTTCGAGTTTGAACCTTCTGCCTAGTGGCAATGTGTCAAAACATGGTGTCAGGGCATTTCAGATGTCTGAATGGTGCCAAGCTGTGAAAGACTGTCTTACTTTAGTGGGGCTCTCTTTGTGTACCGATCTAGTAAAGATAATTAGCTGGTATGAAAGAGAATCCATAGATGGCTAGGTTTCAGACTCAGACAGACTGCTTGCTTACTAGTTACTCTACTTTCGCTCTTGGTCCCTCCCTCTTCAAACATGTCCCGAGATGTAGGCGCAGAGGAGTTAGAGGTGATTTCGTGCAATGAACTTTTATTAACCATTTTAATTGGCTCCTGGTCTTCACAAGAAGTAGCTTCTTTATCCTCATTCACTGGTTCTGCCTCTGACCAAATGTCCTCCAAATAACTGAGAGTTATATCGTGCTGCACATTCACATAGACTTTGTGTTTATAACTACAGTAATACCTCGGATAATGAATGCCCCTGATAATGAATTTTTCAGATAACGAATTGCAATTTCCAGGTATAGGGCTGCCTTGGATAACGAATTTTCCCTATGGGCTGCCTCGGATAACGAATCACAATTTCTAGGTATAATCTGCCTCAGATAACAAATTTTCTGTATGGGCTGCCTTGGATAACGAATTTTCCTATGGGCTGCCTCGGATAATGAATTTTCCCTATGGGCTGCCTTGGATAACGAATTTCCAGCATGCACTGGTAAAAAAGAGTTATCCCAGGCTGCATTGCATCTGTATCTTTAAAGTGCATTTTATGAAGAATTTTGAGCAAACCCCCCAGGTGTCTGTGTCATTTCCTAGGCTCCAGAACGGATTAGTTGGTTTCCCATTCATTCCTATAGGAAACCGTGTTTCGGATAACATTTTTTTTTTTAGACAGCAAATTGCCTCAGGGAATGAATTAAATTTGTTTATCGAGGTACCACTGTACTTATAAACTTATGGGTTTACATTGACTCTATTTTTCAGTGTTAGTATCACCACTCATAACTTTACATGGAACTTTACTCCCCTTTAACTGCTCGCGTTCTCTTGTAGCTTTAATGTAATGTTGTCTAGTAATGCTGTAAGATGTCCCTCAATTTCCAGTTCTTAATACTTGAACATGTCTTAATTGTACTGGACTGTATATTATCCCTCATTCTGTAAGCTGCCTGTGAGGGTTCAGTCTTTGCCCAGGCGCCCCGCCCCTCCAACTTCAAAGAAGGCATGTCTTGAAATGAATAAACAGATCTTTTATTTGGTTCTTCTACTACAAAAGAGGTTCTTTTCCTTACAACAGTTTCAACATCTTTAACTTCTGTAATGAAAGGATTGTTCTTGAACTCATAAGTAGGAGTCCTTAAAGAGAAATCAAATTCCCCACCTCCACCTAGGGAGAGCTGGCCCCACCATTGGTCTCCTCCTCTCTCTCCACGTCCCCACTTGCACCCCAACAGGTGCTTAGGTCCAGGGCATCTCTGGTGGTGGCAGCACTCCCTCTGAAATCCATCTGGGGTCCATGAGTACCTCCTCCCGACCTTGGCCTGCCATTGCTCCAGTTCTAGTGTCCCCCTTCCTCTGGAATTCCATCCCCAGTGAAGTGCGCCTGCAGAGTCCCTTGGGCATCATCATTCTTTCCTTTCCGGAATGGATCCTCCATCCAGACCCAGGGGGACTGCCCCCTTTTACAATCTCTGAACCCCATCTTTTTGGTGGGACCTTCCTTTTCCTCCTCCCCTCTTCCTGCCACAGCCAAGCTCATTTCCTTAACTGAGTGTTTTTTATCTTAAGAGCATCACCATCATTGCTCTAATTTGTTTTTATCTACCACTGTACATTGATTGAGGTGCCATAAGGGTTTTTAACCTTCTGTTTTATTGCTATTACTATTTGCTTTATCAGGGTAGCAGGACTTGTGCTTTTATTGAAAATAATTTCAGATGGTCTGATTCATGTTATTTTACCATTGACTAATACATGATGTAAATGTCAGTGCAAATCACCCTAGAGTCCCCTTCTCTGCCTCTAAAAATGTAGTTATTTCATCTGCCACTGGGGCTATAAATGCAACAAATAAATAATAAATAAATAAATAAATAAATATTTTTATTCTTGTTTTGTTTACTATTTTTATTCTTGTTTTGTTTACTATGGGGGTTGCCTTTTGGCAAATTGTTTTTGCAGTTTGTTGTACACCACCCAGAGTTCCCGAGGGAAAGTTGGGCAGTCAACAAGTATAAAAATAAATAAATAAATAAATAAATAAATAAATAAATAAATAAATAAATAAATAAAAAAAAGGAAGGAAGGAAGGAAGGAAGGAAGGAAGGAAGGGAAAGGGAAACAAGTAGATCATGTCATTGTGTGCAGGAATAAGAAAATTCAAACAAACTATAAACAAGGCTAATTTCTTTCCTCTCTTTAATGACTCCTGTTTGGTTGGCTGAAGTGAATCAATTTAGGTCCTAGGGAAACCTGACCGATACCTTGAACCCAAGCCATTTAAGCCTTTATAGTTCCAAATTCACATTTTGAATTAGGCATGGAAACAGACCACATCCAGTGGAGTGGTTGTAACAGTATTGGGGGTGGGGGTTGTGTATTTGCTGTAATTAAAAGAAGGAAATGTTAATTTCTGTATAACACATATGAAAGAAAAAAAAAGAAAGCAAAATAGTCAAAAGAAATTGTACAGAACTCTCTTGGGATAATATTAACACGGTTAGCATCCGTAATATGGTGACATTAATTGTAATGATAATTTCATTCCTCTAGTGGTACATTGGTGTTAAGGAAGAAGTCACAATGACTAAGCATTGTGGACTAATCATTTTAGTTTACAGAGACTGAAATGAGGGATGCATTATTCTAGTGTTATGAAACACCACTCATTAACAACTGGTACCGTTGTTTTCTGGCTTCTTTCACTTGACAACAATAGGTCTGCAATACAGGGAACTTGACCGATCTACTAAAATGCTTTTATGTGGGAAGCCAAGTGGATTGCTTTCTTAGGTATCAAGAAAATCAGGTTCCACTCCTTCCATGCTGCTCAGACATGAGGTAAAGTTGTGTCACCAAATGGTGGTGATATCTGAAGAACCGGGGTTTCCTGCGTTGTCACCAAAGTTTGGTGGCAACCTGGACAATTCTGGGACTACAAAAACATGCCCTGGGCCTGCAGTTGGCCTGCAGTTTGTATGTTGCCTGCTGCTGTGCAGTTTTTTTCTTAAACAGGTGTACTAAATTAAGCCCCACATAGTTGAAAACGGCATACTCTCAGGCAAGTGTCCCTAGAACTGTGGACTTACTGAATAAGTGTCGGCCTCTTTATTATGTTTGGCATAGCTGAGGATGCTTGTTGCAGTGCAGTGTAGGGAATATAACCAGTACTAAAACAAACAGGCAAACTAACCAATCCCAACCCCCAGCTTTACAAGACCATGGCAAAAATCCTGTTGTTTAGCACAGTAAATAGCACTAGAGTAGTCCTGTTAGAATCAATGTGGATTTGGTGAGTCACTGCCTCTGTAAAGTCCACCAATTCAATTCAAATGGGCCTACTCCAACAGTGACTTGGACTGCTATCTCACGCTGGATTTGAGGCGTTTATTTTGAAACGATGTCTTTTTCAGTCACATGGTAGCATGCCCAAAAAGGCGCTTTATCTGTCCTCTCATCCTTAGTGATAAAAGGCACCCTTTAGTGTCCACAGCAAAGAAGAGTCGCTGTTTAAAGGCACCTCTGTAAGCCTTGGAGAAAAGTACAGCCCCCAGTGGTGTTCCAAGATAAAGTGATCAGATGAGTGAAAGGGGGCGTGGTAGCTTCTTTCTGAATGAAAAGGCAACTAGCCATTAGGATGTAAATAAAAAGACCGCCTATAACTACAGGAAAAAGTTTCCAAAATAAAACGTGGGATGACGGCCTTGCTAGGCTAAATGACATCACATTTAAAGTAGGTCCATTTGAAGTGACGGGACTGATGGAGACAGGCACTCACCAAATCTCCATTGATTCAGTGAGCCTACTGTAGCGCAATTCACTACACTAAGCAATGGAAGCCTGGCCAAATTGTATCAACTTCCTTCAGAAGGTGACAAACCAGTCCTGCTGCCTCTGGGAGCCTTACAGTTCATTTTTGTTGGCAGGGCTAGAAATTTGTTTAGAACTCATGGACTGGTCTCAAAATATACATGAACCTCCTTTGACATGCAAACTGATGATATCAGAAGTCAAGAAGTTCACAAGCAAACAAACAAACCTATGCAAGTTCTAAAGTGTCCGTGTCATGGACAGTCTTTAGAAAGAATTATTATCAAACAAGTCACACAGGCAGCAGGCAATATATAGAGAGCCGAAAAACATGAGGGATAGAAGCAAGATGGTGGTTTTCATCCAAGAATGAATCAAAGACTTAATCAAATTTATTGCTTAATTTTACATTTTCTTATTTTTTGTTGAGAAAGATATGTTTTGTTTTATGGGAACTGCAAGTTTCATACAACAGAAAATACGTATTTCTTATCATTGTATGTTGTTTTCCGAGAGCAGAGAACACTTTTGTTCAAGTGCCAATTTTATAATTGTTTGCCCATTTTTTAAAAAAGGAGATTTGAATTCCTGACATATTTTAGACCCCCTTATTCAAAATTTTGTAAAAAAACATAACCCTCTAAATGACAGGCAAAAATCCTATTGAGCAAAATGGTGTACATTAAGAGCAATCGAATCAGCTGTTTTCCCTATATAGTGCTGAAACAATTGTCCAGTTATGCTTTGTGTTTGCAGCAGTATTTTGGCCATAATTGCAGCATATTACGCATCTATTCCAAGTCTGCATCTTGGATTTCCTTTTTCTTCCTTAGCCACCAGTCATATCCTCCCAGCTTCCAAACCTGGCATTTAAAACCTATGTCAGTGTTGGCGAACCTATGGCATGGGTGCCAAAGGTGGCACTCGGAACCCTTTCTGTGGGCACCCGACATCACCCCTTCACAGCCACCTGTATTCAGGTTAAATGGGTGTATTGGCACTTTGCGAGAAAATTAGTGGGTTTTGAATTGCTCTTTGGGCACTCGGTCTCTAAAAGGTTTGCCATCACTGACCTATGTCATCAACAACAACATAATAGCCACTGGCCATTCTCAAGCATTATATGAATAGTTCTTGCAAATGTCTTAATAACAGTCCTGAGTATTATTAAAGAGGCAACTTAAGCTCACCCGAGTTACTTTTTGACATAATTTCTAGCTAGTAATTCCAGCATCTGGATGTTTAAAAAATCAGTTTTCTTGAAATGAAAATGGAAAATTCAGAACATGCATCCTCTAAAATGAATGAAAATAAGGCACTGTTTTCCAAGAAGTTTCTGCCTTAATTCTTTTTACTTTGTACAAGAGAGAACGGTTCTTGGGTGATTTCAGGCAAGTTATCTTTGAAGTTTCTCTTTTAAAGCGTGTAGTTTAGATTATTTTTTTGGTATCCATGGTGCTTACCAGATGTCACATATATTTACCTCTGGCTATATGTCTGCTAGATGTGGTGGCTTGGCCCAGAGCCTGACATAGCAAACATAGCAATGTTATTGTGACAGTGTCAGACATTGTCTCCTTATGAGTCATGTGCTTATCTTGGACAGATGGTATATTTTACATTAAATTCTCCTGTGGTGCTTTCCCATCATTTGTTCTGAGACAAGAGTAGCAATGTTTATTAATTATGACAGGTAAACGGAGCTTCTAAACGCAGGGGCAGTATACCTCAGAATACCACTTATGGGAGTGTGACAGAGAATGAGAGTGGCCTCATTCTGGACTTTATATAAAGTGCCTTGTTTGTTCATACCTATCAAGTTTTGGATTTGAAAATAAGGGAAATTTTCCAACACCTGCCGCGAGCCATCCCACCACCACAACCAAGCTCCAGTAGCTCTCAAATTTTAAGATAGGTGTACAAGAAATCTAAAATAACTACTTATAAGCCATGTACTAACTACAATTAGGTGATCAGAATTTGATAGGCCTACCTTTGTTGACAATGAAATGCTGTGAACATTCTTATAATACAGTCTAAACGAAAACACAAAAGGGTATATGAAACACATTTATTAAATTTACATTTTAGTTCATATAGTAGTCAACACATTACATATTTACTGTTTATTTCACATTGCTTATCTTTAAGTTAAACATTTACATTTTATTTTCATTACACATTTTCTTTTAATTTATCATGTTCACTTATGTGGCTCTCTGGCAATCATTAATGACTTATTATACAAATTTGTTGTAGATTTTGCATCCTTTAACACTTTTTTGGAAGGAGTATATTTGTGGGCTGGGCCAAAGTGGTTGATTTTACATGAAAGTAAAGTACAAACAGTGCTGTTGTCTAATGACATCCTATTCTCTGTAACAATCTTTCTCGCCATACTAAACACCCTTTCAGAACTGGCTTTGCTGTGGCGAATGCAGAGTAAAGCCGTCATTAATCTTGGCAGTTCACTGAACCTCACATCCTTCCCTAGCAGGCCCCAGAATCTGTCAGTTTTGTCTTCTTGCAGTTGCTTGCTATCTGTATGTATGTACGTAAAGAAACCTGATGTGATATAAATTCAACAAGCAGCTGTAACTAAATTCTGCTTTTCTCTTTACAAGGCATACAATGCTCTTCTGCCCACATTCATCATACTAGAACAGTGATGGCGAACGTTTTAGAGACCGAGTGCCCAAACTGCAATTCAAAATCCACTATTTTTTTTTTTTGCAAAGTGCCAATACAGTAATTTAACCTGTATACAGGTGGCTATGAAGGGGTGATGACGGGTGCCCACAGAAAGGGCTTTGAGTGCCACCTTTGGCACCCGTGCCATAGGTTCGCCATTACTGTACTAGAATCTTTTATTCTTTCAATCACATGTCCACTTCATCTGTTGTTTCTTGTAATAAAATGTCTTAGTCTCTGAGCATAAGCAGAGTTCGAATGAGGTAGCCTCTGTCTAGGCAGAGGAGGCTCGATTCCTCCCTCCTCCTTCTTAGTCAAAGAGGGGACTTTGCTCCCCCCCTCCCTTCTCAGGTTGTTCCTTTTGTCACATAGGCAGGCTAAACAATAGCCCTTCTCTGGCAGAGGCAGCCAGAGATCTGCATTTCTAATGCTGCTTTCCAGGTGTTGGGAGCTAATCTTTACAACTAAAAAATTAATCTGCCAACTGTGGATGGCTATGACTCCTCGTGTGGACACAACTGAAGAAAAAAACAAAGAATTTTAGAGAACTTTGCAGAGTAATCAATTTTACTCTCCTGATGGTTGAAGAATCTTGGAAGAGAAATAAGAGAAGAACTGGCATGGCGGGTACCAGGTTTTTAAAAAATACGGGACATTTCCAGGAAAATAATAATCCAGGAAGACAGTGGGAAGGAGGGGTAAAAAAATGGGAGTTTCCCAGGCAATATGGGACACTTGACAGGTATGTGTTGGTTACAATTGAAAAAAGGATCAAGATTTGGTAACAGGTTGTTGTTGGGTCAGCACAGGGGAACATGTACTGAGATTCCAAATCCCATAATGCTTGACCGTTGGCTCTGCCAGCTAAAGTTAGATGGGATCTGGAGCCCAGCTACAACTGAAGGTTAGATGTTTTCCTGTCTTGATTTACATTCAGCTTTTTCTAGATTTGTTCAGGATGAATGGGTAAATCTTCCCCTTTTTTTTTCAACTGTAACAAATGCTAGTGTTTTAAACACCTTTTCCCTGAGTTGTTTTAACTTACTTCTATCCTGCATTTCAAAGATTCTAGAGATGGTTTAAACTTTCTGAAAAACAAAACAACCCCAAACTCTGAAAACGTCCCTGAAAGTCATAATGAACAACACCGATTGAGTTTTCTGCTGCAGTGTTATCAGAAATAAAATTGGATTCTCTTGTGTGTCAGAATAAGGTCTCCATCTGTCTCTCAGATATCAGTGGAGGGAAAGTATTTTGTGAAAGAAGTGTGTGTGTGAGTGTGTGGGGAAAGTACCACAGATTTGAGGCCACAAATAAGAAATCCCTGACCCGCGTGTCTCCCTCTGTGTCTCAAAAGGTGGACAGTAAGCTCTAAGGGGAGCCCTCAATGGTTATGGTATGGTGTCTTATTGAAAAAAGGTAGACTGTCACAGACCTGGATGGAGATCTTTGATTTGCAGCAAGTTCAAGGAGAAGGCCGTTTCTTTCCTCAGTGCTTTCCCTGTAAGATCCCCTGGTCAGAATTCATCCCTAGAACTCCCAGAAAGTATTTGTAATTCCACTGAACCCCAAGTCATCTCAATAACATCAAAGCCCTGAGATACATTCCCTATGTCAGTCATCGCAATGTCTTTGATGAGGAGACACATTGGAGCATTGGAGGGATGTTGCTGGGCCACAATATGTTTTCCAGCCTTATAAGTAATGGTGGAGACATTAAGCTGGCTCAATGAAGCTTAGGCCGCTATTCCAGGCCACTGCTGAGGAAGCTTGTCTGTCTGCTGTAGCTGCAGCTCTGGGCTGAGTCTTCCTGACTAGGGTTTTCCCTTCAGGGCAGCTCCAAGTCATAACTTAAATGGTTACTTCATGTCCTTCCTCATTCTGAGATTACGTTCGTTTCATGATAACATTGTTCATGGTCATGTGGTCTTGTCCCAGTTCTGTCCCTGTTTCTGTTTACCCATGGACGTGATTGATGGTATCATGACAACTGTTACTTCTTGTCCTTGTTTCGTGACAATTACTGAATTTTCCTGGCTTCGTTTACCCCCCTTTTTTTGGCCTGGGCTGCCGTTTTATGATATTTTGAATCTCTGCAACTTTGCCTTTCATGCATTAAGTGGCAAAACTCCTGGTTTCATGCCTTCTTCCCTCTCTGCGATGCATTGTTTACGCCATTGGGATTGTACTGGAGAATGCAACTTTGCACACCTGCCACTAGATGGAGAATGTGTGCGTTGTGTGACAAGCGTTACTTCATGGGCACTTGTCTCAAAACAAGAAGCGAGACAAGACAATTCCTGAGGCCAGGGAGAGGTATGTCTCATCACGCTCTGTTCTTGGTTCAGGGGGCGTGGTCGGAACAAACTCCTGCCGTCACGCAATGGACGTGGAGTAACCTTTTTTCCTACCGGTCCCAAGTGGGACAGCGAACCACAATGATGAGAGGGACATGAAATAACCATCTTGGTCTCTTGCTGTCCCAATGTGACCAATTAACTATAGAGAGTTCTGCTTTGCTGCCACAACCACCTTCAAGATGGCTGCAGGACTGGACTCTCTCCCCACAGAGGAAATAAGACCTGGTTTGCACCACAATAGAAGCATGCTTTGTTTTAGAGATAGATTTTATGTGTTATCAACCACTCAGTTTTTGTTTTGCCATTTGTAAGGGATCCAGAGAAATGCAGAATGTTGTGAGCTACCCCCACCCCACAAAAGATACCCGAAGGATGGGTAATCCATGGTAAGCAAGGTCAACAGAAGATGACTCACCGCATCATGGAGATTGAAGTTGAAAGTAAATTCATAATTATTATGAAAACCCACATCTTGTCTATAATTATTTCTACATCCCTCTGGTGGTACCTCCATTCAAAAAACTCTGATTTAGAGTACAATTTCTAACAGGGGTCCCCCCTTCATTTAATAAGAACACATTCTATTTGTTAAGTCACTTGATGCCACTTATATACTACCTAGTGTTCAACAATTAAGATATAAACCAGCACCTACATTTTCCACAAACACATACCCCCAAAAACCCCAACACTTCAGGGCAAGCTAGATGGAATAAAATGATGCCCTCAACAACAAGAAAGCAAGACTTATAAAAGGGAATCAAACACTGATGCTCTTAAAAGGTTGTGACATAATCTGGAGCGGGCTTTAGAAAGATCTTTTACCTTTTGCCAAACCTCAGTTCTCTCTGGCATCAGTGTTGGAGGCAGGGGCCTGTATTCACCAGCAGAAAATTCTGGGTCCAGATGAAATTACAGTACCTGAGAACATGGCAGCATACAAATTCTCTTCAAAGGGCAACCTTCTCAGATGCCATTCTGAATCAAAGCTTATTCCCTTTTCCCTGACCCCACTTGGCTCCCATTGGGCATATCTTTTCTGGTTTGAAATGAAGTGCCTGTTCCTGCAAAGGGGAGGGTCCAAACAGTTTGCCAGAGAAATTGTCCATCAAACATTTAGAGTGATTGCTCGCTCACCTATGTTCCCCACCTCCCCAAACCTGCTCCAGAAGTGTTCTCCCCATTCCCCAGGCAGATTTTGTTAGGACAGGGAGTGAAGGGAGGAAGGGGAAGGACACCCTTGCCATCCCGCTCCCCACCCCATTCCATTCACTGAAGCTTTATGTTTGCAAATAAGTTGGATTTTGCGCAAGTATTTTATAGCCAGTATTGCAAAAGGATTATGTTTTATATTGCTAGCTAAGCAAACATTTAAAAGAAACTTGCTCACAATGGTCTTTTCCCTCATTTTGGAGTTTATTATCTGTTATTGTTATAATGTCTTCTTGTTGTAAACCGCCCGGAGTTCCTACGGGAAGACAGGCGGTATATAAGCTTAATAAATAAATAAATAAATAAATAAATAAATATTATTTAGTTTTAGCCTTGTTATTAGGACTCTCAGTAAATAGGTTTGTTATTCCTTCAGTAATCAGATTACCCCTTTCAGGTGTATCTATATATAGAGAGAGATAATAAATGTATAGTTTCCTTCCTTCCTTCCTGTCTATCTGTCTATCTGTCTGTCTGTCTGTCTGTCTATCTATCTATCTATCTATCATCTATCTATCTATCCATCTGCATACCTACTGATGGGAGGTATGTCAATGCCAAGTATATACTGTATATCTATCATGCATCAGTGATGAGAGAGAGAGAGAGAAAGAAAGAAAGAGAGAGAGAGTTGCACTTTCTCCCCCATAGAAGCCTAGCAGCCTAAAAGAAAGTATGGTGCTCAAACTTGTTTTTCAGGAGATTTGGTATTTGAGTCAATGCAGCTGCCAAGAGACCAAAAGGTCAACCCATGCAATCATTTCAGGCTTGCCTTTCATATAGTGCCATCAAGCTGGGTTGGTCAGTGATGAGACAGCCTGCGTGATTTCCTGGGCAGGTCCCCCAATGCCCGTGGCCACCTGCTCAACAGACACCTGCGGATCAAAGAAAGCCTTTAGAAAATGTTTCTGTTTGAACTCCTGTCAGCTTCCTCTAAGAATTTTGGAAGCAAAAAAAAGACCGACATTTCCCAAGCTCTGATTAAAAGTCTTTTTTTTTTTTTTTTTTCCCCTTTGGAGCGTTTGCAAGAAGGGAGGGAAGCCCATTTGGTGCCTGCATGGTTTGTGATAAGGTGGGAAAGACAGTCTCCCTAGTTTTGGGGTTGAGGTATCCCCCACTTCAATCTGTGAGCCCCCCTCCTTTGTAAACCCCTCCTTGGTGTTGCCATACCTCCCATCAGCTCATCATGGGCAGGTTGAACAGGGCATCCTTTTGTGTAGGTGCCCATTGTTTTTGTACATTGAAAAAAGAGAGACCTTTTTGCCACAGAACGGCAGCATCTCTTGATCAGTTCAAAATCAGCAAAACAAGATGTTTACAAGATGCCTGGGACCATTTAGGGCTTCCCTAATTGTGTTTTACATTTTTGATTCTTACGCTATCTTCAGAAACGTGTGTAACTATTAAAGAGCTCAGAAAGCAGTGCTTCTTTTGTTGTTTTTGGGCCTGCCAAATTCCTCCGAGAGATGCTGCCAATGAGAGTACATTGACTGGAAATCTGGTCACCTTGAGTGGGTATTTAAACTACACCAGTGTAGGCCTATTCAACAAAATGGCATTGAATTGAGCTGCCAGAATGTCTCCCATAAATCAGTAGCATCGGTCAAGACATGAGGCCAACCTCTGTAAGTAGATTCAAACAGAAACTTGAACTAAAACTCAGTGCGATTTGGCTTAAACTCACGAAGAAACATATTTTAAGATAAGGAATAGAGAGAGAGAGAGAAGGAACTTCTCTGGTTTCCTTGACTTGCTGTGATTTTCCTTCAACCTTCGATTGCTCTTCTTATGATTCCTGATGTCACTTTCCCTCTGTACCCTTGTCTTGTACCACCAAGAAACAGACATCTTAAGAGATAAAAAGGTAGCCATAGACCCTGACAGTTCCACTTTAGTTGGCTAGAACTAGATCTATCATATTTACCATCACAGATGTTTTTCTATGATAAACATAAACTTTCTTATTTTCTTAAAAGAGAGTGTGGATGTGATTCCTCTATAAAAGTTGGAAAGGTGCTCAGATAATTCAATCTTTCAAAAAATAATTCAATCTTTCAAAAAAAAAAAAAAACAACCCCAACTCGGGTTTGTGTATGGGAATGGGACATATTGCTTTTGTACCCTTGACTCAAAATTACAAGAAATTATACCCGTCATTGCTTTTCATTGTTTTGCAATGCCATGCCTGCCTTTCCAGAAGGGAAAAGGACTGCTAGCTTTACATAGCAAAGGTTATGTTGTTGATACCAGTATCAACAGTCAGGGTGGTCTACAGGACCCCTCTTGGGCTCCCTAGTGTTCACAAAGAAATAGCAAGTAAGGAGAAAATCCCAGAAGCTGACTCCTTTTTTCATCAGTTCACCACTTCTCACCCAAACACAAAGCAATGGTCATGGATGTTTTTCAGCAAGTGCACCTCTACTCATTCCAGGTTTCAAAGGCTGGATCTACAGGTTAAAAATGTTCCTGTATCACTAATTTTCCTTACTCTCCATTACTAAACATTATTGTACTTACTTGGTGAAATTAACTGATAAGTAATATTATTTGCCGACTAAGGTCCAGATAGTCAAAGCTATGGTTTTTCCAGTAGTGATGTATGGAAGTGAGAGCTGGACTATAAAGAAGGCTGATCACCGCAGAATCGATGCTTTTGAGCTGTGGAGCTGGAGGAGAGTCTTGAGAGTCCCCTGGACTGCAAGGAGATCAAACCTATCTATCCTGAAAGAAATCAACCCCAGATGTTCACTGGAAGGACAGATTTTGAAGCTGAGGCTCCAGTACTTTGGCCTCCTCATGAGGAGACAGGACTCCTTGGAAAGTCCCTGATGTTGGTAAAGATTGAAGGCAAAAGGAAAAGAGGACGGCAGTGAATGAGATGGTTGAACGGTGTCATCGATGCAACCAATATGGATTTGACAAAACTCCTGGAGGCAGTGGAGGACAGGGAGGCCTGGCGAGCTCTGGTCCATGGGGTCACGAAGAGTTGGATATGACTGAACAACTGAACAACAACAACAGTTATTTGTTGGGCAGTAGGTAGAGACTTTGATTTTTATAATGGTTAAGCCCTTCCTCAGAGCTTTTCTGTGTTTTAATGTACTCTTTTCTTTCCTCTTGCTATGGTTCTACTATAGATAAATAACATTGATTGAATCTCAACTGCGACACTAGCCTTTGCAGAGATGTTCCAGCTGTGTACAAGGGAAAGCACCAACAGAATCCAGCATGTGATTTGTATGTTTAGCTCACTCATAAGTCATCAGGGAAGGGCTATCTAGATGGCAGTGAGATTAGGATGAGAGTACCTCCCATATAAGCGCTGATGTGAAAGAAAGGCTCAGAAAGGTCATGTGGTGTGTGTGTGTGTGTGTGTGTGTGTGTGTGTGTGTGTGTGTGTGTGTGTGTGTGTGTGTGTGTGTGTGTGTGTGTGTGTGTGTGTGTGAAACAACACACAGAATCCCTGGTGCTTGTGCTGCCTGGGGGGCTGGGGGAACTGTTTCCCCAGATAGTAACTTTTAGGACCTTTTGTTTGAAGGCAATTGTGTTAAGATGGTTTAGCTACAGATTTCCTGCTTGCACAGGGTGCTGAGTTCGATCACCCTTCGGTTTCCTTCCAGCTCTCCAGTTCTATGATTCTAAGTGATGGGATAAATTCCACATAGGCAGCTTCAGAATTTGGGCTTAGAATATAAAACTTTTTGCCTCCCCCCCCCCAATTCAGCAAATAACTTGGTTCCTTCCAAAGCCAGAGCGGAAACATATTCTTTACAGGATGGTAGTGATCATGAGAAGCAGGGAGTACAGTCTCTCTCCCAGCCAGAGAGCCTTCAAACTAGAGATGGGCATGATTTGCATTGTGCTACCAGGTGCTTCCTCCCCCCCCCCAAGGCTCCAGCCAGCTGCCCCACTCAGAATCCAGTGAGCCCCACCTGGGTCCTCCTTGGGAGTCTGTTTGGTCCAGCCAGGAGCTCAGGCATCCCTTCCCCGCCTCCTACAGCAACCAATCATTCAACAGCTGTGCATCAGGAACCCCCACCTTACTTCCACATCTGAGTAGTTGGCTCTGTCAAGCCTGGCATCCTTTTTCCTGCTAGCAGTGTGTGTGTGTGTGGGGGTGGTACAATATCATACAGCAGAGTCAGGCCATTTCCTGGCATTCTGAATTGTGGATAGAGAAACACAATACCCCACATTCATAAACTGGAAGGTTTTTGGGAGACTTGAATAAAATATACACCGGTCTAAAGAAATGTTGAAAGAGGAGTAAAAGTATTGTCTCTGAGCAGCTTTGAAGGGGGGGGGGACCCTGGATTGTGAGTGCGGCAGCCAGCTGGGGGTTAGGGGGGCAGATCTATGGTGCCACATATAAACGTTTCTATGAAGTGGCACGAGTCGGTTCATGCCCATTTATCCTTCAACCCTCTTTGACTTGCATGTTCCAGTTCACCCTCTTGAGCTCTTTTGGCTCTACTAGGAAAATCATATTTTCCTCTCTTGGCTCCCTATGTGCAGCCTTAGCTACACACCAGGCATTCGAGGAGAGAGTGAAGAGGCTACCCTGTCCTTCCTGCAACTGGAAGGGCTAAGAAAAGTCTTCTCTGGCTTTGAACTGCTGTGGGTGTAATAATCCTCACCCTAGATTTGTCAAGGGCAACAATGGCAAAATACCGTGGCCAGAACAGGTGGGACTTTGGGGTGTCCTTTTCATGAGTATATGTCCATCTCTGCAGTTTTTATGCATAACGAAATCAGTATCAGTTCCACATGTGCATGTTCCATTTAGAGTGTGTCCGTCTGGAACTTATGCTACATGATACATTACATTAAGGAGCGTTTGAAGCACTCTGTAATTAGAGTTTTGCAATGTCATTAGTAATGCTTTTGGGAAACCATTTCCTTTCTTGCACACACCCTTTAAAAGTTCTTTAAATGAAGAGAGACATGTTTTGTGGTAAAGGGTACATTGGGTATATCTGCTAAGATTACTTCATTCTATCTTTAGGTTTTTTTAAAATAATAAAGAGACCTTGTCTCTTTGTTTTTCAGATTACTGATACAGCTGCCTTCACACATAGGAACAAAGGTGATTCTTTTGCCCAATGAAAAATGGTGGTTTTGTTCTGAGGAATTTACCTAAGGAGTTCCACTGGTATGCTACAAACCACAAGAAACTATTTTAAAGCTCTCTGATTTTATTCCCATTCAGTGCATTAGACACAGGAGAGACAAAACATAATAGTGAGAAATAATGTTTTGGTTTGTTGGGTGGGTTATGTAACAAAAGAACATAAACACTGACCAGTCAGCAATATGTGCCCTCTAGAAGAAGGGCGATAAAAGCAACCCCTAAACTCCGGGGCAAATGGCTCCCAGCTCCGGAGCTTAAAAATGTTTACCCACCAGCTCCGGAGTTAACAGGAAATTAAGTGCGACCACACCCACTTTAGCGCGTCCCAGCGCGTCTTTCAAGTACCTGCTCTTTGGAGGTGAAAATTACTTGATCCGGTGTAACGATAGTGAGTGTGGGGCTCTCCTTGCTTCTGTTTGTTGTTTTTTGGCTCCCGCCCCTTTAAAAGCTACTTTACAGAGATGAGAGGCAGAACGGAGGTGAGTGGCATGCTTTTCTTTCTCTTTTTCTCCCTCCCCTCACGCAGCCAGCAGCCAGGAAGTGCGGAGGGGTGGGGACGCAGGAAGAGAGTCGAACCCCTAAGATCTCTGGTCCGAATGTAAGTGGCCAGCGGATCTTAGGGGTTGTGTAAAAAGGCCCTCAGTCATGTGAAAGCATTGACACATACAGTTATGATAACCAACAAATATTATAACTGCTTCTTTTGGTGGAGTACTCTGAATTAGCTGTCATTACTCATAGCTTAGCTGCCTAGGTGCTCTAAGCACATCCAATCTCGCCTGATTTTGGAAGCTAAGCAGGGTCGGCCCTGGTGAGTAACTGGATAGGAGACCACCAGGGAATACCAGGTGCTTGTAGGCACTTGGATTAGGAACTGGCAAACCACTCCAGTATTCCTGACAAGAAAACTCCATGGACTTGGGGTCATGAAGAGTCGGTCATGACTGTAATGACACAACACACACACACACACACACACACACACACACACACACACACTTTAGCTTACAGAGGTATTAGTAGAAAATGACACATAATATAAAATAATCAAAGAATAGGAAGATGGTGGACTGGAACTGATACAAGGTTAATCTTTACTAGAAGAGCCAAGTCACAGGGCAATCATGATTAGAGATGTGGACAAATTGAAAAACAAATAATGTCTTCTGGTGAATTTGGCCAATTTGTCAAAATTCATCAATTTGTATCTGTCATAAACGGAGTCCCTCAAGAAATACAAATTGATGGATTTTTCATTATTTTATTTGCTAATTCAATGGGCTATAAAATGCCCTAAACACCTACAAACATCAAATTGGAGGGAACCATCCCCTGACCATCCTCCACATTCCCTCCAAGTTTTGTAGAGATTGGATAGTTGATGTCTGAGTTATGGAACCCCAAATAGGGCCACCAAGTAACATTCTCCCCAGGCACCGAGAGGCTCCAAACATGCAGAGAAGCTTCCTCTGAATCTCCTCTGCAATCTCTCCAAGTTTGGTGAAGACTGGGTTTCCCCAACGCAGTACTTTCCCAGGGCCCCCCATTTTGTAGTTGTGTAACTCAGATGGCTTCATCAGTCTTCATCAGTCTCAAAGGGATTGTAGAGGAGAGTTGGAGAGAAGCCTCTCTGCACATTCGGCACCCCTAGGTGCCTGGGCACTTTCCCTGGGGAGGTACATAGTAGCTCAGACTTCAGAACCCCAGTCTCACCAATCTTGACAAGCTTGTAGAGAAAAGGCAGAGGAAGCATCCCTGAAAATCTGGGGCCTCTAGATGGCAGGGGGTTATAGCATGCTAAAGGTGAGATGAATCAATGCACTGATTCATCAGTTCATCACTAGAAATTTGACAATTCGTCACTCCTGATGAATCACAAATCATGATGAATCACCATTTTTTTAAAAAAAAATATAATCCCCCTCTTTAATCATGATGTGAAGCAATGGGTAGGTAAACATAGCTTATATGTTGAGAAAATGCTTCAGCAGCTCAGCCACAGGATTAAAACAGTCCTCATCTCTTCTTTTATGCCTTTCAGTGTTTTGTTGAAATTAATAAGAAATGAGAAATAGTTGATGGGGTTTTGTTCCCTCTGTTCATCCCCTGAGGATTGAACTCACAATACTTAGGATTCCCAAGGGTGCATTTCTATTTGGCCAAGATGGCTGAGGGGACTGGCTACTTCCAAGGCCATATTGATTGCTGCTATTCGTGTTGTCAGCATTCAGACTGCACTTTAATAGGTAAAGCTTGGCATCCTTTTTCGTTTACTGGCGACTTGGGCATGATATTGTGAAGTAAAATCTGGCCATTTTGAATCGTGGATGGAGAAGCACTGGGAGCTTTTGGAAAAACCAACTGAAATGTACACCGGCCTAAGCAAATGGTGAAAGGGGAGACAACACAACCCTACATTGAACTGCTTGAGTCACCCATGCATCCTTGGCAGGACAGCTGAGGGTTCCAACCCTGACAGAGGCCTGAAAGGTATTGACAAGGAGTCAACATTCTCGACAGTGGTCTCCCCTCCAAGGTGGGACACCCTCCCCTCCAAGATTCGCCAGGCACCCTCGCTCCAGGTGTTCAAATGGCTATTTTGCTTCTTTGGGCAAGTTTCAAAATGAAGGCTTGTGTGACTCTCAGAGGAAACGGTATTTTTAGAAGTGGTAGCCATGCTTTTCTGTGCAATCATATCAGGCAAAATCCAGAGGGGAAAAAGAAAAACACACACACAAAAAGACAACAACAAACACCTGACACCTTAAAGATTAGCTATTGTATTTTGAATGTGAGCTTTTGTGGATCAAGTCCATGTCTTCAGACATATGAGGGAAAAAATGAAATGCAGAATAAATATAGAAATCACAAGTTAAACATTCCAAATATTCATTGGCTGTTGGGTGTGTGCTTACATCTCATGTGAAGTAATTTATGACCTATGCTTGTTTTTAAGTTCTATAGTAAACATTCCTACAGCAGACAGGAAACATATAAATGGGCAAAAGCAAAAAAAGGGGTGGGGGAAGGGAAGGCTGCTGGTATTGTGAAAATCAACTGGGAACAGTGACCGGAATAAAGGATATCTATCAGTCAAAAATTCAAGAGGGGTTGAAAAAAGGAGGGAGGTAAATTTATATAAATAAAAGTAAAGAAAGATAGCAGAAGAACCATGTGTGTTAGTACAGGGGATATTAAACAGTTTTTCCATCTGAGCTTTGTAATGAAAGATAAGTCTGGTAGTTGTGAGGAAGAAGGAAAATAACAGTACAGTGGGACCCCCATATCCACTGATTCAATAACCACTGATTCAGGTATCCATGGTTGACAGAGGAACAAATTAAATAAATAATCCAGCAGTTGCAAAGCAAGCTACTTTCATAAAAAGCAGATGTAAAGCAAGCTACTGTCGTAAAACAGCAGCTGTAAAGCAAGCTACTGTCACAAAACAGCAGTTGGGGGTTTGGTGTTCTGTCTTGTCCACGGTTTTCGTTATCCACGGGAAGGCCTGGAATTGATTCCCAGCAGATACCAGGCTCTGTATTGTACAAGTATTACATTTGGTAATGACTTAAGAAAGCTAGGTTTATGTTCAGTCCATGTCTATACTGTAATCTTCTGTCACGTGCATACGTTTTATCTCAGATGTTTCCCTTTTTATTCTTGTTCTATAATGTTTCTTTTCCAAAAGAGCAACTTTCATATCTTCTGCAGATATCCTGATAGAGTGAAATGGTTGGAGACAGGCTCCAGTGTATTATGGTTTCTGATATCTGATTTGTGTCCATTGATCCTGTTCAGTAGAGATTGCCTTCTTTGGTCTATGCAAATTGTAGAGGGGCACTCTTGGCAAGATATTGCATAGGTCATATTAATTGAGGAACAAGTGAAGGTGTCCATGATGTCATGTGTGTGGCACTGTTAGATCCTGTCATCATGTTGTCAGAATAGATGGGGCAGGATTTCATCTCCAGGTCTGTGTTATTGTTGTGTGGTCCATTGTATATTAGTAGTTGCTTGAGGTTTGGGGGGTGTCTGAAGGCAAGTATAGATCTTCTGCTGAGTTCATTCATAAAATTATAGATATATTGTCAGTCCAGTTGGACAGACACCGGGCAGTACTGATTAACTCGTCCACTTCTCTGTCTCATTATGGCCGGAAGTAACATGCAGTGACTAATGTAAAATTAATGTAGGAAAACCATCTGCATTTTGGCATGAATATTCTTTACCAATTTGCAGAAAAATAGTCTAGTAAAACTTTCAAGATCTTGTTATTCAGACCACCCAGAAATAAATACATAGAATTCTGGTTGAGGGTTTCAGATCACACCGGAAGCAAAGATATTGCCGAATGATGATGTTTGTATGTCTGTGAAGATTCTCAGTCATCCAGGTGAGTTTATCTGGAAGTTGAGGAAGCAAAAGTGTTCTGTTTATCAAATTACTGCCACCTATTTAGGATGACAGAGTGATCTGGGAATTATTTAGTTCTTTGTGAACCACTGTGGTGTGTATTAAACATGTCAACATATGCTTATGTGTATAATTTGTTTCTGGCAAATAACATTGTGTATTTTCTTCCCTGTTTGACTATCAGCTTGACTGTTATTTTAACACTCAAAACATAAGGACAAGGGGTCAACGCCTTCTTAATTCCCAAAACTCCATAGACTTTTAGTTTTATGTCCTCTATTATCACACTAAAGGTCAAATAAGCAATCTTTAAATGTTTGGGTCCAGAACCGGGATTATTGCTTTCCTATCTGCTGAAAATACTGCCTTGTTTTTACTCTTTACTCTGTCATTGGAAACATTTTTTATTCTTAATGACTACCTGAAAGGACCAGCTTTCACTCAAATGACACTGAGGTCATTTTCTAGTGAGGAATATTTCGCTACCTAAGACATTTTGTTGCCTCAGGGGGAGATGCCATCCCTCCCTTCCATTCGAGTGATAGACATACATGGGCTGATAGAAATGGAACTCAACCTTATTTTACCAGTGGCAGGAAACAGGAGCTTATGTTGTTCGAGATGGTTGCATGATACTCCCTTTTTGTAAGAAGTAGGATTTTTGCAAGTACTTTTAAAAATAATCTTCCCCCCTTCCCTACAAAAGGAAAACTTTAAAACACAAGAAGCTTCCTGATTCCAAAACAAGACACTTGGTCCATCTTAACCCAGTATTGCTTGCTCTGGTTGGCAGCAGCTCAGGTGGGCATCCCTCCTAGTCTTACCTTGAGATTCCAGTTATTCTCCCTTGATATGTCTCCCATCCAAATATTAACTGGAGCTGACTTGCTTAGTTTCTGAAAGCAGATGTCTTCAGGCAGAAGACATCTATACAAATTTGGAATCTTCATTTGGTAACCTGGGGACTCTTTTCTCACCATGTGGTTGTCTAGTCTTGCTTTTCCCATTGTAGTGGAAATTATTATTATTATTATTATTATTATTATTATTATTATTATTATTATTATTATTATTATTATTATTATTATTTATTTATTTATTTATTTATTTATTTATTTATTTATTTATTTATTTATTTATTTATTTATTTATTTATTTGGTTGTTATACTGCCCATCTAGAATTAGGTCACTCTGAGTGGTTAATAATAATAAGCCTGAAAAAGTAATTGAAAATGAGCATGCAAAATTACTTTGGGACTTTTGCTATACCAGGTGATAGTAGAGTCACCGAGAAACAACTTGAAAAAAATTCCCAAATACCAGCATATGAAAATTGAACATCAGAGAGACTCTGGCATAAACCGATACAGGTGGTCCCAGTGGTAATTGGCATGATGGGTGCGGTGCCTAGAGACCTAAGCAAGTATTTAGAAGAAATTGGACTTGACAAAGTCCCCATCAGTCAGCTGCAGAAAGCTGCGTTACTGGGACTTGCTCGCATAATTTGCCGATACATCACGTAGTCCTAAGTGGTTGGGAAGCGTTCGACTAATGATTTGTAATACAAAATCCAGCGTAGTTAGCTGTGTGATGATGATGATGATGACGACGACGATGACGACGACGATGATGATGATAATAATAATAATAATAATAATAATAATAATAATAATAATAATAATAATAATAATAATAATAATAATAATAATAATAATAATAATACCCCATTGTGCAAGAGCATTCTGTGGGTGGTTTATAGTGTAACAATGCTAGGATCACTTTGCCCACCCCCACCCCCCAGTGAGCTGAGTACTCCCTTATTGACCTCAGCAGCCAACATTGTGTCAGCCACCTGAATTCCTCAGGATCATGTCATGAGCAGAGGCTTGACTGCAGTTCTGCAGTTTAACCACTGTGCCAAGGGGCTTGCTAAAATATATGGGCTTCTATATCTTTTCAAGCACCAGGGGAAAAGAAAGGTGGAGGGGCAGTGGGATAAAGCAGTGATGGGGAAGACGGAAAAAAATACTTAAGGAGATGCTTCCTCAAATATTCCAGCTTTCTGTGGGTTCTGTTCTTTGGAAAAAAAAAAAAACAGGCAAGGAGGATAGAATATCACAATTAAACATGTGTAAACAAAAAGTACGAACTGTGATTTACACTTCCAATTTCTTTTTTTTAATGTTATGACAATAAATTCTTAATAAAATGTGAAACATTTGAATATTAAAAACAAGTTTGGTTGTAATAACATACTAGATGCACTGTACACTGCTGTACAGTCTGGTCCTTTAACTCATATTTGTGAAAAACAAATTACAAATCTGACACTCAACATTTTAGACCTTCAAGAGTTCTCCTGAGATTTTTGAGAAGTTGAGAGTGCACCTTTTCTGAACCTCAAGTTCAGCTGCAGAGAGTCGGCTGCCTCAACCTGTGTTTTATACTGCTATGGATGAAATAGGCTTACGAGAATAAAGAACAAGAATCAAACAATAGATGGGTGTTTGTTTTTTGGCGAACAACTGAGTTTCGCTACACCTCGTAGCCAAAAGTGTGGGAGTAGCTTCTGTTCTCGGATGAAGGTGTTCCTCTGGGACAAGCTGTAGTTACAGAAGATTAATAGTGTGCCCTTACTGGGTAGATCTCCATGTTCTGAGCTAGCAATTTTGTTCTATTTTGGGAAATACTGACATGGTGGTGGTGGTGGTCAGAAGAGTGGCCTATTATAATGTGGTCAAGATTTATGTGCTTAGATTTTAGGCCTCTCCCTTCTCCTCAACTTTGGTGACAGGGAACTTTCCATTGATATATAACCTTGGCTAGTATCTTTTCAAACTCTTCTTCCTAAACCGATTAGATGCAAAATCACTACTTACTGATTAAAAAAAAACAACTACTTATTGATTACAATTTATAGAAAATTTGTAGGTTTAGAAGTAATTCATTTCTAAGACGAATTGATTTGCAATAATAACTGTTTGCTTACCTCTTCATCTAAATTATTTCCTATAATCTGCCTATTTATTTTAGTATAGAAAACATCAGAAATTGAGAAGTTAGTAGACAAGAGTTAACCATTGAATTACAGTATTTTTTCCATGTACAGTATAAGACTATAGTTTGGTCTAATAATGTCGGACCAAAACTCAAGGGTTGTCTTATACACAGAAGCTGAGGAGAGAACCATGTGGTTGCAAAACTGTAATTTGGGGTTGGAAAAGTGGAGGTCCTTGTTGTGTATTGATCTGTATTCCTATTATCTGTACTTGCTTTTGTTGAAGTAACTGCCTTCCTGTTCCAAAGGCAACAGGCCTATTGGTTTATTCAAGTTGCTGCATTTGGATCCTCAATCCTATTGGTCTCTGCCAAAAGGCAGCTTTATGATTGGTTGTAATTGTTCCCTCCAAAATGTATCTTTTCCTAGCCAGTCCTGGCTCTTATAAATGTAGCTCCCTCTCCCCAGTCCCCAGTCTTGTTCTCTCCCTGAATAAAGAGCTGTTACATTAGAAGCTGTCTCCAGCCTGCTATGTCTAAGAGCTGAAATCACTGCTGAAATCACTAAACCCCACGTCACAACAGTCCTCTTATACATGAGTGCATCTTATAGACGGAAAAATGTGGTACATGTGAGTGACCCTCAATATCTCTTTCTGTTAGGTTTGTGTTAGAGGAGGGGAAAGTTTCAACAGTTAATGGTCAAGGTAATGAGCAATAAATCCTTACCAACAATCGTCCCAGGGATTAAAAATTCAGCTCCCTATGACAGTTGTGGAGTCTTGCTGTGATATCTAGTGCTGAACATAGGAGAACCAGCCTCTTGATACAGAAATGAACATTTCTCCCTTCCAAACCATCCTTATTATCTGTTGGTTTCAAATATTTTAATTATGCACAACAAAGCTAATTAAATAAAGAAGCTTATAAGCTTTGTACTCATTTAGGCTAAAATGTACACACCTATTAATTTACAGCAGGGGTGTCCAAACGTTTTGCAAGAAGGCCAGATTTGGTGAGGTGAAAATGTGTGGGGGCCGACCATTCAGCCGCATTTGGCTCCCGGGCCGGACTTTGGATAAATCTCTATAACATGCAAGGAGGCAGGGAGGATGCTGCAGCAACAGAGCCAGGGGTGGGTAGGCTGGGCAGGTCACTGGGGGGATGGATGGAGGCAAGGAGGGCAGGCAAACTGTAAAACTGCAAGCTGATGTCTCCATCCAATATGGGGTGGGGCCAGCTTGGGTGGGGGGATGCATGGCAGGCTGAGCTGGTGGGGAGAAGAGACTGCGTGCCACTCAAAATTTGAAAACGGGACACATTTGGCCCCCGGGCCTGATTTTGGACATGCCTGATTTACAGTTCTGCACTCTGCCAAAGCATCACCTTCAACGCCCAGTGAGTCTTACTGTCAAGAAAAATGTCCATAGGAAATCAGTTGATTAATAGTACAAACCAGAGGTATATCTGAGCTGCCTGTGGATTCTCCCTTCACGCTGATGCCACTGATGTGAATGTGAAACTGAAGCTTTAGCCGAGATGGCCGATGTACAGTGGTACCTTGTATAAAGGAATTACTGGTAATTTGTGCCAAATGAAATTATGTTAAGCAAATTTTCCTTTATACAAATTTCCCATAGGAATGCATTGAAAATGGAGTAATCCCATTTTTATGTTGTATGGATACTCCCCATAGGCGGTTATGTTAAGCAAATTTCCCCATCTCTGGAATTTTTTATGTTGTACAGATTTTATGTTATACAAACTGTTTGTTATACAAGGGTCCACTGTACTTGTGATTTGTGTTGATAATCAGAGGTTGTGTGGCAGAATGGTTGTACTGTCACAGACACAGCTTAAAATGCCCACTCAGCTGTGAAATGCACTGCTAGGCAATCCATGTGATGCACCTCACAGGGTCGTTGTAAGAAGAAAGAAGAGGAGATAATTGGAGGAACAGCAGGATCTAACTGTCAGTATTGGTTAAATGAAGAAACTTTTAAATCAGAGCTGTGCTGGTCCTTCCCGTACAAGGAAATAAGAAGGGAACACGGCATAGGAACTAAAACATGGCATAGGAACTAAAATAAACTATCACAGGTGATCATGCTAAAAGGGTACATTTGCACATCTCAAATGGGATGTAAATCTTTATGAGCGCAGCAGGCACAGACTGTGATGACCGAAACAGAGAAAAATTGTCTCATTTGGAACACAAATGATGGCTTGAGCTGAGAAGAATGCAGAGGGAGGGAGGAGCCATGCAAACTGGGTCACTGGTAGAAGAACACCTGTGCTGGTTTACCTGAAGCATTGTGTCCTGGTCAGGAAAGGGGATTTCTACTTGCCGAGACCAGGTGAAAAAACATATTTACTTACTTGAGGGGTGGGAGGGGGAAGATTGCCGAACCAGAACGAACATTCAACGTGATGGGTTTCAGGTAATGGGGGCTGGAATGTGGATTCTTGGTTGCCGTTGATGAATGCTGGCAGTGAATGTATGAGGTCTTCTTGTGAGGAATCGATATAAGTGTTTGCCAAGTGGAGAAACAACACCTTCACTGCTGGGCACACTGGTTTCACTGACCAATACCAATCGACCCACTCCTTCGGAACTGGAAGTGGAAGGTTTGAGGAGGAAGCATATGCTGAGTGTATGTAAGTATATTAATTCTGTTTTCTTCCTTCTCCTCTATCTTTCCCAGTGTTTATGTTTAGTTTTCAAGAACTCTTTGTTACACTGCACATGAGAAATGGGAGGCGACACGTGCCTGTTTCCTGAAAGGCTTTTCAGGGGCACAGTGCTATGAAATTGTGGACAATTGTATTGTGTTTTCGTTGCCTGTTGTCGATGCTGCTGCTAGCTGGAAGGGAATGAGAGGGTTCTAATGGGCGATTGTGTTGGAACTGTGGAGATAAAGGCAGGGACTGGAGGAAAAGGCAATGAGGCAGGTGGACCAGGGGTTCTATCAAGTGCAGGTCCAGCCCTACCACTAGGCAGAGTGAGGCGGTTACTCTAAGGCAGTTACTTCATGTCCTTCTTTGTTCCACAACTAGTTTTGTACCATGACAGCGTTGGTCGCAATCACGTGATTTTGTCCCTGTTTCAGTGTTCCCATGGTCGTGATAACTTGTCTCGTGACAAGTGTTAACTCACAGTCTTTTACTGTGACAAACACTGAATTTGTCTAGCTTCCTTTTTCCTTTTTGGGGGGCTTAAAAAATTCTTTTTCGATATTTGCGTGACAGTCATTGCTACGTGGTGTCTTGCCTCGGAACAGAAAGTGGGAACAAAGAGTGACAAGGGGAAACACTACCCCAGCACCAGGTACAGTGTTGTCGCACTTAGCACCCATTCCGGGGGCGTGGTCGAGACAAATGTCGGTAGTTGCACAATGAACGTGAAGTAACCTTTTTTGTACCACTCCTAAGCACAACACTAACAGACAAAATGGACGTGAACTAGCTGCCTAAGTGGCAGATTTGTAGCACGAGGGTAACAGATTTCCAATACTGTACTCATACTGTTATGGATTCCCTCCCCTTACCTCCAGAGAGATTATGATTATAGCATTTCCTGCATCAGATGCCAAAATAACTTGGTTGATCTTAGGTACTAATAAGCATCCTGACTTCAAATGGAGGTGCTAGTTCCTGCACTAGCTGAGGCAGCAAAATATATCGAAATTAATCTGGCTATTTGTCAGTGGTTTCCTGCTGTTCCAAGATGTCTGAAAAGTAATCCCTGATTTTAGCCCCTTTTGTGTAATGAAATAAACATCATTGTCATGCCAATTTTTAAAACCTGCAGTCATAGAGGTAAAGTAATCTATGCTGAAGAATTCACCAGCAAACCCATCAGTGAAGGTATTTTGTGAATGAGTCAAAGGGCCTGATGTATTTGTATTCAGATGACCTCCAGACAAGCATGCAGATCGCACTGAAGTTCTGATGGCTTGTGTGATTTCTCCAAGGGCTTTCACACAGATTTTAAATGCTTATTATGTGCCGTCAAGTCAAATTTCACTTCCAGTGATTCTAATAGGATTTTCAGGGTAGGTAAGGAACAGTTTTACCAGTGCCCAGTGAGTTTCCTTGGCTGAGTGGTGATTTAAACCCAGGCTGCCAGGTTCTAGGCTTTTAATCTATCTACTCCGCTTCACTGCCTACACAGCATGAGAAAACTGTAGAGATTTGCAGATTCCTGAAAGGATAATTTTATGAGGCCAGTGTAACCACAGTTTTACAGTTTTAGCACTAAAGGAATGGAGTTACCCCTATTTTTCAGTCTATAAGATGCCCCCATGTATAACTTCCCATTTCCCAATCCAAAATCAGTTCCGCAACCAAACTGTTCTTTCTTTGGCTTACTTCCATGTATAAGACGACCTTCAATTTTTAGTCTAGCAATTTTAGACAAAAATATCATCTTATACATGGAAAAATAGTGTACCTCTCATTATGTTACTATCATAATGTATACTTCAGGATCAAACTAGAAGTTAGGAACAATGTATATTCCCGCAAATGAAAACATAATTGAAACTAGCTTAATACCATCTTTATCAGTTTTCTTGCCAAGTAATGTTCAGTTGCCAATAACTACAAATGATGATTATTTTTAATTAGTTGCTTTCCCCAATACAGTAGTTGAAGTTCCCAACTAGACAATGCATTTGGGCACAACTTTCCACAGAGTTAATGCCTCAAGTGGTGCAAAATATCTGTTTGTCACAGCCCATGACTTTCTTCATCTATATATCTTGGATTTAGCATGCTTTGTTTAGTATATTGAATGGTATTTGGAAAGTAAACACAAACAATATTTGCAAATCTCATTGCTGTGGCGCATGGCTTTGAGTGAATCCCAGTGGTGGAGGTAAACAGTTTAATTACAGGGAATTACAGGGAAACTTCTACTCTGACCCTAAGGTATGCATTGCAATATAAAGATAGATAACTTCATTCCTTTAGAACTGTAACTGTAAGACTGTGATTACTTTTGCATTTACAAAGGTACAAATGGTGGAGAAGGAATATCACCTGGTCCATGTGCTGGTATTATCCTGTGTTTGTGCTGCTACCTTGTATTTTATTGGGCGTGTTGAGGCAGATGGGAAGAAGAACTGTTTTGAACCTCAGGCTACCAATGTACAGCATTCAGATTATTTTTTTAAAAAAATACAATTTAAGTTATGGGTGAGCATGGGGGACAACAGAGAGGACATTCAAACCCTACATATATTATGCACAGGCAGTGGTCCCAGTAGTAATCAAGAGGTTTAGAGTGATTGCTGGACCCACTCCGATTGAGAATCTAGCTATGACTTGGGCTCAATAATGCCTGTGGGTACACGGAAACAGGGACAGAACCGGGACAAGACCACGTGACCGTGAACAACATTATCACACAATAGACATGGGCACAACTCGGCAAAATTTTCGTTTTTGTTTCCGGTTTTCGTTTCCGTTATGTAACAAAAACGGAAATGATAATTAAGCCGTCAGAACTCGAACTCGAACCGAAAAAAGAAAAATTTGGTCGGGTTTTTCGTTTTTGTTTGTGGCATCACGACAATTGCGCAGGAGGCAGCAACCTCCCTTGACGCTTATTGTTGCCTAACAAAAAAAAAAAACCCACCACCTTTCTATCGTGTCCTCTGGAAATCCTACTAAAGAGCCTCAATTGTTTTCGCTTTCCCCCCATTAGTGAAGGTGCTTCTTCTGTCCTCCCCCCCTTCCCCAAAAGCCTTAATGGCAAAGCAGATGAGCAGCTCCAGCCTCCCTTTTCTCACCAAAGCCTCCCCCCTGCAAATGCCGGCGGCGGGACAGGAAGGCCCAACGCCAAGCACCGGCGGAGGATTAAGCGAGGAAGGTGGGTTGCTCGGAGGGAGATCTTTGATCGCTGTGCTCTCTCTCTCTCTCTGCCGCCCCTGCAGCCCGCAAGGCGGGAGGGCGGCGCGCCTTCCTCCTCCTCCTCCCAACATGGTTGAGGTGTGTGTGCATGCCGGAGCCCGGGCAAGCATGTGTGCGTGCATGTGTTTTCGCTCCAGCCGGGGCTGCGGCTCCTTTGTGTCTCCCTGCCTTCCAAGGGCAAGGAACCCGGGCGGAGCAATCCCAGTCTCCTCCTCTGCGTGTGTGTTCGCGCACGCAGCTCATCAATGGGACTGCGGGCTCGGCCCGCCTGCGGGTTGGTTTATACTGCAAGGCGCGGGAGCGCATGCAACTGCCCTCTCTGGGTTGCAGCTCATTCATCCCAACCAACCCTCTTGCACTGCCACCCTCGCTGGGGCAATTACCTGTCTGCCTGCTCCGCCTCCCTCACTGATTGACGCCCTGGATCACGTGAGAGTGGGGGGGCAAGAGGCAGAGGAGGAGGCGGAGGAAGAGGCGAGGACAGCGGGGCGGGCGCTCACACCTGGAGCTGGAGGGAAAAGGAACACCCGACGGGGATGCGCTCGGCTGGGGGTCGCCGAGTATCTGCGGTGAGCTCTCCGGGTAACCCCTCCCGCCACTTCCATCTCTTCCCCTTTCAATTCTAACAATGGGCTCGGCTCAGGCAGTGGAAACGACAAATGACAAACGAAACGACAAATTTTTGAAAAATGTCACGACAAACGGAAACTACCCAAAACGGACGTGTTCCGACAAATGAAAACTCAAAACATCATTTTTTCTGGTCGTGCCCATCTCTATCACACAATGAACGTCATCTCAGAATGAGGAAGGACCTGAAGTAACCATCTTAGAGAATACTGCTTGTTCTTCAAACTGGATATGATTTGGATATCTAGAAATACTGCGATAATATAATATGGTTTTGTAATTTGGTTCACCTGTGGGTCCCCCTCCCTTATTTTGTTGTTGATGATGATTAGGACACTGAGTACATTTCTTTTGACTGCATTTAATTTAATTGTATTTAATTTTGGCTGTTCTACAACATGTAAACCATCCTGAATAGTGATTTCATGTAGTCAGGTTATCAATCCATTTGTCATTCAATCAATAAAAATGCCAAACCTGCATCCCCCTAATTTTTCCTTTATCCCTACAGCCTTTATACCTTTATTCCAACCACATTCCTTTTCTAACTTGTTCCCTATAATGTCCTTTCCTTAAAAAAAATCCTGTTATTTTAAAAACCAATCAAAATCTAGTGGGATAGAAGGCTATATATATATAAATTTTTGCTACATCCAAGGCCTATGACCAAGGGAAACCAATACTGGCATTGTTCACCAGGAAAAAAAGCAAACCAAAAAGAGGGGAAAGAGTTCTCAGAATGCCAAAAAGGTATCCAAAGAATTGTGTTTAACCAATATGTTTCCACCTTCAGTGAGATGTGGAACCTCGGGGGCTGAGAAGTAACACAGACAATTGTATCATAAAATTATACAGTGGACCCTCCTATAACAAGTAGTTTATTTAACAGAAAATCCACTTAAAGGAAACAATTTCCAGAGATAGGGGAAAATAGCTTAACAGAATTGCCTATGGGGCGAATGCGTACAACAGAAAAACGATCGCAATTTGGGATTAATCCGTTTTCAATGCATTCCTATGGGAAATTTGTACAAAGGAAAATTTGTTCAACAGAATTTCATTTGGAACAAATTAATTTCTTTATACAAGATATCACTGATTACGTAGTCAATAAAGTGAATGAAATAAAAGACATCACATTGCAAACAGTGCCACATTGCTATCAGTTATTCTTTCTTGAAACTCCAGTAATGAGGTCATCAGACTTTTTAAAATGAGCCTCATTTTACAGATTTTCTTCAACAATATACATTATATTTGTAATCTGTTTTTATTTCACAGTTTTAATATTTACAGTATTATATCATCTTGTTTGCCCGTTCGTTTGTTCCTTCCTCCCGTCCTTCCTTCCTTCATATATAGAAGTGAAGATATGAGGCAAAATGTGCAGTAGCTATTCTGCCCCCCTTTTTGTAAACAGTTACCGTATATACTCGAGTATAAGTCGACCTGAGTATAAGCCGGGGCCCCTAATTTAAACCCCCAAAACTGGGAAAATTTATTGACTCAAGTATAAGCCTAGGGTGGGAAATGCAGCAGGGCCTGGCAACTCCTCCATTGTGAGGTGTGTGTGTGTGTGTGTGTGTGTGTGTGTGTGTGTGATGTGTAAAATGACCTTTAGCCACTGAGGCAAGTGCTTGAGTTGGTGGCTAAAAGTCATTTTAAACATGGGGGACAGGAGAAGTGGTGCACAATGTTTAAAATGACTTTTAGCCATTGACCCAAACTTGCCTCAGTGGCTAAAAGTATTGACCCGCATATAAGCCGAGGACCCCCTTTTCAGCCCAAAATTAGGGCTGAAAAACTAGGCTTATACTTGAGTATATACAGTAACTAGGTATGGTTCTATTTTAATGGTTGAAGTCAATGAATTAAATCATAGTAATGACTGACACATTGTCTCCCTAGAGAAGGAACTTCCTAGTCATATTAGAGTTGTTTTTTGATTTTTAAAGGTAGGAAATGATTAATGCCCTGAAAACAAGTGCTGGTAAGTAAATTTTTTAAAAATCAAAGAGTTTAGTTAATTGTGTCGGTGTAGTAGTGCTTTCTTGACACACACATGCATATATGCACACTTCATATGGTAACAGCAAGATGTTCGTGATCGTTTTAGGCCCAAGGCTTATTTAAAACCAAAAGGTTTCCCTTGAAATAGGAAACAAGTGAAAAATGGTCCTGGTAATTCTTATAGTTCTATCATTATTATACCCATATCAAGGGAGGCAGGACTTTGGCTAATGGTCTTGCAGTACAATCTAGCAGTGTTATATCTGCTTTGAGTATGCGTGTGGTGTAAGATGGTTGAAGTCTAAAGTGTGGTCCACTGTAGAATAATGATGACAAAACCCAATAATAAAAACAAATGTGCCATCAAGTTGATTCTGATTTATGAGGAGACTCACAGACTAAATTATCCAGGAGTTTTACTAGGTATAACACTTATCCAGGCTGTCCAGGTTATAGGACATGTGACCCCATATTTTTGCCACACCTGTGGGACTTTGGGGGTCGAATGACCATTTCCCAGGAGTCGCCATGAGCCAGTGAAGAAAAAGGCACAAACAGCTTGGGTCTGGAGGAGGGGAGGAGGAAGCCAGGGGAAAAGTGAGTTACAGCTTGATAAGTTGGAGGGGATATCAGTCAATGGTACTGGAGGCTGCAGTTGGTTGAGGGTGCCTGTACACATGCTGCAAGGTCCAGGGAAATTCTGTGGCCCGAAGCGGGGGTGGGGTGGGGAGGGGGAGAATGCGAAAGGGGGTCTGGCGGGAGGCAAAAGGGGGTGAAAACAAAGGATGGGAGGGAAGGAGGAGGGGGAGCCAGCAGCGCTTTCCCGGGACCCACGGCAGTGGCGGCAGCAGGAGCAGGAGCAGCAAGCGCGGCGCCAGCAGTGAGACCGCGCGCGCGGCTCCTGGCTCAGGCGCCCCCCCGCCGCCGCCCGCCCGCGCCAGGAAGTGACCATTCCTGCTCCTGCTCCGGTTCCTCCTCCTCCCTCCTCCCGTGCCGCCGCCGAAGGAGCAGCAGCAGCAGCAGCGAGGGCAATTGCGGAGGGGTGGCGGCGGTGGCGGCGGGGCGGGGGGGCGGCGGCGGTGGCGGGGGTGGTGCCAGTGAAGCCGCCGCCAAATTGCCCAAACTGCTTGCTGGTCTGGAGGAGGGAGGAGGAGGAGGACGCCAGGGGAAAAGCTGAGTGGTGGTGGTGGGCAGCTTGATAAGGAGGATGCGCCGCCACCGCCGGTGGGGGCGGAGGGGATGGCTCAGTCAATGGTCCTCCACTGGCCGGCTGCAGTTGGCTGGAGGGTGCCTGCAGAGGAAAAGGGGAGGAGCCTCCCGGCGTTCCCAGGCAGCCCGGTGCCGACCGGCCACCTGTGGGTTGGGGACCAGTGGCCTGGCCTGCCAAAGGGGGCCTGTGGACTCTTCCAAGCAGGGCAAGAGGTCATGAGGAACTGTATTAAAGGGTCGCGGGATTAGGAAGGTTGAGAAGCACTGCTCTAGGTGATCCAGGCTGGGTCCTTTCCAGCGGGAACTTGTACTTGTGATCCACAAGCTATACAAGCTCCCTAATATTCAATATGCCCCGGAAAATGCCCCAATATATTCAGGTTTTGTTCATTCTCTCCCATATCAGGTTTTTAAAATGTCCCTCATTCTACCTCAAGGTTTGTGGGAGTTAATGACACCTCTTGTATTCTATACCAGAGCTGTCAAATGCAGTCTTCAGGATCTAAGCAGCTGCACACACATGAAAGGAAAATAAAATAACCCATGGATGGTAGCAGCATGTGCGTTATATACTGTATGCTATGTTATGCTCAACTAGACAAGGCACAACTACACAGTTATGCTCAACTGTGTAGTTGTGCCTTACTATTTAAAAAAAATCCCGAATACACCGGTGATGGCTCTGGAGGATCAATGTGAAGCTGGCAGCATTACAGGGTCTTTGATGGTACTGAAACACAATTAAGTGAATAGACTCTTCAAATATTCCCTTAAATAATTAATTGCCCAAAGGCTTTGAAATAGACAGACCTGAACAACTGGACATTTCCCATCATCTCTCTACCATGGGGCTCTGCTGAGTAGCTTCCTTTTTATTTTAAGCATTTAGAATCTAGCAAGGGGTGGTGAGCTACGGCTCAGCCTCCCAGGGAAGTTTTTATTGTTCTTGTTCAGTCTGAATGAGAAGCTTTCAGGAGAGGTCACAGAAAGATGTGGAGTTTGGTGGCACCAGAATGCTAATGGTCTTGAATTCTGCAACTCCTTTGCCATCTGGCTATTTGGCTGATTCACGCACAGCGCAGGGGAAGAGATAAGGGACACACACTCCTCCTGGTGTTGTTGGACTGCTACATCCATCATCCTTACCCAGCACAACTGAGGGGGAGAGAAGATGGGAGTTTCTTGTCTGGCAACAAATATACAGCCACCTATTCCCTGCTCTTGGTGTAGATCCGCACTGGAGTTTGATGCTTGTCGCATTCCCACAAAGGTGTTGCATGATCTGATCTCAACTCTACAATGAGTATACTTAGTAGAATACCTAATGGCAAATATGAGTTTGCTGCAATCAACATTTGCAGAATGTACAGAATCCTTTCCAGTATTTTGCTCTTAACTGTGGGTTGGTTCGAGGCTTTGTGTTTGAAAGAATTCAGACTGAATAGTTCCTAGCTCCTGTGACTTGGAGGAAATCAGACATCTGCTCTTGGTGGCCTTCAGCCTAGGCTGGTCTCTCAGGTCAACATCCAAATTCATCTGTTCCTTATATCATCCAGCTAAATAGAAGCCCAGGGTGAGTATAATCCAGGTGTGTCATTCCCTGATGACTCATCCATTCATGCCATGGTAGCCTTGACTTGAAACTGGAGTGTGAGGCAATCAGCAATACCTGCTCCTTGCAGAAAGCTCAAGTTGGTGGCGAATACGGATGGGCCTGACATGAAGCATGAAGCAAAATCCCCCACCCTTTTAAAAATTCCTCATAATTATCAGGTATCGTAAATATCAACTCTCAGAAATGGGATGTGTTTCCAGTGAAACATTTTATGAGGAGATCAGATGAAAATGTATCTCTTTTTGTATGGTTTGGTTCATCCTATTTTCCAGTGGTGATATGTATTTTAGATTAAGGGTGACCCATCCCAGCCCTCAGGTTTGTTTTGGGTGCTTTGGGGAAATGTGCCAGCTCAGGGGAAAAAAATGAAATGCCAAAACTCTAGTAGAGAATACAATGTTCCAATTACCAGCATGGACGGTTGGGAGCAAAGGACATCACCAGTGGATCAACAATGGCCACCTCCTATCTTCCAAAGAGTTGCCTTTAATCCAGACATCTGGAAAGGCAAATATCTTCAAAGGTTTCTCCTTCCTTTCTATGCTATAATGTCACCTATACTGTATTACTGCAAACTGGTGAACATTAGGTCCTTTCTTTGCCCCAGTATGTGAAAGGCATAAACAGAGTTGATCAGAAGCTATTCACAGGTACAATTAATTTGAAGATTTAAATCACAGCACTACATAGGGAATGCGATCCACAAAATGAAGGCCCAACATAAAATAAATCTAATGGAAATCAATAAATTTCTAACACAGTACAACGTAATGGTCAAATGAAAAGTGAAAAGCTAAACAATTTGAATGAAAGTATCAGGTGATATTATAGTTACAGTAATCCCCCATTTATAGAGGTGGTTAGGAACCCAACCAGACCTGCAATAAAGGAAAATCTGCAATATGGGGATGCTGGGTTGGGTCAGGACGGGGGGGGGCTAAATTAGGCCTGGTGCTGCCCTGAATGGGACTCTGATGGGCTTCCCAGGTCTGTCAGAGACCCCAGAAGTGGTTTTGGGTAGGGATTGGCATTTTGTTTCGGAACTAGTAGGTTACAAAACAAGCCACATGAGCCCAGGTAGTGCTCAGAACCATCTGATATGCACAGAGCCAATTGCTTTACCCTTCTCTGGGCTTGCACGGGGTTAAACTGCAATGAGGAAGCATGCTGACATCATCTTTTCTCATCTTTCCTCCTTCCTGGGTGCTGGCCAATCAGACAAGGAGGCAGGATGATGCCTGTCCCTGCACAGCTCCTGATTATTCAGCACCCACAGAGGAGGAAAGATGACATCACAGCGTGCTTCCTCATTGCAGCTCAGCTCTGTGCCGGCAGAGAGAAAGGTAAAGCAATTGGCTCCTCATGTATTAGACAGTTCCAAGCACCACTTGGGCTCACATGGTTCATTTCGTAACCTACTGGATCTGAAAAGAAATGCCCATTCCTAGTTTTGGGCAATCCTGAAGGCATTTCCGTTTTTTCGGAAGCCTCTTTCGGTTCGCCAGAAACCGCTTCTGGGGCCTCTGACATCATCATCATCATCATCATCATCATCATCATCATCATCATCATCAGCATCACATTATTATTATTATTATTATTATTATTATTATTATTATTATTATTATTATTATTATTATTATTATTATTATTATTATTATTATTATTATTGGCATGATGGACATGAAATGCTAAAATAGCATTTCATTTCATTTTTCATTCTGTTTCATTCCGTTTTGTTCTGTTTTGTTTGAAACAATTTTTTTTAAAAAAAATAATTTTTCATTTTGTTTCATTTTTCGTTTTTAGGTAATGAAATGATACATGAATAATGAAACAAAAATGTTTTGTGCCCATCTCTTTATTATTATTATTATTATTATTATTATTATTATTATTATTATTATTATTATTATTATTATTATTATTATTATTATTATTATTTGCAGGAGCTGGCTCCCTCTTGCAAGAGCACACATCCTCACACCTGAGAGTCAGAAGTTTTTGCAAAGGGACCCAGCTGATTCCTGGGGGAGGAGGGATGAATTTCTCTTTCTTCATTTCTTTTCTTTTGCAGGGACTGGCTCTGGCCAGTTCCCTCTGCTCAAGATGGTTGTAGCAGGTCTAGTTTGGACTGTAACCTTTAGCATCTTCAGACATCATGAATGTTGAGGAATGATGGGGGCTGCAATCCAAAACACCACAAAGAAGATATTCTTTGAAGGGGGAAGGTTGGCTGTGAACCTCCTCCAAAGAAGAAAGGAAAGGAAGGGAAAGGGGGGGAGGAGCTGAAATCAAGTAGTAAATTGCAGCCAGAGTAAGCTCATTGAATCAATGGGGATTTGGCGAGGCATTCCCGCCATAAATTCCATTGACTCAGTGAGCCTGCGACTTACTACTGGATTTCAACACTATGAATTATTAGTAATATTATTTGAGAGCCAAATTTAAGCAGCACATGTGGAAAGGAGCGTTTTCAGTGCTTGGCATATTAATTGTAGAGCCCCTCTCTCTTAGAGCTGGGATGGAAATCATGTAGTATCTGAGTTGTGTACGGACTCCAAATCTGTTTCTGTCGCCCAATGAATTTATTTGGGGGGTGGGTTAGCTGCTCTGTTTAGAACAGGCCTGCCCAAAGTCGGGCCCAGGGGGTTGTCAAATCCGGCCCGTCAGGCCATTCTGAGTGGCCCGCGGCTGACTGGCGCACCCCTGCCTCCCCCTTCTTTGCCCCATTTTTTTTTAAATCTTCCACCAACACTGACACCTCCGGGAAGCTTGAGGGGCTGGGGCAGCCAGCCGGCCAGTGAGCAGAAGCTTGTGGGGCTGGGTGGGCGGACGACCGCCAGCAGCACTGCTGGGAAGCTTGTGGGGCTGGGCAGGCCGGCTGGCCAGCCATCGCGCGGGCTGCTGCAACCAGCCCCTGACACATTTTCAGCCACCAAATCTGGCCCTCCTTACAAAAAGTTTGGGCACCCCTGGTTTAGAATATGCTAGGAACCAGTTCAGGCTACTGATCACCAACGTTCTACGAGGAAATGGCACTTGAAGAAGAAGAAGAATCTAGGGAAATGCCAGGGATGGAGTGTCTACTCACAGGATTCATGCTCCAATTGGACTTAAGTCACATCAGTAACTCAGTTTGGACTCAACTCAGTTTTTTTTCTTTTTTCCAATGACTCCACTCAAGATTTGGGACCCCCCTTTTTCCTAGAGAAAAAGAAAGCTTGTTTTTAAATAGGGACTTGGACTTGGGACCCTGGACTTGGTACCAAAGACTTGGACTTGGGACTTGGATTCCAAGTCTTGCCAACATCCCTGGAAAATGCCATCTGACATAAGCTTTGCTTTAAACGGCTTGTCCACAAACTGGAAAACAGAGTTTAAAGCCATCCACCTTTCAGCTCCTTGCAAGTTAAAACATTCTGGTTTGTTAGATCGCTTCCCTTTATGCTCCATCTGTACTAAACTGCATTGTATAAAGTTTGGCTCCCCTTGCTGGCTTCCTGGAAGAGAAAACAAACTGCAGCTTTCTACAATCCTCCAGGATTCCAATTATTTTCTTTTAATTATTTTTAGTGTTCTAGTCTAGAAAGAAAAACCCATAAAATACATTAAAACAAAAATGAATGATGGTATTATATATCGGGTCTAGCTATTACATAGTCAGGGTTGATATCCATGTTATGTCTCCCCATAGACGCAAATGATGGAAGCTGTGCTTTGTTTCTCTCTGGCAGGTTTTACATTGTTATTACGTTGAAGGCCATTTTCCACTGGTGCCTCAGTGCTGGCACCCCCTCCAAGCTTGGAGCCTCTACTGGAACCTTTTACCCCATGGAGAAAGTATTGTGGCAAATAGGGGCAAGAAATTATCATGGCAGGAGTATTTGTGTCTTCTCAAATCCCTGGTGGGAACCTCTTTGACACCAGCATTCATAAGAACATAAGAAGAGTCATGCTGGATCAGGTGTGAGAGAATCAGAAAGCGTAGTAATGGTGGTGAACCTTAGGCACTCCAGATGTTTTGTACCACAACTCCCACAATCCTTTATCATTGGCAATCTAGGTTTGGAATTCTGGGAGTTACGGTCCAAAACATCTGGATTGCTGAAGGTTTGACACCACTGGGAGTTCATTGTTTTTTATTTTAGATAATAACAGCCAAGATAAATATGGAATACAGTTGCAAGCTTTTTACTCAGAACAAAACCACATTAATTTTATTGGAAGTAATAGCCCCTGTAAATT
This sequence comes from Phrynocephalus forsythii, assembly GCA_029282475.1. Classification (NCBI taxonomy): domain Eukaryota; kingdom Metazoa; phylum Chordata; class Lepidosauria; order Squamata; family Agamidae; genus Phrynocephalus; species Phrynocephalus forsythii. Next base: position 157,715,926 of record JAPFRF010000002.1, on the reverse strand, counting down.
GATTGAACTGAATCCTTGCATTAGTTGATAAGCCATTGTCTAAATCACTGTCTTATCATATCTTCTAACAACGTAACCCCCCAAAAAAAAACCTGGTGTTCCTCAGATATTCACATCTTTAACTCCAACAATTTTAGTCAACCCATCTCAGGATTAGGAATGGTGGAGACTGGAGATCTCTGGGTTGGGGGTGGCCTTCAGAGCTGCTTGGATGAGCAGCAAAACATTTCAATTTCAAAAGAAAAGAAGTCAATTTGCCATGACTCAAGTTTCCAGGTAACTTCACCAAGATGACTGAGAATCTTCACAGCCTGCGTTGTAATCCTGCTGCCTTCAGGTGCCATAGAACACATGGGCCTCCTTCCCAGCCTCAAAGCACAATTCAGAAGTTGGCCTCTGGTTGTGGAATGTGATTTTTGTCCTTGGCCTCAGGCAGCAAAATATTTGGGGCCAGAGATGACAGAATAAATAGCTAGGTGAAAATTCTGTGCGTGTGAATGTATGTGACTCTGAGTCTGAATCTCGTTGTCCTGAGCAACATCTGCTTTGTTCTCCATGGATCAAGAGTGAGTTCAGGAAGGCAGGGAGCAGAAAGGGAACAAGGGAGAGCATCCAGCCCAGGTGAGTGGCATCCTATATGCTCTGACAGCTGTGCCTGGCAAGAGGAAATTGGCAAGGTTGGCAAGATCCTTTCCAGAGAAATTGTCTACCAACTGTAACCTTTTTCTGGAGGAAGCCTTGAAAGGGTTCTGCAATACACCTGGCCTCCCTAAGAGCACACCATTTGAAAACCAGTTTTAGAAAATGCAGTATGGCTTCACAATCACGCCACGGCAGCAGAAGGGTCACATTGTTTAAGCCGTGGTGAACACAGTCTTAGGTAACATCTAGGCCTGGAGCCAAGGGAATCACATCCACTCCCAGAAAAGTCAATGAAACCTCTTTTAAATAAAGAATGTTCATCCTTTTGTTACAGAGAACAATACTCTTTGGAATGGACCAAGGGCATGGCAACAATATGATGAAAATGCTGTATTTAAAAGTGTATTTAATTAGTGCATGGGTGTACAGGGAGCTGAAGTTCCTCACAACCCAAAGAGCTAGGAGTGACTCACCACCTGAACTGAAGATATCAGAGGAGCCTTAGGATGCATTAAAGATTAGTACCGCATTTGGGCTACGGATTATGAGCAGGGTTAGTTCCAACATTATCCTAGCATTTTGCCTCCAGGTTTTGCTACCTTGGTATCTAGAAATGGACACTTAAAGCTAGAAACACTTCAAGAGGGTAGCTATGTCAGTTTGTTGCCACAGCAGCAACAGACAGTCTTGGAGCATCTTAAAATTTAAGTTTTATTTGGCATACAGTTCCACAGACTACAGCAGTGGTTCCCAAACTATGCACCAACCCAGGGGGACCATGGGATCCTCTAATAATCCTCCCCCCTTCTCTCCCACTCACTCAAACTATCATACAGCAGTTTCTCTGGTGTCTGTGCATGGTGCAGACAAGGAAACCTGGTCCCACCCTCCTTTTCGCAAGACTGCCTTCCCTGCCATCAACCCACAAAAATGCAGCTTCTCCATTTTTCTGGAAGCAGGTTCACTTGGAGAAGTCAGGCCATGTGTCTTCCAATTAAGCCATGTGTATATAGCATACCCTAAGTACATCCGATCTCGCCTGATCTCGGAAGCTAAGCAGGATCGGCCCTGGTTAGTACTTGGATGGGGGACCACCAGGAAATACCAGGTGCTGTAGGTGCCTGGAGTAGGAACTGGCAAACCACTCCAGTATTCCTGCCAAGAAAACTCCATGGACAAGGGGTCAAGAAGAGTCAATCATGACTGTAATGAGCAACACACGCACACACATAGCATTCACTTTGGTTCCATCTAGTGACCACTCACGGTAATATTTATTTATTTATTTATTTATTTATTTATTTATTTATTTATTTTATATAGCTTGTATGCCACCTCCTTTAGGAAGGTGTATTCATGTGTTTTATTCTTTTCTTCTTTTTCTTAGAGTCTGTCCCATGTGGGTGGCAAGGTCCACTCATCTGGTTTTTGTCCTCCACCTTGTACAGCTATAGGTTTGGTTTGGGTGAAACCTGGACAACTTTGTCTCATTATCAAGGGTGTTCATCCAGAGCTGTTTTGCTTCTCCCCTCAGTCAAGGTCTGCTGACCTCCAGAGTGAGATCCTTTTTAGCCAGAGTTTCCTTGTCGGCATGCAAGACGTGTCCATATCATCGCAGTCAGGTTTTGCACATCTTGCTGCTGATTGGTGTGATGTCATATTTAGATTGGATGCTGTCATTGCACACACAATCATTTCGTGTGAGGCCAGAGATCCCCGTAGCATCTTTGTCTCCATGACACCAAGATGGTATTTTATTTTAATATTCTTTTCAGGCAGTGGATAAGTAAAATTGATCCTGTGGATATGCCAGCCCTACACTCCTGGGGAGCTGCAGCCAGTGGCCAATAAGTCAAGGTGGCTGCGAGTCAAAAAGATTTGGGAGCCACTAGACTATATAGCCTGTTTTTTCAAGGCATCCTTTTGTTGTTTTCATATAAGTGATGACGGAGCTGAAACAGAGTGACATGTATATCCTGCTTACCTAAATACAGTATTTATATGCTTTACTCCACAGATAATTAAGAACGGAACCTTCAGAGAGAGCCCTGAATAATTTTCGCAAATGTGCTACGGTTGTTATTTCTCTGCCCATGTGTGGCTTTTTCTTCTGTGGCAAGGGTATGTAGAAATGTAACAGGACATATATCTAGTAGTGTTCAGAGCTTGAATATTTGAATGAATGAACATATTAGGACAGAGTACACCAAAATGTATTTGCTTTACTGAAATACCATACATAGGGCTGCTCTAGGAGGACGAGAACATGGGGTCCAAAGTTGCCAGGGCTCAAGAGGAAGTCCTTTGATGACTAGTATGGAAGCATCTTATTTATGAGAAATAGGAGAACTAGAGATAGGCACCAAATGAAAGTCAAAACACTGTTTCATCATTTTTTGGTCCATGAAATGAGCTTCCTCAAGCTCTTCCCTGTAAACCCCCAAGATTTGAAGAGGTTTGGGGTTCAGGGGGCCAAGTTATTCAACTGCAAAGAGGATCTCCCTAGCTAATTGCAAAAGTGCTGTACGGCATGCACTGGCAATATAGAGGTTAAGTTGCTTAAGTTAACCCCTATAGTGCTAGTGCATGCTGTACAGCACTTTTGCAATTATCTAGGGGGACCCGCTTTGCAGTTGAATAACTTGGCCCCCTGAACCCAAAACCTCTCCAAATGTGGGAGGATTACAAGGAAGAGCTTGAGGAAGCTCCCCTGCGATTTCCATGCCACTAGATACATGGGATCACTATTTTCAAGTACATATTTTATCATAAGTTCTGTGCAGGAAAAGGAAAGCAGAAGAGGGGATCACAAGCTGATACAGCATTGGTTTAAAATGCTAGCAAGAGTCTGATAGATGCAATTAAAACAAACCTGGTTTTCACATTCTTACTTCTGAGTAGGGTACCATGAGATTGTCCCAGGAGGAGCATCACAGAGCTATAGCAGCCTGAAACCAGTTTGTCTGCCCTTGCTCCATCCAAGCAAATCCCGCCATTTGTAATTGGTCAAATGACTTATTTGCCTGCCCCTAGGCAAGAAAAAGTACACCATAGTTTTTTTTTAACAGAGAACTTATAAGGAGCTCCCCAAACTAGAAATCTCAGGGTTGTGTAGGGTCAAGTGACCGCAGGAGAGTCTAACATCTGAGTAAATGTATATAGATTAAAAGTTATCCTACCATGTCTGAAAATACTGCGTATATGAGCTGGGGGAGGAATGAGGAAGGTTGGTTCTTGTAGATTTTTAGGCTGATATTCAACTGGCCATTGGAATTTGGAAAAGATTCAACCACAGTCGTATGTCTTGTATGATTTCTTCAGATCCAAGGAACACCCAGGCACAGACTTGCTGTCTTCCAAATGCATGAGGTCTAATGAGGAAGCTTCTATTGTGAAATCCAAACAGTTCACTGTGCCACTTTTGTAGGTTTGTTATGTGGCCAGTATTTTACTGGCTGACCAGCATTTCACCTCCTCTATCCAATGACTGGAGCTAAAAGTAAAGCCAGGGAAAAAGAATTTGCGTATTTAATTTCCTGTTGTTATTATTTCCCTCCTTTCAGTACAATGTTTCATTTTGCACATGCCTGAAATGTTGCCTTCCAAAGGGGAGTATTTGCTCCAGAAGACTTGATACCAGAAAAGAACATTCTCTGATACCAGAAAAGAACATTCTCCCCCCTTTGCCAAAGCCCTTAAGGCCAAGGCCAATAACAGCTACCCTGCCTTCCAGTCCCTATTCCCAGAGCCCCCCTACCCCAAGGTGGCAGTCAATGGAGATGGAAGTTGGTGTCTGAACCCCTGCCTAGTATATACCATTTACTTATATTGGTACAGTAATTCTGTAATTTCAGGGTTGAGCCTAGAGATGGGCACAGAACGAACATTTTTTCATTTCCCTTATTCGTTAGTCGTTCCGTTACATAACGAAATGACAAATGAAAATGGTGATGAAAATGCAACGAAACAAACAGAACCATAGAGGGCATAAAATGCTCTGGCAACCTCCGTCCTCTTTGCAGTCTCCGGTGGGAGTTAGGGTGGGATTACTGTCTCTGCGACTCTAGCTTCAGTTCTGCAGCCTCCCTGTGTGCGTGTGTGCGTACCTCTCGGTGAGTACCCTCCCTTGCCCTGCAGTGCAGTCACTCTGCGGCTGCCTTGCACCCTGGGCAACGCCCGCAGCTGCCTTTGCAGCCTCCCTGCGTACCTAGTCTATACTGTGTCTCTTCCAGCATCCATTGTTTAGCATTTTCCCTCTGGTCTGGGGTGTTGGGGGACGCCCGCTCACGGAAATGCTTTAAAAATTGTGCAAAAAGTGGGTCGAAACAACAAATGAAAAAACGGAAACGAAATTTTTCCAAAAATTCATGACAAATGGAAACGAACCGAAACAGACCTCTCAACGACAAACGAAAAACCGAAACACAATTTTTTTGATTCGTGCCCATCTCTAGTGAGCCCTTGTGGAGCAGCAGATAGAATGTTAGAGAAGGACCCTGAAGGTGTGGATTCAAATACCCTGCACAATCAAGGACAAACACTGCAGGGTGGCAGTGAACACCTTCACTCCTTGAACGTCTTCCATACCTGGACAGTTCTGTCCAAGCGGCCATAAGTTGGAAGTGTCTAGCAGTAAGTCTGGCGGGGCAGCCAATTGTGATGGTCTCTGCAGGAGCCCATAAATATGGCCAGTCCCTATAAACATCAAGGTTCCCTTGGTTCTAAAAATGAGTCCCGGTGACTGCATGGTATTATCTGCTCCACATCATAATCTATTGGCATGAAGGAAATAGGCAGGATGTGTGAGGGGACCCAATCCTACAAAAATAAAAGAGTCTTTCCCCTGCACAGAGAGAGTCTCCTACATGGGACATTCACCCAGGTTTTCCACTAGTGAGAGTTTGTGAGAGATGGGTGTTGGAAAATTCCTTTTTGTTTGCTTCCTTTTCCTTTTCTGGCTGAAAGAGCTGGAATCCCCAAGCCAGCAAGGAAATTCTGGGAGCTTTCAAATGCTACATATTCTTGGGGTCATCGCATATATTGTAACTTGTTTTGAAGCCCACTGAGGCTTTACTCCTCCACTTGTGATAGTTGTTTGTCTGGCGCTTTCAGCCTATGTTCCCAGGTAGGATAGTTTCTCTTGGGCCCCTATCCCATGACCGGAATAAATGGCTTAAAATAAAAGGCGGTTTCACTGCAGCGACAGTCATCTGGTATGAAAGGCAGTTTCTGTGTCCTCACAAATACTTAACCACCTCTGATGTGTCCCCATGACCGGAAGCCACATCAAAGTGGCTGTGAAGGGGGTGTGGGAAGAGGGGAGGGGGAGAGAGAAAAGAACCAGGGTGGGTAGTCAGAGGAAATCTCCCTCTTTCTTTTTCAGGTTGTGTTTGCCTGTGCAGGTTATATTGAACAATGAGCTAATTCTGATGGTAGCTGGCGGGGTGTCAAGCTCTCCCTTCACCAGCCCCTCTCTCTGCGCTCAACAGAGAAAAGAGGAACTGCTGGCAGGGTGCTTTTATGGTCTCTGCCCTCAGCTCCCCCCTCTCTCTCTGAGCACCCGTGGGGGGGGCGCACATGCACACACACACACACGCACACACACGCACACACACACACGCACATACACACACACAGAGTCTCTTCCTCTCTCAGCCTCCTTGTCCCTTAGCTGTTGCTGCTGTTGCAGAACCTGACTACTCAAAGCACAGAGAGTCCCTTGACCTTTGCTCTCAGCCTCCAAACTGTCCCTCTGGCTGTTGCTGCTGTTGGCAGAACCTGACTACTCAAAGCAAGTATGAAGCGGATTTTATTTTAGAGATCCCCACTGACATTTAGGGGTTCGGCTAAAACCCCCTCCGCACTTCCTGGCTGCTGGCTCCAAACTGAAAGTGAATTATTCTCACCTCCGTTCTGCCTCTTGTCTCTGAAAAAGTAGCTCTTAAAGAGCCAAAAACAACAAACAGAAGCAGTTGGCCCCGCTCATAGTGGTGGTCAAATTTTTTCCAAAGAGCAGGCTGCTCGCTGGGGGCACGATTTTTCCTGAACTCCGGAGCTGGTTTATCTTTTTAAGCTCCGGAGCTGGGAGCCATTTGCCCCGAGTTTTAGTGTGGTTGTGGAATAGTGGCCTTGCTTTCTTAACAGGGCCAAGGGCAGGTGAGCAGAAGAAGTTCAGCCACAGGGACAAATATTTCAAAATCCTGTCAGAAAGCTCCTTTTGCTGGCAGGTCACTGAAATGCTGGGAAATAAACATCTGAATTCCTGTCTGGGGTGTGTTTGTTGCTGAGTATCAGAACAAACCAAAGCATGTAATTGAGGCTAGGCTCTGTCAGTCACAGGTGAGCATTAACTGGTAACTCTCGTTGTGTGTAGGTGAGTAACTGGGACCTCCACAGGGAGGCTTGGGTGTCTCTATGCTAAGAACAGTGTGTTCGGCCCTTGATACTACAGCAGTATTGAACAATACTACCACAACTTTGCATGAGGCCTACATTTGGCAGATTTTGAGGCCCCTACTAATATGTTTTCCCCGAGACAGTTCCATCCTATATTTGGTCCTATAATCTTCACAAAGAACCCACTGCAGCATCTGACCATTCTTATTTTTCATTTTCAGGAAGTTTATTTTGGGCCACAGAATTGACCCCACGGATTATCGGGTCACACCATCCCTCCCTGGATTTGGGAACCTCACCCAAGGGTACAACAGATACCTCAGGCCATATTTTGGTGGTATGTCCTCGTCAGGCATATTCTAGAAGTGGGTCATCAGGAGGAAGTATTGTCGTTGTCTCTGTAGCTTTCTCCCTGTTTCTGCCTGTTTGATATCAGCCTGCCTCATTAGTCCATTGCATAGCTAGTGTGGGGTAGTGAATAGAGTGACAGATTCAGACACAGGAGACTGGGGTTCAAATCCCTGCTCAGCCACGGAAACTCACTGAGGAAGTAGAATTGGGGAAAACCACTTGTCAAGCATCAAACCTACCTTGAAAGCCCAATTAGGATAAATATAAGTGAATTTCGATATGATGGCACATAAATAATTAATCAGTTATAAGACACTTAAATCTTGACTAAGTTTATTCTCATTTAACTTTTCAAGAAAAGTATGGGACAATCTATTGAACATTATAGCAAAAACAAAAATGCCTAGCTTCAGATGCCCACTGCTGACCAACTAAGAAAAGGAACTTGGGAGGGTGGTGGAGTCTTCTTCTTGGGAGGTTTTTAAGAAGAGGCTGGATGTGCATATGTCGGAAGTACTTAAGTAAAGTACAGTGATGGGGGTTCCTGCATGGCAGGGGATTGGACTGGATGACCTTTGAGGTCTTTTCCAATTCCAACTCTATGATTCTAGGATTCTATGAGCATAGTTAACTGAAAACATGAACCCAGCAGGCTGCTGTTTAGAATACTGTACAGTATATAGTTCTGGTCAATGCACCTCTGAAATGCTATTGTAGACTTTGCAAACTTGATTCTTGAATTATTGGAGAATCTGCAGGAAACCGGCAGCCAAAATGAATAATTGATTGGATAGCTAACTTAGTTGATTGATTCCTCCAGGAGGAAATGTTGTTAGAATGTATAGGGAGTAGGGACTTTTATTTAGCAAAGGTGAGTAAGGGAAGCAGGACAGGATCCAGGAGGGTATCTGATTAAACATGGATGTAAAGAAGGTGGATAGGGAAGAGGTGTTCTCCCTTTCCCTTTATGTTAAAACATGGGGTCACCTCATGAAATGGAATTTGTCTGCTATCGATTCTTCCTCCATTTCCCCCTTTCCCCTGTCTATGGAGTCAGTTAGGGATACAGGCTGGAACCTCCTTCAGTCATGGCAATGCGACTCCAGATTTCCACTTTGTGAAAGCTTTGCCCTTATGCCCGTGGCAATTCCTGTAGCAAATAGTTAACATAATGCTTGCAAAATAAAGCCCAGGACACCTCCTTGCGCAAACCCTGTGCACATCCACCCCTCTTGTGCTATGGTGGTTGCATGAACTGTTTGACTGAACAGGCTGTTTGTTGTTTACCTACGGATGCCCTGAATGTTTGCATTGGCTATCGAGCTCACCGTGAGGCCCTGCTTGATCGGTTTAAGTTTTGTCCTTGTTGGCTAATTTCCAAATGTTCCTGGTAAAAGAGCATGGCTCCGGTTCTCCCTAGATGCAGTCACCTGACTTTATTCAGTCTAGTATTTTTTTTTCCTTTAAAGAACTTTCTTTTCATTTTTTTTTCTAGGAGAACCTGTGACAATAGCAATGAGCCTTGATGTGGCCAGTATTTCTAGCATTTCTGAGAGTGATATGGTAAGCAAATCAACATCCTTGCTGTTCATGGTTAAAAGAAGAAGAAGAAATCCTGTGAAGTATTGCAGAAACCAGAATAAGGTGGCTGTGGCTGTGTTGGAGCAGCTATTCTTTATTCATACACAAAAACTGTGCAGATATAAATGAATTCATTGACAAGTGACATGAATCATCTACCCAGATTGATTTGAGTGGGGTGAGACCAAGGATTCTGTTTGAAATGGAGGCCATGGTCTGAATACATCATTTGACCTCCCTAAGGAACTTCCAATCGATCAACCTGGATCCTGCTTGTGTGTTGCGACATTGCAGTCATGACCGACTCTCCGTGACCCCATGTCCATGGAGTTTTCTTGGCAGGAATACTGGAGTGGTTTGCCAGTTCCTACTCCAGGCGCCTACAGCACCAGGTATTCCCTGGTGGTCGCCCATCCAAGTACTAACCAGGCCCAACCCTGCTTAGCTTCCGAAATCATGCGAGATTGGGTGTGCTTAAGGCTAGGGAAGCACTGGATCCTGCTTACTTCCAGTCTACTTTTCTCTTGGCTTCTCCAGCAGGCAAGTTGGCTTATTTGTAGGAATCACAATACAGCTACTTCATATCCTACTTCCAGCATCCTTTGCGGGGGTAGGAGATGCTTTGGAAGAACTGCAGAAATTAAATTTGGTTGAGGATGTTGTTGATCAGGGGTCAGTCCCAACTTGGTCTCTGCAACTCTCTTCCTTTTTGGGTCCCAAACCAGGGATGGTGAACCTCCTTTAAGATATAATTGGATAGCAACTACCATAGGCTGCTTTTACACGACCCCTAAAATCGGAGGCAAAAGGCTCCCAGATGCGGAGCTTTAAATTGTTTTCCCACCAGCTGTGTACTTTTAAAAAATTAAGTACAACCACGCCCGCCTAAGTGCGCCCCAGCGCATTTTACAAGCACCTGGTCTCCGGAGGTAAAAAAAATTCAGATGCAGATTATAAAGCTGTGGATGCCGGACTTTCCTCGCCTTCTGTTTGTTTTTTTGTCCCTGCCGCCCCTTTAAGAGACAGGAATCCCTATGGGGGCTGCTCGACCGGCAGGCAGGAGGTGAGCGGAGGTGAGCCTGCATCCCCCCTTTTTTCTCCCTCCCCTCATCGCAGACAGGAGCAATGGAGTGCGGAAGGGTGGGAACACAGAAACAGCACAAAACCCCATGATCTCTGGTCCAAATTTAAGTTGCCACCCATAGTCCACTATCACCAGCCATTCTGGGTCGCTGTGGCTGATGGGAACCACATTCCAATATATGAGGGGTCAATAATTTCTCCCCTTTACCACAAACATTTTGACCCTTCAGTACCTAAAAGAGCAATTGATTCTGGACAATGGCACCAGTTTCTTCACATCTAAGGAGACTCCTCTTGTTTTCCCCACAGTGTCAGATATACTCCTGGTCATTACACAGGACAGGTCTCTTCAATGGCAGCACCCACCTATAGATATACTATATCAAAAAGCCCTTGGTGCTATTTTTCAGAAGTATGGGGGGAATTTTGTCCTATTTTGAGCAGACCAAGAACCTTGGGCCCTGCACAAACCACATATTTTTAATTTAAAGAAATATTATCTATTGGCAAGTAAGCTGACAAGTGTAAGGATCTTTTAGTAAGAAAAAACAGTGAATAAAAACAGAGGGTGGCGATTGCCACAGCAAGTTCAGCCTCCCCAACCTCTAATGGTTGCCCACCATAGATTTAGTGCCTTGCTAAATGTTGCATTAAATCCATATCTCCAGTGCTCCCTCAAGTGGTGAAATAGGTGCAATTCTGGGGGGAAATGGAAGAATTACATACAGTATATTGTTGGGATTACCTGTGAAACCCAATGACTTCCATTGCCTGGTTCTGGAGTCATCCATAACAAAAGAGGCCATGACACTTTTGTCTGCACATGTTTTGCACCCCATATTTTTCACTGAAAAGGTCTTTGATACCATGTGATCTAATCACACCCACAATGATACTGTTGGTAAATTAGCTTTTTGGCTTTACACTTTTTAGGGCCACTGTATTCTGACACTTATGAGCCCATTTAGAAGCTCCATATGGGACCTGAAATTAGTGAAATATATCAACAGTCGAACAGTCAACGTTGAGATATGTCTTCTGAAAATAAAGCCTGCTTGAAATGTGAATTATATTTGGATTGGGAATGCCCCAAGTCATTGTTCTTTATCAGCAGAACTAGGAGCAAGGACTTTTATTTTTGGATCACAAATGCTAAAACACACCCAAAGACAGAATCTTGTCCCATCACTGAACTTGCACAAATATTCATTTTACAAATGTTCTGGCCATTAAGAAAGTTGGACATGAAGGTGTCTTTATGGAAGCAGAAGTTCTATTGAATTCAATGGCCACTCTTGGCAATCTCCACTTGTGCAATGGGGATCAAGCAGAAGTGTGTTGATTAAATATTACACTCTCCTGGCATGCAATAGGATTCGGTCCACCAAAACTAACATTTTAAATATCTGGACTGTCTATGTAAAATGCCACATATTTTAGAATCTGTTGAAAAGCAGAGTTCTCTAGGAAGCTGGAGTCTTGTGCCTTTGAACCCATAGGAAATATTCGATAGCTTCACACAGTCTTTCATGAAGCTGACTTGCTATGTATTCCAAACCTATTAATCAACAAATATTCTCTTCCTACAGGAGTATTCTCATCACTAGACCACTTAACATTTTCCACTTCCCATGCAGAATATTATAGAGCTGTACTCTCTGGTCAGATAAATAATTGAAGTACAAATGACCCAGAGGTTTTCACCTTCATTGCTGGGATTAATAATTCACTGCTTTGAAATATGTAATGGTGCATCATCTCAATCATTTAGGCAAAAGAGTTCCCCCCTGAACAGCATGAGAATAAAACCTGAAAGGTAGCAACAAGATTTATGAGATTGCTCAGCATGATGTTTTTGGTCGGAACTTTCCTTCCAAAGTCTACGCCCTTTCACTCGGCATCACCGTGATGTGGAACATAATCTTCTGAATGTGGAGAGCAATGAATTGCTTCTAATGCAGCACACAACTATTGGAAGACAAAGCTGGTAGTCCCAATGAGCTACAATGTTATACATGAAGGACGTGATGGTGGATTTACACCATTAAGACATGTTAGGGGACTGTATCGAGATGAGAGGCAACAGCCTAGAAAAATAAGTGGAGGTGAAATCGACCAGACCTCAACAAGGCCAACATTATCCCTCATTACTGTAAGCCGTCTTGGGTCCTTTTCCAAGGAGAAAGGTGGGGTAAAAATACTCTTAAATAAATAAATAAATAAATAAATAAATAAAAAGAAGCGGCCAACCAGCCAAGGTCAAGTGATTCACCATCACCCAAAGATTCCTAGTTATCATACTTGGATTCATTTTCCAGCTGTGAACTTTCCAAGCAGAGCAAGAGATGCGGCCATGGTTATATGTGACCTCCTGAGAGCTAGATTATATTAGTGCCCCATGCTGCCTGTGAAGATTGTTTTGATACTCCAGTTGTGCAACATGCAACAACCAGGCAGCAAACCGAGGCAATTAATAGAGAACCATCTCTTTCCCTTGACAGTGAAATGTTTGGGGCCAACTGTGTAGATAACATGCATTGCCAATACCACAAGGTCATGGCTCTCTGTTTGTTTCCAGGTTCAATTCCAAATGTTAGACTTGGCCTTTAAAATCCCTGTGAATCAATGAGTCCAGCCCCTGCCGAGAAACTGGAGATACAGCGGGAGAAATCAAAATTCCAACCTCTGGCTCTGCAGCCAGATGCCAAAATCACTGAGCTATCAACAGTTGTTAGAAACAGTGGGAAAACAGACATGGATTACAAATGGAATAGAATAACATCTGGATTCCACTTAAATCCCATCAACAAGCAGGGCAATTATATGGTAAAAACCTTGCCCAGAAGCATTTCTTAAAGTTAAAAAAATTCTTTGTATTCTCAAAGGCTTTCACAGCCTGGATCTGATAGTTGTTGTGAGTTTTTTGGGCTGTTTGACCATATTCTGGAAGTTTTTCTTCCTGATGTTTTGCCAGACTCTGTGGCTGGCATCTTCAGAGGGTAAGGAGCTCAGGGCACTAGGAGTTCACTCTGAGCTCTGGGGTATAGAGTGAGTGAGAGTAGGATTTTTAAAGTTGTGGGAAAGAGGAAACTTGTCCTATGCAGGGGAATAGGTGTTAGTCATTGTATTGTGATGAAGGGTGGTGGAAGTGTTTCTTTCTTGCAAATTCATGGAATGACATTGGGGGTGGAGGGAGGAACTCCTGACCAGCATGTTTGTTTGTTTTGTGATTTTGTTGGAGGGATCCTGCGTTAGTTTTCTGTAGGTGGTGGGGTCTAGAAGTTGTCTGAGATTTTCCCCCTTGTATTCTTCTGTTTGCATGATTACTGTGGCATTGCCTTTGTTGGCAGGATGATGATGTCAGGATCCACATTCAGGGACTAGATTGTGTTGTTTTTTCTTTTTCTTTTTTACAAAAAATTCTTTTTGTAAATGAATCAATGAATGAATACAATTACAGATTCCTGCATATACTGTTATGGTTCTCTGTCTTTCCTAGGACTACACTGCCACTATATATTTGCGACAACGCTGGACAGATCCCCGGTTAATTTTCCAGGGGAACAAAAGTTTTACCCTGGATGCTCGACTGGTGAAATACCTATGGGTGCCTGACACATACATTGTGGAGTCAAAAAAGTCTTTCTTACATGAAGTCACGGTAGAGAATCGGCTTATACGGTTGTTTTCCAATGGCACTGTCTTATATGCTTTGCGGTACGTCTGCATCAAAGTCCCATATCTATGGGAAAGGGAAAATGTTTTCTCATAGCTGGTCTTGCCTATAGAAGCCACTTTTGTTGGGTCTGGAGGGCTTGCAGGAGTCAAAAAGGAAGAAACCTTGCATCTGCTAGCATAAAAAACTAGATTTAGTACATTTATTGCACAGCTAGGAGTACAATTTGTTGTGTCAATGAAGTCCTATATTACAGGACAAGAGGATGTTGCAGTATGGATTGTGTTCATTGAATAATCATTATTTCTTTGGCTGTATCTCTGACCAAATACAAAAGGAAAAACTGAGACAGCAATTACATTCTTGTGTTCAAACCCTGCACTGCTGTTTGTGTGTATTCTGCTGTATATTTGAATTTCAGCTAGTGACCTATGTATCTATTGTTTGTTCAAAACATTTCTTAGCTGGCTGTCAAGGACAAAAGTCACACCACTGATGTACAATCAGCATTCTCAACCTTTTTAGTCCATGGCCATAAACACAATGTGAAAGAAATATAGGCTGAATCAGGATTGTATAAGTCAAACACAAAGCTGGTGAAGTATGTGTGCAGAATTGATTTTAGCCGATGAGAATGGCTGTTTATATAATACAGTGGACCCTCATACAACAAACGGTTAGTATAACATAAAATCTGTAGAACATAAAACATTCCAGAGATAGGGGAAATTTGCTTAACAGAATCACCTCTGGGGTGAATCCGTACAACATAAAATGGTCGTGATTAGGGATTACTCCATTTTCAATGCATTTCTATGGGGAAATTGTATAAAGGAAAATTTGCTTAACATAATTTCATTTGGAATGAATTAATTCCTTTATACAAGGTACCACTGTATACAATATTACTACGTCACCATAAGCAGACATGTCCCATTGGCACAGTTTCAGAACATGGGCCAGAATCCTGTTCCTCCACTTCACCATTTGTTGTGGAAGCCCTTCTGCTTTTTTGAGGAGCAGCACCATCCTGCACAAGAGTAAAGCTCATTTGTTTCATTGTGACAACCTCCCAGCTTGTGCCACGGCAAGCGGGAGATTCTAGAACAGTGTTGGCGAACTTATGGCATGGGTGCTAAAGGTGGTATTCAGAGCCCTTTCTGTGGGTACCCGACATCGCCCCTTCACAGCCACCGGTATTCAGGTTTAAATTCCTGCACTGGCACTTTGTGAAAAATTAGTGGGTCTTGAATCGCAGTTTGGGCACTCAGTCTCTAAAAGGTTCGCCATCACTGTTCTAGAACCTTGCAGGTGGACTCACATTGCACAAAGACTGCAGCCCGTAAATTGAAGGGGAATCTAAGACTGGAATGCTGGTCATTTTAACAGACATTTATTGTTCAAAGCAACAACATTATTGTCTTTGGACTGCAATGAAGAGTTTACATGCGTTGTAATACAGGCCTTCACACCCTGCTTTCTCGATTGCAGCATCACGACCACCGTTGCCTGTAACATGGATCTGTCAAAATATCCCCTGGATACACAGACGTGTAAACTCCAGATGGAAAGTTGTAAGTATCCCTTTCTCCAGGAAGGTGAAATTTCCCAGTGGCTCTTCTTAAGTGTGTTTGTTTACACGGAGATGACCAGTTCTAACATCTCATGTCAGTCTTTGAAATAACCAGACTTTGAAATAACAGACCCATTTTGAAAAGGGAAAGAGTTGGGCTTACATTTTCCAGGATATAGGGTCATATCAGACAAGGCCCATTTCGTTTGCTGCTCTATATGTTTTTATTTTAATGAATTACATTTATATCCCATTTTTTCCAATGAAATCCAGGTGGTATGGATGGATCTCCCCCGCTCCTCCACCCTTATTATTCTCAAAGCAACCTAATGAGGAAGGCCTGGCCAAGGGTGAGAGACTGGCCCAAGGTTACCCCATGACTTCCAAGATTCTGTTGGGGCACTTGATAGCCCAGCTCTCATTCTAACACCCCAACCATACAGTCATGCTGGCTTTCTGGACTGACCAGCATGATGGCTATGGGAAGCACACAGTGGTGCCCTCTCACTCATTTGACCCAATGATTGGCATTCAGAGGCAGACCGCCTCCTGGACACACTATTCCATTTGTAGATTTCAGATGGGTGCATCTTTGTTACAAGTGATGTACGGTTGACTTTGATTTCTTTTTTTTTTTAAAACTCTGTCTACAAATATAACCTAAATTGTTAAGAGTAGACATGGCAACTAGAGATAGCTTTAGCCCAAACCCAGCTAGGGTTCCATCTAGACCAGCAATTGCTGGGGTTGCCGCTGACTGTCCAAAGGACTTCTGGCAAAAGTATTCCTCAATGCTATTACAGTACCGTGGTACCTCTACTTAAGAGCAATTTAACTTAAGAGCTGAAAACCATTAGTGTTTTAAATGCCACCTTACAAATTTTAGATAAGGTCTGCTCTACTTACATTTTTTTAGTTTTTTGTTTTTTAATTTATTTATTCAATTTTTTAGATACGGTATCTGTACTTAAGAGTTGCTTGACCTAAGAGCATGCATTCGGAATGGATTAAATTTGTAAGTAGAGGTACCACTGTATTTGATATGCTTTTACTAAAGTAGTTGGAGAGGAAGGGGCTGGACAGAGATGTGAGATTATTACATCTGGAGATGTTTCACACTCCCATAGTTTGCTTTATTTTGAGGTTGCCCATTGTGAGCTTTGGGCTTTGTTTACAAGCATGGCTGCTGCCAACACAGACTTTTACCAGGGTAACGTTCCTGGACCACTGACATGATTTAAGCATCTAATGACATGCTGCCTGTAAACTTCTAGTTTGACTCCTAAGATCGGGACCTTCTTTGATTGGTCTGCCTTAGCAAGCTTTGGCCCTTCCCTGTCATTGCTAGCTCGGCTGGCTGAGCAAAGCTAGGAGGGAAAACCAAAAATGTTCCTTCTCTGAACTTTTCCCAAACCTACTCCCATGTTCTTCTGTCCTTAGAAAGAAAGCTACAGCTTATTGTTGTTGAAGCTTGTCCGGCTTGGACATGGCAGAGGCCGATTCTGTCTGATGACCAATGATGAGATTTCACTGCCAGTCATAGGAGCTTTGTGGCACAGTGGTTAAATGCCTGTACAGCAGCTAAAAGTGTGCTCATGACCTGGGGTTCAATCCCAGGTAGCAGGCTCATGGTTGACTCAGCCTTCCATCCTGCCACTAAATTCTGTGAAAGCCAGGAGTCACGCTGTGTGGGAAGCCAGCCAACAAGGCAAATTTGTTACTTTTTGCTTGAATTTGCCTTTTCCCTTTCACCTGTCACTCATTAACAAACAAAGGGAAAATGAATAATTTAATCTGTTTGCCAGACGAGACCTCTGCAAAAGCTAACACCACATCTTCCTTTTCAGCCGTTTTAATTAATACCAACTCTATCATTTGTTTACATCCTCCAAATACTGGGGCACCAACATACTCTTGGATTTTCATCCCTGATGCTTGAGGATGTGCTCTGTGCCCACCCACCCACAACTCTCCCACAGGTTCCCACAAATGAATTCCCACAAATGGCTGTGATGGTCACACAGGGGTGGAGGGGGTCCCCCAGTGCGGAGTGGGAGAGAGACATGCTCACCCATTTGCCTTAGAGGGAACCTTGATGGGAACCAAATACATTCAGAGTATGAACTTGCCTGCATGTTTCTTTTTTTTTTTTAAACTCAGTAAATGCTCATTTCCCATAAATTCTGGATCTATGTTTATGGAGACTGAACTCTTTTTTGCAAATCTAGGGCGAAATACACCCCATAAAACAATGTTGGGATTTGTTTCTGAATCTATTCAATGAATAGATTAGAGTCCTTCTTATATCACCCTGGCAATTTCACTACCACAGGATGCCTGTTGATGTAAGCAGCATTGTCTGTCAGGGGGGAAATCCACTTTGATGTTTTCCTGAACCAGAATTGGATAAATCTGCTGCCAGCAAAGATTGTCAATGAAGGTTGCTCAATACAGAAAGAACCAAAACCTAAATGGAATGGAGGTGGGTTGGGGAAGGAGCAAAAATGATTCAATAAACCACCAAAGGGTAGATATAAAAGGTCAAAGAATCACTGTGGGATAAACATGGGCATCACATGTCTAGCTTGGCATTCAAACGGACCTCATCTGACCCACAGACTTCCCTAAACATTCTGCCTTTCAGCTGGCCCAACTTTCCATGCCATTTGTCCAAAGAGAAAAAAGTAATTCTTCATCTTGTTTTTTTTTTAAATCGAGGGATCAATTTCTCAAATGTGTAGGGATTGGGAAGGCATCTTGCCATTTACAGATTAATAGCAATTGAGGATTTCAACTTGACAGAGAAGGGTTGTCTAATTCATTCACCCAGAATGCTTTTAAGTCTCAGGGGCAAACTGCATGAGAGAGAACCCATCATTAGGAGATGGAATCTCTGAAGGGCTGAGATGATCTGATGGTCACTCAAGGAGCTTTTCATACCTCCAGTAGTTGGGTTGTTTTGTTTTTGCAATCAGTCATTGAGAGGTAAGCAAAGGCTCCATTTGCAAATAGGAACGCTCAGGCATTGAAGGAGTGCCTGTATTACATCTTTGGAATGCATGTACTGTAGATTTAAGCTTCTAATGATGGGTCACCTATAATGTAAAATTTGGCACACAGGCTGCTTCAAAGTCCTAAATAAAATTGAGATAAATTTGTCTTTATCCCTTCCTGAAAGTTGGTTTTAGAATGTGTGAGGTCTATGGTAAGAACACATCCATTGTTATGTCTGTGTGACTTACTGTTCTTTGAGGAGGATAAAGCTGAATAAATATCATCCCTTCTAGTTGCTATCATTCTGAGGTTTTTTTATCCATTATCCTGCTCCATATTAATCCAGATTTTTAAAAAATATCATTCAGAGTGTATATCTCAGTATGCATTTAAATTCATGCTTTTCTCTCAGAATATCCACTTAAATGCATGTTATTTTTTAAAAAGCACACTGAAATGCATAGTTTGATAGCTTGAAATTGCATCATTATAACATTAGAAATGTGAAATTTTGTAGATAGTGATTTCTAGTCCACATGGTTGTCTAAATGTGCAGGTCATAATGTTTTGCATAGAAATTCTGAGAGATTGTATTCTCTGAGCATCCCTGGCAAAAAGTGCTTAACCCAACTGCATTTTTACATTACATCTGATTGGAGGGGATCAGTATGTTTTTAAGTCTCTGTCTGGAACTACTTGCTCTCTCTTTTGTGCAAATAGGATCGCTCTGTTTTCATTCAGTACCAGCATGTGTGATTGCTGGGTTTAAACCAAAGTGGATGGCTTATGTTGTTACTTTGCTTAAGCCACTTGTTATTTCTGGGAAATTGAAAGCTTTCTCCTATTCTCCCGCAAAGGAGTAAAGAGAGGAAACAAGGCTTGGTGTGTTTTTAATGCCCTCGTAAGTCAGCGCTGATACGCTATGTCACGCGGAATCATGTTTAATTGAAAGATTCCACCCAATAACCCCAACACCTCCATGGAGCAGGAGACAGAAGTGGACAAAGAGAGGAGTTCTGTTTTGTTCTTTTTCTTTGTTGCTTTCCCTTTAAAGGGAGAAAGGGTAAATTGGTCACTTTGAGATGCAGTGGACTTTCCTGCCCCAGAACCACCCCAATCCTTGCATATCAATGCAAGGGTTTCCCCAAATAATATACTGTACCTCAAAACAACCTCATTTAATTTGATCTAGCTCAGCCCAGTCCAGGATACTTTGGCTGACTGGTCGCACCTTTTGCTTCTAGGTCCGATATCTTAGACACAAATATTTGACATGTGATATCATGTCTGATAATGAGTTGTCTGTATTTTCGAGGCAAAGCAAATTAGATTATTTGACTGATTGACTGTTGGGCCTTAAATGACCCAATTACAACCAAATAAATGTTACACCAACATTTATTTTTATTTATTTATTTTAGAGTATTTTTACCCCGTCTTTCTCCTTGGAAAAGGACCCAAGGCAGCTTACAGTAATGAGGGATAATATACAGTCCAGTACAATTAAAACATGTTCATTGTTCAAGTATTTGAGAACAAGGAATTGAGGGACATCTTACAGCATTAATAGACAAACATTAAATTAAAGCAACATGGTTATAAGTAGTCATAAACACAAAGTCTATGTGAACCCATAGATTCATATAAAATACACATGGTAGTCCATCATTCAGGGAAAGCTTGCCTGAAGAGAAAGGTCTTGGCCTGTTTCTGGAAGGATAACAGAGATGAGGCAGTCCTGGCCTCCAGTGGGAAGGAGTTCCAGAGTCTGGGCGCAGCAGCCGAGAAGGCCCTTTCATGGGATCCCACGAGACATACCTGTGAGGGTGGCGGGATGGAGAGAAGGGCCTCTCCTGATGACCTTAGCACCCGAGTCGGTTCATAATGTCAGATTCAATCTTTGAGGTGGCTAGGACCCAGTTCGTACAATGATTTGTAAGTCAAGCTCAGCACCTTGAATTGTGCTCGATAGTTGATTGGCAGCCAGTGGAGCTGTTTTAATAGGGGTGTTTCTTGGAAGGATGCAAAGCAATGTTTTTGGCTTGTACAGAGAAAGCATGGGCAGCTTTCCATCTGCACCGCTATATGGGGCTAAAGATCATAGATTGACCATTTTCTTGTGGCCCACAAACTGTTCTGTTATGGCACCGTTCCTCTAGTTGAGGAATGAAGACAACATTGAGAATAGAAAGAACTACTTGGGCATCTGAGAAGACTGAATATTTTCAGGGTTTTTCTTGCTGTTACCAATTCAAGCAGTGTCCAAAATCTCATTATTTTAAGACCGGGCTTTACTTGCCAGCAACCAGATTGGGGATCCAATGGAAGCACCTATTATTTTCACATTAAAATCATATTAGTTACCATGATTAACTTTATTACAGTGTGCCGAAACTGAAATAATGATTGGCCTCTTGTTTTATAATATAGCAGAATTTAGCCTTTAAAAAGGGGTGGGGGGAGAGAGAGAATAATTGGGCCCTATGTCAAGTTCCTATGCCATATTATTCTTATGAAATTATATGCACATTGCCAACTAGAGATGCCATTAGGATAAATGCCTGGAATTAATGCTGTTTGAATATATGCTAGTTGAATTCACAACCATCAGTCATTTATTATAAAGTTTCCCTTAGTAACTGCAGTTATTATTATGAACTGGGCAGAAACTTTGAAGAAGTCATAACTGGATGATTTGTTCCTGGCAGGGGAATGAGTACAGTACTTTGCTGTCAGATGCAAGATTTAATCATTTGTGTCTAGAGAGAAACACAGTTTCTGCCTTTTCTGAGGCATGGGGTCACGAAGACTCATGCATGTCAAGGTCTCAATTTTTATAGAATGGGAAATCTTTAATTCATTAGCTAGGCAATCTTGAATCAATCTGGGTTTTCAGGAGAGCTGTATAACTCTTTGGCCGCTATCTCACCTGGGGAAAGATCCGGATATTGTGAAAGTCCGGCTTTTCTTCTTTCTTGTTTATGTGACTGAAGATGAGGGATCTCCGTTCCCACGTACTGTACAAGGAATTTTTTTTTAAAAAGCGCTGACAGCCCGAAGGCCAGCTGATCAGTGCTGGGGGGGGAGGGGATTTTTTAAAAAAATTAAAAAGAACCAACGAGCCCCAGGATGAACTGGTCAGGGCTGGGGTGGGGGGGAAGCAGAAAACCAGATCATATGCGAGCTCCTACGGACTTCTGGCTTGCATTTTTTACCAGAACAAAAAATTCCCAACTTCTCTGGTAGGTCTTGGAAAACTCGCTAAAGGAGGCATAAGCATTTTTTTTAAAGCCTGGTGGCCGTGGGGACAAGATTTTTGGAAACACTTTGTCTTGAAATTTAATCAGCTTTTTAAAGGACATGTGACAGAGTCCTTTGTGTACTTTGCAATAGCTTCTATTTACATGGTGTAGGGGGTGGGAAGAATTGCTTATTATTTCTGAACCCACTGGACTTTTGGATCCTGAACCTGTACCCCTAGGCCTATTGAATCAGCAATTGATTCTCTACTTATGGAGAATCTCATCCAACCCTTTTCCATTCGCAACAGGGGAAAGACAACAATGAAATTTGCAGCTCAGAGCCAGCTCATGTTCTGAGTACTGGGGAGGAGAGTCACCCCAAACTTTCAAAACAACGTGCCCCTCCTACCTGGACAATGGGCTGCTATGAATCAACCACCCTCTTCTCCTGCCTTGGTGACCTCCTATTGCACTGCAGTTACCACTGTTCCCAGCCACCAGTGTGGATGGCTGGGGATGATGAGTGCTGTGTTTCATTACATCTGGTGGATGTTAGGTTCAAAAGTCTAGCCTTTCCCCACCCCCTGAAGGGTAGCATAGGAGACCATTAAGAGATCCAGCAGTTTGGCACGATAATATGGGTAGGTAAGGTGCATCTCATCATAATCTAAAAGCTTTGGCTCCAGAAATGGAAAGGGAGAGTTAGAGACATTCTGGGCAGAGCTGGGGCAATTTACTTCTTTGGACTACAACTCGCAGAATCACATATAGCTAGCATGGCAACTGACCAATATTTGACATGTGATATCATGTCTGATAATGGGTTGTCTGTATTTTTGAGGCAAAGCAAATTTGATTAGTTGACTGATGGATGGTTGGGACTTAAATGATCCAAAGGAATTATTTCAGTCTAAAGGAATAATGTTTCCAATCTCTGGTCCTAGACTAAGCATCCAGAAAGTGGGAGAAGACCTTGTTAAGACTGGCGTTGCTAGGTGAGGGGGATTCCTGGCCCCTGCTTCCCACAGGGAGTTTTCCTTTTCCACCACATTATCTTAGACAGCCCTGAGGAAGCCATGTCCTAAAACAGAATGTGAATTAGAACTGGAATCTGGTTCTGGTATATAAAACCAAATGATAATAGTAACCATAGTAACATGTCTTCATCTCATTCCTTGTTGCTCATTGACCTCCTACTGCTTCTTGACATTAACTACAGGGGGATATGATGAAAATGACGTCCGGTTCAAATGGTTGAGGGGGAATGATTCTGTCCGTGGCCTGGAAAACCTGAGGCTTTCTCAGTACACCCTGGAACATTATTACACCCTTTCAGCAAAGACACATCAAGAAACAGGTAACAAGTTTCAAAGACCAATAAGATCAAGCAGAGAGCAGCAGGACAGATATCTGATGCGTCTAATGTTTCCCAGTGGCTGGGATCCAACCATGAAGGTTCCCATGATTTTGAGAGCTTTGCTGCCGGTGTTTTCATGTGAGGTATTTGTTAACTTGAATGGGCAAAGGGCTAGGTTGTTTGTGAGAGATTGGGGGAAAATGATTCAATGTGGCCAGTGATTAGTTGAAACCACTTCAATTGTCATGTCACATGATGTCACATGATGACACAATGTCACATCTCTCTGTTTATCCCGTGACTGCCCTGGCTTCACCCTACAGCCTGCTCTTCAACTCCTGGAGAATTAATTTAAGGTTCATCTGCCTTCTTGCCTGGAACACACCCAAACTCATCTGATTTTGGAAGCTAAACAGGGTTGGGTTTGGTGAGTGGACAGATGGGAGACCATCAAGAAATAAGAAAGATCTTTAGCACTGGCTGGGACTGAATCCTATCCAAAACGCCAGCGATCCGTCATTGCCAGTCAGTGGACAACAATGAGCTAGAGATGAATTAATGAAGGCTCTGATGCAAGGCATACACCTATGTTCAAAGTACTGTATATATTTAGAGCAAAGGCCTCTAGTAAACAGGGTGGGGGATGCTTGGTGACAGCCACTGGAGAGAAGGCAAACTTCTTCAAACTCCCTTTGCCCACCAGCTAAAAGAAGGCTACTGCTGGCATAGTGAAGTCCTGCTTTGTTTCTCTCTCTTGTTCCTGGGCAGTTCTTCAGCTGCACTATGGAAGATCACCCCAAAGGCCCTTTCATCATCATTTGATCTGGTGTGGTCATCTGGTGGCCAAGTGGGAAGCACTGCTCTGTACTCTGGTTTGGAAGTCATATAAGGAGTCCTGCCCTCACCCACAGCCTCCTCCCTGGACAGCAACATCCTCTTTCCGGGTGTTATTTTTTAAAAAAAAAAACATAGCATGCCTTTGAAGACAAAATGTGCAGTTGGGGAAAATGGCTTTGCATGTGGAGGAGCAGGAAAATGAGACAAGTTATGCTTATCACAAACATAAATGGCAGTCAGCACCATGTGACACAGTTTACCGCATTTCTCCATCTATAAGACGTCCCCATGGATAAGATAACCCCCACTTTTCCAACCCAAAATTACAGTTTCGCAACTGTGCGGTTCTCTTCACGTCTTACTTCCATGTATTAGACCAGTGTTTTTCAACCTTTTTTGGGCAAAGGCACACTTGTTTCATGAAAAAAATCACGAGGCACACCACCATTAGAAAATGTTAAAAAATTTAACTCTGTGCCTTTATTGACTATATAAAAAGTAATTTTTCAATTTTCCTACGGCACACCAGGCAACATCTTGCGGCACACTAGTGTGCCGCGGAACAGTGGTTGAAAAACACTGTATTAGACGAATATAAATTTTTAGTCTAACAATTTAAGACAAAAATATAGTCTTATACACGTACAAATACTGTATATATGGGTGAAAAAGTTCTTGATTTCCATGCTTAAACCAAACTGTTGAAACTGTCTGAAAACTACTTTTTCTTTTTGGCCATTGCCTCTTTTTCCTCACGCTTGTTAGTACTGAGAGTCTGGAGGCCCTCTTGACCAAGGAGTAGCGGACACTCAAGGAACCACTCAGCCTGAAGATTTCTTTTTGGCTTTTCAGGAACAAAGAGTTACAACCAGGCATTTAGAATCCTCTTTCTAGTATCTCAGAGGAGTAGTGGGTTCCCTGACGGATCTGTGGGTCCCAGCAATTGCCTAGCCACCATTACTGGCTGGATGGTTATGAGATGACTCTCCCTGGCTTAGAAATTTGACATCAGTTGAAGCTCCCATTTGGCTTGAGACAAGTTAACTTGGCTTTCACACCTGTTTTTATTCCCCCTTTGACTTAGGCAATTACCCAAGACTGATACTACAGTTTGAGCTCAAGAGAAATATCTTATACTTTATCCTGGAGACTTATGTGCCATCCACACTGCTTGTCATTTTGTCTTGGGTCTCTTTCTGGATCACCCTGGATTCAGTTCCTGCAAGAACCTGTATTGGTAAGCTGTTTCTTGACATGAGGCATTTATGTATCATGAACATGCTGTGGGGAAGATAGGATTTGGAAAGGGGAGCCTCTAGATCAGTGGTTCTCAACTTGTGGGTCTCCAGATGTTCCTGAACTACAACTCCCAGAAGTCTTTGTCACTAGCTGAGCTGGCCAGGATTTCTGGGAGTTGCAGTCCAGGAACATCTGGGGACCCACCGGTTGAGAACCACTGTTCTAGATGTTGATTATGCTGAAAGTGCAAACTTCCAAATGTAAGGTCTGAAACTGGGTCCTGCTCACATTTCTGGAGCTGAAATCCATCAACACAAATATTTAATATGTGGCAGGCTTCAAATTTAGCAATATTGTATGCATTTTGAAAGAGAAGATTAGCCTGCCTATTATTCTAAATGTGATGTCAAAACTCAAAATTTGAATGCTTTAAACTAGAGATGGGCATTTCATTTCAGAAACGGACTGGTTCTGAAACAAAATATGCCAGCACAGCTGGCTCTCAGAACCCAGTTCCACCCTCAAGACCAAATCAACCACTGTGTTACCTTGCTGTAATTCGCGCTGGGTGAAATTCCAACAAGAACTGGCCTCCGATGCATCATCTTTCTCTCTCCATGGTGCTTGCCAATCAGGAGCTGTGCAAGGAAATGCATCATCCTGCCTCCCTGTCTGATTGGCCAGCGCCAGGGAGAGGGAAAAATGATGCATTGGAGGCTGCTTACTGTTTGGAATGTCACTCATTGAGAAGTACAGCAAGGTAAGACAATGGTTGATTTTGTTCCAGAGGGTGGGACTGGGTTCCAAGCGCCAGGTGTGCTGGTATGTTTCATTTCGGAACTAGTCCCCTTCTGAAATAAAATGTCCATCTCTACTTTAAACATGGCAAGGCCCTTAGATATTTTAATTTTTTTCCATAAATCAGAATTGACTTAACACATGCTGATGATGATTAGGAGTGAGGAATTCACTGACCTCTACCCAAGCGCTCAGGCCAAAATATCTGGAGGGCCAGTGGTTAACTACTTCTGGTATAGGATGACAATGGTTAAGCAGGATGGAAGAGCAGACCTCCCATTTGCCCAGCTGCATAGCAACATACTAGCCAGGGCTGCACATGAATTATCCCACTGGAAGACTAAGAATCATGCCAGTGACATCCAGCGCTCATTCCTCATTCTGAGCTTGTTGATGGGGGACTGCCAATCTATTCCAGGTAGCAGGCTCATGGTTGACTCAGCCTTCCATCCTTCCGAGGTCGGTAAAATGAGTACCCAGCTTGCTGGATGGGGGTGGGGGGGTGGGGAGCAATGTGTAGCCTGCATAGTATAATTAAACTGTATACTTCCCAGTCTACTTGAAGCAGTATGGGGCGGTATATAAGCAGACTTTTCATATCTGAATGCACTGAAGAAACCATTTTGGGAGAAGCTTTCTTTATAAAAGCAGTGCAAGTACAAGAAATATGATCTGGAACAGATTTTGAGAAATTGACATTTTTGGAAAACAACTCTCCACATTCCACACACTAAGGAATGTGGCTAGACTGGTGCATATGAGGGTTGCGGTTTTGCAAATTTACTTTTCTTATCCTGATATTTCTGGCGTAAATTTCAACTCACGCCAATAGATGGCAAGAGCCACTGGCTCTCAGCCTCAGCTATGGTTCTCAAAATGTGATTACAGTAGGACCTCCGTATCTGTTGGAGATTCATTTCAAGTTCTCCCTCCCAGGATACTGAAAACTGTGGATAATAGCAAGCACTATATTGGGGCGGGGGGAGGCTATTATTCTCAAATGGATTGCCAGAACTGCCCTCTGGAGGGTGCCAGATCAATGTATTCTCGAAGGCTTGTCAGGATCTGATAGTTGTTGTGAGTTTTTTGGGCTGTTTGGCCATGTTCTGGAAGTTTGTCTTCCTGATGTTGTGCCAGACTCTGTGGCTGGCATCTTCAGAGGGCAAGGAACTCAGGGAACTAGCAGTTCTCTCTGTGATCTGGGTTACAAAGTTATAATGCCAGATCACTTGCTATATAATCTTATCTAACAAGCATTCATAGCACGGTCTCTGGCTTTCTCCAGTGGCCAGTTCTGGTATTACATGTTGAATTTGTTTTTTTCTGGATTATTATTTTCTTTTAATATTTTCAGACCTTGGATAAATTCACCAGCAGATATTGATCCCATAGATATGGTGCTCCTACTGCAATCGTGGCATAGTTTACTGATGACTCTGATACATATAGGGATAATAGACAGAAAATGCTTTGAGTGTTTAATAGTGTATCCAGTATATATGAACTCAATGCATTTAAGATAACAGTCCAAGGAAACCACAACATTCTATAGATCCTGAATATATTAATCCCAACAGTAGTAATATGTTCCAAAATCAATTTATTTGATTCCGTTCAGATGCTTAATAAAATGATCAGTTTTAATATATAAGCCGAGGGAACAGGCTAGTCCTGCTTCCTCTGTCTTGGCCTCTCTGGCATGGACAGAAAAATCTGATGAGGGACTCTCCATGTGATGAGGAAACCAGAAACATTGGCATTCCTGATCATGGGACATTGCCCAGTCTATAGGGAGGGCTCCCTTCTGATCCTTCCCTCACGTGAGACTCAGGATGGAGGTCATGGTGCTCACTTGCTGCCCCTGCTCACACAGTAAGATTAATCTTTTGGTTAAAGGTCTGGATAAGTCATGACAGATATAAACTTCAAAGGATAATTGGAACTGCAGAAAAAAATTATTGCTACTAATCTGCCATCTATTATGGAATTGTATACCATACGAGCTAAAAAGAGGGCGATGAAAATATATACAGATTCCACACATCCTGGACATAACCTGTTTCAATTGTTACCCTCAGGGCGACGTTTTAGGGCATTGCACACTAGGACAACTAGATATAAAGATAGTTTCTTTCCAAGTGCTATCAAACTGTTTAATTAATTTTTACTTCTTCCTTTTTAAATAATAGGTTATATTGTATTGTTGTACTGTGTTTTTATTGTTGATTATATGATTCTTATATTTCCTTTTATATATGAAGAGCATATTTTACCAAAACAAATTCTGGGTGTGTCCAACCACACTTGGCCAATAAAAGTATTCTGATTCTGATTCTGATTCTGAAGTCTTCTGTGAACTAGTCTATGTAGGATTTTTATAATCGAAGAACTGCAGGGACCCTATAGATTATCAAAGTTTTCAAACAGCCCCACCACCACCCAGACACCACTGGGTCAAGGCAGCTGTGGAGGCTTGAAAAGGGGGTAGGTGGGGGGTTGCAACTGGTCCCAGGGGCCGAATTCAGGACCTCCAGGTTCTGGCTCTGGAGCTAGAGACCTAAACCACTGTCCAGCAATTGTTTGCACCACCTTTCTTCATTCCCAGAAAGCAAATCATTGTTTTGTCCTGTGGCACATGATGCAATGGTGGCACCTTATCAGGGCACACTCTGGGCCAGGAGTCACTGAAAGTATCCAACTTGGTAGCCTGTCCATTGAAGCACAACATGTCAGCCAACCTAAATCTTTTGATTCAGGGCATATGGACTGGTGGGTTTTGTTCATGTTGTTACCAGCTGGTCAAATACAGTGGACCCTTGTATAGCAAACAGTTTGTATAACATAAAATCTGTACAACATAAAAATTCCAGAGATAGGAGAAATTTGCTTAACAGAATCGTCTCTGGGGCGAATCCCTACAATATAAAAATGGTCACGATTAGGGATTACTGTTTTCAATGCATTCCTATGGGAAATATGTATAAAGGAAAATTTGTTTAACAGAATTTCATTTGGAATGAATTAATTTCTTTATATAAGGTACCACTGTACTAGGAAGAAACAACTATAGCTTGCACTACCATTCTGCACAGTGAGGCAGCTGCACCAGGTGGCAGAGGGTGGCAGAGCAGTGGAAAATCAAAACATTTCATTTATTGTGTCACCAGCTCACCATCTCCAATTTGCTGACATGTCCTGGATTAGCCTGGTGGAAGTTACCATCCCATTATTACTTTTAAAGTCTGGTTGAAGTGCCCGTTTCGTTTGTTTCCATGTGGAAAATGGAGGAGGCGCCATTTTGTCCTTTGCCCGAGCCCCCAAAATACTTAGGCCCAGCCCTGTAAGAATCCTACCTGCTCCTTTGCCTTTGAATAACCTTATTTTCTATTCGACCTTCATAGGAGTAACAACGGTGCTGTCCATGACCACGGTGATGATGGGGTCACGCAACTCTGTGACAAAGACCAATGGTTTCATCAAAGCCATTGATATTTACCTGGGCATCTGCTTCAGCTTCATATTCGGTGCACTGGTGGAATATGCTGTAGCTCACTACATTGCCTCTCAGAAATGTGCAGCTATGAGACCTCAAAAGGTAAGGAAAATATCACTGCTTGATCAAATCTTCCTGTGAATAGGCATTTTCACAGGGACATATGTAAATATAACAAGTGATTAGAGATGGGCACGAAACGATCAATTTTTCGTTTCCGTTTTTGTTTTTTTGTTTTGTTACGTAACGAAACGACAAACAAATTTTGTCTCTAAAATGAAACTAAACGAACAGAAACACCGGAAATTTTGTCGTGCGTTTCGTTTCTGTTACTGCAATATGAGTGAATTGCTTAAAATCCTTTAAAAATCACAAAAAATGAAATAAATGGTAATGAAATGGTAACGAAATGAACGAAAACAAAAACAATTTTTTTCAAAAATTCATGAAAAACAGAAACGAACCGAAACGGACTCTCCAAACGACAAACGACAAACAAAACACAATTTTTTTGATTCGTGCCCATCTCTACAAGTGATGTTTCTTTCAAAAGGAAGAGAAAGCCTGGTAGCAGGCTCAAGGTTCACTCAGCCTTCCATCCTTCCGAGGTAGGTAAAATGAGTACCCAGCTTGTTCGGGGGGGGGCAATGTGTAGCCTGCATACTATAATGAAACTGTAAATCACCCAGAGACTACTTGAAGTGGTGTGGGGCGGTATATAAGCAGAACATTTTGCTTTGCTTTGCTTTGCTTTGCTGGTTTCTTTCAGGACAGGCTTTTGCATTCCTTTAAATTCTCTACCAGTCACAGGCTTTGCTCTATTTTCTTGTGCCATCCAGATAATTTTCGCCACATTCATAGGAAACAATAAGTTTTTCCTTTCTTCCTTTGATTTCCTGCACTATTTTGCTTCTCCTTGGATTTGTTTTTTTGTACTTCTTCATTATGCTTCCCTTTCCACCCCTTTCTCTGTTTTTTCATTTTATAGAAACGTCTCTGGTGCCCACAACCCAGAGTAGCTTGTGTGTGATATTGCACTAGGGTGCTTCTCCAGTATAAAATGAAATTTGAACAAGTAATGGCAAATGGATGGAGAGGAGATGTGAGTTGCCAGGAATGGAGGTTGTGCAATGATTTGTCATGTGATCCGAGTGTGTATGTGGAGGGCTGGGTGGGGTGGGTGCGAATACCATTTAGAGACAAGTGCAAGGAAGAGGGGGAAGAGGAGGCGAACAGGAAGGCCAATGGAGGCATGTGTAGCAGTGGGGAAAAGGAAACTAATAAATCACGAAGAGCAGCTTCAGGGAAGGGGAACAAGCCAAATGGAAAAGAAAACAGCTTTAAAACAGAGAGGGGTGTGCTATGCACAGAGTGGTGGCGTGGGGAATTCCAGTGTGGAAAAAGACAATTCATGCGCTGTCCTGAGAAAGCAGGTGGAAACAAGATAATGGAGGGTCTGCTTGTTTAGAAATACCTTGGCTGCCCCTGGCCTTGCAAAAGTGCTGAAGCAGAGAAGCCTGCTGCTATGTGCCATCAGGTCGCCTCCAACTGCATCCAGCCCTCGAAAGGCCTGCTCATTCCCTGTAAATTGAAGCCTGTGGCTTCCTTTAGGGAGTTACTCCATCTCATATCTGTTCTTCCTCTTTTCCTATTGCCTTCCATCCTTCTAAGCATTATTGTCTTTTTTTTTTTAAAAATCACTTTTTTATGATGTATCCAGAGTAGGGCGGCCTCCGTTGCAACATTTTTGCCTCCAAAGATAGTTCAGGTTGGACTTGATTTAGGATCCACTGGTCTGTCTTTTTGGCAGTCCAGGTTTTCTGCAAAGCTCTCCTCCAGCACCACATTTCAAATGAATCAATCCCACCACCCCCCTTCAGCTTTCCACCCTGTCCAGCTGTCATATCCATGGATGGTTATTGGAAATACAAGAGTGTGGATGATCTGGGTCTTGGTCTCCCATGACATGTCCTTACACTTGATGATATTCTCTAGTTCTGTCATTGCTACCCTTCCAAGTCTCCATCTTCTTCTGATTTCTTGGCTTCCGTCTCCACTTGTGTTGAGGACTGAAACAAAATATTTAACTGTTCCAATTTCTTCATTGTTGACATCCAAGTTGTATGCTTCTTCTACAGCATTGTCTTTGTCTTCTTAATGTTCAACTGCAGTCATTCTTCGGCACTTTCTTCTTTTGCTTTCACTAAAATTGGTTCCATCTCATGGCTGGTTTCTGCCCTTTAGAGGGAGTTTATAGACGAGCATGAATCACAGTTTGGCCCACTTGGGCACAGTGCCTGCACAGGAGGAGATGGAGGAGGGGAGTGGGTGCTGCTGCTGATGCATGGCTAGCTAGTGGAAGAGGCAGAGGAGGAATGTGTGCTTCCCCCTGTGAGTGGGAAAACACATAAAGGAGGCAAAGAGGGATGTATGTGGCACTCATTGAACTCCTGTGTGGGTACCGCATTGAACAGAGCCAAACCTCTGAAGCATGGCTCATGCTCATCTCGACTAGTGCCATCTTGGATGATTGATGCTTTCCCATCAATTTCATTTTACTACTCCTTCCTCTGAAACTAGTCTGGCTTCTCATGTGATATGTTCTGAGAGAGTCTTAAAACAAAATTTAAACCATCTAAGGATCTATCCAGTGAGTGCCTAGACAGGATATTGGTTTTGGGTTGCTCAAGCCTTAGTATCAACTGAGAATTGGAGTTTAGTTTTTGCAAAGACTTGAAATGTTGGCAGAGAAATCATCTCAAGCATCTGCTCTTTGCAGTTATATAACCTTGTGTAGTTTTGGTTTGTTTGCAGAATAGTTTGTGCTGGGTCCATGCCACCCTCAATAATGTTCTCCTGTTCTAGGCTTCTGCGAATGATGTGGCCAGAGAAAATGAAGGCGCCACCCTCAATGACATCGTTAACACCTCCGTCTCCAGTTACAATCAAAAAATAAACTTTGATAATGTGACCTACGGTGGCATAACGATGACTCCGAAGGACAAAATTAGGATCATCCTGAAAAACAAAATGCACAAAGTTGTCGACTCGTTCACAATTGAAAATCCAAACAACATTGATCACTACTCAAAGTTGCTTTTCCCCTTTGTTTTCATATTAGTCAACTTAATTTACTGGGCTTATTACTTGATTTTTTAGAAAAATACCACGGCATCCCAGAATGAGAGTTGCTAGTGTTGGTATGGGGAAGTCAGTATTTTGGCAGGTACAAATAATGTCATGGAGATTATATGCGCTGGATGATTCCTCTTGACAAAGAAATAAGGACCGTTCGTAAGACTACTGCAGCATGTAGTGACTCTGGGGATTTCCCTCTGTTATCTCTCAGATATTCCAAACAGTGATATGTTATATATGTAGTATATAATGACTAGATAACTTATAATGACTGTAAATGGCTGCACTGTTTTATCCAGAATCTGGCCCAAACCCAGTGTACCCACTGGTGTGAAATCCAGGTCCTGTGTTTAGTGCATGTCTACAATGTTAAATGGCTGCACTTGTATGTGCAGGGGTGAATTTTGAATTGTAGGCACTTACCATGGACATGTCTATAACTAAGGATGTCTGCAGTAATTCTTTCAGGTCTCTCTCTCTGTGTGCTGTGCTGTGCTGTCTAGTTGGAACCAACATATAGAAATCCTAATGGGGTTTTCAAAGTCAGTGATATATATATATAAGGAGTGGTTTTACTAGTTCCATTCTCCCAGTGAGTTTCCATGGCCAGGTGGGAATTGGAACCCTGTTCTCCAAAATCCTAGTCTATAATGTGCATGTACCACCATGACACTATTGGCCTGAAATCCAGTGGTCACTTGCAGCTAGAGTAGGTCCATTGAATCAGTGAGGATTTGAGGAATCTCCGTACTCATCTATAATTGCCATTGATCCAAATGGGCTTACCCTAGTTGCGACTTACTAATGGATCTCAGTCAGTGTGTCTGTCTCTGTCTCTTAAAATAATACGTTCATTTAGGATTTGGGGGGCAAGGCCCTTTCCCTCCTGCAGACACCCATGGAAACACCCCCCCAAGACAATCCAAACGGCAAGCAATTGTGATCATTCATATTAACAATTGTTAACATTATTAACCCTTAACATATTAACAAACCCAGTTTTAAAAGCAGGTCATCTGTAAAGCAAAGGGGCCTTAATTGCCCATTCAAAATCAAGCCACCCCAAAATACCTTGCATTCAAACAGGGACAGCTCACAAAAATATGTTTTTGGTAAAAATATATTGTGGATCTTCCTCTGTGTACACAGAGAGAGAGAGAGGAGAGAGAGAGAGAGAGAGAGAGAGAGAGAGAGAGAACCTACTGATCTGTGCTCAGAGCAGACAGGAAAGCTTGAGGAGAAGATACTGGAAATATTGTTTTGTTGGCCTAGACCTCCCAGAACTTGAGTTGTGGATTTGAGGAACTGTAGTCCAAAAGTTATACTTACTTATTCTGTCACTAGCAGATGTCACTATTCAAAATGTCTCTGGGCCTTTTCACACAACCCCTAAACTCCGCAGCAAATGGCTCCCAGCTCCAGAGCTTAAAATTATTTCCCCACCAGCTCTGGAGTTTACAGATAATTAAGTGCGACCACGCCCACCTAAGCACGTCCCAGCACACTTTTCATGTACCTGCTCTCAGAGGGTGAAAATTCCTGATGCGGATATAACAGTACTGACTGCCAGGCTCTCCTTGCTTCTGTTTGTTCTTTTTTTGCCCCCCGCCCCTTTAAGAGATCTGAATGCAGTGCCGGGAGCAAAGTGAGATGGCAGAACGGAGGTGAGCGGCATTCTTTTCTTCCTTTTTTTCTCCCTCCCCTCATGCAGCCAGCAGCCAGGAGTGCGGAGGGGGTGGGAACACAGGAACGGCGACAAACCCTTAAGATCTCTGGTCCGAATTTAAGTGGCCAGCGGATCTTAGGGGTCGTGTGAAAAGGCCCTCTGTCCTGGTTCCAGGACATCCCAACTGGTTGTCAGGCTAAGGAAGATGCTCTTAGAACTGCTGAGCTGGAAGGGACCCATTGGTTCATGGAGTCCAGCTCTTGTCAAAGAGCCACAGTGGGGAATTGAACTCTCAACCTTTGGCTCTGCAATCAGAGACCTACACTATTGAGCTATCCAGCTGTTCCATGGGACCCAAAAGGCTAGGGCTCTTCTTGTGGCCAGCACATGTTAAAAGGTACAAATCATGTGACCTACTGTCTTTCAGAACTGTGCAATGCCATTTCAGGGCTGATGCAGCTAAGCCCGATGTGCCATGTTTGGTTACAGACATTTTACTTTTCTGTAAAGATTGTTTTAAGCTCATCGTTTTCCCACCTTCTCCATGTGATTGCCCACTCAGTGGCAGCAATGCTGTTCTCTCTTCTGCCTTCGCCACGTGATCATCCACTCACTGGCAGAACCATGTGCTTCCCTCCACTGCTTCCTTCTCTGAGTGGATGATCATGTGGAGAAGGCAGAGAAGTGAAGCATGTTGCTGGTCGTGTGTGGGCAACTGCATGGAGGAAGCAGGGGAAGGAATTGCCCGGTGCTTGCAGGACACCTGTGCAGGTGCCATGCCAAAACGGACCAAACCACGGATCATGCCCATCCCTAGACTTTTTTCCATAACTACATTGTTTAGAGCAATTCAACCTCTCTTATTTATTTTCCTCTTCTTTAAGTGGCATGGCGCTGCGCCAGTATTGCAGACAGAAAGACTCCAGTGCCTATGGGATATAGTGCTAAAGACATATGATTTATTTTGAAAAATAAAGGGAAGCTGTTCAGACAGCACATATGATTCACTGATGGGGCAGCATCCCACCCCACCAAAAACACATTACCAAGATGTCAGCACAGGATATGCTTCCAAGCACAAAATACAATGACACAGTGATTCACACAACCAAAAACCATTCAAAATCAGCACAGTGCAGAGTGATTTAAAACGAACAACCTTCCGACAAGTGTTGAAAAAGAAACAATTCCTTGAAAAGTGGTGGTTTCCCCTGCACTTAGAGTAATGCCATGCAGACAGGAAATTTTGAATTAATTTGCATCATGCTAAACCTGGAGTAACTGGAGGAGTATTTTGCAGTGTAGTTGCACCCTTAGTTTGCGGCTCCTTTGTTTGAGCCATTAACTCATTTTGTATCAATAGCGACTCTTTTAGATTGGCCATCAGTGACAAATCCCAGCACCTGGTTTCAGAAAATTCTATGTAAGACCTCTCATATTTGCCTTCCTATTGTGACGAGAGCAGTTCTGCTATATTGTGCAGATCTTCCTTTAACATAGTAACAATGATAGGACTCAGCCGTACTCTGTGCTATGACAGTTATACTGTCCTCTCAAAGGGAGGAAGGTATTTAAATTTCACATCTAAGCCTTCAGTTGATAAAGGATGGACATATAAGAGGTAATATGCCATTTGCCACATAGGGGGATAAAATACACTGTTTCTCTTAGTGCAAAAGAATGGATTCCATTGGCTGGATTCAAACATTCATGCAGACCCCTGAACAGAACCCTGATCTCGGCAAGAGCATTTGATGTTCATTTAGCCAAAGTGACAGCTTGCCTTAGCAGAGCTGGGCTGATTGCTAGGTCAGTGTTTTACATATGATACATGTCGGATTTACTCCAGCAGGTGGTTATCGTATGATTGATTAAAATAACCCAGGCATTTTGGAGTCTGAAGCGAGTACAATGTATGAAACACTATGGATTTTTCTGTAATAACTTTCTATTGAACCATTCCCCCCTCCGTTCATTATGAAGGATAGAAAGCCACATATTCATATAAATCATATATTTTATAAAGTGCAACACTTCAGGAAAATAAGCCCAGAACAACAGCAATACAAGGCGAATACACACAAATGCTAGTAATGAAATGTGAGTTTGTACATTCTGGCATTTAAAAATGAAGTCTATAAAATGTCATAAAGTGAATTCTATTTCTTTTAAAAGCCAACAGGGAGGGGAGGGGAGGGAGAAGTTTGCTTTCTGTATTGTTCTCCCCCTCACACACAGATCTCAGCAAAAATAAAATGTCTTTGCTATTATGTTCTACAGATCTCTTAGAATGCTACAAGAAATATGTTACTGCCTGACTAGGGTCTCATATTAATTCTTTAACTTTTGGTCTCTCTGTTATAAGGCAGTTAGTCAGCAGGTCACAGACAAAGGCATGGGGTTCCCATCTTTATTAGCAACCCATCGTACCGGGTCTATACAGCATTTCTGTAGTCACGTTTGTGATTGGCACCAATAGTGCATGTTTTGAAAGGCTTCCATCTTTGGCACAGCTGTTCTTACCTGAGATTGGGAATACGATGTGTACAGTCTACAGTACAATGAAAAGGGGACTGGATACAAAGGAGGTGTCATCAGAAATAGGAGCTTATTTGGGCAGAAAAGATCATCTTGAGTGAAGAGTCTTCCTCCCAGGGAGGAGGCTGTAAGCCTCTAATCCCAAGAGAGCAAGGTTATGAAAGCAATGTGTGTGCTGAGCAATAGTTCCACCATTGTTTGGGTGTTCTGTTGACTGACTAGCTGGAACCTAGTCTTGGGTACTGTTTGACTTGGCTTTTAGTCAAACCTGCCTGACAGCTGCTTGAACTTTACTGATTTTGGACTCTGAATTCCTGATTGACTTCAGTTTTCCCTTCTGATTCTTCTTCTGGATTTCCCTTGCTTTGTTTGCCTATTTGCTGTGAGTAACTTTGCCTCTACCAACATCGAACTGTTATAACCTCACAACTGGGGACTGAGCAGTCACATAGAATTACTTGCTTTGGGTGCAGAGAATCAGTGGTTCAATCCTGAGCATCTTCCAGTGGGAAGAGGAAATAGTTCTGTCTGAAATCCTAAACAGCTGCTTAAATACTAATTTATGGTAGCCATACTGAGCCCAGTGAGCCCAGTGGCCCAGTTCAGCACATGATACCTTCTTGTCTTCCTGTTGAGTTGACATTAATGACTCTCCACCATTTGTCCCTTTCTAAACAGTGCACACATCTCTCAATATGTTTGCCTTGCCTTGCCTTCATTTGTTATTTGTCCGGCATCTTTTTGACACATATCAACTCTGAGTGAAAACAAGCTTGCTTTTTTCAAGCTTCAGGAAACTTGACTTTAATGTTCATGGATGTGAAAAAAAAATCAGTCTATTCTTTTTATTTTGTTTTATCCATGTGGTTTTTATAATTGTTTCAAAACATAGAGCCACGTGAAAATCTTTCCATCTGTTGACATGCAGCTCATGTATTTTTCATGGAAGATGAGGCCCTAAAAACAGATGCTTAATGGGCTGGTGGCAGATCCATTGCTCTCCCCCACCATACAGAATTAAGGAGGACAGGGAGAAGGGAATGTCAAAGATGTATTTTCCATAAATCAGATATATCTTAATTAATTTACATTAACATAAAGTGGTTAGGTTCTGCCATTGGCACAAATCTCATGCATATTTTACAGCTTCTGGAAATGCGATGGGGAGGATGATGTCACGGAGATGACAACTTTCTGAGTACTGGGTGCACCATTGTCACTGGCAGATATATTGCTAAGATGGGGGGACTTATTTAGGAATGATGAAAAAAAAAAGTTCCAGAAAGATAGCTGTGCTAGGATATACTTTCATGGCCCAGAGTCCACTTTGTCTTCAGTTCTAATGACATATTGGTAGAGAGTTCTACTCTTGGCAAAAAAACAGTATGTCTCCTGACAATTCCATCACAGCTTGAATATACACATGAGGAGCCAGGTGATTCCCCATAACGGTTGACTGAGTGGACCTTGTTTCATGTTTATAGAGTGTAAGTGAAGTTTTTGAGTTCTTGTGTGAGAGTAAAGACTTTGGTAATGAAAGTAATCAGGTAAAGGTAAAAGGTAAAGGTTCCTCCCGCACATGCGTGCTAGTCGGGTCCAACTCTAGGGGTGGTGCTCATCTCTGTATTCAA
Source organism: Phrynocephalus forsythii (assembly GCA_029282475.1). Classification (NCBI taxonomy): domain Eukaryota; kingdom Metazoa; phylum Chordata; class Lepidosauria; order Squamata; family Agamidae; genus Phrynocephalus; species Phrynocephalus forsythii. The sequence goes on along the minus strand of JAPFRF010000002.1, from coordinate 157,677,691 downwards.
GCTGGAAGAGCCAGTGTTGCGCATGTCCATGGCCATGTGGCCGGCATGGCTGCAAGGAAACACTGTTTTTACCTTCCCGCCTTTTACGGCGGTACCTATTTATCCACTTGCATTTTACATGCTTTCGAACTGCTAGGTTGGCAGGAACTGGGGTGAACAGCTGGAGCTCGCTCCACTGCGTGGCACCCGGGATTCGAACCGCCGAGCTGCTGACTTTGAAGTCAATCAATTGTCAGAGCCTTAGTCCACTGAGCCACCACACCCCTTCGAAAGTAATCAGAGCCCTCCTTTCATACAGGACCTGGCGATATAAAAATATTTTGTTTCTTTAAAAATGTTGATAGAAGAATAAGTAGCAAGCATTAGCCTATATCTACCATGATGTCCATTTGTAACTTTTTCCATGTTGGCTTTTGTGTCTGTCTCCTCCATTGTTTGCAATGACTGCAGTGAGCCTTCTTTCTATAAATTCACATGTAGGCCTCTGTTCATTAGGGATAATTCCTTGGGTGTTATGAAAAAGAAACAATGCCTCTACTGACACCAATATATAATGGTTGTGCAACCACCAACTGTTGGGGCCCCAATAGCAAATAAGTGGCCTATGATTCATGTTATTCAGCAGACGGTGTGTGTATTGAAGACCACACATTTAGCCTCTTGTTCTCCAATCAAAGGCTTGCAGGCCACAGGTGGCCTGCCAATCTACTAGTACTCACAGTGAGTCTGGCCAATACAGTATTAAATTTGTACAGCTTCGGTTAGACATCTTACACTCACCAGATTTTATTGGGTCCGTATATCAGCATCAACTATGCTGATTAGGGCTGATGGAATGATAGGCCAAAAACCACCCAGAGGGGCTGTGAGCGTTCTTGTTTCACCTCAGGCGGTTCCTCAAGGGGCGACCCACATAAGGCAGGAGACCAATGTGAAGGAAGCAATGACTTATTTAACAACCATGGAGGCTTATCCCCAACTACCTCTGTGGGTCCAGGAAAGTCTTTGACAAACAATGTTTCATTCCAACAACCTATGAAATCAGCTGGTCATTCTGAGTTGTTCAGCATGGGTACTTCCCAAACTGTTTCTGATCCGTCAGACCTCTGAGGGGTTGCCCCCCGCCCCAGAGCACAGTCCCCCACAGGAGGGATGTCTCACCCACTCTGCTTCAGTCTCTTTCTCATTTGTTTACTGTGGTCCAATCCTGTGCCTCTACTCCAGGGTCCTGTCCCTTTTGGGGGAAGAGACCTGCTACGAGAGGCCCCTTCTTTCCTGCTCTTTCTTTGAATTCCTTCTCTTCCTTTTCCTCAGTCTCCATCCCCAATATTGCTGACAGGGTAACTCATACCCACTTTCATTAATTGTCACAACCATGATGAATGTGCCCAAAAGCAAGTGCCTCTGTGTGAGCATCTTTCCCAAATGGCAGTGCACTTGACATATTCAATGGCCCTTAGAGCTTCTGAACAGAAGCAACTGACTCAGCAGAAGCATCTGACCACTGGAACCATCAAAATTGACCACCCCTGGGGTTACTGGATCTCTCCCTATTGGATCTTTCTTCACCTCACATTAAAAAGCTACATCGAGGAACCTGGTTTTTAATTGGAGCACTGTTATTTTGCACTGTTTTACTAATCACAGTCTAAGTACCTGCAGCTTCCTCCTACCCACCAAAAAAGCAGAGGGAAAATAAACTTTTGAATTATTGTAATTTAGATTAAGGAAATTACATAGTAAAAGAGTATATCTGAGAGGATTCTCAAGTCATCCACGAGAGTTTATCTGGAGGTTGAGTCATGCCAACTGGACTTGAGAGATTGAAACATTTCACTATTCATCCAAACAGCTTCATCAGTCTGAGGAAAGCAAGTTGCAAGTCCTCCATTTTATAGTTCACTTTGACCTCATGTTACCCTGGTCTGACATGGGCTCATAAGATGGACAATGGCCTGAATAGGCTCATTATGTAGGAAATGGCCTCAATAAGTTTGTTAGGTGGACAATGGCCTGGGGTGCATGAAAGTCCCACCTATACAACCTTTCCCAGCACCCATTAAGTATGGGTCCATAGCCATGGCCTTGCTGGTGGAGGTGTGAAGTGCTTCTAATTTGTCTGGGAATTGATGAAATGGCAGCTTGATATTAGCAGAGAGATTGTGTCTGAGTCCCCACTCTGTTGAGAGAGGGGTTATCAATAAAGACATAAATGGCTTCCCTGACCCCTCTCTCAAACCACCTCTCTTCTCTGTCTAATATGTGCACATCCTCGTCTTTGAATGTGTGCCCCTTGTCCTTCAAATGGAGGTACACTGCTGATTCTGGTCCTGAGCTGTTGCCCCTCCTGTGTTGGGCCATCCTCCGGTGTAACGGCTGTTTAATTTCTCCAATATAGAAGTCTGAACATTCCTCACATATAGTGTATTGCTCCTCTTGTGTTTTGGTGTTGGGGCCTTTGGGTGGATGAGTAAAATAGCAGTTTTTAAATTTTACGCCACTGTGCTGCTGATCTCAGCCAGCTCAGAGACTCCTGTGTCCTTTGCAGTAAATTTTTGGAGTTACAATACAGTAACCCTTCGCCGATCACGGGGGTTAGGGACCCACCCCACCCGCGATCCACGAAAATCTGCTATATGCAGAAGCGGGTGGGGAGGCCTGGGGTGGGGGGGGCGATCCCGTGACTTTCCCAAAAGCCTCGGAGGAGCATGGGGGGCAGCACGGAGTGATCCAATCACCCCACGCCACCCCCCTGTGCGGCTCTGAGGCACTCCGAAGGCACCCGGGTGAGCGACGGAGAGGGATGCCGTCCATCCCCGCAACCCTCCCACGTGGCTCCGAGGCACTCCGGAGTCATCCAGGGGGGGCATGGAGAAGGACGCCAGCCCTCCCCGCAGCCCTGCCGTGCGGTGGCACCCGGGGGGATGACCGAGAGCGACGTTATCGCCCCCCCGCCAGGCTTCTTGGAGGTGTGGGGGAGTGCACAGAGCGACCAGATCCCCCCCTTCACGGTGCAGGTACCATGATCCCGCAATGTAGCGGGACCACAGTACCTGAACCGCGAAATGGTGGGGGGTGACTGTGCATACTCTGAATTGAATTTGGTGTGTTTTGCTCTCTCTGTTTTTCATTTGAATTGTTGTGGTTACTTTCTACTGCATCTTAATGTTGCCTTTGTTTGTGAGCTGCCCAGGAAAATGTCCTTTATAACTGATGCATACTCTTCTGAAATTGAGAGGGAGCCCAAAGTCTCCAGTGGACCATGCCTAAAAGTGTACCTGAAGAAATCTTTTAGAAATGTAGTGTACTCACTATGTACATTTTGATGACTTTCTCCACTCGTTCCCATTTTTGTGCCTTCTTGCCTTCTTTTCTTGGCATCTTGAACAACGCCCCAAAAATCTACAGTAGGACCCCCGTATCCACTGATTCATCATCCACTGATTCAGTTATCCACGACTGGCAAAGGAAAAATAAATAAATAATTCAGCAGCCGCAAAGCAAGCTACTGTCACAAAAAGCAGCTGTAAAGCAAGCTACTGTTGCAAAACAGCAGCTGTAAAGCAAGTTACTATCGCAAAACAGCAGTTTTGGGGAACATATTGGCATTCTTTCTTATCCACGATTTTCTTTATCCACGGGAAGGCTTGGAACCAATCCCCAGCGAATACTGGGATCCTACTGTATTTGGTTCAGAATGTGACCTCCTAACTTCTGCTTGGTTCTTTGTAACAGAATTGGGTAGTTCTGCCTTCACTAGTTTAGAAAATCCCTCAGGAACTCGTGCTTGATTGTGTGCTCTCAGAACTTGGAGGTGAGTACTTATAGCTGACATATTTCCCCACAACTAATGGGTTTTAGGTAACAATAGCAGAAGTAAACTATATCTTTAAAACAAGTAGTTTTAGTGAGTACAGGTAGTTCCAGTTTGCATTCTGTGCCTCCAATGTCATACTTGAGTTACTTTACTATAAGCATGAGTCTTGGGACATCCTTAAAGGGATTTCAATAGAAACGGTTCACCTTCTGTGCCATCCCTTCTTCCCGTATTCCTGCCAAGAAAACTCCATGGATGTGGGGTCACAAAATGTCGGTCACAACTCTAACGATGCAACACAACACAATAGAATTGGCCACTGGGAGGAACTGGAGAATATTCCATGTGTTTTTATGATAGCAATACAATAAATACTGCACTGTGCATGCATGGGCTCAATTCTGGGAGGGAAGTGCTGGCAATCACAATGTGGTTGCAACTAATGAATGAGTAATATAACGCATTCTTTTAAAATGTTGTTGTTGTTGTTGATGATGATAATGATGATGATCCAATCTTTAATTGCTGTTCTCCCTGCACATATGCCAACATCAGACTAATGCCCTGGGTTGTAGGGAGGTTAGGTTCTCCTCTACAAGGAGTAAGGTCTTTTCTTTAAGACTTCGGGGAATTGGTGTCTACAGGATTTCTGCAGGTTGGTCCATGTTTGTTGCTGCCACTTTTAGTATTTAAATGGAAAGCCATGTCGTCTCTACTGATATCCTGAGTGCAACTGGATATATGCATTACTCAAAGCATGACAATGTGGTTGTTTAGCTTTCCAGACAGGAATTAGCCCCTAACCAGAATTTCTTATGACAACTCCCTTTAGCAGGAAAACAACAAATATCTGTAATAAAAGTCACTTCACATTGTTAATGGTAGAAGCGATGTATCCCTACCAGAATATTTGTAAAGCCCTATCCCTCTGAAGCAGCAGTGCATTTTAAGTCAATTGTCTAGGAAATTGTGTTTTTATTCATTTCCTGCCTTTCAGTCATCTCACAGTATTATATTAAAGTTTGTATTCTGCTGTATTATTCTGCTTGGCATGGTAATGCATGGCATATGACTGATGAAACTGTATTTTGAAAAAAAGTCTTTGAAGTATAAATTAGTGTCAGGTGTTGCTGATCACAGAGAAGGGGGGGAACAACTCTCCACTAATGCTGTAAGTACTTCAGGGTTTTGTGCTGAATTTGAATAAGCTTTGGTTGAATGAAAATTTAACAGCGCAACACAGGGAAAGGGGGAGAAATCAGGAAGAAGCTGCAAAACTATTATGTAGTGGGTCCTGAGACGACAACATATGTCAGCATTAGAGATGGGCATTTCGTTTTGGAATCAGTAGGTTACGAAACGAACCACATGAGCCCAGGTGGTCCTCAGAACCAGATGATACACGCAGATCCAATTACTTTACTTTTCTCTGTCTCGCACAGTGTTAAAATCCAATGAGGAAGCACACTACGGTGTCATCTTTCCTGCTTCGTGCTTCTGGCCAATCAGAGAGGGAGGCAGGATGATGCCTGTTCCTGCACATCTCCTGATTGGTCAGCATCACAGATCTAGCACAGATGATGTCGCAGCATGCTTCCTCATTGGATTTTAACCCTGCGCAAGACAGAGAAAGGTAAAGCAATTGGATCTGCATGTATCAGCCAATTCCGAGTACCACCTACTAGTTCTGAAGCGAAATGCCCATCCCTAGTCAGCATAGCTTTCTTTATTCCAAAGAGGACATAACAAACACAGAATACACATTCCATAAATAACACATAACTCCACCCCCCAATCAGCCCATCTAGACATCACCTCATTACAAGCTCCACTTGCCTCCTGCTGCTCTCAGAAACATCCTTTAAAGTTCCTGATACACCACATCCCTCCCCCCCCCAAGACAAGATTGTACCCAATTACAATCATAGTCTTGCAGATAGTGTGGGGGGGCACCCACACTAACTGAGAACACCTTAAAACACTGTCTTCCATCTGCCCATTAAGTCCGAATGGCTCAGACTGTTTTACACTTGGTGCCTAAGCATGTTCTCCATTGCCACTACCCTCTGGTCACACTGTTGGTGGATCTATAATGGGCTGTGGCATGATGTCTGCTACATTGGGTGCCACAGCTTCTGGTATCTCAAACTCTTGGTTTCTCTCTGGTGGCTGCCACCCTACCTGGCCCCCTCTGTCGCAGTTGATCTAGGGGACATTGCCACTCTCAGCCCTCAGATGTAACTACTCGATATGAAGGTGACCCCATTACTCTATCAATTATTGCTGGTAACCAATAAGGGCCCCCATCATAATTATGGGCATAAACCAGATTTCCCAGATTAACCTGCACTTTCCCCTCTGCTTGCTATGATTCTTCTGCTGCCAAGTCTGGATGTAACCTATCCAGGGCTATAGTCAGCCTCCTATTCATTAACAACTCTGTTAGACTACACTCTGTTGTAGAGTGGGGAGTAACCTCTTGTTGCAACAACAGTATTGCTAACTGGGGGGACCCTTTACCTTTTTACCTTTATGGGAGGCATCTGGCTTTTACACTACCAGATGCTTGGATTTTATTTTCCACCCATCAAGAAAATATTCCAAATTTGCCACCTGTTTTGTTAAACAAGTGCCTCCAGCTTTCTTTCTCTAGAAAACAATAGTGACCCACCAATCTTGAATGGATTGCTCTTCTTTTATTTCAGAAGCTAAGCAGAGCTAGGCCTTATTAATATTTCAGAGAAAGACCACCTGAGGACACCAGGGAACTCTGGGCAATGCTATTGCATAAACCTGTTGCTTTATTTGAAATCCGCCTTGGATCCCCTATGGGGAGAAAGGCAACATATACTGTAAATAATGTAAATGGAATGAATACATAAAATACAAAGAAAAAAATGTCCCTGTGGAAGTATTGAGCAAAACGAATTAAGGATCTGACCCAACAGAAGGCAACTTCCTATGTTTGCTTCTGCATTACATTACCAGAGAATCCATCAGATTTACATAACAATGAAGGTGATTCTCAGAAATGCTGAATTTCATAGTCTCAAAAAAAAATCAACTATGGTGTTTTTTCTTTGTTTTTTGTTTTATCTTCCTAAACTTGTGGAAGGGTCTCAGGTGCTTAATCCATCTTGATTGATGGAGAGATCTACATCCTCCATGTGGAGGGGAAATTATTCATCATCTTCCTGGTATGCTGGATTGACAGCTGTGACAGGAAGACATCTTGTCTAAGCTCAGTATATCATGGGCTCTGAGAACTGGATGACACATTTATCGTTGCAAAAAAATTCTTAAGTGACTCATCAGCACTTTTTTACCTTCAGGCAGAAGATATCGACCTGCCAATAAAACAGTTTTTATCCATAATTTAAATAATCCCAGGACAAGTATGGAACTGACCTGTGGGCTGAAATGAATTAAAAATAATAATTTGCCAGTGGGATTGGTGGTGGGGGTTTGTTATTCATTTTTCATTGTGCACATGGTAATTGAAATGAATAATAAACTGCTCTATGGGTTCTGGAGAACATGAACATTTACAGGCAAATGTCTATGTTTTGACCATCAAGTAGACCTAATAAAATTATTGTACTAATTTATAGAGATGGATGGGCATGAAATGAATTAAAAATACAATTTGTATTTTTAATAGGCGTCTTCTCCTACCTTGCTTCTGTCCTGGGACTTGCTGCTGCCACCGACCAGCTGTCTCGGAGATGGCTTCCGGCCCCTGCAAAAGAAAGAAAGAAAGAAAGAAAGAAAGAAAGAAAGAAAGAAAAAAAAAAAAAAAAAATAAAAAAAAAACAAACAAACAAATAAATAAACAAACAAACAAACAAACATTGGTCTGGCATGCAGGCCAGCCGGTCCGGGTGGAGAGTAAAAAATAAAAATAAAAATAGAAATTTGTTTTTAAAAATGGGGTGCAGGGAAGCCAGTGCCTCTTAGATGCTCGGCGCTGGCCCCAAGCTGCTGTACAAAAAAAAAAAAAAAAAAAAAAGCCCTGGCATTGGGAACTTTTAAAAATAATAATTAAAAAAATAAAAATAAAAAAGTGCCGACCGACCACGCTAAAAATAAAAGTAAAAAAATGAAATGAAACAAACAAAATACGAAACATTTTTGTTTAAAAAAATCATTTCGTATTAAATGAAGCGAAATGGGGGCCGGAGTAATGAATAATGAAACAAAGCACCGTTTTGACATTTCGTGCTCATGTCTAATTTACACACACACACACACACACACACACACACACGTTTTGCTTGAAAATAGGCAGCATTTTATGGAAGCTTTTCAGGAGGCATTGTAGAATTTTGTAAACCACATTAGTGAGGACTATTGTAAGTGTGCTGAAACACCGCCCCCAGCATATTAACTATCAACCAGGAGAAATTAAAAAATAACTGGAAGAAAGGTGGTAGTGGAAGTAGCAGAATGGAATAGAGTGGCTGGAATCCTGAACAAAGTCAGATCCCTTCATGTAGCAACAAGCTGCACATCTCACTTTTGTTGTGAGGTATGATCAGGTTGCATGACTGAGCAGGGCTTCATTTCATCCTTAATATTGGAAGCATTTTGTACAATACACACATTTGCCAATATGTGACGTTCACAGAATTTGGGCCCTGCTGTAAATTGTTCATTTTCACCTCCAAGAGGGCCTTTTAAAAATACAACACCCCAAGCAGGAAAGAAGACCCAGACTTTAGGTTGTAAAGGAGGAAGTGCCAGGCAGTCTTGGAAAAGAAAGGAATATGAGTGGTGAGTATAAATGGGGGAAGAATCCAAAGTGATTGGATCTCCATAAAATGTTCTCTGAGGAATCGCTGTGTTTACAGGCAGCTTTCCCATGCCAATTTTACTTTGAACATTCATACATTTCATAATTCTCATCATTAGTACTGTAAACTTGGTAAAGTGTAAGTTAATTCTACAGTAATGTGATTATTAAAACCATTAGTCAAAGCCATGGGACCCATAATTAACTTATTCTCTAGCATCAAGTAAATGATTCTACCGTGTGCTTTAAGGCAGCAATTGTTCACTGTTATGCAAAATATACTAGAGCTATCAGACTATAAAGCACTGCAATTTTAGGATTAAATTATAAATTTTACATATTTTAATAATCCGCTCTATAGATGTTAATTGTTATTTTTTACATAAAACTACACTTGAGCTTTTCTGCCTCCCAGCCGAACTAGAACATTTCACTCTGTAGTAAAAGCAGTTCAAATCCAAATACTGAGATTGATAGCTGTCAGTCATCTAGACAGGTTTCAGACCCAGGTGCATTAGCCTCTGGAGTGAACTTTATGAAACAACAAAGGATCAAGAAACTGTAGAACAGTCAGATCACTTCCCACACTGGAGTAATAGGAACAAAATGAAAAGAAATGAAATTCAGCTCTGTGAAATGAAATATCGCACATTAGCATTTATCTGGGAACTCACCTGCTGTAGCCAAATTAAGATCAGCTTTCCATCATGTGAGTCCCTACCTGCACTCAGAAGTTGCACATGTCATCATGGCTCAGATCAAGCCAGTAGCCAGTGCAGAGGATGATCCACTAACCAAGAACCGGGCCAGTGATGCACGTCACTGTGTATTGTCCATAACTCCATATAGAAGGGTGAGCTTTGGGAGACCCACTCAGCAGCATCTACTGACAGGATGGTTGAAGACATTTTGCTGGCTGAGTTGAAGGGCAAGAGACTGCCCCCTCCTCTGTTCTCCTTGCAAAATCTGCCTGTGTTATCAGTTGAATACTAGCCGAAGAATATCAGCCTTCCTTACCACTGAAGAAGGCAGGTCATTTTGAAGAAACAGGACAAGTCTGTGACACCCACAACTCTGTATCAGCCCATGAGGTTAAAAGGAAGGTCTGGGATGGAGGATACTTATTGATTTGATCTGATTTGATTTACAGTATTAACCACCCATCAGGCTACCAAGGCCACTCTGGGTGACTTTACGATAGCAACAACAACATCAAAATAAAATAAAATACACATCAAATTATATAAAAGAATAAACACACCTAAGACATTATAAATTATAGACATTGTCAACTTAGAAATGCAACACAGACCCTTCCCAGGCCAGCATCTGTTGCCTGTGGACTTTGCTTCACTCTGTCTAATGGCAGGACTGATTCTGGCCACAGAGTTCTTTCAGACCATATAAACCGACTGCAATCTGGGACTCTCTTGGAAGAAGTTCTCTTCTTAGGAGTGAACTTCATGGTCTATGCATGGAACAAAACCAACAGGAATGAACAGCAGTCTATAAGCAGCGAGCCTTTCTTACCCAGAGATCTTTTGGGAAGATCTTTGACTCTGCTTCTACTGTTGACCCTGTTTCATTCCTGGACCTTCTTTTAGGGAGAATTTCCTCCCTTCTCCTAAACCAGCAGCAGACCTATAGGGCGCTTTTACACAACCCCTAAGATCCGCTGGCCACTTAAATTCAGACCAGAGATCTTAGGGGCTTGTCGCTCTTCCTGTGTCCCCACCCTGGCTGCTGGCTGCGTGAGGGGAGGGAGAAAAAAAAGGAAGAAAAGATCGTGGCTCACCTCCGTTCTGCCTCCGTTCTTGCCACGGCAACATTCCTGTCTCTGTAAAGTAGCTCTTAAAGGGGCGGGGGCCAAAAAAACAACAAACAGAAGCGAGGAGAGCCCCGCACTCACTATCATTACACTGCATCAAGCAATTTTCACCCCAGAAAAGCAGGTACTTGAAAGGTGCGCTGGGATGCGCTAAAGTGGGCGTGGCCGCACTTAATTTCCTGTAAACTCCAGAGCTGGTGGGGAAACATTTTTAAGCTCCGGAGCTGGGAGCCATTTGCCCCGGAGTTTAGGGGTCATGTATAAACGCCCATAGCTGTGCTAGCATAAAGGTCCACATCTCTCGAAAAGCCATGAAGGACCCTGAAGGTCATACTTCATTAAAAGGATCCCTAAAGAGAGAATGATTTTGGTCCTCTTCAGGTTCGTGGAAGGAATTACTATACAGTGGACCCATGTGTAACAACCAGCTTGTATAACATGAAATCTGTACAACATAAAAAATTCTGGAGATAGGGGAAATTTGCTTAACATAATCGCCTATGGGGAGAATCCGTACAACATAAAAATGGGATTACTCTGTTTTCAATGCATTCCTATGGGAATTTGTATAAAGGAAATTTTGCTTAACATAATTTCATTTGGAACGAATTAATTCCTTTATACAAGGTACCACTGTATGTGGATGCCTCTATATAGTACAGGCATGCAGATCACGACGCATGGAAATAAAGAATGGAAAGCCAGTACAGCATCTTAATCAAGGGAAAAGAACTGAAATTATTCCTGAGTGCCTTCCTAGTCAAAATACTAATTCTGTATTCAGAAACAGTTCACCCTTGAAGGGGTAAGGACTGTTTGCTTATTGATGCCTTTGGAGCAGACCACACTTAAAGGCAAGGACTTACAGACCATGGATGAGCATCAGGGAGTATGTTAATAGGAGGGGAAAGAACACCCCCCCCATTTGAACATCATATACAAAATTCTTGATGTGAATGTTTATGTGCATTTTTCTGGAGAGAGGGTCAATCTGATTTTCAAAAGGATATATGAGCCAAAACTAAAACAGGTTAAGAACCAATACTTTTAAATGTGTTTGTTATCTTACAGCACTGTTCCTCCAGACCCAGCAGTTTTTTTTTCAGAACTAAATCTGCCTGAGACATCAGATATAAAAACAAAGCCATATTATCTCCTACCCAATAACAAAATGAAGGCCAGAATCCTACTGGTGTTCATGTATGGCTTATGCAACATGCTGTAGGTCAGCGATGGCGAACCTTTTAGAGACCACGTGCCCAAACTGCGATTCAGAACCCACTAATTTTTCGCAAAGTACAAATACAGCAATGTAAGCTGAATAAAGGTGGCTATGAAGGGGTGATGTTGGGTGCCCACAGAAAGGGCTCCAAGTGCCACCTTTGGCACCCGTGCCATAGGTCTGCCAACACTGCTGTAGGTTAACTGTGCCAAATCAACAGTTGTTAAGTTGTGCAAATCTTATATCAACACCAATAGGTTTCTGTCCCCAAACCAGGCTAATTTGTCAAACACAGACTGATGCAATATTAATTTGCTTTAGGATGTGCTGTGATCCTAAGTGCCAAATGTAAAGCATGTACTGTACATCAGGATTAGGGACGGGCACAAAATGAAAAACCAAATGGTGATTCGTCAGTTTGTTACCTAACAAACCAAACTGAACCAAACCGAACCGAAGAAGCAGCCTTTTGTTACAGAGGAAACGAAACAGTGGTTTCTTTTGTTGAAATGAACCATTTCATTGGTCTGTAAAATGGCTCCCTTACCTGCTTGGTTGTGGCCCTCCTCCTCTGCCGCTGCCGCTGCAGCCGACAAAGCCACTGCCAAAGCTGCTTCCGCCAGAGCCCTACCAGCCAGCTAGTGGGCAGGCCCGGCAGGCCAGCCTAGGCCTGCCGTCAGAGCCACCAGAGCCACCGGAGCTGCTGCCAGAGAGCCACCAGAGCCCAGAAGGAGGAAGAGGTGAGTACAGTAACAAATAATTTAATTACTGTTTTGTTTCATACAATTCCCCCCCCAAAAAAAAAATTCATGTGAAATGAAATGAAATGCAGGGGGATGAAACAGAATGAAACGAAACACCATTTTTCCGTTTCGTGCCCATCCCTAATCAGGATGCATATTGAATATGTTATGTTTGGTGAAAACCCATGCAATAATGTTGGTGGGAGGGGGGGGAAGGAGGTATGCTTTTATAAGCAATTGGCTTCAGTTTTTGCCTTTTTTTTGGGACAACAGACATGATCAAATTATGTGAAAGGGGAAATTTTCATATATACCTCTACCTATACAACATATACATATTCATGCACATATACATATACATAGAGAGAGATATTATTTTTATTATGCAAACAAGGACATGTTAGGTGTTTTTATACAAGCAGATAATAAACTAGTGATTATTTATTTATTTATTTATTTATTTATTTATTTATTTATTTCCCTTTCTCTATAAGAGGAACCAAAATGGCTTACAACATTGGAAAATTTTTTATTTAAAAACAATAAAAAACAATAAACAGCAGCCTGAGATATTACTCAGTAATTGAGAAACAGCTTGCCTAAAAAGAAAGGTCTTTGCCCGTTTGTAGAAAGATGATGATGATGATGATGATGATGATGATGATGATGATGATGATGATGATGATGATGATGATGATGATGATTTATTTTTTGTTTTATTTTTTAAAATTGATATGAATATGATTGTTGCAAACTGCCCGGAGTTCCACTATGGAAGACAGGCAGTATAGAAATAAATAAATAAATAAATAAATAAATAAATAAATAAATAAATAAATAAATAAATACATACATACATACATACATACATACATACATACATACATACATACATACATACATACATACATACATACATACATACATACAAAGATACGGCCCAGAGGAAGAGGTTTCATAGCCTGGGAGCAGCAACAAAGAAGGCCTTCTCTCGTGTCCTCACCAAGCGCACCTGGGAGGGTGGTGGGACAGAGAAGAAGGCCTCCTCTGATGAATTTCAAAACCCAGACAGGCTCATAAAGGGAGAAGCAGTATTTTCAGCACTTTGAATTATGCCCATATGGTGGCAATACATTGATGACATTTTAATGGTCTGGATGAAAGGCAAGGAATGCCTAAAGAAATCTAAATTACACATCAATTCTGTTTGTCCTACAGTCTAGTTTGCATTTAGTAGCACCATTGAAAATCCATCTGTCCTTTTCCTTCATGTCTTCCTTACTACTGAAAACAAAATAGCTACTGATCTTTATAACATGCCCATAGATGCCCAAACATATATATTGACTCAACCCCCATCCGAAACATATACAGAGGAATACTGTGCAGTCTGGCTGTAGAATCAGACACATTTGTAACACCAAAGAAATTATGAAAATGAATTGCCAGATTCAAGAAACATCTGCTTTTCAGTGTATATCCTTTGATAGCTGTCGATTCTACCAGCAAAAGAGCCATTTTGTGTCCATCAGAACTAACAGAAGGCTAACCATTGAAAGCAAACTCAAAGCAATTTGCAGAAGTTTTCTGCCACCGGCCGCACCTGTTGATTTTTTTTTTAAAAAAGAGCTGTCCTCAAACTGCTGGCCAGCATACCTAGAGTACACCCTTGTGATTCCAAATGCTGTACAACCTGGGTTTCTCAAGGTCATTTTCAGTAGCACTGTGACTGGCAGGGCCTGTTATATTAAACAAAACATTACCTGCAGGACCTGCAGTATAATTTGAGTCACTTGGTACAGATGACCATTGGGAATACTGTACGTAGGCAAAACAACAACAGACCTGCATACAAGATTCAGAAACCATTCCATCTACCATTTTGAGTGAGAAGTTGGAACCGTTGGTGTCTAAACACTTGAACTCTGAACATCATAGCCAATCCGACTTGTCTTCTATTGGAATTCCACTGAATCCAAGCATATTAGAAAAGCAGGGGAACATCTGGATTTACAGACTTATCACCTCAGCCTGTACTTGGGGAACAACACATCAAGTCTTTCCTCTGCCTTGGAATACCCTGCCTTCTAGGTGCTATAATTACATTCTGGGAAACAACATCTTTTAATCAGAGGAAATGAAGAAACTGGGAGCCGAAAGGTTTAGCTGAAATACTTCTGTTAGTTAGTCCTTCTTATAAGCACATTTAATGTTTGTGTACGATACATGTTTGTTCCACAGTTACATAATGGCTGGAATGCTGGTGCTTTTTTTTAATGCAGAGCACATCACATTCACTCGTGCCCAGCCAGCAATTAGCGAGTCCCCGCGGGGTTTCCTGAGTCAGCACCTAGCCAGCCTGCATGTATATGTGACCCCAAGAATCTCAGTGGGGACTTGTTAAGGACTGGACATTGGGCCTTTTGGGCCTTCTGCATTCCTAAGAAAGCAACAGGATTCCATCCAACACACGTCTTATTGTGCGATGGGCTTGGTGATTATGAAAGTGTGTTTCTAAGAAACACAGGAGCCATTCTAAGAAAGCGTCAGGCACAGCTGTCAGCCAGCAAGTTTTCTTTCTATGTGCATTGTTGATCACAACTGGTTTGGAGAACTCAGCAAAACAATTTGTGGGTAGGGAGTGTCTCTCCTCCCTTGTTATTGATAGGTGAGCAGCAGGAATCTGGGGGTGATTTCTGTTTAAAAGTCCACATGTTTTCTGTGGATTCATGTTCCAAAACTAAACCTGGAATGTGGCGTGCCTTCTCCTCTTCCTCCCCCTCCCTTTTCCTCTTGGCTTTATCCCAAAGATCTTCGTTTCTCCTTCTTAACATTCTCAAGATGGAACTCCCGGTGGTTACCCCTGTGCTGGTAGCCATCCTGATGAATGTCTCTCACTCCTTCCCTACTTGGTACCACAGAGGCTGGTTGCGGTTACTGAGAGAAGGGGATGGCTGCGGGACTTGCAATGTGGAACTTTGCCCCGTGCCTGCAAACTGCCGAGCCGGCACGGTGCTAGACCTGTGCGGCTGCTGTCCGGAATGTGGAAATGTAGAAGGTCAGGCCTGTGACTTGGATGAAGGCAGCAATTTCTATGGGCAGTGTGGAGACCACCTGGAGTGCCGGCTGGATGCCGAGGGCATAAATTACGGAGAAATCCCTGAGCCACAATGTGTGTGCCAATCCCAGGAGAGTGTGTGTGGCCCTGAAGGGAAGACCTATGAAAACATCTGCCAGTTCAAGGAGACCTACGCAGGAAATGGGGGAAATGGCAGCATAAAGTACAAGGGACCATGCAAGTCAGGTAAGAGAAGACAATCCAGAACAGTTAGTTTAAAATACTTGCAGAAAGATTTAACTATGCTTTATGCTTTTGGAGAGGGTGCCTCAATCACTCAGTATTTGCTATCACAGAAGAACATATTCTGGCAGAATGAATATGCATGATAGCCACTTCAGATGGTTAAGCAGATCAGCAATTTGCATGGAACAGCAGCATTCGATTCAAATTTACTGAGTCTCGGTGACTGAAATCCTGTGTAAAAGCAAAGCAAAGCAAAATGTTCTGCTTATATACCGCCCCATACCACTACAAGTAGTCTCTGGGCAGTTTACATTTTTAATTACAGTATGCAGGCTACATATTGCCCCACCCCTCCAGCAAGCTGGGTACTCATTTTACTGACCTCGGAAGGATGGAAGGCTGAGTGAACCTTGAGCCTACTACCTGGGATTGAACCCCAGGTTGTGAGCACAGTTTTACCTGCAGTACAGGCATTTAACCACTGTGCTACGAGGTACCACAGTACTAATCAGAGATTTCATAATGGGAATCATTTTGATTCCAATGGGCTCCCATTCATATAACCAGTGGCCCAAACAGTTTTAAAGTCAGGTATGCCAATGATTGTGAAAAGGACAGCACAGCAGAGGAGAAAAACTGCTTCACCATTGCTGTTAACGTCTACGGTTTCTCTCAATTAGATTTTGGCCATTGTGTACAATGGCACTTACTCTCTGGCAGCGGTGGCTGGTATCCGAAGGTGGGCATAAGCAGGGAAAACAGTACATGTTTTTCTCTCTTTCTCCCTCCCTCCCTCCCTCCCTCCCTCCCTCCTTCTTTCTCTCTCTTTCTCTATCTCTCTCACACAGACACACATAGAGGCATTCTGTGCCTCACATGGAGAAACATGCATACATGCATGCACAGGGAAGCACTTGGGCAAGGAAGCAGGCAGGCATGGGATAACTCACAGCCTGAGCTTGGGCAGTGTCCCACTTGTTCTTATGGGCAAGCTGCCATTGCTGCAATGTGAGGCTACTGATGAAAAGCCTCAGGAAACTTCAACGGGTCCAAAATGCAGCAGCCAGACTGCTGACGGGGGTGAGATACAGAGATCACATCACACCCCTATTAAAACAGCTCCGCTGGCTGCCAATCAGCAATCGGGCACAATTCAAGTCAAGCTGAGCTTGACTTACAAATCATTGTATGACCTGGGTCCTAGCCACCTCAAAGATTGAATCTGACATTATGAACCGACTCGGGTGTTAAGGTCATCAGGAGAGGCCCTTCTCTCCATCCCGCCAACCTCACAGGTATGTCTCATGGGATCCCATGAAAGGGCCTTCTTGGCTGCTGCGCCCAGACTCTGGAACTCCCTCCCACTGGAGGCCAGGACTGCCTCATCTCTGTTGTCCTTCTGGAAACAGGCAAAAGACCTTTCTCTTCAGGCAAGCTTTCCCTGAATGAAGGACTAACGTGTATTTTATATGAATCTGTGGGTTCACATAGACTTTCTGTTTACGACTACTTAATAACTGTGTTGCTTTAATGTAATGTTTGTCTATTAATGCTATAAGATGTCCCTTAATTCCTTGTTCTCAAATACTTGAACATGTCTTAATTGTACTGTACTGTATATTATCCCTCATTACCGTTAGCTGCTTTGGGTCATTTTCCAAGGAGAAAGGCAAGGTAAAATATTCTAAAATAAAAATAAATAAATAAATAAATAAATTGCCGAGTGGGTGGATGGGTGTAAATATGTAGCCATTTGACATCCTAGCCTGGTAGATGAGCCAGTGTGTGACTGATCAGAAGTAAGCCCTACAGATTCCAGTGGCATGTACTTGCAGATTAGTGTATACAGGTCCATAAGTTATTATGTTTGGGCCATGTAAGGATACAGCTTTCTTCACAATGCCAAAACATTTTGACTGAACTCCCTGGGATGATATGGTTTATACGTGAAGAAATAAACTGCAGAAGAAAGTGGAGGGCAAGACAGTTGCCTAAAATTAGAAGTTATTGAGGTCCATCACGAACAGGTATACATTGATGATAACATGGCACTAGCACGTTACATGTATTAATGAATGGGAGGATTCCATATGAAAGGGGAATGGTGAAAAAGATGGGAAGGGACCCTCTTTATTTCAAGAGCTGAAACACATGTAAATGTAACCAGGCTTTCTGTGACACCCTCCCTTTCTGTGGGTAACCGAAGCAGAAGGCTGAAAATAGTGTTCAAAGCATATTTGTAGTGTTCCACATTTAGTATAAGTAGTTCAAAATAACAAAGCAAGAACACAGATTAAAAAGTCAGTCAGTCAGTCAGACACCTTTATTGGCATAAATAAATAAATAAATAAGTAAAATAGACAATGGACAATAGAGAATAAAATACACAATTGGGAAAGTGTACACGCCCGAACCAGTATCAATTAAAAACAGGGAAGAATGGAAGGAATATGGGAGTATTATAATAGAACGAGAGCAAGGGGGTGTTCCCATGTATCCTTATATTTGTCCAGCCAAAATTGACTGCAGACCATCCAGAATGAGCGGACTATGTTTGGGGGTGTTGAACAAAAGGCCCGTTAAGTAACTGTGGCCTGCGTCGCTGGATTAACAGATAGATAAATGTGGCAATCTGCCTAGTGTGGGTTTTGTCTAAGCCTGAGAGAAGATTATGCAAAATGATCTCGTCCTGGTGACCAGGGAATCTAGCAAGATGTGGCTCTAGGTGGAGGCGCGGATGTCCTTATATAGAGGACAGTATAGGATCATATGCGCCCAGAGACTCGATGGTCCCTGAATTACAGGGGCATAACCGAGTCTCTAGTGGTAGAGAGCCAAATCTCCCGTATAGGACATTAGAGGGGAGCACATTACATCTAGCTAGAGTGAAAGCACGTCGTTCCTGTGGATTCTCTAAAAGATGTAGGTAGCTGGCCGGCTTGCCAACAGGTAGTGGGAGTTGTAGACTGAGAGGAGAACATGCTTTAGAGGCTGCTGCAAAAAGGTCTTGCCTTTCAATGTCTAGCAGTCTAAGCTTTAACAGCCTATAAGCCTGCATGAAAGGTAGTGCCCCAGTTGATCAGGTGAAATGCCCAGCGCCATAATACTTTGGAGAAACCGTTTAAGGCCAGGAGAGTAAAAATGGTCGGAGAGAATGCCCTCTATCAGAGGGTCATTATGTGAGGTAAAACAAATTCTCAGCCAGTATTTAAATTGTCTTAGCTGTGTCTGGGTGTTCAGTCTGCTGAGTCCAGCCTCCAGACAGAGGGCTGCATAAGGTACACAATGTGGAACTGCCAATATTTTATAAAGAAAAGTGGATTGAAGCCTTTCAACCAGTGGATCAATGGCATCCAGCCAAACTGGTACCCCATATAGCAGTTGGGAAATGACCTTGGCTTTGAAAACCTGCAGAGCACTGGGGATATGTTGATTGCCCCATATATAAAAACCGGTAGATAGCTTGGATGGTCAGTCTGGCTGAGTTGATAGTGATATGCCTATGTCTGGCCCAGGTGTTACGGTAAAAAAATTTAGACCTAAGTACTTAAATTCTTTGACTTGTTGTATTGCTTTCCCGTGAAAAATCCAAGAATGGAGTTTCCATGTCTTACTGAAAACAACTATTTTGGACTTACTGTAATTGAGGGACAGTTTGTTGCAAGAAAGATATTTGATACATTCTAAGATTAATCGTCTTAATCCTATCTTGGTGCGGGAAAGTAGTACCATGTCGTCTGCGTACATAAGAATGGGCACTGCCAAATGGCCCAATCTTGGGCAGTGGCTGTTTACTCCTAGCAATAGAGGAGCGAGGTCATTGATGTACAGATTGAATAGAGTGGGGGCAAGAACACAGCCCTGTTTAACTCCTCTGTTGATGGGAACGCTGCTGGAAAGAGCACCATTGCTGGAAACTCGAATGCAGCAAGTGTTCTCTGTGTGTAACCTTTGGATTAAAAAAGCAGTCTTCTGTCTAAAACAGCCCGTAACTTGGCCCATAAAGTTCCCGGTCTACAGAGTCAAATGCAGCTTTAAGATCTAAAAAGGCAGCATATAGTTGACTCTTCATATGGGCAGTTTGCTTGGCTATAAGATGAGATAATATTAAACAATGGTCCACTGTGGATTTATTCTCACGAAATCCTGCTTGCTCTGGCCCAAGTATGTTATTATCTTTTATCCAGGAGTTGAGTCGAATCAGGAGGTGGTTAGCATATACCTTGCCCACGACTGACAGCAGGCTGATTGGTCGATAATTGCCCGGCATTTTTCTATCCCCCTTTTTGAAAATTGGTAAAATTATAGATTGAACCCATGACTTGGGCATTATCCCAGATCTATCCACAAAAGTAAAAAGATCTGCCAGAATAGGTGCCCACCAGTCAGCATAAGTTTTGAGTAAATCAGGAGGAAGTTGATCAGGACCAGGGGCCTTTCCTGATTTCAAGTTGTTTAGTAGCTGCTTAATTTCTGAGATGGCGACTTGGGGCCAATCAGGTAAATCATTAGGATTAACCATGTTTGAAGGAGGGTTGGACATGCAGTCATCGAAAAAGGGAGACCGAAAATGGTCTTCCCAGGTGAGGGAGGAAATTACAGAGATTGGGTAAGTTTTAGAACGGAAAAATCCTGAGATCACTTCCCAAAAGTGCTTTGGGTTCCTACTTTTAATGGCCTTGCTTAACCTGTCCCAACAGGCTGCTGAGCGGTGTTTATGGCTAGATTTGATGGCCTCTGCAAGTTGCTGCTTGACAATAAAGTATCTGTGGGGTAAAGAAACACTATTAGATTTTTGGAAGGTATGATAAATTTGGCGTAGTTCTTTCTTTAGATTGAGACAGGCCATATTGAGTCCCTCGGGAACGACCCTTAAATGATGGGGAGCTGAGGTAGAAGGTGGTCGTCCAATGCAGACTGTTAGAGTTTCTACAAACTGCTCGTATCTGTCTATGCAGGCCAAAGGGCTATCAGTGACAGAGAATGTAAAGACATCTAGTGGTGGGTTGCTCTGGAGGAACTTTTCAAAGAGAGTTTTGGTGGCAAGGTCCCATTTTATTTTAACTGCACGCAGTGGTGTGGAAGGGGAGTGTGGGAGCATTGTATTAGATTCAGGAGGTGCGGTGTGAATGGCGAGAGTGCAGAGTATGGGGAGATGGTCACTAGAGTCAAGAGGTATGACCTTAAAACCAAGGACAATGGATAGTAGTGGAACAGGTATCAGTATATAATCAATCACACTTGTTCCATGTGGTGAAATGTAGGTGAACTCGCCATCGAAATTTAGGTCAGCTAAGCCGTTTAGCCAGAGGAGGCTTCTTGAAATGCTGAAATTGGCAAGTAGATGACCAGCATGATTAATTGATTTGTCCTTGGAGACTCTCGTCCAGGAAAAGTAGTCAGGACAGGAGTTTCCTACAGTTAAGACATCTGCTGACTTGAATACCTCGAGGCCAGACCCCACCCTGGCATTAAAGTCACCTGCCACCAAGCACCATGCTTTGGGAAACCTAATTTCGGTGTTTACCAATGCTTGAGATAAGTAGCTCCATTGCAGTTCTCTATCAGCTTTCTTCTCGGTAGGGGGAATATACACATTTGCTATTAATAGGTCTTGGGTCAGAGTGCTTACTCTAATAATCTGGAGTTTGCAGTGACTGTCAGCCATGAATACTAACTCCGAGGGGATATGTTGTGCAACCAATATAGCGAGGCCACCTGAAGGACGGCCCCTAAGCTTCTGCTTAGAAGCTGGGAGGGAGTAAGCGTGGAATCCATCCAGAGTAATGTCAGAGGTGGACCAGGTTTCCTGGAGGAGAATAATCCCTTGATTCAATAGGACCCCTCTGGACTCTGGATCTCGCATTGTCCTCGTCCTCCTGCTACATTCCAAGAGAGTATACTTAAAGGATGGAAATTAATCTGATGGGGGGACACCCACGGGGTGTCAAACCAACTGAGTGGATTGGTCAGTGGATGGGGGCTCTACACAGGTGGGGGACCGCTTTGCCGGTAGTTGGGTGGAATATACCACAGCCTGTTCATACAGTGCACAATGGGAGGGTTCCAACAATAAAGGGCCAGTGCTTACACACTGTGGGTCAGACAATGTTATAGATTTGGAGGAAGTGATTACAGGAAGAAAATCAGTACATTGTGGGCAGTTGACCATAGTGGTAGTGGACCGGGGTGTAACCTTGTCAAAATGCTGAGGAGTCATGAACTGTTCACTTGGGGGTATAGTCCTAGGATCTTTGGTGACAGCAGAGGTGGAGAGCTCACTTACTGAGTCCAGTTGTAAAAGCGGAGCCTCATTTAAGGGGTCTACAGATTGAGATCTGTGTATGACGTGGTCTGTGGTTAATGGTTCTTCAGCTATGGGGTTCACCTTGACCATACCATCCTTTATTGAAGGACCAGGTGTGTTGTGGATCTGTTGTTTGCAGGGAGCACTGGAATAGGACTGGGTTTCCATATTTTGTTGCTCGGCTGGAGATGTTTCCAAGGGTTCCTCGTCAGTCTTATTGAATAGTAAAAGAGCTTTCTCCAGTCTAAGAGTCTGTACTGTCATTTGAGCCATGTTGACCGCCTCACAGGGAGAGTGGGTACAAGCGTCCACTTCAAGCACAGGGGTTTAGTGTGCTTGGATAGATTAGCTGTTCTACCAAGTAGTGGCACGGGAGCGGGTTTGTCATTCTCATTAGAGTTGGAAAAAGTAAGGGATGCAGACTGTTGTCTAGGTCGGTGGTGAGGCAGTAGACTTAGGGGGGCCTCATCAGTAAAGACTCTTTTGAGGCTTATGTGGAAGGTGAGTAGAAAACCAGACATCCTGAAGAGCATCGACGGAATCAAGGAGCTGGCGAATTTAAGTAGCAGCCTTAGTTTGCAACTGGGGGCAGGCAGTCTCTCATGTCCCTCAAGATCGATAGAGCACTCATCCATGCGAAGAAGACAGCTGAGTGAGTGAATAATCTGTGCTCTGTTCCGCCATCTCCCCTGATTTACTGGAATGGTTGCAATTTCCAAGTAGATTTGTCTCGGTTGCAGGATGCGCGACAATGACCCCCGCTGGGTATTGGGGGCCTTGGCAGGTCCTTGAGGCGAGGCCTCCACAGAGGGAGATGGAGTGACATATGGCCTGGGGTGGACCTTGTTATTTCTATTAGACAGATGGTCATCAGGATGGAGTGTTGATGGCCTTGAAGAGGCATGTTGTTTTGTAAGGTGATCCAGCTTGGAAAATATTGCCATCACGGCTTTGCCCGTAAGCACAGCATAATCCCCCAGCAAGCCAAGCAGTTTAGCGGTGGAGGGCTGCTCTTGGCCCTGCTCTGAGGTAGAGGTTAGACGTGCAGCAGTTCCTGGGGCAACTCCTGCCGTCACTGGAGTGGCATGGAAAGCAGCATGAAAATCATCTTCTGATGGATGGAGAGATTGGTTACATAACTGTGTTGTCTGCATCAGTGTTGAGTCTGAGCTGGCATTTTTTATCGGACCATCAGGTAAGATTTTTCCCGAGGAACAGCTTTCAGAGTGTGGTGGTAGGTCAGTCAGGGCTGAAGTAACTTGAGAAGGGGAGAGGACAGATGCCTTTGGAGTGTGAGAGTCGGGTGACTGTTTCCCACCCATTGTCCGGAGAAGATCTGATGCACTGACGTCTAAAACTGGAGGATCATTCTTAGCACTTCGAAGGGTCTCTTCAATACGCAGCTGTTTAGAGGGCTTTGATACAGAGGGGCATCCTGAGGGAGTTCGCTGCCTTTTTGTCTTCCCCATTTGTTAACCCCGGGAGATGAACCAGGAGCAAAATGTTGATTGATGAGATTTAAAGGCACGGTAGTTGGCTGGAAACCGGTGAACAACAAATTGCTTTTGCTTTCCTTCCTTCGGGTTCCTTCAGGTTCTTAGGAGAATATAGGCAGCAGAGAAAGTGCAAGCTGTATCAGAAGGTATTTCTCTTCTGTCACACAACAGGGGAGGGAGGGGGTTCTGTAGATTTACGGACTCAGCTTATCTCACAGCTGCTCCAGTAAAGTAAACAAGCCGAGCTAAGGAGAATGGCAAGATAGCCTCCCAGAGTCAAACTAAACCGGAGTCCTATGGCTTGGTGGGGGATTAGCTTGTTGTCTTCGGTTAAAATTATAGTAGGGAGTGGAAATATAGGATAAAGGCAAAAAATTGACCTTACTGACTGTCGAGCTCACAGCAGAGACGACTCCCATCCGCCATCTTTTTCCGGTGTTCATCCTTGGGATAAAAAAGAATATCTAAATAGTTACTGAGAACCCTTCAGAAAGTAGGCATGTTCTGGGCATATTGGTTCTGAAACCAAAGTTCTTCCAAATTCTTTCATTGTTTTAAAACAGATTTAAGCAAAACTGCATGTTAGACTTCAATCTAGTTTTCTAACAAAACTTTGCATCAGCTGTATTGCCTGTGAAAACCCAAGCAAAAAGATAGCCAGGAGAACAGATGATTTACTCATCATCTGCTGACAGCTTTATAGGCTGGTGTCAAGTTCATTCTTTGGCAATTAACATCACTCTTTCACAGAATTCCAAGCCATTTAACCCAGACTTTGCTGTTCTGAAATAGCATAGGGAGCTAGGCCTGAAAGGGAACCCAACCAGCTTTGTGTAGGGCCTTCCACTCGAAATGTAGTGATGGAGGAGGCTTTTAAGCATCCCATGGACTGTCACACAAACACACACACAAATATGTCATCAAGACGATTAAACTGAGATTATTGTATTTCAGACATGTTATGTGAAGGCAAGGCTCACTGGAAAAGACAGCCTTGCTAGGAGAAGTGGAAGGGACTAGGAAAAGAAAAAGGCTGGACTTCAGATGGATTGACTTTAGTTTGCAAGACCTGAGCAGGGCTATTAATGATAGGACCTTCCCAGGGATTACTAATTCATAGGACTGCCATCAATTGGAAGGGCTCTCCAATATATGATTTGAATTACTTAACAGGGCTCTCCAATATATGATTTGAACTCTCTCCAAGGTGCCTCCTTTGTACACAGCACCCCCTCACCACTTATGGGAAACCTATTCATAAAGCTGTGTTTTTGATTATATAAACCTTTAGTGTCTGTGAAATATTTCTGTGACACTGGCAGGTTTGCAGCCTTGTGCTGGGGCAGTAAAAGGTAAAGGTAAAGGTTTCCCCCACACATGCACACTAGGATGGTTACTTCACGTCCATCCTCGTGTTGAGTTGAAGTTGCTTCCGGGTTGAAATCGGTTGTTGTCACGTGATCTAATTCTGGTTCTGCCCCTGTTTGTTTGTACTCACGGGCATGATGAATGGAACCGGCAGGACTGTAACCTCACGTCTTCGATGCGCGTTGTACTGCCGCTGCATCCCTGTCCTCCAGCTCCAGCGGCACCATGGCCCTGGCGGAGGCCGGCAGCGGGACCCGAAGGGATGAGGGTGGGCAGGCGCGCCGGAGGGCAGAACGCGCGTCCTCCTCTCCTCCTGCGGTGCTTTAGCTTTGCAGCGCCTCCCGGGAAAAGACGCCGCCCGCCCGCGCCCTCTCCCGCTTGCTCTCTCCATGGCTCCCGGGCAAGCCCTATCGTCCTCGCCTCAGCTCCCAGAGGAGGAGGAAGAGGAGGGCGCGGGGGGGGGGAGCCAGCTGCATCATGCCTGCAAGCCCTCTCAGGTATTTGGAGGGGTGGCTGCCGTGAGGCGAGGGGAGCAGACTATTACATTTCTTCCCTAAGGCAGCAGTACATTACGGAGGAACCATCAGCATTCCAACTCCTGTCCCAAGATCCCTAAGTGAAAAGGGGGGGGGAAGGGTACCAGAAATGGAGTAATAAGTCCGACGGTTCAATACATCGATAGTTCGCTGTCAAAACCTAAAAAAATATAACGTAATAACGTAAGATATTATCTCACTGCGGATTAAGAGAAACCACACGTCCCCTCCTTGAGGAACGAGAAGCAAATCGAGGAGTTTCCCGAGGTCAAGGAAGGGAATCTCTCACCCTGCTTGGGGTGAAGTTCTGGGGGCGTGGTCGGAACGAACTCGCTTCGTGATGACATGGGCGTGAGGTTCCGTTCCTACATACCGGTCCACAGCGGGAGCGTGAACAGCAATGAGAAGGATGTGAAGTATCGGCCTAGTTGTATCTGACTCTAGGGGCTGTGCTCATCTTCGTTTCTAAGCCAAAGAGCTAGTGCTGTGCAAGTCCGTGGCCATGTGGCCGGCATGGCTGCACGGAACACTGTTTAGGTAAAGGTAAAGGTCTCCCCCCCCCCGCATGCATGCTAGTTGTGTCCGACTCTAGGGGCGGTGCTCATCCCTGTATTCACGTCAAAGAGCGAGTGTTGTGCAAGTCCATGGCCACATGGCCGGCATGGCTGCAAGGAAACACTGTTTTACCTTCCCGCTTTTTACGGCGGTATCTGTTTATCTACTTGCATTTACATGCTTTCAAACTTCTAGGTTGGCAGGAGCTGGGTTATCAGTGGGAGCTCGCTCCGCTGCATGGCACCTGGAATTTGAACCGCCGAGCTGCCGACTTTGCAGCTGACAGTTTTTGGAAGCCTTAATCCACTGAGCCACCACGCCCCTGGAACACTCTTTACCTTCCCGCTTTTTATGGCGGTACCTAGTTATCTATTTGCATTTACATGCTTTCAAACTGCTAGGTTGGCAGGAGCTGGGGTTAACAGTGGGAGGTTGCCCCACTGTGTGGCACCCGGAATTAGAGCCACCAAGCTGCCAACTTTGCAGCCAACCATTTCAGCGCTCTAGTCCACTAGGCCACCACGCTGAGGTAGTCGTCAGGTCTAAAAGACAGGAGCCAAATGTAGGCCAAATGACTATCGAACTATATATTACAGACAACTTCATAGTTAGAAAAGAACATTCCTTAAGGCCTGGACATGTTAGATCATTGCATCAGGAGCTTTCCACATCCCCTGTAGCTTGCAGATTATCCGCTTGGTGGTTAGTCAGTAGGAAGTAAGCAGGTGCTTCATTTACAAGTAGAATGGCTCAGCCATGAGGGTCTGTCGGAATTATACTGCATTTCTGGAGCAGAAATAGATTTCAGCAAAATGATAATACTATATATTCTGTAAATTTGAAAGGCTTAGTAAAGCCTTATATAGTTCTATAAACCCTTGTTGGGGTGCCATTCAAACTGTCCAAGGAAAAGGCACCCTGAGATCCCCACAAAGAAAGCCCACCCTTTCCTCAGCCCCTGTATACATACTTGGCTCAAGCTTTTCCACGTGTATATTAATTCTTACAGAGGGCAACAGCAGGGGTCAGAAGTAGAACATCACCCGTACCCCTGAGACCACAGAACCATTGGGTGGCCTTGGTTCCACTGTGCTTTTCGTGATCTTAGATCTAAGGGCCGGACATTATCATCTATCTGGGAGGTGTCGTAGTGCCAATGAAGGGGAGAAATACTGAAATAGCCCACATGAGCAAACACTTGCATGTGTGCATGAGCATACACATGGCCCGACAACGACATCGATTGTTAGTACTCTAAGGTTAAGACTTTGGGACAATTGTTCAGGTTCCTTCTTAGCAGAGTTGTGCATGACCCAAAATCCCCCCAAATGACAAATGGGAGAAAATGCAGTTCTAGATATCTAAAACTTGATTACAACTAGAAAAGAGAACTATAAAAGATTATGGGGTTGTGAAAAAAGAATATGACACAAATACAGCAGTGGCATTACCCACTGAAGCAATAATATGTTTTTCTTATACTATTCACATTTCATACACAAAAACGTGTATGAAATGCTAGGTGGCTATGGTTTGGTTATCAGTCTCAGATCTGCTGCCAAGATCATACCACTATCCCCCTCCCATTAACTGAATAAACATGTATGTTTCTTTCATTGTCCTTGCATTCAACCCTAACTTATGTGAGTCTCATGCTGTTTTCTTCAAGTTTCAGAACAACAAGGCTCCTCCTCCTCTTCCTCTAGAGAAGGAGGAGCCTCATCCTGTCTCCAAAGAGGACAGTCCCAGAGTTTTCTAGGCATAGCATACTCAGAAGTAGGACACTATGTGTGTGAAGATTCCCAGTCATCCAGGTGAGGTTGTTTGGAAGTTGAGTCAAGGAAACTGGACTTCTCTTGTGACATCGAAATGTTTTGCTACTTATTTCGCTATTCAGTCCACTGTCCATCTAATGAGCCTATTCAAAGCAGGGGGATGTGAAATCAAGGTGAACTATACATTGGAGGACCCGCCACTAACTTTCCTCAGACTGATGAAGCTGCTTGGATGAGCAGAGAAGCATTTCGATCTCTCAAGAAAAGAAGTCCTGTTGCCATGACTCAGCTTCCAGATAAGTGGGATACGAGTTTCTCCCTTCCTTGCCCAAGTCCACATAGGTGCCAGCACACAACTCCAATCATCCATACACACTCCAAATGATTTTGGCTGATCTCTCTCCTGGGAGACACCATGCTGATTCAAAATCTCCAGTTTGGCTCAACATCCAGGCATTCCTACCCAATGAGTTGCACCAGCTCAATGAAGTTCAGTCCCGATGCTAAATGGGATCAGGAAAGGATGAATTGAATTGCCAAGTAAGAATTTTCCCCTTAGAAGGAAGAGGACCAAACTGATACCAACATTGTGGAAAATAAGTAGGAAATCCCTTTTCTTAAGATTCCTTTTAAAAAACAAACAAACATCTATTTGCAATATTTGGTTTCTATAGAGGCTGAATGATTCTCAAGGTAACATGGAAATACTACTGAAGGTCCTTTTGTAACTATGTCATTTGATCTCAGTTATCTGGAGGAAAATTTCAATAATGATATTTCAATAAAATGGTGAGGTTTTATGGAATTAAATAAATCAACTGAAAATGTCTGTTTCCTGGCATAGGCAGATCAGGAAAATGCAGCTACAGCTCAACGCTACCACTTCTTATGTTCGTCAAATCAGAAGAAGGTCCAGATACATGTGTATAGAACTGGGACTTCAGCCAATCATTTGAAATATGCACTCTTATTAGATTTAATTCTGGGTATTACACAGAATTGCTGTAATAACTGCCAGAGTGCTTGGGAACCAATCATCACCGCACTACCAGATCCAGTGCTTATGGGAGTGGAAAATTCCCTTGACTGTCAAGCACAGCCAAATGTAACCTTAGAAGCATACATTTCACAAAAATGGTAAGATGAAAGGAAAATGAAGGCAGAGGACTATCCTCAATTAGTGTGTTGAATGTCTTCTTAAAACAGCCCTAGTCACAGGCCCAAAACACACAACTCAAAAATTAGCCCACTTCAAGTTATGTGAACTTTTTGCAAACACCAGTAGGATTCTGGAGCCCCATCTGTTAATCTGTGTGAGTACAGGGATGAATAAACACATCTTGTTTTTCTCTTTTCCAATAATGTTAATCAATTCAAAAAAGACCATTTTGCTCCAATATAACTGTTCTTGAAATAATATTTGAATGTGAATATCTTTGTAATTGGAAAAAGTGACTGAACATGTTTAGCTTTGTAAGGCAAAGAAGGCCACGCTGTTTTGTGACAATAAGTTTAATTTCAAATAATATTTTAGTTGCATTCAAAATAACTGTGGAAGGTTCAAATTTTTTTACCAATGCATGGGGTGTTCAGGGTAATAATTGTGTTTTCTTCCCGGCTGTTCTTTTGAGATGGCCAGTCCTTCTTGCAATTCTTTCTCATTTGTGCTCAAAGGACTAGATCATCTCCCTCTAGTGGCTCAATTAAAAATATGTTTAAAACATGCCAAAAACCTCCCACATGTTTGTCCTTTGTACCATGCACTGCAGCAATCTTGCATGGTTCTGAATTGTACAGATTTAATCTCGAAAGCAGAGTGGAAAAACTGCATTGTAATTACATTAAAATTGTGCACTCCCCTCTGAAAGCATAATGGCTTTAATAGCTTGATCAAAATGAAAGTTGTAAAATAGAATTTAGTGCCCAAGTGAAATGACAGTAAATCACACAGTTTGCAGTTATAACCATCCTTCATGCTGAGTTCAAAATTAACAGCTACCATTTTTGTAAACAGATGGTTTGACTGCCTTGCTGTGCACACCACTGGTAAGGAGAAGTCAAAAATGTTTTAAAATATTTAAAATTACCAATGTAAGGCTGTGGATATTTTATTTTTTATTTTTATTTTAAATGTTGAGTTCCTTGAAGACCTACATTCAGTAGTCTGTTTGATTACTATATGAGTCTGAGAGATTCAAGCAACCCACCACCAGCAGCAAACATTTGGCAGTGGCACTCCAGATTTGCAGACTTAGATTCCCATAATTCCTAGCCTACATTGCAAATGATCAAGGACTGTGGGAAGGGTAGTCCAAACCATCTAAAATGCTGTCCCTAGAAGCTGAACAAGGAGTCCAGTCCTAGCAATGAATGTGGGCATCCCAGAATCTAATCTAGAGATGGACACGTCAATTCATGTCACGTTGTACGAAGCCCTCTGTGTGGCACCACGGATGACGCATATCTCTCCCCCCCAACCCCTCCCTGGCCAGATGGCACACTCACATTCCATGGCACACTGCCAAGGTCCTCCTTCTCCGGCAGCACTCCAGTCTTGACATGAGTTTGGGCTGCCCTTCCCTGTCTCCTTCGGCAGCCAACCAGCCCACGGTTGTGCAGGAAGAATCCTTGACCCACCTCCTCATCTGAGTGGTCAGCTGTCAGAGAAGGGGAGAAGGGCAGCCTCAATTCCTGTACAAACTAGAGGACCATCGGAGAAGGAGAACCTAGGCAGCGTCCTATAGAATGTGAGTGGGCCAGTCTGACAGAGGCTTGGGGGAAGGGGAGTACAGTGAGTACATACAAAGCAGCACAGATTAATCTATCTCGTCTAATCTCTGTGTTCACTGGAAGCCTTTTGGGTTTTGGGATATGTTAATCTCCTTCAATCTGAATGAATTGAGGTCAAAGTGACATACAGCCCTGTACTGAGGTCTTATGGGAAAGGGCAAAGGAAACAATATCTTACACACACACACACACACACACACACACACACACACACACACACACACACACACACACACACACACACACACACACACACACACCTTTTGTGTGGAATTTGTTTTTGCAGTTGCTGACCAAAAACAACACAGCAAAAAATATATTAATAAAGTACATCTTTCCATGACTTGGAAATGTGCTATCTGTGGCAGTGACATCAATCTGTCTAAAGGCTGGGCTAAGCCTTGGAAGTTATGTGAGGCTACACTGGCTCAGCCATAGCCTCAGAGCTGGTGGTTGAGGAACCCTTCTGAAGGAGAAACCATGTGATCCCTTTTTTGGCAACAGGAGATGGTGTTTGTAAACACATTGAGGAATGAAACATTCAATTATATATATGTGTGAGTAAATCCATCAGATTTTTAAAATATAGAAGTATGTTTAGGACTGCAAAGAGACAGCAATTTATGGTATTTTTTGGTTTTATTTATAGGCCATCTTTCTCACAGTTAATAATTAATATGACTGAAGTGCAGACTGGTCTCTTTATAATCCAAGACCTCATCTCACTTTTTTGCACCATCTCTTTTGAGTGTTTTGCTCAATCAGTCACAGGGGCATTTTAACACCTTTGAGATCAAACATCTTAGAAACTAATATTGGTTTATAGTAGGCTTGACATATCAGTGATTTGACCGAACAAACATTACAGTTGATGCTTCAGAGTGACCTTATGAGCTACTTTATCAAGGGCCATCCTCTAAAGGGTTGTCAGAGGTAAGTCCTCCATTTGAAAGATCACTGGATCCAATATCAGTTTAACAAACCATGACAAAGGGAAGCATTTGAGGGCCTTGAAGTTGCCTATCAACCTTTAGGATTTGGACAACAGAATAGGTGGGCACACAAGTCATTCGAGAGGGATAGTTGCTAGGGCAGCAGCATTCCATTCCCTGAGACATCAGAATGAGCATCTGAGATAAGGGGGCAGACCTTTGTGATGTCACAGAAGCAGGGCAGGCAAGAACTGGAACGCAATCTGGAACAGCTTTTGGCCAGCTGATTGAAGGAACACAATGGGAATCCTGGTACATTGGCCCATCCTCTTCAAAACTCTGGATCACTAGGTAATATGGCAACAGTTGGAAATAATAAGAACATAAGAACATAAGAAGAGCAATGCTGGATCAGGCCAAAGGCCCATCTAGTCCAGCTTCCTGTATCTCACAGTGGCCCCACCAGATGCATCTGGGAGTGCACGAAACTAGATACAGTGGACCCTTGTATAACAAACAGCTTGTATAACATAAAATTTGTACAACATAAAAATTTCCGGAGATAGGAGAAATTTGCTTAACATAATCGCCTATGGGGAAAATCCATACAACATAAAAATGGGATTACTCCATTTTCAATGCATTCCCATGGGAATTTGTATAAAGGAAAATTTGCTTAACATAATTTCATTTGGAACGAATTAATTCCTTTATACAAAGTACCACTGTATCTGTCTGTCTCCTGATACCACTCCCCTGCATCTGGCCCTTGAAGTACCCCGGTTTTAAGCCTGGAGATTACACATCTCCATCATGGTTTGTTGTAACCTATGATGGAGTTTTCAACCAGGAATCTGTCCAATCACCCTTTGAAGGCATCCAGGCCAGATGCCATCACCATCTCCTGTGGCAAGGAGTTCCACAGAACAACGTGCTGGGTGAAAAATATTTTCTTTTGTCTGTTCTGCCTGTGGGGTTGTTCTTGAACAAGTAGCAAAATATGCCTGGGAGCTGTTGCAGTAACTGCCATCTATGATGGGACATTCATCCCAGACAACTATTACAGCACCAATAATATGCAAGGAGTTTTTCTGATCCCTGTGCTGCTGCTGGCACAGGTTGAGAACCCTGTTTCAGCCCACTCTGCCAGCGCATCTACAACAACAATTTGTAACACTACTTCTCCACTTCCATCCTTACTCATCATGGCATGATAGGCCCAAGTGAGTGCTCTCACCAAGGGTTCCTCCCCAGTCCCTTTCCCCTTACTCCTGGCATTTTGAGAGCACAGCAACAGTGCACTGTTGAGCCCGTGTGCTAATTGTATAAAGATTTGTACAATGAAGTAGAAGTCTGCTCTTCTCTAAATAGTCCGCTGTGAGATTTGTCTCCCTGCCTGGAAACTTGGAGAAGCACACAGATTCTGCAGAATCTTCAGATGGTGCCCTGAGATCTGGTAGCTGTGCTGAAAAGTAGATATATTTACAAAATGGTGCAGAATTCTGAATTTGTACCACACATACCAACCCAAATGTGACACACTTTCCTGCCTAATTCATACATGGGCTAAATGCCTTTTCTCTCTCTTGTTTCTGTCATTTCCCTCATCCCATTAACACATCTCCAGATTCGAGATGGGCACGACTCAAAAAAAAACGGTGTTTCGTTTGTTGTTTGTCGTTTAGGGGGTCCATTTCGGTTGTTTTCATTTTTCGTGATTTTTTTGCAAAAAAAAATCATTTTCGTTTCGTTACGTAACGAAACAAAAAACGAAAACGAAAACAAAAAATTGCTGTTTCGTTAGCATTCATTACAGTTCAATTTATTTGCCGCAACGAAAACGAAACACACGACAACATTTCTGTTGTTTCGGTTCATTTCGTTTCATTTTGGAAACAAAATTCGTTTTTCATTTCGTTATGTAATGAAATGAAAAAATGAAAACGAAAATGAAAAATTGCTTGTTTCGTGCCCATCTCTACTCCAGATGCCTTAGTCAAGAACCTTACAAGGTGAGAGGCTCATTGCATGTGGATGCTTCTCTTTCAAATGTATCCTAATTAAAATCCACAGTTGACCTTCAGCCAGGCCACACTGGCGTAAAGATCAATTTATGGATTACTGGTGGCATGGTTTGGATCAGGTCAAATGACTGTGTCCACACGTGTTTCTCCTTGGATTGATCCTTCCTTCCCCCTTTAAGAGCTGTTGCACACCTTTCTGGAACATCACTAGGGCATATATTCTTTTGGGCAAGATTTAGCGGGAGAAAAGGAGCCTTGGCAAGATCTCCAGTGGGGACAGAATAAGAGTGGACCATCAGATTCCCCAGTGTTGAAAGACCTAGTTTTAAGGTGCCTACAGTATTGTCATATGTAAGACTCATATAAAGAAAGGAGCTGTTAATTGCATCTTTAAAGTGACACTAAAAAGTTTCTGAAATTCTCCTTGAAAACTGCAGTTTTTGATCATCTTCTCAATTGTGTCCCTTTCAGCTCCTGTTATTTCCTTGCCACCTCAAGATACTCAGAATTTTACAGGAAACGATGTCATTTTTAGTTGCGAGGTGTCTGCTTATCCGCAGCCACATCTTGAATGGAAGAAAAAAGGGAGTAAAAGGTTTCTGCCTGGAGATGATGCCCATATTTCAATACAGGTATACAAGAATAAAGTACAGTAATACCTCGGATAAAGAATGTCTCTAATAATTTTTTCGGATAACAAATGGAAATTAGTGGGTATAGGGCTGCCTCGGATAACAAATGTTCCCTATGGGCTGCCTTGGATAACAAATGTCTATAATGCCTTCCAAAAAAGTGTACCCAGGATGTATTGCACCCCCTGTAGTTTGTGGAGGGATGGGAGGAGTTAGAGCGGGTTTTTTCATGGTTATTTGAGCCATTCTGGACATGTTTTGCTGAGGGATTTAGACCTTTCAAACTTGGAAAAGTAGGGAGCTAGCTTTTATTAATCTTTGCACTGCTTTTCTTTGTATTTTTGGCAGGAAAAGGCTGGGGTAGTTATGCTGCTTTCTTCTGTCCATGTTTGCAATCTTTTCCATTGCTTTGTGGGAAAGAACAGGCTGGATTTCCCTTGCTGCTTATGTTTGTCTGTTTGCATTTTACCCCATTGCACCTTGGGTACGAATAGGCTGGGGCAGTCTTGCTAGTTTATCTTGTCCATGTTTGCATTCCACTGTAGGGGGGGGTGTTCTGGAGGGGGTGTTCCAGCACTGCAGGCCTTTAAGGTGCACTTTATAAATGGGTCTGGAACCCTGCCCCAAGCTTTTTTGCCTTTTCCAGGACCTCTGGAATGGATTAATTGGTTTCCCTTTCATTTCAATGGGAAACCATGTTTTGGACAACAAATTTTTTGGATAACAAATTGCCTCCGTGATCGAATTAAATTTGTTATCAGAGGCACCACTGTAGGTTGTTATGGGGAGAATTACAAGGTACTTAGAAGTTAATGGAAGGTTCTGAGAAGGCAATGGAAGGAGAGTGGGGTAGGTTTAATCCTAAATATTTAACATTTGTTTTTCATCTATCTCAGGCAAGAGGTGGACCTCGGAAATATAGCGTGACAGGATGGCTACAAATTGAAGGAATCAGAAAATCAGATGAAGATGTCTATATATGCCAAACAAAAAATAAATATGGTTTTACCTATTCATCTGCCCAGCTGAAAGTCATAGATGGTAAATGACAGTTTTGACATTTGGGTCTATAACAAAAAGAACTTACTTTCAGTGGCTAGTGGATTAATCGCCTAATAGCAAATGGTGGATTTTAAATCCAAATCTGCATTTTCACCAGTAGGTAACTTGACAAACTGATGAATCAGATGATTAATTGCTTCCTTATTTATAGAACACTGTTAGGTCAATCCATAGCTTTCAAAAAGCTCAGCTATGGATTGTTTGCTGAAGGGGAAGGTTGAGCTATCACAGATATTGAACCATTAGAATGAAGCTATGTTTGAGTTTTTCAATATGTATTCTACCACCCACCCCCACCCCCAAGTACTGTGGCATCTCTAAAACTACAGAACAAGTTCCAGGTGGCAAATCAATGAGGGGAACGCAAAATAGATACAAGAGGGATAGAACAGAAGATGCCTTAATATTGAAGCCTAAGAACCTAACTATTACATAACTGGGGCTTCGGACCAGCCCTACCATTGGACAGAATGAAGCAGCATCTTCTGCTTCAGATTGTAACTATCATGGAAAGGCAGATTCAGTGCTTTCTGTCACTCCTGATTTTTGATTGCCAAGAACAGGAAAAGCTTCTTGTGGATTTTTTCAACATTTTGATTCCACCCCCTACCCCCAGTTATTTTGCCTCAGGTACAAAATATCTTAACCACCTTTAGGCATGCTCTTTAACTTGAATGGTGGAGTGGGACATTTGATACTTCTTCACAAGCAGCAAAAAAATATTGGATAGGACCCAAATTGTCTCTAAAATAAGTACAAGACTCTACTTTTCCTCTTTTAACTTTTTGTATACATTTCCCCCCTTCAGCCAGAGAGTAGCGGTGGTTAGGAGGCAGAACCCTTACCTAAAGTTGGTCAAGTTCCATATTCAAAGCCTGGCACAGGGATGATAACATGACCATGGGGCTGGTGCTATAAACTTCCAGAACTTGGGAAAAGACCTTTTTGCAGGCTCTGCATTTTAGTGGGACCACAGTTTGTGATAGCTGCTACTACTGTACTCCCAATACAATATATCAATGTTGTAGAACATTTTATGAATTTTCTTTCTATTGCTATTCATTATAAAAACTGTACATTTTAAAATCTCTCTTATATCTAGTTTGTATTTACCTTAGAGGCCACCAAAAAGAAATCAAACCCTAGTCTATAAAATCTTGTTTAAATTTTAATTTCCCTTCCCTAAGACATTTTCAAATCATCATTTTAGAATTCGCTAACTAAGATATGGGAAACAATAAAAATGAAATTGTACACAAAAACTCCAAGATGGGTTTCACCTATGGAAGCATTTGCGTATCTTAATCTTTTAAACTTTGAGAAAATCATAATTTACATGGACATCTTTATGAATTTTCTTTATAACATATCGCTATTCATTATAAAAACCGTACATTTTAAAATCTCTCTTGTTCCTAGTTTGTATTTAACTTAGAGGCCACCAAAAAGAAACCAAACCTTGGTCTATAAAATCTAGTTTAAATTTTAATTTCCCTTCCCTGTCTAAAATGTCTCCATGTATAAGACCCCCACCACACACACTTTTCCAACCCAAAATTCCAGTTTCACAATGCGCAGTTCTCTCCTTGGCTTACTTCCATGTAAGACAACCCCCAATTTTTAATCTAACAACTTGAGACAAAAATATAGTCTTATACATGGAAAAATACTGTCTATCACTCTGCAGGCTCATCCTCATTTCAGAATGTCCCTGGCACCTGGGCCACAAGAGATGCTACAGACTATGGAGATTATCTTGACTCTGTTGAAGCAGAAGAATCAGAAGCAGAATACGAATCTGGGGACGACGAGAAATGAAGCAAGCGCTGATTGTATCAGATCAGCTGTATACAACATTTTCCTCCCACCTTGATTCACTGGTTCAGCATCCCAGCACAAAGTCGTGTCACATTCTATAAACAATCTGCAGCATGAAGCCAGAAGACCGGAGAGCCAGTGTGGTATAACTACAGTATGTGTGTGTTGTGTCGTTATAGTCGAGACTGACCCTTCGTAACCCCATGTCCATGGAATTTTCTTGGCAGGAATACTGGAGTGGTTTGCCAGTTCCTACTCCAGGCGCCTACAGCACCTGATGTTCCCTGGCGGTCTCCCATCCAAGTACTAACCAGGGCTGACCCTGCTGAGCTTCCAAAATCAGGTGAGATCGGATGTGCTTAGGGCATCTAGGCAGCTCTATAACTACAGTAATAGAGCATTAAAATAGAGCAATAAGTCCACAGCAAGCCATGAAACTTACTGGATGATTTTGGCTAGCCAGTGTCTGTGAGCCTGACTTGACTCACAGGGTTGTTGTGAGGATAGCCAGAGACATAGTCTGGAGCTTATTGGCAGAAAAAAAACCTATTGAGGATGTAACTATTTAAAAAATAAAGAGAAATCATTTCATAACAGTTCAGGTATGCTGGAGTAATGACTTGCCTCTGTATCAACTACAGTATGTGAAGGATTTTCTGTTTGTGTCATTGTATATCAGGATTTCAGGCATGGCTTTTAAAGCCTTAATGAAGAAAACCAGGTGGCAGGGAAGAAAAGTTCAGCCTCTTGTGCCCTTTCTTATGCTATTGTTTAATATCTACATTTCTTATGCGGAAGAATATGCTGTCATGTAAGCCCTTACCTGTGGCAGTCACTCCCAATAGAGATGGGCACTTTGTGCTTCATCATTAGAGATGGGCATGTCATTTTGTTATTCATTTTTAAATTGTTTTTGTTTTGTTTAAAATGAAATTAATTTTTTTAAACAATTCATTTCATTTTTAATTTGCTTCATTTTTGAGGATTTTTTGTTTTGTTTTATTAAATTTTGTTAACTCATGCTGACTAGCTGGCCTGGGGCCGGATGGGCACTTTTAAAATTTTTATTTTTATTTTACTCACACTGACCAGCAGACCGGCGGGCCAGGTCAGCACGTTTTTTTAATTATTTTTTAAAAATTTTACTCATGCGCCGGCTGGGTTGATGAGTTTTATCTTTCTTTTCTTTTTTCTTTCTTTTTAAAATTGTGCTGAGCAGCAGGCCAGCAGGCGGGGTCAGCACTTTTTAAATTTAATTTATTTTAATTTATTTTAATTTTTTTTTTATTTTTTACTCACACACCGGCTGGGTCGGTGAGGTTTTTTCTTTCTTTTCTTTCTTTCTTTCTTTCTTCTTTCTTTCTTTCTTTCTTTGTTTCTTTTTTTTCTTCTTTTTTTACTCGTGCAGACCAGCAGGCCTGCAGGCCGGGTCAGCACATTTTTTTATTATTATTATTATTTTTTACTTATTGCCCTGACCAGCTGGCCCACGGCTGGGTCGGGGTGTTTTTTTTAAATTCCCCCACCTGTTCGTGCCCAATCAGGTGGGGGAAAGGGTGGGCTTTTTAAAAAAAATTCCCGCCAAAGCCCTGTGCTACAGCTAATCGGCAGTGGCTTGGGCAGG
The DNA here is from genome assembly GCA_029282475.1 of Phrynocephalus forsythii. Taxonomy (NCBI): domain Eukaryota; kingdom Metazoa; phylum Chordata; class Lepidosauria; order Squamata; family Agamidae; genus Phrynocephalus; species Phrynocephalus forsythii. The sequence goes on along the minus strand of JAPFRF010000002.1, from coordinate 157,639,066 downwards.
GGGGAGGGAAGCCTGCAGTTTTGCCTGCTTTGGGGGGGGAGAAACGCCAGCTTTTCCCCATAAAAATGAATTGCTTCAATGCATTCCTATGGGAAAATGAAAAACGAAGTGAATGAAATGGAAATTTCCATTTTGTTTCATTTTGTTTTTCTTTGATGGGTCTGTTTGTTATTTGTTTCATTCTGTAATGGAACGAATAATGAATAATGAAACAAAATAAAAAATTGTTTCATGCCCATCTCTATTCGTCATACTTTGTATGAAAGACAGCACTGCAGGGGCTGTGGTGGCCCAGATTGGCTGGGCTACTTACCAGGCTCTCCATGCCACCAGGATCTTTCTACTGGGGTGGTACTCCAGGAACCCAGCCAGCCCTACGCCACTTTCCCAGGCATCTGACCACTCATCAGCTGTGCAAGGAGATTCCTCACCCCACCTCCTTGACAAAACACAAAGCACCCATCTCCATTCCAGATGGAGCATTGGTCAAAATTAGGCCTGTACCTTTGCTTACCTTTACAAAGTTCATTTTAGAACAACTGAAATTCATGGGGAAAATACCGTGTTTCTCCGAAAATAAGACAGTGCCTTATATAAATTTTGGCTCCCAAAGATGCACTAGGTCTTATTTTCAGGGGATGTCTTATTTTTCCATGAGGAAGAATACGGTACAAATTTATTGTTATCTTATTATTGGGGAGGCCTTATTTTCAGGGGGATGCCTTATTTTTCAGCAAGAGGCAAATCCGTAAGTAGGTCTTATATTCGGGGATGTCTTATTTTTGGGGAAACGGGGTATATGCTAGACCTCCCCAACTTTTTAGGAGGAAATTTACTATTCCTGCCAAGAGGTACATATAAAGATAGGAATGTTTCTCACACTTTATAAAAACCAATGGTCACTTCTCCTTTTTAAAAAATGCTTCAGAGCCGCAGTAAGGACATGCCTCTAGAATGTAGCCTTGATGGTCTTCTTGATTAGGAGCCTTTTAAAGAAGGTAACATATAGACTTCCTGAAGAGTTATAATGGAAAAATAAATTTTATAAATAATAACTGGGGCAGTTCCGAGACCCATCAGAACCGCTCAAATACGTCCCACACCGTCACAAGCACAACACTTTTTCCCCGGTCCCAAAATTCCAAACCGTTCCCGAGATATTGGGAAAAATACAAAAACCGTTGCTTTTGCTGGCTAAGAGGCCTTGCGAGCAGGGGCTCAGCAAGCGGAAAGCTTCAACTCACACCTGATTTGTCCGTTTACATTGTATCTAGTCAGCTGCGGCAGTTCATTTCCGCGGAGACTCCATAAAACAGCAGGGTTGCAAAGATAAGCCCGTCTTCGCGTTTTAACCAATCAGCGCTCCCGCCATCAATCAATGTCTCATTAATTATGGCCGGATGGGGGCACACGGCGGGGAACCCTGTTCCATTGAATTGGCTGAGTAGACTGCCCCTACCAAAAAGAACCATAGCCCTTCCCGGGGAAATTCAAAACCTCCAACCGATTCGGGTTCCAGAGAGGCGGCTAATCTTTCAGCAATACCAGTGGTACAAATCTACCCTTCCTACCCAACTCTCAGTTCCAGAGACTCAGGGAAGGCAGCCTAGGGTAGCGACTCCTCTCACTACCTCTTACCCGAGCTGCAGTTCCAAGAATTCATACCTTCTCCCAGCCATCCATTTCTATGGCGATAGACCGGTCCCCTTTCCACTTTTTCTCCGCTTACTATATTTCTCTATGGTGGTAGATTAACCCCCGCTCCAGAATCAACCAGACAGGGTTTCCCTTCTTGCGGAAACCCCTGGAAATACTGTTTTCTCGGTTCCAGGAGTTCCCACCAAGGAATAAGAAATGTCCCTTGCTGGTGTATCAGTTAACCCTTTCCTGCCCCTCTTCCCTTATTTCCCCAACCCTGAAGTCTCAGCCAGAGACACAGTTCAGGAGAAATTCTTCCTGGACTGATGAATTATTTCCTTCATGCTCTGACTTGCAAGGGAATGATTCTGAACAATCATTCTCAAGGATCAGGGACTTCCTTACCCTCAGAAACTTGGTTCCCCTGCCTCTGCCTAAAACAGACCTAAGACTTTTGACTCAAGGTGGCCCCCCATCTCTCTCTCTCTCTCTCTCTTTCTCTCTCTCTCCCCCCTCTCTCTTTTCCTTTCTTTTTCCTTCTCTCTCTCTCTCTCTCTCTCTCTCTCTCTCTCTCTCTCCCCCCTTTCCTCCCACTCCTTCTTCCCTGGGTGTGCTTTAAACGTGTTCCTGCTCTATCCTATGGCCTCTATAACTATAATCTGGGGCAAGGGGGGTTATGGCACAAGAAGGCAGACATCATGGCAATCCCACAAAGCAAGTTACATCTTCTAGAAGCAGGATCCATCTTCCACAAAGTTCCTGGCACGTCCACCACAGATGTTCACCGGATCATGCCACAGCCTGGGGGCTCTTCATTATCACATCTCTGCATCCACAAAGGACTGTCTAGCTACCTCCGGATGATCTCATCAGCTTTCCGCCTCCCCATTGACTTCTGTATTGACCTTCCCCAACCTTCTATTGACTTTCCAATTTCCCAAGTTTACCCAGTCCCAAGAAGAATACCCTGTTTCCCCTTCTTCATTGTCATACCCTGATGGCCTAATTAAAGGACACTTTTGACTCATCAACACCTGGGCAGGCATCCGATTCCAGCTTACCAGAGGCCGCCCAGAAATGCCTATGGTCAGCCCCTGGACCACACCGATTGGACCATCTGAAGAACCGTCCCCTTGCCCACCCCTGGGCAGCACCACTCGGGGGAGGGAAGAGGGGAAACTAATAAAAATGTGGTTCTCTTTGTGTTCAGGGTCGGACATCTTAGCTTTGTCTTTGGCTTGTGTCCACCTGCTCTCTTTTATTAGGCCTAATAAACACAGTATTTCCTTCAGGATCTCTCTCTCGTTGAATTCTTCATTGGGCTACTGGGGTCCAGCGGAACTCAGCAGGGCTAGCCTGGCTGAAATATAATTTTAACTGTATTTTAAATTCAACATTCCCTTAATGGTCTCTCCTCCAGCCAATTTATTTTCACTGCTTTACTTCAAAAACATGCAAGCCAATTCTTCTGTATCTGGGGGCATTCCTGCTCAATCTTCTGAGCCATGACGGATCAGCAAAGAGATCTTGGTGTGTTGGTGGACAGCTCCATGAAGGTGTCTACCCAATGTGTGGCAGCGGTGAAAAAGGCCAATTCCATGCTAGGGATTATCAAAAAGGGGATTAAAAACAAAACAGCCAACATTATAATGCCATTATACAAAATGATAGTAAGACCCCACCTGGAGTACAATTCTGGTCACCGCATCTCAAGAAAGACATAGTGGAATTGGAAAAGTTGCAAAAGAGAGCGACTAAAATGATTACTGGGCTGGGACACCTTCCTTATGAGGAAAGGCTAAAACATTTGGGGCTCTTTAGTCTGGAAAAAGGCGCCTGAGGGAGGATATGATTGAGACGTCCAAAATAATGCAGGGCATGAGTAAAGTGGATAGAGGGAAGCTTTTCTCCCTCTCACAGAATACCAGAACTAGGGGACATCCACTCAAATTGAGGGCTGGGATAGTAAGAATAGGCAAAAGAAAATATTTTTCACCCAGCGCGTTGTTAGTCTGTGGAACTCCCTGCCACAGGATGTGGTGATGGCATCTGGCCTGGATGTCTTCAAAAGGGGATTGGACAGATTCCTGGAGGAAAAGGCCATCACAGGTTACAAACCATGATGAAGATGTGTAATCTCCAGGCTTAAAACCAGGGTACTTCAAGGGCCAGATGCAGGGGAGTGGTATCAGGAGACATATATCTAGTCTCATGCGCTCCCAAACGCATCTGGTGGGGCCATTGTGAGGTACAGGAAGCTGGACTAGATGGGCCTTTGGCCTGATCCAGCATGGCTCATCTTATGTTCTTAATTCCCGGACCCATGGATGGAAAATGCATTTGGCAGTCCATGGTCTTTTGCTGGCAGTGGTTCTGACAGTACAGTACTATGGAGCAACTGAACACAAAGGCATCCGCTTTGTGTACCCCATATTTCTTCATGTTCCCAAACCATAAGTTGAACATATTGAGTCTTCTGAGTAGATCTAGCGGACTGCATTGCAAGTTTCAGGTTATAACTATTATATAATTATTAAATAGTAATATTATGCAAGAGTGACCGATAGGTTTCAAAAATGCGAATAAAAAAAGAAAACAGTTGGCCCTCTGGTTTACCACCTGAAATGCCAAGTTGACATTTTGATCCCTCTGCCCCGATTGCTCATTAGTCTGATGAATGTTGCTAAGTATCAGTCGCAATTTCACAAATGATGCAAATTCTCCACCTTCTCATAATGGATGCCTTTGATAAAAATTCAATTTCAGATGCCCAGTATCAGTCTATGCACTTACATAGGTCCCAGTGGCCCGACAGTCACAATGTCTTTTAAAGTATTGTAACTGAAACAATATATGGGTCCATAGTTAATTCGTTCTATCCCCCATTGCCTTGGGTCTTGTAGGAGTGGGAGATAGCTTTGTTTGGTTAAAGCACCCACTGTAGATTTCCATATCATTATATAATGATGATACATAAACAGTATAACTTGCTGTAAATTCTGCTTTAAGTGTATTGTTGCTCACCCTGCTTCATGTTTATGTGGGCAATTTGGCTTAACAAGTCAGAGGCAAATGAGAAGGATATGATTTCTTATTATCTAAACTAGATTATTGTTTGATTTTTTTTGTATCTTTTAACCACACTTTTAAAAAATAATTGGGCCTCATTTTCACTGCATAGCTTCCCTCATCTCTTCTGGACTCCTATTCCCTGACTATCAGAGTTAACTTTCATCTTTCCTCATTATTCTGACCACTGTTTCCCTCATTTCTTTTCATGCTGCCTCCCAAATACAATTTGCCATGAGTGGCTTCTCACTAATGAATTAACATTACTTGTTTCCCATGGCTCCGTCCCGGCTTATATAACTGATTGGTCTGCAAGATCAGTCATTTTGATCAGTAGTTCCCATGCCAGTCTCCGCCATCAAAGGATGGCAAAATATTATTATCTAGTATTGGGATGGATGGATGGCTTGAAGCCAACATTAGCTGACAGCTTCAGGAAACCAGTATTTGCAACATATGCAGTTCATTCTTAAACATGAAATGTTGTCTCCCTTGCCCTAATTTAACCAGAATTTGAATGTCCCGTAGTTTGAACACAGTCAGTTGGGAATACACTTTTTCACTGAGAAATCATTGCCCAGGAAAGAAGCAAACCTACCCATTTACTGGCTTCAATCCCATGTATCCCCCTCGCTTGTATGATTGCATGGGGGGGGGGGAGAGAAACTCACAGTTCCAATATAACCAATGAAGCTAGTGTTCTGATCTTAATGTACATTGCTTGGTTGTATATAAGGTGGGGATGAGGATGTTCAACACCCCTGTTGGTTTCACTAATATTATAATTAAAAATATAGGTTTTAAAAATTGTTGTTGAAATGAAAGTGATGTTATACACTGTTTTTGTACTGCTGTTGGACTATTTGGCTATCTGAGAACATTTGCACAAATAATTCTCAGATATTGCTACAGGAATTAAATGACATCATCTTCATCACTAGTTGACTAGTTGCAATGCCCACAGGTACACAGTCTCTGATTATACAGGCAGCCATACTGGCTAGTTCTCTGCCATTATAATCCCTCTGGACATGTTTCCCAATTTTTGCAAGGGATGCCTGTCAGGTCTTTGCTTTTACTATTTGAACTTACACTTAGCTTTGAGATGTAAATATATTGCAATGAACTGATGAATTGACTTACACATTCTTCTAACGTTAAGCCTTCTGTACCAGAGAGAGGGTGAGAGAACTAGTTCTCTGTAAACTCTCGACAGGAACAAATGATCCCATTTGTCAACTCTACTTTGCATGATGCACAGAAAGTGATAGTTGTTTGTGAAATCCAGCAAGCAGCAAAACTTATTTGCTGGTCAGTTCTGGGAAGAAAACAAGAGCTCCATTCCAGAAACAAGCATAATTCCGACACATGTTTATTTTTGAATGTAATCTAACTTGATCTTGGTATGCAAGCTAACTGTAATAACTAGCAGGTAGGAATGAAAGCAGGTCAATATGCTGAATTTGTACGTTGCTCTTGTGTTTTAAACTTTGCAAAAGGTGCCGGGATAGAGTTGGGACTGGGAAAATGGTGGAGCTGGCAAAGACCGGAGAAGTAAAATCATATTGAGTCATTGCATTACTTCTCTATTCCCATTACCAGGAACATATCATCCTGTTGCATCAGCATATGAAAAGCTGAGCACTTGAGTATATGCAGGACCCTCATAACTGTGGGGTGTTGGTTCTGCAATCTAAAGTATATGCCTGAAATAGTGGATATGAGGGAACCTGATATACAACATCCAAGGGAGTGGGACGAAGGGGCTGCCCTTGTATGTTGCATATAGAGCTGTGTATGTAGGGCTCCTGTTGTATATCCTTATCACAATTTCCTGATTGTCCTTGTCTTCTGACTAATTTCCCTGATTATTCCTGACAAATTTCCCCTTTTTCAGCTTTTCCAGTTTTTCCAAAAAGTGGCAGGTCTATGGTTCATTTCATGATTTTTTTGTTGTTGTTTCTCCTTTGAAATTAAAAAATGAAGAGACTAAACCATTATTCAATGCTTGCAGTTGAGAAGTAGAAAACAACAGGAAAAGACTTGGAACAGAAGATTGAAGAAAACCCTATACAATATTTCAGCTGAAGACCTAAGTGAGACAAGCAGTTCAATTAGGTCCACTAATGCAAGTCCTGAGGAAGTTAAAACGTATGACACAAGTCTATATGCAAGTAGAACATCTTCTGATGACCCAGTCAAAGAGAAAGTCTTAAAGCAGTGCTGGATACCCTCTGAAAATGTTATTTTTCCTTTTTCTGGGGGAAGAAAGCTGTCATTTCAGCATTTGTGGTGAAAGATTTCTCCTTGACTAGTGTACTCAAAGTGTATAAGTGGTGCATTTCTGTGTTTTGTTTAGACTCACCGTTTGGGGGAGCGGACACCGAATATTATGAGCTTTGGTCACAAAAGAATACATGGATTGGAAATAAGTAAATGAACATATTGAGCAACATTGGTGGGGGGAAATATCATAGGGATGATATTATTTCTGATAAAAACTAATCTTAAAATGAGCTATGAGAGGCATCTAAAACTCACCTCTGAGAGACATCAGATTGTCTGAGAGAATTCCAATTTTTTTTGTCCATTGTAAAAATCATAATATTTTCTGAACAGCAGGAAATAGATTTAAGAGACGCTGACGACTTTGGTGCTATTGGACTGAAAGACCAAAAAAATAGTGATAAAATTACTCTGCTGTTCTGCATTTTTAAGATCACCTTTACAGTGGCATCAGAACCATGTTTACTAGTTCAGTCCTACAGAATGATATCACTGGACTATGTGGCAAAATTATCCAAACAAGCATTGTTTCAAAAATACATGGTAGAGTGTTTTTCTCTGCTAGCTGATGAAACGAAAGATGTATTACTAAAAGAGCAGTTGTCAAATTGTGCTTGTTATGTGGAAGTAAGTGATGGCACACAAATTCTACAAGAAGATTTCCCTGGATTTGTGCCAAAGAACTATTGGAATATTTACAGTATTAGTCATTATCTAACCGCCATGCACGCACGCACGCACGCACACACGCACGCACGCACGCACGCACACACACACACACACACACACACACACACACACACACACACACACACACACCTTCTTCTTAATAATCTTTTACCAGAGTTTCAAGGTCACCATGGCTATTTGGTCCACAAATGCAGCATCTTCCAGTTGCTTATTCATAGTTTCAACTTAAAATTTTTCATATCTGAAATAATTTGTTTATATTATATTACAGTACATTATCTTTCAGTAAAAACTGATTTTTGTGTATGAAATGTTCGAGGCAATCTTCAGCAGAAACCATTAATGAGATTAGAGATGGTTCTTTAAGAAATACATAGCATTTTCCCAACAGATAATTCAGTTCTGTGGATATAGTAACAAAGGGGCCTTCAGCCATATTCCCATGTTACTTTTTTTTAGTTTGTCTATCACTGTAAAAATAAAATTAAATTAAGAGCAGTCTTCTAATTTTTTTCCACAGACTGCTGTCACTTTGCTCCAGTCCCATCTAAGGTGAAAAAAATGTACTCAACTATTGTGGTTATCCCTTCCCATCTAGCTTTAACTTCGTGATCTCGAGGATCGACTATTGCAATGCCCTCTACGTGGGGTTGCCCTTGACCCTTGTCCGGAGGCTCCAACGGGTACAGAATGCGGCGGCTAGGCTGGTGGTGGGTGCCCGTAGATTTGAGCACATCACCCCGGTCCTGGCTTGCCTGCATTGCCTTCCTGTTGCCCACCGGATAAGGTTCAAGGTCTTGGTTTTGATTTTCAAAGCCCTCCATGGCTTGGGACCAGAGTACCTGTCGGAGCGTATCTCTCAGAGGTCGACTGGGACCAGACCCACGAGAATGGCGCAGGTGCGCTCACTTAGGGTGGCCACACCCAGGGAGGTGCGGAAGTCGCTCACGTGTAACCGCACTTTCTCTGTGGTGGGCCCCACACTGTGGAACGAACTACCTAGTGAGCTGCACCTTGCAGCGTCCCTGCCCGCCTTTTAAAAAGCCCTGAAAACCCATCTGTTCAGGGAGGCATATGGCGACCTTTTTGCTTAATTTTCCTTCCCCCCGCCCTTATGGCCGCCCATGCCATTCTGTGCTGAGGATATTGTACCTTCCTATTTTTTATTGATGCTTCTGATTTTTTATTGATGTTTCTGATTGCTGTTGTTTCTTTACTTTTATTGTACACTGCCCCGAGTTCCGTCTCGGAAAATGGGGCGGTATATAAATATAATAAATAAATAAATAAAACACGATCCTCACTGAGCTGACAGAGCTCAGTGGGTAGGAGTGCCTGTCTGCAGAGCCAGGAGCCAGGTATTTGAATCTCATTTGCCCTGGAAGAGGGGACTGAGATCACCTGGTATGTGTATGGCTGATGGGGTTATGTGTCACCTTTTTTCCCTTGGAAAAGCTGCATTGTCCCTAAATGCCACAAGAAGACCAGACTAGTAAACTGCATGTGTATGCTTTGCACCAAGAAAACCCTGAGAATATCACCACAATTTAGATGTAACTGCCCATAATAAGAATTTCTTTTTAAAGTGAATATGTGTATTCAAATTTAAAAGTCCATGCAGATTAAATGTTAGCATGTGTATTTTGGACTATAGGCGAAATGTGTTCCTCTTTTTATAGCCCAAAGAAATTTCAGCTTGCTTCTTAGTGCAGATCCCCTGCCAGGCATGTTTACTCAGATGTAAGTCTCATTAAACTCTGTGGGTGAAGATTCAGTAGTAAATCACAACATAGGATCAGTGGGGATTTGGGGAGTCAACCCCTTCATAGGCTTTACCAATGAAATGGGCTTATTCTCAATGCAGCAGCCATTTAAGTGCTAAAGACAATCGGCAGAGACTTACATGGATAAATGCGTCTCCATACAAACATGCTACTGCACACCAAAAATAAGCTGTTAAGAATTGACATGGTAGGCTCACTTCCACCTTAGCATTAATGGGTAAGCAAGTGAAATTGTCCCAATTTTCTGCCTTCCCTCCCAATGATGAAGTTGAACAATATAACATGCAGTGTTGAAGATGACTGATCCTTAAAGATTGTTTCAACTGATTTCTGTAGATACTTTTAAAATATATATTTATTTGTTTATCAAGAAAATAAATGAAGAAGGATAATCAGATAGGGAGGGAGGAAAGGTATAGGGGAGAGAAGCAGGGGCAAGAAGAAAAAAACAAGGTTGGGGAAGAAGGGTACTATCCCATTCTTAGTTATCTCTCTATTTAAGCATATGGCTTTTATACTCTACTAGCCTTATTATCAAATACTTGTTGCTCTTAATAGTTCTCACCATCACCATCTATTCCTATTAACCTCCACCTCCCCCAGTCCTCTTTCATAACTTCTTACAAATCATGTCAATGGGAACTTTTATTGTGGTGGTGGAGACCACAGGTTGTAGACCTAACTACATCCAGTTTGCTGCTCACTCTTCTTCTGTGGTCTACAATCATATTTTGCCTCCCCCACCGCCAGGTGATGGGAAGACCTCTTTTGGCTTAGGACCTAGTTGGTACCTCATCTGTCCCTGCTTGTGTTGACTGAATGTTTATTTAATGCTGACTTATATTACAGATCTGCTCATTCCTGCCAGAAGGCTGGTGGCCATGGCTTACTGTTGGTTAAGATAGCTAATGGGGGGGGGTCATAATGGAATGAAAGGGGCATTGCACAGGTAATGTAAATGTGCAGTGATTTTTTTGCAAATACTGATACACACACAGGTAAGTCTGTAGGGTTTTATAAATTTTTTTTTAATTTGCAGAATTTGAGAGAGTGCAGGTAGTACAGGATTTCTGGCACAAGCATTCAGTTCGCAGTGTACAAAAAGGTCTGGAGAGACAGCATAGGTTTATGGCAAGCTTTCGGCTTGCATTCAGAACAGGTTTCTTGATTTAAATCCCTGCAGTCTTAAAACGTATGAAGGGTCGGAAGGAATAGCTTTTCACCCTACAAAGGTGGGAAATTATTAGATCGCAGAACCTACCAACCTGTAGTCACAAGGACACATTTGAATGTACCTGTAAGGAGTGTTACTTTTTCTGTTGAAGTTTGTGGCTAAGTTTGTTCTTTTGTTTATTCAACACATGGGTTGTTTGGTAAGGCAGATAACATTTCCCCTGCTATGCAACACATTTCTGCAGTACAGTACAGCCGTCTCTCCACGAGGAAACGCTACACACCTAGGGAGATCCAGCTGTGTGTGTGTGTGTGTGTGTGTGTGTGTGTGTGTGTGTGTGTGTGTGTGTGTGTGTGTGTGTGTGTGTGTGTGTGTGTGTGTGTGTGTGTGATGATATTTAAATCGTACCCTTTTCTGGGGCACGAGGATGATGAAGATGAACATAAACTAAATCTTCTCGTGCGTTCCTTTTCTGCCACCCCACCCCCCCGAGTGTTTGCAAGAGGCTTTTTCCTGAAAAAAAAAAAGGCTATACTGTAGGTCTGAAAGGTCACTTGTTGGTCATTGCCCCGGGACGACAACATGCCATTCCAGCGTCTTCCTTTCTAAAGATCGGTCCTGGGGGCGAAAACAACCCGGCGGGGACCAGAAAGACGAAGTCGAGGGAGGAGGAGGAGGAGGAGGAGGAGGAGGAAGGGAGGACGGTGGTAGAAAAGGAAATAAAGAAAAAAGAAAGAAAGGGGCTCGGCGAGTCTCCCCGCCGCCGCTTTCCCGGTCCGAGGGCTTTCGCTCCTCCTGGCGGGCCTGCCTTTCCTCCCCCCGCCCCGCCCCGCCCCGCCCCGTTTGGGCACCGCCGCAGCCTCCGCCTCTCTCCCCTTCTCGGCGTCGCCCGCCGTGGAAGATGGCGCTGAGCGGCCAGGTCAGTGCCTGCAACCGGCGGGGGAGAGCGAGCGAGCGAACGAGCGGAGCGTCGAGGCTCTCAGCTTCTCTTTCTTTCTCTTCCTTTAAGCTCTCCATGCCGCTTCTCCCGGCCCTTGGGTGGAGGAGAGCCTTGGAGGGAAGATGGCTCGCGCTTGGGGAAGGGCAGCCAGGCCAAGGAGTTGTGTGTGTGTGTGTGTGTTTGTGTGTAGACTAGAGTACGAGACGGGGGCGGCGGCTGGAGAGAGGATGGTAGCGCATCTGGAGCAGGCGAGGCTTGGGAGGTGTGCGTGCGGGTCTCGTTGTTTGTGACGCCCCCCTTCCTTCTCTTATGGATGGGTTTCGGGGCAAGGAAGCGGGTGGCTTGCACGGGGGTGGGGGGCACACACTTGCCAGGCTCGAGGGAGGGCAAGGGTTGGCTTTGGAGAGCCTGGTGACGGAGGGGGGGGAAATTGGGGTGTCGGGGGTTTCTTCCAGCGTTCCCCCTCCAGGAGTTGCGATTGTTGCAGGGCAGCGGGTCGGGGGGTGCCCACCAGGGAGGAGAAAAAGTGTTGCTTCCCGGGAAGGGTGGAGGCTTAAGCAGGTGGCCTTGGGAGCTGGAGTCTTCCCTAAGGGGGAGGGAAGGAGAGCGTTGGGAAGGAGGGGAGTTGCAGTTCTGTTTTGAGCAAACCCTGCTAGTGCACAGAAACGGCAGCCTTTGGGTGCAATGGAGAATTTGGGTCTTGCCTCGATGCCGTGCCAGGTGGGAACATTCTGCAGTGGGTAGACGGCTGTGCAGAGGTGACTGGAAGAAAACTATGCGTGCATGCGTGCGTGCATGCATGGCGCAAGTGTTGTCGAGAATGTTGTGTCGTGCATCCCCTTCCGTGTTAGTGGGGCTGTCCTGGCAGATGTTTGTTTATCGGAATGTTATTTGCTCCACCCCTCTCTTGTGCTACCTCGTTGAAACGCGCCTTCCTGTAAAACGGCAGCAGCGCTGCTTTCACGTGGCCAGAGCGGCGTGGTTTGTCCGTGGCTTTGTGATCTCGCTTCACTTCCAATCCTCTGAGGAGTCCCCGGTCTCGAGTGTGAGGCGAAATGAGAATAAGCTCAAGTCACTCAGGTTTCCCTTGCAAAAGGAACGGAAGGAAGAAATCTTGACTTCTGTTCTTTTGTGCTGGAGATGCACCCAGGACCCCAAAATGTCACTGAAATGGTCAAGAGAAAGCTAAACGTTTTCTTACTGATGTGGGATATAATGGTAAAAGTTCATTGGAACTTTTTCAGGAGCTCACTAGGTTACCAGAAGCAACTGGACTGATCAGTAGTGAATTTACATTTCCTCCATCCTCCAAATGTGAGGCTGCTATATAATCCATTAGATTATATCTGTAGTAAATAGAGATGGGCACGACCAGGAAAAATGACGTTTCGAGTTGTCGTGTGTCGGAGCCGGCCCGTTTCGGCTCGTTTCCGTTTGTCGTCTCTGTTTGTCGTCTGTCGTTATTACTGGGTTAGGGGGTAGGGTAGCGGGCTCCTGGAGGCACCTCTCTGGGGTGGGTGCCTCCTCTGGCCCGCTACGAAGGGAAGGCATTTAGCAGGCTCCTGGAGGCACCTCTCTGGGGTGGGTGCCTCCTCTGGCCCGCTACGAAGGGAAGGCATTTAGCAGGCTCCTGGAGGCACCTCTCTGGGGTGGGTGCCTCCTCTGGCCCGCTACGAAGGGAAGGCATTTAGCAGGCTCCTGGAGGCACCTCTCTGGGGTGGGTGCCTCCTCTGGCCCTTCTGAAGGGAAGGCATTTAGGGAGGCACCTCTCTGGGGTGGATGCCTCCTCTGGCCTGCTACAAAGGGAAAAGGAAGGGTACATGACCGTGTAGCCATTGCGTACCAAGTGGCACTGGCAGAGGCACCTCTCTTTTGGGTGCCTCTAGCTCACTAAGGACAGCATACTGGCGTACAGAGTTTTTGGGAACTTTGGACTGTGAGCGAGGTGAGAGAAGAATGCCTCTGCTGGGCGCCCTCTGGCTCACTAAGAAGGGAAATGTACTTGCTTGTAGTGCAATGCGAGTACAGATCTGGCTTAGGGTTGGGGTTAGGGCAAGGGCTAGGCTTAGGGTTATTACGGGTAAGGTTAGGGTGAGTTAGTGGGCTGCACCTCTGGGTGCCTCTGACCCACTAAGAAGGACAGTGTACTGGTGTATGGGTTAGGGTTAGGGCTAGGGTTATAGTGGGCTTTTTATGCCCGACTGGCACATCCCAGAAGTCTCAGTCAAAACCTGGCCAAGTGGCCATGCGATTGGTGGAATGGCTCCAAAAATTTGCATGGTCCCATCCCATGGCCAGCCCATCATTGCGCAGGTGTAAAAAAATAAAAATAAAATAAAATAAAATCAAATGGGGGATTGGAGACAGACGTTTATTGCAAGAAAAACCCACTGCTGCTACTGTAAAAATTCAGGCAGTTAAAATACCTAATTTTCGCATGTTTCTGTGTGGTGCTTTGGTGGGTTTTTGGACCACGATTTCAAAAAAAATATTGCGGTCGCCATTTTGGATCCCCCCGCACCGCATGGCATGGCGAGACGACGAGGATGCCCCCCACCAGAGCAGCCCAGGACAGGAGAGGGGGGGAGGCCGGGGACCCCCCAGAAACCACCCCTCTGGTAGGTGCCCTCACTCAGGCAGGCATATTTTCGCCTGCTTTTTTGGCTGGGAATCGGGTTTTTTTAAAACTTTTTTCTGTGCCGCTTGCCATCGCGCGATCGCCGCGATGCCATGAACAACAACGACAAATCAGACCCAATTTTTCTTTTATCGGTTCGAGTTCGAGTTCTGACGGCTTAATTGTCGTTTCCGTTTCCGTTGCGTAACGGAAACGAGAAACGGAAACGAGAATTTCACCAAGTCATGCCCATGTCTAGTAGTAAATATAGGCTTGTACTGTCTTATGTAAATCATTCTGCTGGGACAAAAGTACTGTATTTGTTCTGCCTCCTGAGTTACTATTTTCTGTCCAGGTCCTCCTTATTAATCAATGTGTTGACTTTGCAAAAAGTTGGCGGATCCTGGAACTCTAGGAAAATAAGTAAATAAATTCCGCAAGTGGTTGTTTGCTCCTATTTGTGGTAAGGGACTGTAACTTGACAAAGGAAGGGGATAATTCAGGATGACTTTCAAACTCCTATACTTTCCCGTTAGTAAGCAGTGCTCCATCAGGAATTTTATGTGTGTGTGTGTTGTGTTGTTACAGTCGTGACCGACTCTTCGTGACTCCATGTCCATGGAGTTTTCTTGGCAGGAATACTGGAGTGGCTTGCCAGTTCCTCCTCCAGGCGCCTACACCACTTGGTATTCCCTGGTGGTCTCCCATCCAAGTACTAACCAGGGCCAACCCTCCTTAGCTTCCAAAATCAGGCGAGATCGGATGTGCTTAGGGCATCTAGGCAGCTCAGGAATTTTATAGGTGTATCTTTTTTGCCTTTCACACTAGATCTGAAATGTAAACCCTTGTAGCTTTTCTCAAAATGATTCCTTCTAGGTATTCATTGTGTTGTTCCGCTTGTCACATATGACACTTTCAATGTTATATTCTACAATGGAATGGAAGGTGAGGTGGAAGGTTGACGTAACTAGCTAATGGTTACTCCTTTGGTGCAAAATAATTGTTATCAGCCGGTTTCCTGAACGTGTAGCATTTCTACTGGCATAGCTGTCTACTTAACCCACTCCCCCCCCACCCCTCCCCTACCCAAGCTGATGACTGTCATGGCTTCCCATCAGTCCTAATGGGTACGTGCTTTTCCTGTTCTTCCATTGAAGCGCTAGGTGATTGTTTGAATAAGTAATGTTTATGTTTGGTTCACTTTATAACATACAAGTATCTCTTCTCAAATTCTGAGGGCTGGACTTTATATTGAGATTCTGGTGAATAAAGGCTTATGAATAAGCAAATGGAAATTGACTGAAATTCAGTTCCTATACCTGTGCAGTAGAATTGCTTATAGAAGCCAGGAAGCAATCAGCGTTGGACAAAGATATTCTCCTGCATCTGGTCATGCACCAGGGCAGTGGTCTAACCTTGGGTCCCTAGAGGTTACTGTATTTCCATCAAAAGAAGCCCCAGGTAGTGTGGCAAATATTGAGGGATTCTGGATGTTGTGGTCCAACAACAGTTGGAAATCAACAGGTTAGGAACAACTGCTTATGGGTTCTGATGGTCAAAATGTTTATGCCATTGATTTTAATTTGTAAGTTATGTGTATCACATTCTGGATAGGAAAGATCTTATAACTGTAGAAGGAGCCCTTGTAACTTATTCAGAAGATCATTGTAAAATGCATTTTGTTGTGCTGCCATTAAAAAGACTGTTTGGAAACTTCTGCTCCAGAAAGTGGTGGTCCATTTGTTGTCCCTTTAAGGAGAAAGGTGGGTAAAATATTATAAATAAATAAATATATAGCTGAGGTCACTTGCTGGTTGCATATAACACTAATCCCAATAAAGTTTGTGAAGCTTCTAGTCTGTGTCCAGCTAGTCAACCTACTAAGTTTAACCACTGAATAAATGTTGCTGAAAAATTTGGCCTTGAGAACAGAAAAGAAGCAGAATGACCAGTAGAGTTATGGGGAGCAAACAGTGTTTATTGTAAATATGTACTCCAGACAACCAAGCAGAGGACTGTACACATGGATATCACTAGGAGAGCAATCTAGAAATAGTGGGAGATGGAGAACCTGTATTATCTCAGCCAAAACAAGACCTAAAGCAGATTGTAGTACTGATTATGCTCTTAGACCTCTTTAATATTCAGCATTAGAGTAAAGCTGAAAAAGAACACTGACCATTGTAGTTCCAAAATCTAATTTAAACAGGATTCCTGATGAATTTAAAACCCACTTAAGGAATGAATTTGCATCACAAAACTCAGTTGACTGAACCAGAAGAATTCCTCATTGAAACAAGATGTATTGTTGGGAAGAATGCAAAAAAAGACAATTCCTGTAGTACAGGCATGTCCAAAGTCTGGGCTGGGGGGCCAAATGTGGCCCATTTTCAAATTTTGAGCAGCCTGCACCCTCTTCTCACCATCCGCCCAGCCTACTCCCCCAGCTCCGTTGCTGCAGCACCCGCCCTTTCCTAAGGCCAGGAGCGCGCAAGCAGGAACCCTACACCTCCCACCACTGAGACCCTCCTGCCCAGCACGCCCAGCCTTCCCTTCCCTTCGCTGCTCATCGTACTCTCGGGCCCTCCTCCCTGCCCTGCTATTTGCTGCCATTTTCCTGCAGAAGGACACCATGCCACTGTCTATTCTGACCACCTTTTCTCTCCTGCGGGTTCAGCGCCTCTGGTTCCTCATTGGTTACCTGCCAAAGCTCTCAGGAAAGTGGGAACAGGCAGTGGGGGGAGCTCAGAACGCGGAGACTGGGATTGACTCTTGGGAATGGGATGAGAGGGTTTCTGACCAGGTGAAGAGTGCTTTTTATTCCTTACATAATTCTAAAATGGAGAAGGGGGCAGTCACAGTGTAGAAGAAATTGTTAGGCACGCTTGTTCCCTTCAAAATTAAAATTATTAATAGGGCACAACAGAATGTTATTTATTTATTTATTTATTTATTTATTTATTTATTTATTTATTTATTTATTTATTTATTTAACACCCGTCTTCTGGGGGAACTCCAGGCAGTTTACAGCAGTCATATTAATATCAATAAAAACAAATATAAAACATATAATACAAGAATAATAGTACAAAACAAAGTAGTAGAATAATCGGCCAAAATCAATCAATCAAACAAACACTAATGATCCCTAAATGCCTCTCTAAAAAAGCAAGGTCTTGAGTATATGCATATCTCTAGACCAGTCACTGGGAGAAGGAAGATAGAGTCAAAATTTCAAAAATGCATCTGCAGCTATATTTATCTATTTATATATCTTGTATGCCTCCCACTACCCAAAGGTCTGTGTTTATATCAATGTGATGGATCAAAATACTATAGATGGGTATTGATTTGGGAAATGTAATTTTGTTTACATTTGAGACGTTGATGCTGCAAGTACATCCATCCATCCATCCATCCATACACAACCACATTGATAATATAAGTTTGTACATGTCTACTAAAAATCAAAACAAAATACTTTTAACTCCCTGTGGGACATATTTTCAGATAAATATGTATAGGAATGCTGCCTTACTTGATAAAATATTATAACAAGAGAAAACAGGACTTATGCCACTGTGGACTCAATAAATCCCAATGAATCAATCGGTTTTGAACATTAACAGCAGCCGTGTGAGGATGAGACTAAGTGACTTTCTCCTATGTGACATCTTTAGCTTCAAACCCACTGTTTTAAAACCAGACGTGTCCTATATAATGCAGCTGAGATCTCAGTATCACCCTTCACATTAGTATTGTTATTTGTTTAGTCTTTCATAAAATAGTTCATTTGCATTTAATTTTAATGGCTCAAAAATGTCAGACTGTGAGTGGTCAGCCACCACACATTTTCACCTCAACAAATCTGGCTCTCCTTGCAAAAAGTTAGGATACCCCTGCTGTAGTACAAAGATAGATGATGGGGAAAAAAAAACACTTAACATTTTGAAGAATAGAGGACAAGTAAAAGGAAGAAGTAACAGAAATAGGGTCTGAACCCAAATACAGTTTTTCAGCGACTGTTGTATAGAGACAAAGCTATTACAATAGCAAGTGCAAAGATGGATTTACCCTCTAAGGAAGCTACAGGCTTAAGTTTGCAAGAGCTGAGCAGAGATGCTGACGACAGGACATTTTGGACATCACTCATAGAGTCGCCATACATTGAAAGTGACTCGGCAGCATGGAACAACAATGGCTTGTTTAAAGCCGAGGAAGAAAATAGTTTTGCCGCCTGTCATTGTACATCATACCTGTATCATCCCATAGCTGAGATGGTGCTACTGATGAGGCACTTTTTGAGTATCTGTCAACAGGACTTCTCCAGATGGCAGATCACACAACAAGGCCTTCAGTGATGTTGTATACTGTGGGCATGATCATATAGAAGGGGATGGTTGTTACGTTGATTTGATCTCAGATCATTTTTTTCCCTAGATAACAGCATTTTGTTTAAAAGAAATATGTTGACTAGGAATGCTTAGCCTTTCAAAAAGAAAACTGAGAGGGGATATGATAGCTATGTTTAAATATTTGAAAGGATGTCACATTGAAGGAGGGACTGGTTTGTTTTCCATGGCTTCAGAGACTAGGACATGGGGAAATGGTTTCAAACTACAGGAAAAGAGATTCAGTTTAAACATTAGGAAGAATTTCATGACAGAGCTGTTCGGTAATCGGATATGCTGCCACGGAGAGTGGTGGAGTCTCCTTCTTTGGAGGTTTTTAAGCAGAGGCTGGATGCCCATCTGTTGGGAGTCCTGTGATGGGAGTTCCTGCATGGCAGGGGGTTGGACTAGATGGCCCTTGAGGTCTCTTCCAACTCTATGAATCTATGATTCTATGATTCTATGACTATATTTGGAAAACCTTTTTAAACATGTATGTTAACAAAGAACGTTGCCTTCTTCTTGAATACTGGAAAATGGCTATGGTGGGTCTTACCTTGTTGAGTTCCATTTGAATGCAATAACTTCCCTTTCATTGTTGCAATTTTATTCTGTTATTAGGACCAATAGACAAATACTTGGAAAAGGAGTTGAGCTCCTTTTTAAAGTCGTTAGCCTGGTCACAGAGTTCATATGGAATATGTTCTTGAAAAAGTAGAGGTCTGAACTGGTTGTTGCTGGGATAATGAGTACACCTTGATATTTCCTTCACCCAGAAAGGGAAATGATAGATACTCCATCTAATTGTTGGCTGAAATATGCTCAGCAAATACTTCACTTCATCTGAACTGGATTTATCCATATTCCACTTCTTTCATTAGTTTTGCTTTAATTTCTTAGTGAGCCCAGTAATACTCAAATACTAAACTGTGGTAGTGAAGAGGTGGAAACTTAATGGATTTCATTGTGTGGCTGCAAGACGTTTTCATAACCATTTTTTGCCCTTATTCTGGGCACCCAAGGGAGGAATGAATCATGCTTGCACAAATATTTGTGCAAATCGTCTGTTACATATTGATCTTATTGCTGATTAGCAAGCGAAAAGGGCACCCTGAGCCAAACAGAGAGATGAGGTGGAAACTGAATTTCTACCCTTTCCTTGTAGTTGGGGAATAAGCGGTGGAGATCAAACATGGCACTGAAAATATTGATTCTCACTGTTAACATTGCCAGCTTTCCTATTTCATTACACCAGGGTTTGCTGATTTAGCTTGTCAAGGAAATTTAATCACTGGAGCACAGTCTTTCATTCTGGAGCTGACACCATAGTTTCCCCTCCTCATTATTTTTGTACACATGTCAGTTCAGTTCTGCAGTGTTTTTCCTGTCTGGTAAATGGATGAATCAGTTTTCAGGTATGGGTAGGAGTTATTGGGTGACCACTGACCCCCCCACCCCGATAATTGGGATAAACATAGGTAATGCTTCTCTGTTAACCATATTTTGGATTTAACTTGAAAGGTGATCCAGCCTGCATAGGCAGTAGTAAAGGATTTGGGGAATTATAGTACAAAATATTTCTAAAGGGCCAATGTGGCTGCCCAGCATCTGGCTAGGAAATGTCAGGTGCATTTTCATATCATTTACATGATATGAAATTAATTCGTTCCACGGGATGCTTCATATCATGAAATGTTTGTATCATGGAACCTAATGGGGTGCAGTGCGTCCTGGGAATTGAAGTGTTCTGCAAATTTTCATATCTCGGAGCATTACATAGGAAATTTTCATATCTCAAGTTTTTGTGGGAGACTTCCGCATGATGACTTCATAGTTTTTCGTGATATGAGGTGCCCATATCTCGAGGTACCACTGTACATGTAAAATGTCTTTCATGCTTTCATGTTAACAGTGTTTGTACATAAGAAAGTGTGAGGATGTTAGCAAAGGCATACATAAACTTTAATATGTGTTGCTGGTTTTTCTTTCTTCAAAAGAGTTTGGCCGAGCTGGAAGTTCTTTGCCAACAGCTATACGAGGGAACAGATTTAGCACAGCGAATACAAGCAGAGAAGGTGCTCTTGGAACTGATCAACAGTCCTGAATGTCTTAGCCAGTGTCAGCTTCTTTGGAACAAGGAACAGTAAGTGCTTATCTGAACACACAATTGTTACGCTGGTATGTAAATAACCACATAACCGATTCCCAGGCTTGTCTATGTGTGGTCGAGGCTCATTTGCAAGACATTTATTTTTTCTTCCTTGTATTTCCTTTGTCTGTCAAATGCTAGTGCTCATATCTGAAAGCAGTAGCAGATGGCGAATGTCTCAGAATGGAAAGGAGATACTCTTATCAGATTCATGGAAGAGAACCACGGGAGGAGATTCTCTTTCTTCTTTATGTCTCACTTGATTTGATCTCTGACTTTTTAGATGTCCTGTAAGAAGCAGACTCATTCTGCTCAAGATGACCACAAGCATTAATATTTCAGAGTAACATGTAAAACCATGTTATATTTATGCATAAATAAGGACTTGGTTCTGTTTACCATTTGAACATCAAATGATGGTTTGGTTTACATCAGTGGTGGCCAGTCTTTGGCCCTCCAGATGTTTTGGACCCCCAACTCCCACAGTCCTTTGTCATTGACAGCACAGGCTTGGAATTCTGGGAGTTGTGGTCCAAAACATCTGGTGGGCCGAAGGTTGGCCATCACTGGTTTACATGAATAGAATATAAGCTCTTGCGATAAAATGTTTGACTTGTGCTGCAAGTGAAGTAACACAGTTCGAGGTCATGGTCTCCTGCCATGGCATCTTGTACCTTCAGTACCAAACACCTGGATCTCCAAAATGTTTTATGTTTCTACCTTGAAAAGATAGTTTTGCTTAAAAAGTTATCTTGTGCCCTTCAGCAAGAGTGGGTGAGAATTTTTGCCATCTTTGGAAGGCAACATGTACTCCTGGGGGGCTGCATACTCTACCAGAATGTTGAACAAATTAAATTAGGGCTTCTAGAGGATGCAGATAGTGATAGTATCAGTCAGACATCTTGGAAGACCTGCAGCCTGACCATCCATCTGGTCTGTGCACTGATTATAAATGCAAAAGAAAAAGAAACAAAAGCTTTTATGTAAATATGCAGGAAGAAATGCATCACATAACAAAGCAGTCTGTGCTGAAAATCTTAGGTGACCAGAATGCAAAAGCTGAACCAAATGTTGTTGGAAAATTTGCCCAGGGAGCAGAAATGAAACAGAAGGGCAATTCTGTGAAGCAAAAAGCCTGTTTATTGTGAATACATGCCTCAGGCAGCTCAACAGAGGACTGTACTCATGGACATCATTGGATGGCCAACATAGAAATCAAATAGATTACATAATTTGAAGTAGTCGGTGGAGGTGCTGTAGTCTCTATGCCAAAACAACATGTGAAACAAAACGCAAAACAGTTTACATAAGAACATAAGAACAGCCTTGCCAAGAACAGGCTACAGTCCATCCAGTCCAGCATTCTGTCTCACACAGCGGCTCACCATTTGCTTCAGGGTATTCCCAAGCAGATGTCTTTACCTGCTTACGATTCCCTGCAAATGGCATTGAGAGATCTCCTGCCTGTCTCTCCAACCCAGGAGGTTGTCCTTAGGCATCCATAATGATAGCCATTGATACCCTTGTTCTCCACAAACTTGTCCAATCCTTTCTTAAAGCTGTCAAGGCTGACAGCTGTCACCACTTCTTCTGGCAGAGAGTTCCATAGATCAGTGATCCTCTGGGTGAAAAAATACTTTCTCTTATTTGTTTGAGATCTAGCACCAAAAGTTTCATGGAGTGCCCCCTAGTTCTAGTGTTGTGCAATAGGGAAAACAGTTTTTCCTTATCTACTTTGTCCATACCATGTATGATTTTATAAGCTTCAATCAGGTCACCTCTTAGGTGCCGTCGTTAAAAGCTTAAATAACATTTCTGATGAATTTAATATCACTTAAAGATTACATTTGTGTTACTAAACTCGACTGAAAGAGAACCAAAAGCCTGGTGGAGTGAAGTCAGAGATGGGAAACAATCAATATTCAATATATTCCACTCCTCAATGAAAGGAGACACCAAGGAGTGCAGTATCTATAGGGCCATTGCATTAATATCACATGTAAGCAAGTGATGGTGAAACACAAGACTAATACTTTTGTATTTAATACGGAGCCATAGCACTGAAAATAATGTAGAAGTTGTAAAAACACATGTAGAATGGATCTTAATCCATGTTAAGAAAGAGTAAACAGTGATATATCATTGTATTCTTGCGTGATGAATATGTCGTATGATGCTCTAAAAGCAATAGTAGATGGGTGGGCTCCACTTTTTATCACAACATAAACAAACTAAATAGCCAAATGCATTGTCAGAATATTACTGTATATCTTTATATGTTATATTTTTAACTGAAATATAAGGAGTTCTAAAATTGCAATTATTCCTGGCAATTGAATTCTGTGTATTTTTCTCTAGACATCCTATGCTCAACTTTTAGCAGCTACATGCCTCTCCAAACTTGTTTGCAAAACAACCCCTTTGCCTATTCAGCAAAGAATGGATATCAGTAAGTCTTGTTCATTGCTTTCTTTTTTTTGTCATCTAAAAATTACCCTAACAATTAGTTTTTAAAATATCTAATCATCATACAGTACCTAGGCTCTGAGGTATATTAGCCATAGCTCTATTATGGGGAAACTACAGTAACCCCCCACTGATCGCGGGGGTTAGGGACCCACCCGACCCGTGATGGCTGAAAATCCGCGATATGTGGATGCGGGTCGGGTGGGGCCTGGGGGCGAGGGGCCACCCCCAACAGCGCGCGGTGGTGGCGTTGGGGGTTCGGAACCCCCTCCGCCGCTGCTGGGTGCTGCGCAGAGCTGTCTTGGAGCAGCACGTGGCGGCGGTGTGGGAGATTCCATCCCCCGCCGCCGCTGCCGCCGGTTTCTGCCCAGAGCCGACATCACTCCCCGCGCGTCCACTACCCAAGGGGAGGGAGGGAGGGTGGGTGGGCGGGCGGAGAGCGATCCTTGGAGATGGCTTCGGCTGCAGAGGCAAGCGCTTGTCTCCGCCGCTGGAGCCCTTTCCAAAGACCGCTCCCTGCGCGCCTGCAACCCCCAGGGAAGGGCGGGCGGGCGGGCGGAGAGCGATTGGAGGGGGTCGGGGTGGTTGCAGGGAGCCATGCGATGGCTGCCCACCACCCTCCCAGGTGGCTCCGACAAGCCTCGGAGGGGTCGGGGTGATGGCGGGGAACCATGCGATGGCTCCCCGTCATCCTCCTGGGCGGCTCCGAGGCTTCTCGGATGGGGCGGGGGTGGTGGCGGGGAGCAACCTGATCGCCCCCCCGCCCCCAGTGGTGCAGGTACTGCGATCCCGCGATGTAGCGGGACCGTGGTACCTGAACCGCGAAATGGCGGGGTGGTGGTGACTGTATATGAGTGTATATGGTAAAAAGTGAAACAGACAAGCAAAAACAAAACACACACACATAAATGTCTGTGTGCCTGTATAATTAGGTGGAAGTCCTGTGTGTTGGGGGCCCTGGTGTCAGTGGGTTGGGAAGCTCCCTCTCCTTTGGGGATGTGGCTCTCCCCGTTCAGAATGAGGACTGCAGCTTGGGCATTCTCTTGGTCCTGGCCCTGTCTATGGAATCTCAGGTAGTGTCGGTGGTCTGTTCCACACGTTTTCATCCGTGGTGGATCACCCAGCTGTGCCCCTATCTGGACACTGGGGCACTTACTACACTGGTCCATCCACTGGTAGTCTCGAGACTAGATTATTCCGGTGCTCTTCGCGTTGTGCTCCCTTTGGGGCTGATGCGTGGCGACCAGAATATTGACAGGGACTAAGAAACATCAGCATATAAACCCCATCCTGGCCTCTCTGCATTTGTTGCCAGTTTGTATTTGTAAGTATTTTTCATGCTGAGAGAAACAGCCTTCTGTATATCTAGATATTATATCAAACAGTATTGCACTGCTAGTTAATAACAAAAAATAAATTGGATTTTGTTTGATGGGGCTTTGAAAAAAATCAAATTGTGCAGCATCTTTATTATAAAAATGCTTGCCATCAAATTGATTCAGACTTAGGTGGCTGTTGTTTTTTCCTGATATAAAATACTGATAAGTCGTTTATCAGTCACTTCTTTTGGGGACACTTGTAAGACTTTGATGTTTGTCTAAAGCCCCTGGGCTGTGTCTTCTCATGGGAAACCCACAGGGGGGGGTCTAGTTCCAACTCATTCCCCTTTTCTGAGCCATCCTGGAGTAGATATAGGAGAGTGTGGTGGACCTCAGGGAGGGCCAGAAATCTGTTTCGCCAGTGGTACCTGTTCTTCTAATAGATAAATACCTCCTGTAATCCTGTTGCTTAGTGTAGCAAGTTGCAACTAGGGTAGGTCTGTGGAATCAATGGAATGTATAATAGAGTTGATCCCTACTGATTCAGTGGGTCTACTCTTGTTGTCACTTACTATGTTAAGCAACATGAATCCAGTTGTTCTTTCATCTTTGGTATTTTGTTGCAGGAAACTACATACTTAACTATGTTGCATCTCGACCGAAACTAGCTCCTTTTGTTATCCAAGCGCTCATTCAAGTCATTGCAAAGATCACAAAGTTGGGCTGGTTTGATGTTCAGAAAGATCAGCTCATCTTCAGAGACATTATTGCAGATGTTAAAAAGTTTTTACAGGTAAGAAAAACTGAACACAGCTTTTTCAAACAATGCATCTGTATTGAATTTTAAACGCGTTTTGGCTTAACACATTTTCAAATCTGCATATGTAATACAGAGGAGACGATTGTGGAATCACGTGCAGGTGGTTTAACACACATACATTGATAAACAAGTTATATAGTACAGGGAGGAGATCCCAAAAATCTTCTCTAAATGGCAGTATTTTTTCTTTGTTTTCAGAATAGTGGGAGGGAAGGGACCTGGCATACTCCCCCCCCCCAGTAACCCACCCCACAGAAGGGTGTTTAAACCATTCTATCGTGGTTTTTCATAAGCTCAAGGTTGGTTCTACAGCAACATCTTACCCTCATGTGGGTTTCACATCTGGTTTTGGGCAGTCCTCTGCAAGCATCCACTTCAGACTTAGGCCAGGAGTGATCTGCTGTTTCCCAAGTAGCCCACTAAACTGGTATCAATGGAGGACAGAGAAAGCAAGCAAGAAGGTGATATGGGGAAGAAAAGGAGAGAAATGGCTTACTCACCTGTGCCGCCTAACCTTGCTGTTAGCCTGCAGCTGGCCTTTCCCTCCACAGCTTATCCCAAGAGAGTGTGGGCTTCAGCAAGAAACCAAGTTCCTCTACCCTGTCTAGAGTAAAGAGTAAAAAGCAGTTTTTACAATGTGTGCATTATTTATTTATTTATTTATTTATTTATTTGACTTATATACCCCACCATCTAGCAACAAGGCCACTCTGGGCGGTGCTCCAATACTAAGTGCTCTTCCTCTCTTATATTGAAAGATGAACAAGTAATGTAGGTCTACCATTGCCTGTAGATTTTATTCTTATAGTTACTGTATTTTAAGGCAGATTTTTCTTCTTCTTCTTATTTTCTCTATGTAATATATGCCCTGCCTTTCTCCCAGCAGCGGGATTCTGGTCAGCTTGCAATGAATTTAAATACAAGCAGTAAAACGATTACAATACCATAACTTGCAATATTAGAACAAAACTAAACATACTAATCATTAGAAAGTACTGAATGTAACCGGTATAAAGGATTCTGAAAAACATTTAGGGAAGTAAAAGAGACAAGTCCTCCCCCCCCCCAATTAAAAGCCCTTGCTTAGTAACATTTTATTGATCAAAAGTCTGGCTTAAAAAAGAGAGAGAGAGAGAGAGCATTGCTTGCGGGGGAAAGGACAGAAGTGAGAGTCCCAGCCGGTTCTTCTGTGGGAGTTTCAAAGCCTAGGTGTGTGTTGTGTGTTGTGTCGTTACAGTCGTGACCGCCTCTTTGTGACTCCATGTCCATGGAGTTTTCTTGGCAGGAATACTGGAGTGGTTTGCCAGTTCCTACTCCAGGCGCCTGCAGCACCTGGTATTCCCTGGTGGTCTCCCATCCAAGTACTAACCCGGGCTGACCCTGCTTAGCTTCCGAAATCAGGAGAGATCGGATGTGCTTAGGGCATCTAGGCTCGAAGCCTAGGAGCAGCTACTAAAAAGGCCTTCATGCCTATCTAATCACCTGTGGGATGCAAGAGTCTTGCGAAAAGAGAGAGGTGAAAGGCAAAAGAAGGGATATAGGAGAGGATTATGGGATTAGTTTAAGAGTTATTTTTTATTTGGAAAGGAACTGCCTTCAACTTGAGGGCTGGGTTGGTTAATCTTCACGTCATAGCTTTATATTGTCCTGCTTAGGTTAGGTATGGTTTGCAACACATTTGACTTCACATGGATTCCCCTCCCCTCCCCTCCACAAATTCATTTGGGATTCAATTTTAGCTGCCATTTGAATAGTCATACCAAAGTGGCAGTGCTTCTCCAAGCCTCAGTTCCCAGATGTTGGACTGCGACTCCTAGATGGCCCAGCCAGTATGGCCAGTGATCAGGAATTTTGGAAGCCTAGTTTGCAAAGAGATGTCGGATACAGTGGTACAGTAAACTCCCCCGCCTATCACGGGGGTTAGGGACCCACCTGACCTGCGATGACTGAAAATCCGCGATATGCAGATGCGGGTTGGGTGCGGGTTGGGGGGCGGTGGGTGATCAGATCCCCCGCTGCCGCCCGCCCGCCTGCACTGCCCTGAGACATCTTGGAGCAGCGTGCACCGGCGGTGTTGGGGGAATCTTCTCCAGGGGGGGGGGAGCGGCGTCCTGGGCCGTCTCCATTGAAAATGCATTTCAATGCATTGAGGCTCAATGCATTCCAATGGGGAACAAATTCTCCATTGAAATGCATTGAGCCAATGCATTTCAATGGAGATTGCGGGCCAGCGCTGGCCCCAAGCCAGCGCCAAGCAGCTGATTGGCACTAGCTAGGGGAGGAATGGCGCCTGCAGCAAGGGCAGTGGATCAGATCATCCACGGCCTTTGCACGGGCTGCTGGAAGGCTTTTTTAAAAGTCTTCCAGCAGCCTGGGAAGCAGCGGTGACGTGCTCCAACTGATTGGTGCTGGAGTGGGGAAATACCCCAGCACTAATCAGCTGGAGCCCCAGTATGTACTCTGGTCCCGCGATATAGCAGGACCGCAGTACATGAACCGCGAAATGGCAGGGGGTTACTGTACCTCTTAAGACTAATTTAATTCATTCTATGACTCATTTTGTAGTATGAACAATTTGTCTACAAAACGTGGTGTATCATAGAAATGAATGGGAAATAGAGAATTTTCATCTCGTGAAGCAACCCTATTCCCAGAAATTTTATTTATCTTGTGGGTGTTTCATCTTACAGGGCATTCACTTTAAGAGGTGCCACTGTACCTTCCCCCTCCATCATCAGTAATTGTCACATAAAGTATCTCACTGGTTTTGCTACTCAGGATCTCAGGTATAAGGTGATGAAGTCCAAGGAATCAGGAATTCAGGAACAAAGCGAGCACATGATAGTAGTAATTACTGTATAGTACCATATTTTGCCATTTATAAAACGCCCCATGTATAAGGCGACCTCCATTTTTCTAACCCAAAATTACAGTTTCACAACTGTCTGGTTCTCTCCTCTGCTTATTCCTGTGTATAAAATGCCCTTCAATTTTTAGTCTAAAATTTTAAAACAAAAATATAGTCTTATACATGTAAAAATACTATATTTGTCAGTGCACTGATGTTTTATATGTGTCGTATTAATAATTTTGACCAGTCTGTGATAGGAGAAGCTGTTATGGCCTCCATTTTACAAATGTAAGAGAATGGTTTTGCCTAAGGCAGGGGTGGGGAAATGTTGATGTTGGACTTAAATGAACTCTAGCCTAAATGGCTGATAGTTATAAGTAGACATTTCATTTCAGAAGGGGTCCAGTTCTGAAATGAAGCACAGCAGAACAGCTGCTGTTCAGTACCGGGACCCATCTTCCAGAACGAAATCAACCAGTCTCTTACCTTGTTTTGGGTAGCACAGGACTAAACTCCAATCAGGAAGCAGCCTCGGATGCGTCATCTTTCACTCTCCCAGGTGCTGGCCAATCAGACAGGGAGGCGGGATAATGCATGTCCCTGCACAGCTCCTGAACTGGCCAGCGCCAGGGAGAGTGAAAGGTGATGCTTCCAAATCTGCTTCCTCATTGGAGTTTAGCCCCGCGCTACCCAAAACTAGGTAAGTTGATTTCGTTCTGGAAAATGGTTCCCGGTACCAAACGGCAGCTGTTCTGCCGTGTTTCATTTTGGAACTGGACCCCTTCCGAAACAAAATGCCTATATCTAGTTATAAGGGATGGGGGCATGGTTAGGAGGGCAACAGGTTCCCATTTCTGACCTAAAACTGGCTAATCTCGTCCTGGCTGAAGCAAGATTTAAATGGATCCTGGCTTTCCAAATGCGCAATCATCTTCTACCGAATGTCTTTATATGATGGTAGTGGTGGTGTGTGAAGTGGAAGATCCCTTTGATAGTACATCATAATTAATACATGTTAAAATCATTAGGAAAATACCAGGGCTGTGGAGTTGGTAGATAAATGTTCCAACTCCGAGTCCTAAGTTTTTTTGTACCTCCGACTCTGACTCCGACTCTGACTCCCTGACTCCGACTCCTCTGTATTAATATGCAATGTATTTTATACATTCCTTGGGGAAAAGAGCCGACCCCTGTGGGACCCCACAAGGGAGCACCCAAGGAGCCAACAGCTCCCCCCTCCCCCCAAGCTGCACACGCTGGGGCTGGTCTTCCAGGAAGGACCAGATCCAGCTGAATGCTGTGCCCCTGATCCCCACCCCGGAAAGCCGGTCCAGCAGGATACAGTGGTCGATGGTATCACAGGCTGCTGACAAATCCAGGAGGACCAACAGGGTAGAGCAACCCCTGTCGGGCCCCCGGAGGAGGTCATCTTGCAGTGCAACCAAGACTGTCTCAGGGTCAAGGACTTATTCTTCCTCCAGGAACGACTAGATCTGGACAGTGGCCACCCTCTCGATGACGTTGCCCGGGAAGGGGACGTTGGCAATCTCATGGTAGTTGGCCAATTCGTCCGACGCCTGGGCAGATTTCTTTAGGGTGGGCTTCACCACCGTCTCCTTCAGGCGAGAAGGAAAGACCCCCTCCCTAAAGGAGGCAGTGGAAATAATGGAAGCCCACTCAGTCATACTCCCTCCTGCAGATTTAATAAGCCATGCAGGGCAAGGGTCGAAGGGGGAGGCTGCCGGCCTGCAATAAGCCAGGGCCCTGGAGACCTCAATACTATTCTTACAGTAGAGAAGTAATTATAACTTTTTGTGAATTGGGACATTTAAATTTGCTTTTTTAAAAATTCCAATCTAAATTTAGTAGGAGTCAGAGTCGGTGCATTGTTTGCCGACTCCAACTCCAGGTACCCAAAATTTCCTCCGACTCGACTTGACTCCGACTCCGACTCCGACTCCATAGCCCTGGAAAATACAGTAAAAAGGACTGTATAAGAATTTTTTAAAAAATTTACATTTATTAATATGCTTGCAGTGTGGTTCTGCCTTACTTAATTCATTAATAATAAAGTTTTAGGCTCAAATTTTTGCTGGTGAAGATATTTCCTCTCCTGATTTATATTGCTGCCGGAGAGAAAATGAAACTACAATTCTCTTACTGGGCTGAGTTTGCCATTTAAGATAGAGCTATTGATCTGCAGTAAACGCCAGGGACGTGGATTGAGATGATGATGATGATGATGATGATGATGATGATGATGATGATGATGATGATGATGATGATGATGATGATGATGATGATGATGATGATGATGATGATGATTAAAGAAACCCAATGTAAATTAATAATTGTGTTTGTCCCAGCTCGTAAGGAGTAGGGGAGTTTGCTGCTCAGGAAAGGCGTTGCTGGTTAGAGTAGTTGACACTGAGTGAAGCGGACCAGTGATGGAAATCAATGTGAAACAGCTTGGTATGAAGATCCTAATAAAGTGTTCTGCTTAGAGAAACCAACCTCCCTATGTGCTTTTTTGTATACCACTTTGGTCTCCCAGTATGCCCCTGCATCCTCCACAAAGTCCCTCCTGCCTCTTTATAGAGAACTAAGGGTTTTGCTAGCTGCGGTGGATTATACTTCTTAAATGGTATTGGGTTGCTGAGGTGCAGCGGGGGAGCCTGTTTTCTCATCCCTCCACCTCATCTGGAGACGAAACATTTTTCTGGATGTTTCATATTTGTTAGCTTAAAACATCTGGCTCCGTGTTTCTGATTTGTGGATAGTCCAGATGCTTTGACTCAAAACTGTCATGTATATATATTTCGGGACAAAAGCAAAGGCTGTTGATTGTTTTGTGACTTGCTAAGTTTGTTTCAGCCATAAAAAAGAGAGGCACAATTATGATGGCAGTGAAGAAACAGACCTAGTGGAAGAAGGTGTGTGTGTGTCTCCACGCACACACACAAACACAAATTGAGGGAAATTTGAAGCTGCCAAGTATTAATAATTTTAGAAGAAGGCTCTTCAGTGTCTTATGGACATTGTGGTAGTTACATCTTGTGAGCTGTGGTGACATCAGAGGTATAAATAATGGCATGCAAGTAGTTATACAATGATAATCAAGTTTCTTTTGTAAGCTGTCTAAGGGTGCGACTACATTGCTGAAATAATTGGAGACTCTTATTGGGATGTTATTGTATTGATTCATGTTGCATGCTCATTGTGTTAATTTCCCCATTCTGATGGGGCAGCCTCAGTTGAACAGGATTAATTCCACTGCTGGAGACTACAGCATTCTTTAAATTGCCTTAAATAGACCTGAAGTTGGTACTTAGAGCTGCCTGTCTTGACTCTGCCTGCATTCTATCCTTGTCCATAACCATTGTATCTGGAGTGTTTTTCCTCTTTTTTATTCTAAGTGGCATAGCGTTGCATCATTGTTCTGGACAGAAAAACTCCAATGTCTGTTTGATGCAGTGCAAGTTGAACATTTTCTATTTTTAAATTAAAAAGGAAAACAGTTTGGACAGTAGGCATGATTGCTGATCTTTCAATGGGACAGCACCCTGCAGCACCTCAAACATCATAAAGAGGATATTTTCCTGCAGAAAGAATGCAACAACATGGCTGTTCACATAACCAAAAAGAGAAACAGTTCTTGGAAGAAAAGTACTGGCTTCCTTTACAGTAATATGTATTTGGGAAATTTTGAATTGAATTGCATTGTATAAAGGGCTGTGTTGATTTTTAAAAGAAAATATTTACAGTAGTTCTTTTGGAGGTGATAGACATGCTTGTGCGTTTTGCTCACATCCTTGTCCAGTGTGTCCAAAGTCCTAGTTACAGGACTATTAATAAAACTTAGTTATCCACAGGTTTGAACAGGCTCTTAAAAATCTGTTCCTTTGATAGGTGAAAGGTGTACAAATATAATCTCACTAGCTATTGCGACCAATGCAGGATTGTTGCTATTCTGACAGTCTATTTAAATACTAAGACTAGGTTTAATTTAAACATTTTTTAAAATGCTTATCATCATATTCTTGAGCAGCTATCCTTCCCTTGCAATTTCATGCCTTTTTTGAAGTACAGCCTCTTCTAAACCTTCCTCAGACCATTACAGAAAAGTTACCCCATTCCATCATGGCTTTTAAAACATTTTGATGCTAGCAGATTACTGTTGAAAGAGTTAGGTCTAATATTATTGCTATTATAAACTTTTTAATTCAAGGATATGTTTTTCAGACACCCCCCATAACAACATTTATTTTGTTATGTTATATGATGTTATCGCAAAATTGTAATGATTGTGGTGGCTTAGTAGACTAAGGCTCCGAAAACTGTTGACTGCAAAGTCGGCAGCTCGGTGGTTCAAATCCCGGGTGTCACGCAGCGGAGCGAGCTTCCACTGATAACCCCAGCTCCTGCCAACCTAGCAGTTTGAAAGCAGGTAAATGCAAGTAGATAATAGGTACTGCCGTAAAAAGCGGGAAGATAAAACTGTTTCCTTGCAGTCAGGCTGGCCATGTGGCCATGGACTTGCACAACACTGGCTCTTTGGCTTGAATATGGAGATGAGCACTGCCCCTAGAGTCGGACGTGACTAGCATGCATGTGCAGGGGGAACCTTTACCTTTACTTTTACTAATGATTGAGTTTTTAGTTTTTTGTCTCTTTGTGGTTGATGTATTGTACTAATTTGGTTCTCGTTCTATTTATTCTATTATTTGGTATTGTATTGTTTTCCTTGTTGTAAGCGACCCAGAGTGGCCAGATGGGCAGATGGGTGGGGTATAAATAAAATAAATAAGTAAAATAAATAAATAAAAGTTCAAACGAATGTTGACTCACCAAATTCTCATTGATTTGATGGGACCTCTAATGGGTTTAG
The DNA here is from genome assembly GCA_029282475.1 of Phrynocephalus forsythii. Lineage (NCBI taxonomy): Eukaryota > Metazoa > Chordata > Lepidosauria > Squamata > Agamidae > Phrynocephalus > Phrynocephalus forsythii. The sequence continues at coordinate 157,605,984 of JAPFRF010000002.1, read as the reverse complement.
GGCCTTGTTCTGTGGTCTCACGTCTGCTAAAGATGGCATACATCAAGCCAGAAGTATACAGTGGAACCTTGTATAACGAACAGCTTGTATAACATAAAATTTGTACAACATTAACATTCCGGAGATAGGGGGAATTTTCTTAACATAATTGCCTATGGGGCGAATCTGTGCAACATAAAAATGGGATCACTCTGTTTTCAATGCATTCCTATGGGAAATTTGTATAAAGGAAAATTTTTTTTTTTTATTTATAGTTTTATTGGGTTTTTGAAGAGGGGAAAAGGGAAAGGGAAAAAGGGGAGGGATAAAATTTAAAATTTACATTGAATATGTCAAGCAAAGTAGAAGAAAAGTAATATAACATATTGATAGTTTGCCGAATATTATCACAATACTAATAAGTTTGTTACTTCTTGCCATCTTTTCCGAGAGATCTCATCATAGTCTCCCTTTAAATAGCCGGAAAGTCTATCGATTTCAATACATTCTCTTATCTTTTCGTGGATATTCTTCTCTGTTGGCACGTTTGGTTGTTTCCAGAATTTCGCATACAATATCCTTGCAGCAACAATTACATGGTGAAGTACATATCTCTGATCATATGAAATATTTATGTCTACTATATTTAATAAGAAAAGTTCTGGTCTAAGCTCTATCTTAATTTTCAAACATCTTTCTAAAAATAGTTTTACCATTTTCCAATATGCCTTTGCCTCTTTGCATGTCCACCACATATGGTAAAAGTACATGTCATGTTTACATTTCCAACATTTGTGTGAGCAATTATACATCTTAGATAATCGGTGTGGTGCAAAGTGCCATCTATAAAACATCTTATAACAGTTTTCCTTAAAAGAAATAGATTTAAAGATTTTAACTGTATTCCACAAAGAGTCCCATTTGTTTAGATGAATAGGATAACCAAAGTTTTCTGCCCATCTTATCATAGTGTCTTTGACCTGTGTATCAATCATTTTTCATTTAACAATATGGTGTAAAATTTACTAAGCAGCTTAGCATCGCCGGAAGAAAGTATTTTATCAAGTGAAGTATCAGTAGTTAAATCCCCCTCTTTGTTGAGGTCTTTGAAGTGTGCATATATTTGTTGATACTTCCACCAATCTAAATTATAACCTTCTGATACTAATTTCCCTAGTGGTTTCAATGAAAGGTCAACATTCAGAAGGTGTCTATAAGTTATAACTTTTGGAGTTTCACTTATATGGGAGCTATGGGTCGCTCCCAGAGGGGATAGCCACAGTGGTACTTTAGGGTAGAATTGTTTTTAATCAATAACCATATTCTAAATAGGGCGTTCCTTATCCAGTGTTTTTTTGAAGAGAGTGGGTATGTTGCCCTTGTACCACATGTAATAGTGCCAGCCCTTATCTAGGCCATAACTCTCAAGCTGCAAAATTCTTTTGTTTATCATCAGAATCCAGTCTTTAATCCAGGTCATGGCAGCGGCCTTATAGTATAATACTAAATTAGGAAGGGCAAAGCCACCAGTTTTGGTTCTATCCTGTAGATAGAGATTTTTAATCCTTGCTTTTTTCTTTTGCCATATAAATATACGTATACTTTTTTTTCCAGATCTGTAATGATCTTAAAATTAGGTAATATGGGCAAGGATTGAAATAGGAAAAGCAGTTTAGGTAAAACATTCATTTTAACTGACAATTCTGCCCATTAAGGATAGTTGGAGTCTTGACCAAGTTTCGAGATCAGCTTTGATTGTTTTTATAACATTTACATAGTTATCTTTAAGTAAAGAGTTACAACGATTAGATACAGTAATACCCAGATATTTTACCTTACTGGCATGTTGAAAACCCGATTGATTTACCAGTTTTTCGACCATAGGTGAGGTCATATTTTTGGTGAGCAACAATGTTTTTCTTTGTTTACCTTTAATCCAGAGATTTTAGAGTATGCCTCCAAGGACTTCAAGAGTTCTAAAAGGGAGGTCTGGGGTTCTCCATAATTACCAACAAATCATCTGCAAAAGCTTGTACCTTATAAACTTCTCCTTTGCTCTGTAAGCCTTGGATACCAGGGTTTTCCTTATAACGTGTAGGAGTACCTCCAGGGTTAATATAAACAAGAGAGGAGAGAGGGGGCATCCTTGCCTGGTACCTTTATATATATTAACTATGTCTGTAGGGTGGCCATTGACTATAATCCTGGTGTTTTGAGTGGAATAGATTTGTTCGATTGCTCGCAGCATTCTATGGCCACATTGTAGATAGTCTAACTGAGTTTTAAGTAAAGTCCAGGATACATTATCAAAAGGTTTCTCAGCATCGATGAAAGCGAAAGCTACTTGCTTCTCAGAATGGGATTCATAATATTCTAACACGTTGAGGAAGGTTCTGATGTTGGATTGAAGATGCCTTTTCGGAAGGAAGCCAGACTGATCATGCGATATCAAGGGGGGTAGAATCGTCCGCCATCTATTAGCCAAGATGGTTGCAAAGATTTTGTAATCCACATTTAGAAGGGCAATTGGCCTGTAGTTCTGTATCAAGTCTTTTGGTTTCCCTTCTTTGGGGATCAGTGTCGTGTGTGATGATTTCCAGGAATCTGGTATGTCTTCGCCTTCTAAAATGGATGTAAAAAGTTTTTCATTTTCCAGAGACTATCTCTGAGAATTTTTGTAAAATTGAGCCGGTATTGAGTCGGGCCCAGGAGCCCTGTTCATTTTTTGGTGGTTGATAGCTTCTGTTATTTCCATCATTGTAATAGGAGCGTTCGTCTGGGCTCTCTGTTCTTCAGTAAGTTTTGGAAAGTTGGTTTGTTCGAGATAGTGAAAGATGGCATCTTGGTCGATCGTCTCTGGCTTAAATAAGTTCTGGTAGTATGCCTCTATAATTTTTTGGATTTGTAACTGCGCTGTCTGATTTTCCCCATTTTTGTCTTTGAGCGATGATATGAGATTTTGAGATTGTACCTTTTTTAACCTGTAGGCTAACCATCTGCCTGGTTTGTTTGCATTTTCCACAAAATTCAGTTTGGCCAACTTGATTTTGTAAGCTATATCAGCATTCAGAATCAGATTTAGTTCATGCCTACAAGAAGCCAAGTCTTTGTCCAGCTGCTCATTGCGGGGATCGTGAGTTAGATCCGTTTCAAGCTTTTTCATCGTAAAGAATTGATTCAAGTTGCTTTTTCCTCGCTTTATTCTTTCTTGCCATATATTGAATGACAAAACCTCTAAAATAAGGCTTTGAGGCATCCCACACAGTTCTCAGTGGTGTACCCTTGTTCAGGTTCGTTTCAAAATATAGGTTCAAGTCTTTGGCTGCCTCTAGGATAAATTCTTTATCCGTCCACAGGGCTGAGTTGATTTTCCAGTGTCTGGGCTTGCCCGAAGATTTCAGTGTCCATAGAATGGCATTGTGATCAGATATTGTTCGGGGCAAGGTTTCTATGTCCCTTGTATTTAACAGAAGGTCGGATGTAGCCCAGCACATATCTATACGGGAGAAAGAGGCATGTTGTCTTGAATGGAAGGTGAAGCCATCTTTGAGTGGATTTTTCCTTCTCCAAATATCTTGAAGTTCTAAAATGTTGGACATGTCCAGAAATGATTTAGGCAGTGTAGAAGATGAAATCCTGGATTTTCCCCTTTTGGATGTTTTCCTATCTACAGATGGGGTATGTACAGCGTTGAAATCTCCCAATATTATTAACTGATGGTTTTCGTATTGTAACAGTTTCTTGGCCAATTTTTCAAAAAAAGATTTGTCTTCCATGGTTATCATTAGGGCGTATATACCAACAATAATTGTTTCTTTAGATTGGATATTTGCCTGGACAAGGATCCATCTACCTGCTTCATCTTTTTCCAAAAGGGTTGGGAAGAGCTCTGGTTTAATATATAGTGCCACCCCATTTTGCTTCTTTACTTTGTTTGATGTGGAAAATAAATTCCCCAGTTTGTTTTGGATTAAGTATTGTTCATGCTTTCTCAAAATGTGGGTTTCCTGTAAACAGATGATTGAGCACTGTTGTTTTTGGAGGAGATTAAAGGTCTTCCGGCGCTTCTGTGGGGTGTTCAATCCATTGATATTCCATGTTAGAATTTTCTGGGCCATCTTATTTTACTTCCAGCGATATTTCTTTTTCCCTGATTTTGGCCTGAGATAGTGCTTCGGCCTGGCACCTCCCACTGCGCCATGAGGATCTTGAACCTGCTTTGAAATCACTTGTTTGGAGGTCTGATTTTCTCGGTTGTCATCTTTGGTAGTGGTTTGAGTATCAGTTGTATCCTCACCTTCGGAAGGAGACGATGAAGAGGAGGAGGGAGAGTAGCCCAACTTCCGTGCGTTTTTATTTGCAAAGTTTCTAGCTTTCTGGTAGGATTCAATTTTCTGTAATTCCCTTCCCATTGGAAAGAGAGACCTTGAGGGTAGAGCCACTTGTATCTTATGTCTTGCTTGAGCAAAAGTTTAGTGAGAAATGAATATTCTTTTCGCAGTTGGCGGACATCCCAGGGGACGTCTTTCAATATTGCCACTTTGGATTTATTAATTACCACCTCTTTGTCTCGGATAACCTTGAGGATACAATCTCGGGTGTATCTTCTGACTAGTTTGACTATTACCTCCGGAGGTAGTTTATTTCTTCTGGTATAAGCTGTAGGTTGACGGTAGATCACGTCTACCTCACGTAGGAATTCTTGGACGGGTGCCTCAAGTAAAGTTGCCAAGCTTTCTCCAACTGTAGTGTAGAGGTTTTCATCTTTGTCAACAGTGAGGTTTTGGATCCTTAAAATTTTGGAAGAGGCTTCAATTTCCTGCGTGAGGACCAGTCTGCTTGTTGATTCCATTGTGGTTTCAATTTCTTCTAGACGGAAGTCGGTTATGTTCATATTATCTTCCAAGGCTTGTAAACGTCCGCCGAAGGCTTCTAGTTTAGTATCCACATTCGAAAAACCCTCTTTCATTTCCGCTCTTAAATTGGAGAACCCAATGCTTTGATCTGATACGAGCTTGGCCTGGGTCAAATTTAATTGATTGAGAGCATCTAAAATCTGGCTTTGGCTTGTTTGCTGAGACATGGTCGTTGGATGAGCCAGAGGTAAAGAAGCAGACTTTTTTTGTGTGGGTGGAGTTCTGCTCATTGTGGAGGTAAAGAGATCAGTTGCCTCTTCTCAGGAAAATTGCAAAGTCTCAGTTGGCTTATTATTTTCAAAAGATGTATGTGTAGTTGCATACATAGAAAAGTCCAGTAGATGGCGTATTATACTCACTTTTGAGCCAACAGAGTCCGAAAACCCTATCGGGGGTAAGATGGATGTTCTAGGGTTAATCTGCCGTTAACGAGGAGAAAGTGAAAGTGGAAAAGAAAAAAAAATCTGCAGCCCTTTCCGAGAGGCAGATAATGACGATTAGGCTGAAGAAGTAATTAGAGGAGAGTAGATTCTATTCGGTAAGTTTGCTTGACTCATATTTTTGAAAGGGCTATCGGTGGAGGGAAGCCACTTACATTAGTGGGGGAGTAGACGCAGCTCGATCTCCGTCCGGATCTTCCAGAGTCTCAGCCGCACGGGAATTCCCAGGGATTGCAACCTGGGTGCCCCGGATCGGTTCTGGGATATCTTCTGCTCCCAGCGGGTGGTCTTGGAGTGGAAATCACCCTCAAGGGACTTGGAATACCTTTGACGCTAGCTGGGCTGCATTCTGCTAACGTCTGGGCTAGCCGCCGCCATCTTGCCCCTCCCCTGTATAAAGGAAAATTTGCTTAACATAATTTCATTTGGAACGAATTAATTCCTTTATACAAGGTACTACTGTAACTGTGCCAATTTCTTTAAAAATCTATGTTTTTGGATTTCTGTGTTAGAAAACAGAAGACTAGTCTCAGGATATCAGAATAGAAGCTGAGTTTTTTTTCCCCATCTTCCAGTACACTCTAAAAAGTTTATGTTGGAACATTAACATTTCTCCTTCACCGCTTTACAGGGAACTGTGGACCACTGCATAATAGGAGTAATGATTCTTTCAGAACTGACTCAGGAAATGAACTTTGTAAGTGCACTTCTTTCCCTTTCTGAATTACTTTCTATGGTTGTCTGCGTAAATGGTGAGTGAAGAAGGGGGAGAGGTTGAGGGTTGGGAATCTAAGCTGTAATGCAGGCCTGCACAATGCGTTGACCGTGGGCGACAGGTAGCCTGCGGGATCATCGGAAGTAGCCCACCAGGTCTCTGCCAATCTCCTGATCTGCCACCAGCGGCGGCATGTTCAGGACAGGCCTAGGCCAGCCTGCTGCGGGTGCTTGGCCCTCTCTGGCCTGGCTGAGCGGCCTCATAGCCGTGGCAGCAGCTGCGGCTACGGAGGAGGAGGGGGGAGGAGGAGGGCCAGGCAGGGCGCTGTGTGCGCTTGGCCCTCTCCAGCCTGGCTGGGTCGCTGTGTGCACATTCCTGTAAGTAGACCACGGGGGCCCTTGGAGAGATCAAAGTATACCGCAGGGCCGTTTGGGAGAAAAAAGTAAACTATGGGCTGCTCAAAGTTGGACAGCCCTGCTGTAATGAGTGGCTGAGAAAAGAAAACTTTCTGAGGACTGAAAGTATAGTGGTACCTCTTAAGACAAATGCCCCTTAAGATTAAAAACTCATTGAACAAATAAAATTTCCAGGCTGAAGACTGCTCCTCACTGCCTGACAGACAGCTGATTTTGACAGCTCCGAGCTGTCAAAACCAGCTGTCTTTTGGACTGTGTGGAGCAGCCTTTGGCTGCTGGTTGATTGGGTCCCCCCCCCAACCCAGTAGATTGGGGAAGTTTTCCCCCTGCTTTTCTGGGTTAGGGCAGGCTTTCAACAACCCTCTGCCCCCAAAGATGGCAAAAACCTTTTCTTGTCTTTACGGGTGGAGGTTTTTGATACCCCCATTGCTCCTTGCGATAGGGGGAAAGCTGTTAAACCCAACGCCACCAAAGTCGGGAAAAGGCTGTTCCTGTCTTTTGTGGCATTGGGATAGCCTTCCTATAGGAATGCATTGGAAACCAATGTATTCAGTTCCCCCTTTTGCCTTTTTTTCTGACCTCCAGAATGGATTAATTGGTTTTCATTGTATTCCTATGGAAAACTGCTTCTCAAGACGAATTTTTCATAAAATATGGAATCCACAGAACGAATTAAATTCATCTTAAGAGCTATCACTGCATATTATAACAATTGCTACTGAAAGAGGCCAATGGTCTAGTCCAGTGGTTCTCAACCTGTGGCTCCCCAGATGTTCCTGGACTGCAACTCCCAGAAGCCTCCACCACTCACTGTGCTGGAAGGGATTTCTGGGAGTTGCAGTACAGGAACATCTGGGGATCCACCAGTTGAGAACCACTGGTCTAGTCCCACAGATTATTAGAAGTGGATATTGAAAATCAGCTTGCTGTTTTTCTTGGTGACGGCTTTCTCCTGGGCTTTCTAATAATTTAATGGATTCTCTGTCCAGCCATTTAGCATTGCTTAGATAGGAATCTTTTAAAGTGGATTTGCAAATTGGTATGTGTGCTGTGGGATATGGAGTTCATACAGTGAGCCAGATCAGGCGATGAAGCTTTTCCTGGACTATTAGGTTTTTTTTTTTTTTTTTTTTGGTAAATGCTGTTGTCGTCACGGAGGAACGAATAATCTTCCATCAATTGTTTTTGCAATAGAATTTCTTCATGTGTTAGGAACTTGTTTTGTTGAAAATAAGAACATTTGCAAATATCTGTCGTACCTCATTAGAATGTCAAAATATTGTTAGATCCTGGCAAAATCCTGTTGCACAACTTCTCAGGTTTGTGTTGGCAGTAGCTTCACAATGGTTGACGTGGAAGTGTGATCCCCTCAACACCTCCATTGGTGCATTGTTTAATTCAGTGGTGTCCAAACTTTGGCCCTCCAGATGTTTTGGACCACAACTCCCACAGTCCTTTGTCATTAGCAATATAAGCTTGGAATTCTGGAAGTTGTGGTCAAAAACATCTGGAGGGCCGAGGTTTGGACACTCCTGGTTTAATTGGTTGTGTTGGGGATGTGTGGCCAGTTAAAGCACAACCACTTCTTACACTAGCAAAACAACGTTAGACTAACATGAACAAAATACTGGCTAGTCTGATGCATAACTCTTCTGAATTTGCAATACAGATTGATTTTCCATTTGAATGATACACAGCTAGTAGCTGGATGTGGTGATTATACACAGTTCCAGTAGATTTGCTGCTTATCTTCTTTCATAGAGATGCCTGGGGATTGATGGTTCCACTATTTTCAATTATTCCACTGTATTTTCAATTATTATAACAGTAGAAACAATGCCTTTGGTCTTTCCTGTAATTTTTTTCATCACATTAAACTACTGAGTTAAGTTATTTATTTATTTATTTATTTATTTATTTATTTATTTATTTATTTATTTATTTATTTATTTATTTATTGAGGTTTTTATACTGTCCATCTAACAAATTGCTTCTCTGGGTGGTATACAGACTAAACAAACATCATCATAAAACAGTCAGCGGTATAAGACGAGCATAAATTGGATCACTCAAAAATAGCAATCAAATTAAACTAAAACAAAAACCAACACACACACAAAATCATACTTATAAGCAGTCGAGGTAGAAGCAGAATTAATACAAGCAGGAAAAAGCATATAATGAGACATCACCAGAAAAGGGTCACAGACCAGGGAAAGCTTGCCTAAGTAGCCATGTTTTTAATTGGCACTTGAAAATTTATAGTGAGGTTCTGCATGCTGTCAAATCAGTCAGACTTTGTGTTAAATCGATAAGTTCCTTTGAATCACTGAAATCTGCTTTCATAAATCTATTGTAAAGCTTCAAGTGTCCCTGCTGGCTTTATAAAGCACTGAGATGAATCACACTTAACTTTTTCTGAAGCAATTAGCCCATATACTGGTGGAATATTTCACCATATTTAAATATTATGTCAGTCTTCTAATTTAGTGGAAAATTGCCACTGCAACTTGCATGATTTTATTTACACATACAGATCACCAACATGATTCTGGCCACTGAAATCCAACTATGCATAGTATTCATTCTAGAAATGTGCATTAATAAATCCAAATTACTTTGTTCCTGTTTTTTTTAAGGTTGACTATACTCGGCCTTCCTCGAAGCATCGTAAAATAGCTACCTCATTCCGTGATACAACTTTAAAAGACATTTTGATGCTGGCATGCTCATTACTGAAAGAGGTATGTTAAACACTAACATATTATAAAATTATGGTTTTTCAGAATTATACAACAGATTTTGTTAGCCTTTAATACAGAAGGTGGTTTATAAGTCTCTTTGTGGAAGATTAACATGCAGTTAGGTTATAAACTGTCTGCTTTTGGACAAGCAATAAGAAATGCATTTTAGTTAGACTAGTATCTGTCCATTTCTGGTGAGCCTGTGGCTTTCTTATTTGCTCTGAAACCATTTGTCTGACAAGGACATAGTAATGTTAAGAATTGGTTACCTGTACAGGTATTATAAGCTAGGAATTAAATCGAGAGTGTGACCTAATAGTATGCTCCTCTACTCCAGTTTGTTTGCTTCTGTTTTCTTTGACCAGGTGAGAGAGAAGTGAGGGAGATATAGTTTAATATAATATTAAACTTGGAATCATGATTATCACAATTAGAGATGGGCATGAACGGGTGATTTGTGTCAGTTTGTTTACATATGTTCAGTGGTTCCCTGTCCCGCCTCCTCCAGTGGGCACTCACTCGGAGAAAGTGCCTGGCAGAGGCTAGGCAGGGAAGCTGGGGCACTGCCTCTGACTAGGGGCGCACCGGGGGGGCAGGGAGGTGGGGCTGGGAAATGCTGAACACCTGTTTGTCCTGTAAGCAAACCAGAACGAGCTGCCGAATTGGTAGTTCGTGCTTATCTCTAATCACGATTCCTGTTTTATGACGGTGATTGATGTTACCATTGTACCAACCAACCAACCACCCCGCACCACACCCATTCCAGATTAATTAACTGAAAGACTTGTATAGCTCCATACAGACAGGTATTTGCGGCAGATAGGTGTACAGTAATACTTCGGATAAAGAATGCCTCTGATAACAATTTTTTCAGATAACAAATGGAAATTTGCAGGTATAGGGCTGCCTCAAATAGCAAATGTTCCCTATGGGCTGCCTCGGATAACAAATGTTTCATAAAACCTTGCAAAAAAAGTGTACCCAGGATGCATTGCACCCCCTGTAGTTTTTGGACGGGTGGGAGGAGTTAGAGCATCCCCCCCCAATGCTGTTTTGGAGCCATTATGGACATGTTTTGCTGAGGGATTTGGACCTTTCGTACTTGGAAAGGTAGGGAGCTAGCTTTTATTAATCTTTGCACTGCTTTTCTTTGCATTTTGGTGGGAAAAGGCTGGGATAGATTTGCTGTTTCATTTCTCTGTTTGCAGTCTTTTTTCATTGGTCTGCAGGCAAAAATGGGCTGGATTTCTCTTCTTGCTTATGTTTGTCTGTTTGCATCTCCCCCATTGCACTTTGGGTGGGAACAGGCTGGGGTAGTCTTGCTGGTTTCTCTTGTCCATGTTTGCATTGCACTGCGACGGGGGTGGGGTGTTCTTGCGTTGGGTGTTCCAGCACTGCAAGCCTTTAAAGTTCACTTTATAAACTGGAAAAAACCCAGCTTTTTGCCTTTTTTTTTGGACCTCCGGAATGGATTAGTTGGTTTCCCACTCATTTCAGTGGGAAACCATGTTTTGGATAATAAATTTTTCGGATAACAAATTGCCTCTGAGAATGAATTAAATTCATTATCAGAGGTACCACTGTATTTATATAGTTATTGAAACTAGTGTACTTAAACATGGTGGCCTTAAAGGAACATACAGCTGTTGATGGATGCAAAGGAGATAAGCAAAAGAGATCTTCTTTCTCACTTCATATGCCACCACTCAATCCATCTTTACATTGTCTCATTAGATACTAGGTTAAAAGTTATGTGCTTCTGGTTGTAATCTGAAATTCACAATGAACGTTTATCTTTCTTTGATTGGATTTAGATGTTGGCAAAACCTTTAAATCTTCAGGATCAACAGCAACAAAGCTTAGCAATGCATCTTCTGAAACTTGTCCTCAATTGTCTTAACTATGACTTCATTGGCAGTTCAGCAGATGAATCAGCCGACGATCTATGCACTGTACAGATTCCAACAAGCTGGAGATCAAGTGAGATAATAATTACTGCTATTTTATAAAAATATCTTGTACATGTTATTTGTGATGATACTTAAAGGAAAGCCCTTTCCATCAGATGTTACTGGAATTAGCTTTCTCTGTTTTTCTCATTAGTTCAGGCATGTCCAAAGTCCGGGCCGGAGGCCAAATGCGGCCCAATTTAAAATTTTGAGTGGCCCTCAGCCTCTTCTCCCTGCTGGCTCAGCCTGACACTCATCTCCGCTAGCCGGCCCTTCCCCGTGCTGGCTAAAGACATCAGCTTGCCTTTTTATGGCTTGTCTGCCATCCATGCCTCCGTCCATCCCCTCAGCCACCTGCCCTGCCTACCTACTCCTGGCGGTGTTGCTGCAGCGTCTTCCCCACCTCCTTGTGAGGGATGGCAGCATATGTGAGCAGTGGTGCATCTTGGGTGTGCATGGGATGATTCCCGAGCTGTGCAACAGCGACTGGGCTCTTGGACATCTTAAAACCAGAGCATTTGTAGCTGTTGCAGATGTGCACGGACCACTCCCTTTCTCCTCCTTCAGGTTGAATGGTTGGCCCCCACACATTTTCACCTCACCAAATCTGGCCCTCCTTGCAAAAAGTTTGGACACCCCTGAATTAGTTGAACTGCTTTTTATCAATTGAGGATATAGTGGTAGTGAGGGTGTGCTCCAGTAGAATGCTGTTCTTCATTTCCCATAGGTAAGACTCAGAACAGTGACACAGCTGTGTTCAGGCCTTTTGTCATGACACTTATTATTTTATTTATTTTAGAGTATTTTTACCCTGCCTTTCTCCTTGGAAAAGGACCCAAGGCAGCTTACAGTAAGGAGAGTCAATATACAGTCCATTACAACAGGGAATTGAGGGGTATCTTACAGCATTAGAAGGCAACTTTAAAACTAACAGCTGATAACATAGTGTCAATGCAATCACACAAGGAGAGATAACACAACATTATAAGTGTTATCCATGTTTAGCCATGCATGGTAGAGTCATAAAAAGACACAGTAGGTAGTCCATCATTCAGAGAAATCTTGCCTGAAGAGGAAGGTCTTTGCCTGCTTCTGGAAAGACAACAGAGACAAGGCAGTCCTGGTCTCTAGTGGGAGGGAGTTCCAGAGTCTGGGCGCAGCAGTCGAGAAGGCTCTTTCATGGGTTGCCATGAGACGTACCTGTGAGGATGACGGGATGGAGATAAAGGCTCTCCAGATGACCTTAACACCTGAGTTGGTTCATACTGTGAGATTTGATCTTTGAGGTAGCTAGGACCCAGGTCGTACAGTGCTTTGTAGGTCAAGCTCAGCACCTTGAATTGTGCCCGATAGCTGATTGGCAGCCAGTAGAGCTGTTTTAATAGGGGTGTAATGTGATCTCTTTGCCCCACCCCAGTCAGCAGTCTGGCTGCTGCATTTTGGACCCGTTGAAGGTTTCTGAGACTTTTCATTGGTAGTCCACATAGAGTGCATTACAGTAGTCTAGCCGGGACTTCACTAGGGCATGTGTCACTGTGGCCTGAGCTGGTTTCTCAAGAAAGGGGCGCAACTTGCATACTGTCCTTAATTGTGCAAATGCACTCCCGGCCACAGCCGTGACCTGGGCATCCAAGCTCAAGGATGAGTGCAAGAGTACCCCCCAAGCTGCGTACCTGATTTTTCAATGGGAGGGTGACCCCCATCCAGAACAGGTTGCATCCCTATCCCCTGTTCTCCCTTTTGACTGACCAGGAGCACCTTTGTCTTTCTGGGTTTTGTTCCTTTTGTTCAAGGTTTTACCTTGGGGAACGAAAAGCAAAAAGCAAAAGTGTTCTGCTTATATACTGTCCCATAGTGCTTAAAGCACTCTCTGGGCAGTTTACAATTTTTAACTATGCAGTTTACACATTGCCCCCTCTCCCCCAGGGCTGTGATGCAGTTTTGGCTGCAATCACAGCCATTGAAACCACTGTGCCACGAGGCCCTAAGAGGTGAAAACTATTTTAAGTATGGGAACCTGTTGCATGGTCCTGTATACTGTTTAGAAGATTTGTAAGCTACTCAGAATGCTCCGAGACCTGAAAACGGTCCATTTGGCATCTCTTCTGTTTTGCAGTCCCTTTTCTTGCCAACATCAACCAGATAATTCACACTTCATCAAATAGGTGGCTTTGGCCCAGTCGTACCTGCCATGGATTGTCTGGTTTGCTTACTGGGATAATTTGTGCAGGTTCACTCCCTGATTCCTTGCCATGTGCCTAGAGGCCTCTTGTGGCAGAGAGCCATCTGGATCTTGTTAAAAACCCCGTATGCTTTTGCGAAATCTCTATGGATGGGAGGCCTAACACTCCTTTAAAAATCTGGACACATATTTGGTGTCATGGATAGCATTTATCTTGCAAAGGTTGCCCATATCTGGTGGTTCTTGGCTGCCTGTAACATTTTGTAAAACTTTAAAAATAATACATCTCTTCGAAGATTTCTAGAACATATTAATGTCTGGAAACCGCCTTTGACTAAAAGTGAACGTTGGAAGCAAAACTTCTCTGTGGTAGTAATTAGCGGTTTTCTTTGTTGGTTTTGTATTAATTTAGGGTATGAATTATTTCAAGATAAAATTTGAATATTTTTGTGCAGCATTCTGCAAACAAGAATACACCTATACTGTGACTAAATACTGTAGTATTTTCCATTGTGTTGGTGCAGTGGGGCCTGCCAGCATTTTGAAACCAAGCAACAAAGTGGTTTCCGATGGATTTCCATCTGTTCTCGAGATCCTTAAATAGGTCTGTAAAGGAGAGCTTTATGTATACAGTGCTAAGACTTAGTCCTTCCTGGGCATAACTCTGAACCTATGGAATGGACCCCATGGGAGAACAGTGATTTGGTTTATTGCACTCTGGCTCTCCTGTGGATGAATATAAAAAGAGAGAGGAGCAGCTGAGTGAGGAGACAACACTGATAGAAGTCCATGCTGAGCAAGGGCAGATAGACTCTTCCCAATCATTTAATTGGACTCTTCTTGGTGAGAGTTTGCAAGTAGGAGAGCATGCTTGCAAACTCTCGTTGTTAGTCTGTGGAACTCCCTGCCACAGGATATGGTGATGGCATCTGGCCTGGATGCCTTCAAAAGGGGATTGGACAGATTCCTGGAGAAGTCCATCACAGGTTACAAACCATGATGGAGATGTGTAATCTCCAGGCTTAAAACCGGGGTACTTCAAGGGCCAGATGCAGGGGAGTGATATCAGGAGACAGAGATCTAGTCTCGTGCGCTCCCAGATGCATTTGGCGGGGCCACTGTGAGATACAGGAAGCTGGACTAGATGGGCCTTTGGCCTGATCCAGCATGGCTCTTCTTAGGTTTTTATGCTTTGTAGAATGATGTCATACCTGTAATCTGCAGTTGGAGGTGAGGATAATGCTTTCATGCCCAACTCACATAAGCTTGGTGTCATTGAGTCACTCTATTTGATTGACTCAATGACATGTGTTAGATAGAGGCAGATAAGGAGAAAAACTTTCCAGGAGAGCAGCCGTTGAAAATATTGCTTAAAACATGACTGAATAGGAACAATTTCCTTGCTCTTTTCAAGTAGCCCATATTTTCCAGGCTCTGAGATGCCGCCATGTATGATGCTTAATTTTTAGTCTTAACAATTCTAGACAAAACATAGTCTTTACACATGGGAAAATACTGTAATTGCTTTAAAAAAAGCACCACTGGCAGAAGTTTGACACAACTTTAATAGAATGTCGATAGAACTGTTAAGGTAGCCGCCAGACAAAAAAGTTAAGCTTGATTTGCTCAATGAGTGTTTGTATGTCGTTGAAGATAATCTGTTCCTTTCAGATAAGATTTGATCTCTTCGTTTCTAATTTGTATTCTAGTTTCTTACCAATGCTATAAAGACGGAAGCTGTTACATTTGTTCCCATTGTTAATAGAGCTGTGCTGCGAGTGAAAGTTGCTGTCTCCATAGCAAAGGAATGGAGGGATCTGTCTGTTTCATTTGTTCTGTTTTTCCTTTCAGTCTTTCTAGAGCCAGAGACTTTGGATCTCTTTTTTGATTTGTATCATTCCCTCCCGCCCATGCTGTCTCAGCTGGTACGTATGTCTTTAATTATCTTCCCGTGTGGGGAAAAAAAAAAAGCAAGTCATCATAACCTCAGGAGCATTTTAATAAACGTGTCGACAGCGTCTCCCACAGATCATAGTGGCAGGACAGTCAACATCAGTCCTGCCTTGGCATGCATGCAGGAACAATGTACTGAAAAGTGAACCAACAGGACATGGTGCGGTAGTGGGCATCTGGACACATTTTGCCTTCTCATGTGCGATAGATAGCCTTTCTTGCTGTCTTCTGCCTTTCCATTCCCTGTGCCAACTCTAGAGGTGAGGAATTATTTTCTTTTGGTTTAAAGAGGTAAAGAAACACAGGCTGCTTAGCAAAAAAAAAAAAAGCCTTTGTTTTCCGCTGTTGCTCTAGCATAGCATCAGCACTTCCATTTCCCCTTTGATGTGTCTCGTACAGTAATACCTTGGTTTATGAGCAAAATTTGTTCCAGAAACGTGCTTGTAAATGAAAACACTCTTAAATCAAAGCAGATTTTCCCATAAGACATAATGGAAATTCAGATGATTCATAGACCACATATTGTACACAAATGTTGGCTAGAAGTCCACGTCCACACCATGGTTTAGGTATCTGGCTGAGGAATCTGCTCTGCTCAGGACTAACAACTGAATTTTACTCTGTGTATTTAATGTGAGAGTAATAAAGTGCATTTTGTAGCCATATGCACACTACTAGCTGCCCCATGACTGGAAATGGTTTGAAAAAATAGGAAAGGCGGTTTAAAACAAATAAAAGAAAAATATAAAGAAAAATAAATCCCTAACCTACTTTCCTCTTTGAAAATGTTCCTGTCTGGTGCAATGGAGACATCTATTTCTCTTTCCTCCCTTTGCTTTGGAGGCTGCCTAAGATGGAACATGGCAGACAGTCACCCATAATCCATCAGAGGGAGGGATGGCCACCATTGGCTCACTTGGATCATGTGACCTGCTTTAGTGCTTGTATATCAATAAATTGCTTGTTGATCAAGGCAACATTTAGAAGAAATGTTTGCTTGTCTTGCAGAACACTTTCAAACCAAGTTACTTAAACCAAGGTACAGTGTTACTGTCCATGCCAGAGGTAAGCGGATTTGTGCTGTTCGGCTTCACTTGTCAGAATTCCCCAGGCAGTGATGGTGCTGTTTGAGGAATTCCGACGATTGTAGTGCAAAACCACAAACCTGCATGCCACTATGATATTTTCATGACTTTTGTACTGTGGGCAGGATGAGATAGTACCATGGTGCAGATCTTGTGCAAGTCTTCTGTTCATATTGCAATGTGTCCCTGTGTGGGACATGCTGCACCATTAAAGTTGTTTGAGAGTCTGACTTCAAACGCACTTGGTGTATGTATGTACGTGGGCATATCTACTTTTGGAGTGGCGTTACTTGCGGCTAAATGATTGTATTTGGAGTGGCTGTGTTAATTTCTCCATGAAGGCAGCCACAGCACAAGGGATTGTCCCTTGTTTTGTAATACCCGATACAATTTTAACTAAACTACCTTCTCTTTTATACTTCACCCACTGTGATTCCTTCCCTCTTCCGTTTTGGCTTTGCATTCCCATAGCACAACTGTTACACTGTCGGAGGACTACATACGTCAGGGAGTAGTTGCATTACGCTTCTGGTCTAGCTATGTAATTTGGGCATGTTGTTTGTATCTGCCCAGATATAGTAATTATAGTAAATCTCTCTTTCCCATCTGGCATATTATGAAGACTTGATTGTGCCAGGAGTCTTGATTTTTGTTGGGCCAAAATGTGTATAACCGTCTCTGTGCTGTGTCCACTAGGGAGAAATTTCTCAAGTAGCTGTGTTCTGTTTCAGCTTACCTAATGCCCTTATAGTGCTTAACATAAGCTGGTATCAACTTCCATGTTTTAGATATGATCACTGTATGAATAGACTGGTAACAGATAATGTGACTAATGAAGCAGCAAAGAGGATGTTGGTTTCTGGAATGCTTGTAGGTAATTTGGTTCCTCAAGCAGACCTGGCACAGATATGTGCCATAAGCCTTTGGGACATTTATTTACCATTTCGGTTAAAGTGGGTTTGATTTAAATCACTGTTTATTTATAAATTGGATTTTGTAATGATTTAAATAAAAACATTTTAATTAATTCTGATTTTTTTAAAAAACTGATTTTTATTCACCCTGATTTCACTACACTATCCATCAACATTGGTGCATAACCCCAAAGAAGTGGAATTTTATGCACAAAAGCTACCTGTTTGTTTGATTTTTAAGTGCTCTGATAAAGGCATTGGGTACTCCTGAATCTGTGTAATAATGAGGACCACAGGGCTTTTCCTTAAATTTTTTTTCTGGCTCCAGAAGGAACATTTTGTATTCTTAAAAATAAATGCTTGCGTCTTTTTACTTTTGGAATAAAGGCAACTGATTTGAGCAGGCTGGTGGGCATGTATCTCTGATAGAAATTTATAAATATAATACAGAAGTACAGTATAACATTATATGTGATGTAGAACTAGCAATTATGGTGGTTCTTTTATTCTAAAGCAAAAGAAAAGTGTTCTGCTTATATACCGCCCCATGCCACTTCAAGTAGTCTCTGGGCAGTTTACAGTGTAATGACAGCATGCAGGCTACACATTGCCCTCCACCCCCACCCCCCAGCAAGCTGGGTAATCATTTTACTGACCTTGGAAGGATGGAAGGCAGAGTCAACTATGAGTCTGCTACCTGGGATTAAACCCGAGGTTGTGAGAACAGTTTTAGCTGCAGTACAGGCATTTAACCACTGTGCCACCTGAGGTTCTTCAAATGGCTACTAGCCCATTTGTCAAATTTACTTCTTCAGAATGTGTCAGTGGCCACCACCTTGAATAACTTTAAAAAGGGAAGTAGGCCCATTCGTGGTGTTCAAGCCCTCCTGGCTTTATGTGCCACAGGCACTGTCCCCCTGTATAACTAGCTGCTGGTCAGCAGAACGTGTCCTTCTACATTCAAGTCATTGTGGAATTTCTTTAGGCATATGATGAATCACTCTTAAGAAGGAGGTTGCTAGATTAGGAACTCCTAAGACCTGCTGCAGCTGAGATCTTCTTGTGTTTTTATGTTGATGTTTTTTTAAAAAATTGTTTCCTCTCTAGGCACTTTCCTGTTTAGTTCAGTTTGCTTCCACAAGGCGATCTTTATTTAGCAACCCAGAACGTGCCAAATATCTTGGTAACTTGATCAAAGGAGTAAAAAGAATAATGGAAAATCCTCAGGTATACATGTCCAACTTTCTTGATACACTCTTTCCATTTTTTCTTAAGAAGTCTTACTGTTAATTTTAGAGAATCACAGCACAGTCGAGACTGTGGTTGTCCTCACAGCACGCCCCGTGTTAGGGTTACAGAACTGCGAACGGTGCAAGAGACCCCCTCCCATACCCCTGCCCCCAGCCACCTGATCCACAGCCACCGTCGACAAGGGGCAGCCAAGTTGTTTACATCTCTCTTTGTAAAAAAATGCTTTTCCCCACTGAAGGGATGTTGATATTGAAACACATTGGAGTCCTGTTGTTCTGGGGATAAGAAGCCTTTGCAATATGGGCAGCCCCACTGTTCTTCTTTGGCTTTGACATCAGCTGGCTCACGTGCCCCCTCACAGTTTTCCTGTTTACACACCCAAAGAGACAACCAGCTGCTGCACTGCTCTTACCTGATTCCTGGTTGCTAACTGTGAGGGTATCAGTCTTCTCCTGACTCAGCTCTGCCTGTCCATTTCCCCATTAAAATAAACATTTGATTTTATCAAACTTGCTTATGCAGGCTGGTGTTACTCGCATCTTTTGTGTGTTATGTCATAACCTTTAGTCCCATTCTGTTGCAGAACACACATCTTAGTCTTGGATTGCAGTTCTGCACACAGTAGTTTGCTATCCATTTCACAAGTACAGTGGTACCTTGTATAAAGGAATTAATTCGTTCCAAATGAAATTATGTTAAACAAAATTTCCTTTATACAAATTTCCCCTAGGAATGCATTGAAAATAGAGTAATCCCTAATGGTGACCATTTTATAGGCGATTCTGTTAAGCAAATTTTCCCCTATCTCTGGAATTTTTTATGTTGTACAGATTTTATGTTATACAAACTGTTTGTTATACAGGGGTCCAGTGCTATTTATTTTATTATAATGAAGATTGTTTGCTTTTGTGTGTGTAATTTAGGGTTTATCTGACCCTGGAAACTATCATGAGTTCTGTCGATTTTTGGCAAGACTAAAAACTAATTATCAACTGGGGGAGTTGGTTGTTGTGAAAGATTACCCAGAAGTTATTAGACTGATAGCTAGTTTTACTATCACTAGCTTACAGGTAAGGCAATATTGGAAATATTCTGTGATCTTATTGGTGAAAGGGTGGGGTTAGAAATGTATATTGCATGAAATGTAACTAATTAAACCTGTTAGTCTTAAAGAAAATATATTTAAAATGTTTCACAGGTGGCATCTCACTCCGGTAAAACTAGACAAAATGTCAAAAGGGTCAAACAATGTTTGTTGGAAATGCAGAAAGAACCCAGGGACTTATTATCACACATGGTGGTCATGTGACGAAGCTCAGAAGTTCTGGCGACAGATTTTGAAAGTGGCACAAGAAATTGTACAAACTAAATTGAACTTTATAAACCAGAAACGCTGTTACTGAACATGATGCCAGAGACTATTGACAAAAAAATAAAATACATCCTCTTGTATATATATATACAGCAGCTAGACTGCTCTGGGCCCAGAAATGGAAAAAAAGTGAAATACCAACTAAGGTTGAACTGTTGAAAAAATTACTGGACATTGCAGAACTAGATATGCTCTCAGAGGCGTTGTGAGACCATCCAAGAGACTTTGTAAATGAGAGCTGGAAGATGCTATATAACTGGGCCCAGAAGCAGACAAATGAATAAGGGGTGAAATAGATATAAATATGTTTATACAGTGCCCCCAGAACCTGTGAAAGATTTGCAGATGGCCGATCAATTGTGGAATCCTGAACCCCTTTGTATCAGTAATAGATAAGTGGACAGGTAGTGTCCACCACAGATTTTGTATGTGTTAATATTGTAAATTGGTTTTCCCTCTCCCTCTTTACTTTATGGAATGCAGTATTGGAATTAAAAAATGTATGGGTGTATAAAAAGACAGAATTACATTATGCATGTGAGCAACATTTTGTGAGCTTACAGGCATCTATATGTCTGCATTGTATTCTAATTTATGACAACATGAGGGCTTGATTCAAATTGAAGCACAAATTGGAATACTAAATAAAAGAGGTAGCGTAGACTGTAATGTTTCTAATTGTTATCATAGGACTGAAACATATTTTAATGAAAAACTCATTTTTTTACAGCATTGGCAATTTGCACCAAACAGTGTACATTATTTACTAACTCTTTGGCAGCGAATGGTTGCATCGGTACCCTTTGTGAAATCATCAGAACCTCATCTCTTAGATACATACGCCCCTGAGATCACAAAGGCATATATTACTTCTAGACTGGAATCTGTTCCCATGGTTATAAGGTAACGTAGAACAGTGTTACTCATGAGTAGAGCTGTGTTGTACTGCTGCAAACATGATATTCTGCTCTCTTTTGCATTGATGCTTATCTTGTGTTAGGGAAACAGCATTGATTTAATTTTTATACACATGTGATTAAAAAACTAATTTGGCTCTAATCTTGGTCCCCTTGGGAAAAAAGGCAGCATAAAAATTATTATTATTATTATTATTATTATTATTATTATTATTATTATTATTATTATTATTATTATTATTATTATTATTATTATTATTATTGGAGTATATTCCATGCTGCTAACAGTAAAGTTACAGGTTGCAATTGTTTACCCATATTTTCTCGTCTATAAGACGCTGCCATGTTATAAGACACCCCCACTTTTCGAACAAAAAATTAACAAATCCTGCTGAATGTAAAGGAAACAATGGGGGTTTCGGGGGGGGAAGAGAACCCAAACAGACGGCAGTGAATGAGCTGGGCAGAGTCTCTGTCCCACTAAGGTTTCACTTCCCTTCCAGCAGCTGCCGTCAGTCTGGGTTCTCCTCCACATCCAGCTGTCTCCCTTCCTTTCCAGCAGCCCTTGACTACCCCCTCCCGCCATCCACGATGCCTCTCTGTTTTGCTTTTGCAGTGATCAAAGCCCGATCACCCTACATTTTCTGTGGGGAAAGACTTACTTTGACCTCCCATTTTAAGGCTAATGACTCCAGGGGGAAAAAACATATTTCATGGACAGAAAAATACAGTCCTTCGATAGTCTGCTAGGGCTTTGTGTTGGAATACTCTTTATACATTATGCTGCATTTTGCTCTCTAGTTCTAACGCATGAACTTGAATAAACTGAAGTGCTTGAGTTCATTCAGTCAAGTCCAAGAAATGGTGCACACTGCATTTTGCACTGCCTAGAATTTTACTACTTTTTCAATATGTTCTCTAGAGATGGCTTGGATGATCCCTTAGAGGACACCGCCACAGTATTTCAGCAGCTAGAACAACTGTGCACAGTCAGCAGATGTGAATATGAAAAGACTTGTGCTCTTCTTGTCCAGCTGTTTGACCAAAATGCACAGAACTATCAGAAACTCCTGCAGTCTTCTAGCAGAAATCCTCTAGCCATCTCAATTCAGGAAGGTAAGTCCATCATTGAAAGTAAAAACAGAATTAGCCTACCTATTCACCTAGCGCAGAGTCCTTTCTGTGGGCACCCGACATCACCCCTTCATAGCCACCTGTATACAGGTTAAATTACTGTATTCACACTTTGCAAAAAAAAAAAAATTAGTCGGTTTTGAATTGCAGTTTGGGCACTCGGTTTCTAAAAGATTCACCATCACTGACCTAGCGTATCTATGTTTTCCTTGACTAACATAGTCAGGAATGTTATCAGAACATATGTGAAAATTTGTAGCCTCGTATTATTTATTTTTTATTATTTTTAATTTATTTAGCTTGTATGCCACCCACTACCCAAAGGTCTCTGGGCGGCTCACAATCAGAATAAACAGTTAAAACATCAAATACAATAAAATTAGAACAATAAAACATGTAGATGCAATAAATACGATACATTAAAAACACACCACTAAAATTGCCATCAGGGCCCACAATCGTGTATGAGTGAACTTCCACCTGTGCGGTTTTCCTACCCCTTTTCCCTTGCAGTCTCTCTTATGTGTCCCTCACCCCCACTCCAAAGCTCTTCTTTTCTTGGTGAGAGTTGCTGGTTCTGGAGAAATGGGGGCGACAGGAAGACAAAATTGGCCTTTTTCAGTTCTGCTGATAGAACCTTTCGGCAGTGAAGCAATATTAACTACAATACATCCTCTGAGAATGAAGTAAGCTGTGTTTTGTTATAAACATATTTTTTTCACTTGGACGTACTACTCAGTAGCTTTTCTTTTTAATGTAAATATGTTTTTATTTATTAATACTATATATACTCAAATATAAGTCTAGTTTTTCAGCCCTAATTTTGGGCTGAAAAAAGGGCCCTCAACTTATATTCAGGTCAGTACTTTTAGCCACAGAGGCAAGTGCTTGGGTCAGTGACTAAAGGTCATTTTAAACATTGTGCGGTGCTTCTCCTGACACCCCCCTCCTGCATTGCGGGGGAGCGGTGTGCAATGTTTACAATGACTTTTAGCTACCAAGGCAAGCGCTTTGGCAAAGGAGGAGCTGCCAGGCCCTGCTGCATTTCCCACCCTAGACTTGTACTCGAGTCAGTAAGTTTCCCCAGTTTTTGGGGTTAAATTAGGGGCCTTGATTTATACTCGTGTCGACTTATACTCGAGTATATACGGTATTTTGAATTTAACTATTTCTTTGAAGGAAATAAAAAGGAAAAAAGTAGTACTACAAAATAGAGGAATCCTCTTGAATGCATGCATTTATTTAAAGCATTTATTCTTGCCCCCTTCAGCTGAAAAGGCTTCCAAAGTCGTGTGTAAAGATACGGCTGTTACAAATTTAATATTGTGCATGATATTTAACATTCTTATCTTGGCTGGGATTTCAAGTGGGTTGTCGACCCACTAACTTCAAGGGACAGGATACATATACCTGTACCACAGCTTCATCTATCCCTACCCTTGAGAAACAGGGACTGATCACATTGGCTTTCTCATTCTGTTTAGTTGCAAGTGTATCCCCCCCCCCCAGTTGTTGCTGAGCCCCAGACGGTTGGCATCAGCTTCTACTGACATGGATGGAGGGGCCTTTGGTAGGCGGGTGTCACTATGTGTAGTTGTCCTTATGATGAGGTACACAGCTTTGTAAGAAATTAAAATAGCTGCCCTTAAGGCAGGCAGGTCCAAACCTCACCCCTCCTGATGTTTTGGACCACAACTCCCAGAATTCTAAGCTTAGATTGCCAATGGCAAAGGACTGTGGCAGTTGCGGTCTAAGACATCTGGAGGGCTGAAGTTTGCCTGCCTTAAGGGAATGGGGCTGGCGTGTAATGGGCTGGGAAGAAGTACAGTAGCACCCTTGTATCCGCTGCTTTACCATCCGTGGATTCAGTTATCTGCGGTTGGTGATCAGCGGGTGGGGTGGGGGTGATAGGGAGCCGGGGTACTCGGGGCGAAAACTGCACTGTGCAGCCAGGCTCTTTTGCCCCTGGCACCTCACCACCCCCAGTGGGTCACGCAGCAGACCAAATGGCGCAAATATGCACTCTTATGCCACCCAGTCCACCGCTTCCCAGTGGAAGTGGTGGGGTGCTATGAACGAAAGCTGTGCCACGTGGTCTGGCTGTTTATGCTCCCTGGGCAGCAGACCAGGTGGTGTGAAGGCGTGCTGCTGGTGGGGTGCTGGGGGCAAAAGGGCTGGGCTGCGTGGTGCAGCTTTCGCGCTTAGCATTTATTTTTATTTATTAGTTTTATATACTACGCCATCTAGCAACAAGGCCACTCTGGGTGGTTTACAGAAATTAAACAAATACAAAGGTACAAGCATAAACATAAACATTATACAATAAACAAACAATACAACATATACAACATAACAAACATAAAAATCACTCATAACATCAAAGCAGAGGGCAAAGATAGGCTAAAGATGATGCAAAACAAAATGAATAACAGCAAGTCATAGCAGGGAAACTAATAACCAGGGAAAGCAATATTCCATATCATTTTACATAGGATAAACATGCCAGTCTTTAAACACACACTGGCATGGAATCTGAAATTAGAATATTAATACAGTAATACCTTGGATAAAGAATGCCTTGGATAACAAATTTTTCGGATAACAAATGTAAATTTCCTGGTATAGGGGCTGCCTCGGATAGCGAATGTTCCCTATGGGCTGCCTCGGATAACAAATGTTTCATAATGGCTTGCAAAAAAAAGTGTACCCTGCATGCATTGCAGGATGCATAGTTTGTGGAGGGGTGGGAGGAGTTAGAGAGGTTTTTTTAATGGTGTTTTGGAGCCATTCTGGACATGTTTTGCTGAAGGATTTGGATCTTTCAAACTTGGTAAGATATGAAGCTAGCTTTTATTAATCTTTGCACTGCTTTTCTTTGCATTTTTGGTTGGAAGAGGCTGGGGTAGTCTTGCTGGTTTCATTTCTCTGTGTTTGCAGTCTTTTTTTCATTGCTCTGCAGGCAAAAATGGGCTGGATTTTTCTTCCTGCTTATGTTTGTTTGTTTGCATTTTCCCCATTGCACTTTGGATGGGAACAGGCTGGGGTAGTCTTGTCCATGTTTGTATTGCACTGCTGGGGGATGTTCTGGAGGGTGTTCCAGCACTGCAAGCCTTTAAAGTGCATTTTATAAAGAGGTCTGGAGCCCCTCCCCAGCTTTTTTGCCTTTTTTCGGACCTCTGGAACGGATTAATCACTTTCCCATTCATTTCAATGGGAAACCACGTTTTGGATAACAAAATTTTCAGGTAACTCATTTCTTCTGAGAAGGAATTAAATTCGTTATCAGAGGTACCACTGTATTAAAAAAAGCAGTAGATATTCTGTCAGATAGTCTGTCTCTGACCTCAAGGTGATCCTCCTTTAATGAAATAACTTCAAACACAAGGGGAAGTAGCTGAACTAGAATATATCAAGCAATCGAGTTCTTTCTAATGTGGGTTGAAATGAGACATGGCACTTATCCTCTCACCAGACCCTAGCCATTCGAGCTCCCCACATGGTGGGCCAGGCAGTGCAACAGCATGTCTTCACACCACCCGGTCTGTTGTGCTGCTGAACGGGGGGGCAGGGGCTGGGGATCAAAAGCTGTACCTTGTGACCCACCCCTTTTACCTCCAGCACGCCACCACTTCATTCGCCACTGTCACACTCGGATAAGAGTGTTTGCTCTTATCCACAGATTTTGGTATCTGTGGGGCGGCCCGGAATCTACCCCCCACAGATATGGATGTCTTACTGTACAATACTTGGCCTTCATCTATATGTAAAGCTTGAGTGTGTTTTACTGGTTAAAAGAGCTGAACCTAGACTGAGAGGATATAAGCCTAAATCTGGTCCCATCTGGAGTGGACACTGAACCAGTTACTGGATGGTCAGTTGATACACGTGTTTGTCTCATGTATTCCATGGATCTACTCTGGTTGGGAATGGTATTTGGAAGCTAGATTATGAGTTTAAATTCCTTG
Organism: Phrynocephalus forsythii; assembly: GCA_029282475.1. Lineage (NCBI taxonomy): Eukaryota > Metazoa > Chordata > Lepidosauria > Squamata > Agamidae > Phrynocephalus > Phrynocephalus forsythii. Next base: position 157,580,052 of record JAPFRF010000002.1, on the reverse strand, counting down.
CGTAGACATGGGTGCATACTACATGATCAACTGATATGTTCTCCCCTATAAAATTGTTTCCATGAGAGAACTTTCCTTCATTTTTTGGAGGAAAGGTGACCTAAAAATGTCAATGACAAGGACATATTGTTTAGTCACAAGCAGTATTCCCGCTAATTTCCCACTGCTTGCATGTGACTCTACCCTCCCCTCCAGCTCATCATTATATTGCAACAGGAACTATCATGTCTGGAAACCCTGTCAGGTGACAGCTGAGAGACTTTCAGAACTTGGTTCCTTGAATGCAACTAAGGGCGTTTATACACGACCCCTAAACTCCGGGGAAAATGGCTCCCAGCTCCGGAGCTTAAAAATGTTTACCCACCAGCTCCGGAGTTTACAGGAAATTAAGTGCGACCACGCCCACTTTAGCGCATCCCAGCGCAGCTTTCAGGTACCTGCTTTTTGGAGGTGAATATTATTTGATCCGGTGTAAGGATAGTGAGTGCGGGGCTCTCCTTGCTTCTGTTTGTTGTTTTTTGGCTCCCGCCCCTTTAAGAGCTACTTTTACAGAGACGAGAAGCAGAACAGAGGTGAGCGGCATGCTTTTCTTTCTCTTTTTCTCCCTCCCCTCACGCAGCCAGCAGCCAGGAAGTGCGGAGGGGGGTGGGAACGCCCGAAGAGCGACAAACCCCTAAGATCTCTGGTCCGAATTTAAGTGGCCAGCGGATCTTAGGGGTCGTGTAAAAAGGCCCTAAAACTAAACCATTTGAAAATGCCGTTTCAGTCGTCAAAGTTTCAAACCGTGTCACTTTAAGGTGTTACAGAATGATTAAGGAAGGGGCAGGAAACACCTTTCTCTTCAGGCAAGCTTTCCCCAAATGATGGACTACCATGTGTATTTTATATGAATCTATGGATTCACATAGACTTTGTGTTTATGACTACTAATAACCCTGTTGCTTTATTGCAGTGCTCCCCAACCTTTTTGTCTCCACGGACCGGTATTTGTTTGATTATTTTCCCGTGGCCCGGGGTGGGGGGGTGGGGAGGGGGAGATGGGGGGTGTGGGGGGGGCAGGGGAGGGTGTGGGGGCGGGGGGATGGGGGAGGGAGGAGGGGGATGGGGGAGGGAGGAGGAGGGGAGGAGGAGGTGGGGGGGCTTGGCGTGTGTAACCTTGGGGGCCACGGGAGCGGCGGCGGCGGCGGCGGCGCTTGCCGGCTGGGGGCATCGGGCGTGCGCTCCACCCCGCGCGCACGGGCGGGGAGCCTGGGGCTCCTGGGCGGGCAGGCCCCCGCCTCCTCCTCCTGTCGGCGGCCGGAGGCAAGCGGCGGCGCAGAGGTGTCCCAACTGAGGCGGGCCGCGGCGGCCGCGGCCGCAGCCACGGCAGCCGCCTGGGTTCGGCTGTGGCTCCGTGGCCGGCGGCGGGGCGCCGCGGCGCCGCCGCCCCCGCCTCAGTTGGGGCACCTCTGCGCCGCCGCTTGCCTCCGGCTTGGCTGCGGCCTTCGAGTGGGAGGGGGAGGGGAGGGAGGCCAGTGGGGGTGGCGTCTCCGGCCCGAGGGCGCCACTGGGACCGCCGAGCCGGCCGCGGAGTCGCGGCCGAACCCGGGCGGCTGCCGTGGCCGCCGCGGCCGCCGACAGGAGGAGGAGGCGGGGCCCGCCCGCCCAGGAGCCCCGGGCTCCCCACCCCGCCCGTGCGCCGTGCCCAGCGGCAGCGACCCTCCTCCGGCTGCCCGCGGGAGAGAGAGAGGAGGAGGAGGGGCGGGTAGCGGAGGAAAAGGGGAGGAGCCTCCCCGGCCTCCCCAGGCGGCCCGGTGCCAACCGGTCCACGGACCGGCACCGGTCCGCGGCCCGGGGGTTGGGGACCACTGCTTTAGTGTAATGTTTGTCTATTAATGCTGCAAGATGTCCCTCAATTCCTTGTTCTCAAATATTTGAACATGTCTTAATTGTGCTGGACTGTATATTATCCCTCATTGCTGTAAGCCGCCTTGGGTCCTTTTCCAAGGAGAAAGGCGGGGTAAAAATACTCTAAAATAAATAAAAAATAAAGTTATTGAAAGGGAAAGTAAGGCAAAAGTATGGATTGTTTTCACAGCAGTCCTCTGCTTTCCAAAGCAACCAGCTTGTTTGGGAATAAATTTGTCATGGCAGAAGTATCTCATTAATTGTGTGCCAGTTTTTGCATGCCTTATGACAGTTACGCATGCACTGGTAACATCCCGTATTGATTACTGCAATGCGCTTTACGTGGGGCTGCCTTTGAAGACGGTTCGGCGATTGCAACTGGTTCAGAATCGTGCTGCACGGCTGGTGAGTGGTAGGGCCACCAAGGAACACATCACGCCGATTCTGTATAACCTTCATTGGTTACCAGTTGCTGCCCGAGCCCAATTCAAAGTGCTTGTTTTGACATATAAAGCCCTAAACGGCTTAGGACCTAGATACCTGAAGGACCGCCTCCTTCCATATGAACCTACCCGGCAATTAAGATCTAGTCAGGGGGCCCTCCTGAAAGAGCCATCCCTTAAGGAGGTGAAGGGGATGGCTTGCAGGAAAAGGGCCTTTTCAGCAACTGCCCCCAGACTATGGAATGCCCTACCAAATGAGACTCGCCTGGCACCGACGTTGCTAACATTTCGGCGCCAGGTAAAAACCTTCCTGTTCCAAAAGTTTTTTAACTAATGATTGTGGGTCCTGATGGCAATTTTAGTGGTTTTTTTAATGTATCGTATTTATTTATTGCATTTACATGTTTTTATTATTCTAATTTTATTGTATTTTGATGTTTTAATTGTCCATTTTGATTGTGAGCCGCCCAGAGACCTTTGGGTAGTGGGCGGCATAAACAATGAGTAATGGTCTGAAATGTGTTGAGAAAAGGAAAAAAATGTGTGTTGTTTTATTTATTTTATTTATATGTTTATTTAAACTTGTACCCCACCCAATGAGTGGACAGACTGCTACTCTTGTGAGGCTTCCAGAAAATATTTTTAAAATGCATTTAAAAAAACAGTCAAATTAAAAACAGAAACCTGTTTAATGAATGATGGGTGAAATAAACCGTAAAAATGATGTTATAAAGGGGCGCTTTTTTGTATAGGCCTGGGTAAAAAGCCAGGTTTTTTGCTTCCTTTTGGAAACTCAGGAGGGTGGGGGCCAGTCTCCCCTCCCTAGGAAGGGATTTCCAGAGCAGGGCGGCCACTACCACCACGACCAAGAAGGCCCCATTTTAAAAATTAGGTTTGAGCTGCAACCTTGTAAGAGTATAATATGATAACTATATGCCTGAGTCTGTGCATAGAATTGCATCTTTAATGTGTTCTGTAAAGTAATTGCCCAAAGGAATAATTTTCAGTAGTCTTGAATCTACTGCAAGTCTCTTTAGGTCCCCGAGTTCTAGTCCTGTATGACATAAATTCAGAATTCTATCCACTATGTTAATAATTTTAAAGCCTCCATTCTATATCTTTGTTCTTCCAGTATTTATGTTTATTTACAGAAAAAAATTACACCTTCTCCTTCAGCCAGTTACACACCAGTCGGAGCTACGTCAGGAGTTAAAACTAATAATAAAACACAATGGTATTGCTCTTATAATGAAAAGAGATGGATCATGAACGCAGAGAATTAGATAAAAGTAAAGAACCAAGTGCAGCACATGTGGTGAAACACAAATAGTGGGCCAACCTATGCTCTCCAGGGAGGAAATGATATATAGTCTACAAAATTACCACATATAAAATCTGCAATCTCTGTTGGAATGTCATTTGGGTTCTTTTGGGTTCTTTGTGTGTAATGTTAAAGAAAGGGAGATATATTACATTAGTGATTGTGTGGCTTTCATCCCTGTGCATTACTATCACTGTACAAGCATAGATTCTTATTTTTGCTCCGTGTTTTTATGTAAGCCATTGTCTTGGCCCCAAGCCGCTTAGGAGTGCTAAGGTAACACTGACTTTTTACAGGGTTGTTGTATATACTGATGAGATAATATATGCAAAGTACTTTGAGTGCTCATATATAGAGGTGATGCACATGCACAGCATTTCAGGACAATACTCATATCATGCTTTGAGAAATTTGGAAGCTCCAGATACTTTGCAACAGGAACTGCGGCCAAACCGGTTAGCTGTTCCAAATACTTTTTAATTATCAAAAGGGTTTTGGCAAAAAACTGTTGGAATTACTTAATATTTGTGCTACTTTTAATACACATTCACTTTCTTTTCTGTAGACTAAACACTTCTGTTGGCACAGAATAATAAATGCTACCTCCCCTAGTTATACACACTTTAATTTTGATGCTTAATGGGTTTTAATGTTACAGAATAAGTTAATATAATATTAAGACCTCATTTTATTATATTGTCTTGCTCTATATATTGATTATGATGCAGCCATGGTTTACTAAAACAATAATCCCCAAGAAACGGGTCATTAACAGTAGTTAACGATTACTTGTGATCTATGGTAATGACTGATTTCTCTGGGATTATTGCTGTTATAAAACATAATTACAGATTATTACAGCAATAATTATTTTTGTAAAGAAAAAAACCCACTCTTCTTAAGCATCTGAAACAGCAACAATACTGAATGTTTTTAATAGAGGAAATGAGTTCTGTTTTCTGTTAATGACCTGCTCACAATCATTAGCAGTATATCTTCTGCACCAACCTAGATACTTCTGAGTTTAATCTGAAATTTTAAAAAGTCATCAGGTGTCATAATGGTGATGGCCTGGATGCCTTCAAAAAGGGGATTGGACAGATTCCTGGAGGAAATGTCCATCACAGGTTACAAACCATGATGGAGATGTGTAATCTCCAGGCTTAAAACTCGGGTACTTCAAGGGCCAGATGCAGGGGAGTGGTAGCAGGAGACAGATATCTAGTCTCGTGCGATCCCAGACGCATCTGGTGGGGCCAATGTGAGATACAGGAAGCTGGACTAGATGGGCCTTTGGCCCGATCCATCATGGCTCTTCTTATGTTCTTATGTTAAGTTATCCAAGTTTCAGCCTTTCCTATATTCAGAGACGCAGATACGGTGATGTTGGCTTTAAAATTTTTAACACTGTATTTAACTGAAAAATATTGGTGGAGTATTCCGCTCCTTTCCTCCTTGACATTACCCATCTTTTTGGAATCCCAGATTTATCTTAATTCAGAAGCTCTCCATCATGAAGTCACAAAAAGAAGAGTGACAGAAAGTGCCTCATTTGTGTCCCCCATTTGAATTAAACCCAAAGTCCTATCCTTACCGGTTTCTGCCCCATTATCACCCAAGTTAATGTAAGATTCAACCGTTGTTCTAATTACTTTCTGTATATTGGGGGTCTTTAACCTCAAGCAGTCTGGTGCCCCACACTGTGTCTGATGAGTAATCTACAGTGTAGTCATCTCTTCCTCATCTTCCTAGTTATCTGTAAATATCAACCTTCACAAAAGAGGTTGTAAAAGATTTGGATACATTATAGAATTGTACTATAATAATATATGGTTTGTTATATGTCTTGTCCTCTTTCCTGTCCAGGACGCTTGGCATGGCTTGTGTATCTTGTTGGAACTGTTGTAGGAGGGAGATTAACTTACACCAGTACTGATGAACACGATGCTATGGATGGTGAACTGTCTTGTCGGTAAGCATGTTTCTTTACTGTTACTAGAAAATTTAAAAATATGTGTTCTAAAATTGCTTGTGTGCCTCACCACCCTTTCGAAGGGGAAGGGTCCCTCAATAGGCTCCTCTAGCATTAGTTCCGTACAGATACCAGAGCAAGAGTGCTATTGAATAGTTTTTATTAATTTACTCAGCCATTCATAGTCAACAGACTGAGGAATTGCAGTTGTCCCCTCCCGTGTGTCATTCCTTATCCCAGACATTGGGTTTCTGCCACCCTTCTTCCAGCCTGTCTATGGATCTTTCTTGGGGATGAATTCTTCTTTCTAGCCCCAGTTCTACAACTCCCTTCAAGGAGGGCTGGTTGTCTCTGACAGAGGACAGTTTGCACAGGGGAAGGTGTCCTCTAGTGGCCAGGCAGGCTGTGAAAGGAGTGGTTTCTAGCATCAGCTTCAACACTGCCTTTGCTGAGGGGGAATGAATCCAGGTGAGCAAGTCCCTTCAGGCCATCGCAGTTGGTGGTTCAGATGTTACAGAGAGGCAAAGATGGGCATGCCTCAGCCACTCAACAGTCCATGAGTCCTTCAGGACACTCCACTCCGCCTCCATCCATGCATAGAACCTCAGTGGCAGCTCCTCCCATGACTCTTTGTTGTCCTTCTCTTTATTCTCCACCTCCTCTCCACTCTACTCCTTCCATGCCACTAATGCACCACCCTTACACCAGGTGTTCCTCACCATGACTACCATTCAGGTGCTCCTTTCCCCACCTGTGGTTCTGACTAGTGCCAGTGAGAGGAGGAGGCGGCCCACCAAAGACAGCAAGAGTGTCTTCTTCAGTTTATTATTGTACATAAAATGCCTTGTTTTTTTAAAAAATAGTTTTGAACCTACTTACTAGGATCAGCTGTTCCGAGACCAGAAATAAATTTACGTTGAAAGGGGAATGAATTCCCAAGTAATCTGTGTATTATGCAGAAATTGTGAGTTACCGTCCAATTCGCTTAGAGTGAGGTGCCAGTTCCAGGCAGCACTTACTCCAGACATCCCTTCTGAGCTGTGGGCATCCTTTCCAAAAGCTGTATGCACTCTGTGGTCTGTTGTTTGTTGTCTCGACAGCTTGGCGAGGTGCAAGGGAGGGCTTTGCCCTGTTACTGGTAAATGGAATACAGTGGTGTCTCTTAAGACGAATTTAATTGATTCCAGGGAACCATTCGTTTTATGAAAAATTCATTTTAAGAGGCACAGTTCCCCATAGGAATGCATTGAAAACAGGGCTGTGGAGTCGGAGTTGAGGAGTCGGAGTCAGAGGAAATTTTGGGTACCTGGAGTCGGAGTCGGAGTCGGCAAACAATACTCCGACTCCGACTCCTACTAAATTTAGATAGGAATTTTTTAAAAAGCAAGTTTAAATGTCCCAATTCACAAAAAATTATAATTAATGACTTCTCTACTGTAAGAATAAAGACCAATGCATGCAGTGCCTCACGTAACCGCAAAACAATCATGTTAAGTGACCGTGAAGAAGCATGCTTTTCATGTCCTTCACTATATGGCACGCAACGCACAATTAGGAGCGGCAATACTTATACTTTCCATAGTGTTGTGTTCTGCTATTACGCAGCGCCCATGGGTAACCTAGCCTCTCACTGATAAGGGATTAAGTAAATATGTTTTTCGCAGGACTAGAGACACTTGTATAAGTGAAGGGAATGGAGGGTCAATAGTTCAAGACTGAATCTGTAAACCATTGGAAAAACTGCTGTCATTCAGCTAAGGCTATAAAAACTTGTAAACTCCGATTGTTAGCTTAAACCAGGTTTTACAGATTTTGTTTTTGGTTCATATAGATAAGCTTTGTTTTTGTTCTAAAACAACCAAATAATGTGGTTTGTATTTTTGAACTGGTAAAGTTCCTGTTCCTGATGTTTATGCCTGCTGCTACTATCCAGCCACTTGATTAATTAATAAATAATAATAATAAAACTTTGTTGTTTTCATTGTGTTTGTCTTTTGCTTAAACTGTTCAATACAGTACACTGTTGGCTTCCCAGCCAGTAGTCCTGTGGTAATGACATGTATGTTGCCTTTCTTTCCTTCAAGGAATGTATAAAATACATTCGCATATTCATACAGAGGAGTCGGAGTCGGAGTCAGAGTCGGAAGTACAAAAAAACTTAGGAGTCGGAACATTTATCTACCGACTCCACAGCCCTGATTGAAAACCAATTAATCCATTATGGAGGAATGGGTTACATTGGTGTTCAGTGCATTCCTATGGGAATGCTGTGACAAAACTCCTCCGTCAACCAGCAGCCTTCCGTTACTGGTCGATTGAAAGGGTCTACTACCAGCCCAACAAAGTGAGGGGAGCTTTTCCCCTTCTTTGATGGGTTGGGGCAGGGGAAAAGCTTCCCCCTTTTTCTGGCTTCCCCAACCCATGGAGGAGTGGACGAGGGGTGACTTGCCCACTTGTCCCCTTCCCGCGTCGGGGCAGCCCCCCCCATCCGAAGGCTCCATGAACAGAAGCTGGCTGCCTTCCTTTCGCTAGCCTCCATGAACAGAGAGGCTGTCAAAAGGAAGGCAGCACCTCATCTGTGCTTGCACACACAAGGCACTGCCTTTCCTTCTCCATCCTGTCTGTTCATGGAGGCTGGGAAAGGCAGGCAGGCAGCCTTCATGAGGCAGCTTCCTTTTCCAGCCTCTCTGTTCCCAGAGGCCAGCAAAAGGAAGGTAGCCAGCCTCTGTGGACGGATCCCTTTAAACAGCTCCGAGCAAGGAGCCCAAGTCAAAGGGGAGGCGGCAGCAGCCTCTTTCCTGGTTTTCCCAACCCTGTAGCACCCACGGATTGGGGTGCTATAGGGTCAGAAAAGCCAGGATGGAAGACCAGGATTTTGAACTTCTCATTCCCTTAAGCTCTCGGGTTGTGGGCGTGCAAAACTCAAATGCCTGTAAGATGGCTTTTTTTGCAAGACATCTGCTAGGCAAACCATCATCTTGTGAAAAATGTCTGTACCTGGAAATTTCATTCGTCTTACGAAGAATTCATCTTATGGGTCATTGGTCTTGCGAGGTACCACTGTAAATGGAAGGGAAGAGACCCCACCTTACTCTTTATCTCAGGCAGAAAAGCGTCTTCCACTTGTTCTGGTTGTGGTTGCGAGACCTCAAGGCAAAGGCCAGGCTGTAGTATCAATTGCTGAGAAAACATACGATAAACTTTGGACTGTAATAATAATGTCTTGGATCTAACTGTGGCCCCCATAATTAAGGCAGAATGTCTCACGGGGGCATTCTGTCTTCAGCATGAGTGAGCCAAATTGGGGAGCACATGAGTAGGGCATAACTGCAATCCAGAAAGGAATGTCGGAATGGTTGTTGAAGTACTAGGGCTGGGATGGTTCCATGTGTGGTCCTAGCAGGACGTTGTCCTTAGATGTGTGTTTTCCAACTGGAGAGTTTCTGGAACCTCTCCAAAGAGCGTGCCAAGTCTGTCAACTATATCACTTCTGTTGACCTATGAAACCTTGACACTCAGGCTAGTCATAATTGTGTATTTATCCTGACTAGGTCAAAGGAATGATACTACTTGGTAATCACTAGATACAGTATATTGTTACATTTCCAGTTCTTCTCTCTGTTTTACGATTCTCTGCATCATAATATTAAGTTTTTGGTCTAGTCTTAGGCCCTTGACAGGAAGCCCGTTGACACCTGCATGTTGTGTCAAGACACATGAGCTGGCATAACAGAGTTACTCATTTACTTTTCTTGGAAAGCACCTCTGTGTTAACTGGAGATGCTTGATTGTGTTATCTCAGAAAACCCCCCCTCAAAGTTCAGGTTAATAGTCTGGTAGCCAAACTGTATTGGTGGCTGAGTTTCTAGGCATTGACCTGATTTCTGAATTGGCATGCTCCTCATGGATTCCATGGTGCCTCATGGAGCCATGGTGCACAGTTTGGGAAGCAGTGGTCCAGGTTCTATATGAGAACAGACAGAAGGAGAAAGATGACAGGGTGAAGAACTGTTCTCAGTCAATTTAAGGCCTACAAATACAGTGGAACCTTGACTTACGTCATTCATCCGTTCCGGAGGTCTAGACGTAAGTCAAACATGCCTTAAGTCAAATGAACTTTTCCCATAGAAAGTAATGGGAAAGTGGATTAATCCATTCCAGATGATGAAAAAGACCCCCGAAAACAGCAATTTAACACAAATTTGACTGGGATAGGAGATTCCTTCTGGGGATGTAAATGAAATGGCTCTTCAAAGAGAGGAGGCGGCAGTGGAATTATAGTCCACAAGTTATACGCCTCCACATTTTAATGTTCATAGCAACAATGACTAACATTTATGTTTTACTGATTTTTAACCTGACGTTCCAAGTTCTGAACAACTCTATGCTTACCATTAGAGTCCCACAACTGTACAGGTCCCCAACTAAAATGCTTCCATTGTGGACCAGACTTCTGCAGCCAGATTTTTTACAAGACTGAGCCGACTGTCTAACCAGCGAGGCCAGCCCCGAGCTCCCGGCCCTTCTTTTCCTCTGGCAGCAGCGGCGGCTTTGGTGAGGCCGAGGACCAGCTCCAGGTGCTTGGAGCTGGCCTCGCTGAAGCCGCCGCTGTCAGAAGAAGGCAGGAGCAGTTTGGAGGCGGCAGCTGCGATGCTGGGTCGTGGCTGCCGCCAGATTCCGGTGCCTTGCGCCAGGGCTCTGAGCTGTAAGTCAAAGCTTGTGACTCAAGTCAAACAGGCCCCTTCTTGCTGCAAGTCAAATATGCTGCAAGTCAAGCAGCATGTAAGTCAAGGTTCTACTGTACTGTATTTTTCCTATCACTTGCCCCCATGAATAATACAACCCTCACTTTTCAAACCCAAAATTACAGAACTTTGCAAACTTACAGTTCTCTCCTCAGGTTACTTCAAATACCTTATTCTTTTCAGACTGAGTGGTTCAGAGTCCAGTAACTGGGGCCTATGTGAGGGGTGTTACAAAGGTTTGAGGGAAGAGGGAGGTGCACACACAGAAATGCAGCTAAAGGTTGTGGCAGCAAAAGGGGAAAGGAAGTGAATACCATTCAAGAAAACATGAAGGGGATTTTGATATCAGTATATGGCCCCGGTCTCACATCCCTTTAAAAGCAGTTTAAATTACCAGATAACCTGTGTCTAAAAATGCCATCCCCACGGCCACCGGGCTTTTTGAAAAAAAAGAAAAAAGAAAACCCGGTAATGATCCCTTAAGCGAGGTTTCTGGGATTCACCCAAGAGGTAGGGAAATTTTTGCCTCGCTTCAAAAATCCAGCTTTTAAGGAGGTAGATGCTGTGAGACCACACAGATGATCCAGGTTTCTTTTTCTTTCTTTTTTCATAGCACTGACTGGCTGTTCCTGGGGCCGATGGGCTATGTTTTTTTAATTGCTTTTCACCTTCAGAGAAACAGGAAGTTCTATCCAGTCCTACAAGTTTTAATTTCCCCCAGCCAAGTGGACCTTTTTTTTTTTCAAATGCTAGCGCCACCTGCTGGCCAAGGGGGGCTGAACTGCACTTTAAAATAAAAAAAAACCACCTTTTGACGTGGGAACTCTTGTCTGCCAGGACCCTGCCTGTCACAGAACTTGACTGAGGGGTTAAATGGTGAAGAGCTGCTGGAGGAGCCTTGCAGCTCAAGTCAGCAGGCAGCTGGGTCTGATGACTCAGCTGAAAAACATATCTTCTCCCCCTAGAAGGGCTATGAACAGGATTCTGCAAAGACGTGCTACCAGGAGAGCTAGGGAAAGGGTCTTTGATGCTAGATGGGGAATCAGGTCGGGAAGCCCTGAGTACTAGCAGGAGCCTTTCCAGAAGTAAGGGTGTGTTCCCTGTAGAGATGGGCACGACTTAGCGGAATTCCCATTTCCGTTTCCGTTACTCGTTTCCATTACACAACGGAAACGGTAACGGGAATTACTCCGCCAGAACTCGAACTCGAACCGACTAAAGAATAATTGGGTCTGATTTGTCGTGCTCGTTACTTGCATCACGGCGATCCCGCAATGCCAAGCGGAACAGAAAAAAAGTTTTTAAAAGTTAAAAAAAAACCCCGATTCCCAGCCCTAAAAGCAGGCAAAAACTGTCTGAGGGCACCTACCAGGCCAGAAGGGTGTTTTATTTGGGGGGGGGGTTCCCCGCCCCCCTCTCCTGGGCTAGTGCTACTGCTGCGCTGCTGGTACCAGGCGGGGGGGCATCGTCTTGTCTGCCTTTGCCATGCGGTGTGCGGGCGGGGGGATCCAAAATGGCAACCGCAATTTTTTTTTGAAATCGTGGTCCAAAAACCCACCAAAGCACCACAGAAACATGCGAAAATTAGCTATTTTAAATGCTTGAATTTTTACAGTAGCAGCAGTGGGTTTGTCTTGCCAAAATACGTCTCCGTTGATTTTATTTTATTTTATTTTATTTTTTTACACCTGCGCATTCGCAATGATGGGCTCGCCCATGGGAGTGGACCATGCAAATTTTTGGAGCCATTCCACCAATCGCATGGCCAGGTTTTGGAGACTGTACCAGGCTGGGAGGGCGCATCCATTTGCCATGCGGTGCGGGGGGATTTAAAATGGCGACCACAATATTTTTTTAAAATCGTGGTCCAAAACCCCACCAAAGCACCACAGAAACATGCGAAAATTAGCTATTTTAAATGCTTGAATTTTTACAGTAGCAGCAGTGGGTTTTTCTTGCAAAAAAAAGTCTCAGTTGATTTTATTTTATTTTATTTTATTTTATTTTTTTACAACTGCACATTCGCAATGATGGGCTCGCCCATGGGAGTGGACCATGCAGATTTTCCACCAATCGCATGGCCACTTGGCCAGGTTGACCACAGAGACTTCTGGGATGTGCCAATCAGGCATAAACAGCCCACTAACCGTAGTCCAAACCCAAACCCTAACCCTAAGCCTAACCCATACGCCAGTACACTGTCCTTTAAAGTGGGTCAGAGAGGCACCCAGAGGTGCACCCCAATACTCACCCTAACCTCACTCGTAACTAGCTTAACCCTAGCCCTTGCGCTAACCCGTCTTAACCCTAAGCCAGATCTACTTGCATTGCACTACACGCAAGTACATTTCCCTTGGAGCGTGTGGAGCGTGTGCAAAGAGTCTGCCAGTCCGTCACTTGTGGCTCTGGCTGACTCCTGCAGCAGCATTTGTGTGCCATGCAAACCATGCCTGCAAGTGCTGCCTGACTGTGTCTCACCGACTGTTGCAGGGAAGGCACCCCAAAGAGGGGTTCCTCTGCCAGTCTGCTGCGTCTGCAATATGCATATCCATAGCATATGGCTATGCATGCCCTTTTGTAGCAGCGCTGACGGGTGAGGATAGGAGGCACCCACCACAGAGAGGTGCCTCCAGGAGCCCGCTACTCCCCCAAAACCAGTACTAACGACAAACGAAAAAACAAAAAACGAAACGACAATTTTTTGCGAAATTTTGCGAAAAACGGAAACGAGCCGAAACGGGCTGCCTCCGACACACGACAACTCGAAAACGTCATTTTCCCTAGTCGTGCCCATCTCTAGTTCCCTGTTTTGGGATAAAGCTGGTAAGCTCACCTTGAGCTCTCTGTGGGAGCACCGCGTCATTTGAACTTGCAACCACGTTCCTGTCTGTGACCTTGGCTCTGTTTCCCGATTTCGGATTGGCTTCCTGGACAACGGCTTAATCTGTTCCCTTGGGTTTGGCATCTGGTTTCCGTGAGATATTCTGGTTTTGACTTGGAGTCTTAATTTCTGGGAGTTGGATTCTGTTATTTATCTGGCACTTGATTGTTGGCAAAGGACTTGAACTTGCCTGGCTTTCCACTAAAGATCTTGGCAAAGAACTGAACCCTGTTTGTGTGTGTGCTCTGTGTGCGGGGCTTGACAGTTTGCTCCCACCCAAACTTCTTCAAGCAGAATGGAGGAGGGGGGGGCTGTTGGGATGACACCACTGGCAACTTTGCAAAACCAAGTGCTGCGTTTGTCTCAGGCAATTACTCAATTGCAGCACCCTCCAGCACCGTCTGGGTTGCAGCCCCGTTGCCCTTTGCTGCCTCCTGACCGGTTTGAAGGCAAGTTAGAGGAATTCCCTGCATTCTTGGCTCAATGCAAACTGTTTATCGAGGTGCGTGCTCAAGAATTTCCTACTGAGAGGTCTAAGGTCTGCTTTATCATCAGTTTGTAGAAAGGACAGGCGGCTAAATGGGCTACTCCTTTACTCCTCAGTGCCTCACTTCTACTGGATAATTATCAGGCTTTCCTGAATCACATTTCTTCAGCTTTTCAGAACCCCGTACAGGCTGCTACTGCCAACAGGAGACTCAGAGCTCTGAAACAGGGCAAAGATTCAGTGTTTGACTACACCACTGCGTTCTGTTTGATAGCACAGGACCTGAATTGGAATGAACCGGCACTGATTTCTCAGTATATGGAAGGATTGGCAGATGAAGTGCTTGATGGACTCTCTAGGGTGGAATAACCAAGCACGTTACCGGAACTCATTACCCTGTGTCTCAGGATAGATGGACGCCTGGAAAGCCGTCGCCTCTCCCGAGACAAGAACTACAACCAGCAACCTCTGCCAGCTGTGCCTAATCTGCAATCCGGTGAAGCCCGCAGAATGGATCCAGAATGTATGCAACTGGGAGCTGCTCGACCACGCCTCACCCCTGAGGAAAAGGCAAGATGACACTCTCATAATCTCTGCCTGTACTGTAGAGGAGGAGGACATTTCGCTTCCAGTTTCCCTTTGAAGCGCTCCTCAGTAAGTGCTGCTACCTCTTCAGCAGTAAAAGGGCAGCTCCATCCTTGAAGGAACCCACAGGAATGGAGCATACTGAAGGGTTCCCAGACAATACCATCACACCCCAAGGACCTTTCCTGGTACCTGTAACTCTTGGGGTTCCTGATGGTCAGAAAGTACCTGTGTATGCTATGGTAGATTCTGGGGCAGCTCACTGCTTTGTGGATGCTGGGTTTGTGCGGTGCCATTGGATTCCAGTACAGAACAAGGAAACTCCTTTGCTGGTAGAAACCATTGAGGGTCAGTTACTTCGTTCTGGGCCAATAGCTCAGGAAACCTGTCCACTTACTCTTCAGGCAATGGACCACAATGAGCAGATTTGCTTTAATGTAACTTGGATGCCCCGGTTTCCTCTTGTCTTGGGACTTTCCTGGTTGCGAGCTCATAACCCATTGGTGGATTGGGTGCAAGGGGAATTGTACTTCAAGGTTCCTTGCTCAAAGAAAAATTCTTCTACCATCCTAGCAGCTGCCCATGCTACATCTGACCCTGTCTTGCCCCAGGTATACCAAGATTTTGCGGATGTATTTGAGGAAAAGGGGGCTGACAAGTTACCTCCGCATTGGCCCAATGACTGTGCCATTGATCTGATACCTGGGGCACCCCTCCCTGTGGGACGAGTCTATCCTATGTTCGAACCTGAGTTAGAAGCTTTGAGGGCTTTCCTAGACAAGAACCTTCGACGTGGGTTTATACGCCCTTCCAAATCGCCATTGTCCACACCGGTGATCTTTGTAAAGAAGAAGGGAGGGGAGCTTCGTCCTTGTAATGATTACCGGGCATTAAACAAGATCACTATTCGGGACCGGTATCCTTTACCCCTAATCTCTGAACTTTTGGACCAGTTAAGAGGGGCAAAGTGTTATACCAAGTTGGACCTTCGTGGGGCGTATAATTTGGTGCGTATCCGTAAAGGAGATGAGTGGAAAACCGCGTTTTGAACCCGGTACGGTCAATATGAACATTTAGTAATGCCTTTTGGACTGACAAACACACCCAGTGTATTCCAGCAGATGATGAATGACATTTTCCATGATCTATTAGATCGTTGTGTGGTCATTTATTTAGATGATATCCTGATTTATTCCGCTGACCCAGCTCAGCATGTTCAAGATGTTCGTCAGGTTTTGCAGCGTCTCCGGGAAAACGGACTATATGCTAAGCTGGAAAAATGTGAGTTCGACATTAAGGAAAGTGAATTCCTGGGGCATATTATTTCTCCCCAGGGAATCCGCATGGACCCTAAGAAAGTAGAAGCTGTGTTGTCCTGGCGGCGACCACAAAACCGTAAGGATTTGCAACAGTTCCTCGGTTTCGCCAACTACTATCGCCAGTTTATTCCTGCCTACGCCGACATTGTTGCACCTTTAAACCGTCTCCTTAGGCCCAAAGAGCTTTTCCGGTGGACTCCAGAAGCAGAAGAGGCTTTCTCTACTTTGAAAACCTGCTTCACCTTGGAACCCTTGCTCCGTTATCCTGATCCGCAATTACCTTTTATAGTGGAGGCTGACGCATCTAGTGTTGCTCTGGGAGCAGTGCTATCTCAACAGGATGATCCCTCCCAAACCCCGCGTCCCTATGCTTATTACTCTCGACAGTTAAAACCTGCAGAGAAGAATTATACTATCTGGGAGCGTGAACTGCTGGCCATCAGGATGGCTTTTGATGTATGGAGGCATTACCTTGAGGGAGCTCGACACCCTGTTCAAGTATTGACTGATCATTGAAACCTTGAACATCTACAAACAGCCCGGCGATTGACTCAGCGACAAATCCGGTGGTCATTATTCTTTTCCCGGTTCGATTTCCGGATCAAGTACATTCCTGAGGCTCAGAATAAAAAAGCTGATGCGTTATCCAGAAAACCCGAGTATGCAGCACCTGTGAAAGAGACATTAGTGGCGCCCATCTTGCCTCCCTCTGTGTTCACGGCCACGAATCCATGTCTCAGCTTGGCAGAAGAAATCAGTGAATCTCAAGCTCGCGATTCATGGACTCAGCAACGTCTTCAGGAACCCCAGAATGGGAATCATGGAGAGTTTTCTGCACAACAAGGGTTATTATTACATCGAGGGTGGTTATATGGTCCTGCTGGTCCTCTTCGTACCCAGGTGTTACATCTCTCACATGACTCTTTACCTGCTGAACACTTTGAACTTTACAAAACCCTGCATCTTCTCACAAGGGAGTTCTGGTGGCCACATGTCCGTGCTGATGTTGCCTGATACGTGGGTTCCTGTGAAGTTTGTCGGTGGGCAAAGGATGTTGTGACCAAATCCTCGGGTCTGTTGCATCCTTTGCCAACACCTTCTGGTCCCTGGAATGCTGTCTCCTTAGATTTCATCACGGATCTTCCTCACTCAAAAGGGTTTACCTGCATCCTGGTCTTCGTGGATTTTTTCACCAAAATGGCCCACTTTGTTCCTTGTCCTAAATCCCCTACCGCATCAGAAACAGCTCATCACTACTTGCAACACCTCTTCAGACTTCATGGTTTACCTGCACATCTCATTTCGGATTGTGGGCCACAATTCACCTCCCGCTTCTGGCAAGCAATGCATAAGGCACTAGGAACACAAGTTCACCTGTCATCAGCTTACCACCCTCAGTCACATGGTCAGACTGAGCGCACTAATGCCACCTTAGAACAATATTTACGCTGTTATACATGCTACCAACAAGATAACTGGGCGGATTTGTTTCCTTTAGCTGAATTTGCATATAACAATGCTGTACATTCTTCCACTCGCCAGACCCCATTCATGGCTAATTATGGTTATCATCCTCGGTATTTTCCAATTACCCTTCCTTCCACCTCTATGCTAGCTGCTGATGCATACATTCAAGAACTCCATGGCATTCAGGAATTATTGCGAGAGGAACTTGACCATGCTACGGAAGTATATAAAAGCAGCGGACAAGAAAAGACAGGAAGGGCCACAGCTAAATCCAGGCATGAAAGTTTGGCTATCTACTCGATACCTGAGACACCCTGGGCGATCCCGAAAACTAGATCCTCGGGTTCATCAGTCCTTATCCCATCTTAGAACAAATCAATCCAGTTGCTTTTCGTATGCAACTACCTGATTCCCTTCATATTCATCCAGTATTCCACCGATCCCTCTTGGTTCCAGCTGCAGACCCTGACCCCAACCGACCACCGACTTCTGAACCTCCTCCACCGATTTTAGTAGAAGGAGAAGAAGAATATGAAGTCTGTCAAATCTTGGATTCTCGAATACAGCATGGAGGATTGCAGTATTTGGTAGACTGGGAAGGTTATGGACCTGAAGATTGGTCATGGGAACCTGCGTCCAACTTGCATGCTCCTGAGTTGGTTCAACAATTCCATGACAGTTACCCTGATAGGCCTGGCCCATTGGAAGAGGGGGACCATGGGGAGGGGGATAGTGCCAGGACCCTGCCTGTCACAGAACCTGACTCTGAGGGGTTAAATGGTGAAGAGCTACTGAAGGAGCCTTGCAGCTCAAGTCAGCAGGCAGCTGGGTCTGATGACTCAGCTGAAAACATATCTTCTCCCCCTAGAAGGGCTATGAGCAGGATTCTGCAAAGACGTGCTACCAGGAGAGCTAGGGAAAGGGTCTTTGATGCTAGACGGGGAATCAGGTCGGGAAGCCCTGAGTACTAGCAGGAGCCTTTCCAGAAGTAAGGGTGTGTTCCCTGTTTTGGGATAAAGCTGGTAAGCTCACCTTGAGCTCTCTGTGGGAACAACACGTCATTTGAACTTGCAACCAAGTTCCTGTCTGTGACTTTGGCTCTGTTTCCTGATTTCGGACTGGCTTCCTGGACAACGGCTTAATCTGTTCCCTTGGGTTTGGCATCTGGTTTCCGTGAGATATTCTGGTTTTGACTTGGAGTCTTAATTTCTGGGAGTTGGATTCTGTTATTTATCTGGCACTTGATTGTTGGCAAAGGACTTGAACTTGCCTGGCTTTCCACTAAAGATCTTGGCAAAGAACTGAACCCTGTTTGTGTGTGTGCTCTGTGTGCGGGCTTGACATTGTTCCACATTTAAATCACGTGATGGAACGAAGAGGAAAAGCCGGACCTTCAGAAGATCAGGATCAAAACCCAGGTGTGACCATGGCCTAAGGATATGACAGCCACCCATCAGGATATGGGCTGCAGTGATAGTCTGTGTTTTTGCTATTTTTGGATTGAATGGGTGGCAGAACTAATTGGTTTCAAGGCAAACTAGCTAATAAGGTGCAGTCGGTACTCTTTCTCTTCACTTTGCTTCCAGCAGTTAATGCACATGATGAGCATATTGTCCGCCTGTCTCTGACAACAGAGACTTTTGGCAAGCGATCCACACTCCAGGCGGAAGGCCTGAACATTCCTTTCATTTACTCTGATTAGATCAGAGAAGACAACCTCCTGATGAATGGAAGTTAATCCAGTTGCTCCACATTGGCCTCTAAAAACAATGATTTCCACATGTGGAATTCCGTCTGAATTTTTTCACCAGACTCCCTGCACAGTTCTCAGGGGTTGACAACATGCTTTTTACACCGATCTGTAAAATATTTTGGCTTAGAACTGAGTTGTATCCATTTAGTATTTGTAATTTGTTGACACATTAATGTCAAGAAATTTATCAGTTATAAAGGCCTTTAATTAGGTTTAGGAAACCTTCTTAGGATCTCCAGAGAAATGGCTCCTTAATCTGCTGATAGAGCAATTTCTTAAGTTGTCAAGGATGAACATACCTATCTTGGTGACACCAGTATACTTATGTTCTTGTGTGCGTGCGTGTGTGTGTGCGCATGCATATCTATCTATCTATCTATCTATCTATCTATCTATCTATCTATCTATCTATCTATCTGTGCTCACCCACCTCAAACTCGTTTCCTGACAGTAGCTTGCTTTATGACTGCTGTTTTGAGACAGTAGCTTGCTTTTACAGCTTGTTTTACAGCTTGCTTTGTGGCTGCTGAATTATTTAATTTTTTTCCTCTACCAACTGTGGATAACTGAATCAGTGGATAATGAATCAAAGTGGATTATGGTGCCCTTATTAGTTAGTTCTTCTTTTTCTTCCTATCCCTAAACGTCTGCCGCCATCTTGCCCTGTGCCCTGTGTGGCCTGCTATCTTTTAGTTTTAGCTTTTACCTTTTTAGTTTTTGTGTGTGTGTGTGTGTGTTGTGATGGAGCGGGATATAAGCACTTAAATAAATAAATAAATAAATAAATAAATTTAATTTTTTTCCTCTACCAACTGTGGATAACTGAATCAGTGGATAATGAATCAGTGGATACGGGGTCCTACTGTATGTTTATCTGTGTGTGTGTGTGCGCGCACCCCCCCTCTCTCTCTGTGTGTGTGTGTGCAGATAATTTATTTCTACACTTTTACATCTAACAAATATATTGCTTGTCTCCTGTCGTGTTACCGATTCAATCACAGTTTTCCCCAACATTTGAACCCAATATAATTTATCTCACCTTTCTTAGCTTAAATGAGCGTACTTTCATACTTTGTTTCCTTACTATCTCATGCCTATTCTATTTAACATTACTTACATCTATATTTAATACAAAGCATATAGCCTATCTAATCTCAGCAATCAATTCAATCTTGCTATTTAGATCTTCGGTACTAAGCTATAAAGGATAGATTTGGCTAACTATATATATTTTATATATTATCCACAGTATATTTACCCATTCTTCCAAAAAGTGCCCAATTTCAGCAATCATCTCTAGTTCAAGTTAATACTTCATGGACTATGATAAGAGAGCTACCTCCTGGTCTATACATTTCATTAATGCATATAAATTCTTGTCTATACCTAATTGCCTCTATTCTTTTGAAAATCTTTTGCTCTCAAATTGCAAATCATATTATTTAGTGACCTCAGGGGAACAATTGGCATTTTAAAATAAAAAGACTTTGCTTCCACTGTCTGTTTCAGGCCTTAAAAATTGTCTTTTAAAACAACAAAACTGTACACCAATCTACCACCTAGAGAAGGGAAGAAATGGTTTCTGGACTTCTAGATATTTCCCATCAGTGTTCTGACCTTGTTTGCTTAGTCACCCAGCAGCAGCAGCAGCAGCAGAATTTGCAGTGGCACCTGATTATGTAATTCTATATCTGAGAAGGTTTGTCTGGTGCCATTTCCTAATGGATGTTCATTAGCTGACCTTCCTAATTGGGATATTTTTGCAAAAACTATTGGTTATGTTGGCCTGATTTTTTTGGGAGGGGGTCTTGCTTTTGATTCTCCCCCCCCCCCTTAAACTTTTGAGGTGAGCAATTTTATTTGGATTGCAATTCCATTGACTGTGTTCACTGGACTGTGCTTGTTTACATTACTTTGGTGTATGTTTGTTGGAGTGGCAGTGGAATGGGAAACAGTATTCATAGGTGAAGGAGAATTTAAAATATCGACCATGGGCCAATATAAGGCACCCATTGGTTCTGATTCACTCGTTCATATTAACAATTGGGAATGTAGTCCCTGTTTACGGTTCAACAGCTGGATGGATGGATTTCAAAACAGGGAGAACTATGACCATGAAATTCTTAATAAAACCATATAGATTGACTTTAAATAAAAGACATTCTGCACTGAGGAATTCCACGTTTCCCCCTCAACGTGAAAGAAATACATACTGGTATTATTATTTATTTATTTATTTATTTATTTATTTATTTATTTATTTATTTATTTGATTTATACTCCACCCATCTGGCCACTCTGGGCGGCTTACAACGCTATACAAGATATACCAGTAATCAGATATAAATAGGACCAAATTAATATAATATTTAATGAATCACAACATATGAATAGCAACATATCTATAAAGAAACAAACAAAAAAACATCAATAGGCAAACCAAATAAATCTTTACATAAGATTAAAAGGCAATTTGAGATGGCAAGACTGTGACTAAAGGCCTGTTGAAAGAGCCAGGTATTTATCCACATTGACCTCTTCCCCCATACAAGGTATGCTGGATCTGTAGGTTTTCTTTATGTTTAAGGTGTGACAACCACTGGATGGCTAAGGCTGAGTATCTTTTACATTGATTGTGGCAATTGTCTGGTTGTGGTATGGCTATCGCATTTTCCTTCAGAAATTTGAACATGTACACTAGATTTCAGAACTAGGTACTAGTTTCAGAATGTTCAGGGAACTCCACTTACATTGTATTATCCTAACTGTAATCGTCAAAAGTATTAAAAGTTGTTGTTGCTGCTGCCCTGTGTTGGTTATGCTTTATGTGAGTAGATAGTATTCATTTTAAATGACTCTATGAGGGAAATATATTTAGCTGTTTTTAATAACTGCTCCCTGTCCAAAGTGCTAGCACATCCCCTTTGTTCTGGATGCCACCTGTAAACAAAAATCTTACAGGTGTTTACTTATTTCAGTGTCTTCCAGTTAATTTCTTTGATGGACGCCCAGTTGCAGCGCTCTAGCAACGAGAAAGTGGAACTTGCAGTGCTCTGGTTTTTGGATCAGTTTCGAAAAACTTATGTAGGCGATCAGCTTCAGCGCACCTCAAAGGTAAGTGTTTGCCTTAAGTTACTTGCAAATCTTTATTTTACATATAGAACTGATATATTTTTTGTATGCGCATGATACATAGAGCAGTTCAAACATGTTCAAGTTGTTCTGCATGTGCTTTTGCATGCAATCATATGTGGATATGGAGTGGGCCTAAAGGTATTTATCTGCTGAAGTATAGAAAGGAATGGGAGAACTATCTGTGTCCACCCACACTGAAGCTGCTGTTGATGCTGCTGAATTGGGCCATGAATGATGGTGCCGGAGTGATATGCCTCTTTCTTTCTTGATATTTTTGTGGTCTCTGCAGTCAAGTTTATTTCAGGATGCAAAATGTGAGGATTTCCTGTTTTCTGCAGTAATATTCATTAAACACTTTGAGATTCCATGGCATTTTTGTCTTCTATCTGAACTGTTTAAGAGGGTTTGCTGTATTATATTTCACATTTGGGTCTGCAAGATTTATTCCTTTAATAGTTCTGCCCCTTTGATGGTTATTCATTTGTGCAGTTTCTGCTGGTTCCCCCATCCCTCCACCATACACACATTGCTTGGATTCCTCCTGCATTTTAGATAGAAAAGACAGGCAAGTTTTAAAGGGAAAATCCTTTAATTTGGTGTTTAAACTAAGCTTTAGGAAGTGTTCAGAGTGTCCAGGGAGGTCCACCTACATTATATTTTCCTAACTGTAAAACTTTATAGATCTTTTCAGTCTATTGACTGGTTATTGGTCTACCTCTGTTTAAAAATCCTGAGGAAGCTGGTATGACAGGGTTCAACATTTTTTTAACATAATGTAATGCCATGATTGGCCTCTCTGGGGAGCTGAGCAGTCTTGAAGGTTCATGTTCTTCTTTGGGTGTTGTCTTTGAAGTGGCATCTAATATTCTACTCCAACCCCTCTTTCTCAGCAAAAAATAATGCCATGCACTATGCAGATTTCCTTCCCTCTTCTAGTTTCTGTTCCTATAGATATGTTTTTATTTTGAAATGAAACATAGAAAGCAATCTATTATATATTATCTTTTCCTGTGTCTAAAACCTTTACATCAATGTTAATTGATCACTGCATGGTCTTCCTCAAAGTTGTAACCTTTCTTAATTCTGTGCATTTTTCCCTAACCATGTATGTGGTTTTCTTTAGGTTGCTTGTTCTGTTACCTAATATAAAAATAATGCCAGCTGAGAGTGTCAAAGAACACGTTAGGAAAACAGTTTAATTAGGGATGCTATATTATGGATCAGGGGTCTGTTGAATCTTGGTTCTTCCATTTGCTTCTACTCAGGTTTTACTTTGGTTTTCCAGTGTATAAGGTACAACAGAATTTTACAAACCATGCCATAATAGTTTTAAAATGTAGGCTAAAGGTAAAGAGAACACATGCTGTTCAGATTCTTGAGGAGGTAATGATAAAGGTAATGTTGCATATAGTTGATGTACATTTGTTTTTGCTTTACTCCTGCCTTCCTGAATTTAAAACATCCGAACTGCACTTTGCAACACACAAACAAAAAAATTTATAGATCTTTTTCGTAGTTGAACCATTCTGTAAAAATACTTCCGCTTGATATAAATAGTGAGGTGGCTTTGCTGGAAAAAATCGAATCAGTGACATTTCCAGTGCCCTGAGCAAGGATGATTTGATTTAATGTATTTATTAAACTTCCATTTGCTAATCAAAATTAGTTAAGATCCCAATAGCCTATGCGCATTCAAATAGTAATAAATGATTAAGAAAACAGCAACAACAGATAATCAGATTGATATATTCAGACAAGGTCAAGGCCTTACGAGATAGTTGTTTTTATAGGAACCTTTTTGCCTTTAGATTTGTATAACAAAATGTGGTTTTCTTAATATCATTTCTCCCAATTTAAAGAGACAAAACAATGAAATCTGTGGACATGCTAATTGTATACCTAGTGATCTGTGCTTGCTACACGGTCATTCTCCATTGATTTGCATTGAGCAGGTATAGCATTCTTCCACAAAGTACATTGGGGCAACTCCAGTTTAACTGAAACTTTCCTGTAATGTCGCAACCACCACTTATCTCGATACCAGACTGAAGCAATTTAGCCTCTGTTATTTAGGAGTTTTATGAAGCAATGGCTGATGTCCTATTGCCCATGTGCACTGGGAATGAGTAACAGGAACAATGTCATTTTGTAAGCAACAGTTTACCCCTAGTTAAGGGCAAATTGCCTCTGAATAGCCTTTCATCTCTGGCAGTTGGCTGCCATTGCATTTGTGGAGCTGTACAACAGGATATCAAGCCAATTTTGTGTGTGTGTGTGTGTGTGTGTGTGTGTGTGTGTGTGTGTGTGTGTGAAATTAATGGATTTTTTTTCTGTGGGAGAGCTTTCAGTTGAAACCTTTAAACTCCCATGTCATTGGATGTGAGATTGCTTTAATCTGCTTCATAAGAACATAAGAACAGCCTTGCTGGAACAGGCCGCGGTCCATCTGGTCCAGCATTGTGTCTCACACAGTGGCTCACCATTTGCTTCAGGGTGTTCCCAAGCAGAGGTCTTCACCTGTTTATGATTCCCAGCAAATGGCATTGAGAGATATCCTGCCTATCTCTCCAACCCGGAGGTTGCCCTTAGGCATCCATAATGATAGTCATAGTTCCATAGACCAGTAATGCTCTGGGTGAAAATTTACTTTCTCTTATTTGTTTGAGATCTAGCTCCCAAAGGTTTCATGGAGTGTCCTCTAGTTCTAGTGTTGTGCAATAGGGCAACCAGCTTTTCCTTATCTACTTTGTCCACACTGTGTACGACTTTATAACCTTCTGTGAGGGTTCTGGGTTTTGCCAGTCTACCCGCCCTGCAGAGCCCAAATAAGATGCTTCTCTCTTACAACGAACTGAAGATTTATTTATTTCATCCAGGTCCCTGGAGGCATTCCCTTTATAACAACAGTCCCAACATTATCAACAGTAACAGGAAACGGATTATTCTTGGAGTCCCTGGGCGGGGTGAAGTCCGAGAAACTCAATCCCCCTTCTGCTCCGGAGGGAGGGGGGTTCCACCACACGCTCCCAGAGCTTCCGAGTCCTGGGTCGGCATTTCCACCTGCACCCCAACCTCTGAGGTAGTTCTGGGTCCAGTTCTCCTTGCTCGCCAGTTCTCCAGTGGGAAGTCGTCTCATAAGGCTAACCGTCTCCTGGTGGTGTGTTTCCCAGCACGCTGATCCTCCTCCTTGACCTTCTCCAGCCATCTCTCAAACTCCAAGTCCTTTCTAATCTGTTTTAACTTGCGGTTGTATTCTCGAGCCTCTCGCTCGCCCCAGTATGAACACCCCTTCTTGTGTACTCTCCGGCTCAGCATGGGGCATCATCATCCGCTCCCATTGCCCGGTATAGGGATCCTCCATCCACACCCATTTCCAACCTGGGGGTAGGACTCTCGGTTTTTCCTTTTTTAACTCCCCAAACCCCACCTCCACGGCCGTGGGTTGGCTGCCTTCTCCCGCCTTTTCCTTTTCCACCAGTCCAAGGGCTTGCTTGGATTTACTCGCCTCTACCTTCTTTCCCGCGTCCGGTGACCGTTGGGCAGTCTCCCCTCCTATTATTTTTATGGACTCTCTAAACCTCTGCCACAGCATCTCCTTTTCCTCTTGCTCCCTTATTTTATCGAGCCTGTCTCCCTCCCTCTGTTTCTGCTTTGCCAGCCACTCTTCCCTTTCCTTCGCACTAGGTGTGGGCGGCAGTCTCCTTTGTGGAGCTTCTCCCAATTCTCCTGCCCCACACCTTCAATCAGGTCACCTCTTAGATGCCATCATTCAAGAGTGAAGAAGCTCAGTTGTTTCAGCCTCAGATGGTAAGGAAGGTATTCCAGTCCCCAAATCTTTCTGGTTGTCCTCCTCTGCACTTTTTCCATTTCCGTAATATCCTTCTGGAGGTATGGTGACCAGATTTGTACACAATACTCCAGATGGAGCCTCACCATAGATTTATAAAGAGGCAAAATGACATTTGCTGATTTATTTTCTATACCCTTCCTAATGATCCCTAGCATTGAGTTTGTTTGTTTTTTCCACTGCAGCGGCACACTGGGTTGACACCTTCATTGAACTGTCCACCGGGACACCAAGGTCCCTTTCCTGGTTTGTTGCACAGAGTTCTGACCCCATCAGTTTATAAACGTAAATTGAATATTTTGGCAAACATGCATCACACTGCACTTATTAATGGTTTGCCCACTCCCCCAGTGTCAAGAGATCCCTCTGGAGCTCCTCACAATCGCTCATAGTTTTTACTACCCTGTATAATTTAGTGTCATTGGCAAATTTGGCTACCTTGCTATTTATTCCTACTTCTAGATCCTTTATGAAAAAGTTGAAAAGCAGGGGTCCCAGTACTGAACCTTGGGGGACCCCACTCTTTACATCCCTCCACTGGGAGAAGTGTCCATTTATTGCTACGCTCTGTTTCCTGTCCCTTAGCCAATTGTTGATCCAGGACAAGACCTGTCCCTTTATTCCATGACTGGCAAGTTTATTCAAGACCCTTTGGTGTGGGATCTTGTCAAAAGCCTTCTAAAAGTCCAGATAAACAATGTCAACTTGATATCCCTTATCCACATGCTTGTTGACACTCTCAAAGAATTCCAACAGATTAGTGTGGCATGATTTGCCCCTGCAAAAGCCATGATGGCTCTCCTTCAGCAGCACCTTCTCTTCTATGTGCCTATTAATTTTATCTTTTATGATGGTTTCCATCACTTGACCTGGGACACATGTTAAACTGACTGGCTGGTAATTTCCCGGATCACCTCTGGATACTTTTTTGAAGATTGGTGTTACATTTGCTACCTTACAGTCATTAGGCACAATGGCTGATTTGAGAGAAAGATTGTATATTTTGGCTAGGACATCAGTGGTTTCAGCTTTAAGTTTCTTGAGATCTCGTGGATGGATGCCATCTGGTCCTGTTGATTTGTTTGCATTTAGTTTAACAAGACATGCAAGGACCTCCTCCCTGGTTATTTCTATGTGGCTTAATTCTTCGGTTTCCCTCCCTACGAAGATAGGCTCTATTTTGGGCATGTGGTCTGTCTTCTTCAGTGAGTACTCTCTGCAATCTCTGTTTCCTCTTTAATAATCCCTTGCCTTCCATTGTCATCCCAATGGCCTTCCTAGTTGGGTTCTTACTTCTACTGTACTTAAAGAAGTCCTTGTTATTTCTTTGAGTGTTTTTAGCTATAAACTCCTCAAAGTCTTGCTTTGCTTTCCTGATTGTTGCCTTGCATATGTTCTGCCATAATTTATGTTTCTGCCTATTGTCCTCGTTCGTTATTTTAATGTCTGTTTTGAAGTATGGAAGAAGGTGGTAAAATATTGAGTGCCAACTGACTGACTGAGTTTGTGTGTGTCCAGGATCAGGTTGAGTGATTCTACTGAGGGAAATTGCTTTGAATGATATGTAGGCCTTCATGGAAAAGAGGGGAAAACATATGTTTGTTAGTCTTCTCATGCCAATGCAGTGTTGATTTAATTTTTATTTATTTATTTATTTTTAGATTTATATACCGCACTGATTTTCCCAAGGGTATGTTTTTGCCTATTGCCTGATATCTACTCATGCCCTGTGGGTTTAGTTTATTCTCCGCTTAATTCAACAAACACATACTTCAGATTGTGGGGTAGATGCATGGGCAAAAGAAGCAACACGTTCTTGTGATAAAAACAAAAAGATGAGTTGCCTTAGATTTCTGTAAATTGTGTGCTCTGTGGCATTTTGTACTTCAAGCGGCCCTTCTTACATTGATTTCCCTTGTGCTGATTTTCCCCATGTGAAAAGGATGATGGTTTGCCTTGTGCTGTGTGTGGATTTTTATCACTTAGTGTGCCGGCCAGTCTTGCAGGCCTACTTTTGCCCAAGGTGACTAAAAAGAAGTTCAGTAGAGAGGATTTGTCATGTCTCTGTGGGAAAGTGCTAGGTATATCAGTCTGTCATATCCTAAGGGAAACTATAACGGCAGGCACGGTTTTCTTCAGGCAACATTGGTCGTTGCTACTAATTGGATCACCCCTCTTGGAATGCAAGAAAATCCTTGTGGATTTAGGTTAAAAACAGAGTGAATAAAAATCAGAATTTTGAATCAGAAATTCTAATTTCTTTATCTTAGTCTTTTCAAATTATATTTATCAATATACTGCTTTTTGATTACAAGGCTTTACATGATTGTGGTTTGGTTTTAAAATGTGTTTTAGCTCAAAGATCTCAATATAAAATTGGGATTCTCATTCTGTATTATAAGGCAGGTATTTGTATGATCTTTTTAAAAAGTTTTGTGACTTGGACCTGGCAATTTTGGGGTTGGGGGCTGAATTTTATGATGTTTCACAGGGCTTTTGCATAGATTGTTTAATCTTTGTACAGTAGGACCCGGTATCTGCTGGGGATCGGTTCCAGGCCTTTCCGTGGATCATGAAAACCGTAGATAAAGGAGAACACCAACACCCCTCTCAAAAAAACCTGCTGTTTTGTGACAGTAGCCTGCTTTGCGACTGCTGGATTTTTATTTATTTATTTCCTCTGCCAACTGCGGATAACTGAATCAGTGGTTAATGAATCAGTGGATAAAGGGGTCCTACTATACTGTACTTGAATCTGTGGATATGGGGGTCCTACTGTACTGTACTTGAATGCTCTATGCAGCTGATGTCTTCAGAAAAAAATGCATTTCTCAGGCTGCACTTGTATATACAGAGACAATGCCTGTTAGCAGCAATAAGTGAAGATGGAAAATAGCAGACCTGATCAGCCCTTAATATTGGCTCTGACTGGAGTTGTTCCTCAGTGTTTTCCCCTTTTAATATGGCATGCCCAGGGCCGGTGCTAGGTTTTTTTGCACCCTAGGCGAGGGGTGGGGGTGGGGCAGGCGGTGGGTGGGTGGGTGGGGCAGGGGTGGGATGGCGGGGCAGCGGCAGGGGGCTGGGGTGGTGGATGGTGGGGGACGGCAACAGGCGCAGAGGGGTGGGCGCCGATGGGCGCAGGGGGCGGCGGGCGGGCGGGGGCGGGCAGCGATGGGCGGTCGGCAACTGGCGGGTGGTGGGGGGATGGATGGCGGTGGCCAGCGGGGGGAGGCGGGGGGCGGCAGGCTGTCCAGCACCCTCTCTCCATTTTGCCCCCCTAGGCAACTGCCTAATTCTCCTTAATGGAAGCGCTGGCCCTGGGCATGCTGCTTAACATTCTTAGAAACACGAGTAAATTATCTAAGATTGCTTTCTGTAGTTGCCTTGACCAGTGGTTTCTTTGGAGTATCCACTTGACCTGTTAGCAACTTTGTTTAGACCCAAATCAAGCCATTACCCCCCCCTTCTCTCTAAAGGCACATTCTTTGAGACATCAGAAGTGTCAATGTATAGAGGATTATTGGAGTTAGAGTCAGTCTATGCAAGGTGATTGTGAAAAATACATGTTAACGGTTATAGCTAACAAGAGAACACTTTTTGTGTGTGGGAAGAGTAATATGATTAAATTGAATCTTTCAAGCTTGTGCTTTAATTTCATTTAAACCAAGTCTGCCACAACCACTGCCTCAGGATGCTCCTGGGAAGAGGTTTTCACTCTGTTGTTGTTCCTCCCCAGCAGTGAGTATTCAAAGGCCTGCTTCCTCTGAACTTCATACAGCCGAGATCAAGTTAATTTACATGCTCTCTACATCAACATAGCAGTGTGTAAACCAGATCTGGATTCTTAAACAAGTCCATCATAATCTTACCATGAAAATAACAGTAGGGTGAGCAAGAATGGTTTGAGTGTCCTCTGTTTAATTAATGGTGTTAGCCTAAAAAGCAAAAACAAAAGCAAATAAATACACTTGTGGTCTAGATATCCGCAGCTATCCAAAGCGACTTAAAAAAAAAGTTTTGGTTGCATAAGTGTTTCCCCTGCTGTAGCAGGAAGTATAGCAGCAGATGGCATTATATCCCTACAGTAAATCTTCTGCTATATGCTGCCCACATATATGTACTCTTATTGATTAGAAGGAAGCATGTTTGGAAATAGGAAAGACAAGAGACGTAAAAATAGATCTTGTTAAGATGGCAACTATTTATATGGCCAACACAAGTGCTTTAAATTCATTTTTTAAAAAGTCAATTTGTACATTTAACAGTCAGCGTTCTTCAGTCGCAATGAAACGTCGTTTTGAATTATTTTTAACTAAATCTGTTCAGCTCATTTTAATGTATCTTCACCAACTGAAGACAATTAGGAAATATACAGCATCCTAACAGAAATAATAGTCCTGTTGTTGTGCTATATAACAACCACATTATAACACAGTACTGGACACTCAAGATTATTGCAGATCTGGAGGGTTTGTAAACTATTAGCAAAAGCTTTTATTTTATGTAACTGCTGACAGAAAGACTAATTATCCCACATGTTGATTACATATATTTGTGCAGAAGGCCTGATTATAAGCAAATGTCTAATTGTACTGTGAGTTAAAGTAAATGTTAATTCCTTTCAATTACTGTGCTGTACTATATAATACTCCAGTACAACAAAAAGTTCACTGTGTAGGCTTATTTCTTGACATAGCTCTTTAATTTGTTAACTTCTCCATCTTCTGTCATCCAAATTATGTATGCTCTTTATTTATTTGTTTATTTCATTTAATGTGGTGTGTTATTTCAGACTTAGGAAATACAAGCAGTAGGGAGCTCTCATAAGCTCTCATGGGAAATGTCTCCTCTGTTGTATGTATAGTTTATTCGTATTGTGGTTTTTAATGTTGCGTATGAGATTAGGTATCAGCATAATCTGCTCCCTTGGTGAAAAGGGAGAAGGAATTAAAGAAGTACTCTGTAGCCTGTGGATTCTTTCTCATTTCAGGGCACTGGGTTTATTGTACTCTCCTTTATGCAGGGGATGAACAACCTTGCAGAGTTGGTGGAAAAACCTATTTTGGGAGTTAAGTGTGTGTATGTGAGTGTGTTCAGATTGGTCCTCTATAGTTTGAAGATTTTGAGGGACTGATGGTAATACAGACATAAGTGCTTGCAGCATCTGGTTTTGTTGGAGACAGAATACTACTGTATTGCTTTATCTAGTGTATTTTGCTTCATATATGGTTAACTTTGTTCTAAAGCCAAAAAAAGTTCGATGATATGGTGTGTCATATTTTCATTGAAGTTAAGAAAACGGTTAATTGCTGTTTTACGGTGCTGTGATGTTTGTCTGCAAATGACTGAGTTTTATATTGGAAATGTTGAGGATCCAAAAATTGTTCTAAAATACTGTACATGTTGGTCACTGAAGTGAATGCTACCCATAAAGTATGTTTTCTGTGCATGAACAACCCCATTGCTATTCCATCTTTCTTCACCACATTGCTGACATAACAAAGTACTGTATGTGTGTGAAATCTCTAGGTTTGAAACCATATACAGTATGTTTAAGAGATGATGATGATGATGATGATGATGATGATGAGGATGAGGATGATAATAATAATAATAATAATAATAATAATAATAATAATAATAATAATAATAATAATAATAATAATAATAGAAGAAGAACAAGAGAAGAACAAGAATGATTATTTTAGGGGTGTAGGAAAAATGCTTTTAAAAATGAAATTTGTGGCTTGAACTCTGCTTTCCAAATAATACCCTGTTTTTAAAAAAAAAGGGGGGGAGAAAAGAAGAGCTGACTCTAGCAGAGCAAGGTCAAAGGCTTATAAACAATCTTGGCAACTAAATGAATGTGTAACCTTAGGTAAGATTATAGTAAGCAATGGGTGAATGAATGAAAAAAGGATCTTTGATTGTATATCCTTATAGTGCCATCTTTTGTTGAATGTAAATTCATGAGATGTAGGGTGTATGTAATTAAGTCATTTCTAGACCAGTAGCAGTCACAAGTTTTTTTTTTTAAAAAGAACATAAGTTAGAAAGGATAGTCAAAGCATAAATGTTTGTCCGCATAATTTTTTCTCATCTAGGAAACAGAGTAAGAATGAAATCTATGAGAAATTACATTGCAATAGCTCATAAAGTAATTTCTTATAATGAGTAAGGTGATAAGCATATGGTTACACTAAAAAGGAAAGGAAAGCATTTGGGAAAAGAGATGAAAACAGTTCAGATAGCCGGGTATCCTCTTGAGAAGGAGTAAAAATGATGACAGGTGAGCATTGCAGGAGATGATGATAAAGAAGCATAGAGAAAAGACAGAGACATCATGGACTTTCCATAAATTTTATCTGACTTGGTCAGTGTGAACTTTAGTAATAATATGTCTGTGTGTTTTATATCGTTTTATCTTAATATTGTGATTTTTTTCCCGTAGGAGACTTTTAAAGTTTTTAAAGATTATTTAAACTTACAGTACGTTCTATTTTTCGCTGTGTATTCTAGGGTTGTATTCTCCGTCTTTATATACTATAAGCCTTTGTATTTTTTTAGAATGCAAGTTAAAATATTTTCATTGTTCTTTTTTAACTCTTAAAATATTTTGGTCCTTTATTTTTGATTTAATTATTTAACTACAGCTAAAGGCTCAGTTTATATAGTGTATATATTTTAAGTCATTGTGCCTACAGTTTTTACATAACTCCTAGACTGTCCTCAATACATTTTTGACTTGTTGCTTTTTGAAATACGTATTTTTGTTGATATGGAACATAGAAGCAGTGTAGCTGATTAAAGGTTGCAGAAATAGACCAGCTGAAATTGCTTGGAATTATTACAAAAATGAAGAGATATATACTTTAAAACTCTGATACATTTTAATATGATTGTTTGAGATTGTTTGGTTTCACTCTGGAATTAGCCCTTTACTGTGAATTAGCCCTTTACTGTAGTGGTTCCCAGCCTTGGTTCCCCATATATTCTTGAACTACAATTCCCAGAAGTCCTGGGTGGCACAGCTAGTGGTGAAGGCTTCTGGGAGGTTTAGTCCAAGAACATATTGGGACCCAAGATTGGGAACCACTACTTTACTGGGATAAATGCCAGCTGTGATGAACACAGGCTTCTGATTTTTTCCCCCAGGAGGTCTGTGGACATTTCTGTGGGGCTCTTAGAGCAATGGTCAGGCATGGGACCTGACAGAAGGAGAAGCAACATCATCTATGCCTTATTTATTTTGTAGAGTTGTGAGGATTTAAAATATCCTCTAATTCACCCAGAAATTGGGGCAACCACAAGTCATCTGATAAATAAACATGTTAGAGTCCAGTGGTCCTCAACCTGTGGGTCCCCAGATGTTCCTGAACTGCAACTCCCAGAAATCGTTTCTAGTACAGTGAGTGGTGGAGGCTTCTGGGAGTTGCAATCCAGGAACATCTGGGGACCCACAGGTTGAGAACCACAGTGTTAGACAGTGGTTGTAGTGTGCTACGAGGAGCAGATATAGTGCAAGTGGTGCTATCATCATATCATACTAAACCTGCCAGGAGATCAGAAAGATCAGTTGATCAAAAAGGGAATGGAATCGGGTTTAGAGCAAGGAAACCTGATATGATAGAGTAACTTCATCTTATGAACATAAAATAATCAAAGTCTAGGAGATGTGTACATGGATGTTTAACATGAAGGTCCTGGATATATATATCTAATTATGAAGAGTTGATGTTGCCATTTTGCACAAGGAGTGAAATATGTTGAATAGCTAGGATTGAAGTAAAGGCAAGCAGCACTGCTTATGTTAAATATTACATGTGTCTGCACATAAGAGTAGGTAAGGCATCATTATTCACAAACACTTGCAGTTATTGAGGTTGACCACTGATGTCCACTAAGTAGTTTTTCTTATATTGTCCTTTATTTATAAAGTGCCTAAAACTGCTATATAAAAATTAGAAATAATATAAGCGCTGATCTGAAACCCTGAGATGAAAGACATCTTGGAAGAGAGCCTGCACAACATGTGTTAGGCCTGGAATATTCTTGATGATGAATAAGAATTCTGTCTTCAAAAAGCACAGCATATGATCTGTATTGATTTGCTTGTATTGTATTTGAGCTGTAAGCTGCCTTCAAAATATAAAGAGGATGAATGAATGAATGAATGAATGAATGAATGAGTGAGTGAGTGAGTAAAATAAAGAGTGAAATAATTATCCCCCAAATTCAGTCTACCTATTTTAGTATAAATTCTACAGCATTTTCTAATGCCAGCTTCAGAACTTTTGTTCTTTTTAAGGACTAGGGCTTCACTGATTTTGCCTGACATTCCAGCAGTACCGTTGTTTGTCCTTTGCACTGCGGATGGTTTCAGCTTGTGGAATTTTAAAAGGTACGTTTTCATTGTTAGTCCCTCTGATTTATTTATTTTTTGGATTTTTTTTGGGGGGGGGACAGAGAAGCTTAAATAATACATTGGACCCCATATCCACTGATTCATTATCCACTGATTCAGTTATCCACAGTTGGCAGAGGAAAAAAATTAAATAATTCAGCAGCCACAAAGCAAGCTGTAAAGCAAGGTGTTGTCACAAATAGCAGCTCTAAATCAAGCTGTTGTCACAAATAGCTGTAAAGCAGGGGTTCTCAAAGTTTTCAAACAGCGGGCTGGCCCATTACCCCCCCCAGACACCACTGGGGGCCGGATCACAGTTAAAAAAAAAAAAAAAAGGCCGACATTTTAAATTGCCCTGCTTGGCTGCAGCCGCTGCCTCGACCATCTGGGCGGTGGGTGGGGGAGCGGGAGACCTTGCTGTGGCCCTCCCACTTTGAACTGTCCCACTAGCTAGCATGCCGATCATCTGGGCAGTGGGTGGAGGGAGTGGGGGAAGCGATATAGCCCACCTCTGCAATAGAAGCAGCTACAGAGGCTTGCTTGCTTGCGAAGCAGGGGGTAGGTGGAGGGGTCTGCAACTGGTCCCGGGGGCTGGATTCAGGACCCTGGGGGGCCGCATCTGCCCCCGGGCCTTAGGTTGAGGACCCCTGCTGTAAAGCAAGCTACAGTCACAGACAGTGGCCATAAAGCAAGCTACTGTCTCAAAACAGCAGTCATAAAGCAAGCTACTGTCAGGAAAGAGCAGTTTGGGGGTGGATGGGAGGGCGTTCTCTCTTATCCATGGGAAGGCCTGGAACCAGTCCCCAGCGGATACTGGGGTCCTACTGTACTGTTGATCAACATGCTCTGGAACTAGCTGGGTGTTCAAATTGCATATGATGTTTCCAGTAAAAGGCAAGGCTCTCTCTATTAGGAGCTGTGTCAAGTTAAGATGATGACTTTATCTCTGGAAAATAAGGGAGCTTAAGAGAGATCTGCAGCATGGTGGGCAAAAGGTAGCCGGGGGTTGTGTCTGGCATCATAATATATGCATCCCCAGATCCATCCTTCTGCTCACCTCACACCTCCACACACATTTGGAGGAGCAGTATATCTCCAAGGGTGCAATCAGTCATTTTGGTCATTTCACTCTGGGCAACCTACTCATTGCTGAATACTCCTGATATCCTGATGCATGTACAATTGGCTCTGATGTACGAACACTGTTCATCCTTATATTATGCCTTATGTATTTTATGGGTCTCTTTTAACAATTTATGGGCTTATAGCTGCAATAAACTCGACTTGACTTGACATTTTGGTCATTATTGTCTGCCTCTGAGTTTGTTTTAGGTCCACAACCTTTTTATCATAACTGGGATTAGAGACCATTGCTTTTTTTTTTTTTTTTAAGACCACTTGGGAGAGAGAATGGTTGGTCATATCCTCCTGCTTGGTCTGGACATGGAACCACAGATGGAGCAGCCAGAAGATACCATGGCACCTCTTAAGACGAATGCCCTGTAAGACAAAAAGCTGGTAAGATGAATGAAATTTCTGGGAATAGGCAAAATCGTAAGACAAATTTTGCCTATGGGATGCTCAAAAGATGAATTCAGTGCATTCCTATGGGAAACCAGGTTAAACCGCATTTCGTAGGATGAATTCTTCACAAAACAAATTCGTCTTAAAAGGCACCATTGTATATACACCCTTGAGCTACCGTGCCTGATGTCTTGGAGGCATTGAGGCAGGATATCATGGAGGTGGCCACATCCAGTGTCCTTCAGCTCTCTATGCCTGTAAGAACTGTGGCATCTTCTGGGTCTATCTTGAGGACTGTGACAGACTGAACTAATCCAGTAGCACCCTGAACCCACAAGTTCAAATTCCAGTGGTAACAGTATCTCCTAAAGAGGCAGTGGAGGATCAGACTGCAGGTCCAGGGAATTCTCCCCTTAAAGCCTCCAACTTTGTGGCAAGGGAGTAATTTCCAGGGAATACATCTAGGCCAGTACTATAAAAGGCCTCAAGCTAGTTTAATCCATTGTTAGAGTAAGGTGTCACTGCATGGTATTTGTAGGAAAAGAATCTTACAAAGAACCTGCCAGTACAGGTAATCATTAGTGCCATCTCTGTCCTGCAAAACTAAAGCAATTGAGAAAAATCAGTGTGCATTTCCTCCAGCTTGCAACTAAATACCTTATAATTGAACATCTCTAATTTTATCTTGCTTTTACTTGTGTGGTCTCTGTATTTACTTCTTAGTCACAGAATTTAAAAGGCACGGTAATGTTTGGTATTGATGGCCTCGCTGCCAGATGGGTGGCATAAAAAGAAATAAATAAATAAATAAATAAATAAATAAATAAATAAATAACCTTTTCACCAGATACTGATTAGGTAACTCTTTGAAATTGTGATTCACTAAAC
Source organism: Phrynocephalus forsythii (assembly GCA_029282475.1). Lineage (NCBI taxonomy): Eukaryota > Metazoa > Chordata > Lepidosauria > Squamata > Agamidae > Phrynocephalus > Phrynocephalus forsythii. Next base: position 157,543,394 of record JAPFRF010000002.1, on the reverse strand, counting down.
TTTCCAGCCTTGCTTGTTGTGCAGATGTGACTCATACTCATTCGGCCTTCAGCCTTACTTATTTTTTATATAGAAAATGTTGTATTGCAAGAATGCAGGAGTAAATTGAATACATAGACACACAGTTGTACAGTGTATTTTGCGTTCTTGAAGGCAAGCACAATGTTAGCCTTCTTGAGCAAAGAATAATTAACTGTGCATAGTTTATTTGAGGATTAGAGCCGTGTGTGTGGTTTTGATGGCTAATTATGTATGTGGCTTTTCCAAGCTGTTTCGGGGATGGAGGGGGTTGTTTTATTACCAGGAAGTAAAGGCTTGGTGTTCTGACAGGTGGTGGGAATTAGCAGGCAGTCTTGAAATTGTGTTGTGTGGCTAGGAATTGGATCTCATTTTGATTCATCTTTTCTCACCTAGTAAATGAGGTTAATGTCATACATATTCAACTGATATGGATGAAGAGATTGATATAAAGTAGATCAGCATAGCTAGAGGGCTGGTTTAATTTATAGGTAAAGAGGCAGTGATAAATGGAAGTAATGTAGTAGTGGTCACTAAACTCCTCAGCCATCAGGCTTAAATAGCGTTAGTTGCTCATTAAAGGCAGTGGCAGGATGCAGCAACCAGGAATGTAAAAAGGAGTGGCCAACTAACCTTTAATTATCAAAATATAGAAAATCCTAATTATATCTTAATTAGTTTTTCTCTTAATGTACTGAAATTGTTACTTTTCATGCAGCACAAATGGATAGTTATCTCAACAATAAATAGGTTGTTTTAATAACTTTCTTGTACCTCTTGGGAAAACTGCATTCCAAATTTTAATATGCAGTAATGCTTCTCTAGCCTGTAGGAGATGAAAATTATTAAGTAGCTTTATTTTTTTGAAGATTTTACAGCAGCTTTGGGAAGAATTATTTCACCGTGCATCAATTATTTTTAATTGAACTAAATATTTTTCAGATTGCATTAAATGCCTCTCATTTAACTTGTACATCTTCAAACTGAAAGAAGAAATGTGGCAAGCAATGGGTGCAGCTGTGCCCCAAGATGTTTACAAGATGCCCTGTTAAGGTGGCTAAAGTTGTTTAACGTTATGACTTAATGAGAAAGGTGCATAATACAATATAATACTGTCATGCAGTGATGCTGAACGTTTTAGAGACCGAGTGCCCAAACTGCGATTCAAAACAAAGTGCCAATATAGCAATTTAACTTGAATACAGGTGGCTGTGAAGGGGCGATGTCGGGTGCCCACAGAAAAGGGCTCCAAGTGCCACTATTGGCACCAATGCCATATGTTCGCCAACACTGCTGTAATGTATTGGAAACCAATGTGTAACATAAAAATCACTGGGGTAAGAAAAAAACTTTTCTGAAAATTTGAGATTATTAATCTGGATTAAAAATGAGACATAGAACAGGCTAACCCCACTCCCACCTTTCATCTAAGAAGGTTAAATTTGCATGAAGATGGATAAATAAGGATGGTTAGTGCATGAATTGTTCTGCATTTAAGTACTGAGTCGCTCAGACTAAAGAACTGGGCTGGAATCTGCAGCCCTGACTTGATAGGCTCCCAGTGTCAGTTTATTCCAAGTGGACTCCATCTTGCAATACCGTCCAGAAATCAGGCCAGCAAGTTGCCATAATAATCTTTGGAACAGATTGCTTATGTTCTGCCCCCACAGGAGTCATTTAATACTTGACATGCTTTACAACAGGGGTGTCCAAACTTTTTGCAAGGAGGGCCAGATTTGGTGAGGTGAAATTGTGTGTGTGTGGGGGGGGCGACCATTCAGCCGCATTTGGCCCCCAGGCTGGACTTTGGACAGGTCTCTATAACATGCAAGGAGATGGGGAGGACGCTGCAGCAATGGAGCCGGGGGCAGGTAGGCTGGGCAGGTGGCTGGGGGGATGGACAGAGGCAGGGAGGGCAGGCAAACCGTAAAACTGCAAGCTGGCATCTCATCTGGTATGGGGAGGGGCCAGCTGGCAGGGATGCGTGACAGGCTGAGCCGGCGGGAAGAAGAGACTGTGTGCCACTCGAAATTTGAAAACGGGCCACATTTGGGCCCCGGGCCACACTTTCGACATGCCTGCTTTACAGTGTTCTAGAAGAGGCCACCCTGGACCTAATACTTTTAAATATGATTATAAATATATGGCTACCAAGGCAAATAGTGTTACACTGATTTTGTTAGCAGTATAGTATATACTTCCACAGCAAAATATATTTTGCGGTATGAATAAGATTATATTCAGATGGACTGGTATGTTTGATATACAAGAGCAGCACTCGTTTAACACCTCAAGCACTTAAATGTCAATCCTGTATTAATTCTAAAGAGCAGAGACATCACTTTGCCACCTAAGGTCAGGATAGTCAAAGCTATGGTTTTTCCAGTAGTGATGTGTGGGAGTGAAAGCTGGACTATAAAGAAGGCTGATCACCGCAGAATTGATGCTTTTGAGCTGTGGTGCTGGAGGAGAGTCTTGAGAGTCCCCTGGACTGCAAGGAGAACAAACCTATCCATCCTGAAAGAAATCAACCCCAAATGTTCACTGGAAGGACAGATTTTGAAGCTGAGGCTCCAGTACTTTGGCCACCCCGTGAGGAGAGAGGACTCCTTGGAAAAGTCCCTGATGTTGGGAAGGATTGAAGGCAAAAGGAAAAGAGGACGGCAGAGCATGAGATGGTTGGACGGTGTCATCGATGTAACCAATATGGATTTACCAAAACTCCAGGAGGCAGTGGAAGATAGGAAGGCCTGGCGCGCTCTTGTCCATGGGGTTACGAAGGGTCAGACACGACTGAACAATATGAATCACTTTATTTATTTTTTGCAACTTCAGGGACAATCATCGTTTTGTTGTCTCATGTTGGCTGGCTTTTTAATAAAACACACTATATCTATCTTTAAAACACTTAGCTAACTTCAGTTCCCAGCTCTATTTTGCAGCAGCTAATAAAGGCATATTATCTTGTTCAGGCGTTGTAATTATTGAAATGTGTGTGTCCATTAACTGCAACATTAGGCTGCGGATATAATTACTGTCTAGAGCCAATATATTTGCAAAGCTGCATCTTCAATGCTATAAAGTTATAAGCAACATTTGTAAAATAATATTTAAGTGATTCAGAATTATATTTTGGAGACTGAAATATAGTATTGCCTGAATTCAGATTATTGCTTTTATAACTTGATCATTAGCAGCAACTATATTATTAGGTTATCCATGCATTGCATTCCTTTTATTTGGAAAAACTTGCTCTTTTCCCCAAATAAAACAATGCTGTTGGTAGGTAGGGGTTGTTTGGTTTGAGCAGTGCTATTAAAACATTGATATAATTTTAAAAGTAATTAAGAATTATGTAGCAGCACAGGATTAGCCCTCTCCTCTTTAATGTGTTTTGCTTCAACAGAATGTTAAAGTTAGTGGACCCCTCCCTGCCACCCCCAACCAAGAGAAAACTCTCCCACCTTTGATTTTACAAGCATTCCCCATAGGAATTATTTTGCACAAAACAGTGTTACCTAACTTATTGGGTATTCCTCCTGAATTAAAATAGGAGTCATGCTACTATGCATAATGTATTTCTGAGATTCCCTTCCAATGTATTGAGATCTTCTCTTTGCCCAGGAATGTGGCACCATAGTAGCACATTCTGGGATTTTCCCAAATTCATCTACCATTGTGTAGGTGGTTGCCCAATCTCTGCTTTTGCAGCTTGGATTCCACAGTCCCAATCACCTCATTTGCAAACAGGTATTCTTCACAGAACCTCTGTCCTCCCCTTTTGCAGCCAGGATCCCCCTGCTGTGAAACCTTAGGCTAAACATTTTCCTTGTTTTCTTCCTCTAAAAACTAGGTGCATCTTATGGTGAGGTGTGTCTTATAGAGTGATCAGCCACAAAATTAAAATAACTGCTAGTTGGAGGGAATAATATTGGTTGTATTGTTAGGATTTTATAAACATGAAATGAAAATATAAACAAAAAATCAAAATATATTATAAGCATTAACAGACCCAAATGTGCTGACAAAACATAAGGTCACAGTGACCCCATCCTCTAAGACTTGGCACTATCTTACAATGCATGGGTGCCAATCTCCTGAATAATAACATGGCGGTTAGCCAGGAATAAGGAACCAACTTTGAACTAGGAAATAGGGTCAGGTCATTCTAGGCTTTGATGGCCAAATGACTATAAGCCAAGAACATGAGCTAATGAACAGGCACATGTAGGCACGTGTAGAGGCGTACAAAATACGTAACTCTGAGATCATGCTTACCATACAGAAAACTATAAAAATCATGGAAAGTCATTTAGTCTTTTGTCCAAGACAGCAGGGCAGATCAAACCGTCTGGCCTGTGCCATGTCTTGGAACCTTAAGGGGCCCTTAGACCCTTAAGCTAAGATGCTTACTAACCTACTATCTGTACTGTACTGTACTGTGATGTATCTCTATCTGTCTTTAATAAAACCAATGCTATATAACTAACTCAGTGGCAATTTATAAAGAACCACCCAATGCCAGTTTTTAAGGTACAATCCTGACCTTATCAGTATCATTGCAAGGGCACCTGTAAAGCAGTGGGATATATTAGCAGCAAGTGAAGTGTCTGTTCATGACTTTCATGTGTTGGAAGCAGAAAATATGGGCATGTGAGAATATCTGAGTGATTCTGACAAGGGCCAAATAGTGATGGGTAGACAACTGGGTCAGAGCATCTCCAAAATGATTAGTCTTGTGGGGTGTTCCTAGCATTCAGTGGATCATACAGTACCTACAAAAATGGTGCAAGGAAGGACAACTTGTGTCAGGATTGGTGGGCTGGCATTCAAGGCTTATTGATACACGTGGGGAACAAAGGCTAGTCTGTCATGTCCAGTCACAGAAGAGCTCAAATGCCGGATTTCCGGTTCTGGCTACACCGCGGCGACACAACTTGATAAGTGCTCCGACTTATCAAGGTGAATTCCTCCAGATAAAGGGGTTCCTCAGGGGGTAAGTTTCCCTGGAGGGAAAGGCAGCATCTGCAGACATGAAAGGATCGGCAGTGAACTTCGGTAGAAGCAGGAAAATTCCTTACCACCCACTGGGAGAAGACTGAGGCCATTCTGACGAAGGCACAGCTGTCGGAGCTGGGTGCTGTAAATAAGCTGTTTATATTTGGCATGTTGTGAGTAGATCTGCTTCCCCCCTCCATTTATCCACGTGAAGTTCTTCCTTGGCTTCAGAAAACTTTCTTCAAATAAGCATCAATCCTTCTCTTCTGGAAGTGGCGCTTAACGAAGAGGTGAATATTTTGAAAAGATGTACCGAAGAAGTGATTATTTTCATATTACATTATTGCCTTTCTGCTTTATTGCTGTTCTTTTGAGGAAATTAGCTTATGTTTTTCTGCTCGTTGGTATGTGGTGACTATAAGATGCAACCTTAAAGGAAATCACATTATGCTTTTTGTACTTTCGTTATCTGCTGGACTTAATGATGCAGTTTTAAGAGCAGCGTTGGAGAAGCTGTTTGTTAAAGAACACTTTTCGACCTTGAGAGAATCTCATGTTTTGAAAACAAAGGCTGAAAGATAGCTATTCCTTGACTCTAGGACTTTAACTATGTCATCTCTTTCTATACCCCTCCCTTTTGGAAATTAAATGGCAGAAACTGTAATTACAAGCAACTTTAACTTTTTGTTGTGAGCTATAAAAAAAGACAATGGGAAACACAATGAATTGGGAAAATTTCTCAGAAGAAGAATTCACAAATATACTATTTATCCAGTTTACAAAGAATAATAGATATATTGGATCCAAACTCTAAAGATACAGAAATTTCCAGTCCTGATAAAGCAATAGAAGTAGAGCAGACACCGAGCTCCAATCTACAGATGATAACAGCAGGAACTATCCAAGGTGATTGCATTTATCAGCTCACACATGAAATCTGTATGACACACTTCCAAAACCTCATTCATTTTTTCTCATAATTGCCTTTTCTTCTGTGTCAGAACAGGTTTCAAAGATATTTTAGAAACTTCGATTTTAAGTAAATAATACTTAAAATTTCTGGACATCTATATTAAATGTAAACAACCTTCAGATTGTTGTTGCACAAAACAACTACAGTACTCCCCGTTTATTGCGGGAGTTAGGTGATTGACCCACCTGCTATAAAGGAAAATCTGCAAAATGCAGATGCCTCAGCAAACTGACCTTTTGCTGCTGCTGCTGGTGTGCACTTCCAAAGAGAGGACTTAACCCCCTCTTGACACCTCAGCAAACAGATCGGGGGCTGCTACTGCTGGCATGCCCTTCCAAAGAGGGGCTTTTAACCCCCTCCTGACACCTCAGTAAACTGACCTTGGGCTGCTGCTGCTGATGTGCACTTCCAAAGAGAGGTTTTTAAATCCCTCCTGACATCTCAACAAACAGATCTGGGGCTGCTGCTGCTGGTGCGTGCTGCCAGAAGGAGCCCAAAGTCTGTTTGCTGAGGTGTCAGGAGGGGGTTAAAAACCTTTCTTTGGAAGCCTGCTTCTCTCAAGAAAAAATCTGCAGTATACTGAGACCGTAATATATGAACTATGTTGTGGCGGGGGACTACTGTACCATAGATTTGTATTGCTAATAGAAGTTTTATCATTGGAGTTCCCTTTATGAAGAAGAACTAGCATCAGGCAAATTTGCTTTCATATGCTAACTTTGGTAAATCAGTTTTGATCTCTCCAAATCACAGTTCTCCAGTTATTTTCACAATGGGAAACTTTGTCCTAAAGGGACAAGGGTGAAAGTAATTAGCTAGGGAAAAGAGGGGCTATATGGGAGTAGTATTTTAATTTAAGAAATGCTGGTTTATTCACTTTAATTGCATCTTCTCCGAGTTAATGAAACAGTCAAACTCTCAAAAATTGTGTAATAAAGGTCATGTAGTTAAAGAATCTTTTACAATATGTGATCTGAGTTACCAATGTCTATAATTACATGGAAAATCTATCCATTTGCATGATGTGTAAACCAGAAAAGGATCTAACTTAAAGGTGAGGAATATTTTTTGTAAAGACCCCATGTGGTTAATTGTAAGGACTTACTTCAGTATTTTTAAATAGTTCATATTTTAATTGGTTTGTACTTTGTTTATAACCCAGTATTCTTTAGATGTATGTATTTGAATCAACTTGTTAGCACTATATTTTTAAATCAATGTTCTCCAGGTATATGTATTTGTATTAAAGTTTTAACTTATTATGATTGAATGATCAGAATGGTTAAATCAACATTAAACGTATTGCTCACTCATTTAAAGGCCTGCTTCATATGGAATTGGTATACAGTATTCTCAGTCCAACCTCTTGTGCTTGTATCTTCCTTAATGTTCTTCTCTTGGATGAAGAGTTTACTTTTCTCATATCATTACACCTCACATAATGTATAAATGAATTAGCTGAATGTAAGCTACCAAATAATGATGATAAAGAGAACGTATTTCAGATGGCACTAATATTTTTGTTTGGTTTTTCCCCTTCCTTTGCTTTTTGCCAAAAGTGGATTCAGGGGTTGACCCTCAAGGGGAAATTTATGTTATTAATGTGTATAAGAGATTTAATTATGGCATCTCTTTCCTTAAGGTAAGCATTTTATTATGCTAAGTGTGAATGCTGTGCTGGTGTTGGTGTTTGAGTCTTCGTAGGTTATGATGCTGGGAGAGTTCAGTCTTAAAGCCAGGACCATGCATGAGGCTGTCCCAGTTGATATTGGTCCCACTCATGAATCAGGGCACACACCGGTTTTCTGTGTTGGTTGGGATGATGGTAATCTGGTTTTATAGAACAGCTGATGACTCATGGGGAATTGCCTGTAGTTTCAGCAGATGATTTTCTTGAAGTCCTTTTTGACTTCTGAAATGGAGAAATGTCCAAGGCAGTTGCCACCAAGCTTCCCCTCCCATGAAGTGGAGCCAGGCTTGCTCCTTGGCCTATTAGGAGGTTCACAGTGTTGAAACAAATGGGATGGAGGCTAGAGGGACAATGGTGGAAAAATTGGAGGATATCTGACCAGACATGAACTGGAGACCATTGGAAGGAATGTTCTGTGGCAGTGCCGGCAGTGCCTAATTATTTCTCTTCTGATATCATAAAATTGTTCTTTTAAATTGCTTCAAACAGTGAGGGTCCTATGATCTTCTCCACAAAGGGAGAATGTTGATCACTCCGCAGCCTTCTGTGAACAATTTGCCATACACATTGAAGATAAAATAGCTCTGACTTGGATGCTGGAGTTAATGTGGGTGCTATGGATGTAACCTTGGCTCTTATTTACACAGTGTTAATGGATTCCTTTTAATTTGTGGAACCTAATGGTGAGGACAAGATTCTTAGTGAGATGAGAGCAGCTGGATCCTTGCCCTTCAAGACTTTTAATAGTACAGTAGCTGGAGAGGGGTTGGCTGAGTAGGTAAGGGTCAGGTGCCTCTTTGAAGCAGGATAAAATTCTGCCTTTGCCTCAATGAGGGAGTTGTAAAGCTTTACTTTAAAAGCTCTTCTAGGAGCACACCACATTGGACACTTACTGGCTAGTCTAATATTCCATTTATGGCTGAGGTTCTGGATCAGGTGGCGCCTTCTCATCTTCAGAGCTAGCATGAGACACAATGTTTATACTGATGAGTTGGGAGTTTGAGCCACTGTGCTGTAATGGCTTTTTTGTCCTGAAAAGATGAACCCAGAAGGTAGCGCTGGGAGACACCTGTTTAATGTCTTGGCTGCTGGCCTGTGGGTTGAAGAAATTGACATTTTAAAAGATCTTGTATACCTCGATTCAGTTATCAGTCCAAATAGTGACTGCAGCCAAGAAATAAAATGAAGACAGAGGCTTGGAAGGGCAGCAGTGAAGGAATTTAAAAGTATACCCAAGTGTAACAGTGTGTCATTGGAGACCAAAATGAAGACCATCTAAGCTATTGTATTTCCTATTATGGTGTACAGAGATGAATGTTGGATAGTGAGGAGAGGTGACAGCAAATAATTGAGTCATTTGAAAACTGGTGTTGGAAGAGTTCTTTATAGATACCTTGGACCATCAGAATGACAAATAATTGGGTGTTTGGTAATACTAAGCCTGGACTAGCTCTCACAGTAAAAATGACTAAATTGAGGCAATTGTGCTTCGGATACATCATGAAAGAACAGGAGTCACTGGGAAAAATTGTTGAGAAAAGGGAAAAAGCAGTAGGAAACGGCAAATACCAAATAAAAGATGAACTTACTAGATAAAGGAAGCCATGGCATTGGGTTTGCAAAAGCTGTGTAGGGACTGGTAATGACAGAACCTTTCAGAGGCTGTTAATTCATAGGATCCCTTGTTAAGTAGGCTGAGACTCAACAGAATATAGCAACAACAATAGTGTTGATGTCTGTCTTGTGCCCCTTTTGAAAATGGATGTAGGAGGCGAGTTGGTGTCAAGAACTAGCAAGGCCGACCTTTGTCTCAAATATGCCTATCAACATTGATGCCTCAGTCCTCAAAACAGTCCTCAAGATGTGGTATAGCTTACATTTCCTTGCTTTTTCACTTTGAAAACATGCATCTATGTCTGTGTCCTCAGCTGTTAATCACCCTAGAATTTTAACTGTACTCTCAATATGTATGCCAAATTCTTACCAGTAATTGAGTGCTTCGCATAGAGATAACACTGCGGGCGTGAACCCAGAATGCCAGACTGTCATGCTAAACTGAAGATCTGAGTTTATGTTTTGCTTGAGAAAGGGAGGGACTTCATTAGGCATGCTGTATTTTGATCTCTTGAATTAGTCCTAAATTCTTCTTCAGTGCATCTGTGAATGCACACATAGGGTTAACAGCGCCTTTGCGATGGTCACCGGCAGTTACAAGCTGAGTCCATTAGGACCTCCCCCTTCCAGCGCGCATGCTCCTCTCTTCCCGCCTCTTTGCTCGGCAGTTCCTTTTTACCGCCGCTGCGAACGGTCGCCTGTTCTACAGCTCCTGCGAAAAGAAAGGAAAGTGATCTCTCTCTCTCTTTTTCTTCATACTTGGACCTCCTCAGTTTATTACTTCCCCCCCTTGTATTTTTCTTGGTTTATGGCCTCTGGAGCCCTCTTCAAACGTTGCTCCGTGTGCCCCAACAAACTGCCTGTTTCCGACGGCCACGACAGTTGTTTGTTCTGTCTGGGTGAACACCATCAGCCCGCCCGTTGCACAGCTTGTAAAAAACTTACCAAGCTGGCACTAAAAAATCGCCTTGATCGGCTTACTGCCTACCTGTGGAAGAAATCCCTTCTTCCCATGGATTCCCAGGCTCAATCTGGAGGAATCCACCTCCTCGAGGGCCCCGAAGACCAAGGCCGCTCAGAAACTCAAGCCTGGGGATAAGCAGAAGGTGGTCGGGATTAGCTCCCAATACGAGCTCGCGGTCCCTCCCTGCTTCCAGCCGCTCCACGACGCGGCAGGGCGCGCGCGGCGAGGCGGAGCTCGCACGGATGTCGAGCTGTCACCAACTCACCGCCGCGATCGAGGGCGCCAGGCGGCTGAGCGAGGGGGAACCCGCACGGACACTGAACTCTCCCCACCTCACCGCCGTGATCGAGCCCGCCAGGCAGCTGAGTGCCTGGGAGCCCGCCAGGACACTGAACCCTCCCCACCCCACCGCCGCGATCGAGTACGCCAGGTGGCTGAACGAGGGGGAGCCCGCAAGGACACTGAACTCTCCCCACCTCGCCGTCGTGATCGAACGAGACAGACACGCACACCTGAGGCCGAGGCATCCCCTACACCAACCCGCCGCCATCACGCCCACTCTCGTTCGCCAGGCAGTTCCCTTTCGTCTGCCCGCCGCCGTGAGTCCCCTGACTCCCGCATCCCCACGCCTCCCAAACGCCGCACCCGACGAGTGCAGGTGGAGCCCACCGCGTCCTCTCAGAATCGCCGGAGCACCCCCTCTCATGATGGCGCCTTGTCACCGCACTGAGCTATGGCATGTCAGCAGCCGCTATCTTCCGCCCGGGGCAAGAAGCGGTCTCGCCCTGCCCACCGCGACCGCAGCGCTTTTGCGAGCTCCAACCGCTCCCGTAGCCCTCCCAAACGATCTTCCCATCGGGACCAGCACCCCCACGGTAGGTCCCTGTCTCCTGTAAAGAACACTAAGGCTGCCTCTTCTGCTCACCGACGCTCTTCACGGTCCCTCTCACCAACGCCACGGCATAAGCGCTGCCGCGAAGCAGCTTCTTCTTCCGCTTCCCTGCCTCCACGCCGACCACACACTAAGGATCGCGCTCACAGGCGTCGTAGATTCATCCAAGTGGTTTCTTGCTCCTCTCAATCGGATTCTGACCGCTCTGGCAAGCGCCTCTTGTGCCGCCGGTCTCCATCTTCCAGACCAGCTAAGCGCCCTAAAAAAACCAGGGACACCTTGCCATCCCTGTCGCCAGCACCTCATAGGCGCCTACACCAACGTCCAGAACGCACACCCCGACAGTCATACTATGACTCGCCTGCCTCTATGGACCGCGCTATGGACTCTGACTACTCTGCCTCAGACACAGGCTGTTCCCTTGCCTCCCCTGACTCTAGGGAGGACCGTTACTCTCAGGACTCGGAAGATTCTCGCGCACATGCTTCTGCGCCCTCTGAGAATTTTAAACAGTACTTCCAACTCATTCAACGCATCACCAAGAGCATGGACCTTCAAGTAGACCTATCGGATGACGATGGCTCCTGCAAGTATTTTGCCCACCTGGACAAAGGTCGCTCTCCACCTATTCACCTAGGCTTCATTCCCTCCCTCCTTAAGAGATCCAAGGCAGCATTGGCCAAACCCTCTTCTAATCCCCTCATGCTGCGAAGGGTCGACAACCTCTATAGGCCCCATGGGGAGGACACTGCGTTCCTATCTAGGCACCCGCTCCCCCAAAGCCTCCCAAAACAGGGCTAAATCAACATCAATGTCGGTGCCTAGCAACAGGGAGAGTAGAAAACTTGACATGATAGGCAGAAGACATTACTCTCTGGCTTCCTTTTCCCTGCGCAACTCAAACTATATGTGCGCCATGCAAATCTACTCCCGCCGGGTCCTCCTTAAACTCCTCCCTCTGCTGGACACTTTGCCAGACAATCTTAGAGACAAGGCCCTCTCCTACCATGCTGAAGTCCCCTCGCTAGTGGACTTTGAGACTGAAGCTGCGCGTCATGCGGTTGATGCAGTTTCTAAGCAACTTGCAACTGCCGTCTTCCTCCGCCGCCACGCGTGGCTGCGCACGGCATCGATTACGGACGACGCCCGTGACCACATTGAAGATTCTCCTTTCGACGGAGAGGGCCTGTTTGCATCATCAACGGATGAGTCCCTTGACAACATCCTTAAGATGCATAAGACAGCGAAGTCTTACACTTACCATGGTGCCTCCTCAAACCGTTCCTTTCATGGCCAACGACAGCAGTGGAGACGATCTACTCAGTCTTACCAACACAGACCAGCCTCCACTCGCTACTCCCAGTCCACTGCATCATCATCTTACCAGCGTCCACCACACCAATCACGACAGCGCCAAAGGCAGCCCATCAAGCGCTTTGATCGCAAACAAAAAGCCTGACTACGACCCCCAGGCACCTCTTTCCTCCCACATCAGACTGTGACCTTTCCTTCGAACCTGGCAGAGCATCACTTCTGATACCTGGGTACTCTCAATCATCGAGCACGGCTACGTCATCGAATTTCAAGATCTGTCTCCGCTGGGACACACTTGTGCCACAGCTCCATCTTCTACCCTGCTCGACGAGATTCAAGAACTTCTGCTCAAACACGCTATAGAACATGTTCCTCCTGGAAACATTGCAGGGTTTTATTCCCACTACTTCACGGTCCCAAAGAAGGACGGAGGCCTTTGACCCATCTTCGACCTCCGAAATCTCAACTCCTTCATTCGACCGTGTCGTTTCCGGATGACTACACTGGAAGCCATTCTCCCTCTGCTGAGCGCGAATGACTGGTTCGCAGTTATAGACTTGCGCAACCCATATTTTCACATCTCTATTGCTGCCGTTCACCGCAAATACCTACGATTTACTGTAGGAGCTTCCACCTACCAGTTCAAGGCGCTCCCATTCAGCCTCTCCACCGCTCCTCGCGTCTTTACAAAATGTCTCGCCCCAGTAGGCGCTCCCATTCAGCCTCTCCACCGCTCCTCGCGTCTTTACAAAATGTCTCGCCCCAGTAGCCGCTCACCTTCGCGGAATCCATATTTTCCCGTACTTAAACGACTGGCTTCTGGTGGCTCCTACGAAACAGAAGGCATTCCGGGACCTACATTACACCCTACAGTTACTTGCCTCCCTAGGCCTTTGTGTCAATCACGACAAGTCGCTTCTCCAACCCTCCCAATTTGTACAATACATAGGGGTCACCATAGACTAAGTCCAGGCACGAGCCTTCCTCTCCAAAGAGAGACAATACAACATCCTACACACCCTCAGGCTCTTCGACAACCCAGAGGTCACGGCTCATATCGTCCAACGCCTCCTCGGACTTATGGCTTCAACCACAGTCATTCTGCCACACGCCCGCCTCAAATTGCGTCCCTTACAAGCCTGGTTCCTGGCCCGCTTCAATCCTCAAGTCCACCCAGAATCCATGAAACTTCGACTCACCACAGATGTTCGCAGAAGTCTCCGATGGTGGGCCACTTTGGGGAACCTTCAGCAGGGCCGTCCGTTTCACACCGACAGCCCTTCGGTACAACTCACCACCGACGCCAGCGACACCGGCTGGGGCGCACACTGCAACGGTCTTCGAACTCATGGCCTGTGGACACAGGAACAGAGGAAACATCACATCAACTACCTCAAACTCCTAGCCATCTACAACGCTCTCCGCGCCTTCGAGACTCACCTGATCTCCAAAACAGTGCAAGTAGTAACCGACAACACTTCGGCACTCCATTATGTCAACAAGCAGGGAGGGACCCACTCCCGACGACTACTAGCCATCACTCTGGAGCTCTGGGAGTGGTGCTATCATTGGGACATTTTTCCCGTGGCAGTGTACATCTCCACCCACGACAACATCCTAGCGGATCGTCTGAGCCGCCTTCACCACGACTCTCACAAGTGGGCCCTTCACCAAGACACCTTTCTGGAACTGTGCACTCTGTGGGGCCGCCCACAGATAGACCTGTTCGCCACGGAGCACAACTCTAAGTGCCCACAATTCTGCTCCAGAGCGGGCCTAGGGCGCGGTTCTCTGGGAGATGCGCTCTCAACCCCATGGCCCCAAGCCCTTCTCTATGCCTTTCCACCAATACCTCTTCTGCTCAAGACTATCACCAGGATTTGCCGCCTCTCAGCCCGCATCATTCTCGTTGCTCCGTGGTGGCCCCGCCAACCGTGGTTCCCCACTCTGCTCTCCATGGCAACAGCACACAGGACCCTGCCCTTCAGACCAGACCTGATTTCGCAACACAACGGCCGTATTCTTCATCCAGACCTTCGCTCCCTACACCTCACAGCTTGGCTGCTGGTGTCTCCGTGCAACACATCTTAGAGAGTGCCCGTAAGCCTTCTACGCTGCGCCTCTATCATAGCAAATGGTCAATCTTTGTTGCCTTTGCAAACCGGTTGGGGTTCCCATCTATGCCGACCACACTAGATGCTCTCCTCGTTTTCCTCCTTGACCTATTTCACAAAGGACTCTCCATCCCTACCCTGCGGGTCAATGTGGCAGCAGTGGTCTATCACCAACCACCTGATTCTGATGGCTCAGCCCTTTTTCGCCACCCTACTCTGAAACAATTCTTCAGAGGGCTCCGGAACACGTGTCCGCCTCGAGTAACTCCAACTCCGCAGTGGTCCCTCACCACTGTTCTCCGGGCCCTTACCAAGCACCCCTTTGAACCATTGGCTAGGGTGCCACTCTACGTGGCCTCTATCAAGACTGCTTTCTTGGTGGTTATTACTTCAGCTCGGCGGGCCTCAGAACTTCCGGCCCTCCGGATAGACCCACCGTTTCTCCAATTTTATTGTGATAAGGTCACTCTATTTCCTGATGTGTCCTTTTTACCTAAAGTTGTATCAGATTTTCACATCAAACAGCCCATCGTGCTTCCCACCTTTTTTCCGTCTCCGTCTTTGGACCTCGAGTGCACTCTCCATACCCTTGACATCCGCAGGGCCTTACTCTTTTACTTATCCCGCACAGCCCAACTTCGTCAGACTAAACGCCTCTTTGTCAGGACAACTGACCCTTATGTGGGTGAAACTATCTCGTCTCAGACCATATCCAAGTGGATATCCTCTGCCATTGCTTTGGCCTATGCCTCCAAGGGACAACCACTCCCGACTGCTCCAAGAGCCTATTCTACAAGAGCAGTGGCAACCTCTACAGCCTTCCTCAGAGGCGTTCCACTCCCTGACATCTGCAGAGCAGCAGCATGGTTGTCTCCCACGACCTTCGCCACTCACTACAGACTTGATGTCAGGGCGTGGTCCGATGCTTCCTTTGGGTGCGCAGTCCTCTCTTCCTCGCTCCCGTGACTACCCACCGCCGGTAAGTGAGCTTGGGAATCACCCTATGTGTGCATTCACAGATGCACTGAAGAAGAAATATTGGTTACCTACCTGTAACTGTAGTTCTTCGAATGTGCATCTGTGAATTCACACTACCCACCCATCCTTCCCCTCTATCTGTCAAGTCTCTGTATTTTTCTCTCGTTACAGCGGCGGATCTGGGGAACTGCCGAGCGAAGAGGCAGGAAGAGAGGAGCATGCGCGCTGGAAGGGGGAGGTCCTAACGGACTCAGCTTGTAACTGCCGGTGACCATCGCAAAGGCGCTGTTAACCCTATGTGTGCATTCACAGATGCACATTCGAAGAACTACAGTTACAGGTAGGTAACCAATATTTTTGCCTCTATACTGCCCGTATTAATAAACAAGGATGGCAGGAATATATTGTATGGGGAATATTCTGGTCACATCTACAATAGATCACAGAAGTGAGTACACCCCCTCACATATCTTAAATATTTTAGTATATATTTTCATGTGACAACACTGAAGAAATGGCACTTGGCTGCAAGGTAAAGCAGTGAGTGTACAGCTTGTATAACAGTGTAAATGTGCTGTCTCCTCAAAATAATGCAACACACAGCCATTAATGTCTAAACTGCTGGCATTAAAGTGAATGCACCCCAATATCCAAATTGGGCCCAAGTAGCCCTTTCCTCTCCCTGGTGTCATGAGACCCATTAGTGTCACAAGGTCTCAGGTGTCAAGGGGGAAGCAGGTGTTATCGCTCTCACTCTCTCCTACTAGTCGCTTGAATTTCCACATGGCACCTCATGGGGATTAACTATCTGAGAATCTGAAAAAACAAATCGTTGCTCTACATAAAGATGCCCTAGGCCAGGCATGTCCAAAGTCAGGCCCGGGGGCCAAATGTGGGCCGTTTTCAAATTACAAGCGGCCCACGGCCTCTTCTCCCCACCGACTCAGCCTGTCACACATCCCCGCCAGCTGGTCCCTCCCCATACCGGATGTCAGCTTGCAGTTTTACGGTTTGCCTGCCCTCCCTGCCTCTGTCCACCCCCCACCCCCCAGTCACCTGCCCAGCCTACCCACCCCTGGCTCCATTGCTGCAGCATCCTCCCACCCCTTTGCATGTTATAGAGTCTTGTCCAAAGTCCGGCCCTGGGACCAAATGCAGCTGAATGGTCGGCCCCCACACATTTTCACCTCACAAAATCCGGCCCTCCTTGCAAAAAGTTTGGATACCACTGCCCTAGGCTATAAGCAGATTGCCAAGACCCTGAAACTGAGCTGCAACATGGTGGCCAAGACCATGCAGGGATTTAACAGGACAGGTTCCACCCAGAACAGGCCTTGCCATTGTCGACCAAAGAAGTTGATTGCCCATGCTCAGTGTCATAGCCAGAGTTTGGCTTTGGGAAATAGACATATGAGTGCAGCCAGCATTGCTGCAGAGGTTGAAAGGGTGGGGGCGCAGCTGTCATTGCTCAGATCATATGCCGCACACTGTATCAAATTGGTCTGCAGGGCTGACACCCCAGAAGGAAGCCTCTTCTAAAGATGATGCACAAGAAAGCCCATATACAGTTTGCTGCAGACAAGGATACTAAGGACATGGATTTCTCGAATCATGTCCCATGGTTTGATAAGACCAAGATAAACTTATTTGATTCAGATGGTGTCAAGTGTATGTGGTGGCAACCAGGTGAGGACTACAAAGACAATGATGGCCACACAAAATATTGACACTTGGTGCCCAGTTTGGACATAGTCACTTAGGGGTGTACTCACGTTTGTTGCCAGCGGTTTAGACATTAATGGCTATGTGTTGCATTATTTTGAGAGGACAACACATTTACAGTGTTATACAAGCTGTATACTCACTGCTTTAGATTGTAGCCAAGTGTCATTTCTTCAGTGTTGTCAGATGAAAAAATAAACAGTGGTACCTCGTAAGACAAATGCCTCATAAGACAAAAACTCATAGGAAGAAAAAAAACCTCTGGGAATAGGCATGCTTTGCAAGAAAAAATTCCCTGTGGGATGCTTTGCAAGACAAAAAACTGTACCCAGGAAGAAAACCTCAGTTATTTTTGTCTTTATTCTAGCGTCTGGAATGGATTAATCCATTCCCAATGCATTCCTATGGAAAACCACATTCCATAAGACAAAATTTTCATAAAACAAAGCAACCCTTAGCCTCCAGAATGGATTAATCAATTTTCAGTGCATTCCTATGGGAAATCATGTTTTATAAGACAAAAATTTTATAAAACAAATTGACCCTTAGAACGAATTAAATTCATTTTAAGAGGTAACACTATACTAAAATATTTATGAAATGTGAGGGGGTATACTCACTTCTGTGATATACTGTAAGTTTATTAAATGCTCACTACAGGTGAACTTAAATGTGAATACGACATTTGAAAATACATATAAAATTATTATTGTCAGTTATTTGAACTTACTTTTTCTGTTAAATCAGTAGTTGTTATGTATTCCAAGAGAAGTATAAAAAGGGAAACTATATGTGCAACCAAATGCTACTTACAAACAACTCTAAACTGTTTTAATAGTTTCAGCAGGTGGTAATTTTTTCATGCCAGACATGGTGTTTAGATATTCTAAACTGCTTCTGATCAGCAGAACTTTTCCCATGTTCCAGATTCTTGCAGATATTCTAGTGCTTGCGTCTGTGTACAAGAAAAGCTTGCTTTTCATTACCACAAATTTGGGGGATCTGGAATTTGTGTCACAGGAGGCTGGTCATCCTCTGTAGGATAATTTCTTTAAGACAATCTCAGGAAAGGTGATGCAAAATAATGTATTCTCAGTATTATCAATAATAATAATAATTTCAAAAATAATGTGTTTTGAAAGAAAGAAAGAAAGAAAGAAAGAAAGAAAGAAAGACCACCCACTGTTTCCAATGACTTTGCAATCTTAGAAAGATTCCTTCAGCTAATTTCAAATGTGGGGTTTTGTTGTGTTTGTTCCTGTGCCAGGTACTGTAACTTTTCCCCTGTTCTCTAGGAACTGAATATACAATGGTACCTCCAATTATGAAATTAATCATTTCCAAATGCATTTTCTTAGCTCAAAATTTTATAACTCAAAACAGGGTTTCCCATAGAAATGCATTGGAAACAGATTAATTCATTCCAAGTGGGAAATCAATTAACCAAAATGCAAGAAGCATAAACAGGAACCAAACAACATAAGATGAGCAACCTACCTTATAACCACTTGAGAAATGCACCAAAGATGTCTCAAAAGTCCGCAAAATGGTGCCATATATTTCCAAAATGGGCAGTTTGGCCAGGTCATTAAGAAAAAGAAGCCCCATTTCTCAGCTTCCTTTTTCAAAATGGCTCCTTTTTCCCAATTGCAGCACTATATTTGGGTGGCCACAAGATGGTAGTATTGCTATTGCAAACAAGCAGGAGCCATTTTGAAATGAATATTTGCTTTTTTCCATTTTGTAACTTGAAAAAAACAGGCTTTTTCAGAATTCAAAATTTTCCTATACCTGTGGATTTCTATTCTAACTTGAATTTTTTTAAACATTTGTAAACATTCGTAACTTGAGGTACAAGAAGGGAAATTGCTAGCTCTGCTTCCCTCTTGCGGATTCTCTTGTGCTCATGGAGGGGCAGCTTTCTCAATTGCAATGCTTCTTTGATCAATGAAGGCTTTCCACATTGTTTTGTAAACTTGATTTTCTCTCATTCCAAATTATGTGAAGAGCTTCCATGGTTAGAGAAGTCTCTTGTCTAGAAAATGATCCTCTATGTATAGAAAATTCTGAAAAAATGCATATTTTTAGTGTGCATGGGCCATGAATGCCTTGAGCTAACAATAAAATTAGGGTTGAGAATTAAAACTGATACCTTAATATATTTTTATATTTAAATTTTTGTCAGTAAGTAAATTCTGCGGTCTTATGTTTTTAATGAATGCAGTACTTGACTGCAGATTTTATTTTTCAGTTGATACTTTACTTGGGTTTATATCTCTATTTTTGACTTTCTATTTCCTTAGTTTTTATTGGCTGCCTTTCTGTCTAATTCCGTGTAGTAACATCTTGCTGGCTGGACTGTTAGCATTGATCTGTCAGAGTAGGTTTTTGAAACCCTTTCTCCTTGACAATAATACTGAGAAAAAACTCTGCCAGATTTAGGAAGCAGAAATTGACAAACATGAATATTAAGGAAGAATGCTCCATTAACTTGGGGTTATAACATTAATTATTGAAGTAGGCTACTACAAAAAGTATTCCATATGGACCTGGTTTTTGTTTTCATATACAGTATTAGTCTGTCTCTCTGTCTGTTGGTCATAAGCATAATCAAACTGCAGAGCTGACCCTATGGTCACTGAGTCCAGCCACTGTCAAGGAGGCAGAGTGGGGCACTGAACCTCCAACCTCTAACTCCAAAGCCAGGTGCTTAAACCACCAAGCTATACAGCATTACCCTTGTGTGACTTGATATCCCAGATGTTTATACCCCAGACTGATATAATAGATCTTTTATTTAACTTATGCAGAACAACATGTGCATTTGAAACAATGGCAAGATTTCTCGGGCAGGCTGTTAATGACTTTACTAGAACAATTATCTTTGTTAGGACCTGGACTGGTTATTAAGAGGTTGGGTGAAGTCTCCTAAGTAGTAAGGTCAGTTATTCAGTAGTGTGAATGGACCCAGTCTTTTTAACGTCTTTGAATAACTAAAAATACTGGTGACAATTTCTAGGACAAATAGAGGCTGTAATTGAGAACTGAGCAGAACAAACTAGTTTGAGCTCAAATGGGATAAATGTAATGGAGGTAGTATTATATCCCTTTCCCAAAATATATTTAGGTCTGCTTTGGGGTTTAAAAATTGATAGTATGTCTGGAGTAGAGGTAGAAACATTTCCATGCTAGCTGACTTATAGCAGGTTCAAGAATGATATTGGCCAGCATTGGTTCTTTATTATTATTATTATTGGCAGTGGCTCTGGAGTGTCAGAAATCTTCCCCAGTGCTGCTAAGACAGCATAGCTTTCAGTTTTTCTTTCCCATTCCTGATCATACCATAAATATAACTCAGACAAATTCCTTATATCCTTACGATCAAACCATTTAGTAAAATTTGTATTCCCTGATTTAACCCATTAATGTGTCTGCTTAGAGGTAAGCTCTGTTGAATTCAGGGGGCCTCACTCCTCGGTAGCTGCATGTAAGCAGATGAATGGTCTGTTCTGTAGTTTGTGGCCTGAATATGTATACACTATTTGTATCATTTTCATCGAGAGAAATAAAGGAGAATGCATCTATCACCACTGTGTTGTCTTTCTATCTCTGTTTCTGTTTTATTGCACAGAAGACTGCCCATCTTCCTTTGAAGACCTGTAGCCAACCAGTCCACCTTGGGTTTGCCTTCCATGCTTGAAGAGTTTTGGTTCACCTTTTGGTCCATGTGGCAGATGGGGCAAGTCTTTCAGGGTGTTATCCAGCATGGCAAGGTAAGATAGTAAGGAGAATGTAATTGGAAATGGAACAAAATATTTAGAAAGCTTCACGGCCAGCACAATCTATATACCACTCAAGCTGAACTGGTGGCGAGTACAGAAATGGCTTCTTTCCTTTCCTTTTTTGAGATGCATGTCTCTATGTTAACAAAAAAAGCTTTCTTATATATCTTTAATCAGAGTTTGGAGTTAATGTGTGAGCTGATATTCACAGTTCTGGGACACTATTATATCTTTTGGGAACTCATTTAAAATCAATACAGATCAAGATAGGTTCAGCGTTTAAGATGTGCAAATAGTTTGCATTCTTGGAGCTGGGTTTCTCTGGTTCATTTTGAATGGTGAAGAGGAAGTCATCCCTGCTGGAAGTCTGAAAGTTGAGTCATGGCAACTGGACATCTTCCTGAGAGATTGAAACATTTTGCTGCTCATCCAAACAGCTTCGTCAGACTGACAAAGCTGTTTGGATGAGCAGCAAAATGTTTCAATCTCTCAAGAAAAGAAGTCTGACGAAGCTGTTTGGATGAGCAGCAACACGTTTCAATCTCTCAAGAAAAGAAGTCCAGTTGCCATGACTCAAACATCCAGATAAACTCACTTGGGTGACTGAGAATCTTCACAGACTCCCTGCTGGAAGGATCCCTTGTTGGTGTGTGTGTGGGGGGGGGAGGGAGTGTTAGATTTGGAGGGCAATCTTCTCATGATGTAATTTTCCTTGGTGGAATCCTCTTTGCCAGTACAGAACAAGGTTTCTGTAGGATGACAGCTGTATTCTGAGACCTCATACCAAGGATGTGCTCTGGTAATATTCCTCTTTTGGGCCTTTGGAGAACAGAAATGGCCGGCCATCTTTAGCTTCTCCTGCTTCCAACTCTGGCTGATAGCTAGTTCTTCTTCATTCCTTTCTCTGTGCCTTGTCTTTTCATATTTCGTATGGTCAGAGGCTGGGGAGAGGTGAATCTGATTCTGACATCCTGACACAGTCACTGGTAGACTGAAAGTCAAGCTTCTCAGTAGAGGGTTCTATTGCTTGTTCCTCTCGCCGTAATATAGATCCGAATGAAGGTACTCTTCCTAGAAAATTCTGGAGCATGTTAAAGAAAAAGAATATAATAATCATAATAATCCTTTTCCCAATATGCTTGAGTGATTCCCCTCCTCTCAATGGCATGAATTTATAAGTGTATATCATGTAAGATTTTGTGGGAAATGTGGTAATGTAAAACCACAGTCCTGAGAATCCTTGCTTTGTTTCAATATGTTTTAGTGTTGATATATATGTCTTTTTTTTAGTTACCTATATGAAAAGGAGCTAAGTCACTCACATTGTGAAGTCATGGTTGATTCTTGGGGGCATGTCATAATATGCTATCAATATATATGTTAGACTTTTCATATGCTACTAGCAATGTGCCTATCATCTTTAAGAGCCACTTCAATGTTCTGTGGAGATTCAGTGCCATCTTAGAAGTTGTTTCCCTTCTTATATGATGAGAGATGGGAATACTACTTCCTGTGAGAGCAGTGTTGGTTGCCCATAGACGACATCCTGACCTAAGGTATTAATATTTAAAATAACTGCATTTTAAAAGAAAACTTTTTTTCCTGACTGGGAAACCTCTTTAACTAAATGAACATGCTTTGATTTTTCTAGTCTTAACCGTTTAATCATTAATATAAATGTGCCCCCTCCCCTGAAAAAGGAATAAGTAGCCTTCCCCACCCCCACCCCAACCAAGGGATGTTTTCCATTCCAAAGATTTGTTAGGGGACTGGGGGCAGAACAACGCAGCATTCATCATCACCTTAAAACATCTATCTTTGTTTTTCTCTCTTAATAGTTTGTTGAGAGAGAGAGAGAGAGAGAGAGAGAGAGAGAGAGAATGGAGCATCATTGCCACCCCACATTCATTTCCAATACATTCTCTCTCATATCTGAACTCATACAGTTAGAACCTCTGGGCAGTAGAACCTCTCTTTGAAAAGGAGAGTTGCCATTAAAGTTTGGGCAAAGTCTTCCAGAAAATGCATTCACCGTATGTTGCCTATTTCTACTCTGTAGTGTGTGTTAGGGAACACAGCTCTTGTCCAGGCGTATTGATGGTGCTTTCCGCGGAGAAGAGTGAAGAGCAGGCACTGTGGTCCTTCCAGAGATTTTTGTCAGGTGTTTGAAAACTCTTGTGATAAACCTTTAACGGTTCTGGCTGAAGTTTTTGTACTATAGTACCCTCTAAAAATGACTTCTTTTTTCAAGTGCTTAGTTCCAAATGTTATGACTGGCTGAAGATAAAAGAACAACAAAGATATCAATCTTAGTGGATGTGTGTGTGTGTGTGTGTGTGTGTGTGTGTGTGTGTGTGTGTGTGTGTGTGTGTGTGTGTGTGTGTGTGTGTGTGTGTGTGTGTGTGTTCTAAATTATGTCTCTTACTGGAGTCCGGTGACTTTGTAGCATAGCTTTCATTTAATAAAAAAGAAGTTGGCTAATTGCAATAGTAAATCTGCATCGTGTCTGTGGCAGTATAGTGCGATAAAATATTGAATAAGTAATGGTTGCATTGTTGAATGATGGCTGATGTTTGTCTGGCTTGTAGTGCCTAATACTGGACAACCCAAACTCTGTGTATCTTTCTAGAAGCTGTGTGCTGCTTAAAGAGAAAAACTTTGTGATGTTAGTTTTGATTCTGGTTCTGTTATGTCTTACAGACCTCTCTGGAAACTACTAATGGGATGAACACAATATATCACTTTTATAATAGCAAGCTATTAAAGGCAAACATAAAGCAGTCTGAAGGCCATAAGTGCTGCCAACAGCTCCTGCTTTAATGAATTCCCTTTTAGATGTCCATTAAATGCTCATGGCAAATGTACTCATAATGGAAATGGCAAATCTAAATGGGTAGATATGAATAATCCATGGAGTTTAAATTCTGTTTATGATCATCTTCACATTTAGTTTTCAAGACAGCGCAGTTTAGTTTTCATTACAGTTTGGAATAAAGAGGACAGGGAGTAATTGATTGCTTCGAGCAGATTAAAATCAATGGTCTCCTTTCCAAAGAACGAGTTCAATGCAATAATTTCAACTTTAAATATTGATTTAGGGATTTTGTGCTGTGTGAATTTCATATAAAGACAAATATTAATTTTGTGTATTATATATATTATATAGAAACATAGAGAGGCTGTTAGTGGTGTGGTGTGTGCATGAGTTAATAGTGATCTATATTAAGTCATTTTGATATTATTGCAGTCATAATGAATCAATGATATTCCCGTCATCATTGTAATACTGTTTGTAACCCATTAGCACAGAGAAATTACAACCCATCATACCTCATTACAATGATTGAGGGTTTATTACCATATTCTCAAATTGCTTGCTTGTGATAAAACTAAATAGGCACCAGACAACTGTAGGTAGACCATAGACTATGTGTTATCATGGTAGGGTAATGAAGGATTGTTACAGCATAATGGGATAAAATGTATGTAGAAAATAAACTTGGCAGTAGCAAAGAACTTGAAGAGTATTTTTTATAGCTGTCAATGCATTAAAGGTCAACCATTTGTTTTCATCAGACAGTTAGCAGATTTCAGAAGTCATATGGCTTCCATATTTGAATAGCTGCTACAGTGGAACCTTTAAAAGCCTTCAGATTGTGTACAGTAACCTGAACTTCAAAAAATAAACTGACATGCTTTGTATAGGTTTTTGAATTACATTGCAGTGAAGTGCCCTTCTCTGTTGCAGAAGTAAAACATGTATTTCTTCTAAAATACTGCTCTCTCTCTCTCTCTCTCTCTCTCTCTCTGTGTGTGTGTGTGTGTGTGTGTGTGTGTGTGTGTGTGTGTGTGTGTGTGTGTGTGTGTGTGTGTGTGTGTGTGTGTTAGAAGAGGATATCTATGAGCCATTGTTAGAATCCAGAATGGTATGCTATGTGTGCTTGTGGACAGAGGGAGGCATGTAGTTTGAAAGGATTTTGTTATGTTTTGGTGCTTAGAATTGGAAAATTAAACTGACCTTGATGGTGGATGACAGTTGAAAACCTCCCTTCAAACTGAAGGTTGCAGTTACAGGTAGGCCTACAAGTACAGTAGATGTGAAGGTCCAAGGATTTAAAATTATCTATCTATCTATCTATCTATCTATCTATCTATCTATCTATCTATCTATCTATCTATCTATCTATCTATCTATCTATCTATCTATCTATCTATTGGAATAGACATATTTCTAAAGGTATAGAATCTCCAAATGCTGAATTTATTCTTTAATACTATCTTGTTCCATGGAAGAATGTGAGTTCTACTTTAAAAAGAAAAAAAGAGCAAAATGTCCTGCTTACATATTGCCTCATACTGCTTAAAGCTCTCTCTGGGCACTTTAAAATGCAATTATCCAGGCTACCAATCCCCCCCGCCCAGTGAGCTGGGTACTCAATCAACTGACCTTGGAAGTATGAAAGTTTGAGTCAGCCTCGAATCAGTAACCTGAGCCCAGGATTGTGAGCAGAGTCCTCACTGTGGAGCTACCACTTTGCCCCAAACGCACTACTGAACCATGATGAAGTTAGATAGACAGGGTTAAAGAGGGTTATGCTTCGCAGGCTACATCTGCTTTCTTAGGTTTAGTTGGGCTACAGGAAATCATA
The DNA here is from genome assembly GCA_029282475.1 of Phrynocephalus forsythii. Taxonomy (NCBI): domain Eukaryota; kingdom Metazoa; phylum Chordata; class Lepidosauria; order Squamata; family Agamidae; genus Phrynocephalus; species Phrynocephalus forsythii. The sequence continues at coordinate 157,517,686 of JAPFRF010000002.1, read as the reverse complement.
ATACAGTAAAACATTGGTTTATGAGTACTTCGGTCTATGAGTGTTTTGCAAGGTGAGCAAGCATTTCTTCTAAATTTTGCCTTGAATAGTGAGCAATGCCTTGCAATATGAGCACTGAAGTAGGTCACATGAAAGCCAATGGTGATTTCTCTCTTTCTCCCCCTGCTGGATTGTGGGTGATTGTCTCGAACATTCCATCTCAGGGAGCCTCCAAAGCAGAGGGAGGGGAGAGGAAGGCAAGGCCATTAGGCTGTCTGCTAGCTTGCTCTCTCCTGGAAGGAAGGAAGGAAGGAGGGCTGGTTAGTGGATGCTGGCAGGTGGTGCAGCTTCTTCTTGTCTCGCTCACACCAGCCACAAAGGTTTTCAAAGGTGAGTGCAGGTTAGAGTTTTGTTTTATTTTTCTTTATGTTGATATTTTTATTTAATTTGTTTTATGTTTCTCTATATTTTCTATTTCTTTATTGTTTTATATTATATTACACTGTTGTAATCATTTTATATGAATGTTTTTGGGCTGTAGAACCAATTATTTGAGTTTCCATTATTTCTTCTGGGGAAATTTGCTTTAAAATACTAGCACTTTGGACTACAAGCATGTTTCCAGAATGAATTATGCTCGTAAACCAAGGTTTTACTGTATGTGCTGGCAGAAAACATAAGTTGAAGAAAGAAACTATGTGAATTTCCCTCTGTCCCTGTGATGTATGTATGTATGTATGTATGTATGTATGTATGTATGTATGTATGTATGTATGTATGTATGTATGTACGCACGTACGTACATACAGTGGTGTTTGAGTTACCAATGCCCCAGTTATGAAAAATTCAAGTTACAAATAGAAATCCACAGGTATAGGAAAATTTTGAATTATGAAAAAAGCCTTTTTTGAGTTATGAAAGGGAAAAGGGAATGAACAATTTCTTTTCAAAATGGTTCCTGCTTGTTTGTAATAGCAATACTGCCATCTGGCCACCCAACGGCAGTGCTGCAATTGGGAAGAAGAAGGAGCCATTTTGAAAAGTGAAGCTGAGAACCTGTGCTTCTTCTTCTTTTTAACGACCTGGTCAAACAGCCTATTTTAGAAATATTTAGCACCACTTTGGGGACTTTTTGGGACGTCTTTGATGGATTTCTCAAGTGGTTATAAGGTAGGTTGCTTATCTTCTGTTGTTTGCTTGCCTGTTTGTGCTTTTTGCATTCTGGGGGTGTGGTTATTTCCCAGCTGGAACAAACTACAGTGGTCCCCTGCCCATTCATGGTTCATATACTACGGTCCCGCTATATCGCGGGATTGCAGTATATGAAAAAAAAAAACCCTGGGATAAGGGGGGGAAGGTCTGTTTCAGGCCTCCCTTACTTACCCCAGGACTGGCGCTGCCCCAAACGGGCATGTGAGGGCCTTCCCAAGCCTTCTGGAGGCCCCCAAAGGCCCAGGAAAGCCCTTGCAGGCCCGTTTGGGGCAGCAGCAGGCTGGGGGTAAGTACAAGAGCCCCCAGCTAGGCGCCCCAGGCCCAACCCAAACTGCATCTGCATATCGCGGATTTTGAATTATCGCGGGTCGTGTTGGGTCCCCAACCCCCGCAATAGGCGGGGGATCACTATAATCCATTTCCAATGGATTTCTATGGGAAACCGTGTTTCGAGTTATGAAACATTTGAGTTAAGATCTGTAATTTTGTACTACTGTCTGTCTGTCTGTCTGTCTGTCTGTCTGTCTGTCTGTCTGTCTGTCTGTCTGTGGCAATTGATACTAAGGGATTAATTCCCACTGAGGAAGTAATCCATTAGCCTGAAAGACACTTCAAAAGTTGGCAACAATGGCAGGTACTCAAGACATCTATGTAAAAAAAGCCTGAGAGATACAGGGCATTGTGGGTTGGGAGGGAAGAAGGCCGCATTGTTACATCAAAGCTGCAGAATGTGTTTGTCTGTGTGATAGTAGACCATGTTCCACATGGGGTAGAATTAAATAAGTGCTAGGTTAACAAGAACTTTCTTTTTTCCCTGTGTGTGTACCTTCTTTGAGGAGATAAAGATTGATTTTATAGCTTTTTGTGTCTTGACTATTTTGTTAAGCTACTGGAGTTAGTGGCAAGAACATGGCTGTAGGCGATGGCAGCTAATGGGTAACACAACTTTAGAAAGGGGGTTGAGTGCCAGGGAGTGGAGAAAACATATTCAGGTTGACCTTGATAGATTCTCTCACTTCTGTGACTTCCTTGAATTTCCCCGACCTCAAGATGCAAAAGGGCAGAGAAGCAGAGAGACTATCCGAGCTTTAGTGGTCTGGACAGCTGTATCTTCAAAGCTCAATCCTCACAGATAGTACTCTGGAGTCATCGTATTTTGAGGGGAAAGTCCTGGTGAACCTTGAATGAATGAATGAATGCATGAATGATTGAATATGTGGATGAATGTGTTGCCTTATGTCAGAAGGAATTAATAGGCTGTATGTGTTTAATGGCTTTTTAAGTATGACAGCAAAATACCCAGGCAATGTTGTTTGCTTGATTTGTTTATAAACTTACTTGGATTTAACTGAAGGAATAAAGTAAATATTATGTTCTGTGTCTTTCTAATCATTGCTGGGATCTATCTAGGGGCTAGGTGAAGTTCTTTCCAGTGGTGCTCTGGTGTTTAGTGTATGGACAATGAGAGAGATGGCATAAATCAGAGGTCACCAATCCCAAGTCTATGGGCCAGTCCCAGTCTGTGGCCTCTCAGGAACCGGGTTGCACAGCACCGTGTTAATAAGGGCCCTCCCCATTCCCTGCTTAGCCTCCCCCATGGCCAGCAAGCTTCCCTTCTAGGCATGCGCCTGAGTGGGTATTCATGCCCCCCTTGGGCTGTTCCTCCTCCATGCATTTGTTTTTGTTTTGGTCACAATGGAATCAGCATGGGAGCATGGGAGGGGGAGTTGCATGGGTGAGTACACAAGAAAAGCCCTGTGCAGCAAGGGAAAAAAAGAATCACCCTGAAACCATCCACCACCACCACCAGTCTTCCACAAAAACAGTCCCTGGTGCCAAAAGGGTTGGAGACTGCTGGTATAAATGATTCTTCAGCGAGGTTAATAAAAGATTTTGACTTGGGAGGAAACGAATAATTCAGAACACTTAATAGTTTTTACATTATTGACATCTTGAATAGCTCCTGGAAACCACAGTGAAGATTGTGACTTGCTGCACCCTGGATTTTAGACACACTCCAAATTCTTGACTATGCAGTTGCAATAGCTTCTTTTAATAAAGAAATACACATAGAATTAGACTATGTACACATAGAATTACTTTATTCATTGAATGAGGGAAGTAAGAGCTTTGTAGTCTCTGTGAACCAACACTAATGGATTCTCGACTGTGCCTGTGCAGAGACATTTGGCTTATCTCTCTTAACCATACAGCATTTTGTGGGTGGTCCCATTCTTTGATTAAGTTCCTTTTTTACCATCAAAGGAGCAGCAGTATCTGGGAACTTCTCTGTCCTCTTCAGCTGATACAGTACTCCCTCATTTATTGCTGGAGTTTGGTGCCTGATCCACCCGCGATAAAGGAAAATCTGCAAAATGCAGATGCCTCAGTAAACTGACCTTGTGCTGCTCCTGCAGGCTGCATTTCCAATGAGAGGTTTTTAACTCCCTCCTGACACCTCAGCAGACCTTGCTGTCAGGAGCTCAAGGTCTGTGCTGAGGTGTCAGGAGGGGGTTAAAAACTTCTCTTTGGAAACAGCAGCTGAGCAGCCCAAGCTCAGTTTGATGAGGAGTTAGGGGATGGCTAAAAAACTCTCTTTGCAAACGCAGCCGGCAGGAGCAGCCCCAGCTCTCTTTGTTGAGGTGTCAGGAGAAACCTTGAGCTCCTGCCAGCAAGGTCTGCTGAGGTGTCAGGAGTGGGTGGGACCTCTGGCACCTCTTCAAAAAAAATGTCCATCCTACGATGCCAATATCTGTTTAATTGTTTCCCATTTTTGCTTTCTTCCCTCCCTGGGAGAAGCACATAATACCAGAGCCAGTAAAATCTGCTTCTCCTTTAATCCACAAGGGAGCAAAAGTAGAGAAAGAAGACTAACACACACATCCCCCCACTTTTTTGGCAAAAGCATTGAGGTGACATCATGAACATAGACATCCAAAAAACACAGGACGTACCTTTGGAACAACAGACCCCACTGTATCACGAGGATCAGTGGTATTACAGAGCATCCCTCTATTCCATTACGCCAGAGAAAGTCAGCATGGGTGCGACATACTAATCGCTTTACTCTGGCTGAAGAGTCCAGGAAGAGTGGATTTGATTTAAATGACAATCACAATTTAAAAATGGAAGATTTTTGATGATTTAAATTTTAATAATCAATGTTTTATCAAATTTCTATTTTTAAAATTTGATCTTTTAAAAATCATTTATTTCTCTGCACCCTGAGTCCAGGTCAAAATCCAAGGATTTCTTCCTAGTCCCCCTATATTCTTCTTGGTTAAGATCACCATAGTACTATGGAGACGGGGACTATAACTGGTAGTTTAAAGGGAGATTCTCCTGTTCTCCATATTTCAATGAGAACGTTACTCACCTTGAAGGTGCATGTCACTCAGACTACGGTCAGATCCTTTTTAGGGAAACAAAGGCTGAACAATGTGCCACTAGATCTCTAGGCCATCAATGTCAAAATTACACACTGATGGTTATGAAACAGACTAACACCATGTCCATACTGGACAGGGCAGTTGCAACCCCCCCCCCCCGGTCCCATTTCATCTTTGATCCTTGCTTCATCCAGGCCTTCATTCATTGCCAATACCATGAACTTGGTATCACACGCAACCAAGCTGACACTGCTGACTGCACGGTTGACCTCAACCATGAGATCAGTGCAAGCTACGAGCAATGATGCCCATCACTACTGCATCGGTACCAGCTTACTAGACTGTCAAGCAGTGCCAGTCAGTAGCCCAGAATGACTTGATACTAGCCATGATTCTGAGTACTACGGCTCCGATTGTCCTTCAGACTCATCTCATGACCACCTGACTCCTCCAGTATACAGGGAATAGATTACCAATCCCGTCTGTCCAGTGGAGGACATTAAAGCATTTACAGGCCATCTATAAAGAATGGCCAATGTGATTGAATTGGATTCCAGAATCCACCCAAGCAGGTCCTGGGCCCTACCATTAAGAGGGTACAAACGTACACTGCGTAAATTCATGGCGAATTCCATGCTCATGTTACTTTATAACAAATCATTACAAACCTCATCCTCCATTCCTTAAAAGCCTTTGTGCAAATGCATAGAAAAGTATCAGAGTTTTAAAAATAAGAAATTATAAAATGAAAAGTATTCTTAGCCTCTATGCAACTCTTCCTGGAGTTGGTCTCTGAATTAAACTTGGCTGTATATAAACCCCAAAATAAATAAATAAATAAAATAATACATAAACAGAAAATTATTTCTAAAGGAGCTCACTCTGTCATGCTATGTTAAAAGTTTTTCTTCTACAGGAATTTCTGACTAATGTGTTACAAAGCCAGAAAAAAAAACTATAATTCACATTTTATATTTTCCAAATGTGGGCTCTGTCGGTTTACAAATTATAACCTTCTCCACTCAACTGCTAAATGTTTTTCTTTGAATTGTAACACCACATCACCTTGTTTACACATGTACCAATATCTGGAACTGACCTTAGCTCAGGCAGGCTAGAAACCACATGCTTATCTCTGGAAACAACGAAATTCATGTCATACTATGAAATGCAGTTTCGTTTTCAAACGTCTTTCCCATTACAACTCCATAATCATTCTAGCACCCCAAAAACTCAAATTTCTAAATGTTGACAGCTACATTACATGTGATGTCAAGAAGACTGGGCATCCAGTCATATTTTGAACAATATAATGCCTTTGCCATAAATTCACTATATTACAATATACAATGATACCTCAACTTACGACAGCTTTGACAAACGAAAAATTCGACTTACGAAGGCTCTCCGCCTCTGCGCCACACAGCTGATTTTGACAAGTCCGACCTGTCAAAATTAGCTCTTTGGTGTGGCTGCAGAGAGCAGCCATTCGAGGGAGATTGCCACCACCCCCTCCTTTTCATAGCTGTTTCAATCTCTACAAAAGAGATCAAAGTAGCTAGGAGAAGAAAGAGGAGGTGGCGATCTCTGCCTCCATTGCTTCCTCCCTCCTCAGCTGGGTGGCGGGCAGCAGCCCCACACACATGCACGGATGCACAAACTGCAGAGTCAGTAGTAGTAGTAGTAGTAGTAGTAGTAGTAGTAGTAGTAGTAGTAGTAGTAGTAGTAGTAGTAGTAGTAGTAGTAGTAGTAGTAGTGGAGGGGCCTGCTGCCTGCCTTCCAGCTGTAAAGAGGGGGGAGTTGACAGAGGCAGAGATCACCACCTCTTCCTTCTCCTAGCTGCTTCGATCTCTCGAAGCATCTAGGAGAAGGTGGTGGTGGTGGCAATCTCTGCCTCCGTTGCCTCCCCTCTCCTTCCTTGCTTTCCTTGCAAAGCATTCGGGCTGCCTGAAGATCGATTGTTTCCTGCTGTGCCCAACAAATTGGTGAGCAGAGCAGGAACGGATTGATCCTCGCCCAGCCTGGGCAGCTTGCAAGGGAACAGCAATCCATGCTTTCATTGCAAGCCACCTGGCCCGGTTGAAGATCAGTGGGTGATCTCCCTCAACTAAGGGCAGTTGAACTGTGACAGACAGTTGATTTTGACCAGTTGGGCCTATCAAAACCAACTGTCTGGTGTGGCAGCAGAGAGCACCCTTCGTCTGCCCTTGATTGGGGTGGGGTTGGGACAGCCTTCCGTTGGGAATGCACTGAAAACCAAATAATTTGTTCCTTTTTTCCAACCTCTGGAATGGATTGATTTTATATGCATTCCTATGGGAAACTGCAATTCAACTTGTGAAAAATTCGACTTACGTAGTGCATTAGGAATGGATTGATTTCGTAAGTTGAGGTACCACTGTAGATTTAAATGTATGTCACCTCCTGGTAAATCTTCCACAAACTTTTTCCAGTCTTCATCGTCAGTCAGAAAACCTCCATCTCAGTCCTGGTTCATGACAAGGCACCAGGAAATGACATCTTTGCAGTACTTAGGTCCTTACTTCCACCTATCAACCCATTTTCCACGACTGGCTGAACACTTCTTTCACCCCAAGCCATCACAGGGTTGTGAGGGTTGAGTTCTTTTCTCCACCTTGTCTTGGAGAAAGGCCAGCCCATATAGCCTTGGGCAAACTACATGGTCCCAGAGAAGGGAATGAGTAAACTACTTCTGAGTCCTGGATACCTGTATTTGGAAACACCCAGAAAGGGTCACTTTAAGTCAGACTTGATGGCATGTAATTAATATTATTTTCCCTTTCAGTGATTATACTTTAAAGTAGTGGTGTTCCCCTCCTCCTCTTTTGTGTTGTCGGCATTTTATGTCCATTATGTGATATGATGTTACTTCTACAATACTTTCATGACAATATATCGCTGTTGATCCACTTAGCTTTAGGGGGAGATAGAAAAGAGCGACCCCTGTGAAATCTCATATATTGTGCATTTGGTGCAATCTTTGTTTAGATATGTCTAAAACACATGGCACCACCAGTGTATTTGCTGTATGTGTTGCAGTACTACGGAAGAAGGGCTGAAAGAAAGATTAAGGAGAGGAAAAGAAATTCAGATAAGATATGGGAACTAAGAATAAATATAGGGACTAACAATAGGGAATGGAAGCTGAAGTGAGGTTATATTCTAAGAGAAGGAGCAAATTTACCATGTTTTAATGCACCCCATCCCCAAACATTCTGGTTCATATCAGCAATACTAGGACTCCCAGTGTCCTCCCTTTCCAGGAAGACCTGCCCCCTGCTGGTCAGTCATATGACAGTGCAGATGGTTGACAATATAAGGGGCAGATGAGATTAAACAAGGAAATCCTGTTTGCATCCTTATTTGAGACGACCCCTATGCCATTGTTGCTGGCTTCTAAAATAGTTCAAACAGACAAAATGGAAGTGGCTAGAACAATGTTTTATTTTCTGAAAGGTCAACATTCTTCAATATCGCATGTCACCAGATTTGTAGGGCATCTCGTGCTATACTGTTTCCAGTGCACCATTCTCGGGAGAACATCATTTAATTTTCAAGATGTTTGCATACTATGCCTCCAACTCAGGTATCTGCAAAACTGTAAAATACCGAGCAATAAATTTAAATGTGGAACCTAACTTCATGCCATTAGGTCAAATTCTGGCTTAAGGCAAACCTTTCCAAAGTTTTCTAGGTGGAGAGTATTCAGAGGCGGTTACCATTCTCTTATTTTATTTTTTTATTTTTAAATTAATTTTTATTTAATATTAAACATAAGACATACAGCATATATAAAAACCTGAAGAAAAAAGCTGCTGATAAAAAATAGTCAAAAATAACTGTACAAAACGTGTTCCTCACCACTGGGACCATTTGGAGATAGAATAATTATTCCTCCCTTTGCAGAACTCTGTTCCCCTTCCAAAATTGTTTTGGCTCTTTTGAAGGTGTACATTTATTTCCTTTTATTAATAAAAATCAATAAATTCTCCCCAAATATCTGTAAAATATTCTTATTTTACAATATGTTCTTTACTTTGATGTTAGATTTTAATTTTTCATTAACAGCTATATTCTGAACCTCTTTATGCCATTCATTTAACTGGACAGCAGGCTTTATTGTGCAGTATTCTTCCTTCTTCTGGGTGTACCTGGGATTCTGCAGTTAGCTCAAGGCCTGACAGGTTGGCTGTTCTGGTTTGGACCGCAGAGAAATGAACTCCCAATCTTTGGCTCTTCAAGGAGACACCCAATTTATTGAGATATTCAGTCTGCTGCGCAACCTACTGTTGTAGTTGCTGCTGTGGTTGTTATTGCAGTTTTGTGTCATCAAGTCACCTCTGACTTACAGCAACCGATGAATTAGCAATTTCCAAAATGCCCTGGTCTGGTCTCATCTGCACTGTGCAGCTCTTGCAAACTCAAGCCTGCAGTTTCCTTTAGAGAGTTGGGGTGCACTTTGTAGTGTTGTAATATTTTTGTTTATTGTATTGTTTATTGTATGTTTGTTTATTTTTAAATAAAAAAATTAAAAAAACCAATCTATGTTATATTTGATCTTCCTCTTTGTCCCTGTGCCTTCTGCTTTTCTCAGCTTCATCGTCTTTTCCGGAGAATCTTGCCTTCTTATGATGTGCCCAAAGTAATAGGATCTCTGTGAATATAGTATTTCTGCCTCCAGTGATAGTTCAGGCTTGATTTCAAAAAAGAAAGTGCCAAAGCAGGATAGCAGTTGAATGTTAACAAGACAAAAATCGTAACTTCAGAAGAACTACACTACTTTAGCATTGACAATGAATAGATTGGAATAGTTAGACATTTTATATATGCTGTTTTTAGGTCTTTGAACTGTATAAAGCAGTGGTGGCCAAACCTCGGTCCTCCAGATGTTTTGGACCACAACTCCCACCGTTCTTTGTCATTGGCAATACTTGCTTAGAATTCTGGGAGTTGTGGTCCAAAGCATCTGGAGGGCTGAAGTTTAGCCACCACTGCTATAAAGGAACATGCATTTACAGTATCTATAGAAATTATTTCAGCCTGGTGCCACTGGTTTCTCATCAGAAGGTAATTATTACTCTAAGTAAATAAGATACTGTAATGGATAACATCATTTCCCCTTTCCAACTCTACAGCCTGTTTTTACAAGAGTGCCTGCTAATGGCTAAAACTTGTCAGCTTTAGCAGAGAGGCATTGGTGGTGGGGAGTTTATCCTCCACGTATAGTTAACAGGAACTATCTATCAAATGTTTTTTAACTTATAACATTTCAAATATTTGTTTCAAGAATAACTGTTTTCTTAAAAGGGACAAACAAAATTACTAGCATTGGATAATATTTTCATTATTTAATTTTCCTCTCTGAGCTCTTCCTCTCCCCCCCCCCCCCCATGATTCAGATTGTGTTCCTTGCAGTGGAGGAGATCATTAAAGGAATTGCAAAACTGTTAAGCTGTGTACTTTATACATTATAATTAGTTTGGCAGATCAAATACAAATCGTTTTTACAGACTATTCACAACAACACCGAAGTGCCGGTTAAATATTGAAAATAATTAAAGGACTCATGTTTAGTGTGGCATGATTAGCTAATTCACTTTACTAGCATTTATTAAAATGAATTCACATGTTATTATTCCATAGGTAGTTACACAATAGTGTTTATCCAGGAAAGATATAATGAACCAAACTCTTTGTATCCAGCCCTTCACAATTAAAATGAAGACTCCCCAAGTAATATCAATCTAGGATAGACTAATTAAGTTTGGTTTGATAACCATTCATTTCTTCTATTGCCTCTGAGCAAATTGTTTATTAGAGAAAGTTATTTTACACAAATCAAATCAAATTGGGTAAGCCATTATATTTCAGAGAAACCTTAGCCATCCATCAATTAATCCATCATTTTCTCCAGACACTTTTGCTTAACAAGGAGATCACATTATCAACCATTTAGATATCAGATGATCAAATTAGAACAAAATTTATTGACGGTTTTTCTAATGCTTTTATTATGGATAAATACGAAATTCTCCAATTGATGAAAAAAGCTAGCACTGTCACCATCTAATATGCAGTTAAATACAGTAGCATTAAAACAAATACAGGCTTATGCAAATATGAAGCTTTTCAAAGTCTGTTCATGAGTTTGGTTGGAATCCTATGACCAGTTAGCTGTCCCTTGGTAACTAACCGTGAGCTACCTAGCTCCAGTTGACTTAAGGTTTGAGATGTGAAGGTCTGATCTAGTTACAGCTTTGGACTTCTGGAGTTGTTCTTTTAAAACAAGTGCTTGGTGGTAACACCCATTCCTAGCCGCAAATAAATTCACTGTCTTAAATTATTCTTTGTTTTGAAATATTTAGGCAGCATTTCCAGATTCTTTACTTAAATACTTTAATCATTGGTTTTCATCTTCTCCAAGGGTTCCAATTTAGGCTAAAAAAATGGCTAGGTATGATCTGTGTTGAACGTCCCCCCACCCCGCCTTAATGGTTAAAGAAAAACACAGCCCAGATAAGAAGGTTTCAAGTAATACTTAAAAGTTTGGAGTAATATTTGTTTGGAGCCTTCCAGTTTGACAGTGTGCCAAGTGTTATAGGGGGAAAAGCCCATCTGAATGGAACCGGTGTACTCCCAAGTAACATGGATTTAAGGTGAGGGTTTCTTCCACTTCCTTGGAAGCTCACTGGGATATTTATGAACAACAGAAACATCAAGGAAAAACCATTACGATAGATAATTGTCTTCCGTGCCTCTTTCATGGCATTATATTTGGTGTTGCTTTTCATACACAAATATGTATGCCCTGCTGTCTTAAAGGGGGCCTCCTCCCAAATAACCCTGCACTGGATTGCATTGTAAATCTGTGGGAGTTCAGATACTAATGACTTGGTTGAACTTTCATAGCTTCTTAGCCTTCACTAGTGTTTTCAGTTTACTGAAGAATTGGTTTTAAAATGTTTTGCACGTGGATGGATGGTGCAATTTGAGTATTTAGAGCAAACGGCGACAGCGGTAGCAGCAACAATGATGATAGCAAAGATTTCATGCGTATTTAATCTGATCAAGATACAGTGGCACCCCTCACTTAAGAGCAGCTCAACTTAAGAGCAATTCGACTTAAGCGCGGAGAACTGTTGGCATTTTAACTGCCGCCTTACAAATTTTAGATATGGTCTGCTCGACTTACAAATATTTTTTCCATTTTTTATTTTTTAACTTATTTTTTTCAATTTTTTAGATAGGTATCCCGACTTAAGAGTATTTTGATTTAAGATCATGCATTCGGAATGGATTAAATTTGTAAGTCGAGGTACCACGGTACTAGATTTTGGCAAGAAAACTCTTTCATGTTTATATAACTGCCATAACTCTTACTTAGCTATAATTACGTACATAGATCAAACTTATGCTGAGAGTAATTTGTAAGATACACAGCAAATAAAATAATTGAGATGAATGGTGACTTGCACCCTATAGATGATAAAAAGTGAGTTAATGGAGGTCTAATTCCTAGTTGACCTGGTATAATAAATACTTTTCAATTTGTACTGTCCGAAAACCCATGAAGAGGTGTGAACTTCTACATATGTGCTGATCTTTTGCTCTTCCTAGCTCATAAAGGCTTTGAAAACTCACCTTTTTAAGGAGGCGTTTGGCAACCTTTCTACTTAAGTTTTTTTCTTCTTCTTTGCTGCTTGCGTTATCCTGCTGGAGGGTTTGCCTCCCCTCCTTTTTTACTGCAATCTGTGGATTGGCCTTTTATTGTTCTGTTTTATTGTTAGCCGCCCAGAGTTCCGATTCGGAAGATTCTAAATAAATAAATAAATAAATAAATAAATAAATAAATAAATAAATAAATAAATAAATAAATAAATAAATAAATTAAAAATAACCAGGAAGGGACTGGTTGCATGGGCAAATGAAAATGGTGAAAGGGCAGAGTTTCAATATACGTGGGTGGGGAGAAATCCATTGCCCAAACTCATCCTGTTGGCTTTAGGCCACTGGCTTCTGGCCAGTGTTTAGAAGTGGCACAAGCTTGCACCGACATCCCACTTCCATGAAATCCTTGATGAGATAGATTATCAAGACTCATTTCTGTCTGGCTTCAGCCCTGATTATGGGACGGATATGGTTTTATTAGCTTGGTGGTCAATCTATAGTGAGAACTGGGCAGGGCAGGGCTGTTCTTATGGTTTCACTAGACCTCTTGAGAGCTTTTAATAACATCAATAATTACTTTCCCCCTCTTGGCTATATATTTCTTGACTGGCTCCAACCTGTCCAGGAGTGGTGTGTTCAGAAGGCAATGCTAGGTAGGCTCTTGTCTTTAGTATTGTGGCTCTTGGCTTGTGGAATCCATCTGGGTTCTGTTTATCCATCCAAAATAAAACACTGAATTTTGTTTCCAATTCTCTCCCATCATAGGAAATGTTTAGTTTCTAAGCCATTGTCTGATTTAGTAATGGCCTTGATGGTGGGAGACAACAAATTGAAGTTTATTCTAGGCAAGAAATGATACTGGTGGTCTTTTTAAGGGAAGCAATTTAAGGGCAGGTTGTGACCTGCAAAGCTCTATATAGCTATATTCTTTGGCTATCTGAAGGCCCATATTCTCTTCTATGAGTCTCCAAGGGCTCTGGCATCTTTGTAGGAAGTCCTTTTCTTGGTCTTGCCACTCTCACAGGCTCTTTTGGTGAGGGGGCCCTCTTGATGGTTGGTCCTAGGCTGTGGAGCTCCTTGTTAAGGGAGGCTAATTTTGCCCCTCACTGTTGTCCTTTCTGAGGCAAACAAATTTCTTTTTATATAGTCAGGCTTTGACAACTGACAGTTTACTGAGGAAGGGGTATTCATGGAAGGAAGGTAACTGCCTTTTTATGGATTTAGTTTGTCTTTCTAATTTAGTTTAAATAGTTACTATTTTTTGTTTTAATTGTAGTTTTCAAAAATAGAGCAAATGAACTATTGGCACAAGGCTGATGGCATAATAGTCAGCAGCAAATATTGAGAAATTAAACATGTCTGCCTTCTGTGGGATAAAAGGCATAATGGGCAGGAGGGAGACATTTTTAATTACTGAAAATTTCTACATTACCGTCCAATTTTGGAAATTAAAGACCCCCCCCCGCCAATGTCTTGTGGATCCTGCAGCTTTCTTATGATGAAAGGAATTGCATGGAATTCTTGGTAACTTTGGGACATAGATCAGAAGGGCTTAATTTTTTTCATTGGCCTTATGCAGTGTAATTCACACCAGCAGTTTAGCCATTATTACCTTGAGCTGTTTTGAGTCCCATTTTGGACACAACATTGGAAAGTAAATCTGGGAACTAGGTAGTTGCAGGCAGCGTTTACTTGCAGGTTGTAAAGGGTTAAAATTGCCTGTTCTGCATGCACTCTTCCACATTACCATTGACTTCTGTTCTGCTTCCATAATCTAATAGGGAGGTGCACAACCATTCTAGTTGTTCAAGGCAGCAGTGTTGACAGCCCAGCTTCTTAGGGAAGGGTACTGGGTGGGGTGGAATTTGACTAACCAGTGAAAGCCTTGGCTGCAGGTCTCCAATTACTAATGAATAATATACACCATTACCATGTTACTTTGCTTCTGCACGTGTATTAAATAGCTTCATAATAGCTACTAATGGCTAACTGCTTGACATTAGCTAACACTAATACTCCATCAAAAATGTCTAGACTAAATGGTGTTAAAGCTGAAGCTGTATTTAAGGTTACACTAATTTTTATTCAATTAGGGAGCATTTTAGAAGAAAGAGATCATTATTTCCTGTGTATATATTTAGAGAAGGCTTGTTCTCTTGAAGCGTGTGTGTGTCTGTGCTCTGTTTTTCTTTTCCTTTCTACCTTGCAGCTCTTACATGAATAGTGCATGAGAAGAAAGATTAAGGACATATACTGCAATGCTTGGAGTAATGTGGTTGTATGATTTTTTTTAAAAAAATCTGACTGCTCAAGAGTGAAGTGGGCATATGCCAAGTGATGATGGTGGTCAAGGAAGGACAAAGGCATCCACTGATAAACAATGCCTCTAATGCTTCTGACCTTTAAATGTCCATGGAAAGTTTTCATTTTGTACAGTTTTCTGTCACATGCATCACAGCATTTTTAAAATTATTACTATTTGCCCCATTATGCTTATCTTTTGCAAAAGAGTTGCTCTTCTTCACCTTCTCGTCTTGGAACGTACTGCAAAATTCCTTGCCCTCTTGTGATTCATCCTCTTTTGGAAGACAGGGACAAATGAGGAATTAGAGATGCATAGATGCAAAGTACTTGATCTGGGGGCTTGCAGCAAGGTGATCATGGAAATGGAAAATGCATATACTTTGGTTTAAACTACGTTTTATTAAATAAAATGTTTAAAGATCCAGTGTGGTCTAGGATGTTGGTCTAGGAATTATTCACCGCCCCCCCACCCCAAAAGAAAATCTGGGTTCCCATCCTCACCAAGCCATGAAACTTACTTGGTAGCTTTGGGCCAACTATTCTCTCTTCCATCCTGACTTGACTTGAGTTTTGTGAGGAGAAAGTTGGAAAAACGAGAACCATGCACATGCTTTGATCTTTTTGGAGAAAAGGCAAATATATAATATTTTCCACGTACTGAATAAGACTATATTTTGGTCTAAATTTGTTAGACTAAAAGTTAAGGGTCATCTTATACACAGAAATAAGCCCAGGAGAGAACCGTGTGGTTGTGAAACTGTAATTTGAGGTTGCAAAGTGTGTCTGTGTGTGTTTTATACATGGAGGTGTCTTATCGACGGAAAATACAGTAAATATACTGGCTATGGGATAGCCAGCTGACACAACAGCCAGCAGTTCTGTCTTCCCCGGTTTCATTCTTGGCCACTGATTTAAAGAAACAAATTCTTTTGTGCTGCTTTCTCTTCATGGACCTAAGCCAGGGATGTCCAAACTTCGACCCTCCAGATGTTTTGGACCACAACTCCCACAGTCCTTTGTCATTGGAAATACAGGCTTGGAATTCTGGGAGTTGTGGTCCAAAACATCAGGAGGGCCGAAGTTTGGACATGCCTGACCTAAGCCATCTGAGGGTAGATTGCCTTGAACTAACCTTGGTCTTCTTGAGTGAAGGAAAATGGTAATGGACTCTAGAAATGGGCATTGGTCGTGCTCTGGTCCAATTCATCAACTCAGCAGCACAGCTGCTTCCCTGCACACCCCTAGCTGGCACCTCCAGTCATCGCCACCCCACCCACAGTTACGTGTTGGCCGGTTCCTCCTTTGGCATCCGGCCACTCGGGAGGAGGCATGATGGGGAGGCTGCCCATGCAGCTGTTCAGGGGTTGGCTGCTGAAGGAGGTGGGGCAGGGAAGGCCGGGCTCCCACCTGGACTGGGCAGCTGGCCCTGGAGGACGAACTATCCGGCCTGCAGCAATGTGTGAGTGAAGGCACTGATGAGGATGGAGGAAAGGCGTGTGCACCACCAATGAGGAAGGACATTGTGGCCATCTCTAATGGTGGCTGTAATTTGCCAATTTGTATCAATTCATTTCTGGTTCTTGGGTTGTTTTCGTTTTTAAGGACATGCAGTCCTTTCACTATCCATTTCCTGTCTCCCACCATTTTCCCTTTGGTCAAATCTTCTGTCATTTTTTTTTCATCTCACCTCCCCATTGAAGGAACATTGTTACAGAAGGCAATGGTAGTATATTTAGTTGTGTAATTTTTATCCATGATGGTTTCATACACGTTTTATAGGTTTTATTCCGGGTTTTATTATTTATTTATTTATTGGTTGTACCTAAAAGTCACCTTGTTTTATTCTTACAAAATAAATACTAGCCCATTGCCCTTCCCTTTCTTCTGCATGCAGAGAGGCTAAAAAACATCAGGATCCCTTGCATATCGGACTAAACCAGTGGTGCAGATTGAGTGCATAGTACTTGTTGTGCCTGATCAAATGGCCTAAAGTTGAAGCAAGCCAAGGCTTGATGTGCGAAAACGCAGGAAAAATAACCAGATGAAATATGGTCAAATGTTATTTTGGTTTATAGGGCACACACACACACACACACACACACACACACACACACACACACACACACACACACACACACACACACACACACACACACACACACACACACACACACACACACACACACACACATCCATTTCCTAATTTGAGGGTAATGGCCATATGTAGAGATTCCCTTCCTTGCTTTTAGACTGTGTTGTTCCATTGAAACGATAATAGTGAATCCTTTTACAACTTCTTGTAAATGTGGTGTCTACAGGAATAATGCCTAGGAAATGCATCCTGATTGTTGATGGCTCAGAACTCCAGGGACAAAATAAAAACAAACAGATTTGTACTGGACAGCGAGTAAACAAATTTGGGATAAATGCAGGAGATGCCTTCAAACTTGGCTTGGAAGAAACACTTTGTAAAAAGTCCATGTCAGCCCTACCAACAATAACTCTAAAACAAGAAAGAGTTGCAAAGAAGCAAAGGTGAAAGGTTAAGCTCTTCCTTGTTGCAAAGTGTGTGTCTCCTGTATGCATTATCACACTCTTCTTTTGTAATGGTCAGTGTTATCTCTATTGTGTACTGTTTACATGTTTGAGCTCTTGTTTGGATTTTACTTGGTGATTTGATATTAATTTTTAATGCAAAAAGCACTTAGCATTAGGAGTTTGACATTTTGTCTGACCTTAATCACCAGGAGGACCATGAGAGGTTTATTCAGTGGGAAGAGAACTGTTACAGCACTGACAAAAATGATGGGAAATAAGTAAACAGCCTTTTAAATCTTCTCTGGAAATCAATAGAGTTTAAAGATGATAGACACTGGTGTATTTTCTTTCTTTTCTTTCTTTTTTATTTTGCTGCTTAAGGACTTCTGCCTTTTACGGGAAATGTTTTCTAAAAGTGTCAGCATTCCCCCCCTCCCCTGCACACAATGAATCATTTCTCCAAATAGAACACTCTGCATAGGACGTTCCATCATTTATTACAGTGATGATGTTGTGAGAGACTTATTGTGGTAATGCAGTTGATGTTTTGCAATTTAGTGCTCAGAGAGAGAGAGAGAGAGAGAGGGAGAGGGAGGGAGAGAGGGAATACGATAGGCTTCTGTAAACTCTAATTGTTGTAGCAGCAGACTCTTTTATTTGTAAAATATAAATGGAGAGAGAGGGGTGGTTTTCATTCTTCCGGTGAAATGCTTTTTCCTCCTACCCCCCACTCCTGCTCCCCCATCTCACCTCAGTCAGATTTTCATGAGGTCAGTGGGAGAGATTGCTCAAGTGACAGTTGTCAACGTCATTTAATAATGAAAGGTAATAGTTCTGAAGTAATTGAATCAGCAGTCTTTTTGGAAAAGGTACAGATTTTAAATTGCCAGATAACAACATATAAATATATATTCCATTCTCATGAATGATTTATTTGACGTTAAGCAGATGCAGAATTTAGTAGCGTATCCAACCAACAGCTAGGTTCAGACCTTAGTTAATCCTGCCCTGATTTACCTCACACCATCACACTGTGTTTGTAGTAGTCTATTTTATATTTGCTTAAAATTGCCAGCCAGCTACATGATTTTTACAAGAAGGCATTGCTGTTAAACAGTAATTGAAAATGTCAAAGACTGCTATATGCTACTGTTCACTTAAAAACAAAAAGATTGCTGTCTAGAATGGAAGGAACTTTAATCTTATGCTAATACCCTGTTTCCCCCAAAATAAGACATCCCCCGAAAATAAGACCTACTTACAGTTTTGCCTCTCGCTGAAATATAAAGCATCCCCCCCCCGAAAATAAGGCCTCCCTGATAAGATAACAATAAATGTGTACTGTATTCTTCTTCATGGAAAAATAAGACATCCCCTGAAAATAAGACCTAGCACATCTTTGGGAGCAAAAATTAATATGACACTGTTTTATTTTTGGGGAAACACGGTACCTGCTCTCCCCACATGTAGCTCTAAATACTGTTGATTTTTACTTAACCAATTTAAGTCTCATGCTCTGAATTTCTGATGCTGTGCTTTGGCTGCTGTCTATTATTATTGTTAAGCCAAAATTCTCTCATATATGATCCGTGGATTTTATTTTGTTTTTTAAATTAATTATCCCTATGGCAAGAATAATAGCGGCAATAATTTCTTATGAAATACCGTATATACTCGAGTATGTCGACCCGAGTATAAGTCGAGGCCCCTAATTTAACCCCCCCAAAACTCGGGAAACGTATTGACTCGAATATAAGCCTAGGGTGGGAAATGCAGCAGGGCCTGGCAGCTTTTCCTTTGTGAGCTGGGGGAGTGGTGTGTGATGTTTAAATTTAGTCATCGATGCAAGTGCTTGGGTCAGTGGCTAAAAGTCATTTTAAACATCGTGTGCCGCTCCCCTGTGATGCAGAGGGGGGGGTCATAAGAAGTAGCATGCAATGTTTGAAGTGACTTTTAGCCACAGTTGACTTGCCTCAGTGGCTAAAAGTATTGACCCGAATATAAGCCGAGGGCCCCCTTTTTCAGCCCAAAATTAGGGCTGAAAAACTAGGCTTATATTCGAGTATATACAGTAATTGTACCTGCTCTTAGCATATAATAGCTGTAGATTGGTTGGTCAGTGGATTGGGGCTTGTGCGATAGTAAAATAAATTTAAGGTGTTGATCATAGAAGCTATAGACAATAGATGAGGGTGACGTTTAAGCAAAGCAGTTGTCAGTTTCAACATGTTGCTACAAGCCTTGCATTATGTAAGCCTTTGTGGGTTTTTTGCAGCATTTATGCTTGTTTTGTTAGCTACTGTAGTAATCTGTACTGAGAAAACCTGGATACCATGTACCATAATTCTTGTGTATAAGTATATAAATAGTAGTAAATAAATAGCAATTCTGTGGTTTGATTGTTTCTGGAGGTGTAGTTTTGTTTTTGGTTGTGCATAAGAGACATTTACTTATTTGTTTTATTCATTACATTTGTATCCTGCCCAACTAGTGCCCAGGCCTCTAACAAAAATTAAAAACACAACTACCTGCCCTAGCCCACAAAGCCATAAATACTGAGATCCAGACCAACGCAATTATAAGCAAAAACATAAAATAGACCTAGAGGCAACAACAAATCAAGATGAGTATCCTATTTGTGGATCCACAAGGATGTCAAAGAGGATGTCAAAGTTTGAAGAGCCTTTTCCTCTTTGAAAAGGCTGACAACAGAAGCTTGCTGACTGCAGATTCTTCTGATTGTTGGTACTGGAACATAGGAACAGCTGGAACTGCAGCTCCTTGCTGCTTCTCTGCCGAAGAAGGCTAGGTTATTGTTTTGCAGTGGAAGAAGTATTTGAGGTGTCCCTTTTAAGTCTGGAACCAGGAACTCCACCCTGTATTTTGGTGACACCCCAGAATACTTTTATACCTGGTGTAATTTAAAAGGATGTGTCCAGGTAGCACACAGCACGTCATTGAGACATGTACATTTTTATACTGGAGTTTTTCCCAGCAGTTTTCCAAAGTGCGGACGGTATCTCCACAGGTGTATCTGTCAACATATAGTAAGGATAAGGAACTGTGATCTACTCCAGAGCTCTGTCCTTTTGTAGAGGTTTTGTAGAAATGTTTGAGCTTTTTGCCAAATGAACAAAAGATGACTGATCCATCCCAGCGCTTTCCTCTTTTCTAGGCACGAGAAAAACAACCTAAAAGTGTTACAATGAAAGAAGCTGAGTGAAACGTGGTATTCCTTTAGCTAACAAAACCTGTATTTCAGAAAGACTCCTATGAATGAGCTGAGCTAGCAAGTGGTTGTGTACCTCTGGGGTTGATAGAGATCAGTGATTTTACAAAATCACATGAGTTGAAATCACAATTTAAATATTAAAAAAGGTTTTGCTATATAGTAACTAAATAATTATTTAAATAATTTAAATTTAATTTAAATTGCCATTTTTTTTTAAAAAAATGACATCATGACTTGTTATTGATGACATTGTAACTGGTTTGCTGGGATTTGAACTGATGCATAAAGGCATGCTTTTTTGGAATACGGGTACCTTATTCGAGGTACAAAATAGCCTCACTTTACAGATTGTCCGTATTCATGCCCCTCCCCCCGTGTGTGTGTATGAACTGCATCATACAATCTATGCTGAAAGTTGAAATAAGAAAATTGTATTCTTAGGAGTATGGTGCAGCTGTCCTCCTGCATTGTCCATCTGTAGTTTAGTGCTTTCATATCACTCTCCCAGACAATCATAAAGAAAGATGAATTGATTTGGGGCAATCACCTTTGTTATTATTTTATTTAAAATATTTTTACCTCACCTTTCTTTTTAGAAAGGACCCAAGGTGGCTTTCATCATTTGAGATAATATTTAAAAGCCAAAAACAGTAGGCATACTGATATTCAAAATGAATTAAATGAGTATTGTAGTATAAATGGTAAATAAAATCAGTATTAGAAGCACATTTAAAAGCAGCAGAGCACAACAATTCATTTAAAAGGGAGTTTAAGATTATACAGTATACATAAAGCCTAAATGCTTTATTTACATTGTAATTCGGTCAAGGATGAAAAGTGATGCCTAGATATATAATCATGATTTATATTTCTTTATTGGTTAACATATAACTACATGGATAACAGAAAGTAGTTTTTACTTCTTAGTATATATAGAGAAATACAGTAGTTGTTTTCATTTCCTGCAGGCCTGCAGGAGCTATAGTTTTCATTGTATAGGCTTGGGAGGGGGACTAGGTTACTCCCAAAATTGAAAAAAAGAAAAAAAGAAAAAGATTTTTTTTTAAAAAAAAGCGTTGCTCTTTGCATATGCGGGGAGACAAATCAGGTAGTCGCAGTTAATAGCTTTCAGTAGAAATAATGATTTACATTTTGAATGGTATTTAAAAATGGCTTAAATTTTAAAAATGGTTTTTAATTTAAATCAATTTGATTTTTTAAACAAAATCTTTGATTTTATCCACTCTAGTTATATCTGGACTTAGAAATTAATAATGGCTCAAGGTTTCAAAAAAAAAGGTAAGATGTGCAAAATATAAACAACCTCAGATACGCAGATGATACTACTCTGATAGCAGAAAGTGAGGAGGAATTAAAGAACCTCTTAATGAGGGTGAAAGAGGAGAGTGAAAAAAATGGGCTGAAGCTCAACATCAAAAAAACTAAGATCATGGTCACCGGTCCCATCACCTCCTGGCAAATAGAAGGGGAAGAAATGGAGGCAATGACAGAGTTTATTTTCTTGGGCTCCTTGATCACTGCAGATGGCGACTGCAGCAACAAAATTAAAAGACACCTGCTTCTTGGGAGGAAAGCAATAGCAAACCTAGATAGCATCCTAAAGAGCAGAGACATCACTTTGCCAACTAAGGTCAGGATTGTCAAACCTATGGTTTTTCCAGTAGTGATGTATGGAAGTGAAAGCTGGACTATAAAGAAGGTTGATCTCCGCAGAATTGATGCATTTGAGCTGTGATGCTGGAGGAGAGTCTTGAGAGTCCCCTGGACTGCAAGGAGATCAAACCTATCCATTCTGAAAGAAATCAACCCTGAATGTTCACTGGAAGGACATATTTTGAAGCTGAGGCTCCAGTACTTTGGCCACCTCATGAGGAGAAAGGAGTCCTTGGAAAAGTCCCTGATGTTGGGAAAGATTGAAGGCAAAAGGAAAAGAGGATGGCAGAGAATGAGATGGTTGGACAGTGTCATCGATGCAACCAGTATGGATTTGACAAAACTCTGAGAGGCAGTGGAAGATAGGAAGGCCTGGCGAGCTCTGGTCCATGGGGTCACGAAGAGTCGGACACGACTGAACGACTGAACAACAACAACAACAAGATATGCAACCATGGATTAAAGTTGCTTTCTCTAAAACCTCAGTTTTGATGTAAAAGGAAGCTATGGTTAACGGTCGCTTCCCAATTTGTTCTTTTTCTCACCTGAAGGGAAGAGCTAACAGGCTCTTCAAAATTCATTTGTGTCTTAAATTATTAAGCTAAGATGTAATCCTCTGTATGTGACAAGTGTTTATAATTACTAAAATAGGAAGGACAGTTTTGTACACAATTCTAACATTGTCTTATGTCATTACTAGGGCTTTAGAAATATGAAATCAGTTATATTAATATTATGTTTTGCATTGATAGCAGGCTGGGAAATAATTTGACTTTTTAGCCCTCAGAGTTTTTCTAATTCTAGGCTTAACTGGGCAACACATTTTGGTTTGACCTCCAATTCTTGGCCCATGAATATAATGGAGCGAAACTGAAAACACTTCCAGCACTTTTACATGTCTCCAGAATTGAAAAAGAGCTGACAGTTTTACTTGTGGAGCAAATGTTAATGTCTGTTACATTGACATTAGACGACCCAGTCATTTGTCAGTGTGCTATAATGCATGCAGTACATCTTCATTTTATAGGCATATAGAAATTTGCTTCATGTTTTCAAGATAAACTGGTGATCAAGTTACAATTAACCTTTTGACCCTTGCTTTGTAATAGAATAGCCAATTAGTATATATTATCAATTGCCGTTGCAGTCAGTTCATTGTTGCTCTGAAAGAGCTCTTGTGAAGAGGCATGGACGGTAATGTATTAATTTGCACCAAAATTTAAAATGCTGAAACCCCTGAATATGTTCAGCTGAACTAAATTCGATGCTGTTAACACTTCATTCCCTGGTTCATGGAAAATCTTTTAATTCAGTTAGCAACACACCTTTCAGTTTAACACAATAGCCCAAATCCTGATGCTTAACCTAGTGAGTCACTGTAGAGTAGGTCCATTTAACCATTGAGTGCTTGCTAGTCCACTCCTTGCAAACTCTATTGATTCAAATGGGCCTACTCTAATTGCAACTTCCTATACTGCACAATAGTAAGTTTCAGTTAAGAGTTGGCCCATTATAAAGGCATGGATTTATTAAATCCCCATTGATTCAGTGGGGCTGGCTTTTCTAGGGTAAATTACCACAGTATAAAGCAAGATTTTGGGCATCGTGTTTTGCATGAGCTCCAAACCTGAAGAGGAAACAGTTGTTAAGAGATAATATCCTGAACAGATTTTTTTATTTTTATTTTAGACAGTATAGCTATGGAGTTGTTTTTCTTTTGGTTTTGGATCAACTATATTGCTTGTGTGACTGGATAGTTCAATGAGTTAGGTGCCTGGCTGTGAGAGGCTAGTTCAGTTCCTCCCTTTGACTCCCTGTGAGTTGAGCTAGTCCGTGTGGCCATTAGTGAGCTGCACAGTCTCAGGACACCCTCAGAAGAAGGGAATGATAAACCACGTTTGAGGACTTTGTACTGGGAAAATCTTGAGAAGGGTTGCCATAAGTCAGAATTGACTTCACAACACAGGGTTATTATATTAGCCACTCAAGCTTGATTCAGAAAGAACCCCCAATCCCATGGCACTCAAGATCATAGTGAAATATCTGATGGCAGAACAAACCAGAGACTTTCAGAAAAAGATCAGTCTATACTTGATAGACAACAGCAAAGCCTTTGACTGTGTGGATGATGTTAAGCTATGGATTGTTTGGAAAGAAATGGATGTGAGTAACCTGTATTGTGGACAAGAAGCTACCAGTAGGACAAAATATGTTGAGACAGAATGATTTCCTATAGGCAAAGGTGTAAAAAAAGGGCTACATTTTACCTCCCTATCTCTATGCAGAACATATATAAAAAGATGGATTACATTCAGATGAAGAAGGAGTGAAAATTGGTGGAAGAGAAATCTGCAATTTAAGATGTGTCCATGGCACCATCTTACTGGCAGAAAACAGCAGTGACTTGAAACAGCTTGGATAAAAGTAAAAAATGAAAATGCCAAAGCAGGGCTGCGGTTGAACAGTAAGAAAACAAAAAATAGGACTAGGGAAGAACTACACAACTTGAATATTGACATTGAAGAAACTGAACTTGTTGGGGACTTTGTATACTTCGGTGTATACCTTTGTTCAATCATCAGTGGGACATTTTAGAGGTTACTCATTCATAAGATCAACATAAGTCAGGGTCAAGTTGACAGTAACAACAAAAAGTCAATCCTAGGGTCATTTTACAATAGGTGCAGAATTTGGTGGAGTATCAATGGCTATGATCAACTGAGAGCACCATGAATAATCTGTGCAATAAATGTGCCCTCCCAAATCTAAATTGGACCATAACTATCTGGGGTGGAAATATTGTTTCCAAATGGAGGCCTTTCTCATGGAATTGCTGGGAACGTGGAAGGTCTTTGTGATCCTTTGGTTTATTTGCCACTAGAAATGGGCACAAAATGAATTTTTTTGTTTTGTTTTTCATTTTGTTTCCTAACAAAATGAAAAACAAAATGCCCTCAAAAAAGGAAATGAAATAGAAATTTTCATTTTGTTCCATTTTTTTACATTTTTTTATTATTTAGTTTGACAAGCAAAACCTTGAAAAGAGTAATCTATGAAGATAAAAACTTCCCTTTTCTCTCACTGCTAGCAAACTGTCAAGGATTTGAACACTTGCCCCTGAAGAAGGCCTTTGTGGCTGAAACGCTTTAGGCTTTGTTATTAATAAAATAAATATATATTATTTCCACTATCTTCAGCATCCAGAGACATTCATCTCCTCTTCATTTACAAATCAGCACATGCCAAACAAACGGGCATAGTTAGTAATGAATCATGCGGAATTATTACTGGCTGCCTGAAACCTACCCCTAATGCAAAGGGTGGCATTGTCACTCCAGACATAGGTCAGGAGTTGCTGGCAAATAATGAATAAAATAAGATAACACACCACCAACCCCATCCACTTCATGGATATAAGTCCCCTAGATGACAGCTAAAATTGAAGAAAAGTTTTCTATATACTTCTCAAGCTCTAAATATTAAAACATAAGAAGCTGGGCTAAACCTATGAAGAATAAAAACAATATACCTTGCCAAATGAATACATTCTAAAAAGTGTCCCTATCAGGACAAGACTATAATTAATCAGGAAAGCAAAGCAAGACCTCGAGGAGCATATATAGCTAAAAACACTCAAAGAAATAACAAGGACTTCTTTAAGTACATTAGAAGTAAGAACCCAACTAAGAAGGCCATTGGACCATTAGATGACAATGGAAGGCAAGGGATTATTAAAGAGGAAACAGAGATTGCAGAGAGACTCAATGAATTCTTTGCTTCTGTATTCACTGAAGAAGACAGAGACCATGTGCTCCAAACAGAGCCTATCTTCATAGGGAAGGAAACTGAAGAATTAAGCCAGATAGAAATAACCAGGGCAGAGGTCCTTGCATGTCTTGTTAAACTAAATGCTAACAAATCACCAGGATCAGATGGCATCAATCCACAAGTTCTCAAGGAACTTAAAGATGAAACTGCTGATATTCTAGCCAAATCAGGCATTGTGCCTAAGGACTGGAAGGTAGCAAATGTAACACCAATCTTCAAAAAAGGATCCAGTGGTGATCCAGGAAATTACCAACCAGTCAGTTTGACTTGTGTCCCAGGTCAAGTGATGGAAATCATCCTAAAAGATAAAATTAATAGGCACATAGAAGAGAAGGTGCTGCTGAAGGAGAGCCACCATGGCTTTTGCAGGGGCAAATCATGCCTCACTAATCTGTTGGAATTCCTTGAGAGTGTCAACAAGCATGTGGATAAGGGATATCCAATTGACATCATTTATCTGAACTTTCAAAAGGCTTTTGACAACATCCCGGACCAAAGGCTCTTGAATAAACTTGCCAGTCATGGAATCAAGGGAAAGGTCTTATCCTGGATCAGCAACTGGCTAAGGGACAGGAAACAGGGTAGCACTAAATGGACACTTCTCCAAGTGGAGGGAAGTAAAGAATGGAGGTCCCCCAAATTTCAGTACTGGGACCCCTGCTTTTCAACCTCTTCATAAAGGATCTAGAAGTAGGGGTAAATAGCAAGGTAACCAAATTTTCCGATGGCACTAGATTATACAGGGTAGGAAAAACTGGGAGAGATTGTGAGGAGCTCCAGAGGGATCTCTTGCCCACTGGAGTGGGCAAACCAGTAAGAAATGAGTTTCAGCATTAGGAAGTGTAGAGTGATGCACGTTGGAGCAGGGTACCCCAATTTCATTTATAAACTGATGGGGGCTTAACTCTCGGCAACAAACCAGGAAAAGGACCTTGGTGTCCTGGTGGACAGCTCAATGAAGGTGTCAACCCAGTGTGCCACAGCAGTGAAAAAAATAAACTCAGTGCTTAGGAGCATTAGTAAGAGTATAGAAAACAAGTCAGCAAGTGTCATGTTGCCTCTTTATAAATATATGGTGAGGCTCCTTCTGGAGTATCGTGTACAAATCTGGTCAACTCCAGAAAGATATTATGGAAATGGAAAAAGAGCATAGGAGGGCAACCAGAATGATTAGGGGACTGGAACGCCTTCCTTACCATCTGAAGCTGCTACATCTGGGCCTCTTCACTCTTGAACGAGGGCGTCAAAGAGGGGACCTGATTGAAGTTTATAAAATCATAAACTGTGTGGACAAAGTAGATAAGGAAAAACTGTTTTCCTTATCACACAATACTAGAATTAGGGTGCACCTCATGAACATTTTGGGTGCTAGATCTCAAACAAATAAGAGAAAGTACTTTTTCACCCAGAGGATCACTGGTCTATGGAACTCCCTGCCAGAAGAAGTGGTGACGGTTGTCAGCCTTGACAGCTTTAAGAAAGGATTGGATAAGTTCATGGAGAACAAGGGTCATCATGGATGCTAAGGACAACCTCTGGGTTGGAGAGATAGGCAGGATATAATGCCATTTGGAGGGAATCGTAAGCAGGTGAAGACATCAGCTTGGGAATACCCTGAAGCAAATGGTGAGCCGCTGTGTGAGAGAGAATGCTGGACTGGATGGGCTGTGGCCTGTTCCAGCAAGGCTGTTGTTATGTTCTTAAGCAGACCATCTGGCAATCACCCAATAGACTTTGAAGCAAAGTAGGGAGATTAAAAATAATCAAGTAATACAGGACAAATTTTCTGTGATGGTGGAGAAATTAAATCAGTACAGCATGTGTGGGGTTGAAATTTCTGCTCCACCACGTGTACAAGAGAAGATCTAGCAAATGGCCAAGATGCTGCTGCTGAACTAGATAGCTTCTCAAAAATTCGTCTTAATATTTTAATTTGTTTTTAATTTTACTTATATTGCACATTCAGCCATAATTTTAAATTGTGCAGTGTCGTGATACAAATAAAGTAAGTGTCCTACAGTGCTAGTGATGTTTAGGAATTCTTCGCAATGAGCCTATCATTCAATCCATAATAAAGCAATATGACTGGGACTTGCTAACAAGAAGTGCTCTACCATGGGACATTAGAAGATTGGTCTTACACGGGGATTAATCACCGAGTCAAAAATAGTAGTTGTTTGTGAAATATTTATGAAAATTCATGAAAATATGTAAGAAAAGAGATACATTGTAAACATTTCATGGCTCTTCTTATGTTCTTATGTTCTGTTGTAATTTTTTATAAAAAGATTGGGCCTTGTGGCACAGTGGTTAAACTGCTGTGCTGCATCTAAAACCGTGCTCACAACCTGGGGTTCAGTTCCAGATGCAGTGGACCCTCGTATAACGTATGGTTTGTATAACATAAAATCTGTACAACATAAAAAAATTCCAGAGATAGGAGAAATTTGCTTAACAGAATCACCTATGGGGCAAATCCGTACAACATAAAAATGGTTGTGATTAGGGATTACTCTGTTTTCAATGCATTCCTATGGGAAATTTGTATAAAGGAAAATTTGCTTAACAGACATTCATTTGGAAGGAATTATTTCCTTTATACAAGGTACCACTGTGTATGCGGTTTATAGTTGAATTAGCCTTCTATCCTTCCCAGGTCAGTAAAATGAGTATCCAGCTCGCGGGGTGGGGGCCAGTGTGTCACCTGCATAAATAGATTGTAAACTACCAGAAAGTGCTATAAGCACGATTGGGCTGTATATAAGTAGAACACTTTGCTTTGCTTTGTATATGCACGCAGGGTATCAACTTGGAGGATGAGCCCATTATCTTCTGCTTGCATTCTGATCTGTTGTAGTTAGCAAGACTTTCCTTGATCTCTTCTTTTGGTACCTCTGACTTGATCTGAAGGTCAACCAAGTTTAAAATTTGGGTAAATGTGTAACAGCACTCCAAATGGCATCTTACTAAAGGTGTTGGCTTCTCATCCCTTCTATGGGAATCCTTTTTTCCACCTTGGGGCTTTGCTTTTGTTTTCTACAGGGACTTTCCATAGACTACCTGGATGTTTGATTTTTTTTTCAAAGCAATGTAATGCTTGGGTGACTCCAGTTATGCAATTAGCAATTAACCTATCAGTAACTCTGGCACTTTCTCCCAGTGTGGTTGCCTATGATTTTTAATTTCTCACCTGGGCAGTTGCAAATATTGGCCAGAATTCTACTTCTGATTTATGCTTGCATAAGGGGAAACATGTACGTTTTGATGGCAAATTGCCACCCATTAGTAAGGTATTGGTTACCATCCTGCATGTCCATTCTGTAAGGTGATCATCTGCATGTGCAGGAATGCAAACAACACTTCATTAACAAGCAGCTGTTTGGTACCAAGACTTGCATGATTTCCCTCATGCAAGCATAAATCGGCAGGATAATTATGGCTGTTATTTAGAAGAAAAGCATACAGTACTATCCTGGCTTTTTGTGGGAAGTATTCCCCCGCCCCCCAATGGTAGGACATGACAGGGTAGTCTGCTGTTTTTGCATTCTGCGGATTTTACATGTTGAACTAAAAGACAGTGAGCATTAATAAGATAAGTAAATTTATTATACTGAAAGAAATCTCCATCTTAAAAGCAACAGTTGTGTATATTGTGCGCCATAGCAGAATGTAATACTGCAAAGCATTCCCTTTGTATCTGTATTATAAGAGAGTCCTAGAAAGCATGTATAAAGATAGCTGGAGTAATGAGCAGTGCAGTCAGGAGAGGTGATTTATGATACCTGCTTCTGACAGCTATAGTGCTGAGATTCCCAGGGTATGTGATCACTGTGTTAGCATTCTGACAGCTCAGCATTTAGGACATTATGGTAATTTATGCAGCATATGCTGTCACCTGCACTGTCAGAGTTTCTCTTTAATGATGGTGTAACTATTTTGTTTGTTTGTACTGCATTCTTTTCATTTGGCTAATGCCTTCTCATTAAATTCAGCCTAGAAAATGAGAGTAATTAAGTGCTTCCTATAGCTCAGATGCAATGATTAAGTTGCAGAGCTGCTGCTGGTTATGTCTTGTCATTTATCTCTGTTAATCTGAGAATCATCAAGAAGATAAACACGTGTAATTTTTTGCTAATGTTCAATAGATGGAATTTATAGTTTCTTAATCAAATCCAAATAGTATGTGTTTGTGTGTGTAAATGTTAATGTGGCTTTAGTGTTGTAAGGAAACGTACAGTTATCCATATAGTAATAGCAACATAGACCAAGACACAGGTCTCTGCTTTTATTTTGGGTTCTTCAAGAACCTCATTCTTACTTGGATATGATATATATATGAATGAATGAATGAATGAATGAATGAATGAATGAATGAATGAATGAATGTCTTTGTAGTTCTCTGGAGATTTTGTAAAATATCCTGAGGTCAAAATCTTGTTTTTTAGTGTAGTAAATTGCACAACGGTAGGCCCATTTAATCAATGGAGATTTAGCGGGTTGCTTCCTTTGTAAGTTGTATTGATTAAAATGGACCTACACTAACTATGACTTGCTTTTGCATAGTACATTGTAGTTAGAGTAGGCTCGTTTGACATAATGGAACTTATGGACGAGATGACTCACCAATCTCCATTGACTCAATGGGCCTACTTTAATGTAATTTACTAAGCCAGGCAACAGCACTTTGGCCTGAGATTTGTAATTATTATTCAAAACCTAAAACGTGCTTGTCTGTTTCGTCATGACTTAAAAAAAAAGTTCATAATCTTGAATTTAGGACTAAATATGCATAAATACTATTCAATAACATGTATGGGTGAAATATGTTGTGTGTATCTTTTTCTGTCACCAGATGTAGGACCATTGAAATACTGTACTTGAACATTAATGTTTTGTCATGTTTCATTCTATTCCCACATTAGTAATGTTGAGGACACATGTTAACCTAAATATTGTATAAAAGTTAAGATTTCCCTGCACATGTGTGGTAGTTGTGCCCAACTTTTAAACCAAGGAGCCAATGTTGTGTAAGTCTGTGGCCATGTGGCTGGTACAGCCGATCACATTTCTGCTTATGGAACCCTGTTTACCTTCCCATTTTTTTACGGTGGTACCTATTGATCTACTTGCATTTACTTGCTTTCAAACTGCTAGGTTGGCAGGAGCTGGGGCGAACAGCGGGAGCTCGCTCTGCTGCGTGGCACCCAGGATTCAAACTGCCGAGCTGCTGACTTTGCAGCCAATGGTTTCAGCGCTCTAGCCTGCTGAGCCACCACACCCCAAATACTGTATAGGAGGGCAATAAATGCAGTGTCCACACACACACACACAGAGAGAGAGAGGGGGAGAGAGAGCGCAAATGCTTTTAAAGGAATTGGAACCTAACAATGGCCTGAGTTCTGGTTCACCAGGGCCATGCCCTTCTCTCCATGCAGGGTAACTTATGCTGGTTCACAGGGTGCTTTTGAAACTCTGTTAATAGTTTTGTGAAAACTTTGTGAAATAAAGTGACACTATGAACCAGAGGGTTGCTGTTTAAAAAACAAAATGTCCAGAGCTGTCTGCCCTTTGTCTTGGATAATTAATGTTTAAGTAAGGGAGATTTTGCTTATTCTCCTAATCTGTAGCAAAAGAGAGGCAAAAGAGAGGCATATGAGATTAGGCCTCTCATAATTGCTCCATTGTCTCTTAGGAGATTGAAATTCTATAGCAGGCCTGCCCAACAGGTAGGGGGGGGGCTACCAGCTGCCCATGAAGAGTTCAAAAGTAGCCCGCCAGCCATCAATAAAAATGTGAGGGGATAAGTTCTCCACCCCTACCTCCCCCACCCCAAGGACCACCACTGCCCCAGCAAAGCTCTGGGTCTGCCAGACCACTCTCAGCCTAGCGGGGCAGTTCAAGGGCCATGGTGCGGTCCCCTGCTCCCCCCGCTGGCCAGATGATCATTGTGCTACTGTCTCATGACCAGTTGAGTTGTTGGTGCAGAGCAAAGGAAGGGGAGTGGAGAGGACAGTGAGGGGCAGGGTCTTGGGTGTGCCTACCTCCTTTGCGTGGTGATGTCCCCCTCTTCTCCCCCAGAGAATTCTTCCTCCCATCCTTCCATCCTCCTCCTCCTCCCACCCCCACAGCTGCCTCACAGAGCCTGTGATCTGCCACTCCTCCTGTTCCCCTTCTGAGCCATTCCCTCCTCCTTACGCCACCATGGCGATGTGATTGCCTCGCTGCTGGCTTGGCCCATCCCAGCTGCACAGAGAAGTGAGTGAGAGCTATGGGCAGCAGCAGCAGTGTCAGCGAGGGGGCTGGAAAGGAGAAGCGGGGAAACAGGAGGAGCAGTAGAGTCAAGTCAGGCCCCGGGTGGGTTGGGAGAGAAAGTGTACCTTTTTAAAAATTCTTCCAGCAGCCCGGGCAAGCGGAAGGAGCGTTCTGCGCAAGCATGCACGCGCCTCCCTTGCACCCATCCACATCGGCTCGAGCGGGTATAAGAGAAACATGTGCATGGACTGCAACTCCTAGAACTCCTGTGCATGGTCAGCCTTACCATAGGAATGCATTGAAATATGTTCCCTCCAGAAAGAATTAATTGATTTTCAATGTGTTCCTATGGGAAATGTTGCTCTACTTACAATTTTTTTTTTTTTTAGTAATGAGCATATGCTCAGAACAGATAAAATTCATAAGTAGAGCTTTTAGTGTAGTAGACCACAGGCACTTTCATCCGGAAGAAGTAGACCTCAGCCTGTTCAAAGTTGGACAGCTTTGTTCTAAAGGATAAGAGGCGCATGATGGGAGGCTTCATGTTGTACTCCTGGATTGTTTGTTTACAAATTGATATGATAAAATATAATAACCAATTAGATTAAATGTTCAGGAAATAACAGAGGGGAACTATCTTTTGGAAAGGATTCTAGAAGACTTGAATTTTTGTTCTGCACAGGGCCTTTCCTCAGTCACCCACACACCCATGGTGTTGCAGCCATTTTTATTTTAGTTATGATGGAACCCATGCTGGTGGGAGGAGAGTCATGTGTGCCTGCGCCTTGAACACACACAAGAAAAAAGCTCTTCACAGCAAGAAAGAAAATTAGAGGGCACTTTGTTCTGTATGCTTCAACATGGTTTCTGACTGAGGGTGGATTGAGGTGGCACTAAATGACACCTTTGCTCAGCCCTGTGATTCTTTGACTTCAGGTAAACATGTAATGTCGACAATGTAATCTTGTTATTGCTAACAGAACAAAGCGAATTTAACTCAGAAGCAGTTAAATAGTTGGCTGTTAAATTTCTGTCAATTGTACTGTAGTGTGGCCTGATATTATTTTGCTGTATTGTTTTTGCTATTGTTTTTAGTTTATATTTGTTTTGTTTATGTTGGGGGTTGAATTTGGGTTTGTTGAGTTTGCTATTTGTTGTACACTGCCCAGAGTTCCTGAGGGAAAGTCAGGCGGTTTAACAAGTACTAAAATAAAAATAAATAAATAAATAAATGCCCCCCCGTGTGTGTGTGTGTGTTTGTGTGTGCGTGCGTGTGTGTGTGTGTGTGTGTGTGTGTGTGTGAGAGAGAGAGAGAGAGAGAGAGAGAGAGAGAGAGAGAGAGAGAGAGGTATGCTAGAGGTGTTTTTCTCCCTGCTTGTAACTCCTCTTTCACAGATCTGGAAGGACTAGAGTAGCATGGGATTTAGGGATGGGTATCATTTATTTATTTATTTATTTAGAATTTTTTTACCCCACCTTTCTCCTTGGAAAAGGATCCAAGGTGACTTATGGTAATGAGGGACAGTATACAGCCCAGAACATTTAAGACATAATCTAAGTTATGAACAGGGAATTAGAAGAGGCATCTCAGAACATTAAAAGGTAACATTAAGACTAACATAGAAAAACATTAA
This sequence comes from Phrynocephalus forsythii, assembly GCA_029282475.1. Classification (NCBI taxonomy): domain Eukaryota; kingdom Metazoa; phylum Chordata; class Lepidosauria; order Squamata; family Agamidae; genus Phrynocephalus; species Phrynocephalus forsythii. Next base: position 157,483,955 of record JAPFRF010000002.1, on the reverse strand, counting down.
AAAGTAACATTAAGACTAACATGGGAACCCTGGTGTTCATATGAAATCAGTCAATGCAGTCATGCATGGTAATCCATATAAAAGTCACATAGTAGGTAGTCCCTCATTCAGGGAAAGCTTGGCTAAAGAGGAAGGTCTTTGCCTGTTTCTGGAAAGATAGCAGAGATGGAGCAGTCCTGGCTTCCAGTGGGAGGGAGTTCCAAATTCTGGGAGCAGCAACAGAGAGGGCCCTTTCATGTGTTCTTCTGAGAGGAACCTGTGATGGTGGCAGGATGGAGAGAAAGGCTTCTCCTGATGACCTTAGCACCCGAGCTGGTTGGGCAGAAAGAGGGAAGTAAGCAAGGGGATGATTAGCTTTTGGTAACAGAAGGATAATTTCTAGCATTAGCATCGTTTTCAGGAGGAAAAGGCATAACAAACATAAACAAAAAATCATTTTGTAGAAGCTAAATGCCCCCTATGTTTATCTATGTATTTTGCTGTGTGTATTTATATCTAAAACATTTGCTAAGTTCCCTAATTAAAACTTCTGATGTCAGCAAGGCATTTGTTTTTGTTTTGGGGCATTATTTCCATTTTCTTGACGTTACGGCAGGGACTGATTTCAAATGTCTAAAAGACATTAATTGCCCTGATTTTTAGCAGTCAGGTCCTCATTTAAATAGAATTTTGATTTGATTGTACGTTGTGTGGTTGAAATATTCTGTCCAAAGGGTAAATACAGCTGCATTGTTGTTTTAGAAGCAATATTAAGAGTAATGAGTACTTGTGTAGTGCAGTCATTGAAAATACCATAAACTTTTGGATCATTTCCTGGAAGGGGGAAAAAAGAGTTGAACGTGGCCAGTTGATGGCTGCTGGGCTTTCATTTTTCTGTGACTGGTAAATCAAACGCATGCAGGCTCACCAAACTACATGACTAATGACAACCTCTGGTGGCTTCTGCAATCAAAGATTAATTTGCTTTATCAAGTTTAAAGAATAGTAGGTGATAAATCATGTCAGAAACAAATAATCAGTGGCAGGCTGATGTTCTTTTGCACAGTGGAGGACAGGTGCAATGGAGGATTTGTCTCCCACAGATGGTTAATATTGTTCTTGCACGCTTGCGCTGTGTTCTAATTTTTATTGTGTTGCTTTTAAATCAGCTAGCATGCTTTGTCAAGTGAACTAATGTTTGAAAAGAGGAATTGACTTACTCTTTTAAAAGGCAAATACATTTTGACACATCTCACCTTGCACTACCTAGGACTAGTAGCTGTATGTATTTTTATGAGAAGATAATTTTCTGTTTTAGGCAGGTGTGTGTGTGTGTGTGTGTGTGTGTGTGTGTGTGTGTTTGTTTGTTTGTTTGTTTATATACCTTTGTGGATCTCTGTCTACATGTGTGGTTGGGTGGAGGTGAGGACGAGGGATTTGGAATAGAATTCTATAAGAGGACATGTATGTGCATGTAAGGTATGCATGTTTATTTTCAATATAAAAATGCTACATCCCTGCCATCCTAGATGCATATACTTTATAGAACTGACAAACATGTAAAGCTGAATACGCATGTATTAAGACCTGAAGACATGCCTACTGAATTGCATCTCCCATTGCGCTAAGCAGGAATGATTCCCAGGCACGATTGCAGCCTACACTGGTTTCTCTGGAAAGAAATAAGTTTGCCTTACAAGCGTATTTGGAGACTATATTTGGAGACTGTCCTCTAAGTTTCTTGGGTAACGTCCAGGAGTTCGGTATAATTATGGTCATCTTAGTGATAAACCACAATTATAGGAGACAATAGTTAACATAAATGTAGTATCTTTGTGCTTTAAAGGTATTCATACAATTTGAGAGAATATTTTAGCTTGGTTGCAGTTCTGTATGTATTTGCATGGGAATAATCATGCTTGATGGTGACGTATTTCCAAATTAAAATGTATATGTTTAGGAAATGGACTTGTGTAGCTCATGGCCAGCCATGCCCCCCTTTGCCCCTCCAGTGCATTTTTTCCAAGGCCATGGTAGGGCATGCTAAACACTGCGGAGGTATGAGCACAGGTTACTTCTGTGCATGTGTCAAGTGCTGACATCTATCCAGGACTCATCATTCATTGTTCTGGCTGCTGTCTGTTGCTTCATGTTTTGTGATGATAAACAGGGAGCCAAGACAATTTTGCTATTGGAGCCCTGAGGTGTGCTGATGCATGGGTGAAATGATTGCTCTTGCAGTTCTACATACGTGTTTAAATGTTTTCCCCAGGTCAATTATCTTCCTTTATTAACTTAAAATTTAAATAAGGTAATGTCCTTTCTTCTATCTGGAATAATCTTCTATCTAGCTGTACTGGGGAAAGTCTGTTTGTACCATGAGTGTCTGAACATATATAAGTGATGCAGATACAGTAGTGCATGTGTGTGATACAAGTAAAAACGGGAATATATTTTCCCTAGTTTCAAACTGATGTAACATCAGGTGTTTATGCATCAACTTTTGTAAATCAAAATCAATTTTTTTAAATCTGAGGGGTCTTTTTTGGGGGCAGCTGAATTATTTATTCATTTTTAAAGTGTATTTCTTGTTGCTTATTTTGTGAACGTGAGTGAAAACATCACGGTACAGTATTTACTTTCTATATGCCTGCATTCTCTTGTGTTCTGCTTTAAATAATTTTGCTTGTCAAAGACTTATGATTACTAAAGTCTTTGATTTAAATCTATGTTTTTCTGCACAAAGGCAGCTGTTAAATGATGAGGTAGCCGTCTTCTGTTGTTGCATTCCTGGTTATATGCCTGTCCGCATATACACAGCATCTCATCAGTTTGCAGCAATTAGCTTGGGCAACTTTCACAATTCCTCTTGGGCATTCTTAACAACCCAGGAGGGTTCTGCCCAGAAAGTCTTGTGAAAATCTTAAAGGCCAATTTGATACACTGTACTCTTTCATAGTCCATAGATATGCCAGGCAGCTGATCAAGTGGGATACCAAACATATGAAAGCCTGTGCCAAATAAAACATGTTAGTCTTTATAATTATCTATGGCTGTTCGCTGTTGTGGCTGTAATTGACATACATGCGTTAACCCGCTCAAAACAGAATCCTAGAATAATGGATTTGGAAGGGGCTTATAAGGTCCCACCCCCTGCTCAATGCAGGAATCCAAATCAAAGTAGATCTGACAGATGGGATGCAAGTTTTCTCTTGATTGTCAAATCCATGAAAAAGAGACAGTAATACCTGTCAACAGGCCTGTTCAGCTTCCAAAGGCTTGAAATTAAATGCTTCTACTAATGCTAGATCCAAGTTATGCTGTGTCGCTTAATACTAGGATTTCCATGAAACAGATAGGAGGGTGGCCCTCCCTCTTCTCTGCACCCGCTTCGGCAGGCAGGTTGTGAAATATCGGGTCCACCTGTGCTAGTGGGCAGTTTTGTCCACCGCTAGCAAATGCTTTATCAAAAGAAGTTTTGCCTGGTAGTAAAAGGTAAGAACAACAATTGAAATGTCACCTTAAAATACAGTGGTACCTTGTATAAAGGAATTAATTTGTTCCAAATGAAATTATGTTAAGCAAATTTTTATACAAATTTCCCATAGGAATGCATTGAAAACACAGTAATCCCTAATCGTGACCAGTTTTCTGTTGTACGGATTCGCCCCATAGACGATGCTGTTGGATTTTGTATTACCAATCACTAGTCGAACACTTCCCAAGCATTTAGGACTCAGTGATGTATCGGCGAATTATTATTATTTTTATTATTATTATTATTATTATTATTATTATTATTATTATTATTATTATTATTATTATTATTATTAACAATAACAACAACAACAAATTGCTTTGTGATTAATCACTATGCTTTAATTATGTTCAATTTGTAACAATAAAAATACATCCTGCATATCAGATTTTTACATTGCGATTTGTAACAGTAGCATAATTACAATTATGAAGTAGCAACAAAAATAATGTTGTGGGTGGGAGTCACCCCAACATGAGGAACTGTATTAAAGGGTTATGGCATTAGGAAGGTTGGGAACCACTGACCTGAAGGATCCTAGTCTGTGATGACCTGATGTTCTGGCAGTTAACATCGGGGAAAGGCACTCCAATAAGTAATGTGGCCCAGACCATTGAAGGCTTGATACTTCGGAGCCCAAACCTTGAGAGCCAGAACTGAGGTGATGTGATCATATCTGCTTGCACCAACCACCCATCTGGCTACCGTAGTCTGGGCCCTATATTGAAGGTCAACACCACCTTGCCCAGGAAACCCATCCCCAACTTTTTGATGAGCACAACTTCTGTCTTGCCCTGGTTCAGCTTTAGCCTCTTTTCCCTGGTCCGTTCCAGTCCCAATGCCAGGCAACACTCAAATGTCTGGGTGGTATCCGCTACAGGAGTGGTAAAGGAGAGATAGAGCTGAGTGTCATCACCATACTAATACACCTGATTACCTCACCCAGCAGCTTCATGTACAGTAGATGTTATACAGCAGGGCTGTCCAACTTTGAACAGCCCGCGGTCTACTTTAACTGCCAAACGTCCCCATGGTCTACTTATGGAAGTGTGCGCGTGCATGTGCCACTTGGCTAGCAGCTCAAGGAAGCAGTGCTGGTCCCAGCCACAGCTCCTCACTTCACCGGTGCTCTGGATTAGGAAGGCGGAGACTCCTACAGAGGAACCAAGCAAAGGATTGGGAGGGTAGCAGGGACCTGGTGGGCTTCTTCTAATGGCCCCACGGGCTACCAGGCACCCGTGGTCAAGTCGTTGTGCAGGTCTGTTACACAGCATTAGGGATATTGATGACCCCAGAGGAAACCCCACAAGTGAGGGTCCAGAGGGCTGATACTTCATCCCCAAGTTGCACTCTCTGGACCTGATCCTCAAGGAAGGGTCAGAACCAGCACAATGCTAGACACTCAATCCCAGTCTCCAAAAGCCTGTCCAGGAGGATACCATGATTGATGGTATCAGAAGCTACTGACAGAACAAGGAGAACTAACAAGGTACGGCATGACCAGGGCTATCTCGGTATCCCACGGAGACCTGAATTTCAACTGGAATGGTTCAAGTCAATCCTGTTCCTCCAAGTATGTCTGTATCTGGTCTGCTACCACCCACTCAATCGCTTGTATATATAATTCAGCTCTGTTCATAATTATGCTCTGGCATAGTAAAGCAATGCAGATTGGAATGGGACACTGCAGCGTTCCAAGATTTTCCTAATATAGTATAGTCTGTTAAAATATTTTTTTTACAAAATCAAATGACTCCCAGTTTCTTCTGAATACAGTATATGGGGTTTTTCCCATCCAGTACTATGATTAAAATTTAATTTTTTAGAAGTACAAATTAGAAATCCAGATTTTCTAGAATATTTCAACTGTCCCAGACTGTAAGTATATAGACATTATATTATTTACAAATACAGTTGTATAGAATACTTCACTAGCTGTTAGAAGCCACGTAATAAAAATAATAATGTATACATAAACAGTGTGACATGAAACCTCTGGCAAAGTAAATGCAGTATATGGTGCTATTATCACACAACTTATGTGAGCTCATAGCACTTCAGTATGGTGCAATATTATTTAGGTGAGCTTTAATAGGTACATATTCATGATGTTTCCTGTGGCTATCCAAATAAATAAAGACTGCTATTTGTATATATCAATGGTCTGCATATTGACCCTGAAAATATTTTTGTGGGACTTGTACTTAAACATAGGTGAGATTTGGCATCCTGCACCTACTTGAAAGGCATATATCTGTTATTACAATTGCGCTTACAATCAGGAAATATGTCTCCAAATGACATTGTCTTATTTGAGGTGCAAATGAAAAGCAGTTTTCTTTTTACAGACAAAAAGATTAAAGGATATCTTTATTTTAACCTGGTGACTTCAAAATTAAATATTTCAGCCATGTGCCCAATATTTTATTAATTACATGATGCTTTTAAAATGGCCATAATGGGGATGTTAGAGGATACGTGTGTGTGTGTGTGTGTGTGTGTGTGTGTGTGTGTGTGTGTGTGATTCTAACTTATAACCTCAGGTTTGCCTTCAGCTAGTAGATAAAAGGTCAGATTTTACTAAAGTAGCTAATAAGACACAAATATAGACATTTCAAATGATGTACCATGTAAATGTAAACCTTTGTAGTTACAAGTTTTTGTGGCTGGAGAATTGTTTTAAAAGGCATGTAATTTATTAGCTATCTGTAGCTGCTTTATTGCCTTGCCGCACTGCAGTAATAAATAAAAGAAAGTGAACTGATTTTACAAATGGCACACAAGGTGCACATTTTGTGAAAAAAGTCTTTTTTAAAAAAGAATTGGCATTAAATCCTTTTTTTGTGATGACAAAGAGGCTAAGAGTGCAAACTGTATTTTCTGTTTATCGAAAACAGAGTCTTTTTTTTCTCGAGGGCATTTTTTCCTATGATCATCAAGGGATTTCAAAAGCAATAAAGTGTGGAATCATTGTTCGACTTGAACAGTATTAAAACTTAGGTTTTAATTTCAGTGAAGTAATAAGATTTGAACCTGTCTCATGTTACAGCACTGTAAGGCATTTAGCAATTGTATTTTAAAGGAGGTTTTTAAAATGCATCTCACTTGTAAGCTAACAGTCTGTCTAATAATTAATCGTTTCTCTTTGGTATGAGCTGGCTTTTTTTGTCTCAGCTGTCTTGGCTTTCTTAATAATAGTTTGTAACAATTATAAGTGTGTTCATTCTTAATTAGCATAAGTCCACAGTCTCTTTTTTGATTTCCAATCCATTTGCTGTTCTGATTATACATCTAACTTAAAATTTATAAGCTTTCTTTTCTTACTAATAAACCTGAATAGATTTGAAGCCTAAAATTAATTATGTATCTTATTGGAAGATGACTAGCAAATATTAAACCATTCACAATTCAGCCAAATAAAACTGCATAAAATGTGTTGTTGCCTTTTGTGCAGCCAATGTAGCACACTGACACCTGTATGGCTTAGTAAGATATACGTGAAGATCTAAATAGTCTTTGCCTTTCCAATACTTTCGCTAATAAATTCTGATTGTACTTACATGATGGATGCCTTTTATTGTTCTAATGGGACATATTCAAAGTGGGTCGTGAGATTTAGCATCAAAGAGACAAGCCCTGATCTTGTAGGATGGCGTCAAATATGAACCTCCCCGATTAACCATAAGGGTTTGTTCCTTTATTTTAGTGGATGGCCTAGACTGTAAATATTAGGGGGCCTAAAATAAATCAACATATTATCCTAAGGATACAAAATATAAGAGCTATTTGTGTTGGGGAACCTGTGACAGATCGTTTGGATGAAGCCGATGATTGCCCGCTTTTCGTATCTGGCCTCCATTACTATGCCTGGAGGCAGTTTAGTGTTATAGTTGTATACTGATGTCAGGATTACTACTGAGTGGCTAGCAATGACAGATGTCTATAATTACAGGCAATGCTTCCAGTAGTTCAGAAGAGCCGGCCTGTGTTGAACAATTATCTTATTTCTGACCTGCCAAAGAGGAGTGTTCAGATTGCTAGTATTAGCTATGGTGCATCTTCCAGCTTTTCCCCAAGGCTCTAATATAAATGTGCAAAAAGGGCCCTGATATATAACTTAAAACACACACACACACACACACACACACACACACACACACACACACACACACACACACACACACACACACACACACACACACAGAGAGAGAGAGGGGGGGCTGGATCCAGATACCTCACATGCAGTAGCAGTGGATTACATCTATATTGTTACGCATGAAGGCTCCCTGCCAGACTCCACAAAGCTTAATACTGACAGCTCTAAAAAGGAAGAGAGAGAAACTGTTTGAAATCACACACGTACTCTCCACCGGTGATCAGTTATGAGACAACTGATGGCATAGCTTTTTGGTCGTGTAGTGCGGGGCAGCCTTAGGAGCACCTCCTCCTATGCATCCCCCCTCCCACGTTATTGCATGCCCACCCTCTTCCTAAACGTTTTACGTAGGGATGACAGCATATTCATGGATACATCCTCAGCTCTGAGTGTGTGCCAGTCTTCCTGGGATTATACTCTTCTTTGCTATGCTTCTAATGCTTGTAGGACAGTTATAGATATATGTGAGATTTCCTGAACATAATAGCTGTATTGAGATGTTTTTTGCTGAGAGCTTGTAGAGTGCGCTTGGTGCAATTCCTCTCTCCCACAGTCCACTGCTCCTGCCATTCCTAGGTTACCAGGGAGGTCTGAAAAAGAAGTGCAACTGTTCAGCTGAACCAAATTACATAGATTCACACAATTGGAAACCCTTATGCATGTTATGTGGAACTCTGTAACCTATCGTCAGTTACAGCTCTTTTTCTGATGTATGTATGCATTATATTTCTTGTTATCAGAATACGGTGATAAACAATTTACTTAATTCATAAATAAATTAATTTATTTAATTCATAACAATCTATTTAATTTACATAATTCATTTGTCCAAGCTAGTCAAAAAACACAGGAGTTCTGTTTAACTATTTATCTTTACCATTTTATTTCTCTTCCACCTTCCTCCCAATTCAGGGACCCAAGTGGTTTACAAAATGGTGGGAAGGTGAGACAAAAGATATACAAACAAAAAACAGTGTCCACCACGGAGGGCTAGGTAACATTCTTGTGTGAATCACTGCACCCATTAAAATGTTTTAAATGAGTTCAAAAACAAAAACACCCAAAAGACACATATATAAAAATACCTAAATGTAAAATGTTTTATTTTAAGATAAGGAAGTAAACTACTTCATTTTTGTTCGTAAGTAGCTGACTTGTTTATGTTTAACTATGTTTTTAGCTTTCAAACTTTGCTATGTATAAAACCAAAGAATGCCAAATGAAAAAGACAAAAATGTTGTGGCACCTTAAAGATTAACTACTGTATTTTAATGTGAGCTTTTGTGGACAAATCCACTTATTCAAAAGAGCCTTTATGTTTTCTTTTTCTTTTCTTTTTGCTTGAGATATTGGCACAGTCTGACATGTCAACCTCTTTTCAACTACACCTAATTTTGATAGTAATATTTTTGTTCTAGCACCTTTAGTTTTTTTGTTTTGTTTTATATTTGGATGTTTTATGTTTGTTTGGATAGATTTAGCATATTATATATCATGATTATGTATACATGTGAACCACTCAGGGTACTACCTTGGCCCGTATTGGTGCAGTATAAAAATTGAAACAATAAATAAGTAAATAAACTATGGTATTTATTAAATATTTCAGAGAAGAGGTGATCAACCGTGTCTAGTATGGAGATAATACAGTGTTAGTTGCTGGCAAGTTGCTCAATTAATGCAATGAACTATATTAAAATGAATATAAATAAAATTAGTTTCAAGGTAATTAGTAATAAGCAGCCTGAGAAATTGTGTTAAAAATAAAAATGTGGGGCATGTTGGCAAATATAAGTACAGTCGCATTTGGTTGTATGAATAGTGAGGTAATAGACACACAGTAGAAGTGCAAATAAAGTTTGCTTAGCTTCTTTAAATTGAAGAAAGAAATATGCTACAAAAACTTAGAACTGTCTATGTGAATGTAATTTGTCGAGTTCTTGGTTCTGCTGTGTGTCATAAAATCATGGTCTTTAACCTAATTAGCTCCTAAAAAAGCAAAACACAAGCATTTGGAATACGGGTTTATCACAGGATGCTGAAAATTTCTTGACTGTGAGGATGACCCAATGAATTACTGAAGTGACTTAAGTAAAGACCAAAGTACTGTATCATAAAATACCGAAGAGTGGAATATTCCAGTCATGTAATGAGACATGGAAACTGCTGCTTGTTCTAGTCGATTGTTCAAAGCAAAATAAATGAAAAAGTGTAAGAAGGAAAAATGTAGATGGCAGGTTTAGATGCAACGTAGCATCATTGTCTAGAGCTCTTGCATCCAATGTCAAATCTAATGACATCCAGTTCCTTGGAAGGGGAGGAACAAGGAGAAGCAGCAGGTCAGTGAAGAGCATAGCTTTGCATATGAAAAGTCCAAAGTTTCATTCCTTGTGTCTCCAGGAAGAACTGGGAAAGACTCCTCTGTGAATCACTGCCAGTTATTGTAGTTCCTACTGAACAGAATGAGCCAGAGCTTTCTCTCTTCCTTGGTTACATGAATGTGTAGTCTAGTGTAAAAGCAGCCAGCTTTTTCTGCTTTGCTCAGCCCATGGCTTGCTGAAGGGCAGCTTCTGTTATGCATTGATTAGGTGGAATCAATTGTGGTGCTTGGGAGGCAATAACATGTGAAGGGCATGTGAAGAGTGCTATCATTCTGCCTCCTCTCCTCCATCCTTAAATAGCCAGAATGGGATATGAGGTCCTTTGTTCTCCATATACATCAGGCATGTCCAAACTTTGGCCCTCCAGATGTTTTGGACCACAACTCCCAGAATTCTAAGCATAGATTACCAATGACAGAGGACTATGGGAGTTGTGGTCCAAAACATCTGGAGGGCCGGAGTTTGGACATGTCTGATATACATATTTCCTCCACCCCATGGTCACTGAATTTCTCTTTGGACAGGAATTCCTTGTGTCTTTTATTGGTGTCACTGCTTAAAACCCTTCTTGAAATGGTGGGAAAGTGAGCAAAGGGATTGGACATTACCAGATTTCCCCCTAATTTTACCTGCCATCTGCACTGGCTGAACTATACCAGTGTTACAATTAGGTTCAGTATTTGTTCAGAATTACTTTAATGAGAACTGCCTTACTAAAAGTTAAAATACTTAATGAAAAGGGAGCAGTATGGGTAGGAATAATATTTCAGAGGGCTGTAAATTTAAAACTGTATCCTTAAAGCTCTTTGGGGTCAAGGTGGAGGTCTTACCACACAGAGAGAAGATACAGTGACAAGGTGTGTGCATTGTACAGCTCATAATGCCGCTTCTTGTTTTGCCTGCTATTTTCTCTAGATAAAGGTAAAGGTAAAGGTTCCCCACACACGTGTGTGTGCTAGTCACGTTTGACTCCAGGGGCGGTGCTCATCTCCATTTTTAAGCCAAAGAGCCACTGTTGTGCAAGTTCATGGCCATGTGGCCAGCATGGCTGTACGCATTTCTACACACGGAACACTGTTTTACCTTCCTGGTTTTTATGGTAGTACCTATTGATCTATTCTACTTGCATTTACATGCTTTCAAACTGCTAGGTTGACAGGAGCTGGGGTTAACAGCAAGAGCTCATTCTGCTGCATGGCACCCAGGATTCAAACTGCCAAGCTTGCCGACTTTGCAGCCGACAGTTTTCAGTGCTTTAGCCCGCTGAGCCACCACACCCCTTCCCTAGATACTTGTGTTTAAGATACACCAGCCTTACATGTTTTGGAGAGCTACATTTGCATGTTTATGTGTTCCCTCCCCACAGACAGCAGAGAACAATTCATTTTGATTTTGTTTGTTTACTGCTGCACTCCTTTTATCCTTAAAACCATTTATAAGGGTGGGTTTATTTAGAGAGCTAGCGACTGGGCCCATGGTTGTCCAAGGCACCCAGTTCTGAGTGGAGTTTGAGTCCATGCTGTCTTAGCCATTGTCCAAACGAAAATGCCACATGTCTCTGTCTTTGCATCCAAGGGAGCACCAAATCTTTTCCTTGGGAATATGTCTGTGAATATTTTCAGTCATCCAGGTGAGTTTATCTGGAAGTTGAGTCATGGCAACTGGACTTGTTTTCTTGAGAGACTGCTCATCCAAACAGCTTCATCAGTCTGAGGAAAGCTAGTTGCGAATCCTCCATTTTATAGCACAAAGTCTTCCTTGGGAAGTGCTGTTCTTGATTTTTTGGGGAGAAGTGATTATCTAACATGTACCTGCCATTCTCAATATGAGTCCTGTTACGTCATTCTGACTCTTTTCTTACAGCCCCCTGTGGTGTGGCCAACTCCGCTTGTCTTCTGAACGTGGTTCAGTAGAGTAAATATTTGATGATAACAAAATAATTTTACTGTTGGGGCTGCGACAGTACCATCTTTCTTCTGCAGAGCCTGAATAAAGTTCAGGAAGTCAGAAGACCTAAAAACATTTATGTGGTGCCTCTGGGTAATATGTTTTCTTTGTGTTTCTTGTGAAAATCTGTTGCTCAACTCTTAATTCATTACTATCGCCCTCACAAACATATAGAATCAACAATTTCTGGTATTCTCTTATTTGCACAGCGTGAAGGATTCATTGTTCTAGTTTAATTTGTTTCATGCAGTGTTTCTGAGTACATTCCATACAGAGCTGTTATTGAATTTCTTTGTCGTTATATATCCATACAACCTTGGATATGGATACAATGGGATACAACTCCCATTCTCCTAGTTTTATAATATGTTTCACATTTTAAGGATCAACATAATTAACTCTTGCTTCTTTGCTAAATGTATCTGGGGCCAAAGGGTTATATGAGTGATATGGTGGTAAAACTTCAGTTTCTGTAATAGTTATAATATGATTCCTCAACCTGAAATGAAATTAAAATACACTTTCTGCACTTTTGCCTTAGAAGTTGGTTATACAGTATTTGTCTCCCTGCCTCATCTGTTCTTTGTCGGGTTGCAAAATTATTGCTAGCAGTTTTAACTTAAAAAAGAAATAGGAGTACTCTTTTCTATTGCATTGTTTCATGGTATTTTAAAAAAATGAAATCATTTGCAAATACTGTAGCATGATTCCTGACCCTATTCTCAGCAAGAAAAAAAAGCATTTGTATTGGGTCATATATTTGCATGGAAGTGGTTGCTGAAGTTTGTGTTTAGCTGAGGTCCAGCTATTGCTTAGGCCAGGGGTCCTCAACGTTTTCAAACAACGGGCCGGTCCACCACACCCCAGACACCACTGGGGGGCAGACCACAGTCCAAAAAAACCCAAAAAAGGCTGACATGGAAAAGGGGGAGGGGCAAGTGGGCGGAACCCCCCATGATTGGCCCATGATCATTGTGTCCCCAGGGCCCCAGCAATGTCTCCTGCTCCAGATCACCACCCTGAGGTGACACTGCTGGGATCCCTCAGCTGCGCCTCCTCCTCCACGTCCTCCTCCTCCTCCTCCTCCTCCAGTGGCAGTGGCTGGAGCAGCTCTCCCTCCCTCCCTCCCTCCCTCCCTCCCTTCCTTCCTTCCTTCCTTCCTTCCTTCCTTCCTTCATTGCATCGGGAAGGAGGTGGCAGCCCAGGCAAACTCAGGCCCCTCATCACCTTCTGGGCGGCCACTCAGGATGAGGAGCAGCAGCCGCAGCAAGGCTGGTGCTACTGCATGCAGATCCAGCAGTGTGCCCTGGGCATCACATCATCACTGTGCCCTGGAGGGAAATCTGCCTCCTCTCTTGGCCTGACCCGACTTGGTGCGCTACAAGTGAGGGAGGGAGGGGAGGGAGCAAGGGCTAGGAAGGAGGGAGGGGAGGCAGAAAGGCATGCCCAAAGCCACCTGCAGCCCACTCACTGGCCGAGTCCAGCCAGGCTGTGGTGCTCTCTTGGCTCGCCAGCCCGCCCAGCACCAACTGGGAACAAATGCAGCCCCGCCAGCCTCCCAGGAACCAGGCCTGGGCCACCATTTTGTCTTCTCTTCCCTTCTCTTCTTTCTCCACCACCACCTCCTCGCTGGTCTCTGACCTGGTGATGGTGGTGGCAGCTTCAGCCTCCGGCCATGGCTGTGCTCCCTCCTCCCCTCCCCCACTCCACGGAGCAAGGCAGCAGCTCAGAGGGGGCTGGGTGGGTGGGAAGTAGCTCCATTTCCCCCTTGGTCGCCTGCCGTCCATCCCTCCAGTGGTCCACTGCCATGGATGCTCTGGCTCGGAAGGCTGGCTGGCGCTTCCTCCGCCTGCCCCCTTCATTCCTCACCACTACAATAACACAGGCGTCAGCCACACAAGGAAGGCAGGTGGGCAGGGGGAGGAGGAGCAGGGGTGGGGCCTCAGGGACATGGTGGGAGTGGGAGACTGCCGCAGCCCTCCTGTTTTAAATTGCCCCGCTCGGCTGCACCCGGCGCCCCGACCATCTGGGCAGTGGGGGGGGGACTGCGGGACCTTGCCGTAGCCCTCCCACTTTGAATGCCCCACTAGCCAGTATGCTGATCATCTGGGTGGTAGTTGGGGGGAGTGGGAGAAGTGACATAGCCCACTGCTTTGACCTGCCTCAGCAATAGAAGCAGCTGCGGAGGGTGGCTTGCTTGCAAAGCAGGGGGTAGGTGGGGGGTTTTGATTTGGTCCCGGGGGCCGGATTCCTTAGGTTGAGGACCGCTGGCTTAGGCTATAAGTGCTCTATATACATATACTAATGTACGTTGATGCATGTGAGGTGGGGTGGGGGTGGATATTGACATGTATCCTCCACTGAACATACTGTGCTCCCAAACTGATACTGTGTGTGTTAGATAGACTGAGATTGTGTTTAGCATAAGCCAAAGCATAACTTTCTGTCCTTTCCTCTGTGATAAGCCTAATAGCTGTGATTCTCCTGTGTGCATGTGCCTACACATATCCTGGCTTGGTATGCACACTCCCTTAAAGATTGCATCAACAGAACTTCATTTATCATGGAGAAATGAATGAAATGCTATGCATTTGCATACTCTATGAACAGTATTTCCGTAATCAATTTTTTTTGCCCATTATTATTTGTGTAGTATATCTGGAAAATAATAAATTGAATTTAATATATTGTCAGGGAAAAACAAATCACAAATAAAAAGGAAGACTGAAACATAGTGCCTTAAAGACTGTTACATTTTAATGTAAGATTTCATAAACAAATCTACTCTTTCAGACCCTCCTTTAGACCTGTCCACACAATGTCACATTAAAATATAGCAGCTAGTCTTATTTTTGACTGGCATGCTAGCAGAGACTAAAACAGCCACCTCCTCTAAAACTACAATTAATACATTGTGGAGCTTGTCCAAACCTTTTGGTCCCAGGTTAGACATGTGCTGTGAATGTTACTCCCCAATCTGTTAAGCAAGTGTGGCTTAAATTTAGTCGAGAGGTTCCATCATCCTTTACTTGGATGAGGCTGAGAAATGCAAGAACAACTAGGGTCAACGGCCTATCCTGCAAGGTCTGTAAGTGTGGGGGTAGAAAAGGGATTGTGTCTGATGGACTCGCTTGCTTGTTTCCCCTGACTTCCACTGGTTGGCAGTGCTAGTTAGCGGAGGAGGGGGTATATGTGGATCTTTTCATGCGTGGATTCTCCCATTCCCAAATATGTGGATTATGCAGTACATGTAAAGTTTATACATTCCATGATGACACCTTTGTTACCTACTATTGTGTCCTTAATATCCCAACTTTCAGTCATGGTGGAGGAGCTGTTCTAGACCAGCGTTTTTCAACCGCTGTTCCGCGGCACACTTGTGTGCCGTGAGATCTTATCTGGTGTGCCGTGAAGGAGCAGCCGGAGGAGGAGGAGGAGGAGGAGGAGGACCAGAGCCTCCTGTCGGGGCATGCGCTCTGGGCATGCAGGAAGTGGCGATTGCTAGGAAGGAGCGCGAAGGTGGGAGGGGAGAGAGAGAGAGGGAGAGAGAGCGTGAGGGGGAGCGGGCCAAGTCCACGAAGGCTTTGGAGACATCGCCCAGCGAGCCTGAAAGGGGAGGAGGAGGAGGAGGAGGAGAAGAAGGTGTCACCACTCGCCAGCGGACCTGCCGTCCCTCCTGGCACATCCCGTGGGTTGCCCTCCAGCAAAAGAAGCCAGGGATCCGGGGACGCGACCCCCAGCCCCTGGGCCGTGCGGAGGTGAGGGGAAGAGGGCAGGTGCGCGATCCGGCCGGTCCCGGGGGCGGCGGTTCTCGGCGGATCCCTGGCCGCCGCCGCTCGCAGGCGGGGAGGCGACTCCCTCGACGACCTCCCCGCCCTGCGCGCGCTCCCGCCGGCCAGTCGCCCGCATTGTTGAGGAGGAGGAGGCGCTGGAGGCGAGCGCCGTCGTAGTGGCGGCGCAGGGCGTCAGCGGTGTCCCGGGCCACGCGCTGCAGCCCCTCATTGGCGCCCAGGTCGGCGGGCGGAGCCTGGACGTGCAGCTCCGGGTAGGCGGCGCGCAGCTGGCCCTCCAGCTTCGCCCGCCGAGCGCGCCGCCAGCAACAGGAGCGAGGCGCGCCGCCACCAGCCGCGCCACGCTGCCCGAAGCCCCACGACGCCCCGTCACCAGGCACGCCACCCAGCCCAGGCCCAGCCCTGACGGCTTCGCCGATGCCGCCGCCCGACACCGTTATCCGCAGGTGGGTGCTCGGTGTGTGGGTGGGTGTGTTGGGCTTCCTGGTGCCGTGGGTGGCCAGCGCCCCCCCTCCGCCGCAGGATCCCCAGGTGCAGGGGGTGGGGGGTGGTCTCGAGCCATGGCTCGATCTACTCCTCCCCCCGCTTGTTAAATTTTTTAACATTTTAATGGTGCTGTGCCTTGTGATTTTTTTCGTGAAGCAAGTGTGCCTTTGCCCAAAAAAGGTTGGGAAACACTGTTCTAGACTATCTTAGTCACATTTATAGCAGAGGGCACCGTCTGTGATCTTCAACTGAGACTGACTAAAATCCAGTAATGTTGGAACTAGAATGGGGGAGGTTTGGTGAGTCATCTCCATAAATTCAGTTACTTCCATGGGCCTCCTTTAGTTGTGATCTACTGCTGCATTTCAGCCTCTATGCCAGGCTAATATTTAATGACAGAAATGGATAGAAGCACCTCCATTGGGTAGAAATAATGGAAACATTTCGGTTTCTGAAGAAACTGAAATGCACTCCAGCCAGGTACTGTGTTCTGCTCTTCCAGCCACACAAAGCTTACTTGTTGTTGATATTTTCCCCAGCACACGCTTGACATTTTGAGGCTGCTGAGAATGCTCAGTTTTCCTTCGGTTATTTTATATATTTTTTCTACTTGGTTTATTATTATTTTTAAATTTAAATTAATTTTTTTTTTTTGCTTCTGCGTTCTTGATGGCCCACAGACATCCGGATGCTTCCCTCTTGTTTCTCTGTGGCCCTGTTTGAGCTCAGTTTCTTTATTTGTCTTTTATTATTTTTCTATTCCCCTCCACCCCTTTTTAGCATTTACGACAGGCATTTGTGAATCGTGTTTATGTGAAAAAGAATAACTCTGTGCATGTTGTGCAGAATAGAACTGAAACAGATACTTTTTCTATACAAAATTGTACAGGTTTAGATCTTCCGTAAACATTTTTTTATTTTTAGCTGTGTCAGTGCCATTGTTTCCCCCTCTCCCACATCTAGTAGATCAGCTAGACTTTCCATATAGCTACTTAAAATGACCCTGTCACACTTGAAAACAAATTAGATTGTTGTTGTTAATGAGCTTAGCAATGTACTCATTCAGTGGTTCAGATAAATAGATTTAAGACGTAATGATCCTGTTTAGCACTCAAGCTTGGCTGTCAGATTCTAGTATTTGAAAGGCATCTCTAGGGATAAGTGTTGACATGGAACTTGATGGGATAATAGGAATCAAAGCTAATGCATGATAAAAAGGACAAGTAAGAGCTACAAGGGTAGCTGTGGATTAAAGGGGTACTCTTTGTTAAATTTGACATCTAGCTCTGTGCTTTTATTTGTTAAGCTCTAATCTGGGAGCTCACTAACAATAGAAAAACAATGTTTCTCTGGCACATGGTTTCTTTTTCTGTCTCTCACTCATTTTGGTCTTCCAGTTTATGTATGGATCGTTAACATACTTTATGCAAACAGCTAAAGCACATATTATAAATTTGGTGAACACCCTTGAGATATGATTTTACTCAACACATGAAGTACTGGTGATTCTTGTGAAATTGTAGTTGCAAATTGTGTATTAAAATATTAAAACTGAGACTTTTGGGGGGTATTTTGCCCTAAAGATCCACATTCAAGAACCCTAGCTATAATCCATTCTCCTTAGTAAATAAATTTATGTTACTCCAAACCTGTGTGATTCCACACAACAAGCCATAAATAGAAATAATCCGATATATTGCGTGTTCTTTTTAGATAAGCATTGACAATTTAATCTGAGGCTGCAAATTTGAATGTTTTCTAGTGTAGTAAAAACAATAGATTGTATCTAATGCTATCATTGTGCATTACAAAGCCGTTTCCATGGACACACAGGAGTGTAAGGGGTGCAGTCCTTCCTTCTGCCCTCACACACATGCCTTTAAAAACTTGCTCTGGAGACTGGAGGAAGCTGGCAGGGCCAGATGTGAAATATTCTGACACTACCATTATTTGCACAGTCACTTTAAATCTCTTTTGTTAGGGCTAAACATTCATTTGCCAAAACAAACAGACAAACAGAAAACCACCTAATTGCGCTGACACCCCTTGGAGCGTGAAATGCAGTCACATTCCACCCAATCAAGTGAAACAGGAACTGCTTGTGTGCAAGACATCTATCACATTGATGCAGGTGTAAAGCTCGTTGTTCCTAGACAAACAGGATTCTTGTTACTAACAAATAAGGAAGTTCATTTTAACTTGTAAACCTGTAGAAATCAGGGCTGTAATCCTGGGCACCCTTGCCAAAGATCAAGCCTGAAGTGAACTAAATGAGCTTTACTGCTCAGTACTCACAAACAGATAAACCAAGCTGTTGGGTAGCAGGTGACTTACTTGTTGCTACCATCTACCCATTTGAATCTGCTGATAAATTGTGTTAAGATTTTTTCTCTCTCTTTCTTCAAAGGGAGTGGTTTGCTTTTTCTACTATGTAACTTAAACATATTTTAAAATAGGAGAAAGTATGAGAAGAAATAGAAAGAATATATCTACCGTGTTTTCCCGAAAATAAGACAGTGTCTTATATTAATTTCTGCTCCCAAAGATGCACTAGGTCTTATTTTCAGGGGATGTCTTATTTTTCTATGAAGAAGAATACTGTACACATTTATTGCTATCTTATTATTGGGGAGGCCTTATTTTCAGGGTGAGGCCTTATTTTTCAGCAATAGGCAAAACTAAGTTGGTCTTATTTTCGGGGGATGTCTTATTTTCGGGAAAACAGGGTATCTTTGTTCTTCTCTCTTAAGAGTTCAGAGAGAGAGAGAGAGAGAGAGAGAGAGAGAGAGAGAGAGAGAGAGAGAGAGATGAACACACACAGTCAGCTTGTTTAGGACCTGCTGCAATGAAAGTGATAATTGTTTTGCACAAGACATGTTTTGAAAGAGGTAGAAGGTCATTAAGATGCTACTGTTCAATTTTCCCTCCCTCAGGTTTATGCTCGTATGTCAGAAGTCTTGGGAATAACAGATGACAACCAAGTTCTAGAAACATTTATGGCAAAAATGTGAGTCTCCATCTGATTTATTTTTCTGTAGAAATGTTGCTTTTCATAGTTTAAGATTTGAACTATGAACTTCATGTAAATTCTGCAAACATTTAATGACGTAGGCCTAAATCCAATTCATCTGTCACTCCCAGTTAGAGGAGGGCCATTTAATCAGTGGGAATTAGTAAGTTAACCGGTATGCATATTCCATAAATATAGTGAGTCTGTTCTAATTGGGACTAACCATTGCTTTTTAGGCAACATAAGATAACTTTAAGGGAGAATTGTTTTGTGCACAGATTTTATGAACCATTGCATAAATATACCTATTTTTGTGTAGTTTACAATATGACATTTTTTAAAACTTATCCTTTAAATGAATAGTACAAGAATATTGATAACTGAAAAATGATCTGAAGTTCACTAGCATCTTTCACTGCCTTAATCTGGCAATAACAGAACAGCTGAACCAGCTGATGCTCCATCTGAGTAGCATGTCTATGTACAAGCAAGGAGTTCAGTATATGGAAAATATTTTGTTCTTCTGTGCACACAATGAGATTCTGTTGTGTGCACAGAGCTGAGTCTGGCACAATATTCATTGAGAGACTGGTGATTCTGCATGGGTTGTCTCTGTGGTGAATTTTAAACATAGTCTTTGAATCAGGACCAATAATGTTTTAGTTCTCTACCAAAGTGGTGAAAGAGTTAGGAATAAACTGTTGAATATTATACAATAATACAGGCATGTTCAAACTTCGGCCCTCCTGATGTTTTGGACCACAACTCCCAGAATTCTAAGCTTAGATTGCCAATGACAAAGGACTGTGGGAGTTGTGGTCCAAAACATCTGAAGGGCAGAAGTTTGGACATGCCTGCAGTAATACCTTGGGTTAAGACTACCTTGGTTTAAGAGTGTTTTGCAAGACAAGCAAACATTTTCTAAATTTTGCCTTGATCAACAAGCAATGTCCCTCCTCCTGCTGGTTTGTGAGTGATTTTCTGGAATGTTCTGTCTCAGGCAGCCTCCAAAGCAAAGGGATGAAAGAGGAAGGAAAGTCTCCCTTGCACCAGCCAGGAATGTGCTGATTAGGGTTTTATTTTTCTTTATATTTATATTTATATTTAATTTGTTTTCAGCATTTTTATTTTTTCAAACAATTTCTAGTCATGGGGCAGCTAGTCAAGTGTGCATAGGGCTTCAAATTGCACTCTAGTAATGCCACATTAAAAATACAGAGTAAAATCTAGTTGTTAGTCCCAAGCAGAGCAGATTCTGCAGCCAGGTACTGTACATAAACCATGGTGTGGACTTGGGACTTCTAGCCAATTATTTTATGAGTTTTGTCATTTTGTGTGTACAGTATATAGTCTATGGGACCCAGAACAAATCATCAGGGTTTCCATTGTTTCTTATGGGGAAATTTGCTTTGATATACAATAAGTGTTTTGGTTTACAAGCATGTTTCTGGAATGAATTATGCTCATAAAACAAGGTATTACTGTATAGCAGTAGGCAATTATGCTTAACTTTTATGCAATATTAACTCTCCTCTTTCTAAAATATGTGGATGAATTAACATAATAGAATACACTCCTGACATTGTATAGGTGCATTTAAATTCATATCTAGCTAAGAGGATCTCTTCGTAAAACTTTCCTTTTTCTTTCAATTCTAGTGTTACAAATCTTAAATATTGGGGACGATGCGAGCCTGTGATTTCAAGAACTCTTCAGTTCCTCAATGACCTTTCTGTTGGATATCCTTTCAGTTGTATATTAAGATTGTATATTCACTGGATAATTTAGGAAATGACATAATATGAGCTCTTCTCTTTACATTTTTTAATGTTAAAGCTCTTTTAATACCTATAGGTATATTTAATATTTAAATATTAATTAAGATTTTCTTTTTCTTTCTGCATAGAATTGTCCTTTCAAATTAATCTGAAAGTTCTGTTTGTTTGTTTGTTTGTTTGTTTGTTTGTTTATTTATTTATTTATTTATTTATTTATTTATTTATTTATTTATTTATTTATTTATTTATTTATTTATTTATTTGATTTATATACCACAACCATCTAGCAAAAAAGGCTACTCTGGGCAGTTTCTGTTTTCAGTCTTTTTGAATCGGTCAGTGAAATTTCTATATTGGATTAATCAGAGGGAATCAATCAAAAATAGCATTGTCATTCTTGATACTTGTATTTTTAGTATTGTATTTTAATAGAAAATTAGTAGGTGTATGTTCCGATATCTTGAAATATTTCTGGAACTGGGCATTTGGAAATGAAAACCATAAAGAGCAATACCAAACCCCCTGGGTTAAGTAAAAATTATGATTTGGTCCAGCTCACTCCAGATATGGTGCTTAAATGTGTTAAGTTCTTTACAGACTAAGAGTGAACCCTGCAAATATCTTTTACTACAGATACTTAAGTAGCCTCCATATACATTTTAATACAATTTTCTACATAAGCTGGCTGTTGTTTATGGAAAGTGTAGTCCACAGCATCTGAGAGCAGACTCAAATGAATATTCAGGTAGTTGTAGTTAAGCATGGTTGTACTTTAACAAGTTAGCGGGCATGGAGTGATGTAATGGTATGTTAACATGCTTTGTTCTCACCATCAGATACAGGATATAAAAGGAAGTGTCATTTTCATGAGGTTATTGTATTGCAGTGCTGAAATGTTAAAAGGGTAAAAATGATTGTTTTCCTTGATATTTTCTTGTGGATGCAACAATAAGCAAAAGGTCAAGAAGCAATTCTGCTTTAAACGACCTGGTTATGATAAGAAGATAGTGATGACTTTCTCATTGACGCTTCTCAAATTAATGTCTTTCACCAACCTTGTGGGTTCCCCTGAATTCCTTATTTCTTCCTGCAGGTTTTAGGCAGTTGAAGAGGCATCGAACAGAAGTACTGTGGCAGTTGAAAAGGCATTGAACTTGGTACTGAACAAAAGCCCCCGCTTCCAGACAAGCAACCCGAATGGAGCATCCCTTCACATGTTTCTATTGTTACGGATCTTATGCACTGATGGGAGAATCAGATGGAAATGAGAAAGCCTTTTGAAGTCTGGCTCATTTGGAAAACTCCCGAGAGGTCACTGCCACCCATTTCCCTCTGCCTCCGTCAGTCTGCAGCTGAAATTAGAGGCTGGTGGAGAATGCAGAATGAAGGCAAGCCAGGGTTGAAAATGGATCTGACCACCACCCCTTTCTCATCCAGGTTGTTACTTTATACTAGCATACAAGAACTCTTGCCTCAGATCTGACACTGCTGCCGCCCAATGAGACCTTCCCCATGGTGTTCGTTCTCTATACAGGCCCTTCTTCCACCCCCTTGTCACTTACTGTTTACTCCAGTCCTCTGTTGTGATGTTCCTGATTGACTACTGAGCTTCTGTGCTTTTTCTAGTGCCACTTCCATCTCACTCTGAGGGAAACCTTTCTTAAAGGCTTAGCTGAAATTCAAACCATTAGGTCATTCCTCCATGAGTCGTTCTTAAACTGAAAATCTTTTAGATCCGATATTTTCTTCCTCCCCCCCCTCTTTTTGGAGCTGAGGCCAAACAATGTAGGTGGAGATGAGGTATATGATGCCAAAAATAAAGAAACCTTTAATGCAGAAAAGCATTTTCACTTTTGTAATGGATTAAATCACAAACTTTTAGGAAGATAATTTTAAAAAAATACCAAGATATATGTAAATAAATGTAAGATGAAAAGTAAAAGTAAAATATTTTTGTATTGTTTTATATAATACACAACCAACCCGTTCACTTTTCAGTTTTGTTTCGGGCTTGTCTGAAGCCATCTAACAAGCATACAGTTAAATCTCTATCTAATCCTACAGTCAAAGAAATCCTTGTTTTTGTATGAGGAAAAGTAGAGAAAGAACTACCTCAGGTTTCCTACACTCCCTACACTACTTGCTCTTCCCTTTCTATTTTTCGGATGGCTGATGTCCCCTTTTTCCTTTTCAAATCGTTTTCTTATCCTTCAGCCAAGACACAAACATGTGCTTCTCCGTCGTGGCCTTCGTGAAGCCACGCAGATGGGTTTCCTGGCGCGCACACGGAGAGGTCGGACATCCCTATCAATAGGAAAGTTCCTTAGTGCTTTTGCTCCTGAGTGAAGAAAAGGATCAGGCATTTTGTCTTGCCAGTTCCATCTTCACTTCTCCTGTCCTAAGTACTTCCCTAATAAACAAAAGCTTCCTACTTTCTTAGAAAGAATTGTGGGCATGATTCTTGCACAAGTGAAAATGTATTCAAGTAAGCTTTCTGAGCTTCAAAGGGCTGAACCAACACACTCACAATTAGAGATGGGCACGAATAAAAAAATGGCGTTTTGATTTTTCATTTTTCGCTGAGAGGTCCGTTTCGGTTTGTTTCGGTTTTTCGTGAATTTTTGGAAAAAATTGTTTTTGTTTTTTGTTTTTTTGTTTTTTGTTTCTACCTGCTTTTGTGCGATTTTTAAAGCATTTCTGTGTGCGGGTGTCCCCCAATGCCCCAGACCAGAGGGAGAACACTGAAAAAAATGATGCTGGCAGAGACACAGTATAGACTAGGTATGCAGGGAGGCTGCAAAGGCAGCGGCGGGCGTTGCCCTGGTGCAAGGCAGCTGCAGAGTGACTGCACTGCGGGGCAGTGGAGGGTATTCACCGAGAGGTATGCATGCACGAACACAGGGAGGCTGCAGGACTGAAGCTAGAGTCGCAGCAGAGACAGCAATCCCACCCTAACTCCCACCAGAGACTGCAAGGAGGACGGGGGCTGCCAGAGCTTTTTAGGCCCTCTGTGGCTGCCAGACCTGCCCAGTCTGCAACCTGGGCATGCTATTGGTTGAACATGATCCCATCACATGGCTTGCCTCCATTTTGTAGCTGGAGACATCCATTTTGTCATCCTTAAAGGGAAAAGAAAAATACATCGTGATGGGAGAAGACAAAAACAAACGTTTTAAGGACCCCAACCCCCTGGTAGGTAATAATTTCAAATAATTATCGCATTATCGCTGCATTTTTACGAATGTCCAGGGCATTTTAATACCCAAGAAATCAATATTAGGCATCTGGGAGCCATTTTGGCTTGATGTCCCCTAACTCCCCTTAAAGGAAAAAAAAATACAGCGATCTGAGAAAAGATATAAATGCACGTTTTAAGGACCCCAACTCCCCCTGGTAGGTATTATCAGACAGTATAAATAATTATCGCTGCGTTTTTATGGATGTCCAGGGCGTTTTTTAACATTTAAAACAGCTCATTTCATTGCGCGTCACCATTAACCAAAACGAAACATAACAAACCCAATTTTCGTGGTTGTTTGTTTCGTTCCATTTTCGATTTTCGTTAGTCGTTTCATTACATAACGGAACGAATGACGAATAACGGAAACGAAAAAAGTTCATTTCGTGCCCATCTCTACTCACAATATTCCGGTATTCTGTTCTGCAACTTTATAGAGGCATTTTCTTATGACCCAGTGGGATAACAGTCTTGCCTAGTACTCACCCAAAATTCTTCTGTCATTCAACCTCATTCCAGTAAGAAAATAGGCAAGCTGTATGCACATTATTTAGAGACAACAGTAGATGGTTGGGGATTGCTATCACCACAGTGGGTCAATACATTTACATAAAGTTAGGCTCCATTTCTGTCATGGGTGAAGTAGGGAGCCGTAAGCTAATTTTTTCATGGGAGAGCATAGCTGTCAGGTTTGGCTTTGTAAATGAAGAGTAAAATAAAAAAAAAGTTTAATTTTAAGGAAGCAGAATTCTCTACTCACTGTTATCTGTACTTTCCTGCACTTGTATGGAATATACAAAATAGTGTTTATCTCTCATAATTATTTAAATATTTATCCAACCTAGTTTTTAAGTATGATTAATAAATATAAAATACAGTGGACCCTTGTATAACAAACAGCTTGTATAAAATAAAATTTGTACAACATAAAATATTCCAGAGATAGGGGAAATTTGCTTAACATAATTGCCTATGGGGAGAATCTGTACAACATAAAAATGGGATCATTCCGTTTTCAATGCATTCCTATGAGAATTTGTATAAAGGAAAATTTGCTTAACATAATTTCATTTGGAATGAATTAATTCCTTTATACAAGGTACCACTGTAAATAGAAATAAAACAAATAAATAGAAATAAAACAAATAGAAATAAATAAATAGAAATAAAACAAACAAATAAATAAATAAAGCTGAAATTGATATCAGACACCACAATTGCTGCTTTTCAAATAAATGGAGAAAACAGGCACCTCTTTATTGCATGCTCTGAGGCCAGGGTGCCTCTGAAAAAATGCCCTCTTCATAGAATGCTCCCCTGAGCTCTAAGATTGGTAATTGCAGGACTTGTCTTGCACCCTCCTTCTATAGGACAGTGGTGGTGAACCTTTGGAACTCCAGATGTTTTGGACCACAACTCCCAGAATTCCAAGCCTGTATTGCCAATGTCCAAGGACTGTAGGAGTTGTGGTCCAAAACCCAAAGGTTCGCCACCAGAGCTATTGGAAATAAGTTTAATGCTTCCCATACGTAGATGAATTGCTACAGTCATATTTTATTTCTTCTTCTGTGAGCAGATTTTGGAAATATAATACTTATGCTGTTGGGCAGTGACCAGTTCTGGACTTCTGCTTCTGCAAGAGGTAGAAGTCCGCATCGAGGATGGAGGATAGGGGTAATCCCCCTTCATTGTAGTCTCCATGCTGCTGGGGTGAGGGAAGTGGTTTAAGCACTAGAAAATCACCCAGACCGTGGTTTTGCCAACTAGTGAAAAGGTCAAAACGCAACTATTATTTCTAACTGTGCCAAGATAGTTTTGCTGATATGTTTTAGACTTTCTAGGTTTTTTAATAAAAAATAAGAAAATTACATTTTTGTTATAACTGTGTCTTATAACAAACAAATAGCTTACATTACAGTTCCTAAAGCAGTGGTTTCCAGCCTTAAGTTACCAAGGTGTTCTTGGACTGGAGTTCCCAGAAACCTTCACCACTAGTGATGCTGGACAGGATTTCTGGGAGTTGATTCTCAACTCAATATTGACCATCAGTGTTTTAAAGGATAGCCATCTGTTATATTACAGCAAAGCTAATGAGAAATCTTCTGACACCTTTTGGACCAGCAAATGTCATGAATTTCCATGGATCCAGACCATTAGACACCCAGTTTATGCCTTTTAGATATTCTCTCTTTTCAAGAAACAGCTCATCTGGTTGCCTGTTTTCACGGTATATCGCAGAACTAGACGACAGATTCTTTGGAGCTGGGACAGAGCTCACCAACAATGGCAGTATGGGAGTTCCATATTTAGTAATGGCAGCTCTTATGGAAAGAATCTTGGGAAGCAGCACTGGAAAGCATCCTATAGAATGAGGAACGCTGGACTCCGTGGGCTATATGGCCATGGCGTGGGCTCATACATGGGCCCCTCCCCACCAGAAATAATAAGAACCTCTATCATGGAAATAGATGCCATTCTCATTCTTGACATGGGCCCAAGAATGACCATATTTTGCAGTCCTTTCTTTCCTTGTTCTTCCAAAAGAAGCTCAACACAGATAATTTTATTATACTGGGGTTTGGGTCACAATACCCAAACAGCAGCTACATTTTATAAAAATCAGCATTACCTTTGCCAAGGAGATTTTTTTTTTTTTTTTTTTTAAAGCAACATTGAAATGAGCAATAATTTGGATAAGTAAAATGTTTTCCCCCATCATATTAAATGTAATTTGGCTGAAATGGTTGAAATCCACATCCTTTCCTAGTTTAAACGGGTGCAACATTGTAGAGGTAATCAAGATGCCGCTTCACTTTATTCCTGTGTTAGTATTAGTTAAGTTTAAAATTGTGTTCTTGGCCAAATGAAAAAAGAATCTAGAAGTATTAAGACACCCACTTTCGTGCTGGAATTTAATATGCAACTTTTTATTGGAAAATAATCGTCCTTGTCTGGCAAAATCCACCATGCAATATTTCTGTTAGTAGGTATAATGCAATAAAGGCAGGGAGGGCTATTTATCACAACAAATTTTGAGGATTTCAGGATTCTTTTTATTATTTTAATATATTTCTTTGGTATTAAATCAGAAAAATGATAAATTACACCTGTCTAGGCTGTTTTTCCTTTTTGCTGGAAAATGATGTACAGCCCAATTTTGCTGGTCATTTTGGCTTTTAACAATACAGATTTTCCTTCCCCCTCTTTTTTAAAAAAATCTTTTGGCTTCTTTTTAAAAAGGAATACTTCAGGGATCTTTTTCCTTATGTACGAAGTGTTTATCAATACTATATGATGTTGCAGATGTTGACCTTTTAGAATTGCAAATGGTTTATCAGAGCAACTCGGTGGCAGTGTTGCTCAAGCTTGATTAACGCAGGCATTCTTAATTCCAGTCAGGACTGGGCCACTGTGGTTGGTAGAAGACAACGAAATTTTTTAGGAAATGTGATTTTTTTAGTGACTGCAACTTGCAAGGAGAGGGGGGATTATCAGCACACAAACTATATTAAATTGTGATTAATTTGAAAGGCTAAAAGTAATTAGTTGAATTTAAATGCCTGCCCATTGTTTAATTCATTCATGTCCATATTATTTCCTCCCAGTATCAAGCATTACATGCTCTTTGAAATTGGTACTTTTATTATGTGTAGTCTTGTTTATTTCTACAGAGATTATGTAACATGTTTTTATTTTTAAAAAAGTACCTGACAATAATTTGAGAAAGAGTTATATGAAAAAGCAAAAAAGAGTGTTATTTTAAGCAACAAGAGGCAACAAATGATTTGTGTTGCTGTCTTGTTTTGTGTTGTTTTAACAATTATTCCAGCCTTGCATATTTAGAAATATATTAACCCAATTTGATTTTAAGGCTCAGTTATTTGAATTATAAATCATTATGTCCCTTCTAGCTGATCAGTCATGAATTCATTTACATAATGGAATGTGTGCATGTTTCCTTTATGTCAGTGTAGTTGCAGTGCTCTCTCTTGCTTCCTTTGTTATTCTTAAGGTTTAACTTTCTCATAATACTTCCTGTAGGAGAAGGTATGCAATCACATGATTATTTTTATGAAGCGGCTCACCACAATGTGTTTTTTCCCCTCAGGCATTCTGGTTGTTCTGCTTCTCCTTTATAAAATGATCTGCTTAAGGGTGTTCTCTCAGTTTAAAGTACTGTATATACTGGAATATAAGCCTAATTTTTCAGCCCTAATTTTGGGCTGAAAAAAGGGTCCTCGGCTTATATTCGGGTCAATACTTTTAGCCACTGAGGCAAGTTTGGGTCGGTGGCTAAAAGTCGTTTTAAACATTGTGTGCCGCTTCTCATGTTTAAAATGACTTTTTAAAAAGTCATTTTGAAACAATGTTTAAAATGACTTTTAGCCACCAAGTCAAGCACTTGCCTCGGTGGCTAAAAGTCATTTTAAACATCACACACACACACAGCTCACAAAGGAGGAGTTGCCAGGCCCTGCTGCATTTCCCACCCTAGGCTTATACTTGAGTCAATAAATTTTCCCAGTTTCTTGGGTTTAAATTAGGGGCCCCGACTTATACTTGGGTTGACTTATACTCAAGTATATACGGTAAATATGAAACAGCCCTGTTCATCTGGTAAAAACTGACCCGAATGGTTGCCTGAAAACTCATCTGTAGTGTTCCAGAAGAGAAGCAGATTATTTAAATCGGTCTTCCACTGATGGGTCATGATCCATGACTGGACCACATCCACCTTGTGATGGGATGAATGGGGAGTGCAACATTTGGAGAAAGAGAATGCAGGAAATGCCTAGAACAGGAATAGGCAATTTCTCTTGTTCCAGGATCCAGCTATCTGTTCCTGGGATTTAGTCCCCTGTTTAAATAGCCTATTGCTATTTAAAAGAATATAAAAAGGTAAAGGTTCCCCTCGCATATGCGTGCTAGTCGTTTCTGACTCTAGGGGCGGTGCTCTTATCCATATTCAAGCCGAAGAGCCAGTGTTGTGCAAGTCCGTGGTCATGTGACCGGCATGGCTACAAGGAAACACTGTTTTAGCTTTCTGCTTTTTACGGCCAGTCCTGTTTATCTGTTTGCATTTAGATGCTTTCGAACTGCTAGGTTGGCAGGAGCTGGGGTTATCAGCGGGAGCTCGCTTCGCTGCGTGGCACCTGTGATTCGAACCACGGGTTAAAAGCATATAAAGTAGTTTTAATTGATTATTTATTTTTATTTATTTATTTATTTATTTATTTATTTATTTATTTATTTTTACAACTTATATGCCGCCCACTACCCAAAGGTGTCTGGGTGGCTTACAATAAAAATTAAAACAGTTAAAACATCAAACATCAATAAATAATTAAAACAATAATAAAAACCTTACACTAAAACCATTACACTAAAATTGCCATCAGAGGACCCACAGTCTATGTTGTATCAATTAAAAAACTTCTGGAACAGGAAGGTTTTTACCTAGCGCCGAAATGTCATCAATGTTGGCACCAGGCGGATCTCACTTGGGAGGGCATTCCACACATTCTGGTACACACCCAAAATGGAAAACCAAAATGGAAGCAACAAACTAAAACAGACAAAACAAAACAAAAATCCAAGGAGCTGAGAAGTTTATTTCAGGATTGAAAAAAATGGTATTTTTAATGGTTGGTTACTCCCCTTCAAGGATTTGAGGAGTGATAATTCACTAGTGTTTGCTTTTACTGTACTTGTCTCCTGCAAAAGCCTTTTTTTTGTGTGCATGAGTGGTGCTGGGGAGGCTTGAGGCAGGCCTTGAGGGTGGATTTGCCAGGCTGAAGCACTATAATTCATTCATTTCTAGTCAAGATTAATGACAAGACAGACCCTCGACATACTTTTTTGTACTAGAGCAAATGTGTAAAAACCTTATAATGTACTATATTTGCACTTAGAAATGAGCACGAACTGGAAAAAAATGGTGATTCATTTTGGTTCGGTTCATTTTAGGGTTTGGTTTATTTCGTTTCGTTTTTAACAATGTTTTTTAAAAAATTCATTTCGTTGGTTCATTGATTCGTTATTTGTTTTTTCCCGCTTTGCGCGATTTAATCCATTTGACAGCACGCGGGCAGGAAAAAACATTCAAAAATTAAATTTAAAAACATGTTGACAAGTAACAACTACTCAAACTGCACTGGCAGCATCCTCATCTTCATCCACATCATCATCATCATCTTCAATCATCCTTACTGGGCGGCAGTTACAGTGGCGGCAGGGCAACCCTGGCCCCTATGGCAGGGGCTTTTGGAGGCGCTGGCTTGGGGCCAGTGCCTTTTTTTTATTGCCGACTGTGTGGCCCCTGGGGCTGGGTCGGCACTTCTTTTATGTTTTATATTTTTTCTTTATTTTAGGGCAGCAACTCTGCCACTTCTAGGGCCGCGTCGGCGTTCCATTTTTATTATTTTTTGTTTTGTTTTATTTTATTTTATTTTACTGCCAACCATGTGGCCACGCTACAGCTGTAGTGCAGCCGGTCGGCTTTTTTTTTTCTGGTCGCCCTTCCCTGAAGCCAGGAAAACCAGACCTCCAGGACCAGCATCAGGTAGGAGACATCTCTGGTGCTGCCATTAACGAAGCGAACCAAACCAATTTTTTCAGTTCATTTCGTTTTGTTCTACATCCACTCTAAACGTTTGTTTCATGCTCATCTCTCTTTGCACGGTTCAGCAGCAAGTCAAGTCTCAGGATATCCTGCTGTGACATCTGAAAAGGGGAAAAACAAATATTGCTAAACTTGGATTATCTGCTACTTTTAAATACTCAGTACTTAATGCACAATTTAGTCAGCCCCCAGGGGCCTGAGGCTTCACAGAAAGCCCCAAAGTCAGACCTGCATGGGAAAAAAATAAAACAAGGGCTAGAAGTCCACTTCCAGTTTTAACAATGTGCTCCCCCCCCCCAAAAAAAAGAAGAATCTGGAGGGGCTTGGGAGCCACAAAAACAGTCATGGGAGCTACCTATCCTGGTCTTAGTTGAATAGGTACAATGATGGGATGATTTTTCTGTATTTCATTACTGTTTGTTTCACAGCTGTCTTTGACAAGAGATGATATGTAGAGGTGAACTATGGATGTAGATGGTGACGTTTGTGTCAAATTTCAAAAGCTTATGTCATGCTAATCAACTTACCTGTGTGCCAGGATTTTTCCTCATGACTGCACAGAGGACCAAGTATTGACAAATGCAGCTCATTTTCCACTTTACCCTTAAATCGTAAGCTTTTTTAAAAACAATAATGTACGCCTATGCTCCATTGTAAAAGAACAACAATGTACAACTGTCTTGATTACTTTAGAAACTGCTATGCAGCTTATTTATTTATTAGATTTTTATACCACCCATCTAGCAACAAAGACCATTCTACACAATTTACAACAAATGCAATCAGCTGTGGACTTCTCTTTGTCATTAGTAACCTTGCTTTTCATTCTTGGTCACTGGCTATTACAGTGTTTTATTATTTCCATTAGTGCTGCTAGTATTTTGACCCCTTCTCATCTGTATTGAAGCCTCAGATACTCTTCTTTATTTTTTTCCCTAAAATTATTCTTTACAGTGTTCTTGAAATGACATTCTAAAAATCTGTGTTCTGATACGTACTTAGCTATGACTATTTTTTCAGATTTCTGACCGTAACAATGAAAGAAGTAAAACATTTGGGAGAGCCATATTAACTGGGTTTTCTTATTTTCCTTAACATCAAATACTTATATTCTTTTGAAAAAATTGGTGAAAATAGATGCTGTGAAATTCATGCTGCAGAACCATACAGTAAGTTCTTACATTTGTCCCAGCATTTTCAAAACAGTCACTGTGCCTTTAAGGGAGGGATGTTTTACTTCTTCCTTCCTGTGTGTTTTCTCCAGAGTAAACACTTTCCTTTCCTGGGTGTCAATGACAACTGTGGCTTGAATGACCTCAGGTGCAGAACAACATTCTATACTGCTCTCACTCGCCTCCTCATGGTTGAGCTAGGTAAGAAGGTGCTTACAGCTTTCATTCCTGATACTAGAAAGATTGCTCAGCAGAACTGTCTAATAAGCAATTAGTAGAACATTAATAAAAACCTAACTGTTTTAGCAGTGCATAAGTTCATAGAAAGTATTTAGACCAAACAGTTAGCCAGTTGGTGATTTGGCCCTTGCTGAGCTTAATTTTGTGTGGTCATTGGCTTCTTAGCTAAAATTGCTTACTAGCAAGTAAGTATCTAGAGGATTGGTATCCCATATGTAGAACTGACATTTTGAGCTTGAGCAAAATCACTCCCTTCCCCACAGAAGGACATACAGAATATTTCTGTGCATAAGACAATATTTTTGTCTCATATTCTTAGACAAAAAATTGAAGGTCATCTTATACATGGAGGTAAGCCGAGGGGAGAACCACACGATTGCAAAACTGTAATTTTGGGTTTAAAAAGGGGGGTCATCTTATACATGGGAGCATCTTATAGATGGAAAGACATGGTACTTTTTTGTCATCTCACATGCAAAGCTGGGCCTGTGAAGATCTTTCTTTCCTGCAATGGGGAAAAAGTGTTGTCCCTATAAGTCTTTGTCAGAGAGTAATTGCCTAGTGTGTCGTACAAAGACAAGACTTGGTGATTGATTTAAGAGGAAGCTGACAGCCATTGCTCTCGAACAGACTAGTTATAAGAGGCAGCCAGAAATGGTCTAGCTGGTGCTGCACAGGGCCTCATTTGTCCTAATAGGCCAATCGGAATGGATGGGTGGGTGGGTGGATGGATGGATGGACTTCAGTCTAAATGAAGAAAATAACAAATAGCCCAGATCTAAATAATACTGTTAATGAAGTAAATGCTTATTTTATACAGTTAGATTTGTATCTGAGTAGGGAAAAGGTGAAAAATATACTGCCAATGCCAATATGCCCTAAAAGACACAAGAAAATCTATCCCAAATTAATAGTAGAATCGACATTGTTGTCTGCGTGTAATTCCAGATAAAGTGTATCACTGGGTGGTGCTAGTGGCAGAAGGCATTGTGATGTCTTTCTAAAAAAATGGACAAAATCCTGTTACTTGTTTTTTATTTTCCCTTTCAGCATCTCTCACATGTTTTAAAAAATGTCCTCTAGTTTGCTTCCTGTATTCTTGCTTTAGAAACACATATCTTTATTTTGTTGTTCTTATGGCACATTTTCTAGTTAAGCCACACTGGAAGTACACACATTGAAGGATAAAATACAAGCATGTAGAATAGATAAAAACAGTTAGCACCAAAAGGGTGTGTGTGGATGAGGGAATGATAATTCTTATCTACCACACTGCAATTCCTGTCCCAATTCCATTATCCAGCAAGGGTCTAATACTTGGATTGAGTTGTACTATGAGAGAGGTACCTGAAGTAGTATTTTGTAGAGGAAGAAGAGGCCAATCTATTACTGTCTATGTAAAGGTTAGACATCCTTCTGCACTTTGTATTCAAACACAGTAGGTGTGGTAAAAAAGAGTTTGGTGCCCCTTTCACTTCCAGGCTAGTGTTAAAGAAGTTGATGATTGGAATGCTTATTCACTACTTGCAAATAATTTGCTTCCCCAGAAGACTTTAGAATAATTTTTTGGCCAAAAAGTGGAGTTAGGCTCCACTTGCAGTAGGACACATAATGCACAATAAGAAATACCATCTGCTCCAAGTTATCCTTCAAGGAAAAATAGATGGGAAGTGTGACCCGGGGCGTAGAAGAACATTCTGTCTTAAGAATTTAAGCCAATGGTCCACAGTGAGCACAACTGCTCTGTTCAGAACAGCCTTAGATAGAAAGGACATGGCACATGAAGAAGAAGTGTGGAAGAAACCGTAATGATTTCTAAAATGAAAAAAAAAAAGCTAACCTAGAGTAGTGTATTTATTCTTAGTAAAGTAGTCAATTGGATGTTTATGTTTAGTTGTGTACTCAATTTTTTCAGATTCTATAATTTTTTAGAATTTTATAGGTTTTATGTTTTGTTTTCTTGGTTTTTATTGGTTTCTGGTTTTATCAGTGTTAGCCGCCCAGAGTTCCCTTTGGGAAGATGGGCGGGATACAAGCCCAACAAATAAATAAATAAATAATAATAAATAAAGTTTGCTGTTCGCTTTCCAGGTGGAGTTTGCATGGGTTAGTATGTAGTTTGTCAATCATTTAATAGCTAGCTCCACGTTGGACTTTTAATAATGTTGTTTTATTACTGTGTTTTATTCCCCATCTTTTTCCCCTTTTAGGAGAAGATGAGGACGAATTTGAAAACTTCATGCTTCCTTTGACAGTTTCATTTGAAACTTTAGTGCAGACATTTAACAATAGTTTTAAGCAAG
Source organism: Phrynocephalus forsythii (assembly GCA_029282475.1). Lineage (NCBI taxonomy): Eukaryota > Metazoa > Chordata > Lepidosauria > Squamata > Agamidae > Phrynocephalus > Phrynocephalus forsythii. Next base: position 157,449,314 of record JAPFRF010000002.1, on the reverse strand, counting down.
AAGAAGCAAAGGTAGGTTATATTTTAATTATATGGGGACATTCTGTTAAGTACTAATAGTGGATATCAAAGCAACAAATAAATAGACAAAAAGAAAGTGATGAACATAATCTAATAAAAAATAATGAAACTTAAGCCCAATTTACTTACTGTATATACTCGAGTATAAGCCTAGTTTTTCAGCCCTAATTTTGGGCTGAAAAAAGGGGTCCTCGGCTTATATGCGGGTCAATACTTTTAGCCACTGAGGCAAGTTTGGGTCAGTGGCTAAAAGTCATTTTAAACATTGTGTGCCACTTCTCCTGACCCCCCCATGTTTAAAATGACTTTTTAAAAAGGTCATTTTAAAACAATGTTTAAAATGACTTTTAGCCACCAAACTCAAGCACTTAAAAGTCATTTTAAACATCACACACACACACAGCTCACAAAGGAGGAGTTGCCAGGCCCTGCTGCATTTCCCACCCTAGGCTTATACTTGAGTCAATAAATTTTCCCAGTTTGGGGGGTTTAAATTAGGGGCCCCGGCTTATACTCGGGTCGACTTATACTCGAGTATATACGGGTAAGTGGAAGCAAATAAAAGATTAATTCTGCCTTTGAGATCAATATGATTAGTTTAGCTAGACTGCTGCCTTTTTCACACCCCTGCTTAACATTCTTTTTAAAGTCAGTTTAAAATGTTTAATTGTTAAGCCTTTTGGGAAATGTTTCTAGACTCCCCACAATATGATGCATGCATGCAGTGGCTTTTCAGTGGGCAGGGCAAAGCACTGACAAGGAGGAAAAAAAGGATGGGCTCACTGCCTTTTCATGGAATCATAGAATAATGGAGTTGGATGTCGTCTCTAAGGGCATTGAGTCCAACACTCCTGCTTAGTGGGGCAACCAGAGTCAAAGTATATCTAACACATGATTGCCTGGTTTTTCTCTTGAATGCCTCTAGCTTTGTAACATTCCTCCTAATTGATTCCATTGTCTTACTGCTGAAGAAGCTAGGAAGTTTTTTTCTGATATTCCACCAAAATCTGGCTTCCAGGAACTTGACCGTTTTATTACATGCCCTGCATTTGAGGATGATTAACAGATCCTGCCCGTCCTCTGTGTGACAGTCTTTTTAGTATTTGAAGAGTGCTGTCATATCTCACGTCAGTCTTCTTTTCTCAAGGCTAAACTTTCCTTGATCTTTCAATCTTTCCTCATAAGACTCAATTCCAGTCCCCTGATCATGCCTGTTGCCCTGCTCTAAACTTGTTCCAGTTTGTTGGTATCCTTCTTAAAGCGTAGTACAGTGGTCCCCCGCCCTTTCGCGGTTCATAAACTGCGGCCCCACTATATTGTGGGACCACAGTACCCCTAAAGGGCTTGAGGGAGGAGGGGAAGGTTTAAAAAGCTGCGTCTTTTAAAGCCTCCACCTTCCCCAAGCCCTGAGCTCCAGCTTATTGGCGCTCGGATGGGGAAACAAAAGTTTTTTCTCCCCCACCCCAGTGCCAATCAGCTGGAGCCTGGGCCTTGCCTCCATGGACCCATCACACACTGCTTCTCCCCACCCCCCTCGGGGTGCTGGGAAACTGTGCACAATCTTTAAAAGGCTTTCACAGAGCCAAGCACTTGGCTCCGTGGTGGAAAACCCTTTTTAAACATTGTGCGCCCCCGGTGCTGAGAAGCGGCGCACAATGTTTGAAATTGGGGGGGGGCAGGGCCGACCCAATCTGCATCAGCATATCGTGGATTTTCGGTCCCTAGCCCCCGCAATAGATGGGAGGTTACAATTTCCAAACAGTGTCTTGTTCTTCACTACTCACCGTCTCCGTGCTATATCCTTGCTTCTTGGATGCCCTAATTACCTGGCACGACAAAGTTCCAAATAGCATAGTCCTGAATCGAGCTGGAATCCCTAGCATGTACACTTTATTGAAACAGCGACGCCTACGCTGGCTTGGACACGTTGTGAGAATGGATGATGGTCGGATCCTAAAAGATCTTCTATATGGAGAACTAATGAAGGGAAAGTGCCCCAGAGGGAGACCACAGCTGCGATATAAGGATATCTGTAAGAGGGACCTGAAGGCCTTGGGAATGGACCTCAACAGATGGGAAACCCTGACCTCCGATCGCACTGTCTGGAGGCAAGAGATACAGCATGGTCTGCATAAATTTGAAGAGGCATTTGTCCAACAGGCAGAGGAAAAGAGGCAGGCATGGAAAGAACGAAACTCGAGGACCAGGCAGGAAACAGAATACATCTGCCCCCAGTGCGGTAGAGACTGCCATTCCCGAATTGGTCTATTTAGTCACACTAAGTGCTGTTTTTAGGATCTCTACTCCAGGCATGATACCATAGTCTTTTGAGACTGAAGGATGCCAATGAAATGGATGCCCTAATCCTGATTTTTCCTGCTTTGCTGATGATCATGAATGATTTAAGGTCTAACATGCATAGGGCCTGTCCTGAAATGTTCAATGGGTTGAGTGAACGCCTTATTTGTATTACATTGGGGAAAGCAAGAAGTATCATGCATATCCTCCCCCCCGATAATTTCACAAATACATTTGGAACTAGACTTCACAGTGTTCATGGGGTTGCCAACAAACATGGCAACCCCACATCAGTTCCTTTGCATCTCTGCATAGCATTAGCTGGCCAAAATCCTGTTTGTAGACTTATCCCTGTATGACTCATTGTGTGACCAGTTGCAAAAATTTTTTTTTCCAAACCAGAAGTCATATCAAGTAAGCAGTTCCATTGGAGCAGTTGTACAACTGACTGCACATCCAGTTATGCATTCAGGCGCACAGTGCAGAACTCCATTCAGCACGTGTAAATTTGCACTATGCCAAGCATAGTTGGATTCCAGCCAGTAAGGGAACTTGCAATGTTGATGTCTAGGGATGGGGGTCGAACCACTGGTTTGGCAGTCCATGCCAGTCTGTTTATGGGCCCACCAAGTGTTTGGTGCTTCAAGCCCCACCTCATCCCACGGGTGAGGGGAACCCATGGCAAGGGGAACCCAGGATGCTGTCTCAAAGTGGGCGCTCAGTGGGGGAGATCGGGCTTGCCAAATACCCGACTGACCAATAAACACACTGCCATGAACCACCTCTTGAACGTCTTCATATTGTGCGCCTGTTTCTCTTCCTTGACTCTTTACAGTAAGAATCTACAGGATGGACCAGGCTTGGAAACATTATGCCATCTTATGCCTTCCCCTTAACTTAATGAGAAAGTGGATTTAGACACAAAGTTACAATTCTAAGTGGTAATCTTATAGTGGTTGCGATTAGTTCTATCTCTAGTACTGATAACTGTTTTGTAGTGAAATTCAAAATGAAACATTTGTCTCTTATCTTTGTGGGATTAGTGCCAGAGGTACTGTAGTTAAAATATTTGCATTTTTCTGTGCTTGGGCTTTTAGTTTTATTTATTTCTTGGGTGCATGTGGATTTGCAAAGGTATATACTAGATGAAAACACTGTATGCTTAGAACATTTCTTCCAAACAAGAATTTAATATATAAATCAGGAGTTTATTAAATGGCTGGGCATATATGTATAAATAGGAACTGGTCTTGAAGTATTACATTCTTAAACCGAACAAAGTGATTAGGATAACTGATAGCTAAATAAGGATTTTATGTGCCTGTGGGAGCCATATTAGGATTGATTTGACAAGTCAGTTCAGCTGTGGCAACAGTCATATTATCTAGCACAGCATTATGTTTTATTAGTAAAATCTGTAAGTGTAGCAAGCTGTTTGTGTCAAAACAACAGTATATTTTAGGAGAGAAAAGACTTGCTAAGTGGAAGCTGCATCATCAGGAATGGAGCATATTAACATAGCATTACATTAAATAGATTGCTTTCTGCTATTATGAAGAAATAGTTAACTGTGCACTCCAGAGTGGCTATTTCAGAGACATTGTGTAATATTCCTAGAAGCTCTGTCAATATTTTTTCTTTAGCGCTTTTAAATGTGTTGGGAAACTCAGTAATGTCTTTAGCCCTCCTTAGTAGTTCCAGAATATCAAAGCTGGGATCCACATAACTGCAAGATAGCTTCCTTTTCAAAGCATCCACCTCAAGCAACACCCATAACTAAGGTGTTTCGGAGACTCAGAGTTGGGGGGCACAGATAGCCCATTTTGCTTTGAGGGGGGAAGGAAGGGGTTGCCCCCTTGGCAATAAATGTCCAGAACCCAACTGGACTAGGAGTTAAATCCCGCTTCATCCCTGCTGGCCGTTCTGTGTCCCCTGCACCTGAGGAACCGACTGATGTGAGTCAGCAGAGCAGGCCATATGGTACGGGCAGCTCAGTCAGCCAACAAAAAGGGGGCAGCCATGGGCAACAGAAGGAGCTGCCAGAGGACCTGCTACGGCTGGTCTCTCTTTTTCGCTCTAACACAAACAATATCTCCTACATGCATATATTACAAGCTGACACAACTCAGCATGCCCTGCCTGAGGGGACTGACTCCCTCTGCCAAGTGGTGACTCTGGTCCCTCTATGGGTCATGGAAATGCATCTGTAAAGAAAGAGCATGGGAACCCATCACTTCCATACAAAGTCATTAAGTCCACATAATGAGGCTCATGGGACAGTGATCATAACTTGAGTATAATACACGTTTGCTAAACATTATCTTTAATATTACTCTATGTGAAAATTGCCTGTTAATTTAGTGTCTTTCTGAGAAGAACAGGAAATGTGTGTTGCATCAGTTCCTTGTTGATCTAAGAGCTTTGGTTAATTAAGAATATCAATAATTTCCCCCCTTCACTCAGAAATGAACTGTTGCCACATATTTTGAGTTCCACATTGAAGCTTAGAGGTTACTTAGAAAGATGGGTTAGCTGTCAGTACTACTGCCTCTAAGTACAAGTCATTGTTCTAGGGTGCAGTATGACACTGAAACACAGATTGGAAGTGGATTTTAAACTCTTGTGGTGAAAGATGGCTGCTTTCGCTCGGTTGGAAGACTTGGTCGGTACCAAAACCATTTTGCAGTTGTACTGTCTGGTTTGATACAGAAACATTCTTACTGGGGGGAATTTTTTTAAATGGAGTTCCAGTGTTATATCCCTAAACTAGCAAGTTCTTAATGACCCTGGAAAGTGATTGCTTTGATTACACTTTAACGGTATTTGCAAATAAAATCACAAGTAATTAAGGGGAAATCTCCAGGCTTTTGAACAACTTTGATGCATGATAACTGCCTTGATTCGGCTCCATCTAGAGTAATGCTGTGCAGGCAAGAGCTACTGAGATCAATAGCAACATAATGATAGTGGCAGAATTAAGTGAGTAACCTGAGAAGTGTGCCTTCAGAATACATGCAGCTGCCACAAGCCAGGGCCACACAGTGCACTCCTTTCTTCCATCCTAAATGTTCATCAAAAGACGCCCTGCAGGAAAATGGAGTTAGATGCTCTTTATTGCTGATCGTGTCTCTTGCCACATTTATCAGGGAAATTGGATTAGCAGTTGGCAGCTGCAGGTAGACAAGGTTCTGCAGTGATTAAATATGCAGCTTGGCTGCATTTGTTGTGACAGACCTTTAGTAAATTCTACTGTAAGCACCATCTGTCTAATTTGTATAAAAGGGAAACTTCAGGCTCTGAGCCACTGCTCCAGAACTGAATTTGTTGCTTGATCATAAAGCAAAGTTTTCAACATAATTTAGCAAGGGAAAGGGTTTTTGTTGGGTTTGGGTTTGGGGTTTGGGTTTTTAAAGTGATTAATAAATAATATCATGGCCAAGTGCTTTCAGGTCCTTGGCATGCTGCTACAACTGAAAACAAAAACGCCCTCTTACGTTCTTCTCTAAAATGCTTAGTATTTGTATCTGCGGGGAGGTGACGCTGTTAAGCGTATCGCATAGGAAAATGCCCTGTGACTGCCAAAGTCATTTAATTTGTGGCATCTACCAGGATTTTCTAATTGGCTTTTTATACTTGTGAAATGCATAGTTAAAAAATAATTGCAGCAGGGCAGCTTACCCTTGTTGCTCTTATATTTGCAGTTGACAACGTCGTGTTCATAAAGCATATCCTCAGGTTTGTTCTCCAGGAAGTGGTAGCCGAACACATCTGTGGGGGGGGGGGGGGGGCTGCACACTGATATCAGGATGAGAAGATTCATCTTTAGAAGATGATTGCCCGTTTTCTCATCACCACTCTCTATAGAAAAACCAAAACCAGCCATAACCACCCCCCAATTTGCCCCTGGAATTTCTGTTCAATAATATATTGATTTTCTATATTTAACCTTGGTGGTACTTTGATATTATTTATGATAGGGATTGGTTTGATGGGAACAAATAAGACAATGTGTCCAAGAAAGAGGAGTGGTTAAGGAGCATCGGGCTATCTATAGCTGGTTCACAGAAACTCGAAGCTCGTGAATTATTTAAAATCCTTGATTTTCAGCTTGCACACATTAAAAGTTTTCACACTAAGTGCCAAATGTTGCAAACAGCACTTTAAACAGAATGATTTTGCTTTGATCCCTGTAGCAGTTCCTGAATAATTTATCACAGGTTATTGCCTTAATTCTGGAGAGGGATCGCGCAATAAAGGCAGATGAAAACACTCCAGTTGAAACACCTTGGGGCCTGCTCATTCCTCTGACATGGCTCTTTTGTTGGAACTATTTAGAGGTTATTAAGACGTGTCTATAGAATTAAGAGTTTGCTGTAAGGAGGGAGACAGCCATCTTAATTCAAAAGACAAAGCACTATGACCCTCACCTTTTTCGTGGCTGTTATTATATAGTAGAATTATGAAGGTAATATCATAGCTGCATCCAGAGTACAACGACCTACTACTTAAAGGTCTGTCTGACCTCCCCAATATAAAATGGGGTTTTTTTGGGGGTGGGGTGTACTGGAATGGTATCTGCTCTGGCTCAAGGGGAAGAAGCAACATGGCATAGGTGGCCAAGGTACAAATTTGATTTTGCCAGGTAGTTGCCGTGCCTCTCCCTGTTCCTTCTAGAAAACCCTAAAACTTCAGATTTCAAGGAACCAAGAAAAATAGAGAGGGGGGAGAAGGAAACAAAGTAGTTCTTGAAATGGTCTGTTGTCAGTTTATTGGTTGTTAAGGAATATTTGGCAATTATTCCAAAATCTCACCTCTGGCTACCAACCTCTTTTTTTCTGCCTGTTTTTCAGATGGGCTCAAACCACCACATTTGAGAATCCCTGCCTGTTCGGGAAAAGAGAGTGTGGTGTGTGTAGTCAGTCTTGGCTTTTTGGATGACATTTGAACCCTAGCCCTCAAGCTCGTCTGTCTCCCAACAAGCCAGAGAATTAATCTCAACCATGGTTTATTTCTGTGGCTTCTCAGGAGATATTGGTTTATAATGCTGCATTTTCAGTATATATGTGCCCAAGCATATATATGCACTCAAGGGGCGGGGAAGGGAAACTTGTCACTGGGTTTCCCAGCAATGACTTTGCTTCCTTGATACAAGAAAAAAGTTTTCTGAGTGTATGTTCATCAGATTTTTTAAAAAATTATTTTGTCTGTTGTAAATTCTACTTGCTTGCTCTTTTTATCTAGAGCTGACCCAATGAAAAATACTTTCACCTGTTTTGTGTTTTTTGTCCCGTATAAGATCTGTTGAAGAGTATGCTCAGGGTGTTAATGCATACATTTAAGTTGCTTCTCCTCCTAGTGTTAGGTCCAGTACCCTGTACAGTGGGAGAGCATCTTTCTTAATAGATACAGGAAGTAGTGGATAGCTGACAAAACATCTCTGTGTTCTGTATGACAAGCCACCTCAGGGTTTCTGACAGGTGAGGTGGTGCCATCTATGCTAAAGAACAGAGTAAAGGTTTTGACTGTTCATTGAAGATTGATATTATTTTGTACGTTTCAGCTTCCATCTCATCTCACTCTTTTTTATTTATCTGGAGTGCCCAGAATTCTGTATGCCTCTGTGTTTCTTGGGTGGATGAAATATTTGACTTAGAGTAAACACAACATTGGTAGCTGGATTTTTATAGATGATAGATTCATGTAAATATTTTGTCCCTGGAAATGGTACTGACTGATAGGTGTTACCATTGGAATGGTGTACATCAGTGGTGTCCAACCTTCAGCCATCCAGATGTTTTGGACTACAACTCCCACAATCCTTTGTCATTGGCAATATAGGCTTAGAATTCTGGGAGTTGTGGTCCAAAACACCTGGAAGGCCAAAGTTTGGACACCCCTGCTGTACAATTATGAAGGGGACTGGCTTGTGGCAGCTACTGACTGGCAATCTCTTTTGGCTGGAGTACTTAGGTCAAAATGGCCACTAGAAGAATATAATTTCTGACCCAAGCCATGGGCATTTGGAGCTATTTGGAACATAAATCCAATTTTCTTTTATAGACATAAACACAATGCATAATGTCCTTCTGCCTGAGAAAAGACTTTTGTACCACAGGAGCTGTGGCTGCTTTTGAGCCTGGACCTAAAAGGATCGCTGTAGTTCTCTGTGGCTATAGTAGGATCCCTCCTTGGAACTGCCAATGATAGTTGAGTCTTGGCCCTCAACACAACCCCTTTCTCTTCAATAGTTCATACTTCATTTCATCCATTTATCTAATGTTAGCAGAAAAGGCAGGAGCTGCATAAAACATGCAAAAATGATATTTGCACAAATCAGTATCAATTGTGTTGGTGTTTTCTCTCCGTTCCTGTTTTACCGATCTCTGGCACATCGTTGCAATGTCGGTAAGGATCTAGCGTGTAGAAGACCTGAGGTATCCCTGGGCTTTAGGCCAGCCTAGTTGTATTCAGCTACAATTCCAGCTATGTTATATTCAGCTACAACATCCCCAGCTTGGCTTGGGGTAATGCAAGCTGGAGTTGAGTACAAAAAAATGGGACTTGCTGGAAGAAGCCTGCAGTAGGCTGTGTTTAAAAGCAAACACAGTCAATCAATCAATCAAACAATCAGCCTTTATTGGCATGCAAAAAAAAAAAAGAATAAACAGCACAATTTTTGTACAGATTTTAAAAGATAATGATACATTACAAAACTAACAGCTCAGGGCATTTATGCCTGCGGACCCTGACCAACTGTGCTGAAAAAAAGTTGCCACATCTTCTATCACAACAGACTCTCCTGATGACAGAAAAAACCTTCAATAATCAGTGTTTGAACAATTATGACCCATGGCCATTGCAATCTACAAGCCACTAAGATTAGTTTAGGAGTCAAGACTTTTACTCTTAGTTAATGTCTATTTGCCTTCCTGCTCCAACATTTTGTACTATTGTCAGACATGGAAATATTTAACAAAGATTCCCCATAGCTGAATTGGTTCTTGCTGGGAACTTCAATCCTAGGATGGGCAATGGCGAGGGGTGTGCGGAAATTAGTATGATGGGACATTAGCATGGTATTTTATAAGGCCCTGCAGGTGGAGGCAGATGAATTTCTAACAATTCTGTGTTCTTATCCCTGGCAATGAGAGCCCTCCCCTGCCCCCCGCCCCGGTGTCTAAAAAGAGCATAACCAGGTTTGTTCACTTTATGGGTTACTTAAAAGTTCCAGGCAAAAATCAAAAGAAAAGAAAAGAAAAGAAAAACACATGTGGCACCTTAAAGACTAACTATTATAATTAAATGTAAGCTTTCATGGACACGTCCACTTCTTCAGAGGTGTCAATGAAAGCTTACATTAAAATGTAATAGTCTTTAAGGTGCCGCATGGTTTTGTCTTTTATTTTGTTTTTGTTTTTGTTTTTGCCTGGAGTTCTTACACAGACTAACATGGCTACATCTCACAAAACTACAGTTAAAAGTTCCAGTTACATTTCCTAAGCAAAAGGCTAAAGAGTACCCTTGAATGCTTTTTAACGTGTTCAGCAAGACGTTTAATAACAATAACGAATGATCAATATTTAAGAACAGGAACAGTGTATACTAACATTTCTAATCAACTGAATATCGATACATTACATCACAGAGAGGTTACTACTCAGTAATACTTATAAGAGAGGTCCAATGGAGTTTAGTGGATAGATAGAGGGTCAGACAGAGACTCAGGAGACGTGTGTTTAAATCTCCACTCAGCCATGGAAACTCACTGAAAGGTGATGATGGCAAATGATGCCTTGAACACTTGACATACCTGGAAAAAAAACAAATTAAAAGGGGTGATAAGTTGGAAATGATTTGGCAGCACATGGCAGCAGTGATGCCTGTCAAAGAGTGTCTAGTTTGTGCTCAATATGTACTTGTGTTTGAGACACAGAACTTAACTGCAAAATAGGGTTTGTTCAGATTACATTTTGGTGATGATCAGGTTGGGGAGGCGATGATCAGGGGGAAATCCCCAGGCCCAGTTAGAAAAAGAGGAAATGCTGAGGAGGGGGAGAGGTGATGGAACTTGTATTTTCTTAAATGGTTTTGGTTGATAAGTAATTTGTTACATGACCTTGCAGCTGCTGTTTGAAGCATTGTTGTAGCATTGTTATTGCTATTTCTGTTGGTAAATTTATCGTACTGTGCTGGTAAACATTTGATTAATACGAATATCTAGGCTGAAAACTTAAACTCCAGTGTTCTGTGGGGCATGTGTGGGGAAGGAGACATTTACGCTAATGAATTAAAATCAGATACGGTGCTCATTATTGGCTGATCATTAGTCCATCTGCTCTGTGCTAACGTGAAAATCAATTACTGTGTCTCTTCCCACTGACAGCGTATGTTGATCGGACTGGCAAGAGATCTTCGAGGGATTGCCTTTGCGCTGAACACAAAGACCAGCTACACCATGCTGTTTGACTGGATGTATCCTTATTACGCCATGACAATACTGGCTCTGTGCGCAGAGGGACACCAGTTCCCTCACATTAGTTTAATCGAGCGGCACAGTGGGGAAGAGGAAACAAAGCTAAATGAACTAATGTGTAATCAGCTCAAATTACTGTACAGTTACATTCATGCCATTAACAGGGAGGGCAGCATTTGGAGAGAGGTCACTTTTTGAAGGGAGCTGTGATAACTTCACTAATCCTTAAATATTCATCTACTCCATCATAAGCTGCCAATGTTTTAATAGTGCTTTAATTTACAGAGCGGAGGGCCCCCTGTTTAATTGCAGTATATGTAGGGCTCCTTCTAGCCTTCTGTTTTCGTATTTCAGATTGATCATCGTAGGAATCATCTTTATATTGAGTTGATTTATGGTATGCATTACTAGGGGGTCTCTCATATCCTTCTATGAATACTTTAAGCATGCAGGGAATCTTTTTCCTCTTGATGCACTTGAACTAAATGCAGAATGACCTTTTATACATCTTCCTATGAGGAGATGAGGTGGGCAAGCTGAGAACCCTGAATTTTGAGTTAGTTTAAAGTAGACTTGGCTCTTCAGGATGAGTGAAAATAGTCAGAATCCTGTTGTGTTGCCTGGTTACACAAGGGCAGTCAAAGAAGCAAAGTGAACTTTTTCCTGACCATCGTACACCCCGTATCTCCTGGTTGTGCGATTGATTGTGCAGTTGGCAGCGCAAAGAACCTGTAAAATTATTCCCAAGTGCCCTTTATATATATATATATACAGAGAGCTTCAGTAGCATTTTGGCCTGTATCAGGCATGTCCAAAGTTCGGCTCTCCTGATGTTTTGGACCACAATTCCCAGAATTCCAAGCCTGTATTTCCAAAGGACTGTGGAAGTTGTGGTCCAAAACATCTGGAGGGCCGAAGTTTGGACATGCCTGGCCTATATGCTTTCCTCAACATGCATTCTAGCTTACTTTAAGCACAACAGTGCTTGGTTGAGGAAACATTTGGATACTACATATTTGGATCTTAAGTTTGCCACCATCTTCAGAAGTGCAAGTAAGGTCAAATGCCTGCCTGTGCACAAGCAGCATTTGGAAGGCACATCAGACACTTTTAGGGTGTACCATTTTTGAGATATCCAGTTGCAACTTTCCATAGGTTGCGTGGGAAAGGGTTTCTGTGTTTTCCTCTTTTAAAATTATTTTTAAACTAAGATTATGAGATACTTTGCTTCCTTTTTATTTATCAAGCCTACTGATCACCTTTATGGGGAACCCACCTACCCCCACAAACTGTTTGTGAAAAACAAGAAATATCAAAATTGATCATGTCTCCAGTGATTTTGCAACTTAGGTAAAATTGCCCCCGAACATTATGACATTTGTATAGCTGCACAAGAGGATTTTGTCTTTTGATTCATTGTTTTATTGTGAGCCGCCCAGAGTTCCGTTCCGGAAGATGGGCGGGATATAAGCGTAACAAATAAATAAATAAATAAATAAAAGGACAAATTGAAAGATAGAGTAGCAACCAGTTACATGATATTGCCTGCATATTCTCTGGAATACTATTTCATCTCCATTTTTGTACCTCAGATGAAAGAACATTAGCAGCAGACTGATTTTTTTAAAAGGATTAATTGTGGTCAGTCTCCTTCAATATCATCTTCCTTCTCCGATTAGAAGAGGCAGTTCAGCTGTTACATTTGTCCACTAGATGGCAAAGATGAGCAGAATTCATATAACATCTCTGACTTGATCTTTGACCTGGGAATCATTATATATATTTTTCTGTATTATAACCACTCCTGGTTAATGTTTAGAATTGAATAGCCAAACAGGCAGAATAGTAATGTTAGCCTGCAAAACAGGATTGTTTGTAGTAAGCTTGCTTATACTAATTGGATTTCCGTAACAAATCAGACTCCTTGGAGAAAGGCCAAAGGCTTTTCATAATTGTATTGACAAGAAAATGAATATGATAAATGGAGTTCATTCAGTTGAGAAAAGATTTATAGTTTTTCCCTCTGGGCAAACGATGAAGAGCAAATATGTGTAATAATAGAAGAATCTGTTACAAAGTTGTTACTTGATATCTCATAAGGCTTTATTAAAATATCTCCAAATATTTTAAAGGCATTTCTGGTGGTAAGGTATAGGTTCCTTGTGGAGCGTTCTACTGAGGAATGGTGCAGAAGGATATGGAAATAAAAATGTCATTAATATGAAAGTCATTCATTTCTCTTGAAATAGAGGTATGTCAGGCTGTCAGGGATTCACGTGTTAAGTTTTGGAATCCGAATTAATTGGGCAGTAGGAAGCAATAAGCCATATTGGGCTTTATAGAGCACTCCTAAAAATTTAGGAACCTTCTTTTGTAAAAGCATGTGCTGAAATTTCTTAATAACCCTATGGTTCTGCTAGGCATAGGTATCTATTTCTAAATTGAATCATGTGACGTATGTTACATTTAGGACTGCCTTATTTACAATTGCTGGTTAACCCTTTAGGATAAGGATTCTGTGCATAATATTTCTGCTATACACTTTCAGATTTCAAAAACTTTCAGTCCAGAAATCCCTGCTTTCTACTCTGATTTGTTATTCCTTCAAGTGGTAGACGCTGCCATATTAGCAATATGAATGCAACCCCATAAAAACCTCTTTGCAGAACTACTCAGAACAGATTTCAATCTGACTAAGGAGAGATGGCTTGGCGAACTTTGGTTCGGGGCTTGTGGAATACCCAGGAGCGAAGAACAAACATTGGTTTTCTGAAGTTTGGAGGAATCCGCATTGTCCAGTCTCATTTTACTCCTCTGCTGTGGGGTTATATCAAATTATGTGTGTGTGTTGTGTTGTTACAGTCGTGACTGACTCTTCATGACCCCATGTACATGGAGTTTTCTTGGCAGGAATGCTGGAGTGGTTTGCCAGTTCCTACTCCAGGCTCCTACAGCACCTGGTATTCCCTGGTGGTCGCCCATCCAAGTACTAACCAGGGCCGACCCTGCTTAGCTTTCAAAATCAGGCGAGATCAGATGTGCTTAGGGCATCTAGGCAGCGCTATATCATATTCTAGTACTGACTAAAAGTTTTGCCGTAGCAACGTACATCAGCAGCTATGAGTGGGTGTGTTTGTGCTCCAAGTCCATGGTGAAGGAGGTGGTTGTCTTCCTGGCTTGGAGAAAGAATTACTTTCACTCTCATTCAGGGCAGAGTGTTTGAATATACTGTTTATTAATGTTTAAACTGGTTTTAACTGGTTTTAAAGTGCTGAATATTTTATATTGCTTTTATTGCACTCTTCCCTGAAATTTCAGGATATAGGGTAGAAAAGAAACACCGTGTGTGTGTGTGTGTGTGTGTGTGTGTGTGTGTGTGTGTGTGTGTGTGTGTGTGTGTGTGTGTGTGTGTGTGTGTGTGTGTGTGTACAGTATATCACAGAAGCGAGTATACCCCTCACATCTCATAAATATTTTAGTATATCTTTTCAAGTGATAACACTGAAGAAATGACACTTGGCTACAATGTAAAGCAGTGAGTATACAGCTTGTATAACACTGTAAATATGCTGCCCCCTCAAAATAACACAACAGACAGCCATTAATGTCTAAACTGCTGGCAACAAAAGTGATTGCATCTGTTAAGTGACAATGTCCAAATTGGGCACAAAGGGTTTTTTTTTGTGCCACCATTATTTTCCAGAATGGCTTTAACCCTCTTGGGCATGGAGTTCACCAGAATTTCACAGGTTGCCACTGGAGTCCTCTTCCACTCCTCCATGATGACATCACAGAACTGGTGGTTGTTAGAGACCTTGCACACCTCCACCTTCCATTTCAGGATGCCCCACAGTTTCTCAATAGGGTTTAAGTCTGGAGACATGCTTGGTCAGTCCATCACTTTAACCCTCAGCTTCTTGAGCAAGGCAGTGGTCGTTTGGGAGGTGTGTATTGGGTCGTTATTATGTTGGAATACTACCCTGCGGTCCAGTCTCCGAAAAGAGGGGATCATGCTGTGCTTCAGTATGTCACATTACCTTCTGGCATTCATGGTTCCCTCAATGAACTGGAGGTCCTCAGTGCCGGCAGCACTCATGCAGCCCCAGATCATGACACTCCCACCACCACCACACTTGACTGCAGGCACAACAGACTTGTCTTTGTACGCCTTACCAGGTTGCCACCAAACATGCTTGACACCATCTGAACCAAGTAAGTTTCTCTTGGTCTCATCGGACTACCGGACATGGTTCCAGAAATCCATATCCTTAGTCTGCTTGTCTGTAGCGAACCATATGCAGGCTTTCCTGTGCATCATCTTTAGAAGGGTCTTCTGGGACAGCAGCCCTGCAGACTAATTTGATGCAGTGTGCTGCATATGGTCTGAGCACTGACAGGCAGACCTCCTACCCATTCAACCTTTGCAGGAGTGCCAGCACCACTCATATGTCTATTTCCCAAAGCCAACCTCTGGATATGATGCTGAACACAGGCACCCAGCTTCTCTGGTCAACCATGGCAAGGCCTGTTCTGACCGCTGTATGGTCTTGGCCACCGTGCTGCAGCTCAGTTTCAGGTTCTTGGCAGTCTGCTTATAGCCTAGGCCAGTGGTGGTGAACCTTTGGCACTCCAGGTGTTTTGGACCATAACTCCCAGAATTCCAAGCCTGTATTGCCAATGACAAAGGACTGGGAGTTGCGGTCTAAAACATCTGGAGTGCCGAAGGTTCGCCACCAGTGGCCTAGGCCATCTTTATGTAGAGCAACAATTCATTTTTTTCAGATCCTCAGTTGATTCATTACTATGAGGTGCCATGTGGAACTCCAAGTGACTAGCAGGAGAAAGTGGGAGTGATAAAACCTGCTCCCCCTTCACACCTGAGACCTTGTGACACTAACAGGTCTCATGACACCAGGGAGGGAAAATGGCTACTTGGACCCAGTTTAGGCATTAGTAGCTGTGCATTGCGCCATTTTGAGGAGACAGCACATGTATACCTTTATACAAGCTGTATACTGTACTCACTGCTTTGCATTGTAACCAAGTGTGATTTCTTCAGTGTTGTCACATGAAAAGATATACTAAAATATTTCTGAAATGTGAGGGGGTGTACTCCTGTGACATATTGTATGCATACATAGTAGTCCCACCATATCTAAATATTCCATTATCTGCTGTTGCTATAACCCAGCCTGCAGTGCACAGGCACACTTGCCACCACCTCTTGTTCTTGCTCTCATCTATTCCCTTTAGTAAATATCAGTGGTTTCTACGAATGGCTCTCCTATGGATATGTGTGTAAGGGGTAGGGAAATGCTGTCTTTATGCATGTTTCTTGCTTGACCAATTCTAACCACGGCAGGATGCTATAAGAAATGTGCCTTTAAAGAAATCGTTCAGAGACTTATGTGAAATTAAAATGAATGCTAACCAGCTCTGTATTCTTAAGAAATGTACAGTATTGAAAAAATAAGGAATTTAGAACAAGCTGAGAATAGTGAAGGAGGAAGAAGTAGACCTAATCTGGAAACTTCTGGATCTGGGACAGTGATGGCAAACCTTTTCGGCCCAAACTGCAATTCAAAACCCACTAATTTTTTGCAAAGTGCCAATACAGCAATTTAACCTGAATATAGGTAGCTGTAAAGGGGGGATGTCAGGTGCCCACAGAAAGGGCTCCAAGTGCCACCTTTGGCACCCGTGCCATAGGTTTGCCAACACTGATCTAAAGTGTACTTGAGAAACATTTAGTCTGCCTTAGAAAATATGAAGCTGTCCTCCTTCCCTTAGGAAAGAAATAAATGTGGTAGTAAATACTGAATTTTGATTTATCATATCCAGGTCAGATGGATAACCAGCCTGGAAATCTATTCTGCAATATATATTGCAGAATAAGGTCCCTTTGCATTTTTGTCTCAGGAAGTCCAAGACATTCTTCCAGGATGTTTGCTGATAAGATTCCCCTGTGATAATCTACACTTGAGTTTTAATTGAAGGATATATCCAGATAATTCTGCAGGGCTTAGCAGTAGAGAGATCCATTCCCTTAAGCCTTTTTCTTTTGAACCTATAAAAATGGCTGCCATCATTAATTCCTACACTTATCATACTTTTCTTTTTGATAACGATTTACTGCTGGCTGGGTTGTAAAAAGAAATCCTATCTCAGTGTGATCTTAGATTCTTGTATGGCTGATTCAGCTGTAGAAGCAGCTCTTCAATTTTAATGCACATTAGACAAGTGCAGTTCGGTTCATCTTCAGGGACAGAAGATGTAAGATGGTTTTGTATGTAGGCTTGACGATACATGTGATGTACATCTTTTATTATAAAGCTTTTCTTTTAACCTGTGCTATGAAAGATACCCTACATATCTCCCTATGCTTCAAAGAGCTGTCGAACTCTGGTATCGTGAGCCGGCATGTACAACTCCTATCTTGAAACTCATGGCTGAGATGATGCAGAACAGGTACCGTGCATCACAGTCTTGTTTACATGTCAAAGTAGTCCTTTCAGACACTGGAGTATGTGAACAAAGTAAGACGATAACAACCCTTGTTGACAAAAGAAAGGGGGGGAAGGGGTGCAGCCTTTGTATGCAATTTAAAACATTGGTAGGGATACCTTTACTAGACCAATGTCACCTTACAAGCAGGTCCTGGCTTTTGAGTTAGGCGGGGCGTTAACGAAGCAGACTCTGGTGAATGTTTTAAACGGCCTAAAATCAGTATATATGTATATATCTATGAAGGAGAGCCACTTAACCACAGATTATCTTTACATAGCCACTGTAGGCTGACAGGAAGACATGAGCCACTGAAGCCTCGCTACCATCCTGCTTCCTTCATGGACCATTCCTAAACATGATCAAACAGTAGAATATCGAGTAGCCATGTTATGCATGTTGAAGATTTTTTTTTATTATGAAAGAGATATTGGGGAGGGGGGGAGAAAGAGAAGGCAAACCAGCTATCTTCTTCAAAGAAAGAAAGATTTATTTATTTATTTATTTATTTATTTATTTATTAGATTTATATACAGCACCATCTAGCAACAAGGCCACTGTGGGTTGTGTACAAATAATTCAACAAACAAAACAAGAATATACGACCTAAAAATGAAGCTAAGAAGCAAAATGAACATAGCTAAATCAACGACATCATCATAAAAATCACTCAAAAGGAACGGAGGGATCATTGAGACAGAAAGGGCGGATTAAAGATCAGCGAATCGCGAAAGGATGAATTAGTAACCAGGGAAAGCCTTCCTCTATAGCCATGTCTTGACATGTTTTTTTAAAAAATTGACAGTGTAGGGGCCAGACTAATCTCGGGAGGGAGCTGGTTCCACAAGCGAAGGGCTGCCACTGAGAAAGGCCGGTTCCTCATTACTGATTTCTGGGCTTTCTTTGGAATGGGTATCCTCAAGTGGCCTGCTTGAGAAGATTGAGTGTTTTGGGCGATATACAGCGGTAGGAGCTGTTATAGCAAGGTCCCTAGCCCTAACCCTAACCCAGTTCCATCCCTATCCCCTACTGACACGTTGAGGGCCTCCATACCAGGTATTGCCAATACTGCCAATGATGAGAGCCTAACAGCCTTCAAAGAGTTCTTACATAAAATGGCTACCCCCTGCCCCTTCCCTCTGGTCTACCCTGCTACCAAATGGAGAACCCAAGTGGGCAGATGAAGGAGAGGCTTGGTCCTCCCTCAGCACATCAAACATCAGATTGATGTTGCCTGTCCAGCACACTCACAGCTATTTTGCTGTGTACTCATATTGAAGTTGCAGATAAAAACTTCTGGCAGCAAAGTTGGTGTTGACAGGCTGCATCCATCTAAATAATTGCAGTTTAAGGCTATGTTCACATAAATCATTGCAGCTTTTAAAGCTCTTAAAGTCCTATAAACATTTACTCAGAAGCAAAGCTCACTGAATCCATTATATTCAGTTAGGCTTAATTGTGCTACCATTATATAAACATTTATATAAGAATAAGCACCATTAAACATAACAGGATAAACCTAAAACTTGTATGGGATTGCTCTGTATAGCTGATTGTTGTTTTGGGATGCTCAACATAAGAAGACAGTGAAAGGAAGGTTCAGTATTTAAAGAAAAGTACAGTACTGGAGTAAGGCCCTGCAGCTGGGGAACCGAGTTCTTTTTTGTTCAGACAGAAACAGCAACTCCGGTAAGAGCAAGGGAGGAGGACTCTGTATTTACATACTCAGTGCCTGGTGTGTCAATAGCAGAGTAGCTTATACGTCTTGTTCTCCAGATGTGGAATTGATGGGAGTCACATGTAGGCCATTTTATCTGCCTGGCGAAATCTCTGTGATAATTATAATAGCTGTATATGTTCCACCTGATGCCAGTGTCAGCGAGGCACTCTCCAAGCTACAGTATATGCCATCATTTCTAAGCCGCAGCAAATCCATCCACAGGGTGCTTTTGTCGTGGCTGGGGACTTCAACCAAGCCTGTCTAAGAGCTGTTTTCCCTAAGTTTGAACAGTACGTGAAACTCCCCAACAGAGGGAAGAACATATTGGATCGTGTGTACTCCAATCTGAAACAGGCATACAGGGCAATCCCTCTTCCCCATCTGGGCACATCTGATCATTCTTTACTTCTTCTATGCCCGAAGTACATCCCTCTCAGGAAAAGAACCCAGCCAATTATTAAAATGGTTAAAATATGGCCAGAGGGTGCTCTTAGTCAGCTCCAGGACTGTTTTGAAGCAACTGATTGGAGTGTATTTGAAGACCAAGACCTACATGGATACACTGATGCTGTACTTTCTTATATCAAAGTGTGTACTGACAATGTAACATCGGATAAACGCATCAGAGTCTATGGGAATTGTAAACCCTGGATAACTGCTGAGGTAAGGTCACTTCTGAGAGCCCGGAACAATGCCTTTAAGGTGGGGAACAAGGATACATATAGAGAGGCTAGGGCTAATCTTAAAAGAGGTATAAAGGCAGCAAAACAAAAATATAAACATAAGGTGGAGAACTACTTAGCTGATAATAACACAAAGGGAGTGTGGCAAGGACTGCAGCATTTAACCAACTATAAGGGCAAGATGAGGAACATGGCTGAGGCTGATGCCTCACTGGCAGAGGAGCTGAATATCTTCTTTGCTCGCTATGAGGTTAAAAGACCAGGCCCCATAGTACCTGCTTGCCAATCTTCAAATTCCCAGCCACTCATTTTATATGAACATCAAGTGAGAGCTGCATTGAGGGCTGTGAATCCAGGTAAAGCTGCAGGCCCAGACGGGGTCCTGGGGATAGTGGTAAAAAATTGTGCTGATCAGTTATCAGGGGTCCTGACAAGAATTTTTAACATCTCCCTGCAAACGGCTTGTGTTCCATCATGTTTGAAAGCAGCTACCATTGTCCCAGTCCCAAAGAAAACAGCAATTAATTGCCTAAATGACTACAGACCTATTGCATTAATGTCTGTAGTGATGAAATGCTTTGAAATATTAGTTCTCCAATACCTTAAAACATGTTTTCCACCAGACTTTGATAAACATCAGTTTGCCTATAGGAGAAATAGATCAACAGATGATGCCATAGCTACTGCCTTACACCTTGCAGTGAGTCATCTGGAGAAACCTGGAAATTATGTTAGGATGCTTTTCATTTATTACAGTTCAGCTTTTAACACCATCCTACCAAGCATTCTTATTAAAAAGCTGGCTGATTTGGACCTTTCTTCTACCATCTGTGATTGGATCAAGGACTTTCTAAGGGACCGCTCACAAACAGTGAGGGTTGGGCCTTTTACATCTACTTCCCTGAAGCTTAGCACCAGCTCCCCACAGGGCTGTATGCTTCGTCCCTTCCTGTATTCACTGTACACATATGACTGTGTATCATCTGATCCATCTACTGTGATTATTAAGTTCGCAGACGATACCACCATAATGGGTCTTATTACAGGGGGAGATGAATCAACGTACAGGAATGAGGTCCAAAAATTATCCACATGGTGCATGGAAAACAACTTGCATCTTAATATTACCAAGACAAAGGAGATGGTGCTGGACTTCCGGAGGAAGAGGAGGAACCAGCCCCATTGTACATCCAGGGGGGCTGTGTGGAGAGAGTTTCTTCCTTCAAATTTCTGGGAGTTTACCTCAGTGAAGATCTCTCCTGGGGAATTAATACAACCAAAGTAGTCAGGAAGGCCCAGCAGAGACTGCATTTCCCCAGGGTCTTGCGTAAGAACAAAGTGAAGCAACAACTGATTATCTCCTTTTACCGGTCCACAATTGAAAGCATCCTCACATATTGCATTACCGTTTGGTATGCTGGATTGACAGCTGCTGACAGGAAGACACTACAGAGGGTGGTAAGCACAGCTCAGTATATCATGGGCTGTCCCCTGAGTGCACTGGATGACATCGCTAGAGATCGTTGCCTCAGGAGGGTGGAAAAATTCTTAAGGATGACTCACACCCCGGTCAGCACCTCTTTACCTTGTTACAATCAGGCGGAAGATATTGTAGTGTAGCCTGCCGTACCAACAGACTGAAGAACAGTTTTTATCCATGGGCTGTCAGACTGCTGAACAGGAAATAATCCCAGGACAAGTATAGAAGAACTGACCTGTGGGCTGGCACATTCGGTGTCAAGTACACAGGGTGCAATAATACTGAGTGGTTGCCAGTGGGATGGGGGTGGGATGGGGGTGGGGGTGGGCAAGGGAGACTCAGCTAATTTCATTGTGCACATGTTGTACATTGACAATAAAGGTATTATTATTATTATTATTATTATTAGTAAACTCTCCAGGCAAAGCAGAACTTCCTTGATCCCCTTTGACTGGAATTTTCAGTTTACCGCTGAGATTATATGGACCAGTTGCACAGTAGGAACCAAAATCAAGAACAGTGATGGGAAGAGGGGTATTCATTATGATTTCTGTGATCATGGTTCTTTAGACATGCGTACACCGGCAATATTGAGAGCCCAATCTGTTTCTGCTGTTAAAAAATTACACATGTGTTTTAAAAGCAGCATGAGCCTTCCTGAATAATTCCTATAGAAATCCCCATCTTTGTTAGTTTGTGTTGTCAACGTAGATCTGGATTTCCTTCCTTGTGTTGATACTTCTTGGTATCATTTTTGTGTCTTCTCACTGACTGCAGAGTTGTTGTGATGTCAATGGAGGAAAATCTACTGCCCTTCAGTTTCAACATGTATTTTCGTTTTTTTAAAAATGGCATAATAAAGTCTTTGAACTCAACGAACCTGTTATTTTATAACTGAGTGACTAGCCAGAGGTGTTCCAAAGTGCTTCCAGTTTAAATAATTTTAACACTGTAAACTCAGCTCTGAATGAAAGTTAAGTGTATTGACATTAACGAGGCAGCTTTATCTGTTATTGCATATTTTCATTTTCTTTTTTATATGTAGTGCAATTAAGTAATGTTAATAATCAAGTTATGTTTATTAGATATCTCCCAAGTTAGTAAGGCTGAAGAGACCTTGTTCAGAAAAGTGAGCTTGTGGCTTGTGAGAAGAAAGGTTCAGAAGGAGTCTTTGCCTACAGTGAGAGCAGTAAACAAACCAAGGAGATGCTAGTAGATTAAATCCCCAAAGAGGGGAGCTCATTGAACTGCTTTGCATGTTCAATATATTCATTTACCCATTGGTATGCAGATAGTCTGTATTGTTCCTTTAAGAGAATGCCATTAGGGATGACTTTGCTTTTTCTTGAGTTGTGTACTGCATTAAGTTTCACAGGTTGACTTGATAATACAATCCACTTTGACATGGTAAAAATATGTTACTGAGTATCAAATTGTGTATTATGAAACAATGGTGGTAAGCTTCTCTCCCCCATTTACCAGATGTTATCATTTTGTACTTTGTAGAATACACAAATTTTATAATATTCATAATTGTAGATTCTTCTTGAGGAGAGCTGAAAATTCTTCTGGGTGTTCCAGCGTTTCCCTGCACTTGTTTATCCAACTAAAGGAAGTGCTTTTATTCTTTTCACTCTATGGAATTCCAACAGATGTGGATTGTGTACAGTAAAGCCTATCATCACTTAACACAGGCCTGTCCAAACTTTGGCCCTCCAGGTGTTTTGTACCACAACTCCCACAGTTCTTTGCCATTCGAAGTACAGGCTTGGAATTCTGGGGGTTGTGGTCCAAAACATCTGGAGGGCCAAAGTTTGGACATGCCTGACTTAACAGCTCTGTTTTTGTAAAAAAAAAAAAGGGGGGGGATAGTACTGAATCATTGAGTTATTAACAATATGGAATGAGTACTTCCTACAGGTACCTATTGGAAGCAGAACATGAGACTAAATAGGTAGTAGTTTCATGATCTTCCTACTTCCTAGGAACAGGCCTCTCCTAGGAAGTAGGTGACAAGGCAAAAGTGATATCTGTACCAAAATCCTTCAGTAAGGCAGTTGCATTTATTTATGCTGTCTGTGAGGGAAGCTATCCTGGAGGGGCCGAAGGTGGGAGAGTGACACCTACACAACAGGACTGTGACAGGGATGAGTGGCTGGAGAAGGAAAAAGGCAAGGGAAAAACATAGAGCTGCCCAAGACCAGGAAGCCCTGGAAAGGGAAATGCTCTGCAAACAGTTCAAAGATTCACTGAAGATTCTAGAAAGGGAGAAGGAGGAGGGGAAAATGGAGACCCTGAGGAAGGAGGAGAAAGAGACATAAACGGCGGGAAAGTCCAACCAATCAGCTGTGGTGGAGGTGGGGTTCGGACAATGTAAAAAGGATACGCCACGTGCTTTGCCACCATACTGGGAATGGGTTTGGATGCAGAACCCATGGACTGGAGATTGGGAGCAAATGATGATGCCTAAACCTGAGGCTGAAAGCTACAGGAGTCGAGCCCACCGCCAAGGTTGTTCTTACTGGGGTGAGCGGGAAGTCCGTGAGTATAACTGCAAGAGGAAGGAGATTTGGAAGGAATTGGCTTTGGAGCAATGGATAGCCAAACTGAAGGAGGAGGAGGAAAGAACCGGGAAGCCTTGTACTGGGAGGGGATTAACCCTGAGAGAAGATTATCCCTTCAGATCCCACCGCCAGAGACGTCCTGGACCCAAACTTACTTCGGAGATTGGGGTGCAAGTGGGGGAGCCGAGCCTCTTCGGGAGGGAGGAGAAGAGAAATGGTGGAACCAAATCTCCCCAAGAATAGGGGGAGGGTTAGACTTGTCTGTATTTACTCCGTTGTATGAATCCAAAAACAATCCGTTTGTTACTGAAGTTAAAGATGTTGGAACTGTAATTAAGAAGAGAGCCTCCCTAGCAGTGGAAGAACAAAATAAAAGTCCTGTTTCTTCTTTTAAGAATGTGTCCTTATTAAAACCTGAAGGGCGGGATGCCTGGGGAAAAGGAGAACCCTCACACTGTTTCCTTCCATGAAGGGCATGCAGCATTGTATGGCCCAGTCCTCTTTGGGCAGTTGTACTGTTCTTGACCTTTTTAAAAAATTATTATACTCCTATATGGAATGTTTTAGTTCTGAAAAACTTGCAGTTTCCCCCAAGGATGGCTATTACCCATGCCTTGTATCTTGGTTACCCCATTGTGGCTTCATAGCCATTGTTGCTAAGGGTGAGCATTCACTAACAAGCATCTGCTTCACTGGGCATTTTAATATATATTCCTGTTTTCCACCAGATCACAACGTTTAAATTTTGATGTGTCATCTCCTAATGGGATCCTTCTCTTCCGAGAGGCTAGTAAGATGATTTGTACTTATGGTGAGTATCTGTTTGTGACTTGTTATGTATATCAGTGCCTATTTATTAGGAAATATGTAACTCATTCTAATTAAATAGAGCTTGACTTCCAAAGATATTTATATTCATAACTCTGTCTCTGAGGAATGATGAGTGTTGAATATTTCTGAACAATAGATGGCTTTGGATAGAGGGTTCATTAAGAGAATAGTAGCCTTTATTGGCTTTCATACCAAACATGGATTATCCTGGGTTTCTTTGTCTGGAAGCAAAACAGGCCTCTCCAGAAACATGTATGTGATTTTGATGAAATCAAAGATGCATTAATTGGAAAATAAAAGAAGAGGGAAGCTGGGGAAAACATATCTGCCCAACAGATTCACAACCCACAAAAACACAGCATTGTTGAGCCACAGAAGGTTTATTTTACACATAATAAAATAAACACATTGTTTATTTTAGCAACAACTATTTTATTTATACTTTGTACCCAAGTAGTTTTAAATTACATTTGCTTTAAAAATGATGCTGCATGGTTTAAAGACCTGGGTATGGTTCTTCTGGTCACTAATATTATCAATTAGATCTTGTTTCCTGGGAGGCTTATTCAGCTGTGAAAAAAAGGAAAGGCTCACAGTCTCCCTGTTATTTTATATTAATCAAAGAGCTTTTAAAATTTCCCTTGTATTAATATGCAGTGATACATTTATCTGTGGGGGAAAAACTGAAGAAATTGATTATCTTATGATCAAGGCTGTGTCCACAGATACAGCCTTGTGTTGCCTTCATAACTTGCTTTCAGTAAACCTAATTTGCTGCTATATTTAATGCAATACTGTTCTATTACCAATTTCTGTGCAGGGTGTTGGTTTCGCTCTTGTTCTTACCACTTCCCTAAGTGCAGCAAATCTGATAATTCTGTGGTGTTTTTGTCGTTGGTTTTTGTATATCAGGCAAAAACAGATGAAAAAAAATAAGAAATAAAGAAGACAAAAACACTGTGGCACCTGGGTGTTTTGTCTCTTATCCCTTTTATTTTCCTGCCAGTGAGAATTCTTCCCAATTAGAAAATTCACAACTGCAATCTGTAGCAAATGCAGTGGGGATTGTAGTAGTCTACTCATCTGAGCATGGGTAATTTTGATAAACTATCTCAGTCCCAGAGAAGTTGACAGAGTTGGATTAATAAACATTTGGATACCGAGTACCTGACCTTTTAAGGAGGAGTACCTCATGACGTATCCTGTGAGTAAGTACAGGTTGACAAGCACCATCGCAGATACACAGTGGATCAATGTTTTTGTTTGGCTGATCCTGCTTCATTGTGTTGGCCCCATATCCTATCCATTACCCATCCTAGATAGATACTAGTTTTAAACAAGCTGTGTTTTCTTTTCATTCACTCCTCTTTTGATTGGATCTGATGGTAATAAGATAAAGAAAAAGGGAATGTGAAAGGATTTGTGCTGTCATTTCTCTTACGAACATTTTTGTGCATTTACTCATATTGTAGAAATGAGCCTGGCTGGCATCACATTTGGCAGCTGTTTTTCTTTTAATGCTAAAAATTCCATTGTTCTGCCTAAGTGAGTTAAACCTGAAGAGCAGAGGAATGTACTCAATAACTTTAGCAAAGACAAACAATTCTCAAGGTCAGTGATGATGATGATGATGATGATGATGATTATTTCTATCCACTCATCTGGCCCTATGGCCGCTCTGGGTGGCTAACAATAGCAGAAAAAAAATAACAATGAAATATATAAAATATACATAAAATTCATAACATCAACATAAAATCAACATTAAACCAATTTCACATATGAAAAACATTATAATCATATAACAAAAACGTATTAGACAATGTTAGACCACTTAAATATTAGAAAATAAAAATAAGAGTAAGGATAAGAACAGTGGGCAAAGCAGTCTAGGCTAGACAACTGTTGATTAAGTTAGAGCTAGTTTAGGGAAAGCTTGCCTGTAGAGCCAAGTTTTTAGCACTTCTAGCCTAGCCCCTGCCTAGGGAGGGGGCTAGGGGAATCTCAGACAGGAGATCATTCCAAAGAGAGCTACTGCCAAGAAGGCTCGATTTTTAGTTTTTATCTTTCATACCTCCCTGACAGTTAACATTGTCAATGACCCTATTGGAGAAGAACAGGTATTATGGTCTGATCCCGACTGAAGAAGGCATTCAGCCCGGTAACAAGGTCCCAAACCAATTAGGGTTTGATATGTTAGAGTCATTACCTTGAAGCTGGTGTGGAAATGAACTGTATCCAGTGCAGGGTGGCCAGAGTGGAGGGAAAATATGTTTGAATTTCCTCACTCCATTTAGTAAGCTACATTTTGGACTTGTTGAGGCTTCTGCGCCAGTCTCACGGGCAGCCCCATGGAGAGACCACTACAGTAATCTAATCTCAAAACTACCAGTGCATGAACCAAAAGTATTGAGCAACCTGATTGTTCAGGTAGGGGCGCACTTGGATGATCCACCTACGGTGGAAATAGGCAGACCAGACCACATATGCCCCCTGAAACTCCATGGATAGTGTCAGGTCCAGTAAGATGTCCAAACTGCAGATCCCATATTTTGCGGAGAGTTACCTCCTCCAAAGAAGAAGGATATTCTCAATCCGTAGACATCCAGAGGGCACACATGTAGGATCTCCATCAGAATCAGTCTATTTTCTTCATCCATCCTAGCACCACCTCCGTGGTGCTCAAGGCACAGGACACATCATCTACTGATGGATGAAAGGAGAGATGGAGTTGTGTGTAATCTGCATATTGATTGCACAAAGCTGAAGCTCCTGCTGACCTCCACCAGCAGCTTCCTATAGATGTCAAATAGATTTGGTAAGATGGCCAGCCACTGAGTGACTCCACAATTAAAAGAGTCCAAAGGGTGACATAATTGTCTTGCCAAATTGAACTTTCTAGGGTCAGTCCTCCAGGAAGAATCAGAGCCAGGCCAAAGCCAGGCCAAATCCCCAACCTGGAGACCCTCCCCATGAGACTATTGTGGTCAATCGTATTGGAAGCCAGTGAGAGATCAAGGAGGACCTGTAGGGACATTTCCCCCCTATATGTCTCCCAAAGAAGGACATCTTTGCAGGGCAACCAGTGCTGGCTGTGTACCATGTTGCAGCCTGGAGCTAGACTGGAATGGTTTGAGGTCATCAGTCTCCTCCACTAGAAGCTGACCCACCACCACTCTCTCCACTGGCTTTCTCATGAATGGGACATTGGCAAAAGGCCTATAGTTGTTAAGATCGTCTATCGACATATTTTGTTTTTAGAATAGGTATAATTACTGTTTCCTTTTGAAGGTGGGGTTTTTGAGAGTAATCTCTTGGTTAAGAGAACATTAAAAATTCTCTCTTGAATCATAGCAAAGTTAAATCTACCTTTGCAATGTTTTTAACAGTACCAGCAAAAGCAAGTGCTAGCTAGTATATTGTTGTCCAGTCTACCATAGGCTATCCTTCCACTGTTATATATGCAGCATTCATTTGTGTCCTATGATGGCACACATTGTGTGAAGACTCCCTGTTGTTGTATTGCACTAAATACCTGCACAAGCTAAAGGGTTTTTTTTTATCCCTCCAGGCCATGATGTAGATATTATTCAACTCTTCGTGAGCTCACTCTTTTTATTTTTAGAAACTGTTCCACCTTGCCATGTTGAAAGACTGACAGAGAAATAATATTTTCAATATGCTGTATTTTATTTATCTATATTCTGTCATGATATACTTTGATGTAAGTTTTTAATTTTGCTGCAGCTTTCAGCTGTTCTAGCAGTTACTGTTCAGGGTCAGCATCAAGGTTAGCCACAGTAGCACAGAACAATTTCCTGTTCTCATAGCCCAGGTAACATTTGGATGAGGATTACATTTTGCCCCATTTTCCAGTAGCCAGGGACATTATTTCTAATGAGCTTTAAATTGCTCCTAGAACGTCTACCATATAAAGCTTCATACTGTAATCCATTCCACCTAGAAAGTAAATAAAACAGTGTATGTTCTTTAAATAACATTTTTGCTATGTCAGTATTATTAATTTTACTAAATTGCCAATATTTAATAATGGGGCAAACTTAGTGTCTAGCTGCTATCTTGCACAGCTTCGTATTGATCACTCATGGTATCAGGGTTTGAAGATTTGTGTTGCTAAGCCAAGGAATGGGCATCCTGCTACATATTTTAATATCACACCAATTTAAATGTGTGCTGTTGTCATTTTAACATTTTGGCCAAGATCCAACTGGGCACAGGCACTGGTGGCACAGCTCTGTCCATAGACCCAGCCTGGGGCAGCTCTCCCCCCGCCTGCCCCATGGCCTTGACTTATCTCCTCCAGGAAGCTGGAGAACCTTCCCAAGCATCTGGAAGTTGAGTCATAGCAACGGGACTTCTTCAAGAAATACAAATGTTATGCTGCTCATCCAAACAACTTCATCGGTCTGCAGTTTTAGATAGTACAGAAAGAGGGACAGAGAGGGAGGGAGGAGAATGTGATGTTGCAAGGAATCCAATTATTGTGTAGGAAAGGAAATCATGTCCTTCTAGTCCTCCTGATGCACCTTCTTTCCCTGGGTATATAGCCAGCTGGGTCCTAGGAGTTGCTTTTAATGGCCTCACAACCACCCTACTAAATAGTCACTGTTGCTTAGGCTACTGCTCAGATGAATTCTGTGTCCAGCAACAACTAATTATTAAAAGTACAGTACCATTTCCTGCTTGGCTTTGGCTTTGGCTTTGCTTCCTCATAACAGCTAGGGGGATATCAAAGTTGCAGCCTAGTTTTCTGGAACGTATTATATCAGGAGCGTAGTGTCTTTGAACCTGGCTGGTTCTTCTTGCCTTCCAAGAATGTCTAAGCATTTCAAATGCAGCACTGGCATTGTGTTGTCAAAGTAATAGTTACCTTAAAATTTCAACACTAGAAAATGGAATCCCGTAGTAAACAGGTAGACAGAGGAAGGATGACTGTATGTTGCACTTACCTTTATCAGCTATATTATCAGGTTAGAGGAAACACAGAGCATGAAACAGAGCTGATGACATCATTTATCAAAGGCCACCCTGGGACAGGACAACCTCTTGATTAAACCTATGTTTCCTTTCATGCTGGGGAGGTTAATCCTCCTGAGTGAAATATGTGACTGGGAAACCAGTGGTGCACTGAAGCAATCCACAGCTCCATCAACTTCTTTTGTAGCTTCCTAGGTGCTCATTCCTTCCTGCCTTTGATGAGTTCATGATGGTTGCCGTTATTGTGACATGTGCATCCTAATATTCTCCCACAGATCTTCCCTTCTGCTGTTAATACTGTTGATAAAATGGCACTATTAATTTCTGCCTGTAGGAAATCTGTTGAGCTGTGTGGCGTGCTCATGCTGCTCTTGATAGCACTTGTCATCCTTCTCTGCCCAGCTAGAACAGAGGGGGCCAGGAGGGAGGGCTGGCTATCTTGTTTATGTGACAGTGGCTATCTGTTAGCCCTCATGCAATACCAGGAGAAGCTGGGGAAAGGTCATGTGGATGGGAAGCCTTTATTATTACATCACCAAAACCTCAAAAACAGACATAGGCTGGCTTTTGAGTCTAGCAGGACTTTTCATTAGGTAGGGCATTGGAGATATTCCATTCTGGAAGGCTTTACTGTATATTCCCTGTTCTCTCTGTTGGCTGTACTTTACTGGCCATTCAGAATGAAGTCTGCTCCTTTGGTTACCTCTTCCATGGATATGATCCCTTGATCCTAATAGGAGGATTCATATTAATCCCTTCTCACCCTAAAAGTAGCCATGAGGGGGTCATGCCATCTAGATTCCCCACAAGGACAAATGCTAGCCACACCCAGTACATGATTCATTCATGTGTAGGTGTGCCCAGAGCAGTCGAGATTCCTGCAGGTTTCACTGCCTGGTTGCGGTTGGACCTAAAAGTGAGGGAGTGGAGAAAATAGTTAAAATGTGTTTCCTTCCGCCCCAGTAACGTGAGTAGATTAGTTAGTGAGGAGTGGGGTGGCTAGCCAGATATTTATTATGGCGGAGTATTATGAATTGGTCACTGTGGAGGTCAGGACCTTCGGGGGTGTGGCCGAAGTACCACACTCCACTCAGTCCTCCCTCACTCTAGCACAGGCCCCCAGTCGTCTCACGGACCATTGACCTGTACCACTTTAGTCTCGGGTGTCGCTGCTACCATTCAGGGTATCCCAGTTCAACTACTGAGTTCAAGACCAGATGTAACGTGGTAAGAATAAAATGTGTGTTTATTGAATACAGAAAGATGTTGAAATCAGGTTCACTTGTATACAATTACTTTAAAGTTACACAAAGCAATTCCCTCAAATACTGTTATAATTCCCTCACTCAAACATGACAGTTCCCTAACTGCCCTGTCTCTTCTTCAGTGCCTTAACAAAGTGTGTAGCTTCCCTATCTCTAGCCTATCTCTTCCCTCTCTCTCAGGATGGATGTTCCTTCACTGAATCTTTCTCGCTTAGGTGGAGCTATTTAAGCACTAGGGCTCCGCCTCCACATTCCATATTTGGGCATAGGCATTAACTCTTTTCAGTACACAGAAAAAGGGTGAACGCTACAGTCACCAATGCCAGATGTTTTCTCTTGTCAAGTTTTGAACCAGCCTCTCAAGTTCAGAACTTCCCCCCATTTTGTTCTTAATGATCTGCTTACCTATTCTGGAAAGCCAGCACACCCCTTCAGCTGGATTTTTCTCAGGCACAATATCAGTGCCCAAAGCTGTCCAAAGCTGTGCAGATTGCTACACATTTCATTGCCCACTTGTGGTTGGACTTCGACCTGAGGGAGTGCAGACCTGGAACGAACCTTGTTAACTTACTCAAGATGTATTTCCTTCCGCTCCAATAATGTGACAGTTTTCCCTTTTTTCCATTGCCTTAAGGAGGATTAAGAGAAATGTGCTTCGTCTCTTGATTCTAGTTAGCGTGCTTTAAACTACTCTGGAGTTTAAGAAACAACTCAGGAGTAGAGCACCCTCTTGGTGTGCAGGAGGCCCCAGGTTCATTCTTTGGCTGATTATTATTATTATTATTTATTATATTATTATTATATATAAATCTTTATTGATCCCACATCTGGAGAAATTTACTTGTTACATAGCTCCCAATATAAAAAACAAGTAAAGATGGCTAGGTGCACAAAAAAAGTGTAAGGTGTGAGAGAGAGAAAAAATAGCTAATAGAGATTAAATAAAATAAGAAACCCAATATACAAATATTACACTAAACATTTGCCTATAAAAATAAATATATGTAAAGAGAAGCTACAGTATACCCCATATGAATATGTTAAACTGTAGAGTTGAAGAGTCTCACAGCAGTGGGAATAAAGGACTGAAAAACCTGGAAGAGCCACAGCCATTCTATATCAAGAATCCTGGGTAAATGGAACCATGGCCTGACTCAGCATAAAGCCACTTTCTGTGAGCTCTTCAGCAGATCTCAAAATAGCCATTGTCTCATACTGTGCCTGCCAAATATTAGCATTACTGGAATAAAAGGAGGTTGGGGCCGTAAAAATGTTGTTCTTGCTTCTGGTATGGCACAAACCTTCACTTCAAAAACTGAACATGTCTCCTTATATTCTATATATCATGTGTTTGTAGGCATCAACAATATTACCAAACATTTGCTAACATGTGAAAACACTGGGACTTGTTCCCAGGTGTCCTGTATTCTGCAAAGTTGGTGTTTAATGTGGTTTATGTGGTATCACAAGTTCTGTTGAAATATTCATCTGTCTCCTTTAAATTTTAGAGGTTACTGTTCTGAAATGCAAATGTATATATTTTTGTAGAATGAAAAGAACCTTGGAATGAAAATGTTCAATTACACATTTACTAGGATTTTTAAATACTCATGTCAATTTCTCTTTCTTTTATCTGTTCTCTCTCTCTCTCTCTCTCTCTCTCTCTCTCTCTCTCTCTCTCTCTCTCTCTCTCTCTCTCTCTCTCTCTCTCTCTCTCTCCCTTCTTTCGAACAGGTAATCAGATCCTCTCTCTTGGGACTCTGTCAAAAGATCAAGTTTATCCAATGAAACTCAAGGGTATTTCCATCTGTTACTCGGCACTCAAATCTGCCTTGTGTGGAAATTATGTCAGCTTTGGCGTCTTCAAGTTGTACGGGGACAACCACTTTGACAATGTACTTCAGGCCTTTGTCAAAATGCTTCTCTCAGTATCCCACAGTGATTTGCTAGTAAGCAGTTATTCATCTTGGGAGTCTTTATGCAAAATATGAAACCGCTACCACAGGCTTAAAACGGAGAGCGGGGGAGGGATCTAGAACACCAAGTCAGGTGCAGTTCTTTCAGTCTTAGTTCTATGTGTTTGTTTGGCAGTCCTACAGGCACAAATACCATTTATTCCCATGAACACAAATAATGTATGCTCACTCCAAAATATTGTAAAGATATGGCTAGTATAAGAGATTATTAACTATTTTGAATGTCCATAATAACCCAAGTAACAACCTCCCTTCTAACCATCTTAATTCTGCTTACCTGCCATATTTTTATTTATCATTTATATCTTGCCTCACAGTCAGGTTGCTCAGAATCCAATCCATAGCTCTTGTCCTCCTCAGTTTTATCCTTAAAACAACTATGTGGGGTAGGTTAGGCCAGAAGGGACACCCAGTGTTGGCTCAAAGTCACTTGGTGTTGTTCCCTGTTGTTATCTTTGCAACAACGCACACTAGCCACTTTGATTAGAAAATGCAGCCACATTTTCTGGAAGAGTGCTATTTCTCCTTGTCACTGATACATGTGGATTGGTTTTAGTGACAGTGGTACAGTATGATAATCCACTTCCTGGCTAGTAAGTGAAAGGGAAATTGTCGCTTGACAACACCTTAGCATTGTATCAAATGAGTTTTTCTTTCTGGGCAGTGATCCCTAGTCCTTAGCTTCATCTAGTGCTCCCTGCCTTGACTTACGTGTACATATGAATGTGCATACATCTGCACAGAAAAAGGCTTCTTTTACCCAATTTGAGGTAAACGAAGGCAGGTACAGTGGTGCCTCTTAAGACAAATTTAATTTGCTCTACGGGTCAATTCATTTTACGAAAAATTCATCCTACGAAAGGTGTCGTAATGTGGTTCCCACTGGAATGCATTGAATTCATCTTGTGAGGCATCCCATAGATAAAATATGTCTTACGAGGGTTTCCTGTTCTCGGAAATTTCATTCATCTTACAAGTTTTTGTATTAAGGGACATTCGTCTCATGAGGTACTACTGTATATCAGTAAGGCAGATTCCCAGTGTTCTTCAGTGAATAGAGTGATGGACTAGGATTCTGGAGAACAGGATTCATTCAAATCCCTGACCATAGAAACTCACTGGGCAAGTAGAAATGGTAAAACCAGTCCTTAAATATCTCATTTACCTGTTAGGATTGCTATGCATCGGCTCCAACATGATGGGGCAGAACATACATAAGCATGTCAGTAAGGCCAAAGTAAGTAAGTCCTGATGCTGTATCTGATGTAGGGATCAATTTGAAAAGCCTCTTTTTAGAGCCGATTTTAAATTATCTAAGCAGGTGCTCACACGCTTTAGCGGGTTCAAAAAAGGGAGGGAAGGCGTGTATGTGGATGGCTGGATACTTTGCCATCAAGAGAGTTGCTGACCTTCTCTGTCATTTGTTATATGCATATATTACTGTGCAGGAGTCTATTTTTGAGATTACCAAAGCATGTTATACTGTTTTTAGGACTTTCTTTCCAGGTAAGGATGCAGCTGAGCAATCAACCAAAATTGATAAAAGGCAATCCTGGTCACAGATGATGAGATCTGAGCCTTCATTTATAAGACTGGGTCTAGGAACCCAAGCTGTGTACCTGGTCTTTCAGAGGGCATATAACCCATCTAGACTAGGTTAAAAAAACCCTATTAGCTCAGTATTTCCCATCCTTGGGTTCCCAGCTGTTTTTGGACTACAACTCCTGGAACTCCTGGCCAGCACAGCTAGTGGTGACAGTTTCTGAAAATTTTAGGCCAAGAATCTGGGGGACCTAAGGTGAGGAACCACTGCCCTATCCATCCAGTGGAGCCACCCAGCAGAAGAACCTACATCTTATCAGGATTGAGTTTCAGTTTGTTTGCCCTTGTCCTGTCCATAGCAGTGGATACGTTGGAGTCTAGAACTTGAAAAACTTCATGTGCAGATGAAGAAAAGGAGATAATAGAATTGCATGTCTTCGGTTCCAGATGGCTTCTCCAAGCAACTTCATGTAGATATTGAAAACCATCTGAAATACATTCAATCCCTATGAGATGCCACAAATGAGATCCCAGTGGGATGGATAAAGCATCTCTGAGCTTACAGAGTTTTCTAGGTATACATTAGCCTACAGTGGTATACCAGTGTCTCCTTCTGATGCAGTTTGAACAAGACAGATCTTCCACAAGGAAGGTCACTACCCTTCCCAACTCCTACCTCTTCAGCCAGGTGCTCCAGTTCACTGAGCTATATAAACCTTACAAAATATCCCCAGAGATGTTCATAGCAAGCATATTGTCCTTGCAAACATATGTTGACTTGATCTATAACTGCTGTGCATATGTCAGACATTTGATAGAATAGAATGACCAGTTGAATTCAGCTAAGAAGGAGGGAGTAGGCAGTGTTCCATGTATTGCTAATTTTTCTTCTATAATTTCACATAATGTGGAAGCTGTGATTAGGTCTACTCAGACAGGCCTTTTGGGTCACGGGTTCACAAATCAAAGAGGAAAGCAGGAGTTGAGTGCCTTTCTTGTTCGCTTGGCTTAAGAATTCTAAAAAGGAGTGAACTTGAGCAGCAGTAATATGAGGATCTGGTAAAGACAACGAGACGTGGAGAAGGGGATGTGCAATGAGAAGGAAGTAGATGCTCTCTCATGTTAATTGTGTCATGTCTTTCACCATGCCTGCTGTATCTCTCTAGTCAGATTATTCTGTGCCATGGGTCTATAGTAGTGATAGAAATGAAACTATAAAAGGATGAGGAGTAACCCCTTTCTCTTCAGTATAGGGTCAGTCAGGGATAGACCTGATGGTAATACTATATAGGTATTACTTCCCATCTCTGCTTTCAGATTTATAACCCCTCCCTAAGGCTTCTCACTCATACATTAATATAATTAGTATATTTCTGTGTGCATGCACATATATACATTTATACACATAGGTTTGTGCATTCTGTGGCAGTAAATAAATTATTATCGAATGTGAGGCCAGTAGCCCCAAGTGAAATAATGATATTTTAGGTGAAAATGAGTTTAATGCAATAGGTAAAGTCAAGCTGATGCCATATTTTACAGGTGTCTTTAATATTTCAATGTAATTACTCATATTGTTTCTAATATTTTCTTTCTCTCTCTTGCCCTAAGCAATATCGGAAACTAAGCCAGTCTTATTACCCACTCTTGGAATGTCTCACCCAGGACCATATGAGTTTCATTACCAGTTTAGAGCCTCATGTACTAATGTATATATTTACTTCAGTCTCTGAAGGACTTACTGCACTTGGTAAGTAAGTATGCCCTGTAATTGAGCTAAGAAAGAATATTGCAGCTGCTGTGCCACTGCCAAAAGCAGTTGTGGTTTTCAAGATGGTTGAGAACTATATGTTATTGACTCAAGACAGCACACATTTCTTCTATAAAACTCTTACTTTTGAAAAATTAAAAATGGATCTGCCATATGTTAATATTCTCTATTGAGAAGACAACTCTGGCCAAGACAACTTGTTATGGGTATAACCTCCAACCAACCAATATTTTAAAAATCCCCATGGGGTCCAGTGATAACATTTTTGTTCATGAGAATCCAGTAAGTTCATAGGCAAACTATGGCTTAAAGTCAGCCTTCCTGATCTGAGTTCGTTTCTTCAACCAAATGGTCAGGATTAGGAATTAATCCATTTTCAATGCATTCCTATGGGAAATTTGTACAAAGGGAAATTTGCTTAACAGAATTTCATTTGGAATGAATTAATTCCTTTATACAAGGTACCATGTATATGTCCCTCCTTGCTTTTCGTTCATCAGAGCAACAATTGTCATTCTCTCTCTGCCCACCCGATCCACTTGAACTAGTTTTCCTTTGTCTGTTTCCTGCTAGTAAAATGCAGTAAGGATTCCACACAAGTTCAAAAAATGATGCTGCTTGTCTGTTAAAGTCAGTGTGAGGGTCTTGCATAACATGTCCTCTGTTACACTCTTAAAAATAAGAAAAATGAACACCACAAACATTTTTGATATACAGTTATGGGAAAATATAAGTAGCTCTTAATACTTAAATTGCATCCCTGTGAGCAGATGAGAGGGTAGACCTCTCTGCTGTGCTGCTAAGATCACTTACAAAAGAATATAAAATATCTACTTGCACAGTATCAGCATGTTTAGAGTAGCTACTGATTTCTAAATGGACGTTAGTGATTTACTTTGTGTTAGTCAATTTTAAAACAAATAGAGTCAAAGCACTGGGTTTAAAAGTACTGCAAAGCACACTTATGAAATATGCATTTCCAGATACATTTCGTGAAGTATTCATTACTTTCATATGCTGCTACAAGGTAAAAAAATTTAGAAGAAGAAATATAATGGGTCGTATCCTAGAGTGTTCACATAAGCAGGATTCCTAAGATAATTCAACCACAGCTAAATAATTTGTGCTGAATTTGTATACTTTTCTTAATGTTACTTAGAAGGACATTTAATCTAAATAATAGGTCTAAAAACTCAATTGGTCTCACTCAAGCAGCTTGCAGTACATAACCAATGTTAGACCTAGAAAGTTTAATTTTCATTATTAAATCTGTTTCAGTGACTATTTCTGTCTTGTTTTCAAAGAGAGCATTCATTTCTAAGCCACCTTATTTTGAATAGGAGAGGACTGAGCGAAGGAAACACTCCATTCAAATAAGAGAAGGGCTATATTGCTTTCCTTTTTCAGATCAACTTGTAATAATCTATACAGGAAAATTAGAAACACTAAAACTCAGTTGTTCACTTGATATGGACAGTACGTTTTCTTAATCTTTTTCTTACATGTGTAGGAAGACGGGATCGAACCTTTCCACCTGCTCAGTGGTTTTTCCTGTCCTGCTGGATGTTTGCTATGATATCTAATATAATTGTTCTAATTCTTCACTGCAGAATGCCTGGGAAGTACTGTAAAGAAAAGAAAAGGATACTGACTATACTATGCTCCTTATTCTTTTTCAGGCATTCTACCAGGTGAACAGGAAGACTTTAATGCTGCTGTGATAGGACCCATTTCATTTTTTTCTGTTGTGTTTCATAGGACAGGCACATCCCTTCCTGTAAATACATTACTGTCTGAACTTGGCCGTTTCTGTGGCATTTCTTTGGTTTGAATAGTGATGAGTTTGGTGCAGAGCACAGATTGAAAATGTTCTGAATAAAATGGCTTGCAGTCATTGGGGGGGGGGAATCCTGTGCTATTCAAACCAATAATTTTGATTAAAATGAGTATTTAAACTAGTTGTTCACATGCATACAACTGAGTGTTTATGAACATTCAACTTAATGTCCATTATGTCAGTGGTTCTCAGCCTTTGGTATCTTATGTGCTAGCCATTGCTCTCTCAAAGAATTTGCATCCCACTTGTATAAAAAGCCTCTTTCTACAAGAAGGGCATTTATGTGTTTGTAGACATTCTGTTATTATATTTATCATTTATAGAAAGTTGTTAGGTTCAGGGAACCGAGAATTAGGAGAAACACTTTGTGTCCAGGGCCATTACTAGCATATCAGTAACTTGACAGTTCCTGGCATATCAGTAATGTGATTAATTTTAGCTGGATAGATACAATAAGATGTGGGGACTAAGGGAGGGTGAATTCTAAGTCATTTTTGTAAAAAGCTCCATGTGCTAGACTACTCATGTGTCCCAATGGAAGTACGTGTACCAGTGGCTGAGAATCTCCCAGTGAAGGGATTATTACATAATTTCCCCCCCTACATTTCCTCCAGAAGCATCCTCTCTAACGATCAAGAAGCAGTTCTTCAACAGGAGAGAGACATGTATTCCAGATGTGTATGCCATTTTTCTTTATTGAGTGTGCATTGATCTGTTTTACTGAAAAACCAGTGAAAGTCATTCATACTTTTTCTCCTTCTATGTCTGTATCTCATCTAAAGTTACCCTTAGAGATCATAGCCTGTTCATTTGTATAAAAATACAAAGTACTGTGAAAGAAGGTGGAAAGAGAATGAGGCATCACCCTTTGGGCCATACCCTTGTTTTGTCCCCCTTTCAAAAATGTGACCACTGGGGGCAAAACTAAAAAGTCCAAAAATTACCCCAGTCATTGGGGTAATTACTGTCAGTGATGTTTCCAGTGTGGAGTTTGCTGACTGGATTAATCTCTGCTAGCTG
This sequence comes from Phrynocephalus forsythii, assembly GCA_029282475.1. NCBI lineage: Eukaryota > Metazoa > Chordata > Lepidosauria > Squamata > Agamidae > Phrynocephalus > Phrynocephalus forsythii. The sequence goes on along the minus strand of JAPFRF010000002.1, from coordinate 157,410,332 downwards.
TATAGAAAGTAGGTGGCATCCACTGATGCATGCCATGACAACGAACAGATGAAAAGGCTGACTGAAGCTAGGAGCTCTGTCTGTGTAGAAGACTAGAGTGCACAAAAGATAGGGCTCAAATTACATGCTTGCTGACTAAATTCGTAACTGCGAATTATTTTCCTTTTCCATTCACCTGCATCTCAAAATGCCAGCTTCCATTTCAAAGTGTTAGAATGCAAGTGTTCCAATCTGTTGAAGTTTTTACTTTGGGGAGAAAGTAGAGAGCACTGTGTGTTGTGCACTACCTGGCAGAAAGCATATACAGTATTCAAGCTATTCAACTAGGCTTCTTCTAAATCATAAATACATCCTTCTGTGGGAGGAACTGGAGCTGGCCGGACAGATTTGTGAGTTGGAGGTCCTGGATGAGGATAGGAATTTGACTCTTCACTGTGCTTCCTAGGAGAATAACCAGCATGTGTAGCATCCAGAGCACCTCTAGGAGAAATGAATGATAAACCACTTCTGAGTACAGGACTACCTTAGTAAATTCCTTAGTTTAAGGGTAACTTGATTTAAGAGCATTTTACAAGACAAGCAAACATTCATTCTGAATTTTGCCTTGATCAACAAGCAATGTCTTGCAATACAAGTAACTGGAGCAGGTCACATGATCACAAGTGGGCCAGTGCTGGTTCTCTCCCTCTACCTCCCCCTGTTGGACTGTAGGTGATTATCTGGAATGTTCTGTCTCAGCCAGCTTCCAAAACAGAAGGAGGAGAGAGGAATAGAGGTCTCCCTTGCATCAGCCAGGAACTTTTTCAAAGGGGAGTGCAGGTTAGGGTTTTATTATTTATATTTATATTTATTTTGTTTTCAACATTCTTTCTGATTTTTTTTCAAACCATTTTAAGTCATGGAGCAGCTGGTCAATTGTGCATAGTTCTACAAATTGCACTTTATTATTGTCACATTAAAAACACAGAGTAAAATCCAGTTGTTAATCTCAAACAGAGCAGAATCCGTGGCCAGGTAACTAAACAATGGCACGGATGTGGACTTCTAGCCAACTTCTTTTGAATGTTGGCATTTTGTGTGTACAGACCCCTGAACAAATCATCTGTTTCCATTATATCTTATTGGGAAATTTGTTTTGATATAAGAGTGTTTTGGTTTACAAGCATGTTTCTGGAACAAATTATGCTCATAAACCAAGGTATTATTGTACTGTACTTAATATAAAGCTGGGGTAAAAATACTTTAAAATAAATAAATAATATAATCCAGAAAGATTAAAATGGTGGAAAATGGAATCATCGGAAATAAAGGAAAATATTGAAAAATATTTATTTGGTACTATTAAGAAATCAAAGTTAAATGAGATAAATAACCCCTTTCTTAGATCTATGTTAAATGCATGGTACATACATAAAAATATGTCCCTTGGATTCACCATTGAGATCTGTAACCAAGATGGAGAATTCCCTATAAATTTGAAAGTTTTCAAAAATGTATTTAGGGAGAAACAAGTGATTAGATTGAATGATTGGATAGGCAAGATGAGAAAGTACAAATGAAAGAAATTCTTCACTGTAGGGATATATCTTGGTTTAATTTTATACAATTAGAGAAATGGACTGATGCTTGGATAAAGAAAAATAATAAATGAACAATTTTTATTGTTGTATGAAGATACCCAGAAGTAGAATATAGTAAAAGGTAATGTTAGCAAATTATATAAAATTATTTTGGATTTAGATGAAAATAGGGAAGGATCTGGATCAAAATTAATTTGGGAACAAGACCTTAAAAAGAAATAAAAGAGGAAGATTGGGCTAAAATGTGGAGAATGAGAATACTTAGATCCATGTCTGTTAGAATAAAAGAAAATTTCTTTAAAATTAGTTTAAGATGGTATTTGATGCCAGTAAAATTGAATAAAATAAATGCTAATTTTTCTAAGTTTTGTTGGAAATGTGATAATGAGATTGGTACCTTTTTCCATTTGTGGTGGGAATGTAAAATGATACAAAATTTTTGGAAATGTATTTTTAAAGAACTAAGTGACATATTAGGAATGAATATAGAGCCCAATTCTGAAATTGCTTTGTTATCAGTATTTGTAGATCATAATTATGATTTTAAAAATAAAGAGTTGATTACAAATTTGTTGACTGCAGCTAGATTAATAATTGCTAGAAATTGGAACTTTAAATACAAACTATGTTTAGATGAATGGTACAAGGAAATATGGGATATTGCTTTAAATGATAAATTGACATGTTCTTTAAAGATAAAAAGGAGAATTAAAAAGAGATATTTTCTATGATATATGGGGTAGATTTATTGAATATGTGCTTGTACTAGATAAATGTAAGGCTTCCGCGCAACAATCGATTTTGTTCTGGAGGGGAGAATAATGAATGTAAATATGAAGAGTGATCCTGTTGGTGAAGGGGTACACTGTTGTGTTTGTCTTTTTTGTAATTTGTATTAATTTAATAAAAATATATATTAAAAAATAAAATAAAATAAATAAATAGCAGGTCCTGCCAAAGGTTGTTGTAAGTCAGAACTGAGTTGCCAAAAGGAGTCATTGAACACTACACATATCTAAGGGTGAAATGTGTGTGCATATCTAAACGTATGAACAAGCAGTTGCCTGCTTTGCTATAGTTGCATGAATTGGGGAGGTGTTGCAGTTTCCAAAATGCATCATCTATGAAAACTTTTCTATGAAAACTATGACTTTTCACAAGAGATGGTTACTTTATATTATTTATTTTTAAGACTTAACACACCTTCTTTCTGTTTGGAAAGCTACTCTGCATGGTAGCACTCATAGAATACATGTATGTTGCATTGTTACAGTCGTGACCGTCTCTTTGTGACCCCATGTCCATGGAGTTTTCTTGGCAGGAATACTGGAGTGGCTTGCCAGTTCCTACTCCAAGCGCCTACAGCACCTGGTATTCCCTGGCGGTCGCCCATCCAAGTACTAACCAGGGCTGACCCTGCTTAGCTTCCGAAATCAGGCAAGATTGAATGTGCTTAGGGCATCTAGGCAGCCATAGAATACATACTGGGGGGGAAAGTAAAGGAGAACATAACACAAAAACAAATAAGATTAAGCCACAGTCATAACAAACATACCCACTCAGAGGCTGTATTTAACAGCAGATTGGCTCATGTGCCAGAGTTCTGTCTGAATCAAAATGGCTGTGCCTTCCAGTGGAAGAAGAGCTGAAATGGAGGAGACCTGCATCTCGCTGCGTCTCTTTCAATGCCTGAGAGCAGTCAACAACAAGGACCCTTGTTTACCTCATTACTGCAGAAAGGCTATTTTCCATTTAGGACAAACGCATACATAAAGCCCACATTTTCATTAATTGTGTTGTTAACTCATCTAAGAGGTCTGACTTATGTTCGTCGAAGAGCAATTGAATGGATTAAATTTTTCCTTTAAAAAAATTAAATCATATCAACTTAAGCTTTTTACCCCGCATCTCATGGAGAAAAATCTGTAGAATCTCTGTATCACAAAAAAAGTCTTAGGAGAATAAAGAGATTTCCAGTTGTTCATGTTTGTTTGTTTGTTTGTTTAGCTTGTATGCCGCCCACTACCCAAAGGTCTCTGGGCGGCTCAGAATCAAAATAAACAAATAAAACATCAAAATTACAATAAAATTAGAACAATAAAACATATAAATATAATAAATACAGTACATTAAAACACAGCACTAAAATTGCCATCAGGATCCACAATTAAGCACTGCAAAATTAAGCACTGCCAAGGTTGGTTTCAGGATAACACGAGCTGGCCTAAGCTGCATTTTTTGGAAAGGAAAGCTATTAATGTAATAATAAACACATAGTATAAAATGAAATAGTTATGTGTGCCATCCTGTGAGAAGGGTGGAGGAGGGATGGATATGAGTATACTAGACAGATAATGAATAGGGTGGGTAAATTCTGCAAATTACGATACCTGGTGGGGAACAGAAATGAATGTTCACATCCTTTTGAAGCCAGTGGAAATGGAGATTGTCAGACATTTACAGGACTGCCTCATACTTGGTATGATTAAGAGAGCCTTGAGACTAATTGTGGCTATATTGCCTGCAAAAACCCTTCCTTAAGACCTCAAGAGAACTTAGCTTAGGGAAAAAATATATTGCCACAATGTTCAAATACAAGTAAACTTCAAAGCAACACGGATAAAGCCGAACTGGCACAAATCAACATTCTGGTGTCTAGAGGCAAGTACTCAAATGCTCACTGCAATATTGGCAGAGTTCCTCTTATCACAGTTTAGGGGGATACACTTAATTGAGTCTACCGTACATCTTTCCTTTCTCTTACAAATGAATATTTTAACAATGTAATGCTTGCACACAAACACACCCATCTAAAAGCAAAGCATTGAGGGGCAGCTCTTCGGGTTCTAAAAGTCAGCACAATTTGCACCTTCCTTAAAAAAATCTACTGGAGGCCAAAGTGATGTTTTCACTTACGGAACAGATTAAAACCATAAGCCATCTTTTTAGAATGTGATATTATTTTTCATTATTTATACCAGCATCCATTCCACATTTTCCGTTCTGTAACAGATAATAACAATAAATGATATCTGCTCTCTCTCTCTCTCTCTCTCTCTCTCTCTCTCTCACACACACACACACACACACACACACACACACACACACACACACACACACACACACACGTGTGTGTGTGTGTGTGTGTGTGTGTGTGTGTGTGTGTGTGTGTAATGTGTATAAACAAAGGCATTAGCACAGCATGTATTAGAATCATGCATTGAGGGCATTATGGCATCATCTGATGGGACATGCGTATTTGTAAAATAAAGCTAAACAATACGTGTGAGTCAGACATGTTTATTATGTTAAATTATCTGTGAGGAAAATCGGTGAGGATGTTGTTGTTGTTTTCCTGGTGTATTTTCATTTTATCTTGCACAGGTGAAGATACGGCATGACCCGTTGCTCTGAGTTCTCTTGCTAGCCACTGAAATGCTTGTAACCTAGTCACTCTTGTAGAAAGGGTGCTTTGTGTTTGGATTCTATTTAATTCTATTCAGATGGTAAAAGTTGCCAACCAGTCATATGTTCCCATGTTCTTTGCCTTCTACGCCAACAGCACTGCCTTCTTAACATTTGATTTCCACATTTAAGTACAAATTTAGCAGTAATTTCTGGCAAATCGGGGCCACTTTTCTGAATATCTAGTTATACAGAATGATCATTAAAGGGCACGGGGACTCTGTATTTGTTTTCATTCAGACAGCGTTGGTGGGTCTTTCATGTGCATGTTTTTTAAAAAGCAAAATAAAAATACTTTTTTTTCTTTCCCCCCATGTACATACTTTTCAGAATTCATAAGTTCCTAGCAATAATGAAACAGCTGGAATCCTGCAATTTGTAGCAACCAGCAGGAGTACTTAAAACTAGGCAGAACACCAGTGTATGTGGGGGGGGGGATTCCCCTTGTGCTGTGCAGAGAGAAAGAGCATGTTCTTATCACTAGGAAATCTACTAGGAGTTTATTAAAGCTGCAGAACAAGAGCGGTGATATCATGCCACGTCTTGCGCAACTAGCTTACTGTAGTCTTGCAACTTCTTCCCCTTTTAAGCGCAGAACGTTAGCTTTAAAGACAGTCGAGAAATGATGGCCCTTTATCTCCTCTCCCGTGTGCAGATACAGTTGTCTCCTCCAGCTGCTGTGCCAGCTTAGACTACATTGTCACGTACCTCTTCAAGCACATAGCAAGAGAAGGCAAGAAACCCCTGAGGTGCCGAGAGATTTCCCAAGACGGACAGCGATTGCTGCATTTCATGCAGCAGAACTCAGAGGTGCTGCAGCAGGTAAGCTCGGAACCATTTGTTGCCTTCTCTGTATGATTGTGGTCGTTCTGAGCACAGGTTTTTCTCTTCTCTTTACAAAGCAGGTTCCGTAGAATATTAAATCAGTTGATGAATTACTAGATTTCTAAGTTGTTTTGTTTTAGATGGTGGCATTTTTATTTAGAAGGCTTCTTAATTAATGGCATCGTGGCATGGTTGGAGGTAATAGTCTCTGCTCTGAACATGAGAGACTGCAAGGCCAGCCATCACAGTAGCCTTCCTTGCTGGCCCTCTCTCTTCTCCATAGATCAGTGGTGCAGTGGTTAAACTGCTGTACTGCAGGCAAAACTGTGCTCATGACCTGGGGTTCAATCCCAGGGAGCCGCCTCAAGGTTCACTCAGCCTTCTATCCTTCTGAGGTCAGTAAAATGAGTACCCAGATCACCGGTTGGGGGCGGGGGGGAATGTGTAGCCTGCGTAATTACATTTAAACCACCCAGAGAGTTTTAAGTGCAATGGAGAGGTATATAAGCAGAACACTTTTAGCTTTAGCAGAGAGCCTTGATCTCTGTGGAGGACACAGGGATGGGCTGAAAATTGTACATATCAGAGGAGATCATGCATTTGCTCTTTACTCAGAGAGAGACCATCACCCTTTATCACACACAAAATTGTGTCCCTTTGCAGGGGAGTGAAGTGCACTTAACCCTGTGTGATTGAGATGCACACAGATGAACTGATTTGATCACAGAATTACAGAAACTTCACTTGCACATTAACTGAGGCTGAACAGAAGGTGATTATCCAGAAGAAAGAACTTTTGTTCCTAGAAGAGAGCATCTTTTTCAGGAAACAATACTGAGAGTGTGAACCAAAAGTTCAGTAAAAAGGCAAATGGGGTATGATGGGGATGTATATACAGTTAAGAAGGGTATTGACAAGAGAATAGAAGAAAAATGTCTTCCTCTTGATACTGGAACCTTTCTATTGAGATAGTTGAGACTGGCGTGTTGTTGAAGATGTTTCTACCTGTTTGGGTATTGTTGGTTCCTTATTTTAATTATTCTAATTATGTGTTTGATCTTTTTATGTGTCTTCATTTTATTTCACTGTTATTACCGTTGCCTACCCTGAATGACATTTCCTTTGGTTGAAAAACAAGGAGGGCTTTGCATTTAACCAATAAGGAAGATGTAGCACTGACTGCCACTTCATATCCCTTCAAGAAAGATGAGAGAAATGTGAAATCTGCAACAAGTCTATTGTTGGCTGTCAAGCGTGATTGCTTACATCTAGATTGCTTACTGGATGCTGAGATAAAACATACTACATGCACTTCTGTTGAGCTTTCTGGAGGCATCTGGCTGACAGCTGTTGGAAATAAGATGTTTGACTAGACTGGCTATTTATTGGATCCAACGGCACTGTTCTTATGTCATTCATTATAGTAGTATGGCTCATAGGATAGGTGGATGGGGCAGGAGTATTCTATAAACCCACTCCCTAACCTAAACTAGTAGTGCCAAAATCAGGAAGGATTAGAAGTCAACGTAGACCTCCCTTTGCCTGTGACTTGGGTAACTACCTTGGACAGATGAACACGGAACAGCGGAGGAGAAAGGGAAGAGAAGTACTGTCTCAACATGTTCAGCAGAGGAGGTGGGGGCATGAAAGGCAAGAATTTTGCCTGTTCCAGAATTTAAAAGCCCCCACACAAGGATTGCAGCTTCTCTGTCCCTCATTTCCACTTGCACATCAAGAGTGGCTACAAGAGTTTTTCCTACTTACCCTGCTCTTCCTCTTAGGACTCTCTTTCTCGTTCCATGGGCTGTTTAATGTTTGTTCCTGCCACAAAGAGAGGTCATCTAGGGATTTGAAATGAGGTGACGTTGGTATATGAGTGACCCCTTGCCTTTGTAATTTATATTTTTGTTTAATCTTGGTGTGGATACATGGGGCAGGAATGAGTGCTTGGAATCATTTAAGGCACTGATTTAATTTACCTGTTTGTCAGTGTGAAATATTTGTAGGCTCCCTTTTAGAGTAAAATTGTCTCAAGCCAATTTCCAACCTAGATTTTTAAAGTGCTTTTTTAAAAAAATCTGCGGCAGCTACGGGCCTACAGATTGCAGTAAAACCTCTGTTAGCAACTGGAGAGCTATATGTGACCATCTCCCTCCCATAAAATATCATATAATATCTTGAATAACAATAAGGGCTAGAGTCATCAGAGCCAACAGTAGCACTGAAACAGGCAACAGGTTACAACTGCGGTACCCCAAATATGTCTATATAGCTGTGAGTGTGTTTGTCCTTCAGTTGAAATACCGGCTAGAGCCTCCCTTGTAGGAAGAACGTTGCCATAGTTAATCATGCTTTGTTAATCCACATTGTGTGTGTGTGTGTGTGTGTGTGTGTGTGTGTGTGTGTGTGATTACAGCCATGATTGACTCTTCTCAACCCCATGTCCATGGAGTTTTCTTGGCAGAAATACTGGAGTGGCTTGCCAGTTCCTACTCCAGGCGCCTACAGCACCTGGTATTCCCTGGTGGTCTCCCATCCAAGCACTAACTAGGGCTGACCCTGCTTAGCTTCCAAAATCAGGCGAGATTGGATGTGTTTAGGGCATCTAGATTCTAGATCCACATTAGAGAGTTATAATGAAATGATGGCTAGTATGTCATGATTAGGCAGTCTAAAGGGCTAGTCTTTGGAAACTTCAGCTGGCCCTGAACATTCTTATGCTGTTGAATATAGTTTCACTGCTATCAAAAAAAGCAGAAACAAACAAGCAAAGAGAATGGGTTAGAATGTCTCCTAGCAAGTACAGGGCCATTGACCTTAATCTAGACACCATTTATTCTGATGGAGAGCCAGCCAAGGAGTTTTCACAAACCTTTAATTGCCTATAATGCATGATACAATATTAAAGTAAGGTATATTTTGATTTTGTTTTAATAGCAAATCCTATCAAATATAGGAATGCCACGCTCTAGAGAAGAGGGAGGTCATTTAAGAGCTAGGCTTGTGTTTTTATAGAATGCACTATTGCACTACAGAGATCATTGGGTACTTTTGTTGTCTGTCAATTTTGACTTGGTTGAAGGATTTAATCTGTTTCCCAGATGACAGGCTGATGGGCATTTTAAGAAGAGACAGTTAACTAAGTACCAAGTTTGAATAGCCACTTGAATTTATTGCCTGTAATCACAGCATATTAATAGAGCAATTGACATGAACTTCAGTGACCTGGAAATTGTACTGATGGTTAGGTCTCAGGAATAATGGCTCCCACTTAAGTTTGTAAGATATATCACTCTTATTTAATATTCCAATTATTTTGAGTGATGTTTACCTCTAAATAAAAGCGTATTTGGGTGTTTGTGCAAAGGATACTATTTAGACATGTGCAAGACTATTGTTACTATCAGGACTGACCCATAGCCCTTATTGCTTGTCATTGCAACATCTTGAAGTAGCCATCCCAGGGCAGAAATTGATTCAAACCTTGCAATCTAGTCTATATTTGCCCATCCATAAGCGTAGTAGTTAGTACTCAATGAGCCTTCTTTGTGATGAGGTAGAATGGCTTGGTGGCTTTAAATTTGAATTTTCATACATTTCCCTTTCTCATGACCTTAATACCCTATTTTGTGTCAACGATGCCTGGCAATCTTAAAATTTATAGCTTATGAATAAGCAGTGATCTGTCTTTATTAGCTTCGTAAGCTGCAGAATACATTATATTTAGTTTGAATGCAGGCTTTCAGGTACTCTTTTAAATATTAATGACTGGTCTCCAGTAGTCAGCATAAATATGATTTGCATTAGCACTAGTCATCGCGTATTGAGTGCCTCTGATGTCAACCGTTCAGTGTACTAAGACCTGACATCATCTCCCGAGGTCATTGCCAACTTTGACCTTTCTCCTTGTGCACCGTTTCTTTGGGCTCAGAAGCGCTTTGGAATTGATTTGAAATTTTTGACTCTTCCCTTTATGAGGCAGTAAAATTGATAATTATTCAGATGGGAACAGAGTGCTGAGTGAAAAATCAATTCCACCCGCTCTCTGCTGTGTATAAAATTACTTCTGACTCTGCTGCTCTGAACGAATGGCCAAGGTAAAAGCAGCAGGCAGGAACAGTAGAAAGAGTGAGCGGGATGAAGCTAATAGCCTAAAGGGATGGGTTTTTGAGATGAGGGATTGAGCCAGTTGGGGGTGGTTATCAGCAATGATGGGGCTCATTGATTATATGTTTACATCAGGGTTTTCATTGGGTTATAAATCAGCCTTGAATAGAAACAGAACCCAAAGCTTTGCCTCTGACCAGAGGGACAATGAATTAGATTATTCTCATTTTCGCACTCAGATGAAAAGTGAGCCATTGATTATTCATCGGCAGGCCATTAAACCCTGGCTTCAGAGCTGATTTGACTATCATGGAAGCTAATGAACAAAACTGTTGCTTCCCAGATAGAGGTTTCAGTTTCCTAGACAGCTGTGTCTTGTAAGTAATGCCTAACCCTATTAAAAGGAAAGGGTTATTACAAATTGCTTAACAGTGCTAGAAAACTAGGCCCTAATGACTAATTGTATTGTTAGCTTAAAGAGGCTTGTCAGTTCTTTAAAGTGATGCAATGAAGCTGACTGGTTTCCCGGTTTGCTGGTATATTGCGCTTCTTTTAAAAACAGGGAGCATCCCTGCATACTTGTACATGTCCGCACAGCTGTAGAATTAATGTTTTCTTCTCCTTAAGCAAAAGGTTGCTTGTTCTCAAACAAATTGAAATTTTTAAAATTAGATGCAATGTGTGCTGTCACTGAGATTTTCTGATAGAAGTAATGCACATTCAGAATATTAACTCATATATATAATTTACAGGATAAGCTTCACATGATTGTAAGCAAATTGTTTCTTATCCTGTTTCAAGCTATATTAGGTCTATTTCAGACCATGCTTGGGTATAACCATATATTCTTCGAAACCAGCCTGAATTTCCTCCGGCCATTCTTGGCTCAAAAACCTTGAGCATAGCTGTGTGATGACTGCATGGATAGTTATACTGGCATGGTGCGTGGCAGAGCACAAGTTATTAGGCAGACCACCAACAGGATACAATTGATGGGAAGGGTGGGGACCAAGCCTATCACAGCACAAACCACTTTTGTGGATTTCCGGCAAGTGTGCAGGCTCCCAAACAGCCCATTACCTGGAAGGAACTATGCAAGCTTTTTCATAATTCTCTGAATAGGGCATATAGGGAGCACACACACCCTTGTTATCCTCTGTAGACCTGAACCATTGTCTCCAAGTGCATGCAACAAGACTTGCGACAGAAATATAGAACAATGTAATGAAACACCCAAATGTACAAGCTTTCTGTGAGGCAGTGAAAAGCTCTTACCCCTTACACCAGCCATGAATGCTGGCTAAAAGCAACCCCAAGCTACATAAATAGGCAGCCTCTGTCCATATGAAGATAGTGAGCAGTAGAGGAATAAAGGAAGGAAGGAAGGAAGGAAGGAAGGAAGGAAGGAAGGAAGGAAGGCAGCCACTGAGTCAGACCTTCTATAAACATTATAGAAAGGTATGTCCTCTGATCTCCCCCAAGGCTCTGTTCCTGTGGTTGAGCCTGAATGATGACAGGTTGGGCACAGAATAGGATAGGAACGCTCATGGTTGTGAACAGTTGAAGGTCTCACCTCTTTGTACATCACCTCAACATCATGTAAGACACACTCCAGTCAACCAGAAGAAAAAGTTGAGAAGGTGTTGTCAGACCAGTAGAGATATCACAAAAGTAGAAAGAGGAACATACCTTGAAATTTCTTTTCTCTAAGTTCCACGATCTTTGCAGAGCAAAGAGTGTAGGATCCGTGTGTTTCAATGCCTGGCTGATTGGGTTATACAATAAACAGGTCCTCTCCTAAAGACTGGAGTATAGAAACCATTGTAATTTGTGAATCTAGTCAGAGATATTTCAAGCCTGTAGCCTTGTTAGGAATTATACAGGGTTGCCACAAGTCTGGAAATCCTGGAAAAGTCAGGGAAAAGAAAAATGGTTTGGAAATCCTGGAAAAGTAAGGGGGAAATTTAGATAGTCATGGGAAAAATTGGATTTTGACTAGAGGTGGGCATTACCGCTATTCTTGGACATCATTAATCACCCACTAACCATAATTACCGTATTTTTTGCTCTATAAGATGCACTTTTACTGGTCCTCTACTTTTCCAGGGCACAGCAGAGGCATTGATATGCTACCAATGTTCAAGGGACAGTTTTTAGATCTTAGCATTAACCATGGTTCAGCTAGCTATGGATAGGCCCAACATTAACTGGGCATTTGTAAAAGAGCTAGAGAAAGATCTAAGAGAGAGCTAAGGAGTCTGCATTCCTCTATTTATTAACATGGGTTCTTGCGGCTTACGTGTAGTAAATAATAGTTTCAAAGAAGGTGCCAAGTCGTATTTAATATTGTGTTGTATTTAAGGTCAGTTTATTATGTGTTTAAGGACTCCCCCTCCAGGAGAAGCAATTATACAAGATTTAACGCTCCTTCTAAGCCACCATTGCCATCCAAATATTGCAGGGTTTGTTGGCCAGAAAATGGAAGTGTCATTGAACAAGGCATAAAAATAGTTCTTTACCTAAATAATTTTGTGAGTGGAAATGAGGAAGAAGTTAAAATATAATCAAAGAGCTACAAAGTAGTGAAATCCGCAATTTATGATAAATTGTTGCCAGCAAAGCTTGCGTATTTAAGCTTTTTGTCAGCTCAACTTACCCTGTTTTTGAAGTTTACACCGTTTTTGCTGTTCACCGTTCTCTTTTCGTTAAAATGTTTTACGAGTTCATGCATTTTAGTTTCCTATTTATAATTTTTTACCCTCCATACATTTATTTAAGCTCTATAATATAAATGGTTTGTTTCAAATGTTCAGAAACGTTGATCTGTCGGTGCTTTAAGTAAAGAAGTTGGCGGGGGGGGAGTCAGGGAAAATCTAAATTTTTGCCCTGGAAATCCTCGAAAAGTCAGGGAATTTTGTGTATAGAAATTTGTGACAACCATGTATTTACTGTAAGTAGGCTCAAGGCTGAATACTACTTCTTCTTCATGGACTCTGTGAATCCACACAATGGGTCTTGCGCCTGCGCGCTTGAGTTCCCGGTCGTTCCAAGATTAAGGCTTACAATCCCCTCCCCTCCGTGCGCATGCTCACCCATTTTCCCGCCTTGCTGACTCAGTTCCTTTTTGTCGCAGATGAGTGTGGTCATCTTTCCACGAGCTCCTGCAAACAAAAAGGAAAGTGAAAACTTTATTCAAATATTTAATTTCTTTTATTTCCTTTCCTCCCAGTTCCCCCCCCCTCCAAATTTATTCAGTTATTGTTTATTTTCAGCGCCTGCCCTTAGGACGGAGGGAGGTATATCCCCTCCACCCCGTTTTATGGCAGTTCAAGCAGTGTTAATCCTGCCGCAATAGAATTCCGTTAGCTTACGGACACAGTTTGTGCCTTTTTGCCTGGGTGAGGCTCATCAACCTGAACTCTGCCCGCATTGCAAAAGCTAACCCCGCCCCTAAACATCGCCTGGAGCGGTTAAGGGCGTACTTGTGGGAAAAATCCCTCCAACCCATGGAAACTCACTCCGAGGCTTCCATGCCTTCTACTTCCTCAAAATCCAAAGCTTCAACCAAAGGCAAAACGATGGAGAAAAGAAAGAAAAAACATCTCCAGCCTGCTCCGATTCCGGAGAAAAGATCAAAGTGGCCTCTGATGTGCGATCAACCGTGAAACCACCCGCGCTTGTCTTAACCGAGTTGCGCGGCGTAGAGCCAGCGCAGGTCGGCGCCCATCTCCTGATGCCATACAAGGGTTCCCATGCCTTCGAAAATCAGTCAAAGGGTACCCGTGAACCCCCTCATAGCCCTATGATTCCATCGGGCTTACCGCCGGGCCAGCTTGTCCATGACGCGGACATGGCCACAGTCAGCTACAACCCGTTGTCGCACCTACAAAATCTACAGGCTGCCTCCATGACCTCAGCTCTTCAGCACTCTGACACGGAGGAGCACAGTCTAGATGGACCCAAGCGCTTGGGCGCTATGCAATCAGGCATCGATGAGACAGGAGTCTCTGATGTCGGGCGTCCTGCAAAGGATCAACGCCCAGTTGTCTTCCCCGGCCGGGACAGAAAGAGGGTGAGGATAGACTCTCATGATTCCATTCCCCCTCCTCTCCTAGATTCCAGAGCAAGAGGCATCCCCTCATCCCCTCCTCTTCGTCCCCCGGACATCATAAATCTGAGAAGAAACGTCAGCCCGTCCAGCTCAGACACCGATTCTTCTACCACTTCTTCATCTGCCTCCTCACAACATAAGAGGCAGAGAAGAGGTAAACCTAAGCCACCGGCCCAGTGCCCTCTGGTGTCCAACACTGACACCATTACTGGTCTCTTTCAGAGCCATGCCCTGCGAAGCCCCACTGACACCACACCACAAGCTGTGGATCAGCAGCTGCAGTTGCCGGATTCACCAGCCACCATGGATTATTCCGACATGGGAGCAGCCTCTCAGTCATCGCATCGGTCCACCCTCTCAAAATCTAGACACTCTGAGACCGATATGCAAGACAAACAATCTTCCACCCCAATGGAAGACTTTAAACATTATTCTCAGATGATACACAAAATTGCACAAGTCATGGGACTTCAAGTTCAACTCCCAGACGCAAGTGACTGGTGCAAATTCTTTGGCCACCTGCACAAGTCTAGGCCATCTCCTTTGAGAATGGGATTTATTCCCTCTATGTTGGAAAAGGCCAAGGAGGCCTGGGCCAAACCCTCCTCCAATCCTCTGATTCCAAGGAGAATTGATAGCCTCTACAAGACACATGGTGATGGCACAGACTTCCTTATGAAGCACCCCCTACCAAATTTGGTGTTAGTGGATGCCACACAAAACAGAGGGAAGTCCCATTCCAACACCATCCCGAGCAACAAGGAAGCTCAGAAGCTAGACCTCATTGGCAGGCATCATTACTCCCTTGAGAGCACCTCATTCTCCTTGAGAGCACTGAACTATGTGTGTGCAATGGAGGCATATACCCGTCACCTCCTACTCACTTTTCCGTACTTCATAAACCACCTTCTGGAAGAACAAAGGGCCAAAGCACAGGCCTCATACATGGAGGTTTTGTCTCTGATCGACTACCAGATGATAACCTCCCTGCACATAACGGATGCAGCTTCTAAGCAACTGACGACTGCTATACATCTCTGTCGCCATGCCTGGCTCAGGACATCCAACATTACAGATGATGCCAGAAACTGTATAGAAGACTCCCCATTTGATGGAGAAGGACTCTTTGCGACGTCCACTGACGCGTCACTGGACAACATCCAGAAGATGCGTAAGGCTGCAAAATCTTATACATACCAAGGAAATTCTTCACAATCATCCTCCAGGCCACCAGCCCCTTCCTGGAGACAGCAGTATACTCCATCCCACCAAAGGGTGCAGGCCAGGTACAGGCCAGAGTACCAACAGTCTCCTTACCAGCGCCCGGCACAGCAGCCTAGGCAATGGCAACAGCAGCAAGCCAGGAGATTTGACCGTAAGCAGAAGCAGTTGCCCTGACCCTGACCCCTCGCATGAGGACATCCAGCTCAAACCCTTCCTACCGAACTGGAGAAACATAATGACAGATGCATGGGTATTGTCAATCATTGAAAGAGGATACCGAATCCAATTCCATCACAGACCCCCATTAGGATGGGTCATCTCAACACCTTTCTCTTGGGCACTAAGAGATGAAGTAGCTGCACTATTAGAGAAGGAAGCTATAGAGCTAGTGCCATCAGAAAATCGATTAGGCTTCTACTCTCGATACTTTACAATACCCAAAAAAGATGAGGGCATTCGGCCCATTCTGGACCTTCGAAAATTAAACACCTTCATTCGAAAAAAGAAGTTCCGCATGTCCACACTAGATACCATCATTCCCATGCTACAACAGGGAGACTGGTTCATCGTCCTGGACCTACAGGACGCCTATTTTCACATCTCCATAGCCCCTCAAGACCGGAAATACCTCCGCTTCCGGATAGGTGGCTTAATTTACCAGTTCAAAGCCCTGCCCTTTGGTCTCTCCTCCGCCCTACGGGTGTTTACAAAGTGCATGGCACCAGTGGCGGCCTTCCTCAGGCTCCAGGGAGTCCACATCTTCCCATATTTAGACGATTGGCTCCTGGTAGCACCTACAAAACAAAAGGCAGAGAAGGATCGAGACCTCACCATCCAACTCCTAACATCCCTGGGACTTCGTCTCAATGAAAAGAAGTCCAACCTACTACCCTGCCAGTCAGTGCAGTACCTAGGAGCACTTCTGGACGCTCTAAAAGCAAGGGCATACTTAGCACCAGATCGCCCAATAAAAATCAAACAGGCTCTACACCCATTTCAGAGCTCCAACAAGGTATCTGCTCACCGGGCCCAACGCTTATTAGGCCTGATGGCCTCCACTACAGCTATCATACCACATGCCAGACTCCGCATGAGACGGCTGCAGGCATGGCTTCTAGCCAGGTTTCAACCTCACTGTGACAACCCATCCAAACTGCTCAGAGTTACCTCCTCTCTCCACACCAGCCTAAAGTGGTGGAAGTCCTCCCGCAATCTCAGAGTGGGAAGGCCCTTCAAACAGCGTTACCCGCCCATTCAGGTAACAACAGACGCCAGTACCACGGGATGGAGCGCCACTTGCAACCACCTGTCGATCCACCACAGGTGGACACTCAAGGAGCGAGTTCATCATATCAACTATCTGGAACTCCTTGCCATTCTCAAAGCCCTCAGGGCATTCGAGCTCCTCCTTGCCCACCAGATGGTCCAAGTAATAACAGACAATACCACAGCACTTTATTACTTGAACAAGCAAGGAGGTACTCACCCGAAATCTCTCCTGCACCTCACCCTCAAACTTTGGAGATGGTGCATAGCCAAGGACATTCACCCAATAGCCATACACATTGCGTCATGCAACAACGTCACTGCAGACAAACTGAGCCGCCTCACACACGACAATCACGAGTGGAGCCTATCAGAAGCAGTGTTCTGGATCCTCTGTACCAGATGGGGAACCCCGACCATGGACATGTTTGCATCTCAAGCCAACACCAAGTGCAGCTTGTACTGTTCCAGAGCAGGAATCGGCAAACACTCACAGGGGGATGCCTTTGCCACCAGGTGGCCAGCCGGCCTCGTGTATGCATTCCTACCAATACTACTCATTCAGAGGACACTAATGAAGATCAGACACCACAGAGCCCATGTCATACTTCTGGCCCCGTGATGGCCAAGACAGCCATGGTTTCAAGTCCTGCAAACAATGGCGATAGACTCCGTCAGGCTGACATCAACGCCCGATCTCCTCACGCAACACCAGGGCCAAGTCAGGCACCCAGACATCCTGACTCTCCACCTGACAGCATCGTACATCCGCTAACAGTTGCAGAAGTACTCACAAGCTCCAGGAAAAAGTCTACTAATACCCTATATGCACATAAGTGGGCATCTTTCCTACACTTCACTCGTGCCAACTCTCAACCCTCGAGTCCAACCAACATCCAGGTCCTGGAATTCCTCCTCTTACTCTTCAACAGAGGACTATCCCTATCTACCCTAAGAGTCTACACTGCAGTCATCGTAGCTCATCAGCCACCTGAGGCCGGGGCTGCAGCTCTGTTTACACATCCTAAACTTAAAAGGTTCCTCAGAGGCATCGCGAACCTCCGTCCACAACACAGAGACCTGGCACCACAATAGTCTCTCTCCTTGGTACTGAACTGTCTAACTAAGCCACCATTTGAACGTATGGCTACCGTATCTCTTTACTTACTTACCTTAAAAACAGCATTCCTAGTGGCAATCACATCAGCCAGATGGGCGGACTCACCTTTCCTCAAGTTCCACCATGATAGAGTGGAACTGCATCCGGACATCTCTTTCTTGCCAAAGATAGTGTCCTCGTTCCATGTGTCTCAGCCACTTATTCTACCAACCTTCTTCCCAAACCCAAGTACTTACCTCGAGAGGAAGCTCCACTCCCTCAATGTCAAAAGAGCGCTTCTCTTCTACACACCCAGGACAGCTGCTGTTAGAAAGACACACAAGCTCTTTATCAGAACCTCGGCACCATCTCGAGGTCATCAAGTATCCCCTCAATCCATCTCCAGATGGATTGTCACAACCATCAAAATGGCTTACAGCACTGCGCATGTCTCCTTACCTGTCATGCCTCGGGCACACTCTACAAGAGCAGTAGCCTTCTCCACTGGTTTCCTAAAAGGAGTGCCCTTGGAAGACATATGTAAAGCAGCTACCTGGTCTCGACCGTCTACGTTCCTGAAGCACTACAAACTAGACATCAGAACGCAGAGATCAGCCGCATTTGGCAAGGCAGTTTTGACAACTGTGCTAGCATGACTACCCTCCACCGGTAAGTCAGCTTGCCAGTCACCCATTGTGTGGATTCACAGAGTCCACGAAGAAGAAATGCAGGTTACTTACCTGTAAGTTAAGTTCTTCGAGTGGCCCTCTGTGAATACACACCACCCACCCGCCTCCCCTCTCTCCGTCATGGCTCGTTGTACTCTCTAAGGGTCAGCGGCGGACCAGAGGGGAACTGAGTCAGCAAGGTGGGAGAATGGGTGAGCATGCGCAAGGAGGGGAGGGGCTTGTAAGCCTTAAGCTTGGAACGACCGGGAACTCAAGCGCGCAGGCACGAAGACCCATTGTGTGTATTCACAGAGGTCCACTCGAAGAACTTAACTTACAGGTAAGTAACCTGCATTTCTGGGGAATGCATAACAGATCATAGACCTGGTTATGCTTTCAGGAATTTAATCTCTTTCATTTGGCTGAAATTACCTACCGAATAAATGAAATACATGTACGTTTCTTTACATAGGATTCAATAAATCTTACAGCACCTGCTGAATAAATGGAATAAGTTCACTCTGTTTAGAGTAGACCTGTTGAAATGAATGGAACCTGTTAATAACAGCTCAGTTAAGACCTACCGATTTTGATGAGAGCAGGCCGAAACTGGATTCAGCCCATAGTTTCCCTTGTTTCTTACGTATGTGAAACTGTTGTAGAAAATACTTTCTACGCAGATGAAATGCAAGAAGCCTCCATTATGTATTCTTTCTGATTTGATGGTTGCTGTCAGGTTTTTGTTTTGTTTTGTTTTGTTTTACATCCTTAACAAGTATCACTCCAGAGCCCTAATGTGGCTGGGTATAATGTAGCTAAATGCAGCCAGCCTCTTTAAATAGCGTTGTGCTGGTTTGCTTTTTCTTTATTACAACTGCTGCTGTTGAATTCCTGCTAAGAAGCCAACACAGCAAATGCTTTCTGTTTTTTTAAACCCTAAAATAAAGATTGAAAATGTACTATTGAATGTATTCCCCCAGAGCACAGAGAGAACTCCTAGTTCCCTGAGCTCCTTGCCCTCTGAAGATACCAACCACAGAAACTGGTGAAACATCAGGAAGAAAAACTTCCAGAACACAGCCAAACAGCCCGAAACACTAACAAAAGCTAAAAGATTGAAACGTTTTGTATAAACTAAGAATTATATTATTTGCCGTAATGTAAACAGGAATCATTGTGATACTTTCCCCTGTAATTAGTATGCCAGTGGAAATGACTTTTCTCAGTGCTTCTCATAGTAGAAATCCCAGAGTTCACTGTACCCGCAGAAGGCAGTCAGCTGTCCTTGCTTATTGCTGTCCAAGTTGCAACCTATATAGCAGGGATGGCGAACCTATGGCACGGGTGCCCAAAGTGGCACTCGGAGCCCTTTCTGTGGGCACCCGACATTGCCCCTTCATAGCTACCCGGACTCAGGTTAAATTACTGTATTGGCACTTTGCAAAAAAATAGTGGGTTTTGAATTGCAGTTTGGGCACTCGGTCTCTAAAAGGTTCGCCATCACTGCTATATAGCTTGCAATGGGTTTTAATATATTATATAGTACATTCTTCCCATTTTCAAATCTACAAATCTAAGCATCCCATTTGCATTGAGATAAATGTTATTGACAGTGTATTGTGCATTATCTTTTCCATATACTTTGTTGAATAAGTGGTGAGTTCTTTTCATGAGACCTCATCAGTTCCTCTCTCTTTCTTTCTGTCTCAGTCTCTGGTAGTAGTAATAATAAAAGCAGTGTTAGATTGTCATTGAAAGTTAACAATACTGTATGTTCACTCTGTACCTTTCACTGTTGGACTCAGGATGGAGTGGGGAGACAATAACAGAGGAAGAGTATTTGTTCAAACAAGTTGCTTGCCTTTCTGCGAGGTCATTACATGCTAAGCTTCAAACTACTATTTTGAAGAAATGAAAATAAAATGCCTGTGTCCAGTATGCTGAGCTGCGAAATCAAAACTCTTTTCTTTGTGGCGGAGATAATTTCTATCCAAACCTTCTTCCAGAAAAAATGGTTTTCTCATTATCTCTGTGTGAAACGCCAGAGTAAGGGTGTTTTTGTGAACATGTCGAACAAGGTCCAAATAAAGTTGAGTACATTTTTTCTTCAGCAAAGAAAGAATACAATACAATGCCAGTACAAGGAGCCTCGTGGCGCAGTGGTTAAATGCCTGTACTGCAGGTGAAACTGTGCTCACGACCTGGAGTTCAATCCCAGGTAGCAGGCTCATGGTTGACTCAGCCTTCCATCCTTCTGAGCTCAGTAAAATGATTACCCAGCTGGGGGGCAATGTGTAGCCTGCATACTGTAATTAAACTGTAAACTGCCCAGAGACTACTTGAAGTGGTATGGGGCAGTGTGCAAGTAGAACACTTTGCTTTGCTTTGTATGATGCTAACAAAGTTGTGAATAGATTCTGTCCTGTTACATTGTAACAAACAAGCATGGACATAATTGATAGGAGTTTCAGGACTTGCTGCATATTTTTAGTGACCCGAATGTGTGATACTCTATGTTACATGCTTAAATACTTCAAAGTGACTAAATGTCATGGAGTGTTTGGTGGCTTTACAGTATAGATTGGATCCAGAACAGTTCCTCAAGATATTCTATCTGTGTTCAGGATTTTAGTACATTTTGTGGAAGTACTTTTTTTTTTAATAGAGAAAGGGGAAATAGAACAGTGTACTAAATCAGCTGAGATTTGAATGTCTGACATACAGGTAAAAACAACCATATTGAACAAGCCAGGATTCAGTGTCTAAGCTATATACAACTCTTTTGCCACATTGATAACTGTGATTCTTCATTGCTTTTCTGGCCTTTTTTTAAAACTTCTTACCAGTAAAAGAATTGCCTTCTTATCTTCAGGCAATGTAACTCAATATAGAAAACCTTGTTTCTTATGGATATATAAGTGGCAGTAAGTTTGCTACCAATCTAATATACATATTCCTTAACCCATACAACAAATGCTGTGCTGAAAGTTCTGCCCATAAATTTTTAAAACAACAAACAGAAGCCGCTGGTGATCCTTGGCCTGGTGTCGTCCATAAATTGCAGCTTTTATTCTAAAGAGGTTTAGTTTATTTTGTTGTTACTTGAAGTGTTTGTACTTTTTGATTTAAACAGTTGCATCCGGGCTAGAAGTAGCATTCTTGATCATAAAGCTTGTTAAGTAGTTAACCATAAGCTGTTTCAGGGCTGGTGGAAGTTGAGTTAGTTTCATCAAGTAAGAAGTATTCAATAGACCATGGATGAAGACAAAAAGGCTATAATTTGGCTTTCAGAGGGGGAAATGTCTGGAGGTGTCAATGGGAGAGGTATGCCCTAAGGCAAGGCAGCTGGTGTATATATACTTTTGTTTACCAGTTTCTGGTTTATGTACCCTTTAGGCCAACAGATGAAACAATTGCTCCTACAGGGTCAGCTGCTGGTCAGAAGCAAAGTAAGAAAATACGTTGCCTTGTTGAAACACAATCAGGGTCAGCCATCATTTTTAGCGCAGCTGGCACCTGCTACTGGTGCACAGCAGGAGGGTTAAAGGTCAAAGAGGCAGTTGTTCTAAACTCAGTCATGGCTTAAAGGGACTTGTAGATTAATCTGCTTTATTAACTTCCGTATATTAGATAACTATTGCTGTGAATGAAAGCATGTCTTTCTGAATAAGTACCATCACCTCTTTCCCTTTCAAATTGGCTTTTGAGTAATGAATATTAAATAGAGTGTGTTTCAGGGTAATTAAATGAAAACATTAGGATGCTGGTGTTTGCATCTTATTTGTAACTTTGTTGCATATTTATAACAGATCGGTTGCCTTGTTCTGTATATGGCTGAAAAGCAAACACTCCCTGTTTTAACAAAGGCAATCTGCTTACTCAATAATAGAATAACTTTATATGCACAAGAAGGAGTGAGTGCTTAGAATTAGATATATTTTAGTAGATTTTGCTCAACTGCCTGACTTCTATGTATCTGCCTTCATCAATTTGTGCTTCTACTAGAAATTGAAGGTCAATAGTGTTTAGAAGTGGTACAAAGTATCAATTTGTGCTTCTACTAGAAATTGAAGGTCAATAGTGTTTAGAAGTGGTACAAAGTATTTCTGTTTTTGTTGTCGGGAGGGGGGAATGGATGTTACCACATGTCAACATTTAAGCATTTACCTAAGCACTGGCTCGGTTGTTTGCCTTGGCCCTCTTCCCATGCTCAGAACAGTCTGCTTGTTTCAAAAATACAAATAAAAAATTGAGCATTATACCAAAGTTGATGTGTTTATTCATTAGTTGATCCTCCTGCTTTTAAAGTGCCCCAGTGTTTGTGAGCAGAGTTTCTTGGTATGCTTCTGAATACATGTTGTCGGGCAACAAACAACACCAGGTGTTGTACAGAGCCATGCTTGGGGGTCATGTGTCATTGTCTGCTGCTTGAAAACGGGTCATAGTGCCACTGAGTGATTTTGCCATGGATCTGTTTTTACCATTTGCAGGATAGGGAAGAGTTAGACCCAGTAAAACTTAATAAACTATATGACAGGCTTGGCAAATGAGAGGGAGAGGGAGGAAGAAAGAAAAGAGAGTAGCCACACTCACATTTGGGGCAGTAACCACTCACTTCAGCCCCAATCATTGCCAATATGCCGACCCCATTGATAACTCTCATGGGTTGTCTACTCAGAAGTTGGAGGGAGGGTTCTTCCACTCGCTTTCAGAATGCCTTGCCCCGAGCTCTCCCATGGTAAAATATTAAAACCTCTAAAGGTTTCCTGCATTTCCTCTATCATCATCTTCTCAAGGCATAAATGTTTATGCACACATCAGTAAAAAAACTAGTTTTTCAATAGGAATCAATGAGCAGTAAGCCAAATTTTGTTGACTGGGTATTGGGGGAGAGAGAAAAGTCTATATACATTAGCAAGGTGCCTTAATAATAGCCAGGGTCAGCCTTTGGAAGCCTTTTGTACTGGGCTAGATTCCAGGGTAGATGATATTTCCATTAGACTGATAAATCGCAACAAATATTTTAGTAGTCTCATGGAAGTATTCTCCACCCTCCCCATGGAACTTTTTAGACAGATCATATTGCTTTTTCCTCTTTTGTTCTCCTCCTATAATGCAACATGCTCCCATGCTTTGTTTGAGATCATGTGTTTTTTGAGACCCATTGCACAACTTACATGTTCTTAGAAGCTGCTTTATATTGACTGAAATCAGACAGTTACTCTTTGTAGCTCGCTAGTTTCAGCTCTTGACAGGCAGCAGCTCTCCAGGGTGTTATGCAGGATTCTTCCCTCATCAGAACTACTGTAGGGATGCCAGTGACTGAACCTAGAATATTTTACATGTAAAAGGAGATGGCCAATCACAGAAATGTAGCTCCTTCCGGTGATTTAAGGAAAGCGGATGTTGAAAGTTCCAATAGCAGTTAAGGTCCAGATGTGAAGGGGCTGGTAAGCTTAGCACTTGCGTTGCCCGTGACAGACTGCTACCAAGGCCATTGGCAAATGCAGTACGTGGCATAGCTCTTAAAAGGCTCAAGCTGCCTGCATCATTTTTCTCTCAAGAGGCATTTGTAATTGATGCTAGTTTCTCCCCTCATTAATCATATATTGGTGATTGTTCAAAGAGGGTCATTCTCCATTCCCAGTGGTAGAAATTCAGTGCAAAATACAGTAATGTGGAGAGGGTCTGCTGGAATAGCCAGTGCTGGAATAGCCAAAAGGAGGAAGTCATTTGATCAAGTTCTTAAGGAGTTCATTGTAATTTCCAGATGGGCTAAACTGATCTGCACTGGCTGGAAATGACTTTGGAGAATTTGTAAACTAAAGAATGCCAGGCGTCACCACATGAACAGCTCATGTATCCTTCATTGTGGGTGATAAGTTATTCCAGCCTAGAGAAAATAAAATCCGTACATCCAAAAGAACAGATGGGGAGATCCAAGGATGCTTGAATTTGAAAACATCTATCTGCTGCATCCCATTTCCAAATAATACTCAGCAGAGTGTTTACACAGAGTTCAGGGTAAACAGCTGTAAGAGTTCTTCTTCGTGGACTCTGTGAATCCACACAATGGGTCTTCGCGCCTGCGCGCTTGAGTTCCCAGTCGTTCCAAGATTAAGGCTTACAAGCCCCTCCCCTCCATGCATGCTCACCCATCTCCCGCCTTGCTGACTCAGTTCCTTTTTGCCGCCGCTGAGTGTGGTCATCTTTCCACGAGCTCCTGCAAACAAAAAGGAAAGTGAAAACTTTATTCAAATATTTAATTTCTTTTATTTCCTTTCCTCCCAGTTCCCCCCCTCCAAGTTTATACAGTTATTCTTATTTCCAGCGCCCGCCCTTAGGGCGGAGGGGTTGTATACCCCCTCCCCCATACTGGCGGGCACGAAGGCCGTTTATGGCCGCGGCAGCACTGTTTAAGCAGTGTGAATCCTGCTGGAATAGAATTCCGTTAGCTGACGGACACAGTTTGTGCCTTTTTTGCCTGGGCGAGGCTCATCAACCTGAACTCTGCCCGCATTGCAAAAAGCTAATGAAGCCCACCCTTAAACATCGCCTGGAGCGGTTAAGGGCTTACTTGTGGGAAAAATCCCTCCAACCCATGGAAACTCACTCCGAGGCTTCCATGCCTTCTGCTTCCTCAAAATTCAAAGCTTCAACCAAAGGCAAAACGATGGAGAAAAGAAAGAAAAAACATCTCCAGCCTGCTCCGATTCCGGAGAAAAGGTCAAAGGAAATGGCCTCTGATGTGCGATCAACGACGGCGACGCCGAAACCACCCGCACTCGTATTAACCGAGTCATGTGGCGTAGAGGGGGTTCCGAGCTCAGCGCAGGTCAGCGCCCAGTCTCCTGATGCCACACGAGATGAGCCTTGGTCCCATGCCTTTGAAAATCAGGCAAAGGGTACCCGTGAACCCCCTCATAGCCCTATGATTCCATCGGGCTTACCGCCGGGCCAGCTTGTCCATGACACTGACATGGCCACAGTCAGCTACAACCCGTTGTCGCACCTACAAAATCTACAGGCTGCCTCCATGACCTCAGCTCTTCAGCACTCTGGCGTGGAGGAGCAGGGTCTAGATGCCCCCAAGCACTTGGGCGCTATGTGATCAGGCATCTAAGAGAGAGGAGTCTCTGATGTCGGGTGTCCTGCAAAAGATCAGTGCCCACTTGTCTCCCCAAGTCGGGGCAGAAAGAAGATGAGGGTAGACTCTCATGATTCCACGTCATCCCCCTCATCCTCTCCTAGGCGTCAAAAATCTAGACGCAGGCAGGGCAAGAGGCACCGATGTCATGGATCTTCCTCCTCCTCGTCCCCCGCACGACGTCATAAAAGCAAACGCCGTTCTAACAACAGACGACATCATGCCCGTATGGTGTCCAGCTCCTCAGACACAGATTCTTTTACCACTTCTTCATCCGCCTCCTCACAACATAATAGGCAGCGAAGAGGTAAACCTAAGCCACCGGCTCAGTGCCCTCTGGTGTCCAACACTGACACCATTGCTGGTCTAGCCTTTCAGACCCATGCCCTGCAAAGCCCCACTGACACCACACTGCAAGCAGTGGATTAGCAGGCACAGCTGCCGGATTCACCAGCCGCCATGCATCGCCCGTTCACGGATGATTCCGACACGGGAGCAGTCAGAAGTCACATCGGTCCACCCTCTCAAAATCTAGACACTCTGAGACCGATATGCCAAACAAACAATCTTCCACCCCAATGGAAGACTTTAAACATTATTCACAGATGATACAAAAAATTGCACAAGTCATGGGACTTCAAGTGCAACTCCCAGCCGCAAGTGACTCGTGCAAATTCTTTGGCCACTTGCACAACTCCAGGCCACCTCCTTTGCGAATGGGATTTATTCCCTCTATGTTGGAAAAGGCCAAGGAGGCCTGGGCCAAACCCTCCTCCAATCATCTGATTCCAAGGAGAATTGATAGCCTCTACAAGACACATGGTGAAGGTACAGACTTCCTTATGAAGCACCCCCTACCGAATTCAGTGATAGTCAATGCCACACAAAACGGAGGGAAGTCCCATTCCAACACCACCCCGAGCAACAAGGAAGCTCAGAAGCTAGACCTCATTGGCAGGCGCCATTGCTCCCTTGCCTTGAGAGCACTGAACTATCTGTGTGCAATGGAGGCGAATACCCGTCACCTCCTACTCACTTTTCCGGACTTCATAAACCACCTTCTGGAAGGACAAAGGCCTCATACATGGAAGTCTTGTCTGTGATCGACTACCAGATGATAACCTCCTTGCCCATAACGGATGCAGCTTCTAAGCAACTGACGACTGCTATACATCTCCACCGTCATGCCTGGCTCAGGACATCCAATATTACAGATGATATCAGAAACTGTGTAGAAGACTCCCCATTTGATGGGGAAGGACTTTTTGCGACGTCCACTGATGCGTCACTGGACAACATCCAGAAGATGCGTAAGGCTGCAAAATCTTATACACAACAAGGAGACTGGTTCATCGTCTTGGACCTACAGGACACTTATTTTCACATCCCCATAGCCCCTCAAGACCAGAAATACCTCCGCTTCCGGATAGGATGCTGAACATACCAGTTCAAAGCCCTGCCCTTTGGTCTGTCCTCCGTCCCGCGGGTGTTTACAAAGTGCATGGCACCGGTGGCGGCCTTACTCAGGCTCCAGGGAGTCCACATCTTCCCATATTTAGACGATTGGCTCCGGGTAACACCTACAAAACAAGGGTAGAGAAGGATCGAGACCTCACCATCCGACTCCTAACATCCCTTGGACTTCGTCTCAACGAAAAAAAGTCGAGCCTCCTACCCTGCCAGTCAGTGCTGTACATAAGAGCACTTCTGGACACTCTAAAAGCAAGGGCATACTTAGCGCCAGATCGCCCAATAAAAATCAAACAGGCTCTACACCCATTTCAGAGCTCCAACAAGGTATCTGCTCATCAGGCCCAACGCTCTAGGCCTCATGGCCTCCACTACTATCATACCACATGCCAGACTCCAGAGACCGCTGCAGACATGGCTTCTAGCCAGGGTTCTCACTGCACCATCCAAACAGCTCAGAATTATCCTCACCAGCCTAAAGTGGTGGAAGTCCTCCCGCAATCTCAGAGTGGAAGGCTTCAAACAGCGTTACCCGTCCATTCAGGTAACGACAGACGCCAGTACTTGGGATGGGGCGCCACTTGCAACCACCTGTCGATCCACCACAGGTGACACTCACTTCATCATTCAACTATCTGGAACTCCTTGCCATTCCCAAAGCCCTCAGGGCATTCGAGCTCCTCCTTGCCCACCAGATGGTCCAAGTAATAACAGACAATACCACAGCACTTTATTACTTGAACAAGCAAGGAGGTACTCACTCGAAATCTCTCCTGCACCTCACCCTCAAACTTTGGAGATGGTGCATAGCCAAGGACATTAACCCAATAGCCATACACATTGCGTCATGCAACAACGTTCTGAGCCGCCCCACACACGACAATCACTGGAGCCTATCAGAAGCAGTGTTCGGTCCTCTGTACCAGATGGGGAACCCCGACCATGGACATGTTTGCATCTCAACCCAACACCAAGTGCAGCTTGTAAGAGCGGGAATCGCACTCACACGGCACCTTTGCCACCAGGTGGCCAGCCAGCCTTCTTTATGCATTCCCACCAATACCACTCATTAAGAGGACGCTGATAAAGATCAGACACCACGGAGCCCATGTCATACTTCTGGCCCCGTGATCTTCAGCCATGGTTTCAAGTCCTGCAAACAATGGCGATCGACTCCGTCAGGCTGACATCAACGCCCGATCTCCTGATGCAACACCAGGGCCATGTCAGGCACCCAGACGGCCTGACTCTCCACCTAACGGCATGGTACATCCGCTAACAATTGGAGAAGTACTCATATGCTCCAGGAAAAAGTCTACTAATACCCTATATGCACATAAGTGGGCATCCTTCCTACACTTCACTCGAGCTAACTCTCAACCCTCGAGTCCAACCAACATCCAGGTCCTCCTGGAATTCCTCCTCTTACTCTTCAACAGAGGACTATCCCTATCTACCCTAAGAGTCTACACTGCAGCCATAGTAGCTTATCAGCCACCTGAGTCTGAGGCTGCAGCTTTGTTTACACATCCTAAACTTAGGAGGTTCCTAAGAGGCATCATGAACCTCCATCCACAACACAGAGCCCTGACACCACAATGGTCTCTCTCCTTGGTACTGAACTGTCTAACTAAGCCGCCATTTGAACCTATGGCTACTGCATCTCTTTACTTACTTACCTTGAAAACAGTATTCCTAGTGGCAATCACATCAGCCAGATGAGCTTCGGAGCTCGCTGCGCTCAGAGCGGACCCACCGTTCCTCAAATTCCACCACGATAGAGTGGAACTTCGTCCGGACATCTCTTTCCTACCAAAGATAGTGTCCTCGTTCCACGTGTCTCAGCCACTTATACTACTAACCTTCTTCCCAAACCCAAGTACTCACCTCGAGAGGAAACTCCACTCCCTCGACGTCAAAAGAGCGCTCCTCTTCTACACAGCTAAGACAGCTTCTGTTAGAAAGACACAAAAGCTCTTTATCAGAACCTCGGCACCATCTCGAGGTCATCAAGTATCCCCTCGATCCATCTCCAGATGGATTGTTACAACCATCAAAATGGCGTACA
Source organism: Phrynocephalus forsythii (assembly GCA_029282475.1). Classification (NCBI taxonomy): domain Eukaryota; kingdom Metazoa; phylum Chordata; class Lepidosauria; order Squamata; family Agamidae; genus Phrynocephalus; species Phrynocephalus forsythii. Next base: position 157,381,302 of record JAPFRF010000002.1, on the reverse strand, counting down.
GCACTGCGCATGTCTCTCTACCTGTCATGCCTCGGGCACACTCTATAAGAGCAGTAGCCTCTTCCACTGCTTTCATAAAAGGAGTGCCCTTGGAAGACATATGTAAAGCGGCTACCTGGTCTCGACCATCTACGTTCCTGAAGCACTACAAACTAGACGTCAGGTTGCAGAGATCAGCCGCATTTGGCAAAGCAGTTTTGACAACTGTGCTAGCATGACTACCCTCCACCGGTAAGTCAGTTTGCCAGTCACCCATTGTGTGGATTCACAGAGTCCACGAAGAAGAAATGCAGGTTACTTACCTGTAAGTTAAGTTCTTCGAGTGGACCTCTGAATCCACACCACCCACCCGCCTCCCCTCTCTCCGTCATGGCTCGTTGTACTCTCTAAGCGTCAGCGGCGGAGCAGAGAGGAACTGAGTCAGCAAGGCGGGAGATGGGTGAGCATGCGCACGGAGGGGAGGGGCTTGTAAGCCTTAATCTTGGAACGACCGGGAACTCAAGCGCGCAGGCGCAAAGACCCATTGTGTATTTTCACAGAGGTCCACTCGAAGAACTTAAGTTACAGGTAAGTAACCTGCATTTACCTCTTATGTTTATAAGTTTCCACTTACTGTGCAGCATATTCTTGTGTCATCTGCTTCAAGAAAATAGATCCATGATACATTCTATCATAGAACTGAGCTCATGTCCCAACCCCTGCCTAGGAGCTGCCTATAATGAAAGCTTAGTCCTGCGAGATGTATTTTTTCCTTTGCAATAGATGGATTAATGTTACCTTTTGGCACTTAAGCACACATCTCAAACACAATCCTCTCCTTTATGTATTGTAAATCAGTGGCCATGACTCATATGACTCTTGACTTAACAGTTATCAAGTCAGGCATGACAAAGGCGGCCCTCTTTGTTTGCATGTTTCCCCCATTCATATACGAAGTAGGCTTGACTGCTGCCCTGTCGCCTTCTGCACTTTCCACCCAAAACTGTTCATGCCTACTGTTGTATCTGGGCTGGAGGGAGAAGCAGGACAAAGGAGTTGGCACCAGAGTCTGGAGAAAGCCACATACAGGATGGGGAAACTCTATCATTCACAGACTCTTTTGATGTTGCCATTAGACACATCCATATCCCACTGCTCGTGAGCAGCAAATATAGCTGCTGTCATCATCTTTTTTTCCCCCATGTCAGATATGTCAGATTTTTCCTGTGTTTGTTTGTTTTTTGTTTTGTTTTTTGAAATGATACTGAGATCAGTGTATTGGAAAACTGCAAATCAATCTGAAACTAGTCAATTCAATATTTTGAGTCAACAGGGTTTTTAGAGTGAGGCATTTATTTCTGAAAGGCGCATTTGCCATCACACAGCAGCTTCCTGTCTTCCCATTCCTGCTGTATTTATTTTCAGATAAAATGCAGACATCTGCTTTATTATCTTGTCAGCAGTTTGAAAGGCAATTTGCCAACCGACAAAAGTTTCAGTAATAAAACATAAGATATTATGTTCTAATAGCTTTTTAATCAGTGGGGAAATGTCATTACATTATGTTATGTGATGATGTAAGGAGATAATAGGTTGTATACCCAACTCTGAGCTCTTACTGCCTATGTCAGTGTTGGCGAACCTATGGCACAGGTGCCTAAGGTGGCACTCGGAGCCCTTTCTGTGGGCACCCGACATCACCCCTTTCACAGGCATCTGTATTCAGGTTAAATTGCTGTATTGGCACGTGGCGAAGAATTAGTGGGTTTTGAATCACAGTTTGGGCACTCGGTCTCTAAAAGGTTCGCCATCACTGGCCTGTGTCATCCTAAATCAAGGAAGGAGAACATTGGGAAACTGACCTTAGAAGCTGCTCTAGTTCATGTCAAGTTGCTTGTCCAGTTGATCCAAGAGTGGGGAGAATGTGGCTGTTCAAATGTTTTTTGAATTGAAGCTCTTATCAGTCCTTTTTTTAATAGGTTTTATTGGTTTCTTTGTAGGTAAGGGGGAAAAGGGAAGGAGGAAGGGGTGAGTAAGAGGGAAGGAAAAGGAAAAATAGGGACCAATAGGTAAATTGGATACAGACTGAAAAACAAAGACCAAACATTATTAAGTACCAAATTAATACTATATATCAGTCAGTGTATACAGCTTAATGGTTGTCAAGAAGCTCTTATCAGTCCTAAGTAGCACAGCTAGTAGTAAAGATCATAGAAACTACAGTATACAGTAGCAGCATGTAGAGGGTCACATATATCTTTTTCCTGATCTAAGAGGCCCTCTAGGATCTCAGACCCCACTGTTTCCTGATCCTTTTAACCAGAGGCACTCTGTAGTCTGAGCTATGTGCTCTACCACTGAATTACTGTCCCTCCCAAATGTGTATCCTAAAGCTGACTATGACTAAATTCCTCTGGATAAATTTGAGAAACTAATGTCCAGGGTATGGATTGTGTGCGGATTTGTGGAGAACTAAAATAACACTTCTGGGTGAAGTGACTTGGCCTAAAGAAGTAGTGGGAGAAGGACCAGCTATTACTGTGTAAGTCTTTGTGTGATTTGTAGTTCTTTATCATGGCTTCTGTGCATTTCACATGGGTGGGCCTGGGCCTGTGCAGAGTTATCCCTTTAAGAATCTTCCAGACTGAGAGATCGGAACGTTCTTCAGTTCTTTTTCTTCACCATGGCAGCAACACCCTGAGTTCTCCTCTGCTGAGAGACCATTTGCACTTAAAAACCACAATGGCCATGCTTTTCTTTCTTATATATAGTTTATTTAGTAGTGTTATAGGTAGAGTGTTTGTTAATCTTTTTTTTTTAAGGTAGCTTGAAGCTGTCATTGGCCCTTTCCCCACAATTTACATTTTATTGGGCTCATATGAATTCGAATTGAAACCCATTGACCACATGATGTAAAGTTCAAAGTAGAGAAGGCTGTTGTGGAACTATCTTTATGAGTTGGGAATTGTCTCTCCCCCCCCACGCCTGTCATAGAGTGGTTTAAATTGGTTCAGATTGATTTGATGTTGTACACTTTCTGCCAGTGTGATCACCTCATCGAGTGCAAAGGAGTGCTTGCAGGGCGTTGCTTCCCTTCATCCAAGTGACCCTTGTCTTCAGACTTCTTTCTTTAAAAGCTGCTAGGGCTCTTAAAAGAACTATAAGAGGGAGATGGATGGATAAGCAAATGAGGAATAGCACTTGGCCCAGAAGTAATCCTTGTGATACCCCACTTGTTACTTCCTCCCAGTCTGAGAAGGAGCCATTGATAAACACGCTCTGAATACAAGGCTGTAACCAACTGGGTATCAACCTGACAGTTGTTCTGTCCAGCCCACACCTAGTTTGCTTCCCAATCAGATTATCATGGAAGACTTTGTGAAAGGCTTGGCTGAAATCGAGATATATTATATCTGCAGCATTCCCACCATCTGCCTGGAAGGTTTACTGGATCAAAAATGAGATAAGATTAGTCTGGCAAGATTAGTTCTTGACAAATTTGTTTTAGCTTTGTGCTTTTCCTCATTATTTTTCAAGGTGCTTCCAGAGTAACTGTTTTATAATCTGCTTCAGAATTTTCCCTGGGACTGATACCGGGATGGCTGGTCTGTAGTTCCCCAGTTCCTCTTTTTTGCCCTTTTTGAAGACTGGGACAACATTAGCTCTCCTGCTGTCATCTGGTACTTTGCCCATCTCACATGATTTCAAGAAAATAATGGACAGTGGTTCTGAGAGTTCTTCAGCCAGTTCCTTCAGTACTCTTGGATGCAGTTCATCTGGCCCTGGGAGTTTGAATTCATTCAAAGTAGTAAAGTATTCCTTTACTATTTGTTTATCAATCTCAAGCTACAGCTCTGTCCCGTCCACTTGTACTTCATGGCCACCCAGAGAAACCAGATTCAGAAGACTTCAGGCCTGCCAGGACCTTCTATTCTATGCAAGGAGCTGGGCCTGCTGCCTCTCAGGATGGTGCCAGTGGAGAGGACGGTGGCAGCGGTCAAGATAAGATGGGGAGGCCATGGGGACAGGGAGGGGCAGACATCCCATTTTGCCAAAACAAAGTGAAGCACCAAAGAGGGGCAAAGTTCAGCACTTCATTTTACTAAATTCCCCGACTGAACCACACATCGAACCACACACCTGCCCAATTTATAGGGTTTTTTTGGAGGGGTTGTTATTAAGTTTGTGGCCACCTCTCGTTTAAACAGAGATCAAGAGTTCTTATTACACAGCATATATTAATACAGCTTTCTGTTATATCATGTTAATAAAAATAGTTCTCTTCCTTGGTAGACTCTGGCTTCCCTCCAATGAGCAATTTCTAGCATTGATGTGATAGTCATGTCTACCTGGCATACAGCTCATTACTCTAGCTAGGATCTGCTAATTGGCAGCTGAATAATCCCACATCTGTGTTCATTCTGTCCTCTTTTGCATATGTTTGTCAAAATAGGGCACAGCAGAAAAATCATGCATACATATCCTACAATGTGAAAATCCACATACCTCGGATAATAAATGCCTCTGTTAATGAAAAATTTAGGTAACATGAAATTTCTGGGAATAGGGAAGTTTTGGTTAACCTAATTTTCCTATGGGTTACCTCGGATAAGGTATTTACAAAAAAAGTATACCCAGGATGCATTGCAACCCCCCCCACGTAGTTTGTGGAGGGGTGGGAGGAGTTGGAACAGTTTCTTCATTGTGTTTTGCAGCCATTCTGGACATTTTTTGCTGAGGGATTTGGACCTTTCAAACTTGGAAAAGTTGGGAGCTGAGGGTTCTTTGCTTTCTTTTGTGTTTTTGCACTGCTTTTCATTGCACTTTGGGTGGAAATGACCTGGAGTTTATCTTGGAGTTTCTTTTGTTAATCTTTCCACTGCTGTAGTGAGTTTTTCAGGCTGTTTGGCCATGTACTGGAAGTTTTTTTTCCTGACGTTTCACCAGACTCCTTGGCCCGCATCTTCAGAGGGCAAGGAGCTCAGGGCACTAGAAGTTCTCTCTGTGCTCTGGGGTATAGAGTGAGTGACACTGTATGGTTTTAAAGTTGTGGGAAAGGGAAAGCTTGTCCTATGCAGGAGAATAGGTGCTAGTCATTGTATTGTGATGAAGGGATTAAGAAGTTTCACTGTCATCAGGGGTGGCAGCATTCCTTCTCTGCAGTTGATGGGTGTCATTAGCTGTTGTATTGTGTGAACTGATTTGTTTGTTTGTTTGTTGACCACCCGATTTTCCCATGGGAACTCTGGGCGGTGTACAACACATTGCAAAAAACAGCTTGCCCAAACATACAAAACCCCAGACATAGCAAATCAAAATACAAGTAATAAAGAAAATGGTAGTAGTAGTAGTAGTAGTAGTAGTAGTAGTAGTAGTAGTAGTAGTAGTAGTAGTAGTAGTAGTAATAATAATAATAATAATAATAATAATAATAATAATAATAATAATAATAATAATAATAATAATAATAAATAGACATAGCACATCAACAACCATATAACATAAGTAAGATTGAGCAAGAAAGGGCAGGGACCAACAGATAAGCTGTGCTTGTAGCTGGGTGGGAATCATTGAACTTTGATCTTTAGCAGGCTATAGTTTTCAGTACTGGAAGCCAGTCTTTGTTGATTTTTAGACTTTCTTCTTTTTTGTTGAAACTGTGCTTATGTTTATGGATTTCAATGGCTTCCCTGTGTAGTCTGACACAGTGATTAGTAGTGTTCAGTACCTCTGTGTCCTGGAAGAGAATTTCATGTCCAGTTTGTTTCAGGGTGTGTTCAGCTACTGCTAATTTTTCAGGTTGTTTTAGTCTGCAGTGTCTTTCATGTTCCTCGATTGTGGTCTGGATGCTCCACTTTGTGGTCCCAGTATATACCTGGCCACAACTACAAGGTATCTGGTATACTCCTGCAGTGGTGAGTCAGTTCCTTTTGTCCTTTGCTGACTGTAGCATCTGTTCTATTTTTGTGGTAGGTCTAAATACTGTTTCTAGGTTGTGTTTTTTCAACACTTTGTCCATGTGGTCTGTGACTCCTTTTATGTATGGCAGAAATACTTTTTCTGCCATACAAACGTTTTCTTCTTTGGTTTGGTGTTGTTTTTTCGGTTTGATAGATCTTTTGATTTCATTCTTGGAATAGCCGTTTGCCTGTAGGGCCCAATTCAGGTGGCTAAGTTCAGTGCTGAGGAATTCAACTTCACAGTTTCAGTGTGTGCGGTCTTTGTGCTGTTTTCAATTGCATTTTTGTCGGGAACAGGCTGGGGTTTGTCTTGCTGCTTTCTTTTCTCCATGTTTGCATTCTTTTCCATTGCTCTGCAGAAAGGAACGGGCTACGTTTCTCTTGCTGCTTGTGTTTGTCTATGTTTGCATTTTTCCTCATTGTATTTTTGGCAGGAACAAGCTGGGGTTTATCTTGCTGCTTTCTTTTGTCCATGTTTGCATTGCACTGCGGGGGGAAAGAGCTTTTTGCTTTTTTTTCAGACCTCTGGAACAGAAATTCATTTCAATGGGAAACCACTTTTCGGATAACAAAATTTTCGGTTAGCGAAATGACCCACCAAAAGTATTAATTTCGGTATCCGAGGTACCACTGTATATGGTTTCATCTGATAATGCATTTCTTTTTGTAAGCACTTTTCATAATTTATCCCTTTATATATACAATTCCCCTGAACCAGCATATTTTGTGTGCCTTTTCCCCAACAGACACATTCCTGTATGCAGTTTTGCATCAGAGAAATGCATTGCAGAATTTAGAGTAGCATTGAAACTAAATAATAGTCTGACTCACTTCTTTTTTGAGGTGGAGAAGCACATATTAGATCAGATTGTATTAAATTATTTCACCTTCTTCCTTAACTACCAATATTTCAGTGCTGCCGTGATTCCATGTGTAGATTTTGTTGGGTCCACCTCCTAGTCTATCAGCTGTTCACATTGACAGGAAGCCACTCTAGAAAGCCAGAGAAAGCCAGAGAACAACACCAGAAGACTTGCCAGGGATCAGCACTGCTCCTTCTGCATGGAAAACATGTGCTCAGCATTGAGTTGGGGGTCTCTCCTGACTTCCTTTACTCCATCTCTTAGACACGTGCAGCCAAAATGATTGAGAAAGCCTTGTTCATTAGATGAGAGTTGGATGTAGAAAAAAATTAATGTGAACTGTTGGTGCATTAAGGATTTGTTCATATTTTATCGGTATTGGGACTCACAGTTTAAAATTTTCTCTCATATACTAATGTAACACTCCTCCAGAGTTTCTTCAGAATCAGGTAGAAACGCATTTAGGTTTGATCATGACTCAGGCAATTAGGCTGTGAATACACATGCCAATTTTTGTTTTGATATCCCAGTGCTCTTTGCAGAGCAAAGCGCTTGGCTCCATTGCTTAAAGACATTTTAAACATTGTGCGCTGCTTCTCCTGATCCCCCTGGGGCACAGGGGAGCAGAGTGCGATGTTTAAAATGTCTTTAAGCAACAAAGCCAAGTGCTTGGCTCTGTTGGGTAAAGACATTTTAAATATTGTGCTCTGCTTCTCCTGACCCCTCCCCCCGGGGAGTGGGGGAGCGGCGCGCAATGTTTAAAATGTCTTTAAGCAACAAATCCAAACACTTGGCTCTGTAGCTTAAAGACATTTTAAACATTGTGCGCCCCCAGTCCTGACCAGACCCTCATCCACATATCGCGGAATTTCAGTGATCGCGGGTTGGGTCCCTAACCCTCACAATACATGGGGGGTTACTGTATAGCGCTAGTCTAGCTTGTGTATGGTTCCCACATAATGCCCATCACTATGCAGTATTGCATCATGTTTGGTGATAATGCTAACTGAAGAAGGATTTATTTATTTATTTATTTATTTATTTATATTAGAATATGTTTACCCCACCTTTCTCCTTGGAAAAGGACCCAAGGCAGCTTATAGTAATGAGGGATAATATACAGTCCAGTACAATTAAGATGTGTTCAAGTATTGAGAACAGGAAATCGAGGGACATCTTGAAGCAATAAAAGACAACATTACATTAAAGCTACAAGAGAACACAAGCATTTAATCTAGCCTTCTTGTCATATCATAGAAATAGCAAAAGGACAAAATCAAAAGCCAGTTTAAAGTGCTTTATGGCTTTTTAAAATTAGTCTGAGATGGATATGAGTGGTAGACCACACTAAACAAATGAAGTTGCTCATATTGAGTTGGATCATACAGTCTATTTAGTTAAGTTACTTGTACTGACATCTCTTCTACATCTCAGTCAAAACTTTTTCATAGTTTTGGTAATCCTTTTAAACAAAGATGTTGGGAAGGGAAACGTGGTCCTTTTCTATGTGCACAGATGAGTCTCAAGGTATAACAAAATGTGTTGTATTAAACAGATGATTCTCAGCCAGTTCATTATTCTGTGTCTTTCTTTGGAGGAATTAATAGCACATACAGAATGGTACTATGACAAGTCTTATTGACTAGTGAAATTTAGAAACAGATTAGTGAACTTTTTCATTAGCATAGAAAAGAAAATTGACAACATTGAACTATAAAATGAAGTAATTGTACTGTAATTATGATATAAAATATAAGATTAATGGAATGCAGTAGGAACACTGTCTGAATTCTGCTTAGTTGGTTGCAATCTGAAGGAGTGCCATTTTTTGCCATGTTTGTGAACTGAGTAATTTTTTAAATTTAAAATTGAATTTAAATTAAATATTTAAATTACTGTTTTAAAATTTAAATGAGTGCTTTCTCTCACTGCCTGTTAGCATTTGCTTTAATCATATTGTATTGGTTGGGATTCCCTTTAGAAAAAATAAAGAGATTGAAAACGTTTCCCCTACTCCCAGGACCAAGATACATGTACTCCAGAAGCTGTGTAGTTTAAGTAGTGGATGGTCCACCTGTGGAGATAATAAGCAATAAATTCAGAATTTCCTTTCCATTTATTTTCCTCCCTCACACATCAATTGTTCAAAAGCCTTTTATCATTGTTGCTTTTATCTGAACCACTTTGAATATGCTGAATGATATCCTTCTCAAAATATTATGTTCAAAACAAGACTTAGCTCATGTTTTCTTTCTCTGCATCCTGACTAGAACCAAAGAGAAAGCAGTATTTACCTGCCATAAAGCACTTTAAACTGGCTTTTGAATTTGTATTTTTTGCAAAAATTCCTCCCTGTGTCCTTGCTGTACATGTCCTTGGAGTATGATTACCTCAGGCCAAAAGACTGGATAACATTAAAATACAAACGTTAAAAATAGTCCTCAGTCATGGGTATAGATATGTTGACTTACCTCTCAGAAAAGGTCTTTTTACACTTGTCATAGTTAAATTTTGTTTCTGAGGACTAAAGATGAAAAAAATGGAAAGATGGAAAGAAACCCCCAATTTTTCCTGGTTTTTTTCCTGAAGCCTTTTTTGTTTTTGTTTTTTCTGAAAATTGGAAAAATTGATGAAGAAAAGAAAATTTATTATGGAATGTTTTATTTTAACATGATGAAGGCACGGTGTTCAAATATTTTACAAATCATTTCTAAGAGATATTCATAGTATCAGATTACAGTGGAACCTTGACTTACATGCTGCTTGACTTGCATCATGGGCCTGTTTGACTTGAGTCGCAGGCTTTGACTTACAGCTCGGAGCCCCGGCGTAAGGCACCGGAATCGGGCAGCAGCCACAACCCAGCATCACGGCTGCCGCCTCCAAACTGCTCCTGCCTTCTTCCTCTCCTCCAGAAGCAGCGGCTTCGGCAAGGCCAGCTCCGAGCACCTGGAGCTGGTCCTCGGCCTCACCGAAGCCGCCGCTGCTGCTGGAGGAGAAAAAGGGCTGGAAGCTCGGGCCTGGCCTCGCTGGTTAGACAGTCGGCTCAGTCTTGTAAAAAATCTGGCTGCAGAAGTCTGGTCCACAATGGAAGCATTTTAGTTGGGGAGCTGTTACAGTTGTGGGACTCTAATGGTAAGCATAGGGTTGTTCAGAACTTGGAAGTCAGGTTAAAATCAGTAAAACTTAAATGTTAGACATTGTTGCTATGAACATTAAAAAGTGGAAGTGTATAACTTGTGGACTATAATTCCACTGCCTCCCCCTCTCTTTGAAGAGACATTTCATTTACATCCCTGGAAGGAATCTCCTATCCCAGTCAAATTTGTGTTAAATTGCTGTTTTCGAGGGAAGAGTTCATCATCTGGAACGGATTAATCCACTTTCCCATTACTTTCTATGGGAAAAGTTCATTTGACTTAAGTCATGTTTGACTTATGTCTAGATCTCTGGAATGGATTAATGACGTAAGTCAAGGTTCTACTGTATTCTAATTTCTGTGCATTGAAGACAAGCAAGTCCTAGGTTACAAACTGAATTCTCCAATGCAAGAACAAGATGCATTTCTTCCTTTTAGGATGTGCTGCTGTTGTCATAAGAAAAAGAAAAAAGTTTCACTTTTGTTTTTGCATGTGGGTGGGTATGTTTGGTTCTGTTCTGTCCTCTTCACTACCACTCCCTTCTATACATTTCCCCATCTTCCATTCTTTTTATGAGAATGAGGTTTTTATTTTATTTTTATTTAATACTGTGGAGAGGAAATATGAATAATTGTTAATTCTGGATTTTTAAACATTGGTTTGTAGAAGTTTTTGTTCCACATAAACTAGTGAACAGTTCAGGAGAATGTTACTCCGTTTGTTACAATTACAAATAAATATTATTTAAAAAGTAAATTCTGTTTGTAATAATTGTTTGGGTACAGTATATTTTAATATCGTACATTGGTCCCCTGCCATTTTGCGGTTCATATCCTGCGGTCCTGCTGTATCGTGGGACCGTAGTATATGAAAGGCAAGGCTCCCTGGGGTAAGCTGCTTGGGCCTTTTTGAGGCCTCCTGCACTTATCCCAGGCCTGGTGGTGCCCCAAACTGACCTCCAACAGGCTTTCTGGGCCTGTTGGAGGCCCCAGGAGTGGTTTCTGGGTGACCAGACGTCACTTTCGAAAAAAACAGAAGTTACTTCCAGATTGCCGGAAACCACTTTTGGGACCTCCAGCAGGCCCAGGAAGCAAAGCAAAGCAAAGCAAAGTGTTCTGCTTATATACCGCCCTATAGCACTTACAGTATGCAGGCTATACACTGAAGCCCATTGGAGGCCCGTTCGGGGCAGCGCCAGGCCTCAGGTAACTGTAGGAGCCCCCAGAGGAAAAAAATCGATAGCAAAAAAAATCGGATAGTGAAACAAAATTTCTGGGAATAGGCATGTGTTGGTTTGTGAAAGTAGGTGAATGAATTTAATCTGACCTCCGGAACAGAATAATAGGTTTCTTATTCATTTCAATGGGAAATCACGTTTTGGTTAATGCAATTTTCGCTCTAATTTCGATAAAAGAGGCACGACTGTATTTAAGTGTGGTTAAATGCCATCCTGTGAACTTTCATGGCTGAGAGGGGACTCTAACCCAGATCTCCAGGCTGTTAGACTTTTGTCTGCTAAACCACACTATATTTTCTGTACTGTAGTTTGATGTAAAGAAGAATGAGCCAGGGATATTCCCACACTTTTTATCTCAAAACCTGACGGACAAATGGATGCTAGGGCAGACATCCCTCATTCTATATTGAGGCACAGGATAGGAATTACTAGTATTATAAACTATTCCCCCTTTGGGGGGGATATTTCTAACTGAACTGACAGGAAGAGACTTGCTTTAACACTGTACATATTTCATTACTACTTCATGGATCAAGGTTTGGGTTTATTTTAATTGTCCCATTGGTTGAGAGACTATGTGTACAGGGGTTTGTAGAGAAGCATAAAATGCATTTTTGCTGCATTATGCAACACCATTTCTCTTTCTCTGTATGTGAATAATACTCCCGTCATAGATGTGTACAGGCATTAATGAAAGAAAACCTCACTTGTACTCCACAGTTATACATGACTTGTATTGTTGAAGCTTCGAGTAATCTTTGATAATTTCCTTGTTCTGAGTGATTTGCAGTGCAAGGATGATCTTTTTTTCATTTAGTGAAACATGTTGTTTGACTTATTCTTGGGCAGTTATTATTACATTCTGGTTTACTGTAGTTGTCAGTTCTCTGGGGAACTCAAACGCCTGCTACTCTTTGGATTTTCCACATTTCTTTGTGTTTAGCGTTGGGATGGGGACTTATTTTTTTCGCCTATTTCTTTTTATTACAGCAGTGTGTTGTTCCTCTTTGGCTAGATTTGACACATACAGTACTCTAAATTTTTGTGCTTGGTGGGCTGTAACCATGAATGCCCTATCTGGGTCCCCCACACCAATGTCAGTAAAGATTTTTCCTGTGTAATGAAGAGGGCGCTATCAGGATTTCCACACAAATTACTGATAAGTAGGACTGGTTTCCAAAACTAAGAAGTCCAGAGAGCGTTTAATAGTCTGCAACATTAGTGTTATCTCAAAAGTCAGCACTCATCAGAAATTGGTTCCATATAGCTAGAGAAGTTTGCTTTCTGTTTGCAGTAAATGTACCCTTGACTCCATTGCTTTCATTGGTACTCTGAATTTTAATAAAATACCCTTACTGTTTTTTCATTATAATTTCATTATTTTAATCTGACATCAAATGAGAACCACTGTAGAACATGGGGGATGAAACATACAACAACTGACAGTAAACATTAGGGCTTCTGTGAAAATGTACTCGTTTTTCTTTCAGATGATGTCAATTCTTATGAACACCATCATTTTTGAGGACTGCAGAAACCAGTGGTCTGTGTCAAGACCTCTTTTAGGTCTCATACTCCTCAATGAGAAAGTAAGTATGCAAGAAATAGAACCTCTCATTACATTAAAAATGGCTCAAGACCTTTTTTGTGGTTTTAGTAAGGATTTTAATAAGGTGGACCCCATCACCAAGTAGGACAAACGCTAAGAAAAAGAAGAAGAATTTGTGTGTTCCATCCATAGGGCTACTAGAATGGGGGGAAGTGGCAGGGTACAAGTTTCCTGGATTGTGTAAGGGGTTTCAGAGAGATGATTGGTGGCAAAGAGAGACACTTGCCGTGTGAGGCAGAAAATGAACCTCTTTCACATTAGCATATGTAAAGCATGCCTCTGTCTTGGCCCTCGTGACATGTCATTATTAGTACAGTGGTACCTTGTATAACGTAATTAATTCGTTCCAAATCAAATTACGTTATACAAATTCTAATTTCCCATAGGAATGCATTGAAACTGAATTTAATCCGTTCCAATGCGTTCAATGCAGCGCTAGTTTTTTTTGTGCTAGGGGGGCGGGCGGGCGGTGGACCCCCGTGCAGGTGCCAGGCAAGGGTGCCCCTCCCCGGCTCACCCCCCCTCTGTGTCTGCCGCCCCTCCTCTCCCCTCCCTCCTTCCCTCTTTCCCTGGGCGGCCGCAGGTGGTCGGGCGGAGGTGGCCGCGGGGGTGGGGGGAGGGAGTGGGGTGCGCCGCTTGGCCTGGGGTGGAAGGCTTGGGCAGGACCGCGCCGGGAATCCCCCCCCAGCTCACCTCTTGCTGGAGCCCCGGAGACTCCCGGCAGGCAGGAGGGCGCACCGGCAGCCCACCCCGGAACCCCAGCATCCGCGGCGGCAGCCTGCCACCCCTCCCCGGCCGCCCCGCGTCCTCTTCCCGGGCGGCCTTGGACGAGACCGCGCCGGGAATCCTCCCCCCCCCCCGCTCACCTCTTGCTGGAGCCCTGGAGGCTCCCGGCAGGCAGGAGGGCGCACCGGCAGCCCGCCCCGGACCCCCAGCATCCGCGGCGGCGGCAAGCGGAGGACCCCTGCGCAGGTGGCAGGTAAGGGCATCCCTCCCTGGCTCGCCCCCCTCCGTGCCTGCCGCCTCTCCCCTCCCCTCTTTCCATGACTGCCCCCCCCCGGTCCTCTTCCCGGGCGGCCGGAGGTGGTGGACGGAGGTGGCCGCGGGGGGCGGGGCGGATTTTTTTCCGTTGTACGGATTTTTCATTGTACAAACCCTCCGTTATACGAGGGTCTACTGTATTACTGTACTTAGAGATGGTCCTCAACACAAATAAATCCCGTTGCCTATCGTATGCCTATGGAAAAGTGATACTGTTATTGGCAGTATGTAATTCTTAGTAGTTAAAACGTATCGCTTCTATCATGTGGTTTTCAGACTCCAATGTGATCCCTTTCCAAGGTGTGGGAGCCATGGGACAGAAGGAAAAAGTCATTAACAAAAACAAAAAACAAAAACGGCACCTTGCCAGTAATATCATTACCCTTCTGTAGGCATAGGTTAATTAACAGGATTTCTTCCAATTTCTAGCACTTAGTAGGAAATATGTTTTACTCAAGACCTGAAGACATCAGAATGTGGGGAAGAACATAGCCTTAGAACCCTCATACTCTTCCAAACCTAGCAAGTTTTTTATTAATTATTCCATTTTTGGTGGTGGTGGTGGTGGTGGTGGTGGTAGTAGTAGTAGTAGTAGTAGTAGTAGTAGTAGTAGTAGTAGTAGCAGCAATAATAATAATAATAATAATAATAATAATAATAATAATAATAATAATAATAATAATAATAATAATAATAATAATAATAATAATAATAATAATAAATGTTCCATCAAGTCAATTCTGCCTTATGAGAACCTGTTTCTAAGTTTTCTAGACAGAGTACTCAGAAGTGGTTTATCATTGTCTTTTTCTGGGGACATCCTGGATCTATGCAAATTTCCCAAGGCTGTTCAGGCTGGCTCTTCTGGGATGCGCAGAAGGAAACTGAACTCCCAATCTCTGGCTTCACAGCCAGATATGTAACTGCATTGAGCTGTCCAGCCAGCTAAAGACAGCTATTACCATCTTCATATTCTCCTTAGAGTCATTAAAAGTCACCACTCTCTCGAATTGCCTGCTGCTCCAGTGGACCATTTGGATATATTTCAGACATTGCTTTGGTAGGGATTTTGCAAGAAATCTCTGCACAGTGGTACCTCTACTTACGAGTTTAATCTGTTCCGAATGCATGCTTGTAAGTCGAACAACTCGTAAGTAGAGCAGCCATATCTAAAAATAAATTAATTAAAATAAAATAAAATAAATTGCAAGTAGAGCAGTCCACATCTAAAATTTGTAAGGCAGCAGTTAAAACACCAATGGTTTTCCACTCTTAAGTCGAATTGACTTAAGTAGAGGTACCACTGTACTTGGGGATGAGCAAGACTCTGAGGCAAAAAAAGAAGCAGTGGCCCATTCGGAGCCTGTACACGCTTGCAGTGGATGCCAAGGGATTGTTCCTGAAGATATTGACCTGTAGCATTCTCCATACTTCAGTGCGAATTCTGACTTTATTCCAAATTCGTTTATCTCCTGGGCAGTCACAAGTGGCAGTGCATTACTGCTTTGGAGAATGAATTGTCTATACAATAAGATGGTGCTGGGAAAAAATAAGACACTAAGATTAGCAGCAGCCGCATACATTAAAATTCAAACTGAAATCCCAGCCCTGGTAGGAAACTAATAGAAGAAGAAAATATATCAAGTATGGAAGCGCGGCCTCATCATTCACCTGTGCTGAAGGATCCAATTTTAACTATATCTAGTAGCACTGTCATTCATCTTCTTGGTGTATTATTGTGATTTAAATCCAAGCTCCATACGAGGAGCAGTTCTTTTAAAATGATTGAGAGGGAATAAGGGCAAATTCAGTGTTTAGAAAAAGTTTATGACATCACAATATTATCCTTTACAGATGGAAGCAATATTTCCTACTTTTGGAGGAAAACTAATCATTTTCTATCTGCCCTGAGTCACTGCATCATTATAAAAGGCTGAAATAGGTAGTCATCTGCATTCCCAATCTTGTTCTTGCCAATATTTTTTGTTTAGTCCATGCCTCTGATTTATAGCATTAAATATTAGCCCAGCTTCATATTAATTATGTGGTTTTGATTTTAGTGGCTTTCGTGTAAGAAGGAATTAAATATTTCACAAAAAGATAAAAAGCCATGCAGTCATGAATAGTAAGAATACAGGCTAGCAGTGTTTCCTTTCTCCCGCCACAACTACGGGACATACACTCAAATTGAGGACTGGGAGAGTAAGAACAGACAAAAGAAAATATTTTTTCCCCCAGCATATTGTTAGTCTGTGGAACTCCCTGCCACAGGATGGGGTGATGGCATCTGGCCTGGATGCCTTCAACAGGGGATTGGACAGATTCCTGGAGGAAAAGTCCATCACAGGTTACAAACCATGATGGAGATGTGTCATCTCCAGGCTTAAAATCGGGGTACTTCAAGGGCCAGATCCAGGGGAGTGGTATCAGGAGACAGATAATCTAGTTTAGTGTGCTCCCAGACGCATCTGGTGGGGCCACTGTGAGATACAGGAAGTTGGACTAGATGGGCCTTTGGCCTGATCCAACATGGCTCTTCTTATGTTCTTAATGATCATGAATGTTGGTTGGCAGTAGAATGCTTATGCCCACCATCATTTACCAGTACGTCCTCTTTAGGCCCCATCCTTTCGGACTTGTCTCTATTACGCAAGCAGTCGGCAAGGTGTTTCTTAGGTTCCTCTTGTCTACGGAGGGAAAAGAGAAACCCAGCACCAAATGTCCCATGTGCCTTTGGTCATGCCAGGATGGGCCACTCCAGTTCCTGAAAAGTGAGGGAGACACAGCTGCAGTTCATGGCTCCAGTCTAGATGCAACCTGGAGATGAGCTGGGCTGGAATCCTACGGGCTGTTTCCTAGAAGGAATACACCTGACAAGATACACAGTTGGGCTTACCTCGGGGGTGTCCAAACTTTTTGCAAGGAGGGCCAGATTTGGTGAGGTGAAAATGTGGGGGGGGGGCGACTATTCAGCTGCATTTGGCCCCCAGGCTGGACTTTGCAAAGCGTCTAGGACATGCAAGGAAGTGGTGAGGACACTGCAGCAACACAGCTGGGGGAGGGTAGGGTGGGTAGGTGGGTAGGGGGATGGACAGAGGCAGGGAGGGCAGGAAGACCATAAAATTGCAAGCTGACGTCTCCATCCGGCATGGGGAGGGGTCAGCTGGCGGAGATGCATGACAGGCTGAGCCGGTGGGGAGAAGAGGTTGCGGGCCACTCAGAATTTGAAAACGGACCGCATTTGGCCCCCAGGCCTGACTTTGGACACGCCTGACTTACCCGGTCTGGATAAATGTGTGGGATTATTCCAGCAGTGACTCTTCAATGGTCACTAGATTATACCAGTTTATTATTAATACTACATGTTACCCCATTCTTCTTCGAGAAGCTCTTATGTGCTCCCTCCCTCTTTTCATTAGCAAAACAGCTCTGTGAAATTATTAATATTCACTGGCTGGTGTGGCAACCATGTTTCATCTCAAGGCTTCCTGACATGGGGATTGCCATAGTCCCAGGTGCTTCTGCTCCCAAACAAACAGGAACGACATGCTTGGTACAAGGCAGCACAGAAAAATGACTAGCAGCCCTTTGCTTATAGAGATGGAGTTTAAAAAGATAGAAGGTTGGCATCCCTTCAGATGAAACCTGATACCTCAACCTATTCCTGTAAAAAGGCAACCTCCACCTTGGGGTTTTCCTTAGAACTGGACAGTCTCTGGCCTTGACGTCTGGCCAAGGCAATTTTTAGACCTACCCTACCCCATCCACAAATTCTACAGCACTCAGCCTCATGAGGACTCCTGCCTATTTTTTGAGATCTCCTGGTCTATCGAATCCTTGTTTTAAGATCATATGAGATAGGTTAGGCTGAAAAGTTGGTGATGGGATTAGGGTTCTCCAGTTTGGGAGACTATGCACCCAGGATTACTCGAGTCACATTTAGTGAAATCTTTATTTTTAGTGAGTGTGTAGCAATAAGAAATGGCCACTAGTATGCATATTAAATAAATGTTAATTATAGACATGTCTTGCTTCCATTTTCTGGGCCTTCTTTTGCTTCTTAGCATCTGTGTATTCTTTGTGGAACATCCCAGCAGGGGCTGATTTCATGTGAAAAGTCACTTGTCTTCCCGTCCTCCTGAACTGTCTGACTTGTTGCATAGCTATTTTTATGGGCTGGTTGGTTTTGGTTTGCCCTTTTCTACATTCTTAGTCCGTGAGGAACCCACTGTTTTATTACTGGCCTGCAGTTTTCCTCTCAGGGTCATAACTTTCTTAACTGTAGTCAGCAAGATAAGGAGGGGTTCTTGCATGGGAGGCCATGCCTTCCTGCAGCAATTTTTAAGTGAGGAATATTAAAGTTAAAGCAGTGAGGGAAACGAGGGAAACAAAGGAATCCATGCACATCACCAGGACCTAATGGAGCTCTCTAATATGACTGTAAACATTTGTTAGTATTAAATGTTTATAAATTAAAAAAATTGTGGGGTTTTTTTTAATCCTTATCATTTGCCCCTTGCCTGTGCACTTGCTTACCGGCCATGCCAAGGCCAGTGTGACCTTTAAGCATGAGGGAGGAAGTCTCTTCAGACGATCGGCCTTGAGTACCCCCAAAAGGCTGCTATTTAATTTCTTATTGATACATATGTCTATGTATTGACAGGGTTGGGGAGAGACACCTGTGGGATTCTCTGCCTCTGTGCCAAAATGACATGACAAGATCTGGGGACTCTTCTCTCTGATTTCGGAATTCAGGAATCCCACTTGTTCTTCTGCCTCAGGCAACATAAGGGATTGGGACAGCCTTAGATTATGGGAAGATGGGAGAAGCTTTATACGCTCTTGCAGTGGACAGTGAGCTTAGGACAAGAAGGAAGGGGTCCTTTCTGCCAACAGAGAGGAGCACTGGCAGCAAGGGAGAGGGCCATGTCCCCCACTTCTATGGAAAGTCACTTCCACGGGTGTTGCAGTTTTGGTCTCCACTCCCCCATGGCAGGCCTGGACTGGAACCCTCTCAGCTTCATTAGCCTGGAGTGTACCACTAATTTTCTTCCCTCCTTATTAAAATTAAATCTGCTACTCTTGAAGGTGCCCTTTAGAGATCTTGTTTCTGTTTCATCCCCTTTGCTGTTTTTGCTTTGCTTTGCTTTATGCACACTGAAAGACTAACATGGGAGCCTCTTTAAACATCCAGGTAAAAATCAAAGCAAAACAGAATAAAAGGCAAAAACATGTAGCACCTTAAAGACTATTATATTTTAATGTAAGCTTTCATGGACACGTCCACTTCTTCAGCTGTACTGTATAGTGAACATCATTGTTTTGCGCAACTGCGTAGAACATACCCTGTACAGTGTTCTTTAAATTGTTGCTTTTAAAATGTCCAGCAACATTTTAAAAAAGAAAATGGACAGTCAGGAAAGCTGTTTGGCATATATATATATATATATATCCTATGGTTATGATCCTGTCGAAAAGAACTGAATTCAGAAATAAGATGTAGGCATCTCTTTTGACATGACTAAGGAAGAGAATTTCATAATTCAAGTTAGATTCTCCTAACAACTCCTTCAGAGGAGATGAAAGAGTGGTTTTCTGCAGCAAACTGTCTCTGCTATAAGAAAGGCCTCATACAGCTAGCATGTGTAAACAAGGTTTGCCTTTTTTAAAAAAAATTGCAGTAATGTGTGCCATGTTAGAACCGCTGTCGTCTTTGAAAAAGTGTGCCGTGTTATATCCAGCATCAGTTAAAAATTTGCTAGTGCCCAATTGAACATAAAATCCAAGGTGAGCATGGAACATCCATTGCTTCACCTGGGCCATAGTTTCATTTTGCACACCAACCATCAGTAATAGCAGATATTCATAGGCTATTGGAGTTCAGAAAATTCACTCTGGACCAGTGTAATTTGCTGGAAGATGGCTCCCCCCCCCTCAATACACACACCTGTGTTCTGCCATCCAGTCACGACTTATTAACATCCCTGCTCAGCTCTTGCAGAACTACAGGCGGTGGCCTTCTTTATTGAGTCAATCTGTCTCGTGTTAGATCTTTCTTTCTTTTTCCCTACTGCCTTCCATTTTTCCTGGCATTATTTGTCTTCTTCCAATGAGTTGCATCTTCTTGCAAAAGAGGGGGGTTGAGCCACGTGTCCATCACAAACACAAATGCAAAAATAGACTGTAGGTGATACCTTTCGAACAGGCATGTCCAAACTTTGGCCCTCCAGATGTTTTGGACCGCAACTCCCACAGTCCTTTGTCACTGGCAGTCTAAGCTTAGAATTTTGGGAGTTGTGGTCCAAAACATCAGGAGGGCCGAAGTTTGGACATGCCTGCTTTAGAATAACCTGGCATAGCACATCTTTTGCCATGCTTGGATGTTTGGGACCTGCTTTGAGGAAGAGTATTTTGCACTCGAAGGCTTGCAATGTTTTTTATTTTTATTAGTGGCCTACAAAGTTAACACCTGTAGCCTATTTTTGCATCTTCATGCAAGATGCCCAAAGTACAGTAGCCTCCGTTTAGCCACCGGGGGTGGGACTTTCAGAATTCCAGGTTGTTCACTTCCATTATTCAGACAGAATCCTTTTCTCCTACAGAATCATGGGAGTGAACCCCCCTCCCCCCCCCAAAAAAAAAAGTTGTTAGAGTCATCCTCTCTACCTCCATGCTGTTTCTGTGTTGTTCCTTCTTTGAACTGTTTGAGAAACAACCCTCTGCTGCACTATGGAATTCACAAGGATTCACCATGGCATGGAAAGGTGCGTGGGGAGGCAAGATCCAAGAGAGATTACTTCCATATACAGTGGTACCTTGTATAAAGGAATTAATTCATTCCAAATGAAATTATATTCAGCAAATTTTTTCCTTTATACAAATTTCCCATAGGAATGCATTGAAAACGGAGTAATCCCTAATCGCGACCATTTTTATACTGTACGGATTCGCCCCATAGGCGATTCTGTTAAGCAAATTTCCCCTATCTCCGGAATTTTTTATGTTGTACAGATTTTATGTTTGTTATACGATGGTCAATGGGCATCGGAACTCTTTCGCTCCTGCACCGCTACGAGTGGCAGGGAAGCTTTGCAACTCCTTTGTATCAGAAGGAAAAGCAGGAACAGCAAGAAGGTAGAAGGCTGCTCTAGCTCCTCATTTGGGAGTTCTCCGACTCACAGTTTTGCCTGGAAGGTTCTGGGCAAACTATCAGAGTGGATGCATTGGAATTCTGAAAGTCCTGTCCCCGTTAGTCATGCTAACTTTTTAACGAGAAACCAAACTTGATTCAATCTATTTACATAGTAGCTTTTTTGGTGGCCCACGGTATTTGTGCTGACTGGATAGCTCAGTGAGTTAAGAGATCTGGCTTTGGACCCAGAGGTTGGGATCTCAGTTCCTCTCTGTGCTGCCCAGAAGAGCCAACTTGTGTGGCCTTGGGAAATATGGTCAGGTCCAGGATGCCCCTGGGAAAAGGGAATGTTACACCACTTCTTAGTGCTCTCTGTCTAGAAAACCCTGGAAAGGGTTCCTATAAGTTAGAATTGACCTGATGGCACACATTGTTGTAGCTATATTTATTTATTTATTTATTTGTTTGTTTGTTTTAGAGTATTTTTGCCCCACCTTTCTCCTTGGAAAAGGACCCAATGTGGCTTACAGTAATGAAAGATAATATACAGTCCAGCACAATTAAGACATGTTCAAGTATTTGAGAAAAAGGAATTGAGGGACATCTTACAGCATTGATAGCCAACATTACATTAAAGCAACATGGTTATAAGTAGTCATCAACATAAAGTCTATGGGCGTTTATACACGACCCCTAAACTCCGGGGCAAATGGCTCCCAGCTCCGGAGCTTAAAAATGTTTCCCCACCAGCTCCAGAGTTTACAGGAAATTAGGTGCGACCACGCCCACTTTAGCGCATCCCAGCGCACCTTTCAAGTACCTGCTCTTTGGAGGTGAAAATTCCTTGATGCGGTGTAACGATAGTGAGTGTGGGGCTCTCCTCGCTTCTGTTTGTTGTTTTTTTGGCTCCCGCCCCTTTAAGAGCTACTTTACAGAGACTGGAATGTTGCCGGCAAGAGCGAGAGGCAGAACGGAGGTGAGCGACATGCTTTTCTTTCTCTTTTTCTCCCTCCCCTCACGCAGCCAGCAGCCAGGAAGTGCGGAGGGGTGGGGACACAGGAAGAGAGTCGAACCCCTAAGATCTCTGGTCCGAATTTAAGTGGCCAGTGGATCTTAGGGGTAGTGTGAAAAGGCTAGTCGTGAACCCATAGATTCATATGAAATACACATGGTAGTCCATCATTTAGGGAAAGCTTGCCTGAAGAGAAAGGTTGTTGCCTGTTTCTGGAAGGACAACAGAGACGGGGCAGTCCTGGCCTCTAGTGGGAGGGAGTTCCAGAGTCTGGGCACATCAGTCGAGAAAGCCTTTTCATGGGTTCCCACGAGACATACCTGTGAGGGTGGTGGGATGGAGAGAAGGGCCTTTCCTGATGACTCTCCTGATATAGCTATCTTTCATCACCGTATATTGAATGAATCAACTTTTTCATGTTAGCTTTCTTCATTATTAATGTTTCATACATTGTAATTGCAAAACAGTAACTATACTTACAGTTAAAAATCTACCCTTCCAAGTTTCATTGTCCTTTTGTTTTCTTGGCTGCAATTGCCATTTTGATTTATTCAACCAGGATAGAGATAACACTGATAATACTGAAAATACTGATTTCTTCATTGTTAGCATTAAAATTATAAAATTGTTCTGTAATACTTACTGTTCTCTTCTTAATATTCAGTAAAGGCATTTAACCACTGCGCCACGAGGCTCTTATTCAACTCTATTTCTGCCTTTCCTTTATTTTGTTCTGCTTTATTTTATTTCATTTATTTTGTTTGTTTAACCTTCCTCAGTGGATGTTTCAAGCCATTACTGTTTCTTACCAGTAATATGGTGTCAACTACATGCCTTACGTTATTGATGATTGTTTCTAATTCCTCCTTTATCTGAAGATGATCCACCTTTCCATTATATGTTTTACCATACAGTAATAGGCTGTAAAATGTTGAGTATCAGTTTATTGTCATAGGAAAATAATACAAAGGTTATGTCAGAAATAAGTTTCTGAAGTCTGAAATAACTTAGTATCCCACCTGTTCTTGGTTTTACACACACACACACACACACATACAATTTGTGAAAATAAGAATCACCCTCTAAAAGAATGAGAGAATAACTCACAAAGACATTCAAAAACACTGTGAATGGAATTAAGGTGCCACACGGATTAGCTCAGCACATGTGCCTGCACTGGAGGCCACCTACACCTGCAGCCTGAGTGTTTGGTACGTTAAAGATGAGGGCCAGATCAGAGTTTCCCATTCATACTTCCGCTACCAGTAGATGTACCAGTTCCCTCTGCTTTGATTGGTCTGAAATGTCTTCAGACTGTATTCAAAAATTGCATAGCTGTTTTTTTTTCTCATTTGTTTTGGCTCCCCCTCCCTTTAGCTCTTATTTTGCAAACTGATATCTTTTATATATCTACAGTTTATAAAATTGATTATATGAACTGGGCCAGATACTAGTTTGATTCCTTCGTATTATAAGTATTTCTCTTTTTCTCTCCCCAGTATTTTAATGAATTACAAGCAGGCTTGATAAACAGTCAACCTGCTGATAAACAAGAAGTCCTTCATCAGTGCTTTAGGAACCTGATGGAAGGAGTAGAACAAAACCTTCTGGTAAAGAACAGAGACAGGTAAGTCAATGGTATCCTTACAAGATAGCTAAAGGTAGTACAACAGAAACCTTCAACAGATGTGAAGGCCTTTCTCACCTCTAGTGGTTCTATGTGAAATTCTTTTCCCAGCAAGGTTACTTGGAGGAGTCTTCCCATCAGATTATAATGATCATCCAAGTAATAGGGAGAATATTCTCTCTAGTAATGAGGTTTTGCAGCCTATAAGTCTTTGACACATGCATCTTGCATTCACACAGGAAATGTATGGGGATCTACAGAAACCGATGTAATGTGCTTTGTATCCATCTCTTAATAACAATCTAACCTCCACGTTTTGAAATAGACACTCCTGTATTGTCCTCCAGGACACCCCACATAAAACACATTGCAGTAGTCAGGATGGATTGCTTATTATTGGAAGTTAATGTTGCTTAGGCTGTTGTGGCCCACTTAGTCCTGTCCATGAACGGTTAAGGCTATCATGGCCACTGAACCTGGCCAGAAGCACTCTGAGCCAGTAACCTTGAGTTTTCACTGGCAAAAGTTAACTCAATCTCCAGGCTTAAAAACAGGGTACTTCAAAGGCCAGATGCAGGGGAGTGGTATCAGGAGACAGAGATCTAGTCTTGTGAGTTCCCAAAGGCATCTGGTGGGGCCACTGTGAGTACAGGAAGGTAGACTAGATGGGTCCTTGGCTTGTTCCAGATTGGTTCTTCTTATGTTCTTAAATAAAATGTCTCTTCCGTCTAAAAACAAACAAACAAACAAAATGACTGTAGATATAATCCATGCAGAAAACTACGTAACAGGTCTCTGGCACAATATGAAACCAGATGCCAGAGGTGGTAGAAGATGGAGTGGATCTTTGATGATAAACTCTACTTGGAGGAGTTATTTTTTATATTTGTAGAACAGTTGTACACTAATCAAGGCCTGGTTCTCTTTTTAACATTATAGTAGTTTTGGTATAACATATTGGGCTGTACTGAGATTGATGTGTAAATATTTATTCTAAAAGGTTTAATCAAAAGCAGAAATGTGTTTGACTTTTTTGAGTTCTTTTTCATTACAGATTCACACAGAATATGTCCATCTTCCGCAGAGACATGTCCGAAACCTTACGATGTGAGGGAGTGTTGGAATCGGGCAGTTCAGATATGATGAGTTGATGCTGAACTTGGAATGTGTTTAAATAATAATAATAATAATGAACAGACCCCAAAGGTTGGGGGCACCATGCTATATTGTTAGATTTTGAATTTCATAGAAAATATATTTTTAAATGATTTCTGCCTGTTTATATCTCTGCCATAAATCTAAGGATTTGTAACACTGGGAGCAAGATAAAATCAGACTTGGCTTAAAGAACTATTTTGAATCTCCATACCCACATTTCTCATTCCTTTTGTCAAATAAATGGTGCAGAAATAGGACTTGACCAAAGAAATTAAAAATATGTACTTTCTCCCCTAAAGTTGCATTTTCTGGGGTTTTCATTTCTACAAGCAAATAAAATTGCTCAGAAAAATAAATAAATCCCTGGTGTTATATGTTTCTCTCATATCTGTATCCAGAATTATCCAAATGAATAGACACATACTTTTTAAAGAAAACATCACTTTGTATATACGGAGCTGTTTGTGTAAAAGATGTACATATAAATGCATTAACCTATAAGAAAAATATTAACAGATGGAAACTAATTCTTCTGGATTAACTGAAGAAAGATAAACATACAGAAAAAGGCACTTGGTAGGGGTGATGATATTCATAGTCACTAGAATACAGTGCTAACTGATGCGACGAATTTAATTCGTTCTACGGGTCAATTCGTTTTACAAAAAATTCATCCTACGAAATGTGGTTTAATGTAGTTTTCCACAGGAATGCATTGAAAACTGATTAATTTGTCTTGTGAAGCATGCCTATTCCCAGAAACTTCATTTGTCTTACGAGTTTTTTGACTTATGGGGCATTCATCTTAAGAGGTACCACTGTATAAATAACATGTTGTTTGAGTGTGATAATTTATTAATATCAGTTGTGATAATTTATTAATAACCATGTGCCATCAAGTCAATTCTGTCTTATTGTGACCCTTTCCAGGGTTTTCTAGATAGGGAATACTCAAAAGTAGTTTGTCATTCCCTTCTTCTGAGGGTGTCCTGGGTGTGTACAGCTTTCCCATGAATACTCAAGCAAGCTGTACTCTCAAGGAGGCACAGTGGGGAACTGAATTGCCAGCCTCTGGCTCCATAGCCAGATACCCAAAACACTGAGCTGCACAGCCAACTAGTGTAACATTTGGTATCTTTTAACTTTTTAAGTGGTCCTTGAGCAAGAATTAAGTCATATAATTCTAGATAGGGAAAGAACAGACACATAATTTTTAAAGAAACAATTTTTAAAGAAAACAAGGGAATACTCAGAAGTAGTTTGTCATTCCCTTCTTCTGAGGATGTCCTGCTTATGACCACGGGTTCAGTCCAATGTAACCAGCTCAAGGTTGACTCAGCCTTCCATCCTTCCGAGGCCTGTAGAATGTGTACCCAGCTTGCAGGGCAGGGGGGATATAATTAAATTGTAAACCACCCAGAAAGTCCTTGAAGTGCTATGGGGCGGTGTATAAGCAGAACGCTTTGCTTTGCTTTTTAAACATTACATGTAGCAGCTTGAAACAGATTCCCTTTTCCTTCAAAACACTTCATAAAAGACTTCATTGATGAGCCTGAATAATCCCTCTCACACTGGTGGAATCTGCTGTGGTTCAGCAGAAGTTTCCCTTCCACATGATGTATTCTGAGTTCTGGGTCAACTGAGTATGATCTTAACAAACAATAAAGCTTCCTGGTTGTTAGGAGTAGAGTCTAATATGAGTAGTTGGTGTTGCAGAACAATTTTCACTAGAATAGTATGGATCCTAGAGATGGTAATGGAAGACTCTGATTTTGAGAACAGTGGAAATATCTATATTCTACTTTTATAGAAACACCAAAAAAGAAGCCCATAGATTGATTTGCTTATACAACCAAACAGCCTGTTGTATGAAGTTGGAATCTATATATTTTCACATTTAGTCAGTCAGAAGTAAATCATCTTCCTGCAATTCATGCTTGTCATATTCACCAAAAATATTTAATGTGCTATTTGTGCGTGAACGTTTCTTTTTCCATCTGCGTAATTAACTTTACACCTGTATTTCCTCCTAATGCACTCCTTTCTAGTGTCCTTTCCTTTTGGGTTACAGATATCAATGGGAGCCCAATCACATCAATGGTCCAATTAAGTCCTCATTTTACTTGTTGTTGTTTTTTCATTAATGTGCGATAGGAAAATTGGATGAAGTTCCATACCAAAGCAAACTAGGGGGTCAAAACAAAAACGGCATTTGGATTTCACTGGTTTGGAGTTTGGGACCCTGAGGCCTTGCTGAAGTTGCCGAGTTAACAACTTCATTTACCTCTGATGGTCAGCCATGTAGGCTCATGGCATTGGCAAACTGCTGACCGTTTGTTTTCAGATGAACTACATACCTAGAAGATGTAAGTACACATTTTCATTGGCCACATTCTCTGCCATACCTGACACCTGAAGAGCCTATAAGTCTTACATGGCTCTGGGGATGGCAAGGAGAAGTGCCAAAACCCATCGCTACAAACCTCTAGCTTTACAACTACCTAGGGCCAAATTCCAGCCCTGATACAACAAGATGAGCCAATGACCCTGATAAAGTTTTTTTAATTACTATTTTAATGACTGTTCCAGTTGCTGGTCATTCAAGTAGGGAGCAGGCCCCACCCTGCTACTTGCAGATGAGTCTCTCTCCCAATCGGATGGCAGGCCACTTTGGTTCCAAGTAGCATCACATAGTGTAAAATCTGATAGTCAGATTTCAAAATGTTGACCCTGCTATGATCCATTGCAGTTAATTCACCTGCTGGAGGAAGTCAGGTAGAGGGGCTGGGCAGTGCAACTGCTGGAGGCCTTGTGGGGCTGCTGCTTGCCATAGTACAGTACTCAAATAGGTTGGATTAGCACCATCCCGTTCTTTTGTAAAATGGTACCAATTCAGCTAAGCCAACATGGCCAGCAGCCATGCTGGAAGTTGGAATGCATAAATCTGAAAAGACTCCAGATTGTGAAAGCCTTAGCTAAATAGAATGGCAGTCTGTAGCCCCTTGTGAATGCCTCAGTAGCATGATGTTACAGCTGTTGAAAGAGGCAACAGGGTCTTTAAAATCATAAACTGCTTAGGAACTGCCTCCTAACCCATTGTTTAAGGACAGAACTGAGGAACCCAAAGGTACCTTTTCTTTCTGTCCCCGTGAAGATCCTTAAGCCTCCAGGCAAATCCATTTACCTTGGGTTTGTGTTGCTTACCTTAAAATTTTGGCCTGAAACCGAAACTACTGTAATTAATCTTTAATTACTTCCTTTGTGTGGGAAGAAGCACCATGTCAGCGTTCATCAGCCATTTTAGGTTGGCTTAAACTAGCATCGCTCTTGAAAACCAAACCGGAAAGCTATTGCCTTATAACTCAGCACTCTGGATTTAGTGCTGCTTCGTCTGAAATAAAGCTACGGGGCTCCCTTGAGTATGGAACTTCATCTCTAGGATGCACCTTGAATGTACAACTTTCATATCAATAAGATCATAATATGAAACTTAATAGTCATGTTTGGAAGAATGTCTCAGCCTCTGAGAAAAGATGGAGCACATTAGAGTAAATGGGAATATAGACATGCCTAGTTTTGCATATGCCATCGACTTCTCTATTACGTGGCCTCAGTTGGACAGTTCCAGCTGTTCCTGAGAAAAATATTATTGAGAAAAATAGGGAGGTCCAGAGTTTAGTCTTGCCACCTGTACAGTAGCTTCCTCCTCTGGTGTCTGATGCCCTACTTTTTACCTAGGTCTCTAATCCTATGCCCTATTTTCTCTTTAGCTGTGGGCCAAGCATGAACATAATGGAAGGAAAATAATTGGGACAGGGAATTATTCTAAAGACAGATAAGAACTAGGCCATAGCAGTTGCCTCTGAATTGAGTATCTGGGATCTTAAATTGCAGCTGTAAATTGAACCAATTGGGGTTTCCATTTTGAAAACAAACCTCATTGGTGCCCTGAAACATCTTACAGCCCTGAAAGAATGCAAGCATTGATGAGTCTTTTATGTACAGAACTTTAAAAGTGTCTTAAG
The DNA here is from genome assembly GCA_029282475.1 of Phrynocephalus forsythii. Classification (NCBI taxonomy): domain Eukaryota; kingdom Metazoa; phylum Chordata; class Lepidosauria; order Squamata; family Agamidae; genus Phrynocephalus; species Phrynocephalus forsythii. The sequence continues at coordinate 157,352,519 of JAPFRF010000002.1, read as the reverse complement.
ATAAGATAAGATAAGACAAATCTTTATTGATCCCACATCTGGGGAAATTTACTTGTTACACAGCTCCCAATATAAAAAACAAGTAAAGATAGCTAGGTGCACAAAAAAGTGTAAAGTGTGTGAGAGAGAAAACAAAAATAGCTAATAGAGATTAAATAAAATAAGAAACCCAATATACAAATATACCACTAAAAATTTGTATATAAAAATAAATATAAAGAGAAGCTACAGTATATATACCCCATATGAATATGTTAAACTGTAGAATTGAAGAGACTCACAGTGGGAATAAAGGACCTGTGATAGCGCTCCTTCCCACACCATGGATGTCTGAGTCTGCCACTGCAGGAGCTATGCAGAGCCTCCACTGTCTGGTGCAGGGGGTGAGAGGTATTGTTCATAATGGATGTCAGCTTGGCCAACATCCTCCTCTTACCCATCTCCTCCACAGAATCCAGAAGGCATTCCAAGACAGAACTAGCCCTCCTGACCAGCTTCTTCAGTCTGTTCTTATCCTGTTCAGTACTACCTGAACTCCAGCAGACTACAGCGTAGAAAAGAGCTGAAGCTTCCACAGAGTCATAAAAAATCCGTAACATAGGCCTACACACTCTGAAGGACCTCAGTCTCCCCAGGAGATGGAGGCGGCTTTGACCCTTCTTGTATAGGGCATCAGTGTTATGAGTCCAGTCCAGTTTATTATTTAAGTGAACACCCAGGTACTTGATGCTGTTCACTATCTCAATATCTAAGCCCCGGATGTTCAGTGGTGTAAAACATAGTGTCTTTCTCCGGAAGTCAATCACCATCTCTTTCGTCTTGCTGGTGTTTAAGCGCAAGTGGTTGTTTTCACACCAGTCGACAAAGTCCATGATGGTTGACCTATACTCCAGCTCCTTCCCTTCTGACACACATCCAACAATGGCTGAATCATCAGAGAATTTCTGGAGATGACAACTGCTAGTATTGTAGGTGAAGTGCTAGTATTGTAGGTGAAATCCAAAGTCTTCAGATGAGACTTAACCAGTTAGGTGGACCCGTGAATGCTGTACGTTATTTGGCTTTAGTGGTGGGCAGCGGGAGTGATGAGGAGGAGAGAGGCCAGACCAGCAGAAAAATATTCTGTGTTAATACACCTTCCTGCTTGCATAAGAATGCTTCAGAGGAATTCAGTGGTTGGGGTGTAGGCACCTCTTAAATAATTCCTCTTTTTAATGTTTTATTGTAGTGTGTGTTTATAGTGACAGCAAACCTTTCAAACTATTGAGAAAGAACATGCTTCCTTGCCATATTAAAAAATAATGGTGGTGTAGATTTTATGAACCTTAGTTTAGATTGCTGTTAAGAGCGCTTCTCTGACAACAGTCTTTTTGAGGTTTACAGAAAAGCGTAATAAAATATGTAAGTTACATTTCTACAAACAAAGGGCCCATAACATAAGTTATTTATAAGTGTGAGATCTAAACAGTATCACGATAAATAAACTCTAATGGGTACCTGCACCATCTACCCTAATGCAATTTGCCCAACAAAAATGTTTGAAACAAAGCTATATTTAGTAGGAAAAAATGTGGCAAGGATTGAGCATGGGTGTTTAAAAATATAAAGGATAAAAGGAAAAGAGAAAGCCAGTGTAGGTGTTGGATTAACTGTACATGTTCCACCTTAGGTCCTCATGTTTATATAGATCCATAAGGGTATTTTCCCCTTAAAGGAGATGTCACCTTGATGTACCGAATTGAGGAGGTCAGAAGTAGATTCTTGTGTGATGCTAATAAACCAGCTATAGTTCCAGGAGTGATGAGCAATTGCATTGCTTCCCTGTAGAAGCTTGGGTTTGTAGATCAGTACATCTGGGAAGGTGACACTGATGCCTCATTTTCTGCACATCCGCAATCATGGAGAAACAGTATGTCATGGAATGAGAGTATCATTTGATGGAAGAAGGTTCCCTTAATTCTGGGGCAGATGAACAGAGGATATTTATTTATCTTATTTATAAAAATTTTTAGCCAACCACACTACCAAGAGCGTGGAGAAAAGTCTACTGATGAGAAATTCTGTTAGTCAAGATATGTCCAGATAGTGCTGGGGTGGTGGTCATGGTCCATTATCTGCAACAATGGGATAGATAAATGGAACTGTGAGGCCTGGAGAGCTAAACTAGTTTGACCATAAAGGGGTTGAAAACCAGGCCTTCCAAGGTATATTTTTTTCCTAAATGCTACTGTTCCATGTGCAGGACCACCAAGATAGTTGAAGCTAAGTACTCTCAGGATGGAGTTGAACCATGATACTTGAAGAATAGTTCAAAAGGGGAAGATAATCTTCCCAATTCTTTATTCTTTTGAGGATATGTTGATGGAAGAGAGTACGCCCTGTCAAAACACCACCAGGGGTAAAATAACGCAGTGCATCTGGGCCATGTCGGTTGTACATTTGGAATATATACCAAGGTCATTCTGTATACCAGAAAAACATCTACTTCTGCTTCATTGATTATGCCAAAGCCTTTGACTGTGTAGACCACAACAAACTATGGCAAGTCCTTAAATGAATGGGAGTGCCTGGCCACCTTATCTGTCTCCTAAGAAATCTATATGTGGGACAAGCAGCAACCATCAGAACTGGATATGGAACAACTGACTGGTTTAGAATTGGGAAAGAAGTATGACAAGGCTGTATACTGTCACCTTGTCTATTTAACTTATATGCAGAGTACATCATGAGAAAGGCAGGTCTGGATGAATCACAAGCCGGAATTAAGATTGCCGGAAGAAATATCAACAACCTCAGATACGCAGATGATACTACTGTAATAGCAGAGAGTGAAAAGGAATTAAACCTCTTAATGAGGGTGAAAGAGGAGAGTGAAAAGAATGGGCTGAAGCTCAACATCAAAAAAACTAAGATCATGGCCACCGGTCCCATCACCTCCTGGCAAATAGAAGGGGAAGAAATGGAGGCAATGACAGAGTTTATTTTCTTGGGCTCCTTGATCACTGCAGATGGTGACTGCAACAACGAAATAAAAAGACGCCTGCTTCTTGGGAGGAAAGCAATGGCAAACCTAGATAGCATCCTAAAGAGCAGAGACATCACTTTGCCAACTAAGGTCAGGATAGTCTATGGTTTTTCCAGTAGTGATGTATGGAAGTGAAAGCTGGACTATAAAGAAGGTTGATCGCTGCAGAATTTATGCTTTTGAACTGTGGTGCTGGAGGAGAGTCTTGAGAGTCCCCTGGACTGCAAGGAGATCAAACCTATCCATTCTGAAAGAAATCAACCCCGAATGTTCACTGGAAGGACATATTTTGAAGCTGAGGCTCCAGTACTTTGGCCACCTCATGAGAAGAGAGGACTCCTTGGAAAAGTCCCTGATGCTGGGAATGATCGAAGGCAAAAGGAAAAGAGGACGGCAGAGAATGAGATGTTTGGACGGTGACATCGATGCAACCAATATTGATTTGACAAAACTCCGGGAGGCAGTGGAGAATAGGAAGGCCTGGCGAGCTCTGGTCCAGGGGGTCACGAAGAGTCGGACCCGACTGAACGAATGAACAACAACAACAACCAAGGTCAACTCACAGGAGGATTCTTCTGGGAACACACTATTTTATTTATTTATTTATTTATTTATTTATTTATTTATTTATTTATTTATTTTTACAACTTATATGCCGCCCACTACCCAAAGGTCTCTGAACAGCTTACAATCAAAAGAATTAAAACAGTTAAAAATAGAATATCAATAAATAATCAAAGCAATAACAAAAACCTTACACTAAAATCATTATATTAAAATTGTTATCAGAGGACCCACAGTATATATTGTATCAATTAAAAAACTTCTGGAACAGGAAGGTTTTTACCTGGTGCCAAAATGTCATCAATGTTGGCACCAGGCAGATCTCAATCGGGAGGGCATTCCATAGCTTGGGGGCAGCTGCCAAGAAGGCCCTATGTCTACAAGCCATCCCTCTCATTTCCTTGAGGGATGGCTCTTTCAAAAGGGCCACCTGGCTTGATCTTAATTGCCATGTAGGTTTGTATGGAAGGAGGCGGTCCTTCAGGTATCTAGGTCCTAAGCCATTTAGGGCTTTATATGTCAAAACAAGCGCTTTGAATTGGGCTCGTGCAGCACCTGGTAACCATTGCAGGTTATGCAGAATTGGTGTGATGTGATCCCTGGCGGCCCCACTGCTTACCAGCCATGCCGCACGATTCTGAACCAGTTGCAATCGCTGAACCGTCTTCAAAGGCAGCCCCACTAAGGATCAGACACCAACTAAGGGCCTTTTTACATGACCCCTAAACTCCGCCGCAAATGGCTCCCAGCTCCGGAGCTTAAAATTGTTTACCCACCAGCTCCGGAGTTCACTGAAAATTAAGTGCGACCACGCCCACCTAAGCGCGTCCCAGCCAAGGGTGAAAAATCTTGATGCGGATGTGCCGGGCTCTCCTCGCTTCTTTTTGCTGTTGTTTTTTGCCTCCCGCCCCTTTAAGAGAAGGAATCACGACGACGGGGCAGCGTCCACCGGCACCGGAGGTAAGCCTGCATTCTTTTGTCCTTTTTTTCCTCCCTCCCCTCACGCAGCCAGCAGCCAGGAAGTGCGGAGGGGTGGGGACGCACGAAGAGCGACAAACCCCTAAGATCTCTGGTCCGAATTTAAGTGACCAGTGGATCTTAGGGGTCGTGTAAAAGCGCCCTATGGCGACGCTAGACTATGCTACCCTGAACCCTATTCTTCATTTTACACAATAAAGAGTGTGAAAACATGAAAAGCAAGAACAATGTGTGACACATCCCAACCATGTGGTTCAACTATGTTGTTCAAGGTGTGTTTTAAGACATCAGCCTTCACTTCCCAATGTTTTTGCTTTGTAGCACTTGCATCTACACAAAATAAGATTGAATTTGGCTTTTGGATGTCAGGGTTCTTTGATCCCCAACTTTACTTTTTTTTTCCTTTTGCATTTTTTAATCAAAGGAAATGTGCCATTATAGTGCCCAAACAACTCATTAATTGGGTAAAGAATGTGCAAATGACTATACGTGGCTCAGAAGAGACTGTAACTGACCTTGTTCTCTCTTGGTCTTGGTTAAAAACCCCAGCGTCACCTCCCCACACTTGCCTAAATCGATGAATTCCTAGAGCCACGTCCCCACTGCCAAACAGCCCAGTCAGAAGGCTGGCAATAGAATGAACTTGACTCTCTCACGCTTGGGAGAATTGACAGGAAGATCCTTCTGCCCACTTGTCAGTTCATTTAAGGGAGGGGGTAAAGGGAGGACCCAACTTTAGCCCTATTGATTAGCTATTCCCAAAAGCCATTTCTCTTAACTATTCCCAGTTCCCTAACGTTCCTCTCATAGCCAGCATCTCAGCATAAATAAATGAATAACTTCATATTTATAACAGGAATCCTATATCACTACAATTATGAAAGCTTGTTCAACATCTCATTTTGCATAATCTGGCTTGGTTTCATCTATGCAAATCAGGGACAACCACAGCAATATCTATTGCAGCCTTACCTCAGGTTATATGGGGAAAATATTTAATCAGCTGTTAATAAATTTTAATTGTGTGGAAAATCTCAGAAGTTGCCAGTAGATTTTCACCCTCCATTTTGAATGTGTAGAAGGAGAAATACTCTAAAGGCTCCGCCTGTCGCCAGTTACAATGCAACTGTCTTCTTTATGTTGGCTTGTTTGGTTTTGTTCCTCGTTATTCCTTCGTTTCTTAATTTAAAATATCAGATAACTTTTAAAAGGCTTTGTTTAAAATGACTGGGGGTGGTAGTTAAGGATACAGTTCATTGCTCTTCTTGCGTGCTACAACTACCAGCTGTCTGTCAGAACACTGCAGGACTCAACTGGGCATGCTCAGTTTTTGAAAATGACAAGCTGAGAACCATAAACAGGGCGGGAAATCTGCAACTACCTTCCCATTAAACATCTAAATCCAGCACTTTTGGTTTGTCTTTCTTTCTCGGAGAAACTATTCACAGACTGAACGTAATCCTCTCCTCCTTTACCTTGCAGCCACAAAGGGAGATTGCACACAATACTGTAGATGTGTTTTAAAATACACTACTTTAATTAAATGGTGAGAGTAAAATCGGCCCTTCAGATGTTTTGGACCACAGTTCCCACAGCCCTTTATCATTGACAATATTGGTTTGGAATTCTGGGAGTTGTGGTCCAAAACATCTGGAGGGCCAAACACTCCCCACCCTTGCTTTAACCCATCACATGCCAGCACAAGGCTTTTTCATCCCGCAGAATCCAGTTTCATCACAAAATTCACACAGATCTTGACCTACAAGACAAGCTTTTTGTGGCATTGTCACCTGAAAAAAATTGGAAACAGATGTCAAGTTTCTGTCCCTTGCCACACACAGGCTTTTTGTTTGTTCAAGACAAAAACAAAAACAAACTCCAAAATGAGGAAAATGACAACAACAACAAAAAATCAACCAGTACTATAAATCTATCTTGTGACACTTGAAGGCACATACTGTACTTGGATACCTAATAGTTTGGCTCTGTTAATGGGCAGAGGCGCTGTGCCAGGCTTAGATGTCTGTGTGGTTTCAAGAAGTACAAAAAGCATGCGTGAGACTTCCATTTACCCAAGCACAGAGCCAAACCTACAGCTAACCTTCTATATACAGGAATTTTCATAAGAGCCATGCTGGATGAGGCCAAAGGCCCATCTAGTCCAGCTTCCTGTATCTCACAGTGGCCCCACCAGATGCTTCTGGGTGCACACGAGACTAGATTTCTGTCTCCTGCTACCACTCCCCTGCATCAGGCCCTTGAAGTACCCCGGTTTTAAGCCTGGAAATTACACATCGCCATCATGGTTTGTAACCTGTGATGGAATTTTCCTCCAGGAATCTGTCCAACCCCCTTTTGAAGGCATTCTGGCCTGATGCCATCACCACATGCTGTGGCAGGAAGTTCCACAGACTAACAACACACTGGGTTAAAAAAAATTTCTTTTGTCTGTTCTCACTCTCCCAACCCTCAGTTTGAGTGGATGTCTCCTAGTTCTGGTATTTTGTGTGTGAGAGAGGAGTGTCCCTCTATCTAGGACGTCCCTCTATTCTCACCAGAGAAAAGCAGCCAACACCAACATAATGCAGGGTTTTTTTTTCCTGGTCAAAAAAACAATAACGGTTTATACAAATTAAGCTCATATTTGAACATGATAGAAGAAATGCACGTGGACTTAAAGGGAAAATGGCTTGTGTAAGTGAGCCCCAGCTGCCTAATGGACGGAACAGGGGGTGCTCCATTCACAAGCTGCTCTGTGTTCCTGGGTTTCCTGTGCAAGCAGGGGAGAGGGAAAGGTTGACTAAGTGACCTTTGAAGTCCCTTCCACTTTGCGATTTTTGTGTCAGCAAAAACATAGCCGATCGATACAGTGAATTACTCTTATTTGCCTGTTGCTTCCTACTCCATTCACCGGAAAGGAATATCTGACAGTGCTGCCTACACACTGAAATGGAAATCATTCTTCCTTCATCTCGCTGCGCTATCCATCTTGCTGAGTCCTCTCTGCATCGCTGTTGATGCAGTATATGTAACTCTAGAGGAATTTCAGAGTAATGTAGTATCAATTAATGTTCCATTATTATAAAATGCTACCTGTCTTGTTAAAAGCTTTTCATGGTCTCACTTTCGCTTGATCTCCGTCCAGCAGCCTGTCCATCTTGCCTCACCTCTTCAATTTAAGAAGGAGCAAGTATAAAATGACAAACAAAGGAGACATAATGGGTTATATGGCTTCAGCTGCAAGTGCTGTCAGGCCTTGAATGGATCTACTTTTATAGCCGGCCTTAGAGCATCATTGCGGAACAGAAGAATGTATGCTACCGGCCCTGAAGTTTTCTGGCTGACTTGCACCCATTCTGGAATCCAGCAGCACATCCCTTGAGCAAAGTTCGAAAACAAATAAAAACCCCAAAACTCTTGAGTTTCACAGAGTTGGACCACTACATGCAGCCAGGTCTTGGATAAGGTGGGGTAGGGCTGCAATTCCAGCACCCACTGTCCATGCTACTGAGAAGTTAGAAGCTGTCATTCAGAATGCCTGATGATTCCATGCTCTGTCTAATAATCTACAATGATGATTTGTCCTACTCCAGTAATGTTGGAATACAGGAACTAGGAGGGTAAGGACAATTACCTGGTTCCTTTTCATATAACTTTTTTGTTTCGTTCTTTGCCATCCTTTAATCATTCCTTCTCATACATCTGATTCCTGTCTGTGATCTTATGTGGAGGGGCATAGAGGGGCAGCATCACTCTCTGTAGCTACTACCCCCACATACACATTTGAGGAAAGATTTTTTTTTAAGTCCACATATACAGCATGTGCCCATACAGGTAACATAGGCAGCACTTTAGGCCCATTTTCTAAGGCTTGTGATTTAAAGGGACAAATGTAACTTAAAATGTATATTTTTAAATATAGAGTGTCTGATTTCTGATCATCTTGTGCACCACCTTGGATATGTCTGTGAAGATTCTCACTCATCCAGGTGAGTTTATCTGGAAGTCATCATGGCAACTGGACTTCTTTTTGAGAGATTGAAATGTTTCACTGCTCATCTAAACAGCTTCGTCAGTCTGAAGAAAGCTAGTTGTGAGTCTTCCGTCTTATAGTTCACTTTGACCTCTTGTCACCGTGGTCTGAAATGGGCTCATAAGATGAACAATTGTCGGAACAGGCTCCTTAACATTCTCAATAGCCTTATGGTGAACAATGGCCTAAGGTGCTAAGGTCCACCTTGGGTTCTAATAGTTGGAGAAATGTGAAATTATGATGGTGAGATTCACTACTGACTGATGATAGTCCCAAAGTCATTTTTTGTTGTACTAAATGTTACCCTGCTTTGAGAAATGTAAATATTTGCTTGTCTCCTTTTTACACACAAGTGTAAGAAAGAAGCCACAATATTAGCATCTTCACTCATGTTTTCTCTGAGTCTTAACAAGAGTTTCATATTTCATATTGTTGTTGCAAACTGAGCACACTGCATGGATATACTACAATATCCAATGCCTGATATCGTGGACTTCAGAAATCAGAAGCATTGGATAGGTTATTTTCATCTGTTGGCTTATCTCTGTTTAGGTCTGTGTATGTGTGTGTCTTGCTTCACAATGAAAAAGATGCTGATTTTACACAGAGACATTTTGTACAATCTGCAGAAGTCTCATTGGGGGAATAATCATCACCTTCTCCTCCTGGAGGAAAGGAATTTCATGAGTGTGAACAAATGCAACCAATTTATCAGATGATAAATTTAGTGAGATTTCTATGCATCCTGCCTCCCACCACAACTCATGGCTAAGAACTGATGAGGGAAGGGGACTTAATAAGGACTGTTGAGAATGACTGGGTGAGGTTAAAGAAGTTGAATAGCTTGCAGTTGTGTCATGAAATGGAGGAGGATTTTGCTTGCTTCGTTGTTTGATAAGAATTCCCCCAGATTTGCAAGATGTCTTTATAAAATATCTTGAGCTTATTTTCTTTTTTTTAAAAAGCCTAATATGAGACAAAAATGGATAGATTTATATTGTCAGGGAGAGGGCCTTGACTGCTTAACTCTATGAAATATGCCCTGTGTTTTTGACATGGTACTGAATTGGGGTTTATTTTATTTTATTTATATACTGCCCCATTGCTGCAAGCACGACTCCGGGTGGTTGCCCCCACTTTGTTGTTGCCAGCTTCTCATCTTGAACAGTGACGTGGCAAGAAGGCAAAATAAGATCCTACCGAAAATAGCTATACCTACAGTACTTTGGCCAATGCAGAGGCTGATATATTTATTTTGTAGTTGGTGTGTCTTTTTTTTCATTGACCCAAACTTGCAAACATCTTCATAAACTCAAGGGATAGAATGTGAGATGTTTGAAATGTTGAATGAGAGAGGAAACAATGTCATCAGATGTCTTGTCCTTGTTTATGTCAAAATCTCTCCCTCCCTCCCTCCCTCCCTCTCTCTTTGTATGCTGTACTGGAGAAGAGAGGGTAAAGGGAACTTTCAAGACGCAACCCATGTGAAATAAAAATAGGAGAACAAGAACTCTGGCACTGTAAAAACAGATTTATTTCAGCATGAGGTTTTGTGGATGGCAACTTACCCTTTTTTTCCAGAAACATTGAGCATAAGGTTTGGTTATGCTTGAGTAACAATAACATTGTTAGTCATTCAGATGCCTCTGTTCTTTTGTTCTTGTTCTTGTTATACATTACTGAAAACAACTAACACCTTTTTGAAGAGTGTTCAGGAGACACACCAGTCCACCAGCAGACGGAGAGATAGGTGTGTTGTCATTTTAGGGGCTGTGCCATCTTCCCTCCAAAAAGAAGCCCAAAGTCTGGTTGTCTTTATACAAATGTAGATACAGTGCTTGATGCATATTTGAGACATATGCCTTCTTTTTAAAGTTGTAGAAGGGGGTCTGATGAAGGAGACTTGTCCACAAAAGTTCACATTTTTTAAAAATGTAAAAATTAGTTTTTAACAAATCGCCATGTTTTTGTCTCTCTCTCTCTTTTTTTTTACTTTATATTTCTATGTTGCTTCTTTATGTCTGTGAAGATTCTCAGTCATCCACATGAGTTTATCTGGAGGATGATTCATGGCGACTGGACTTCTTTTCTTGAGAGATTGAAATGTTTTGCTGCTCATCCAAAAAGCTTCCTCAGACTGACGCAGCTGTTTGGATGAGCAGCGAAACAGTTCAGTCTCTCAAGAAAAGAAGTCCAGTTGCCAAGACTCAACTTCCAGATGTGTTGCTTCTTGTTTAAAGAGTTCAGCTATAAAATCGTGTTTATGCTGCATTTTATATTCCAGTCTGCTTTTTAAAAAGCATACGAGTGTGGGCCTCCATCAAGTTTTGTATATTGATTATATTGTATTTTTGTATATTGTATTTTTGTATATTGATTTGCATATTGGCTGTTTTAAATTTTTCATGGTTTTTAATAGCTATGTTGTTTTATGGTTTTAATTGTTGTATGCCATCCAGAGACCCCTTGCTAGTGGGGCAGCTAAAATGTTGTGCAAATAAATAAATAAATAAATAAATAAATAAATAAATAAATAAATAAATAAATAAATAGGTTGTCTCTTGTGGCGAACTTGAGCTCTCAAGGTGAAAGGACTGGAGCATCCACAGACAGTAGCAATGTGGGAGAGAACACTCTCAGGATGCTGATTAGAAGGCCATTTGGGCCAGAGCATTTTAAGGCCATTTTAATAAACTTTCAATAAACTTCCTAATCAGCATCTGGTTTTGACCCACATTGCAGGCTCTCAAAAAGGATGGAGAGCATTCTGAGGTTCTGACTGGATGGAGCTTCAGGCACTGACCTGATAGTAGAATACACATCTGCTGAACCAACATCACCATGTATGGAGAGGCTCACAGAAGGTTGCCCACCAGTTTGTTTGTTTGTTTGTTTGTTTGTTTGTTTGTTTGTTTTTATACCACCCATCTTCCAATGGAACTCTGGGCGGTTTACACCAATCAAACACAGGAACAATTAAACATATATCAGAATAATAATGTCAGCCACAGAAACTGCGGACATGCAGTTGTTGTAGAACAGTTGCTGTTTGCATCAGTGGAGGAGCTTTCATGCACCAACAAAATCAAATCGAATCGAATTTTATTATACAGTCATAGACCTGATTATTGGGCAGAAGAATCAAGGGCTACATGGCTACACAAAAGCAAAGACACAATGAACAGCCTTATTAAAAGAACAAAAAAAAATGACATAACAAGCAATTTGAAATGTGGACTTAACTGTAGCATTTTGCAAATGTTTATAACTGAAAATAAAAATGTTGCTACAAAAATTCATGGCCATTCAAGATATTAAAGGCATGAACATGAGACCAAGAGGTGGCGGCAGGTAAATGAGCAGAGAATAGACAGGAAGCAGTATGCAGATTGTTAGGTGCCATATCAGGTCATAATGCATTCAGTAATGCTAATGCATCAATAACATAGACAATAACAACAGTTTATCAATAAAGAAAGGAGTAACAGGTTCACAGAATGTCTGTGAAGATTCTCAGTCATCCAGGTGAGTTTATCTGGAAGTTGAGTCATGATGAAGCTGTTTGGATGAGCAGTGAAAGTTTCGATCTCTCAAGTAAAGAAGCCCAGTTGCCATGACTCCACTTCCAGATAAGTTCACAGAGGAGAAAAAGGACTGCAAGTAACTAGGCTGATCACCCCCTTGATGTGGGTCTATCTCAGAAGTACAGAGTCCTTTAAAAGCAGCAGCACACCCCAAAAGCCTTCAAAGGAAAGAATGACCCACGACTTTGAAGTACAAGGTCTCACACCCACCTACCACCTACATTTGATCTCCAGCAGAAACTGATGCACAGCTTTTTGTGTTCTCCTGCGCCACTGTTCTGTGCCCGTGGCTTCAAAACAACGGCAGTGAGCAGTTGCCTGATTTTCAGCCAGTACATTGGGGTGTCGGGGAATCGAGAGGTGCCATCAGTGTGTCTGGGACACTTGGCAGAGTGGCAAGAGAAATGGGACAGCCTTGCCCTGAGAAGCATGGAGCTGACAGTGTGGCCTGCGGAAGAAACATCCCTCTAGTTCAAAGAACACATTTAGGTTGAAAGGAAGAAATGAGGACAAAGGAAAGCTTTTAAGGATGTCTAAATATTGGTCTTGCGTGCATTTTATTTCTTCCAGGGTGCATGTTTCACTGTATATCCCATATGGTTTGCATCATTTAAGGTTTATAAATGTGGCGTAAAATATGTTGGACTCTTTGCAGCTGAATGCCTTGAGGAAATGATGGCAATTCGAATATGAAGAAGGAGAAGAATAAGGAAGCCAAATCTGCCTTTGGCTGGCCACCGATTGTCTTGCTCGCCACTCATCACCTTTAATCTACCAGGACTCTCTTCACAAGATATGGAAGTCAATGTTCCATTAAAAAAAAAAAACAGAACAACAAATCCAGAGGGCAACAGCTGAGATAAAATATATACATGTGCTGGACACCAATATCAATGGACCAAATATCGGCCATGATCTTTTAAAGTCATTACCACATGTAATAATTATGCTGCTAGTTTCCTTCACTACCAGAACAGTCTTTTAAGAACAAGGCTCAATGGTAAATTCTGCCATTCTCTAGTTGCCCCATGCTGTTGCCCTGCAGTTTCCTTTAGTGGTGTTCCTATTTACAGAACCAAGCTTCAAAAATCCTGAATACCAAACAGGGGTCATAAAACGTTATTAGGGGTCAAATGCAACCCAACACCACTGACCCTTTATCTTGGAACCTTGCATACATGTTTCATGTATCCAGTTCCAACTGGCAAATCTAGTGGATTTACAATTTTTTTTTAACTCCAATCCCAGGATGAAGCACATGGGTTCCCTGCATCAACCCTTTTCTCCCCCACCACCACCCCCCAAGGCCAAAAGGGATTTGTATGTCTCCTAGTGCCAAATTGAGCTGGGTAAGGGAGTGGGGGTGGTATATGACCCATGTTCCTTTGTTTGAAGAAGGGGGGACTTAAGATGCAGCTTTTTACAAGTGCCCTTCCTGCCTCTCAACAAGACTTCTGCCCTGGCTGCAACACCATCTACTGTAGCCATGGATTTTAAGAACATCTAAAAGTTACATCCTGGTAAAGCCCGTCTTTTACCATGCCTGAACTTCTGGGATTTGCTTTGAAGAAGAGTTGTGTAGACTCCAAAGCTTGCAATGTTCCTTGCTTTTTTATTTTTAATAGTGGCCTATAAAGGTATCGCCTGTAAGCTATTTTTGCAATTATGTTTTAACAAGGAATCCCCATATGGAATAGCCTAAGAAGTGGACAGTGTTCCACAAAATCTTGCATTAAAACATGGCAGTTAGTCTTTAAAATGTCATCTTTTTTTGCTTTTGCTTTTGTGTTTGCTTTCCTTAGTGATTCTTGTTGAAGCCCCTCTTTCTTCTGCTTTCAGCAGGGATGAAGAAAGTGTTTAGGTTTCAAAGAAGTGGACTTGTCCCCGAAAACTCACATTAAATCACCAGCTGGCCATTAAAATTCCACAAGGTTTTTTTTTTCTTCTTGATTATTTTTTCCATCTTCGTTCTGGAATGGCCTGACACGCTAGCCCAGACTGAAACGACTCCCTCTCCTCAAAAGGAGGACGGTTTCTTAGGTGGCACCCAAGGAGTGGCATAGCGGGGCCTTACTGGGAGTACACACGCTCCTAGGAGGGTCTCCTCATGAGTTAGTCCCCTCCCAGCCGGCCACTTGGAAGAAGTCTCTCAGAATCGGGACTGCCCCCCGGGGCGACCTTTCTCACCAGAAATGGGGGCGCAAGTCCGCCCTGCGGGTGAGTCGTTCTTGCATCGTTTCAGAATATTAGACCACGCGATCGTGGTCCGGAAGCAGAAAGAGGCCAGTCCCAGGCTGCGATTCCCAAAGGACTGCCTTTCGGGAGAAGACGTCGGGCAGGTCCTGCATCACTGCCCTCTCGCTCTTCAACTTCTCCTCCTCTCACTGCATCCTTCGGAAATCTGGATGTGGGTTGTGAGTGTTCCTGGCCCTTGACGGAACCAGACCCTGTTCCTCACAGGTTGGCTTTGAGGGGGGAGGTCCCATCCCTGGCCGGGCTTCAGTCTCCCTCCTGCTTTCGGCCCCCAACCCTCATCCTCCCAAGTCACGCGCCGGGGGGGGGCTGTGTAGGAGAGAAGGTGACTCGATTATGCCCCCCCCCCCCATACACTGAAGGACCACCAGGCCTCGAGATCTTGGAAGGGCGCGGGGGGGAGAAGCCTAAAAGCCAGACGGGGCCACCAGCAAGCGGCTGGGACTGTGCAGCTCGCTTGACCCATTCTGCTGGCCTCTTTCTTTTGGGTGGGTGGATTTTCTAGCACACCACACGATCAGCCCGTCTTCCTCCCTCTACGACTCAACCAAGGAGAGCGACCTGGTCACACTTCTTAAAACAACAACAAAAACATTCCCAAACTGATTTGATTGATTGATTGGTTGGTTGGTTGGTTGGTTGGTTGGTTGGTTGGTTGGTTGATTGATTGATTGATTGATTGATTGATTGATTGATTGATTGATTGATTGATTGATTGGTTGGTTGGTTGGTTGGTTGGTTGGTTGGTTAGTTGAGTTGAGTTGAGTTGAGTTGAGTTGAGTTGAGTTGAGTTTATTTTTATGCCGCCGACCTGGCTACCAAAAGCCAAATCCTTCCTGCTCGCTCCCCACCGCTCTTTCCACCCGTGAGACCGTTTTGGACATTTAGGTCCCTCTTAGCCTGCGGCTTCTCCCTACCCCCGGAGACTCCTTCCCCGGAAGAGACGTCCGGGAGGCGGGGAGGAGCAATTCCGAGCTCCAAGCAGTGGATCCGGTGGGGCTGCTCGGGTGAGGACCAGCCATGGGGACCTGGCTGGCCACACACACACACCCCACACACACACACACACAAGGCACGGCTGACCAGCTGCTGGAAATTGAGAAGGAGGATTTGGTAAGGAGGATTTCAGATGTCGTTTTAGATATACTGTATATATTTTCCCCACCCAAAGGCAAGTTGGCATTTGGGAACCTCCCTTGATTTCAACTCCCGATGTCTTCTGTCATTCTTGGCTTGTTTCCTCCATTTCTTTGTTTAAAAACACGGCTTCCTTTCACCAGGCCCTTGAAGTTCAACGGAGGAGATTCCCTTTGCTGGGTGAGGGCCCGACACCTTTCTCCCTGTTCTCTCCTTCTGCCATCCGTTTTCAAGCACCCGGGACTTTCCCGTTACTGGCGGGCAAGGCCGTGGGCCGGAGACACTTCGCCAACAGAGATCAGCTTGAAAAGGCCTGGCTTCAGCTTCGCCAGCGACGCCGACCCGTTCGGTTTATTTATATATTCTTGTTTTAAAACAATAACACAATGAGTAACAATCTTAGTGTATAAATCGCCTTTAATTGAACGGGTTAGTGGGCGCGTTTTCATTGGATTTAACAGGCTAGTAAAACATCCGAACCTAGTTTTTTAGGACTGGGCCATTGAGATGTGTGTTTTATATATTCCAAGATGTTTCCATAAAATACCTTGAAAACATTGATTATGAAATATAGAAAACGAGATCTCTCACAATAAACTCAAACGATGAGGAAAAGAAATTATTTATGGATGGGATGTGACCCTGGAAAAGACCAACACACCCTGAAAATTAATTCCCAGGTTTATTATTCATTGGAAGGGGGAGAAAAGAGTGTCAAAGAGCCCCGTTTCCAGAATACTACCCTTGCTCCTGCGTTATCAATTATAAAATATAATTAAAGTAAAAAGTACAGAACGTCAACATATTAAACTTAAAAGCTGATATTAAAATGGAGTTAATATTTAATAAGGTCGCCAAGGCTTGGAAGGGTGATGTGTTGATAGTCTATATATAAGTTAACTGTGTAAAGCCGGGAGAGAGAGAGAGAAAGAGAGGATTTTTAAAAAAAAACTTCCCCCAAAGAAAAATGTATTGTTTATATGATTATCAAAGACTCTGTGATATGTTATCCATTTCCTCCAAATAATATAGATATCTTTTTTAAAAAAATAGTAATAAAAACATACTAGGGCCTTTTTAAAACCCCTATTACTTACCACCCCTTTTCATATTGTACGATCAGAGACACTTTGGAATTGGTTTAAAAGCACATCATTCATTATTCAAAGCTCATCTTTGCATATTATTTCAGCCCGAGTCTGCCAGGCCTCCCTGTGAAATCGTTCACAAAATTGATAACAGCAGACACGCACGCAATAAAAAGGTAGCCCCGGGGCGGGCAGCCGCGCGCTTGCCATTATGCAGATCGCGCTGCAATTCTGCCCCCCGCTAACAAAGCCCGGCCTGATTCTGGACCGCGGTGGCGCTTGCTCGCTTTATTTACTGCGGAGCCTGCGGTGATTTGGGGGAGTGGCGGCGGACCCAGAGAGAGGGGGAGGATACCCCAACCCCACCCCAAAAGTCAAGACCCGCCTCGGAGGGGGCTTCCTCTCCCCCCCCCCCCCCGCGGGCCTAGGGAAAAGAAGGGGCGCTCCTGGGCTCCTCTCCGCAACCTGGCCCTGGGAGGCGTCCCCCCCCCCAGCCCGCCCATCACCACCTCCGTTTCCCCTTGCCTCCCCCCCCCCCAACCCTACTTCACCACCCGCCCCAAGCTGGCAGCGCCGAGCAGCTGGCTGGTATCCTGCAAATCCAATTAGCTCCGCTCGGTAGGAAACTCAAACTAATGATCAGGGCGCTTAGACGCGCCGCCAGAGCGAGGGGAGGGAATCCAATTAGCTCGGCCTCCCAGGCGGCGGCGGCGGCGGCGGCGGCGGCGGCCACATCAGCCGCTCCCCAAAGGCGGGCCAGCCGCGGGCCACAGGGGCACCCGGGCCTGGTCTACCCCGGGCAGCGGCGGAGGGGACGGGGCGGGAGTGGGCGCGCCAGGTCGGCCTCGGCACCTTACCTGGCCAGGAAGGCAGGAGGATCCCTCAGGCCCCCTCGCCGGCTAAGGTCCCCTCGGGCCTTCCTCCTGCCCATCTGTGCCGCCTCTGGCGTCCCTAGTCCGACTGGAGATACGAACCCCTCTCCTACTCCCCCCCCCTCTCTCCCCTCTCTAACTTTCCGGCCTCCCCCTCTTTCTCCCACCGCCACCTCTTCCCCACTTTTGCGACCCCCCCTCCACGTCCCTTGGCCTTCCTTCGCCGCTGTCCCGGGGACGGATTTGAGGCTGGAAGCTGTTAGGAGGATCAGGGGACCTCCCCCCCCCAAGACCCACCCGGCGGCAGCTGGAATGGGGCAGGCCCAGAAATGCAGTGGTCGCGAGGAAAAGGGGTGCAAACCGTGCCGAGGGAGGACTTTTATCTGTTCGCAGACACCAGCATACAGAGGCACTCGTGGGAACATGGACAGAGACACAGACACGGGTGCCTGCAAGGAAGCGCGTGCGTGTGTACATACCTATGTGCGAGAGCGCGGACGTGCATAAGCACTCACCTACTGCATACACGTTTGCTTGGGTCCTTAGTCCCTGGCAGCAAAAAAAACCAGCGCCTGGTTTCACTTCCAAAATGAACAAGCTTTATTTATTTATTTATTTATTTATTTATTTATTTATTTATTTATTTATTTGGGTATAAGGAATCCGAAGTGGGCTCAAGTCGGTGAAATCTTATGCCGGGCAAAAACGTGTGAATCGTGAAGGTTTCCACACTCCTCCGCAGTGGCTAAGAAAGGAAAGGGAAGGGAAAAAGAAGAAGAAGAAAACAAAAAAACAAAAAAAAATCAAAGTGCAAAGGGGGGGAATATTAAATTTAAAAGGAAAAGAAAATCCACAGTCCTGTTTAGGTCGGTCTGAAAGTGACAAAACAGGAGATTCAGGCTCTCAGGTTGTTGCGCAGACCTTTTGAATGAGGGAAATGCGCTTGGCAGGTTTTTAAAGGGGGAAGGGTTGGCATGGGGGGTGGGGGTGGGGTGGGGGTGGAGTAGACCTATCCGACGATGCAGCCAGGAGGGACTGTTCCTCTCCAGCCCCTCTTTTAATTTGATTTCTCTGTCAACGTCGGGATAAAAGGCCCCGGAAATCTTAGCCACGTTTGTGCACCTTTTGGATGGGCAGGACTTCCTCTCCGCCCTCTCGCCACACAGGTATGCCTTGGGGCCTGCTGGTCTTCCAGGCTTATACTAAAAGTGCAGGTTTGCCGCGGGCTGGGCAGCTGCCCCCTTGAAAGAAACACAGGGCCTGGGAGGGTCTCTATCTTACCTAAGAAGTGGTAATGAACACATCTGGG
The DNA here is from genome assembly GCA_029282475.1 of Phrynocephalus forsythii. Taxonomy (NCBI): domain Eukaryota; kingdom Metazoa; phylum Chordata; class Lepidosauria; order Squamata; family Agamidae; genus Phrynocephalus; species Phrynocephalus forsythii. Next base: position 157,333,676 of record JAPFRF010000002.1, on the reverse strand, counting down.
GAACGATGCGATCGATGCCAAGGATGGCGGGGACACGGGCCTCTCTCGGCCCCTTCTCTCCGAAGGCTCCACCAGCGCCCGGCCGTTCAACTGAATGGGGAAAGAAGCTTCGCCCGACCGGGGAGCTCTCCCTGGTCCTGAAGGTGCCTGGCAGCTAGTCAAAGGGATTCGTCAATAGCTTTCATTCTCCACGTATACACACACACACACACACACACACACACACACACACACACACACACACACACACACACACACACACACACACACACAGACAGACAGACAGACAGCGAGGAGCCGACGGGTGGAAGCAAGGGCGAAGGGACCAGAACCTGCCTTGCCCACCAACCGATGGCCTTCATTATGATTTTCCCATGCCTTTTTTCTAGAACACAGACCCGCTTCGCCACGGTGGTAGCCTCCTCAAGCTGACTCGGCGTCAAAGGCCCTGTCTTCGTTGGCTTATCGTGAGACAAGCCCGGTGGCCCTTCCTTCCGGGATGCCTCTTGGGGGCGGAGGGAAATGTCCTGAAAGAATGAAAGAAAGCCCTCATTGAGAAGCCTTCTCCAGGTCAGCTCAAATGCTTCACTGAGAGATTGGCTTGCTTTTGAAGGCATCACACCACCTCCCTTCCAATGCTCTGTGACAAGATCCATCTTCCTTCCTTCCTTCCTTCCTTCCTTCCTTCCTTCCTTCCTTCCTTCCTTCCTTCCTTCCTTCCTTCCTTCCTGCCAATGTGCTGTTTTGGGGAAACAGTGGCTCACAATAGTCGGTTTTTCTTTTTCTTTCTTTCTTTCTTTCTTTCTTTCTTTCTTTCTTTCTTTCTTTCTTTCTTTCTTTCTTTCTTTCTTTCTTTCTTTCTTTCTTTGGCCGTCTGCTGACTTTTATCACTCTTTGGAAAACGAGCGACTGGGAACCCCCTCCCTCTCCCGGTTTAATGGGTTGGCCCTTTCCTTGAACGCCGGTGCAGATCTGAAAAGCCCCTACCGAACGCCGAAGCGGAAGGCGAGAGAAAAAAACTGAACGGACTCTTTTCTCCAATTCTTGGGAAATTAAGTTTCCCGTCTCCTTTGCCTCCTAGTTAAAATCAATTCCATCTCCTTTGTCCTCTTTTCATTATCTGCGAATTTAAGGATTCCCTTTGCGCTTGCCTTTTACTGTGTGAGTTCCGGAAAGTTTTCTGTCAAAGCAAAAGCCGAAGAACAAAAACGACCCTCTCAAGTTAAAATCCGTGGCTTTCGAGGGTGTAAAGACCCCGAAGGCTGAACTGAGTCTGGGCCCGGAATTAAAAATTACCAATGCAACACATTCAACTAGAAAGAAGGAAATGATAGCCTATTTTAAACATCCCGTCTTTTTTTTAGGGGGAGTTTGTCCTTAAAGGTGGACTGGGATCTCCCGGTCGAGAGAAGGGGCACCGGAGGGCCCAGCTCCTGCCTGGCTGCTCATGTTCTCACGGACAGGAACACGAATCGCTCGGGCGAGAATGCCGTAAAAAACGCGCCCCCGTCACCTCGTCCCGGGCAGCGGTTGGTCATGATCCAGCCGAGCTTGGCCGGGATGAAAGGCCCGAATGCCTATTCGTTAGAGCTGAAAAACACCGAGCGTCCGGGTTTTTTGCGGGGTTCCCCTCCTCTTGAGGACAAAAATAATGGGTGTTGTTACGTGCGAACCAGCTCTCCTTCCCAGCAACTCGCGTGAAGAAGGAGCGATGCGCCTTTCCACCAAGATTCCGCCCCCCGGGCTCCCCTCCCCGCCCCTCCTTTGCCTCGGTTCTAACGCGGGAGGCTTCCAAGGGCCCTTTCCCACGGACTTCGCGCTTGAAGCGCCGCCGGTTTCAAGTCCCAAAATTCAGATCCATCCCAAGGTTGACGCAGCCCTTTCCGCCCTCCCTCCCCAGCCTAAGACCACCCCAGCCGCTCGGCTCGGCTGTCACTTCCGAGGGCGAGAGTGGGGCGAGGTGCCCGCCCGTCGCCCCTTCGGGAAGGATAACACGAAACGAACGGAAACGAAACAAAGGCTGCGCCAGTCGAGGGTCTCTTTCGGTTCATAGCGGCCATCACTGCGGGCGTCTGTGTGCTTGGAGGGGGGGGGCAGAGATCAACGGGAATCCTGTTGTGTTGGAGAAAATAAATGGTGCGCCTGTGTGTGTGTGTGTGTGTGTGTGTGTGTGTGTGTGTGTGTGTGTGTGTGTGTGTGTGTGTGTGTGTGTGTGTGTGTGTGCTTAAACGAAATATTGACAAATGGAGGCTGTCGGAAGATGGGGACCTTAGATTTCCTCTGGAAGGACTGGACAGAAATTGTAGGGGACAGAAAGAGAGAAGAAAGGCCCACCTTCCGTTGGGCAGCATTTCAGTGCAATAAAGCCCAGTAGAAACTCCACAGGTCTGTTTGCATTTACTGTTGCCATTTAAATTATTCAGCGTGTTGCCGTAATTGAATCCTAAGCTTTAAAAACTAATATACTCCCTCCTTGTCACCGCTTCCTTGAATCACGACATCAGCCCTAACAGGTGCTGATCAAATACTATTACATTCTATTAAAAGGAAAATTCTAGTCCCTGTTTTCATTTCCCTTTATAAAGGGGGAACTAAGTAAATGCATTTGAGCGTTATTTAATTTTTAACGCTTTTAGGCCAATTTGGACGTTGAGGGAGCGTCTCCAAACTCACAGAACCAGACAGTCTTGTTGACATAAATTAATCCGAAGCGGAATGCTTTTCCAAGAGACTCCCCTTCGTCTTCCCCAAAAACAACAACAACAACAACAACAACAACAACAACAACAACAACAACAACAACAACCCACAGCTCGTCTCGGGAGGCAGTGCCACGCACACAAGAGAAAAGCGAACCATTCGCTCAACGGAGTCAGGGTCAAGAATTAATACAAACGCTCCTTAGGAAAGTGAGCTGCAGCCACCGCAACCCACCATTTCTTCGGCGGAATACAGAGGTCTTAAAACAGAAACCCGGGGGTCTGACATAAATATACACTTTCCAAAAAGAAAAAGGAAAAAAAAAAAGAAAAACAAAAAACTGTTCATTTATTTGGTTACCGAAAACTAAAGATATGCACGTATGTCTATAGAGAGATACATCTGGATTAATCTGAGACTGTTTTTTTTTTTTAATTTCAAGGGGGGACGCGTTGCGACTCTCTACCCTGAGAAGAAATGTGTGCACCGGATTCTCCCACAATGCGAGGGAAGCACACACAATTTCTTGCCGATGGCCGGACTATTCCCCTGGCCACCTCCTTTTTGTTTTCAGAAGCCGAACGCTACCATCGGGAACCCGAGGACATGGGCCAAGTCTTCGAAGGCGGGAACGGTGGTGCTATCTCACAGCATTTCTCCTATTCTTTAGGGCTGGCCTTCCTTGTGCCAGAGAAGTTACTGGTGGCACAGGCCCATCCCTCTAGGTTTGTCTTCGGATCCACAAAAAGAACGGGAGAGGGCGCCGAGGGGAGAAGGTGGGTAACTCTGGATTTTCTCTCCCCTACACGAATGCCCCGAGTGGCGGGGTTGGGTGTGAGTGGGTGACGAGCTTGCCTTTGATCGGGTTGGCATTCTGTTCAAGGATCATCCCTGTTAATGATTCCAAAGGGTGGGAGCGAAAGGAAGGAGGAAGGGCGGGCGGGCGGGCGGGAGGGTTGGGCGCTCCTCTCCTAATTGCCAAGGTTTGCTTCCATTTCATATCGCTAATTTCCAAAGACAACAATCGCAGATGCTCATTGCAATATCCGCCCCGCATTATCTTAGCTAATAAATTTGACCTATTGTGCGTTTGTTAAAATGATGTCACCATGGAACAGTCCCTAAGCTCCTATTCCAATGAATTAGGCCTTTATTGAAACCCGGGAGCCAATGGGAGGAAAGAGGCTGGTTGGCTGCGGCCAATGGCAGCGGGCGGAGAGAAATTAGAAGCAGAAACTCAAGGTTTGGTTCAAAAAAGATGACACAGAACCTGTCGGGCTGGACCAGTCTTGGCAAAGTTTCAGTGTGGCATCTATAGGAACCAGGACCTTACATGGATCTACTGTAAAAAGAGACGGGAGCGTTTTTATAGGGGAATTCCTTTCTCTCTCTCATTCTCTCTCTCTCTCTTTTTTTTTTTTTTTTTTTAGTTGTTATTGTGCTTTTCTCTCTCTCCCCCCCCACCCTCCCGTTTTGAGCCAATATTTCTATTCACTAAGGATGGATCAGCCAACGAACACGCAGACCCCGCATCAACACGAACCCATCAGCTTCGGGATTGATCAGATTTTAAACAGCTCTGATCAGGAGCCCCCTTCCCAAGCCGCCCCCCGAGGATCCGACGGCGCCACGAATTACTTGGGAAGCCCCGTCAGCAGCGGCGGCGGTGGAGGCGGCGGAGGCGGCGGCGGCGGCGGAGGAGGTGGTGGCGGCGGCGGCGGCATCGGCAGCATCAGCAGCACGACCCGAACGGGAGCCCCTGCCTACCCGTCCCTCCCGGGCTCTTTCGCGGGCCTGGGAGGCCCCTTCGAGGACTCTGGATCTTACAGTGTGAATCTGAGCTTGGCTCCATCTGGCGTGATCCGGGTGCCAGCTCACAGACCCATCCCTGGGGCAGTGCCACCTCCCATCTCCAGTGCCATCCCCGCCATGCCAGCTGTACCCAGCCTTGGCAGCCTCAACTTCCCTTGGATGGAGAGCAGCAGGCGGTTCGTCAAGGACAGATTCACAGGTAAGCTGGGAGGGCTGGATTTTTTTTGGGGGGGGGAAGCTGCTCCCAGACAGCTTGGCGGGTCGGACCAGGAGCTCCTTTCCGAGACTGTAAAATAATTAATGGACTAAAGTGGGTGACAGAGGGGGGTAAATAAAAATATCTGGGCAATTGCGATTTTTTTTCTAGTCCATTTTTTAAAAACAAAAATATCTCAGACTCTTCCTATTCCCACAAGATACTGTAGTTAATTCGTGTTAAAATACTGTATATAAAATAGCACCCATCAAATAAGATCTTTACACTAAGACGTGAAAAGACGTCCGGCAGTTTTTTCTTGTTTGTAATACCTCCCTAAATCGTGGCGTCAAACGGTACATTTTGGGGCTTGTTTGTTTTTTGTTTTGTTTTGTTATATTATTATATTTTGTGTTATTATTTGGCTGGTCCTCTGTTAAGGGCGGCAAAAGAGACGCACGGCAGTTCGTAGCGTGCTGGTTGCCGTTTAAAAAGAAAAATGACCTGGAAAAGTGACAGCCGAGAAAAGGGCCACGCTCATCTCTTGATAAATTTCCATATCTCAAGATTTTAAGTCCCTCCGACGGTTTTCTGGGTGGCCGGTTTATGTAAATTCGCAGTTTATGACGGTGGAGGAAGGAAGGCGAGTCAAACGCCCGGTTTAAACGGATTAAGCGAGGTGTGGCGGTGGGGGGAGGTGGAGAGAAAACCCCGCTAGGAGGTTGATTTAAACGCGCGGGGCTAAGGCGAAGGAGGAGGGCAAGAAACAGGGTTAGAGTCGACTTCCCAAGCAGCAAAGGACGCCTTGAACGCGGGCTTTCCCCGAGGCTGGGAATAGGCGATGCGACGCCGCTTCGAGGTGAAGCTATTTTATATCGGGGAGGGGGAGGATAGAGGTCTGGGATGCTGGAGGGGGGGGGTCAGCTACAAAGCTTTTAATAGCTCGATGAAGGGGGGTGGAAGAGAACGGGAAGGCATTGAATCACGAAGCTTGTAGAAGAAGTAGTGGTACCGATCCCAATAAAGAGATTTATATATTAGAATGATTTGCTCTGGCTGCCTGGAGCGGCAAGCGCTTCCCCTGTTGGGCCACTTCCGCTGCAGCTTGGTTTGAATCCACAATCACCGCTTGGCACTTCCTTCTGCATCCAAAGCCCTTAAGGCAGTGTTGGCGAACCGATAGCACCAGTGCCAAAGACATCGCCCCTTCACAGCCACCTGTATTCAGGTTAAATTGCTATATTGGCACTTTGTAAACAAAATTAGCGGGGTTTGAATCTCAATTTGGGCACTCAGTCCCTAAAACGTTTGCCATCACTGACTTAAGGTCTACCCTGCAAAGTACGATAAAAGTCACCCGTGATAAGCAAACCAGCCTTCTGCTCCAATGCGCGCCTGATGAGGAGTTGAATTCGGAGTCCGAGCTTCCGAGCTAGCCCCCGTTTTCTTTCTGGGGCTGGGGCTGGGGGTGGGGGCTTCGCCCGTCTCTACAAGAGCCAACGTGGTGCCTTGCAGCCTAGGGCGGCGGCCGGGTTGGAGATAGTTGAGTGTGGTTGTGGGTCTCCGGCGCAGCTCTCCGGGATTACACCCACGCGCGCGCACTCACACTCCCGGAGACGCTGCGCTCTGGATCCGGAATAACTCCACGATCTGTCTAGGGAGCACTTTAGGTCGCCCCCTAAGCATGGGACCTGGGGGAGAGTGGGTGGGGAGGAATGGGAGGAACAAGGCGCCCGCTTTTGTCACCCTGTCCCGACCCTGAGCATGTGTGTGTGTGTGTGTGTGTGTGTGTGTGTGTGTGTGTGTGTGTGTGTGTGTGTGTGTGTGTGTGTGTGTGTGTGTGTGTGTGTGGAGGGGCACTCCATCCAGAGAGAGTGATCAAGTCCTGGAGACGCGTTCTGAGTTCCACCAGTGTCTCTCCCCACGGAGGGAGGGGGTGGCCTAGGCAAGCGCGCCCGTGGCCCTGAGAGCTGGAGGACTCCCGGCACCAGGTCGGGGAGGGAAGAGAGAGGAAATCCTTCTGCCCCCTCCCCTTCCACGCCTCTTTGCCCCAGGCAGATGTTCAGGACTGGCTGGGGGGGGGCGTGGTGGTGGTGGTGGTGGTGGGGAAGCGCTGGGTTTTCCCATCCCGGCCAGCTGCTGCTGCTCCAAGGCCATGCCTTCTCTGCCGCTCACTTGCCCGGCCTTTTTGTTTTATTTTTCCTTGCGGCAGCGGCGGCGGCGCTCACCCCTTTCACGGTGACGCGGAGGATCGGGCACCCTTACCAGAACCGCACTCCGCCCAAGCGGAAGAAGCCGCGCACCTCTTTCTCGCGGGTGCAGATCTGCGAGCTGGAGAAGCGCTTCCACCGGCAGAAGTACCTGGCCTCGGCCGAGAGGGCGGCGCTCGCCAAGTCGCTCAAGATGACCGACGCCCAAGTCAAGACCTGGTTCCAGAACCGCAGGACCAAGTGGCGGTGAGTGAGCAGGCGCGGAACGGGGGCACGCACGCACGCACACGCACACACACACACACACACACACACACACACACACACACACACACACACACACACACACACACACACACACACACACACACACACCGCCGCGCCCCACGCCCCCCCCCGCCGTTCCCAGAAGGGCAGCCCGTCCGGGAATGAGGGGCGCGAGGAGGGTTTGGGATTACTCAAATCCTGGGGGAAAATCTCCCCCACACACACAAAAAAAGCACAAGTAGCAGGCACTGGTGATTAGGAGGGTTTGGGGGAAAAGCAGTGGAAAGAAATCGGTTTATGCTCAGGGGAAGGGGCCACTTCCTTCCCATACAGTCCTTAAGGCCATAAGACATTGAGGAGAGTCCGGTGCGTGGACAGGCCTCCTTCTTAGACATCCGGTGCCTGCACCCTGCTTTCGGAGATATATACAGTGGACCCTCATATAACAAGCGGTTTGTATAACATAAAATCTGTACAACATAAAAAAATTCCGGAGACAGGGGAAATTCGCTTAACAGAATCGCCTATGGGGCGATTCCTACAATAAAAGCGTAGCGATTAGGGATTACTCTGTTTTCAACGCACTCCTATGGGGAAATTTCTATAAAGGAAAATTTGCTTAACAGAATTTCATTTGGAACGAATTAATTCCTTTATACATTTGTATATATTTATATATACATATATTTGTTTTCGTAGATTTTCACGGGTATAGGTATGCATGTTAGGGTGGATTGGGTTTCTTCCCGTGTAAATATCTCACTCGTCATCTTCAGGCTGGTGTTCTGGCTTCTTTCTTTGCTTCAAGAAGAAAGAAGGAACACCAGCCTGAAGATGACGAGTGAGACGGATATATCAGATATAATATATCACATATAAATACTGTATATACAGTGGTACCTTGTATAAAGGAATTAATTCGTTCCAAATGAAATTATGTTAAGCAAATTTTCCTATATACAAATTCCCATAGGAATGCATTGAAAATGGAGTAATCCCATTTTTATGTTGTACGGATTTTCCCCATTGGCGATTATGTTAAGCAAATTTCCCCTATCTCTGGAATTTTTATGTTGTACAAATTTTATGTTATACAAGCTGTTTGTTATACAAGGGTCCACTGTATATATTTGGCGGTCCTGACCGGACACTCCAGCCCTTCAGCCCAAACCAAAAATTAGCGCGAAGTGAGGTAGATGCGGGCAGGCATGCCGCGCGGATTCACACGAATAAATGCCCAAGGTCACGACACCTCCCACCGCCACGATTTATTCGGTGGGTGGATCAAGGTACTGTATAGGAAAAAAGGCAGATCGCCAGGGCAGGGCAGGGCAGGAAGGGTGGCGAATTATCAGCATCACAGGCAGGGTCGGATTCAGATTCAGGCAAGCTGGGGTCCTTAACTGTGTCAAGCTTAGGAGGCTCCATGACTGGCCCCAAAACATAAGCCTATCCTTCTGCCCCACATCGTTTGTTCTTAGGGAGAGGCGCGCCGTCAGCTGAGGGCGGTCCTGAGCTGCCCACCGTTCCAGTCTCGACTTCAGCGGGGATCGGGGTGGGTGGAGAGCGAGTGGATTGAGAGAAAGTGTCCGAATCCTGGGATCGCTCCGCTGGGAACGGGCAAAAGGGAAAGAGTCTATCCAGGCGTCATTAGGGAACGGTGTAACGGGACGGTTTATTTAATGTATTTAATGTATTTAATTTATTTATTTTATTTTATTTAATTTATTTATTTAAGATCAGACGGGGTGGAGAGAGCCAGCTGCCTTTGGCGGCTTTTAAACATCACGGGTTCAAGCTAGGCTTCCGAGGAGAATTCGTACAAGATTTCGCCTGCAGAAATTGAAAACCCAGCGGCTGTCGAAATTAGGAAGGAGAGAGGTTGATTTTTTAAAAAACGCCCTGCTTCCCCGCCCCCCCCCAGGAGCCTCCGGACGGCCTCTGGTTAGAGCCGCGATCGGGGGGTGTCCTTAGTTAATGCTGAGCTCCGGAGGGAATGATCTAACCGAGACCCGCGGGTTAGGTGGGGACAGCGTACCTCTTCCCAGGCCACGAACAGGCGAACCGGCGAACCGGCGAACCGGCTTGGGTGGGTCGCGGGGGTATCCTCTCCTCCCGCCCACTTAGTTTGCTCTGTGGGGCCCTTGGTTTGTGCCCCAAACTCTCTCCCTTAGCGGCACCAGCAGACAGAAGGCTCGCTTAAACCAGCCAGTCAGAGATACCAAAGGAGACGCTAGCCGGGCAAATATAAAGACTGCAGAATTCAAGTACGGAAGCAATGGGGGGCGGGGGGCGGGCGGGCAGGAAGATGTTTCTTTCATGACCATCTGAGATCCAGTTCAGATGGTTTCCCCCCCCCCACCCCACCCCGCCCCTCACACGCCCACCCTGATGCTTTTCCCGAGGAATGTCCCAGATCGGGGTTCAAAGAGGCGAGGAAACGAAGGCAGGTAGAATCTTCGCAGTCAGAAGAGGAAAGAGCAGCGCGCTCACCCACCGTCCAAGGGGTTCGGGTAGGTGGACATCCAAAACCACGTGGCAAACTGGCGCCCACGACCCCGCCCTGACCCGGAGCGCCTGGATCTTAGGAGTCCACAAAAAACACACGGCCCGCTTGCCTTCGACGCCCTTGGCTTCGGAAGAGGGCCGCCTTGCCTCTCGCGCCTGCGGAACTTCCTACCGGCGCAATTCAGGCGCTCCCCAATACTTTACCCCGCCCTTTTATTTATTTATTTATTTATTTATTTATTTATTTATTTATTTATTTATTATTATTATTATTATTATTATTATTATTATTATTATTATTATTATTATTATTATTATTATTATTATTATTATTATTTAGCCATTTTGGTTTGTTTTCGCGGACTCCGTTCTAGATCAACCCAGGATGTAATATCTAACTAGGGAAATTTAAATATCCTAAATGACAAGCCGATCTTCCCGGGCTTGTTAACTCGGAAATAACACCCCCCCCCCCCGGTTTCAGTGACACTGACTCTCGAGTCAAGACGCAGCACTGAGGACAGCCTTCGGAGGTCACAGCGGTGGCTGCGGGGGGGGGGTTGCGGGAGGGAGGGGGAGTTCTGGTTTTTTGGGGGATAATACCACCGCCTGGTTTGTTAACACGAGTCTCCGTTTAGGGCAGAAGCCTCTCCCCCTCCCTCCCTCCTCCCAGCGGAACTCGAGGTACACGTCCTCGTTTGCTCCCCTGCTCGCTCCCGAAACTAACCGTGTTTTCGGTTGTTTAATGGAAGGAAATGGAACGTTACAGTGGCTGCGCCAATAATGTTCTTTCCAACCGAAGCAAACCCTGAAGCCAATCCTAACAAGCCCGCTGTAGGACCGTAACGATCAACTGGCCATGATAACCGGGCTGTAACACAATGGGAGGAATAAGAAGAATGCGATTTGACCGAATAAGCCGTTTAAGCTCCAGCCCTTGCTCCTGCCGACATAGGAATAAGTCCCGTTTCATTCCCCCCCCCCCAGTTGTTGTTTTTGTTCAGTTTGTGTTATTCTGCCTTCGCTCCTTATTGTTTTAATCGTATAGTGAAAAGTATGTAAACCTCCCCGAGCAGAGTTTCACCCAAATCCGGAGCTCTAAAGGCTCAATAAATAAATAAATAAATAAATAAATAAATAAATAAATAAATAAATAAATAAATAAATAAATAAATAAATAAGGAATCCTTCTGAGCAGGCCAGCCGAGGCAGCAATTTACTTGGAAGGAAAAACAGATGCCAGAGCTCTCTCAAATGCCCAGGAGCGCAGCTTTCTCCTTCCTTGAGAATAAGTTGCGAGCAATTGCCGTATTCAAAGAGACGTGTTTTTTCCCCATTTGAAACCCGCTGGTCACCATCCAGCGTCTTCCACAGGGGCCGGTCGGTGGGCCTGATTTGTCCGGTGATGAGAACCCGGGGCGGGGAGAGCTGGGCGCATCCTAAGAAGTCTCCGTTTAACAGCGGGTTCCTCTATATTTCGTTAGCTTCTTCACGATCCTGCGGAGCAGTTCCAGATCTAGGCTTTGGTTCCGATTTTTCCGTTTCCTCCCGGTCAGCCTTAAACAGAGGGACGGGGCCATTTAGGACTTTGCAGCCATCAAACCAAGCCCTCGCCCCCCTCCTCCTCCTGTCGCCTCCCTTTCAAGTCAGTTCTCCCAGTTTTGGCATTGATGGCTTACACACACACACACACACACACACACACACACACACACACACACACACACACACACACAAGATGCTCAGAGGCAATTGCCTCCTCTTCAGGAAAAAAACGGTTGGGTGAGACAAACCATCCCGGCAGGTCCAAGGCTCCGGAGGTCTTCCTTGGATACATCTCCAGCCTTTTCATGGAGGCTTGGACATCGCCACGTCCCCCTCCCGCTCCCCGGGAGTCGAAAATAGGAATCCGTTTTATTTTTCTTACCAAGCTTGGCGGGCGGCGAAGGGGAGGGGGGGGTTGGCTGGCTGGCTGGCCGTCTGGCCGGCAGGCAAAAAGGATGGAGGGCGAGTAGAACTCCTGTAAGTGTAACCTGATAGGGACGTTGCGCGGGGGGTTGGTGGTGGTGGGGGCGATCCTATTTCGAATTATTTTTAAAAAACAGCTGGGAGAAAAGTGGGTGTCTTCCTTGGCCGCCCCAAACGGCTGGGGCGAAGAAGGATTCCTTCTCCGGTCTTCCTTTCCCTTCCTGTGATTTTGGGGCATTGTTATACACCTTCTTCCTCTTCTGGGCGCCCTTGCCTTCCTGTGGAGCGGGCAAGATGCGCCTGGCCGACCGTTTATGAAACAGGTCGCGTTCCTCCCTTTACTGTGTCCCCCCTCCAATCTCCCTCCCCCTATGTTTTGATCTCATTTAGGATCGTTTCCTTCGGCCCTGTATCATTGCCAAACGGCATTTCCAGATACTGTACTGTAAATCACTCGGAGAATTCGTCGTGACCCCGCATTTCTTGGACGGGCTCGGCTGGGCGGCTGACCGGGAGAGAGCCCGGGAGGGGGACGTTCAGTAGAATCGGGTCAAAGGGACCATATTGAGGGCTCTCAGGACAGCGGCCGGATCCGTAATTACTCGGGAGTAAATCCCGTGAAACTCAGCCGCTGGGTTGAACCTGCACCGGGTGTTGTCCCTCCAGCTGGTTGAAACCCGAGCAGCGAAGGCGACTCCGCTTATAACCTGACTTGGGGGGGGGTTGGGGGTTGGTGCTACAGAAAGAAGCGGCTCACCCCAAAATATTTTACGACGTATCAACCCGCCGCCTTCGTCCCCCGCGCCCCATCGAATTGCCCAGCGCCTCCGAACGCAAAGGGACTGGCTTCTAGGTAAAGCGTAGCGCGGGAGCTGGCCTGGCCCCGATCCCCCCCCCCAGAGCCACGTGGCCCTTTCTCCCCCCCCGCCTCCCCCCACCCCAAAACTGGCCTGGATTCTTTCGGGTCCCCAGCAAGAACTGAGTGCGCGAACGGCGCCGAAAAGCGCTTGGGCGAGATAATAGTCGGGCTACATATTGCCCCGGCTTCCCTTCCCATCCTCCGCCGAAACTCGTTTGGCGAGCGGCCGATCTGGATCCCACTCGACTCCGGGTGTTTGTTAGATGTGGCCCTTTCCCCCTTTTGAAAGATAAATTGGGTGGGGAAAATCCTTTAGGAACACGGAGCCAATCGGTCGACGCGGTCAAAGCGAAGTCAGCGGGCATTGTAGGGCCTCGGATTCTATGAGAGGCTCTCCGGAACGGAAGTTCAAGATTCTGCCACAATAAGAACATTTAAAAAATCATGTGCAGGTGGGATGTTTTATAAGCTTGACACAGGTTAGATCACAGTCCACCTTAGCCAGCCGTGAGTGGACACAGCGAGGCCCTTCTGGTGTACAAAATAATAATAATAATAATAATAATAATAATAATAATAATAATAATAATAATAATAATAATAATAATAATAATAATAATAATAATTTTATTTTATTTCTTCTTCTTCTTCTTCTTCTTCTTCTTCTTCTTCATCATCATCATTATTATTATTATTATTATTATTATTATTATTATTATTATTATTATTATTATTATTATTATTATTATGAAATAAAATTAAAATAAAATAGCTGCTCCTGGACCATTTTTGCTCCCTATCCTCTATTTCGGCTTAGAAACGGAGGCTTGGGAGGCGATTCCAACTCATAGGGCAGCTGCGGCCTCACCAGGCTCCCCTCCTGCGGCCTAACTGCCGGCCTCCTCAGGACGCGAGCGGAGAAGATCCGCTCCATCCACTTCTGGTTCTCTCCCCACTCGCTCGCCTCCAACAAGTCGCGGGTTTCAATTGGGATCGGATGGAAAAGACTGGGTTGGCGGTGAAAGAAAGCGATTCAACCAGGCCGACCGGCTGAGCGGGTTTGAAGATCTTCGTGCTCCCCCCCCCCCGCCAACCCGCCGCCTTTCATTGCGCCTTTTCCACCGCTCGCTCCGGGAGATCATCCAGTGCAGAGGGCGTGGGTGTCGCCCGGCTACCAAAAACTGCCCCAGGGCGACTGATTCCCTTAGGAGCGGGTCCTTTCGGAGGCCCCGGGGGGAGGGGGGGACACGAGATCGTAGCTGTCCAGTAAAGTTGCAGATTCCTCCTCTCTCCCCCCCCCTCTTCGAGACATCGGGGCGCTCTTTGAAATCCCTTGGAGATTAAAATAAAAAGCAATACATTGGAAAGCATCCGGAGTGGCAAATCCACGGGCGCGATCCCACCAGTTCCTGGGAAGGAAGCCCGGTGCGCTCAGTCAGGAGTCCGTCGTCGCAAACACACACACACACACACACACACACACACACACACACACACACACACACACACACACCACACGCCCACGGTATAGGGTTCAGTGGGCAAGAGCGCAGATCTCCCTTAGGAGGCCACCCACAAAGGGCAGGCCCGGGGTGTGCGGGGAAAGGATTTCCTTCCGAAGGGGTTGTGTGTGTGTGTGTGTGTGTGTGTGTGTGTGTGTGTGTGTGTGTGTGTGTGTGTGTGTGTGTGTGTGTGTGTGTGTGTGTGCGTGCGTGCGTGCGTGTGCGCGCGCGCTGTGTCATTAGGCCCGGTTAAAGGTGCGCGGCTGCACAGCGCCCACTGGATCGGCGTGGAATGGATCGCGGGAGGGCAAGGAGCCTTGACCTCTGCTTAGGCAGGGAGGAAAGTGTGTGTGTGTGGCGGGGTGGGGTGGGGAGGGGTACATTAGTAGCGCTTCTCTTGGGGGGGGGGACAGGGAGGTCTTGCTGGACCTGTGTGGCTGACTGATTGGGGTCCCCCCCACCCCGTCTCTCTCTCTCTCTCCCCCCCCCTCTGATTCTCTCTGCCACCCCCCCCACCCCCCCCCCCCACTGCGCCTTGGGGCTTCCAGGCGACAGACGGCGGAGGAGCGGGAAGCCGAGCGGCAGCAGGCGAGCCGGCTGATGCTGCAGCTCCAGCACGACGCCTTCCAGAAGTCGCTCAACGACTCCATCCAGCCGGACCCGCTCTGCCTGCACAACTCCTCGCTCTTCGCCCTCCAGAACCTGCAGCCGTGGGAAGAGGAAGGCTCCAAGATCCCGCCCGTCACCTCCTTGGTGTAAACGGATTTCCGCCCGACGGGCGGGCGAGCGGGCGAGCCTCCCGGAAAGACCGACCTCCTGACCCATAGACCGACCGACCGACCCTCCCTCCCCATCTCTCCCTGCATGAAGGCAAGACGGGGCTCTGACCAGAACGCCAACCGTGGCCGCCGAGGGCCGAGGCCAGGCGCCGTCGGAGCGGGCGCTGGGGGTTGGGGGGCAAGGAGGGCAGGGGCCACCCCACTGCCGACACCCCCTGGGCGCACTCAGTCGGAGGCTGCAACAGGATTATCCGTGGGAGGAGTGCCCCCTCCCTCCCCTCCGATGCCTCCCTCTCCTTCCAGCAGTGGCTACCAGAAGGGGGGGGTCTGGCCCTCCCTCCCTCCTCCCTCCTTTCCCTCCAGCCCTTTGCGCAAACCTCTCTCTGCCTGGAAGAGACGAGGTCTGCTCCAGCGCCCCCACTCCATGCCAGAGCGCCCCCCCACCCCCCGCTTTCCCGCACCCCGGGAGCCAGAGACGCCAAGGGCGGCTGGCAGGCCACGGACTCCCTCTTCTAGGCCCTGCTTTTACCCTGCTGGGTGGGCTTCCTTTCCCGCTGCCCCCTCCCGAGGGGGGCGGGGGTGAGGGTTGCGTGGGTGGTGGTGGTGGTGGTGGTGGTGGGTCGCCCTAATTCTCCTGAGTCAGGAACGGCCCTGCGCCGCGTTCCCGAGAGAGGCCATAGGGCGGGATTGCGGAGGGGACACTCTCTCCAACGGCAGGCGCGGTGCTGGGGCGGCCACCCGGGTTGGTGGCAGGTTCTTTCAGCTGCAGAGGGCCTCATCCTGCCCTGCCGGGGGGTGGGTGGGTGGTCCATTAAGAGGAAATGAGAGGAAGGGCCTGGAGTCGCTTTTGGAGCCCAGGGGAGAAGTGGGGCGGGGGTGGGGGGGGCAAGGCGATGTTCAGAAATGTTAATAATTTAATTTATTTATGCACCACGATGCCGAGCACACGTTAATAGGGAGCAAGAGAGAGAGAGAGAGAGAGAGAGAGAGAGAGAGAGGGGGGGGGAGGGAGGGAGGGAGGGAAAGCTACCGAGAGGTTGGTTATTATTTATATACGAACGCATACAGTATTTTTAGATTGGGTCTAGAAGAGCGCACAGGCCGCGCAGAACTTAGGAGGGGATGCGGCTCCCCCTCTCCCAGTCTCGGACTTCCACCTGGCATGTGCCATCATCTATGCCTCTCCATCCCCCCTCCCGAAAATCACTTAGCAATGGAAAATAAATGTGTTATCTTCAGCAGAAACCTTCTTAAGCTGAAACGCCCCTCCCGCCCCCAGCTGTTGCCTAAGCGACCTTAACGCCATGGGTAATGTATTCGCCACGGTAATAAGGGCTTCCTTTCAAGCAAACGCAGCCACCAGGCATCCTTTCATTTTTCAATGGGGGTGCTGGGGTGGGTGGGGGTGGGTGGGTTTCCAACCGACCCTTTGGGCAAGAACGGAGCACAAACCGGAAGCCGGAAGGGCCAGCGCCTTGAAAAGCTCCCAACACACCTGCGCGCATCCGACCCCCTTTGCGCACGACTGATGTAGAGAAAGCGCCTTATGTTTCATAATAAAAGACGACGACTAAGACGAGGACGATGAAGGAACCATTGAGGTTGATCCAGGCCATGTATTATACTTTGTACTTGCTGAAACGTGTAAATAAATGTTTTCTTTAAAAATGGTCCTGGTCTGAACAGTGATCTGGAAGAGCCCGGTGGAGGGCATTTGGGAAGTTCACTCCTGACGCAAGGTTTAGGGACTGAAGGAGATGAAGTCCATAATACAGGAAGGGCCAAGGACTCACTGGATCCTAGACCTTTTGCAGTCTTTTATAAATAGCTCTGCTGGATTTCATGAAGAGAGAGGCTTTGTCTATGAACTGTCACTGGATCCCTTGGACTAGAAACCTGTGGATTTGAACCTCCATGGTGTGTCAGACATGTGCTATTGCCATTTGGACAAACTCTTAACTCTGAGGTACAGCATTCCTTTACCCCCATAAGTGTGCAGCAGTCACCCCCACCTGGTGCCCTCCAGATGTTTAGGGCTCCAATTCTTGTTGGGATAGACCCACACGATTAACACTCAGGGGTCACAAAGAGAGATGTGGCCTGAAGCATCTGGAAGGCATTCTTAAGGTTAAACCTTAGGACAGTCTTGTAAAGCTCTCTCTTTCCCCCAGGGCAGCAAGATTGGGAGCATGTGGCCATCCAGATGTGGGATGAGCAATGGTGACCCTCCAGCTGTTTTCAGTTTCATATCCCACCAGTCCTTTCTAGCCCACATGGATTGCAGTGAGGGACTATGGTCAAGAACATCTGGATGGTCACAGTTGCCCATCCCTGATAAAGTGGGAGATAAGGGTCTTTTTTGTGTGGGGAGAAGTGATTGTTCTGAGGTGAATTGGCATCAACGTACACTCCAATATTCATCCCGGCTGCATGGGGCTCTCTTCTATGCATGTGTGTGTGAGAGGTGTCCAGGAGCAACACCCCTCCCCTGCAGATTATGTCACAAGTGGAAGACAAATGGTTGTGATGGACATGTAGGGGTGGAGGCTGCCAGAGGTGTGCACTGCCACACAGCTTAGAGGAAACCTTGGTTGGCCTTTAGCAAGGCCAGCACATCAAATGTTAGGTACAAGTGGCAAGGCTGGCGTTTCTCTCTTTTTGCATCACTGGTGATGGCACAGGGTCCTCCATGGTACCCAAGGGGAGCAGGGTTGCTTGTCTTCCCCATGTTCTCTCTTTGTAAGACTTTGCCATTTCTCCTGCCATATAAAGCCCACTGCCTGAGAATGACACAGCCAGCATGGACACCAGTCTATTTCATGCATGATGTCAACGGCTTCTGATGTTTCCTCCTGTGGCCAACTCCTGGTGATTCAGCTCAGGAAGATGACCTGAAGACACTGTTAGAAGGTCTCTTGGAAGTTAGTGCTTCTGTCTTCTGCACCCCACCTTCTAGGCCAAGGGTTAAAAACCAAGGGTGGCTGACACACAGACATCCAGATGTTGCTCAATGGCAAGTCCCATCATAGCCAAGAGTCAGAGATGATGGGCACTGTAGTCCAATAACATATGGAGGAGCCCACTTTCTTCATGGTTGGTGGATACCTGGCTCCAGGTCTGAGTTTCTTTGCAAGAAAGACAGTTGCCTGATCAAGGAAATGCCAACCTTGCTTCAACTTGGGACAAAATGCAAATATCAGACAGGGTCTGCTGTGCTTCTAAAAGGGAAAGCCTGCAATGACAGCCTGTCCTGCCACTTGCCCAGACTTCCAATTCCAGATGAATGATTAAAGCTGCAAGTGGTTTGCATGCACTCTGCCATCAGGTCGGACTCTGGTTAAAATGATGCTGGCAGGCTCATGGGCAGCCCGGTTGCTGTTTCTTTAATGAGAAGCAGTGTTTTTCAGAAAGGGTTCCAGCATACCTGGGCAAGGGGGAAAGTGCTGTTACTGAAACCATCAAGTGAGGTCTTGTTTTTAAATTCTTTTGCAGAGTGGTCTAGAGCTCTTTCTCTTCAGTCAGCAGCTGAGGGTTCCTATGTGTATGCATGATCTTGGCCAGCTGGATCTCTCTGCACTTTGGAAGGCAATGGCCAAAATCCTGTTACTCAGTGTAGTAAAATGCACTAAAGTAGGACCATCGAATCGACGGGGGACTTGGTGAGTCACCTCCTTTGTAAGTTCCATCAGTTCAAAAGGGCCCACTCTAACCACAACTAACTTTAGCCCAGTAAGTGGGAGCCAAAGTAGACCCATTTGAATCACTGGAAATTAAGGAGGAGTTGACACACCAAATCCACATTGGTTCAATGGGCCTACTCTAGTGCTCTTTACTATGCTAAGCAAACCTCTTTGGGACAAAGCCAGCCTTCAGCATTGTCCTGGGATGGAGAACAAGCACCCCTGCTCCCATTGTGGGACTTCATATCAGCCCTTGTCAACCCGACCAGGTCATGATGGAAGTGGAAGTTCATCCACATCTGGAGTGGCCTTTCATTAACAGAGAGCTTCTTCCCCTAGGCTCTGGAGGGAGAACCCCCACCCCCAAACTAGGAACACCCGTTGTACCTGTCCTTCTCTATAGATGGGGAGGGAGGGAGCCCATGCCAGTAATGGCTGTGGATCAAACACACTCTTGAACTTGACAGAGCAGGAGGAATAGGAGGTGAAGAGCATTTTTTGGGAGAAGGGGACAAGGAGAGGGAAAATCAGAAGAGGAGCTCAGAGGGGTACCTTGAGGAAGGGCTCTAAGAAGATGCTTTGTTACCTCCTCCCCCACCCCCACCTGGAGAAGGTGTTATCGGAAACATGTTGGGCTCTTCTTAGTACTTGTGGTTAATGCTTTCCACACTGCTCAGTGCCATTTGGAGGCGTTGGCTCCTCTTCTGCTTACCCTGGGGAGGCGATGAGGAGAGGAAGCATTCAAAGGCACATCCATTTGCCTGCTTGGCATGGAGCAACCACCTCATAGGAAAGTGAGAGCTTGTTTATTTAGCCCCACCATTGAATGTCCACCATTGAATGCCCAGTGGCAACAGAACCAATACTTTTTGCTTTGGGCTGTGAAAGATAAACATCAGCTAGTTTTCTCAATTCACTGAATGCAAGCAATGCCAGAAAGAAAAGGAACAGAAGATGATGAACCACAATGTTGATGGTGTGATTAAAAACAACACAAAAAACAACAGCATCTTAGAAATAGGGAGCCAGAGTTGGAAGATCATGGGTTCCCATCCCTCTCAAGGGGTCCCAGTGGGGAATCAAACTCACAACCTCTGGCTCCATAACCAGATGCCTTAAACCACTGAGCTACCCAGCAGTTTCAGCTATGACTTTGTTTTCCCCATTTGTCTTGCAGTTGAGGAGAAGCGAAACCCCACGTGAAAAGTAGGGCATGAAGCGGAACCGAGTAGTGGGCGGGCATTGGTGTAATGAAAAATGGTTTCTATTCCCTTTAATGCCTACTTTCAATGGGCATTTTTAGATGCCTCTTGAGGGCTTCCCCTCCAGGTTTTCATACTAGGCTCTTTATCAACCCCCCAAATCCCATTCCAAATAATAAGTAAAGTAAGAGTTGTGCAATGACTTACAGTTGAAAAAGGATCATTGCAGACAACAACTGTTTCCTTAACATCACTGTTGAATGAGAATTAGGACTCAGAGAGCATAAGCAGAACGAGAGATGGTGCCACTTGCCTTGGGAGCAAAAATGGCTAGTTATGTCTCTGTTGGGAATGAAAAGGCTCCCTCTTTTTATTCCTAGCCAACCAGGAAAGAGCCCCCCCAATACCAAGAAGAAAGTGCACAGATTCTCAACACCAGCACAGCAAGGCTGCAACTAACTAGTTAATACAGTAGGGCCCTGGGGGGGATTGGTTCCATGCCTTCCCGTGGATAATGAAAACCGTGGATAAGAGAGGACGCCTGCCCCCCCCAACTGCTGCTTCCTGACAGTAGTTTGCTTTATGACTGCTGTTTTGAGATAGTAGCTTGCTTTATGACCACTGTTTGTGACAGTAGCTTGCTTTACAGCTGCTGTTTGTGACCATAGCTGGCTTTGTGGCTGCTGAATTATTATTATTTTTCCTCTGCGAACCGTGGATAACTGAATCAGTGGATAATGAATCAGTGGATACGGGGGTCCTACTGTATGCCTTTTTGTTTAATCTAGTCTCAATTAGCTCTACCTAGTGGGTTTACTATATTAGACCCCCATCCCCAAATGGAGCACATGGGCTTTCTGCATTAACCCCCCCCCCCGGGCCAAACAGAAACTTGTATGTTTCAAAGAAGAGCCAAAAGGAGAGGAGGTGTGGGTTGTGCATGCATGACCCATGTCCCTTTGCTTGACGGACTGGGTGTGAAACCCAATTCTCAGCTTCAGGTACAACTTCACAACAGCTTTGCCACCTCCTGCTTCATCTAAGACAGACATGCTCGGCGAATATCATCTTGCCAAGAACTTTACAACTAAGAAGCATCTCCTGGCAAACCACATCTTTGGTCATGTTTGGACTCTGGGCACTTGCTTTGAAGAAGTGGATATTGTCCACGAAAGCTTGCAATGATCTTCTATATTATATTAGTGGCTTATAAAGTTACTGCTTATAGCCCAAGTCTTGCATTTGAAAAAGTCAACTTTCCGAGCTCTGGGCACAGCTTGCAAACCTCTTTGTCGTCTGAAGAACTGGTTCTCCACTTGAAAACAATACAAGCTGGGCTTGCTTCTCAGTCCCTTCTCCTCCGCTGCCTGAATGCCAGGCCTCTTGCGATAAACTGCATTTAGTTTGTTGCATTGATCACTGGGCCTTTGCCATCTGATCCATCTCAGAAAGGTTGTGTCTAACCATCAAAATCAACATCCGAACATCTTTAAAACCAGTGCTTTTTTAAAAAAAATTCCTAAACAGATGCATGTTCTAACTCTGGGGATCCTTCAGAGATCTCAAACCCTTGTCCAAGTCTTCCTTTGGATATTGGCCATGATGTCTAGTGGGGCTTGCAGCTGTGTGGTCCCAAAATTAATATTTCTCCCAAGCTCTGGGCCGGTTCAACTGGTTTATTAGCTATTATATCTTCCTTTTCCCTCAGGGGATACTGGGAACTGGAACCTACATGTCCTTAACATAGATTTTCCAATCCTATTGCAAACCACTGTTCCCAAGATTCTTTGTTGGCACCAGGAGAGCCGTGGCAAACAAAAATTTTCAATGTGAATGTGCTTCGGCGGTATTATTTATACTTTATATTATTTTTATATATACAATATATGATGTCCCCCAGACTGAAGTGAGTTGGTTTGCACACACTGATGTAGCTTCTAAGTTTTTGGTCTTGTCTAAGGTTCATTAAGATTGGCTCCTTCTTGCTTCAACATTCTCCGCCTTCGACCTCCAACCTCATTCTTTCTACCTATACTTCTCTTAGGACTCCTCTTTCTTAGCCTACCTTTTCTTCAACGTCTCTGCCCCTGTGTTTTCTGTGCCTGAATTCCCAGATAGAGCAAGTCTGCTTGCTCTTCAGCCTCCCCCTGCTTACAAGTACTGTATAATAAACCCCAACCAAAGTGAGCGCATGGTCTTCTTTCTCAGCATCATGGATTGCAAGCTTGTTAGTTCCCTGAAACACGGAACATACCGTGGCATCATAGCAAGTCAGTCAATCAGCATCGGAGGCTGAGCAATGTAATAGAGACAGAAGGTGTAGCTGGTAGACCCTATGAGGATGTTCATTCAACCTCCAGGTCCCTTCTTCTGAACTGGTGGACAGCCTTCAGAGCTTATAGAAGCCCCAGCAGCAGCATGTTGGTATGTGCTATGGAGTCCCTTCTCACTTACAGGAAATTTAGGAACTGTTGTTTTCAAAGAAGTAGCAGGCATAGGGAGGGGATGATGACCTTATTGACACAAGGAATTAACTATATAGGAATGTAGGCTTCCTATGTTACTAATACAGTAAACAGTTCTCCCTACAATATTTTGTACAGACTGGACCCTTGGCCAGACCATCCAAAGGAGGGGTATTAGACCACCAAAACAATCAACCACTATTGCAAAGGTGTGACACTATCTCAGAAATGAAGTCAACATTCCCACAGTTTATTACTTGTGTCAACAATACTATTGTCACCTCTGTATAGCTACTTAATTGCACATTAATGCCTTTCACTCTGTTCTAATATATCTGATGGAGTGGATTAACACACCAAAGCTTAGACTGGGATATAAAAGTTTGGCTGTGAGGCGCCACCACGCTTCTGTGTGTTCTGTTTTGCCCGTGTCTCTCCGTGGCCTCCTAAATTTAATAGCTGTGCCTCTCTTTACCAACACAATCCATCTCATATTAGGTCTTCCTCTTGTCCTTCCCCCTTTCACTTTTCCTACCATAATTGCCTTTTGCAGTGAATTTTGGCTTATATATCCAAAATACGATAACCTGTATTCAGCGTTTTAGCTTCTACTGAGACTTCAACCTTGATTTGATCTTAAAAGCACTCACTTGTCTTTCTTGTGGTCCGTGGCATCCATAAAGTTTTCTTCCAGCACCATATTTTAATAAATCATCCCCTCTCTCAGGTTTCTTCATTGTTTGGCTTTCACATCTGTACATAGTGACTGGGAGCATCCTAGTGTGGATGGCCTTGAACTTGGTTTCCAACAATAGATCCTAATCCTTAAGGGTCTTTCCTCCTTCCTTCATAGCTACATCTCCCAGTTTCAGTCACCTGAACTGGTTTCCATTTCAAATGATGGTAAGAAGAGAAAATCTTTTAACGATTTTGATTTCTTCCTTATGGAGTATTAAAGCTATCTGCTTCTGCAGTCATTATTTCATCTCCTTAATGAGCAACTATAATCCTGCCTTTACATTTTCTTCTGTTAGCCTTCATCAGTTGTTGTGTTACCCCACTGCTGTTTTCTGCCAATTACTGTATATGATATCACCTGCACATTTTAAACAATTGATATTTAATTTTATATATCCGTTTATGTTTGTTTTAAAATTTTTAGCATCATTTTGCAAAGGAAATTCACATGGTAGTCTTATAGAGTATGAGGTTGGGCCTTTCCTTTCTTTAAGATTGGAATATATATTGAATGGTTCTGGTCTGTGGACCATTGTTTTTTTCCTACATTTACTGGCTTAATCCCATTAGAATTTCTGCAGTTTTGCTGGTGTCTCACCTATGCCTAGTGGTTTATTGCTTCCAGTTGCTTCCAGAACATCTTTCCATTCATTTCCCAAAAGTGCATGATTTTCATCACAGAAGTCTTCTTTATGGAAGAATACAGTTCTCCAGTATGTTGTTTCCAAGTTGTTTTCATAGCATCCTGATTAGATGATATATTTCTATATTGATCTTTCAGCATTCTAATCTTGGATCTTATGGAAGCAAAATTTCCCCTTTCCCCCCTCTTTTGCTGTTCCCTTCTATTTCTACACAATTATTGCAATATTTCTCACTATTTTGCCCCTGTATGTAACTCATTGTAAAGATGCAATTAAAATTTTGATTTTATTGCCCTTGATCTGTTGTGAATAATTTAAAATGCCATCAAAACACATAGAGGGATTTTTTAATACTATAGGAATCCTACTTTAGCATTCTTCTTTGACAGTGGCCAAAATTCAGGTGCTCAGTGTAGTAAGTCACAATGGGCCATTGAATCAATAGAGATTTAGTGAGTTTAAAAAGGTAAAGATTCCCCACACACATGCGTGCTAGTCATGTCCGACTCTAGGGGTGGTCCTCATCTCCGTATTCAAGCTGAAGAGCCAGTGTTGTGCAAGTCCATGGCCATGTGACCGGCATGGCTGCAAGGAAACACTGTTTTACCTTCCCGCATTTTAGGATGGTACCTATTTATCTACTTGCATTTACATGCTTTCAAACTGCTAGGTTGGCAGGAGCATGCTCTATTATGCCAGATTTCCTCCCTTGTGGTCAAAATATTCCACATCATAAGATGGAGAGATACAAACCAGCCAAGGATGTAAACAAGTCTGTACTTTTCCATGCCAGACACCTCTGTTAGAATCCTAGTTCAAAGGTGAGGTGGGCATCCAGGTTCTGATTCATTGCTCAGGTCCATCCTTATCCAGCAAAGCACTTTGTTACGTTTAACTTTAACAAGGCACTAAAAGGGTGATAAAGTAGCTCCTTAAGTACTTCCTTAAAGAGAGGTGGATTTAAAACTAATGAAAACATATGTAGTTGCAAAGTCAGGCCCTTCCCGTCATCAGCGATGCTTCTCAAAGGTCTCTGCACTGCCCAGGCACCCAGAGGACTGCAGTCACCGGCCCTTGCATTGTACACAAATGAAAGAGTTCAATAAAGTTTCCTTGATCCCAAATTGAGCCTCTCATCACATCCCTTGGATTATTACAGGGAAAAGAAAATGCTGAACTATGCTGAGTGCACCCCCCCTTTCCTGACAGGAAAAGGCGTCCAGGGCCCAGGGTGGTGGTGGTGGGACATTTTCATTTCTCCTGGATGTGAGAGCACAGCAGTTTGGAGGCAGACTTATTTGTGCAAGTAGAAACATGCAGGCAAATAGATGCACCGATGGTGGGAGGAAAGTGAGTTTTGCAGCCCCCTGTATAACTACGGTTATTGTATCACATTTTAATTTGCAGGAAGGGCCAGTGTTTCCCCGTCCTCTCCGTTCAGCTTCTGCTCACCTTCTTTGCACACTCTTAGCCAGAATGAGGTTCCTGCCTCTGGCGGATAATTGGGGATGTCCTGAAAGAGCAGAAAATATGAGGCATTTAATACATTCCGTAATATGGGTAAGTGAAATAACTCAGAGGAGGCAAGGGTGAGATAAGCTTCCCTCAGGGGTCAAAGCAGCCTTTGGTTTCTGTCTTGTCATTGTGAGGAAGGGGTGCGGGTGGGTCGTCACTCCTTTTGTTAAAAGCAATTATTACATAGGCATTATAGTGACCCTTCACAGGCTTTTCTAGGTCTAAAGGTCTCAGGCGTGTCTGGAAGTTGAGTCGTGGCAACTGGACTTCTTTTCTCGAGAGATCGAAAAACGTTTCACTGCTTATCCAAGCAGCTTCGTCAGACATGGTTTAACAGTCTGCTCTTGGTACACTGTGGGACCAATGCAGCTTGCCCAGGGTGATACAGACTGGCTTTTCTCCTGGGATGCACAGTGAGGAATCAAACATGCAGCCTGTGGAAACATCCCCCCCCATAGCAAGACACCTTACTCAGGGAACTATCCTCCATTTGTGGCTTATTTTTGGATCTCAGATGGTTAGTATCACACATTTTGTTTATTAAAGAGGGGGGAATTGACCCTTGCCTTTCCTTGCTTTCAGTCCAGGAAGTATTTCTCTCTTACTGCAAGGTCTCCTACCACTATTGTACCTTTCCCTGTGATCTTTATCACAGACAATTAATTCCCAATTAATTCCCATTTCCCTGAAACCTTATATGGTGTCAATTCAGTCACTCCTTGGACTGGTTTCTTGTGGGGGTGCATGCAGTTCTTTTTGTGGTGAGAATTGGCATGCTCTGGTATGGAACCCTTTGTTGGAGCCTTCCTTGTCCCTTCTTTCCTTATAACCATTCTTCAGTCAAGGCTATTTACCCTAGGCCAGGGGTGTCCAAACTTTTTGCAAGGAGGGCCAGATTTGTCAGGGTGAACATGTGTGGGGGCCGATCATTCAGCCACATTTGGCCCCTAGTACGGACTTTGGACAAGTCTCTGTAACATGCAAGGAGGTAGGGAGGATGCTGCAGCAACAGAGCCGGGTGGGTGGGTGGGTTGGGCAGGTGGCTGGGGGGTGGTGAACAGAGGCAGGGAAGGCAGGCAAACCTTAAAACTGCAAGCTGACGCCTCCATCCAGTATGAAGAGAGGCCAGCTGGTGGGGATGCATGACAGGCTGAGCTGGCGGGGAGAAGAGGCCGTGGGCCGCTCAAAATTTGAAGATGGGCCACATTTGGCCCCTGGGCCTGACTTTGGACATGCCTGCCCTAGGCCCATCATGGACTTCCCTGCAGAATTTTACCTATATTGCTATCCAGACATAAAGGAAGATTTTACTCTCTTATAATTGATTTAGATATACTTGTATTTCGATTGTAGGCCTGGCTAATAGATCCTAGCCAAGATGTATATAATCTTTCCCTCAAATCAGGCATTGTGCCTGATTACTGGAATGTAGCGAATGTAACACCAATCTTCAAAAAAGGATCCAGGGGTGATCCAGTAAATTACCAACTGGTCAGTTTGACATGTGCCCCAGGTAAAGTGATGGAAACCATCCTAAAAGATAAAATTAATAGGCACATAGAAGAGAAGGTACTGCTGAAGGAGAGCCAACATGGCTTCTGCAAGGGCAAATCATGCCTCACTAATCTGTTGGAATTATTTGAAAATGTCAACAAGCATGTGGATAAGGGGGATCCAGTTGGCATTGTTTATCTGGACTTTCAGAAGGCTTTTGACAAGGTCCCACACCAAAGGCTCTTGAATAAACTTGCCAGTCATGGAATCAAGGGACTGGTCTTGCCCTGGATCAGCAACTGGCTATGGGACAGGAAACAGAGGATAGTACTAAATGGACACTTCTCCAAGTGGAAGGAGGTAAACAGTCGGCTCCCCCAAGGTTCAGTACTGGGACCCCTGCTTTTCAACCTTTTCATAAATGATCTAGAAGTAGGTGTAAATAGCAAGGTAGCCAAATTTGCCAGTGACACTAATTTATACAGGGTAGTAAAAACTAAGAGAGATTGTGAGGATTTCCAGAGGTAACTCTTGACACTGGGGGAGTGGGCAAACCACTGGCAAATGAGCTTCAATATTAACAAGTCAGAGTGATGCATGTTGGGGCAAAAACAACCCAAATTCATTTATAAACTGATGGTGTCAGAACTCTGCAACAAACCAGGAAAGAGACCTTGGTGTCCTGGTGGACAACTCAATGAAGGTGTCAACTCAATGTGCTGCAGTAGTGAAAAAAGCAAACTGAGTGCTACGGATCATTAGGAAGGGTAGAGAAAATAACTCAGCAAGTGTCATTTTGCCTCTTTTTAAATATATGGTGAGGCCCCATCTGGTGTATTGTGTAGAGTTCTGGTCACCATACCTGCAGAAGGATATTATGGAAATGGAAAAAGTGCAGGGGAGGGCAACCAGAATGATTAGGGGACTGGAACACCTTCCTTACCATCTGAGGCTGCAACAGCGGGTCCTCTTCACTCTTGCAACAATGGTGCCTAAGAGGTGACCTGATTGAAGTTTATAAAATCATACACTGTAGACAAAGTAGATAAGGAACAACTGTCTTCCCTATCGCACAACGCTAGACCTAGGGGGTACTTCATGAAATTTTGGGTACTAGATCTCAAACAAACAAGACAAAGGACTTTTTCAGCAGGAGGATCACTGGTCTGTTTATGGAG
Source organism: Phrynocephalus forsythii (assembly GCA_029282475.1). Taxonomy (NCBI): domain Eukaryota; kingdom Metazoa; phylum Chordata; class Lepidosauria; order Squamata; family Agamidae; genus Phrynocephalus; species Phrynocephalus forsythii. Next base: position 157,305,959 of record JAPFRF010000002.1, on the reverse strand, counting down.
AACAAGGGGATTAATGGCTATCATTATGGATGCCTAAGGACAACCTCTGGGTTGGCGAGACTTAGGCTGATACTTCACGTCCATCTCATCACTGTTCGTGGTCTCGCTTGGGACTGGTACGAAGTAATCTAACTGCATGTCCATTGCAAGACAAGGGGAGTTCATCCCGATCATGCCCCCTGAACTGCGATTTAAGCGGAATGAGAGATTCCCCTCCCTGGCCTTGGGAATCTGCTCGTCACACTTCTCATTCCAAGATGAGTGCCCGTGAGGTAAGGCTCATCACGGAACATGCCATTCTCCATCTAGTGGCAGGAGTGCAAAGTGCCATTCACCAGTACATTCCCTATGGAGTTAGCAACACAATGCAGAGAGATTAAAAGACAAATGCCTCAAACTTAGCTCCGTAACACATTGAAGGCAACATTGGCATCATTCACTCTTGAAAGACTATGGTATCATGCCTGGAGTAGAGATCCTAAGAACAACACCTAGTGTGAGTAAATAGACCACTTCAGGGATGGCAGTCTCTACTGCACTGGGGACAGATGTATTCTGTTTCTTGCCCGGTCCTCGAGTTTCGTTCTTTCCGTGCCTGCCTCTTTTCCTCTGCCTGTTGGACAAATGCCTCTTCAAATTTATGTAGACCATGCTGTATCTCTTGCCTCCAGACAGTGCGATTGGAGGTCAGGGTTTCCCATCTGTTGAGGTCCATTCCCAAGGCCTTCAGGTCCTTCTTACAGATATCCTTATACCGCAGCTCTGGTCTCCCTCTGGGGCGCTTTCCCTGCACTAGTTCTCCGTATAGAAGATTTTTTGGGATCCGGCCGTCATCGATTCTCACAACTTGTCTAAGCCAGCGTAGGCGTCACTGTTTCAATAAAGTATACATGCTAGGGATTCCAGCTCGATTCAGGACTATGCTATTTGGAACTTTGTCGTGCCAGGTAATGTTGAATATTCACCTAAGACAGCGCATATGGAAGGTATTAAGCTTTCTTTCCCGTCGGGCATGGATGGTCCAAGACTCGCTGCAATACAAATGTGTGCTCAGTACACAAGCTTTATAGACCTGTATCTTTGTATGTTCTGTCAGCTTCTTATTGAGCCATACTCTCTTTGTTAGTCTGGAAAACATAGTAGCTGCTTTACCTATACGTTTATTCAGCTCAGACTCTAGTGAGAGTGTATCTGAGATAGTTGAGCCAAGATACACAAAGTCATGGACAACTTCCAGTTCTTTTGCAGAAATTGTAATGCGAAGAGGAGAGTCCACATTCTGGCCCATTATTTGTGTTTTTTTTAGGCTGATTTCTAGCCCAAAATCTTTGCAAGCTTTACTAAAATGATCCATGAGTTGTTGGAGATCTTTGGCAGAGTGAGCAGTAATGGCGGCGTCATCAGCGAAGAGGAGATCCCGCAAACATTTCACCTGTACCTTAGACTTTTCTCTCAATCTAGAGAGATTGAAGAGTTTTCCATCTGATCTGGTCCGGAGATAGATACCCTATGTTGAAATTCCAAAAGCATACTTCAGCATGATAGCAAAGAAGATCCCAAACAAGGTTGGCGCAAGGACACAGCCCTGCTTCATCCACTTAGGATGTCGAAGGGATCTGACACTAGGCCATCAAAAACTACATTGCCCTCATGAAAAGACCTAATGATGTTAAGGAGCTTGGGTGGGCATCCAACCCGGAGGAGTATTTTAAAGAGTCCATCCCTACTAACCATATCAAACGCCTTCGTAAGATCTATGAAGGCTACAAAAAGTGGCTGTCCTTGTTCCCTGCATTTCTCCTGCAACTGCCTGAGGGAAAATACCATATCAGTAGTGGACCTGTTGGTTCGAAAGCCACACTGTGATTCTGGGTAGACTCTCTCTGCAAGTATCTGGAGCCTCTTCAGTATAACACGTGCAAACAGCTTCCCGACAACACTAAGAGAGATACTGCGATAGTTGTTACAGTCGCTCCTGTCACCTTTGTTCTTATAAAGCGTAACAATATTAGCGTCCTTCATATCCTGTGGTACTCCCCCTTCCCTCCAGCAAAGGCAGAGGATTTCGTACAGTTCAGTGGCAATGATCTCTTTGCAGCACTTCAGAACTTCAGCAGGGATGTTATCTTTCCCAGGTGCCTTGCCAGAGGCAAGTGAATCCAGAGCCACATTTAGTTCTTTTAGTGTTGGTTCATTGTCAAGCTCCTCCAAGACAGACAAGCACTCAATATTATTTAAGACTTCTTCGGTTATTGTGGTTTCTCTGGAATATAGTTCAGAATAGTGCTGCACCCAGCGTGCCATCTGCTGCTCACCATCCTGGATGGTCTCACCTGAAACAGTCTTTAAGGGTGCAGTTTTCTTATGTATTGGCCCTAAGGCCTGTTTAATTCCATCATACACCCCCTTGATGTTACCTGTATCAGCTGCCATCTGAATCCGAGAACACAGTTGCAGCCAGTAATCGTTAGCACATTTCCTGGCAGTCTGCTGGACTTTATTACGAACAGCTCGCAGGGCCTGTAGGTTGCGCTCACTTGGACAAGCTTTATATGCAGTCAAGGCTCTCCTCTTTTCCTCAATAGCTGGCATCAGCTCTTCTGAGTGGGCTTCAAACCAATCTGCTGTCTTTTGAGTCTCCCTGCCAAATACTGATAAAGCAGTGTTATAAACAACATTCTTAAAATGTTCCCAACATTTAGATGCATTATCTTCAGCAGGGCCAGGAAGAGCTTCCTTGAGTACATGGGAGAATTCCTCCACTTTCCCTTGGTTATAAGTCTTACTGGTATCAATTTTTGATCTTCTTTCCTTCTTCAGGTGGTGTAATCTCTTTGTTTTCAGTTTTATTTTGCTATACACCAGGGAGTGGTCTGTGTCACAGTCAGCACTCTGCGTGTGATTGTAACGCTAGAGATGCTGGAGCGCCTGATGAGAATCAGGTCGAGCTGATGCCAGTGCTTCGATCTTGGATGTCTCCAAGAGACTTTGTGCTGGGGCTTTGTGTTAAATAATGTCTTGCTGACACAGAGACCATAATAGCAGCAAACCTCCAGCAGGCGTTGGCCATTTTCGTTCATCTTTCCAATGCTGAACCGACCTAGGCATGTGGGCCAGGAGTTATAATCAGCTCCAACCCTGGCATTAAAGTCACCGAGGATAGCTATTGGTCTTTTCTTAGGGATTTTCTTGATAGCGGCAGCTAGATCATCATAGAATTTGTCTTTGAGTTCTGCTGGAGATGATAATGTTGGTGCACATTGAAGGCAAGGCTTCGGATAATCAAAACATCGAAAAATGGAAGGTCAGGCCGGAAAAAAAAAAAGAGAACAAAGGCATGGAATTTCACTTCTCATCATGGAACGAGGACGTGCGGTAACAGTCATGCTGGTATCATCCATCACGCCCGTATGTGCACGGGAACAGGGACAGAACCGGAAGAAGACCACGTGACTGCGACCGACATCAACATGCAACAAACTTCCTCCTGGGACGAGAATGGACGTGAAGTAACCGTCTTAGATATTTCTCAATACCATTTGCAGGGAATCTTAAGCAGGTGAAGACATCTACTTGGGAATACCCTGCAGCAAATGGTGAGCCACTGTGTGAGACAGAATGCTGGACTTGATGGGCCGTGGCCTGTTCCGGCAAGGCTGTTCTTATGTTCTTATGTCTCCCATTGATACAGTTGACACTCATTTTCTTAGAAACCTCTAGAAAAGAACATCAGAAGCCCAAATTGACTTGAAGGCACACAATTATTATTACTCATTAAGTTTGACCAAAGAATAATACTGTAATCAATTACACCCAGGCTTAAGCCTCATATGACCATCTTTTCTGTTCCATTAAACCCTCAGTTAGATAAACATTTACTTTATCAAGGCTAAGTAGAGGTCCTGACCTATTAGGTCACAATTACATATTGTGACCTAGGTGCACACATACAAGGCTGATGGTGTAATCAGTCCCAATCTTTTATTATTTGTTAAAACTCTTGTTTTCCTCCCCTGCTCCTTGCAGGTTCCCACTTCTAAGGTTCCCTAGAGGTACTTTTCATCCTGAGAAGGCTTCTGGGGGCCTCTGGATAGGAGTAGTCTTTAATATCCAAAGACTGCTACTCTCACTCATCTCGGTCCACTAACTTGAGTGATGAACAGAGGACATCACCAGCCTGCCATGGTGTAACTTTGTGAAACTGGACATTGGCCAGCATTCTTCATTGTCAGCAAGCAAACATTTGTACAATGAGGGTCACCTTAACAATCATCTGTAACCAAAGAGGACATTTATGATTTATGATGTGGAAGTTGGAGCATCATATGGTTTAAGTAGGGAAGCATCCTTCAGTTGTAGAACAGAAGGTCTAGTTCTGTGGCAAAAACAGTCCCCAGCAAATGTAGAACAGCAAATGTTGCCCCTCCCAACACACCCAAAATCAAGGACCCAAAGTCAGCCAAATTATTTTGACACATGGGATAATAAATCTTTTCTCATCCCTGGCAATAAAATGTGATCTTAATAACAGCAGGCAAATATTGCTTGGGTGTCCTGTTGAGTTAATTTAATTTAATAAAAAACATTAAAAACAAAAAAACTATAGCAATCTTCTCTGTGCATGAGGGATACCGACTGTGCCGTTTGGGGCCCCTAGTGGCCCTGTGTGCAGTTCCTGGTGTCACCTCAGCCGCAGTCTTCATAGTAAGGCAGGAAAGAGGTGGGGAGGATATTCTTTTTCCTTTCAAGAAGGAATCATATTATGAGCTACCCTAGGTGATATAAAATAAAAGTTGGGTCTGCTTTGGTTCTGAATGTGAAATCAAGATCCATCAGCTTTACAAAAGGCCCGCTGCTAGAGAAGACAAAACTGATGGAGTTGATTTCTAAATGTGGAACAGCATAGTTGTTTGTGTCTTTTGGATTCCCTTTAGGGCAGGCATGCTCAAAGTCTGGCCCGGGGGTCCAAATGTGGCCCATTTTCAAATTTTGAGCAGCCCGTAGCCTCCTCTCCCTGCTGGTTCAGCATGTCACGCATCCCTGCCAGCTGGCCCCTCCCCATGCTGGATGTAGATGGCAGCTTGCAGTTTAATGGTTTGCCTGCCCTCTCTGCTTCCCTCTGTCCTCCCAGCCACCCGCCCAGCCTATCCATCCCCGGCTCCGTTGCTGCAGCATCCTCCCTGCCTCCTTGCCTGTCACAGAGGCTTGTCCAAAGTCTGGCCCAGGGGCCAAATGTGGCTGAATGGTCAGACCAAACACATTTTCACCTTGCCAAATCTGGCCATCCTTGCAAAAAGTTTGGACACCCCTGCTTTAGGGGATGTGTGGCTGTGGAGATGGTGATGATGAATGTTGACACACAAGGCTGGCGCTTCCATTAAGGCGAACTAGGCAGTTCCTAGGGTGCCAAAATGGAGAGAGGGCGCTGGCCAGCCTGCCCCCTCCCGCCGCCCCCCCGCCACTGGCCGCCGCCATTCATCCCCCCTGCCCGCCAGCTGCCCATCCCCGTCTGCCCATTGCTTCCTGCCACTGCCTGCCCGCCGCCCCGCGCCCATTGCCGCCCCACCATCCGCTGCCCCCCTGCTGCCCCCCCGCCCCTGCCCCTGCCACCCGCCCCTGCCCCGCCCCTGCCCCGCCCCCCCATCACCCCTCGCCTAGGGCACAAAAAATCCTAGCACCGGCCCTGTTTACACATAGACACTCTTCGTTACATTGCTGGTTATGTGTTTTAAGATAATGTTTGCCAATAAAATCTCTATAGGAAATGCTTTTTTTTTTCCTAAATGGACTTGCAAATCAATTGGTTATTAGCTCTTCTTATCTCCGCTTTGTGATGAAAGTCCAGTATGGTTAAATATGAAAGCCGCATAATATTCAGAGACCTCCATGCATGAAAATGCATTTCTCTGCTTCATCACGATTTAATTTATTTATGGCCAGCATAAATAATACTGAAATTTGCACCCTGTATGCAAACAAACATCCTGTATATCTTCACACCACCATTAACTCTGGGGAACAGTTATTTATATATATGGGGGTATGACTATGCAACCCATAAACCACCCTTACGTTATTTAAATATGTTGATTATCCAACTTCACAGCATGCTCTCCAGCAGCCTGTGTAAGATTAATATAACTGTGATTTCAAACAGAATGCAATAATATTAGCAGCAGCAGTGTTTAGTTTTCATGGATTAAGATGTAGAGTTTATAAAAAGAATCACCGCCAGCATCATGACAACTAAATCTATATTATTCATGCCACTGAGAGTTGATAAGGATTTGAGGTCTGGTTCATGGACCAGGATCCCCAAAAAGCCTCAAGCAGGTGGAAGAACAATTTGCAATTCTACAAATCAATGTTTCCTTACTTTGGGTCCTCGGATGTTTTTGGACTAAAGCTCCCAGAAGCCTTCACCACTCGCTGTGCTGGCCAGCATTTCTGGAAGTTTTAATCCAAGAACCTCTGGGGACCCACGGTTGGGAACCACTGCATTAGATGTTCATCGACTGCAACTCTCATGAGAAAGGATGGGATAGGACAGGCGTGTCCAAACTTTGGCCCTCCAGATGTAGATAGAATTTTGGAGGCCAGAAAAGTCATTTCCCTATTAGCAACCAGATTACATGATTCAAGCGAGGGATGTGAAGAAATCTTACCAATGGTGGTTTACATGTTTTTTTTTTTTTGCTAGAACAGCCATCTTGATACGGATCCCTGGTTATTCTGTCCCCTGAAGAGATCCTATTTCCAATGGAAGACTGAGATGCCTCATAAGTTTTTTGTCTGCTTTTTTAAAATAATTTGCACAAAATACATTTTGAGCCAAATTCCAGCCCCTTGTGCAAAATTGCTGAAAACATAGACAGATGGCAAGCACAAGGGCATAGGTTGAATGATCTCATGGACTCAGTCCAGTGCGAGTAGCTGAACTGGTCCATAAAACAAAGTAAGAAGGTATCACCCTTCCCGTTTTGCCAGTTTCTCAGACATGTGAAAAAAAGCAGTAACAAAATTGCATAATATTTAAGACTAGAGTGACAACAAACAAATGGAAAAACAAAAAACAACTCCATCTTTTACCATGGCATTCCCCACTCATTACCAAGTCAGCTTGAACCAAACCAGGATGTCCATCCTAGAGCATGGTAGATATATTTTTGGATAACTGCAAGATAGCTCAGTGGTTTACATGTTGTTGTTGTTCAGCTGCTCAGTCATGTCTGATTCTTCGTGACCCCATGGACCAGAGCTCGCCAGGCCTTCCTGTCCTCCACTGCCTCCTGGAGTTTGGTCAAATCCATATTGGTTGCATTGATGACACCATCCACCATCTCATTCTCTGCCGGTCCCTTTTACTTTTGCCTTCCATCTTTCCCAACATCAGGGACTTTTCCAAGGACTCCTCTCTCCTCATGAGGTGGCCAGAGTACTGGAGCTTCAGCTTCTAAATCTGTCCTTCCAGTGAGCATTTGGGGATGATTTCTTTCAGGATGGAGAGGTTTGATTTCCTTGCAGTCCAGGGGACTCTCAAGAGTCTCCTCCAGCACCACAGCTCAAAAGCATCGATCAGCCTTCTTTATGGTCCAGCTCTCACTTCCATACATCACTACTGGAAGAACCATGGCTTTGACTATCTGGACCTTTGTTGGAAAAATGATCTCTCTGCTCTTTAAGATGCTACCTGGTTGGAAATTAAAAGGGCAGCTAAATCCAGCCTCCTGGCACTGTTTAGCGGGGCTCTTTTTTACAAAGCAGATCTTCCAACTGCATGAATGCCCTGTCAGCCCCACCCCTAGACTTGAAAAGCCAAACAGAAATCATCAGTCTAAGAATTGGTCACCTGGTTTTTATTCTGCAGGTAACAGGGCCTGCAGACATTCAGTGGTGATGGAGGTGAAGAAGAGGAGATTGTGGCTGAAGAGATGAAGTTTTTTTTAAAGTGTGGGGGCACTTTGACATACAAATGGAAACCAAGCTTCCCAGATTTTTATATTATTTATTTATTTATATTTATTTATTTATTAATCTTGTATCCCGCCCATCTTCCCACTGGGAACTCTGGGCGGCTTACAACAATAAAACCAGGTAGTAAAAAAAAACACAAACAAAAGGCAAGACCCAAGCAAACTTAATGCAGTGGGGACAAGAAGGCGGCAAAAAAAAAAAAAAAGAACCTAACTAACTGAAAAGGTCGCCAAACGCCTCCCTGAAAAGGCCTTCTTGAAGGCGGGCAGGGACTCTTCAGGCGCAGCTCACTGGGGAGATGATTCCAAAGCATGGGGCCCACCACAGAGAAGGCGCGGTCTCACGTACACTATTTCCGCGCCTCTCTGGGTGTGGCCACCCTCAGTGAGCGTGCCTGCGCCAGTCTCGTGGGTCTGGACCCGGTTGACCATTGAGAGATATGCTCCGCCAGGTATTCTGGTCCCAGGCCGTGGAGGGCTTTGAAAGTCAAAACCAAGACCTTGAACCTGATCCGGAGGACAACAGGGAGCCAATGCAAGGGAGCCAGGACTGGGGTGATGAGCTCTTATCTATGGGCACCCACCACCAGTCTGGCCGCTGCATTTTGCACCTGCTGTAGCCTCCGGACCAGGGTCAAGGGCAACCCCACATAGAGGGCATTGCAGTAGTCGATCCTCGAGATCAACCACGGCCTGCACTACTGTCCTCAGGGAGGACTCATCGAGGTACTGGCGGATTTGGGTGATCCTGCGGAGGTGGATAAAAGCGGTCCTCGAAGCAGCCATCACCTGGGCTTCCAGGGAGAGGGCTGAGTCCAGGACCATGCCCAGATTCTTGGCCCTGTCTGTAGGCTGGAGGGAAACACCCCCCAGCTTAGGGAGGGGGGCATTGTACCCAGATGAGAGTGCCCCGAAGAACAGAACCTCCATCTCCAGATTCAGCTTGAGCCGGTTATCTCTGGTCCATTCCAGAATGGCCTCCAGACACAGATCAAGGGAGCGAACTGCCCCCACTGCAGACAACGAAAAGGAGATATAGAGCTGCGTGTCATCAGCATACTGATGACAGCAAACTCCAAATCTCCTGATGACCTCCCCCAGTGGCCTCATATAAACATTGAACAGCATGGGTGAGATTGCTGACCCCTGGGGCACTCCACAAGGGAGAGTCCAAGGAGCCAACAAATCATCACCCAGTTGAACCAGCTGAGTCCGGCTGCCGAGGAAGGAACGGAGCCAGGCCAGGGCCTGACCACCAATTCCCACCTCCGCAAGCCGGAGCAATAGGTTACCGTGGTCGACGGTATCAAAGGCAGCTGACAGATCAAGGAGAACCAACAGGGAGGAACACCCCATGTCGGCCTCCCTGAGGAGGTCATCCTGCAGAGTGACCAGGGCAGTCTCGGTTCCGCGAAGAGGTCTGAATCCTGACTGGAAGGGGTCCAGGATACTATTTACCTCCAGATATGACTGAAGCCTGACAGCAGCCACCCTCTCGACAACCTTGCCCAGGAAGGGGACAATGGCAATCGGACGATAGCTGGATAAATTGTCCGATGCCATGCCAGGTTTTTTAAGAGTGGGTTTCATCATGGTCTCCTTAAGATGGCCAGGGAAGCATCCTCCCTAAAAGAGGGTGTGGCAATAGCGGAAACCCACTCAGGCATGTTCCCTTTGGCAGATTTAATAAGCCAGGCTTGGCAAGGGTCGAAGGGGGTGGCCGCCGGACGGCAACAAGCCATAGCTCTGGAGGCCTCCGCCGGAGACACCGGCCCAAACTCATCCAAGAGGGAAGAACGGAGGGGTGAGGCCGCAGAGATCTCAGAGGGTGGGCTAGAGCAACTGGGGGGCAAGTCGGAGCGGATGGCCTCTATTTTAGATCTAAAATTAGTTACACAACACTCCCTATCATTTAATTTTGCAATAAAGGGATACTCTTAACCTGCCTAGTTCTCCAGCTACACATCTCTTTGTTCCCAGTGGCAGATGGTTTTTTCCAGTTACACATCTTGGCTCTTGCCACACTGCCTACTGATGTCGGGTGTTGGTGCCCTGTTCTGATTTATCCAATATACATGTTTCCTTATTTCAGACACATAGTATCAGACATCTTTCATGGTTACATTAAGCCTGGATGCCTTTCGGTTCACAGATCAATTTCACGTCCCCGGAGGTGTCCAGCCATGGAGATGGGGTAGTATTGTATTTAGCAAAAAGTAAGGCAAAGAGATACACAGCGCTCAATATCATTCTGTTCCAATGCATCCAGAAGGAGAGCAGATGATGAATCTCTGTGGCCAACACACAGCTAAATGTCACCAATGCCAATTGAGGGTCAAGGCAGCCGTGTAATATCTTTTATGGGGCCAGCAGCAAATAGGGCACCAACCTTTGCCAAGCTCCTCGGCCATTAGCTAAGTTGAAGTCAAATCCTCAGGTCTTCTCAAACGTCAAACTCCTTTTGATTGATCCCGTTCATTTTGCAGCCATGGTATGCTGGCATGTGCCATATCCAATCCATTAGTTGTGTGCATTCAAAATGCACTTAAGTTTTTATTGCTTCTAGTTCTGTGTCATCAGCAAAGAAAGGTAAAGTTGATCTTCATCTAAATCACTGTCACAGATTATTGCGATTGATTACAACAAGCAAAGCGAGCTTTTTCAAGTTTAAAAGTTATGCTCCTTTTATTTCCCCAAGTAGTAATCTGTGCTGTTTAAGTTATTGCACACAGGCTGCATCAGAAAATACTGTGTATATTACATTTCTTTTTTGAAACATTTCTTTTCATGTGGGTTTCCCCCCCTCCACCCTCCAGAGTTCTGTATGTTGTTCTACTTTCATCATCTTGGTTCTTTGGGGGGTCCTGAAAGACTGAACCTCAAAAATATCTTTTTAAGACATCCTACAACATGGATGTCAAAACCTTTTGCAAGGAGGGCCAGATTTGGTGTGGTTAAAATGTGTGGGGGTCGACCATTCTGCCACATTTGGCCCCTGGGCTGGACTTTGGACAAGTCTCTATAACATGCTAGGAGACGGGGAGGATGCTGCAGCAATGGAGCCAGGGGCAGGTAGGCTGGGCAGGTGGCTGGGGGAAGGACAGAGGCAGGGAAGGCAGGCAAACCATAAAACTGCAAGCTAATGCCTCCATCTAGTATGGGGAGGGACCAGCTGGCAGGGATGAGTGACAGGCTGAGCTGGTGGGCAGAAGAGGCCGTGTGCCACTCAAAATTTGAAAACGGGCCACATTTGGCCCGTGGACCTGACTATGGACATGTCTGTCCTACAAGTAACCTGCTTGGTGTGGATCATTGGGCTCTATCACATGCTCTTTAAAATGCTGATTAAATTTCATGATAAAGCATTTCCAAAAATCTTGTCCCCACGGCCACCGGGCTTTAAAAAACAACAACAACACATGGTTATGCCCCCTTTAGCGAGCTTTCCACGACCTACCGTAGAACTTGTATTGACCCAGCAGCGTTCATGCATTAGAAGTAAAGGAGAAGAGGCATGTGCCTCCAAGAATAGACAACACAGTCTAAACAAAGTTAGAAATCTTATCAGTTAAAGTCCATGAAACTCTTTGGTGATCTTGATAGAAACATGGGACTCTTGGCTTTGGTTCCACCTAGGACTCCAGCCGCAAATGGCTCCCAGCTCCGGAGCGTAAAATTTTTTACCCACCAGCTCCGGAGTTTACTGAAAATTAAGTGCGACCACGCCCACCTAAGCACGTCCCAGCGCACTTTTCATGTACCTGCTCTCCGAGGGTGAAAAATCTTGATGTGGATGTGCCGGGCTCTCCTCGCTTCTTTTTGTTGTTGTTTTTTGCCTCCCACCCCTTTAAGAGAAGGAATCACAATGATGGGGCAGCGTCCACCAGCACCAGAGGTAAGCCTGCATTGTTTTGTCCCTTTTTTCCTCCCTCCCCTCACGCAGCCAGCAGCCAGGAAGTGTGGAGGGGTGGGGACGCAGGAAGAGCGACAAACCCCTAAGATCTCTGGTCCGAATTTAAGGGACCAGCAGATCTTAGGGGTCATGTAAAAGCATCCTTAGAGGAGAAAGACGGGGCAATGAATGAGTGAATGAGTGAATCGAAGCATATGGGTGTAAAGGCAAGGACAGAGCAGGTCACAGAGGAGAAAGCAAAGATTGCTATTCCATAGATGTGTGCATTCTATAAAATCCTTTATTATGGAGGCAGGAAGTGAATCTTGGATATAATGCTGAAGAGGAAAATAGAACAAATTCAAGGTCTGTGGAGCTGAGGATGTGGCAGTGGTTAGGGTTATGGTTATCCAAATGCAAGTGGCACATAGTATTTCACTGCTGAGTAAAGCGTCATCAAAGCATGCCTGGGCTCACTCTTCTATATAATCTCCTTCATTACCTGAACGAAAGCATGTCCAGCACAGAGGTATTTAAGTAGACAGAGGTAGGAGTGAGCCAAGAGAGGTTGTTACCTGAGATGGAGCAGAAAAAGGCAGCTCCTTCCCTTCCCAAAGTGAAGTGAAGTTCTGTCAAAACAACAACAACAACAACAACAACAACAACAACAACAACAACAACAACAACAACAACAACAACAACAACAGCTGGGCCATTTTCTCTCACGAGGAAGAAATTCTTAAAGCACATTTCCTCTCCTTGCAGCTAATTGGAGGATGAGGAAACATCAACTCACAAGAAAGCTGCTGTCTTTTCATGGCACCCCAAACCTGCTGCTCCACTCTGCCCAGGGTTTGGAAAAGTTACTTCTGGGCTCAAGTCCCAGAATCCCCACTGGCGACATGAGATGGAGAATCCTGAGACTTGTAATAGGAAAACCCCACCCTTTCCTGAGCTTTGTGGTGCTTAATGGCAGAAATTGACTAGCCTGAGGCCAATGTGCAGTTGACTTTAGTACCCATTTCCCCAAGGCAATAGCCAAGGTGTAGGAAGGTAGAATATTGGGTCTCCTTCATCCACGCTGCTTCCTCTGTGCCCACTAATTGGGAGCTGTGTGAGTTTATGCCAGATAGGTGTGTGCAGGTCCTGAGGAAGTGGAACCCTGATGCTTCCGCTAGCTTTCCTTTTTGCGCTTAAGCGGTGCTTTCTGCCTCTAAGGACCCTGTTTTCTGAACTGGGGAAGCAGAGCATACGGTTAATAATTAAAGAGCCCTCGGGCTTTTTATTGGGATTGAGGTGGGGGCTGAGAGACCATTCTATTTTTAAAGTGGCCATATAATGCTGTGCTAGTGATATTGCTCTACAGGGACCTGAGCTCGGATTTTATCAGATGTATGTAGGAAGGAGGAAACGAAAGTGGGTGGCAAGTAATGAGGACTGTATTACCGAGGGGGCCACATTCCCTGGCAATTGCTGTATTTTGTGGTTGTTTTATCCTTCCCTAGGTGCAGACAGCTTTGTGACACCTAAATGCTGCCGGTCTGTGAACCTCTTGGACTTGTGTCCGACTCCCAGCAGGCTGTGGTGCACATAAACAAACATACAAGCGGGGCCTTCCCTTGCAGTCAAGGGTGGCCTTATTGGGCCTTTAGGGAAACTCAATTCCATTTTCCTTCCACTGAAGGGGTCCCCCCCTTTCCCCAAAAATGTCACTCAGCCTTTGATGGCTACCAAGTGTGCTCAGCCCTCCTTGGGCCTAGTTCTGGGGACTTTACCCATTTAGGATCCCCCCCCCTCCACAAGATGATGGTGGTGATGATTTTGAGCTTCTGGAAGCCTTGGGTCTCAGTGGATACTGTGTGTGGATGCTTTCATCATGAACTGCACACAGAGCTGCCAGGTCTCAAGATGCTGGCTTGGGGTCGCAGAGATGTGCTGCCCTTTCCTGGGTCTTCTGGCAGTGGTGGTGGTGGGTGGAGGGGGCAAATCAGGGTCGACAGCCCTGGAAGAGGAACAAGACCTATTTTTTTTTTTACACCCAAAAGGTGGTATGAAAGCCTAAGCCACACCTTCTCTGTTTCCATGTTGGCATAAAGGCTTGTTTTGCTGCCTCTTTGGCCACCCAGATAGAAAATGAAAGGGGAAAAATTTTTCCCCTTTGGCTTTTTCTTTGTTAAGAATAACAAAAGTCATGCTTTGAAAGCAACAGAATAAACTGCTCTCAAGTTTTAAAACAAACAAACAAAAACAGATGTAATGAGTAATATTTCCTAGTTATCCCACAAAAGGGCATTTTAAGGCATTTTTAGAAATATTTGAAGCTAATTTTAAAAAACATTTATGCTATTCTGTAATCAATCCTAAACCACCTCCCTGAATAGCAAAAAACATAAGCTTGGCACAACAACCCAATCAGTTACTCTTCTAGCATTGCAACAAGGAATTGATTGATTGATTGAGTGAGTGATTTGCATTGTGAATAGAAGGAATCAGAATTATAATTGAGCAATGTTCCCTGGTCTGGTGTAAAGAAATCTTTTATTAAGCTCTGATATGTTCAAAGTGCTTTGGAAAGTCCTCAAGCCCAGTCTTGTTTTGGAGTATCCAACCAACAGCACGGGTGTCTGAGAATTGTTTCTTTCTAAACTTGGCAGTAAAGAATTGTTCCTTTCTAAACTTGGCTGTACCACCTGTGGAAGTGGTAGCCCAGGGGGAGGGAAACCACCCATTACACCAACCAATAGGGAATGTATCTGTTCTGTGTAGAACAGTATAAGAGATGGCATCTATGTGAAGTTAATTGTCTTCCTCCATTTATTATTAATGGATAGACCCATGTTTTTGATATCACAAACATGTCTTTTTGATGTTCTTTCTATGTCCTTCTGATGTCTCTTTGTTTTTGATATCTTTTCAATACAACTGCAGTTTTGTTTTCATCAAATGGAATCTTGAGTCACTCAATACTTGATAGTCTTTGGGACTATCCCCAGATTCCAGTAGCCACACACTGGGCAGTTTAAAAGATCAAACTTCCAACCCTCACACATCAATAACAAAAAATACATTAAAAATAGGTGATGCAACAGACAGAATTAAACCATAAATATAAATAACCCTATAATAGTCATAATTAGTTTTCAAAAATAACTGCATCAGGAGGGTCAGTTATTAAAGGCAGCTCTAGATAATTCTTCACCAGCTTTCTAAACATAAAAAGCAACCTTCTTTGCACAACCTTGCAAAATGGATGGGTACTTCCTCCCTGTTCTTCTGGGATTTGGTAAAGCTGTGATGCCTAGACCTCTTCAGAGTAGAGATGGGCACGACTAGGGAAAATGACGTTTTCGAGTTGTCGTGTGTCGGAGGCAGTCCGTTTCGGCTCGTTTCCGTTTTTCGCGAAATTTTGCAAAAATTAGTCAGTTCATTTTTTCGTTTTTTCGTTTTCATTAGTACTGGTTTGGGGGGGGTAGCGGGCTCCTGGAGGGAGCTGCAGGAGTCAGCCAGAGCCACAAGTGACGGACTGGCAGACTCTTTGCACCCGCTGTGTCTCACGTACTTGCATGTAGTGCAATGCAAGTAGATCTGGCTTAGGGTTAAGACGGGTTAGCGCAAGGGCTAGGGTTAGGCTAGTTACGGGTGAGGTTAGGGTGAGTATTGGGGTGCACCTCTGGGTGCCTCTCTGACCCACTTAGAAGGACAGTGTACTGGCGTATGGGTTAGGGTTAGGCTTAGGGTTCGGGTTTGGGCTACGATTAGTGGGCTGTTTATGCCCGATTGGCACATCCCAGAAGTCTCTGTGGTCAACCTGGCCAAGTGGCCATGCGATTGGTGGAGAATTTGCATGGTCCACTCCCATGGGCGAGCCCATCATTGCAAATGTGCAGGTGTAAAAAAATAAAATAAAATAAAATAAAATAAAATAAAATAAAATAAAATCAACGGAGACTTTTTTTTTTGCAAGAAAACCCACTGCTGCTACTGTAAAAATTCAAGCATTTAAAATCGCTAATTTTCGCATGTTTCTGTGGTGCTTTGGTGGGGTTTTGGGCAACGATTTCAAAAAAAATATTGCGGTCGCCATTTTGGATCCCCCGCACTGCATGGCAAATGGATGCGCCCTCCCAGCCTGGTACAGTCAGCAAAACCTGGCCATGCGATTGGTGGAATGGCTCCAAAACTTTGCATGGTCCACTCCCATGGGCGAGCCCATCATTGCGAATGCGCAGGTGTAAAAAAATAAAATAAAATAAAATAAAATCAACTGAGACTTTTTTTTGCAAGAAAAACCCACTGCTGCTACTGTAAAAATTCAAGCATTTAAAATAGCTAATTTTCGCATGTTTCTGTGGTGCTTTGGTGGGGTTTTGGGCAACGATTTCAAAAAAATATTGCGGTCGCCATTTTGGATCCCCCGCACTGCATGGCAAATGGATGCGCCCTCCCAGCCTGGTACCAGCAGCGCAGCAGTAGCAATAGCCAAGGAGAGGGGGGCGGGGAAACCCCCCCCAAATAAAACACCCTTCTGGCCTGGTAGGTGCCCTCAGACAGTTTTCGCCTACTTTTAGGGACGGGAATCGGTTTTTTTTTAACTTTTAAAAACTTTTTTTCTGTGTCGCTTGGCATTGCGCGATCGCCGCGATGCAAGTAACGAGCATGACAAATCAGACCAAATTGTTCGTTCGTCGGTTCGAGCTCGAATTCTGGCAGAGTAATTCCCGTTTCCGTTTCCGTAGAGTAACGGATACGAGTAACGGAAACGGAAACGGGAATACCGCTAAGTCGTGCCCATCTCTACTTCAGAGCCATTTCAAATTTAAATTTCATTTCTTTCTATGTAACATATTTAATTCCATATGCAGATAAGATTAACAACAAATGCCAGACAACATGCATTATACTCTGTGACAAATCATTATAGGAAGCATCTGGGTGCAGAAGTATTCGATTCTTTAAAAAAAAAAAACTCCTCCAGTTCATTAATGTGGGATATAGTGCTTCTAGATCCATAATGTGAAATGTCAGGAAATGGCTTGGTATAGCTCTATGATACCAGGCCCTTGTTGCCAGCAGGAAAAAGGATGCCAAGTTCACATATCAAAGGGCAGCCTGAATGTTGACAGCACCAATGGCAGCAGTCAAGATGTTCTACAGGATACCCTCTTGTGCTCACTACCAGTCACAGATGGACATCATGCAAGGGAAAGTCCCAGAAGCTGACTCCTTTTCCCCATCAATTTACCACTTCTGATCCAAACACATTGTAACTGGTCAGGGCTGCTGTTCAGCAAGTATGAAGCTGCTCTTAACAGAGAACTAATGAGCAATTTGCACTCATTTAAAAAATCTACTGTTCTTGAAGACACTTAGCCATACACTAGTCCAATGATGCTTCAAAAGCTTTGAAAAAAACTTGTTTGCAAACAACAGATGCATGGTTGAGAGGAACCGAGACCCCTGCCAGTGTCCCTTTGCTTTTGGATCAAGTTATCGCACTGAGCAGTAAGCGGATAAAAAAGGTTGCCAGCCTGACTGGTGCCGGCTTAAACCACCACTGGCAACTGAAGGACAACAACAACAACAAAAATACACGTTCCCACTCACAAAGAGGCAATCCCACAATAGGATTCCCCACGCGGAGTGTAATGTTGTGTAGTCACTTGGTTTTAATTTGAATTCATTGGTGCCTGGTCAACATTTAAAAAGGGTGTTACTAGCATCAAGTCCACTAAGAATGTTACAGGTGTAAACCCTAGTTTTTCTCTGTCCAAGGGAATATCTATCTATCTATCTATCTATCTATCTATCTATCTATCTATCTATCTATCTATCTATCTATCTATCTATCTATCTATAGATATTTACATTCATATCTATATCTATATAGCTATATATCTATATATCTATATCTATATATATGCACACACACACACACACACACACACACACACACACACACACACACACACACACACACACACACACACACATTTCTTTAGGAACAATGGTTCATTAACAACAGCAAGTAGTACTGCTGCTGCTGCTGCTGCTACTACTACTAGTAGTAGTAGTACTTTTTGAACTTCAAATTAGAGATGGGCACGGAACGAACATTTTTTCGTTTCCGTTACTGTTTGTCATTTCCGTTACATAACGAAACGACAAATGAAAATTGTGATGAAAATGAAACGAAACAAACAGAACCACGAAAATTGCGGTCATTACGTTTCGTTTCCGTTAATGGCGACACACAATGAAATGACCTGTTTTAAATGTTAAAAAATGCCCTGGACATCCGTAAAAACGCAGCGATAATTATTTATATTGTCTGATAATACCTACCAGAGGGGTTGGGGTCCTTAAAACGTTTGTTTTTGTCTTCTCCCATTGCGATGTATTTTTCTTTTCCCTTTAAAATGGATGTCGCCACCAGCCACAAAATGGAGGCAAGCCATGTGATGTGGGATCATGTTCAGCCAATAGCATGCCCAGGTTGCAGACTGGGTGGGCAGGTCTGGCAGCCACAGAGGGCATAACAAGCTCTGGCAGCCCCCGTCCTCCTTGCAGTCTCTGGTGGGAGTTAGGGTGGGATTGCTGTCTCTGCGACTCTAGCTTCAGTCCTGCAGCCTCCATGTGCGTGCGTGTGCTGCGTACCTCTCGGTGAGTACCCTCCCCTGCCCCACAGTGCAGTCACTCTGCGGCTGCCTTGCACCCTGGGCAAAGCCCGCCGCTGCCTTTGCAGCCTCCCTGCGAACCTAGTCTATACTGTGTCTCTGCCAGCATCCTTTTTTTTTAGTGTTTTCCCTCTGGTCTGGGGCGTTGGGGGATGCCCATGCACGAAAATGCTTTAAAAACCACGCAAACAGCGGGTAGAAACGACAAACGAAAAAATAAAAAACGGTAACGAATTTTTTCAAAAAATTCCCGACAAATGGAAACAAACAGAAACAGACCTCTCAACGACAAACAAAAAAACACCATTTTCCTGTTTCGTGCCCATCTCTACTTCAAATGCAAAGGACCCTATGGATCATTAATGGTCCCTGTCAAGAAGGCTCAGTGGGGAACTGAAGTGCCAATCACTGGCTCCACAGACACTGAGTTATCTAGCAGACATATCAACCATTTAAAAACCAACCTTTACTACTCAAACCATTAAAATGAAAAAAAAAGCTCTTATCTGGGAATGGACAATATCAGTGGGCCACCCCCCCCAAAAAAATATAAGGCCTCTGGAAGAAAACATTGCAATGTTAGACCTACAAAAATGTACAGTGTATATGTACAGTATGTGTTTTATGTGTATCAGAGGCATCCAGCACTTGCAGTGGCCATGTTTCAAGGACTAATGGCACTGTGTTGATCAACCTTTTCCAGCTCCAGGTGTACTAGACCACAACTCTAATGCTGGCTGAGTAGGATGGAACTTGTTACCCCAGGAAGGTGCCAGATTGTGGAAGGGTGCCCAAGATACAATCAGTGGAGGGATACTTGCTCTTGGCCTCTGGCTTCTAAGTTGACATTTGCACTGGGTGATAATAGCATAACCTGACAATTTAATTGCACGTTTGGCACTTGGCAGCACCCGGAGAGACCCTGAGGACAACCCCCTGCTTCCCAGCTGGTCTTTTCTGTCCATCAGGGCCTCGTTGTCACAGGAAGCTTCATTAAACCGTGCCTGCTGCCAGGGCTTGGCCAGCACCCAGTAGGCTGAATTCCTGAAGGATTAAGAACAGGGAGGATGAAAGGAATGGCCCTTTCGTGTGTGTCTTTTTCACCCAACACATAGCCTCTTTTGCTCGCGGACCTCGGCTGCTACGACCTCTCTTTCCTTGGCAAAGTGTTGGAAGGACAGAGACAAAGCTGGAGGTCAGAGGTCGATGAGCGCAGTGGCAGCGGGTTTGGAAGGGCAAATGGAATACCTGCCTTACTCCTAACCTGAGGTAAAAGTCACTCCTTGTGTCCCTATATGACCAAGTCACTAAATTCAGCCAAGCGGCTCACATTCATTTTCTTCTTCTTGACCACTGTAGCTGATACATGACCTTAAAGACTCTTCTGAACAGTGTACACAGTATGCAATGATACATGGAGTGGAAAAATCAGACGGAGAAAAGTGTTTCATTCTTTGACATAACCTTGGGAAAATGGTTTCATCCACTCAAGATAAATAATGAAAAGTTCAGGGCAAATATAAGGAAGATCTCCCCACTGCTCAGAATTAAGTGGTGGAATTTGTTACTACTACTTGTAGTGATAACCATTATATGCAATGATAACAAATGTTGCTGTTGAACAGCCAGTGTAGTACAGTGGTTGGAGTTATGGAAGTGGACTCCAGAGACCTGGGCATGGATTCCTATGCAGTCATGGAAATCCATGTGTGACTGCAGGGGGCACGAGTAAAAATTACTCCTCAAATCTGTCACGTAAGTCAGAAGCCCTATTAAGGTGGCCATTAAGTCTGACTGAATTGAACAGCATGGGACAGTGATGACCACCATCTAGGATGGTTTGAAAAAGGTTTTTGGCACACATCTGGAGGGTCCAGGGGACTCTCAATAACTACTCATCCCAAAGGACATACTTTCTGTCTGATAAACATATCATGGGAATTATGGAATTTCAGGAGGTGTAGTCGAACTGAAATCTGGATGCCTCTAATGCAGTGTTTTTCAACCTTTTTTGGGCAAAGGCACACTTGTTTCATGAAAAAAATCATGAGGCACACCACCATTAGAAAATGTTAAAAAATTTAACTCTGTGCCTATATTGAATTGCAGTTTGGGCACTCGGTCTCTAAAAGGTTCGCCATTGCTGGTGTAGGGAGAAGCAGGACAGAGGGGCCACAGATTGAGGCAGCCCGCTCTCTAGCACCCAGTTCCCACTTACCTGTGTTGTTTTTTTAAAGACATTTTGCCCTGCATGGACTTCTGTGTCCAGTGGAGACCTGAGAAGGGGCACTGACTCTCCAGGATCACAAATAAGACCCAAAAGCCCATCTTGCTCTCCACACTGTGGCCAAGGCAGATGCCTTCAGCAAGTCCAGCGACAGGAGGGGAGGAGGATGAAGGAAGGCAGGAAGGAAAGAAGGCAGAAAGTGTTCTGCTTGTATACCTCCCCATACCACTTCAAGGAGTCTCTGGGAGGTTTACAGTTTTAATTACAGTAGGCAGGCTACTGGACATACACATATGCAGGCTAGAAATGAGCACATTTCTATGAAGAGGGGAAAGGGTACGAATGGAAAGAGAGAGGTGGGGGAAAAAAGAAAGAAAAGACAGAGAGAGAGAAGAGGGCGACCCAAGACAGAAAGAAAGGGGCAAGACTTCAAGGAACCCATCGCGGGGGCCCTCAGAGACGGCTCTTCCCCTCCCGGACCCTAAAGGCCGGCCGTCCAGCCATGCCAGTAGCCCCCCCTGCCCACCTGCCTCCTCAGCCCAGGCCCAGCGGAGGCCTCCTCCATCCCCTCCTCCTTGCAGCCCTGCCGCGGTGCTCGTGGGGCAGCCAGGCGCCCCTCCTCCCCTTCCCCTCACCTGGTGGTTTGTTCTGGGCTGGGGCTCCCGGGCCGGCTCGTGTTGGCGGGTGGGTTGTCGGGCGGCTCAGTCCATTGGTAGTTCCCAGGAAAGGGGTGGTGGTGGTCCAGGGTAAAAAAAGGAGGGGGGGAGAGGGAAGCGAATGAGTCGCGGCGGCGGCGGCAGGCACAGGGCAAACACTAAGAGAATGAGCGGGGCCAGGTCCAGCCGGGGAGGAAGTGATGCCAGCGCCGCGGGCCTCGGGGGGGAGGAGCCAAGCTGGCCCTTGGACGCTATTTATAGCGCTTCCCAGCTGTGGGCTGCCCGCCGGCCCTGGGTTGAATTTTTTTAGAATTTTTCAATTTTTCCCACGGCACACCAGGCAACATCTCGCGGCACACTAGTGTGCCACGGAACAGTGGTTGAAAAACGCTGCTCTAATGACAGTCTATTCCTTCTTTTTTAGTTTCCCAAGCTCTGTTTCTCATTTCCTTATATAAGCTGTCCCCCTTTCTTTAGCAAGGCAGTGAATCCTGTCGCATGCTGGGCAAGGGCTTGAACAATTTGCTACTTCCAATTTCTGCTTCCAGAAGCCCAGTCAAATATGGCTAGAGGCCATGGGGTCTGGTGGGTGTTTGTGTGCAACAAATCCTGGAAGTTACTGTTCAAAAGGTAACTGTTCCAGACTTTGGCAGCAATAGCAATATCTTGCATTTCTCCCCCCTTTAAATAGCAAGCCATTTTCCTGTTATCAGAAAAATAGCTCTGTCTCTCTCTTGAGATTTCGGTTGCTCAAGACGTCAAGACGTTATCCTCTCTGAATACGACAAAAGGAAGATGCAGAAGCAGTGGCTCCTGTCTTAAATATGCAGAAAAGCACTGGGTGTGAGATCTTGGGGGCGGGATGACCCTTTAACATTCAAAAGCTGAGCTTGAGCATCCCATGATCGATCCTGGACCGGGCCGATGTGGGTGCACACCTGCAAAGCCGTTGGTCTGCGAGGTCCTCTTCTCCAGCACCATTGGCAGCACTGATCCAAGCTGACAGCCCCGACTGTCCGCTTGGCAGGTGGACCCATAGATCCTCACGTCGCCCAACCACCCTCCACTCACAGATGAGCACCCTGCAAGGATCACAGTGCCTGGAACCTCCCTGCTGAGAAAGGCTAGGTCCTTTCTCTCTTGCCTGCCCTTCCTTCAGCAGGCAAATACATTTGCCTTTGCCAACCCTTTGGCATCTTGGTTTGCCTGCTGTTGGAGGGTGTCCAACCAACTGGCTGCCCACTAGGTCTTGCACTCTTGTCTTTTGACTCTCGTTTTGATCTTTCTTTCATCCCCCCCCCTTTCTGTTTGGTTGTAAATCAAGATTTTCTTTTCAGAGTTTTTAATTGTTGAGAGCCACCTAGAAGCTCGTCTTTTTTGTTTTGTTTTGTTTTTTTGCCAGAAAGGTGGGTACGATACCCATAAATCAATAAATACATTTGTGGATCAGGGCAAAGAGAAAGACTTTCAGATGGATTGACATAGAAGACTCGTTGGCAACCTTCCAGAAAAACAATTTATGATCTCTCTCTCTCTCTCTCTCTCTCTCTCTCTCTCTCTCTTCTCTTTCACAGGGCAGCCCTGTTGTTTTTCTCTTCTGTTTATTTTCTTTTTTTTTTTGTTGAAAACACATCTGAGGAGGCATTCATGATAACTCACAAGAAGAAGTGCTGTTTGGTTGCACCTCAGTTTGATAACAGGGTTCCAGATTCAACCAGGAGTCCCAAGTCATCAGATCTGCATTAGTCGCTCTTCAATATTCCACACTTGAATCAATGGCCCTATTCCAGTTGGGGCTAGTGAACCGGGTTTAAGGTCAAAAGATGGCGATTTTCTTTGCTTGAGGCCCTTGTGCACTGCATCTTCTAGGCCAGGCTGCCCACATTTACATTTTTGTTTGTTTGTTTTAATGGTGCAGAGAACATTACAAAGAGAAAACATACAGTATGACCCCTTGAACCCCATTTGCTCTGAACTGTCAAGAGACATCACAGAAAAAGGAGAAATTAATGAAGAGGTCTCCCATCTCTCTTCCTAGCTTTTTTGTTTTTTTAAAAAACCCTCTAAATATGTAATCCCTAAAAGTGCTTTCTTTTCCCTAAATGATCACTCAGTTGCCAGCAGACCAGATCTTTGGGTAGATTTATTGCTTGTTCTTGGAGGGGAGGGGTTTCCCTTCCACCCGAACAAATGCATTTTGCATATTAACATGTAACTCTTGTTCCTGTCTGCTCAGTTTGGAAAATGGTTTGAATGCTTTTATAAAGAAAAAAATGGCTAATAAAATTGGCTGCAGCACCATTGCTTTGCAATTCTTATGAACGGTAAAGTGCTACTTACAGTCATTGATGTTAAAAGCTATTTCTAAATTATGGTGCCATTTATTATCTCTAGCGTCCAAAGTAAGTTTAAATGATGCTGATAATTCATGTTTTACCAAATTTCCTTTCCCCCCCGGGGATACCTCTGATTAACTTATGCACATTTAAGCGCTTTTTAAATTCTTCTTTTATTGCCATTATGCTCTGAGAATCTCAGCGATTCTCAAAAATGGGTAATAAACTCGAGATAAAATGCTACACTTTTAGATCAATGCTGACATATTGCTCGGGTGATTTCTTCAGAGCTAAAGTGATGATGCTTCATATTTACAGAATATATACTAGGTTATTACGAGCAGGATTACCATTTTGTTCCAAGATGAAATGAGTAATTTACCAATTTATTAAACAGTTACATTTAAGTATTGCTTAGAACATTACTACACCAATCTGTTTACTTAGCATGAGGAGTTATCTTTTTTTTTTTAACTCAGTTTACTTAGGTAAAATTTGTAATCATCATGCTTTCCATTAGGAGAATGATTTTTCTCCAAGCCTAATTGCCTGGAAATGAGTTTTTTCTTATTTACTGTGCTAAATTCTGCTAAGCTAGCTAAAAAACCCATCACCCTAGCATGAAGTGCTGCAAAAATTAATAATACATACAGAAGGCAGTTTTAATTAGTATAACACCAAATGTTAATAAAAGATTTATAAGATTAAGACAGTTATTCTATGCACATTTCCGCGGGAGTAAGACGTGCTGAACTCAAGGGGACGTATTTCGACGGAAACCTACACAGGGATGCTGTGGCGGGTCTATAATTTTGCATGCCCCAGCAAGAGCCAGTGCGGCAGAGTGGACACAGGGTGAGCGGAATTTATCTGACCCTCATCCTAGTCCTCACTGAATCATGAAATCTATTTGGATGACCTTGGGCCAGCCACTCTCTTTCAGATTGACCAACCTGACACGTTTGCTGCAAAAATAACTGAGGTGGAGGTCACCCTCTATGACCGGAAGTTGAATCATGGAAACTGGGCTTCTTCTCTTGTGCGACCAATACGTTTCACTACTCATCCAAGTACCTTCGTCAGTCACCATCGATGCCAGCTTCATCTCCTTGGGAGAAAAGCAGGCCAGAGGTGTTCAACCTCCAAAAAATGCCTGAAATATTTCCAAAGACATCCTTTTGTACTCAGTGGGAGCTACGTAGGAGTGAATGTGCTCTCAGCTGTAGAGTACAAGATACCCTCACAACCCTATACCTGCCTCCTAGGGAGTGAGACCCAATAACCAGTGAACAAACAAATGGGCCAACTAAAAAGTTCAAATGAAATATATATCTGTGGGTAGAAATCATCATAATAACTATGTGCCATTAAGTCAATCAGGATTCATGGTGAGCCCTTTCAGGGTTTTCTAGGTATAGAGTACTCAGAAGTGATTTCCCATTCCTTTCTTCTGGGGGTGCCCTGGGACTGTGCATCTTGCCCAATGTAGGAAAGATAAGACTACACATTGGTCTGGGTGGACAGAATGCCATCAGTGAGTGCTGCCACTCTCGCTGGCCTGGCTGATACTCTTTATTAGGAGTGATAAACAAAGCGTCACACACATGGGAGGGGAGGATAATCATTGACCATAGGACAGAGGAAGACAGAGATGGTCTCCGGTCATGTATGAATTCCATTGGTGGTGGTGGGGAGTATGCACCCTTATCTAGGAGGAAATGCTGGCTAGTGAGGACTCATTGATAAGGGAGAGAGGAAGGAGCTTCGGGCTGGTCACAGACCAGATGTGCCTGATATCTGAATATCTGGGATTGCCATCTGTTTCCCCTGGCCTCCTGAGCTATGCCAGCTCCAGGTCAGCTTAACCACACACTGGGTTCCCTGCTGCTCTCTGGACATGATTGTCCAGAACTTAGGCTGCCTCAGTGCTGTCAGGTTATTTTGGGGTTCAGAGCCTATTGGGGTATGGAATCCCCACAGCCCAAGACCACCCAGGCAGGGTAGACTTTTCTGGGATGCACAGTAGGGAATCAATCTCTCAACTTCTACCTAAATCATCGAGCTCTCCAGCCAGATTATGGGTAGAGATATAGGTATCTACTGTGTAAGTTTTCTTTTATGTGACATCTGGATCAGGCTCCAGGAAAGAGGAGAAAAGGTAGGAAAATTCCACCTTCCATTTCTGAATGAGAGAACCAATGGTGTTAATAGCTTTAATCTGCCTAGTTGGCAGAACCTGCTTTATTAGGCAACCCTCAAAGGATACAAGAAGTTAATGTAAAAATGATTTTAGTCCAAAGCACTTGACAAGTCATGAGATGCCCTGGTCAGAATTTTTTACATTTTTCCCATGGGCCTCCTAAAATGTTAAGAAATGAACAGCAAATGTCAACACCCTTTACATTTCTGACATTCAGATTAAGGCTCATACAATGCAAATAAGTTCCATAAATGGCTAAAATATTTTTAAAATATTACAAAGAGGCAGCTTGTTTCTGAAACTGGGTGACTGGACAAATTGTACTGCATGACTCAGTCATGCAACAGAAAATGCACAAGCAACAGGAAACCGCCTGGCTGCTATCCGCCATATGCCCCGTAGTGCTCTGGTTGTGCAATGGCGTGTGTATGCAGTTGTGCAATCAGGTATGCAACTGAAGCTGGCAAGATGCGAAGGCATGCTATTACACATGCTGTATTTTGCAGTAGGATTCTGGTCACCCTTGTGTGACATGTTGCAGTGTTGAAAGTCTCAGTACAATAGCTCCCATTCATTGACAGTACACACATCACAAAATGCCTTGGTATGGAATCTGAATTCTAGCTTGTATGACTTTGTATCTGCTAATCAGGTATGATTTCTTAAGCAGGTGGGAGGCACAGCCTGAATTAATGTTTTGTGCTTGGTTCGTGGCTTGTTGTGACATCAGAACTTGCAAGCCCAGTTTGTCCTGGGCTTCTTTCTGATTGCTAGTCCTGAAACAGGACCTGACAAAAGGGGCAGGAAAGAAATAAGCCACACGTGAGGAAGACCAGTTCTACTGTGTCTAGTCATCTGGAGTGCAGGATTTTTCAGCTTAAGAAACAAACCATGGCTTGTTAAGACATTCAAACAGGCTCATTGTGGTGTTCTACACAATAGTCTGGGTTATTGTACTCTGTCCAACAGATTTATTTGATTGCTTGTTCATTATTTTCCTTTATATACCATTCTTCTTTTCAAAGAGACACAACATAAAATCAATGCACACA
Source organism: Phrynocephalus forsythii (assembly GCA_029282475.1). NCBI lineage: Eukaryota > Metazoa > Chordata > Lepidosauria > Squamata > Agamidae > Phrynocephalus > Phrynocephalus forsythii. The sequence goes on along the minus strand of JAPFRF010000002.1, from coordinate 157,278,949 downwards.
ACATTAAAATACATCACATAAATAATAACGTAGAATAAAACCTTAGCAACTATATAAATGTTAAGAAGTAACAATGCAAGTCATGTGAATGATGGCAATTGCTAGCCTTCCAATGCCTGGTAAAACAACTCTGTCTTATATGCTCTCTTGAATTCCTGCAGGGTTTTCATACTTCACGCGGACACAGGAATAGAATTCCAGAGAATGGGTGCAACAACACAGAAGGATCTTTTTCAAAGTTGGATGACTTAGGCAATAAGCAGTTTTACAAGGACAGATCTAGATGACCTTCGTTGGCATGAGGCCTTACATGAGTACAGCCAGTCCAGTAAGTATGTGTCCCAAGCCATGTAGGACTTTAAAGGTAATAAACAATTCCTTGAACTGGGCCCAGAAAACCACTAGTAACCAATGCAGCATGTGCATAATACATATTATATGTTCATAACAGGGACAACCTGTTAATAGCCTAGTTGCTGTGTTGTCCCAGTTATAGCTTCCGAGGTAGAAGCCCATGTAGAGTGAATTACAGCAGACTCATCTCGAGGTTGTAACTGCATGGATCAACTTGGCCACATCAGCCTTCACCGAATAACAAGAAAGTTTCCATACCAGAGAAAGATCATAAAACATTGACTTGACCATGATTCTTACCATTCTCCAGGAGGACAACTGGATCCCAAGGGACCCCCCCCCCCCCAAATCAGGCATCAGAGATGTGACGGATGGATTTGTCAGTTGCTGAGTGATCAGCATCATCTCCACTTTGTCTGGATTCAGCTTCATTTTTTTTGACCTTAAGTTGCTTGATTACCCCACCAAACTTGGGTCCCAAGATAATTATTGGGCTAAAACTTCCAGAAGCCTTCACTAATAGCTGTGCTGTTCAGGATTTCTGGGCGTTGTAGTCCAACAACATATGGAGACCCAAAGTTAGGAAGCACTGATCTACATAATGATGAAGCACTAGCATGTCTGGGCTTCCAGTTTAATGGCCGACTGCATAAGACGCTAGGGGAATTCCTCCGTGGGATCCCCAGAGCGCACAGGGGGGTTGGAGTCTCGCGAAGGCTCCGCGGACTCTAAAAACCTCAGGGGGGTGCCCTGAGGGGTTGGGTATCGGCTGCGCCCCTTGCGGCTCTCCTCTCGCCCCGATCTGGAGGGGTTGGGGAGAAGGATTGAGCCGCGGGCGCTCTTGCCATCGCTACCCCTGTGTTTGCGAAGTCTCGTTGTCTTAGCAGGAAGCCATTAGCCTCCGAGAACTCTATAAAAGTGTTTCTATCGGAGGAAGAATCAGCAGAGGCTGTTAAACGATTAACTTGAAGATAAGGACTATACCCGAAGAAACCTGAGTTGGTTTGTTTACATCGGAATCTGTTCGGAGCGTGGTGGGAACTAAGCCGTAACTCTCCTTCGTGATGCAAATTGGAGCCGTGCGGTGGGGTGGAGAGATATCCCTTCATTTGCGAAGCGAGTTTGAACTATTATTATTTATATTGAAGTGGAAAGAAATATGGGACTTGGGGAAGCTCGATCGTGAAGTCTGCAACTCAGAACTGGTGTTTGGAGTCACCCCCCCTCTCTTTGTGAAAGGACTGAGTGAATAAAGAAGAACGTGGGGGGGTGGATAAGTTGGGCAGCCCATCTTTTTTCTTGACTACATTTTAAAAGACACTGGCGTTTGGAGTTACTCCCCCCGTAAGGAGGAGAGTCTGTATTATTTGATTCTACACTTCCAAAGACTTTGGAGAATTGACATTTGGAGTAATTCCCCCCTCTTTTTTTGTGAAAGGATTGAATACTTAAGAAGAATTTGGGTGGCGGACAAGGAGGATAGCCTGCTGTTTGATTTTACATTTCAAAAGACTTCACCAGAGCTGGTGTTTGGAGTTACCCCCCTTCTTTTGAGGGGGAGCTATTTTACTTCATTGCTTTCATTACTTTCGGATCCTTCAGTGCTTTGTTTTTTATTTCTGGAGTTGTTTTTGTGAGCAACTTTGGAGTTATTGCTAACTGGAGTCATTGTTATTTTTTCCTTTTCAATTGGATTGGGCCACTGAAGAGGCTGAAGAAAAAGGAATTTCTTGAACTTGTAAGAACCTTGGTGGGCTTTTTTTTCCTCTTTGCTTTCTTGGCTGTAGTGTAAGTGAAACCAAGTTTCTGTATGCGCTTCTGAGGCTTTCGTGAGCAGGGAACTCCATTTTCTCCTATCTGAGAGCTGTGTGGATTAGGCCGTGGAAGAGGCTAAAGAAGTTCCCTTAATTTTTCCTTTAATATCTAATTTTTAAGGGTTTTTGTGGGTCTCTCTTTGTGTATCTGGCTGCAGCGGAAATGAAACTAAGTTATTATGTGTTTTTCTCTGAGGCTCTCTGTGGCTGGAAGGTCACACTGTAGCCAAAACAGGATAACGCTACAGCTGTGAATGTGACTGGAAAGCTCATTTCTTAGGTTGGAGTGCCATCTGGTGGATTTTAAAAATTATTTCATCTGAAACTGGTTAGGAAATTTATTTATGTTGGAGCGCCATCTAGTGGATTTGGAAAATTATTGCATTTAAAATTCAATTTGAACGCTGTTTGGGGTGGGAGAGTGTTTGATTATATAGAAAAATTGACAAAATTTGATAAATTGTTATTAATTTGATATGTGGATAAGTTAAAGTTAGAAAGGATAAAATGAAGTTTGAATAAGTAAATTGAATATTATTGATGGTAAATAGGTGATTATTAATCATTGGAGTATTAATTGACTAATTTGATTGGTTGAAGTTTATTATTACTTATTGATTGAATTAATTTCAATTTGTGATTAAATTGTGCTCCATTGGAATAGAAGTCAATTAAAATTGAGATGGCAGGAGAGAAGGAGAAGAAGAAGATGACACCCTTAACACAGAGAAGAGATTCCAGACAAGAGGAGGGTAAAGAATGGGAAGGACTAATGATACACATAAGGAGAGAATTTGAAAAAAGCGAACAAAGTATGGACAAGAAGTTATCAGAACTAAAGGAAGATATGCAGAAACAAATTAAAGAGGCAGTTGGGGAACTGTCAGCTCAAGTGAAGGATTTAACGGTGAAAACAAAGAGTATAGAAGTTAAAGTGAAGAAAGTGCAGACAGAGGTTAAACAATGCAGAGAAGAAACAGAGAGGAATAGAATAGGAGTGTCAGAAGTAGAGACTACACAAATGAAATTGGCTGAGGAGCTTGCTTTTCTTGAAATGAGGCAAAGGCAACAGAATCTTCGTTTTAAAATCCATGGGAGGAAGGAGAAGATATTAAGGCCAAAGTAATAACTGAACTTGCGAAGTGGCTTGGGTGGCAAGAAGAAGAAGTAGCTGGTGCAATCTCCCAAGTGTTTAGGATAGCAGTCAGATCAAAGAAGTTGAGAGCGAAGAAGACACCAGGTGATGTTATTGTGTCAATGACATCTATGGCCGTGAGAGATAGAATTCTGAAACACAGTTATGATAACAGATTTGTGACTGAAGGACAACAGATCTTGATATATAAGGAGATCCCTCTTTATTTCCTGAGAAGAAGAGGAAGTTATAAACCTCTGGCAGAAACGTTGAGAAGAAATGGCCTGAGATTTCATTGGGAGTTTCCGGAAGGCCTATCCTTTATTTACAAAATGAAGAGATTTAAAGTAACATCTGAGTTGGAGATAGGCAAATTTCTGAGAAAATACGGAGAAGAGCTTGGGTACAGGAAACCATCGAAAGAGGGTGATAGATTACCTGAGGAGAAGGAGGACCAAGGCTCAAGAAGAGGTGAAGGTGAAGAAGAAGAAGAGGAAGAAGAAGAGGAGTTAGAACTCTCTGATGAGGAAGAAGGCAAAGCCGACTTAGCTATGGCCAATATTTGAATAGAGACTGATAAAAATATATTTAATTTGAAATCTGCAATGGCGTTGAGAGTATTAACATGGAATGTAAATGGTTTGAATGAAAAGACCAAGAGAAATAGAATTACGCATTTATTGAAGAAAGAAAACCTAGACCTGATTTGTCTGCAAGAAACACATATTGCAATGAAACATATGAAGATTCTAAAAAACAAAATTTTGGGACAAGAATTTGTATCGTCTGATAAATTGAAGAAAAGAGGAGTGGTGATATATGCAAAACATAAATTAGAACCTAAGTTGATAATGAAAGATGAAGAGGGAAGATTTTTGATGGTGAAAATTACTTGGCAATCTGAAAGATTTTTCATTGTAGGAATTTATGCGCCAAATGAAAGGAAATTAGAATTTTATAGAGATCTAGAACAAAGATTGTTAGACTATATGGATGAAAAACTCTTTTTGATGGGAGACTGTAATGGAGTAATGATGCCGGATCTGGATAGATCCCAGAAAAAGAAAGGCTCAGAAGGGAAATTACCAAAATCTTTTTTTGACTTAGTTGAAAACTTTGGATGGACCGACATCTGGAGATTGAGACACCCAATAGAGAAACAGTTTACCTTTTTCTCTGAACCAAATCAGAGTTGGGGAAGAATCGATTACATATTTGTTCCTAACGATATTACACATAGAGTGACGAAAGTGGAAATTTTACCTAAAACGATCTCAGATCATAATGCAATCGTGATGGAAGTTAAAACAAAACTGCAAGGATTATACCGCTGGAGATTGAATGAAAGTTTATTGGACGAGACAGAGACTTTGCAAATAGCGAAAAAAACTTTTAGAGATTATTTGGAAAATAATTGGAGAAGAGAAACACCAACAAATTTTGTATGGGATGCGAGCAAAGCTGTTATGTGAGGCCTCTTTATTCAGAGAAATTCGTACCAGAAGAAACAGAAAGAAAAAAAAATGAGATCTTAAAAGAAATGGTGGAGACAGAGAAGAAATTGGTGGAAAAGCCAAAGGAACAGAAATGGATTCAAAAATTAAAGATGCTCCAAACCCAGTTGTCAATGGTTATCAATCAAGAAATTGAGTGGAAGGTTAAGATGATGAGACAAAGAAATTTTGAATCGGCAAACAAAGTAGGGAAACTGTTGGCTTGGCAGCTTAAATGGAAGCAAAAACAAAAGGTTGTGAACAAATTAGTAGTAGATAAGAAATTAGTGGAAGATCCAAGAGAAATTGTAAAGGTGTTTCGGAATTTTTACAGAGACTTATATATGAAGAAAAAAGAGGATCCGGAGCAGATTGATAGATATTTAAGAGAGAATGGATTGAAAAAATTTCAACAAGCCAATTGTCGACATTGAGTGAAAAATTACCCCACATGAAGTACAAAGTGCAATAGAGAGGGCGAAAACTGGAAAATCACCGGGTCCAGATGGTTTGACTGCAAAATATTATAAAAAATTGTCAGAAGAAATGTTACCAATAATGGTGGAGGTGATGAATGAAGTTTTAGAAAAAGGAGTTATACCTAATACCTGGATGGAGGCGTATATAACACTGATCCCAAAGGAGAATTCAGACGTGACAGATGTCAAAAATTATAGGCCCATTTCCCTTTTGAACGGAGATTATAAATTATTTGCCGATGTTTTGGCCAATAGATTAAAAAGGGTTTTAAATGAATTGCTACACAAAGACCAAGCGGGGTTTCTTCCTGGCAGACAGATGAAAGATAATATGAGAAATATAATTGATATAATAGAATATCTAGAAGTCAGGAAGGAGAAACAAGCTGCTTTGATATTTATCGATGCTGAAAAAGCCTTTGATAATGTTTCTTGGCAATTCATGAAGAAGAACTTGGAACATATGGGAGTGGGAACAAAGTTTTGGAATGGTGTTAATGCAATATATAAGGAACAGAAAGCAAGTTTATTGGTTAATAATGTGATAACAGAAAGTTTCCCGATTGGGAAAGGTACAAGACAAGGGTGCCCACTGTCTCCACTGTTATTTATTACTGTACTGGAAGTATTGTTAGTTAAACTGAGAGACATGGTGATAATTAAAGGTATAAGTGTGGGGGATAAGGAATATAAACTAAAAGCGTTTGCTGATGATTTGGTTTTGACGTTAGAGAATCCAAAAGAAAGTATTATTGAGGTGATGAAGGTAATTGAAGAATTTGGTAATTTAGCCGGCTTTAAACTGAATAAGAATAAGGCGAAGGTCCTATTGAAAAATGTAACAAAGAAAGACTGTGAAGAATTTGAAAAACTGTCCGCTCTCTCAGTTGTGAAAAAGTTAAATACTTGGGAATTAATTTATCTCTTACGAACTTGAATCTCTTTGAGGATAACTATAATATGGTTTGGAATTCGATTAAGAGAGATTGGAAACATGGAATAGATTGAATTTGTCGTTGATGGGAATAATTTCGGTGATAAAGATCAACGTGTTACCAAGGTTGTTATTCTTATTTCAAATGATCCCAATAATCAGAGGGATAGGCCATTTTAAGGAATGGCAGAAGACATTGTCTAAATTTGTCTGGCAAGGTAAAAGACCTAGAATAAGGTTTAAATTATTAACAGATGCCAAGGAAAGGGGAGGATTTGCCATGCCAGACCTGAGATTGTATTATGAAGTGGCCTGTCTCGGTTGGATAAAAGATTGGATTACTTTAGTTGATGAGGATCTTTTGGATTTAGAAGGTCATGATAATAGATTTGGTTGGCACGCTTATCTTTGGTATGATAAAGTGAAAGTACATAAAAGTTTTATTAATCATGTAATTAGAAAGTCACTACTTCAGGTCTGGGAACGGTTGAAACCTTTATTAGAAAGACACACCCCGAGGTGGTTATCCCGATTGAAGCATCAGCGATCAAGAGGAAAGATACAGAAGGAGTGGGGATCACATATGGGGATGTGTTATTTTTCTCAGAAAAAGGTCCTAGACTGAAGTCTTATGAAATGTTAAAAGAGAAGTTAACAGGTTGGTTCCAGTACCATCAGCTACATGACATTTTTCAGAAAGGTAGAAGGATGTCTGGGTTTGGAGAGAAGGAATCTAAGTTTCAAACCATAATCATGGGCCCAAAAAAGAAATTGTTGACTAGATTATATAATTTCTTGTTGGAGTTGAACCTAAAAGATGAACAAGTCAAAGAATGTATGATAAAATGGGCTATGGATCTGGGTCACAATATTGAGTTAGATGTGTGGGAAAGATTGTGGAAAAAGAACATGAAGTTTACCGCATGTACTTTGATAAAAGAAAATCTGTTGAAAATGATGTATAGGTGGTATATTACTCCAACGAAATTAGCAAAGATGTATAGGATGAAAGATGATCATTGTTGGAAATGTAAAGAGAAACAAGGTGACTTTTATCATATGTGGTGGACCTGTGAGAAAGTGAAAGAGTATTGGGCACTGATATATGATGAACTCAAAAAGATGTTAAAGTGTACATTCCCAAAACGATCTGAACTTTTTTTGTTAGGGTTGGTGGACAATGAAATTAAAGGAGCAGATAGGACCCTATTTTTATATGCAACAGCAGCGGCACGAATGCTCCTGGCACAGAACTGGAAGACAACGTATATACCGTCTTTGGATGAATGGAGGGCGAAATTATTGGACTTTGTTGAGATGGCCAGACTGACGTGCAGACTGAGGGATCAAGACAACCAGAGGTTCCAAAAAGACTGGCAAAAATTTAAGAACTACATGGAGACTTATTGTAAGGAATTAAAGACCCTTACCGGATTAGGGTAGAACTCGAAGGATTACTACTTACTTCTAGAATCTTTTTTATAAGTATATAAAAGGGGTTTGTTAGAAAGGAAAGCTAGGAGATGAAGAACGTTAAAACCACGTGAAGAACAGAGGGAAGCCTAACTTTAGTGATAGATTGATTTTGTATTGTTAATGTTTTGAATTTGATTTTCTTCTGTATATTAAAATTTTCTAATAAAAATGCTTTAAAAAAAAAGAAGCACTAGCATGTCTGCCTCTATATGCTTACTGAATGCAAGATACAACTGGTTCTAAGCAGCATATTGATGGCACTTGACTTCAAGGACACATATGACTTTTCACAGTGGTCTCATGTAAATGTTGAAGAGCATTGGAACTAAAACTGAGTCCTACTGGATTCCATCTGGCAGTTCCTAAGGCGCCAGTGGATAGCCCTCTAGCATTACTCTCCGGGTACCCTTGAAGAGGAAAGGTGAAAGCCATTGTTGTACTGGTCCAGCAAGACCCAGGCCATTCTCCAGTCTCCCCCACAAAATACCACAATCCATTTTATCAAAGGTTGGCTGAAAGATCTAAGGGTATCAGCAAGGATGCCTCCACATCAACATAGCAAAGGAGATCATCCACCCAGACCACCAAAGCAGACTCAGTGTCATGGTCCAATCAGAAGCCAGAATGGAAATGGGCAAGTATGGTTGCGACCTCTGGGTGTCTCCGGAGGTGCTCTTCTGCCACCTTTCCAACAACTCTACCCAAAAAGGTGCAGGTTGGAACTTGTCTGATAACTAGACACGTCTCATGTCAGTTGATCTTTTCTTTAATAGAGGTCATATGGCTGCCATTTTCAAGGCCTATAGGAAGATAACCTTTAAAAATGAAGTGTTAATTAACTGGAATTGGCTTACTTTCTTTGAACAGGCTTTAACCAACAGTGAAGGATAAGGACCCATACCACAACAGTGGCAACCTTCCCTCCCTCCCTCTTTTAACATGCCTGAGGGAGAGCAAACGGAATCTGTCCATACAATAGTGGCAAAATGGTGTCTCTGATACCTCTACTTGTAGAACCACCTCTAAGGTGGAGTCCAAGATGTCCTGGACCAGCAAGGTCTTATTGACCACAAAATTAACAAGAATATCAGTGCGTGGCTCATAGACTTCCCCGGCTACCCAAAGGATCCGATACCAAACCATAAAAGGAGCAATATAGTATATGTGGTCCAATGCAGTGAGGAGTGTTCAGACCTCTACATTGAAGAAACTAAACAGCCATTAAACAGAAGGATGGCCCAACATAGGAGGGGTAACAGCTCAGGACCATAATCAGCAGTACACCTCAATTTGAAGGACAAAGGGCACTCTTTCAAAGATGAGGATGTACACATATTAGACAATGAAGAGAGGTGGTTTGAGAGAGGAGTAAGGGAAGCAATTCATGTGAGCATTGAAAACCCCTCCCTCAACAGAGGTGGCGGCCTCAGGCATAGACTATCTGCTACTTATCAGGCTGTGCTTTCCAAAGTACCCAGACAAATCAAAAAGCCTTCACCACCAAGGCCATAGCTAACGACCCATTCTTGATAGGTTTCAGCACCCATAGGCCATTGTTCACCTTAAGACTATGGATACTATTGTCTCCCTAACGAGCCTATTCAGGCCATTGTTCATCTTATGAGCCTAATTCAGACCAGGGTGACAAAAGGTCAAAGCTGACTATAAGATGGAGGACTCACACTAGCTGTATTCAGACTGATGAAGCTGTTTGGATGAGCAGCAAAACGTTTCTATCTCTCAAAAAAGAAGTCCAGTAGCTATGACTCAACTTCCAGGCCGTCACTGAGATTTTTTTCTGATAGAAGTATTGCGTACATTCAAGCTATTGACTCATACTGTACAGTAGGACCCCAGTATCCTCTGAGGATTGGTTCCAGGCCTACCTGTGGATAATGAAATCTGTGGATAAGACAGAATGCCAAACCCCTCCCCAAACTGCTGTTTCGTGACAGTAGCTTGCTTTCTGGCTGCAGTTTTGAGACAGTAGCTTGCTTTATGACTCCTGTTTGTGACAGTAGCTTGCTTTACACTGCTGTTTTATGACAGCAGTTTGCTTTACAGCTGCTGTCTGTGACAATAGCTTGCTTTGCGGCTGCTGAATTATTTATTCCTTTATTTTCTGTAAACCGTGGATAACTGAATCAGTGGATAATGAATCAGTGGATATGGGGGTCCTACGGTATACATAATTTGTAGGAATAAGCATCCATTGGTTAAAGGAAAAGTGCCATATCCTGTTTACCAGTTGCCAGGCTATTTAGCTCTATATCAGATCATGCTTGGGCATTGTCTTCTTTTTTTCTAAACCAGCCAGAATTTTCTCTTGTCATTCTTGGCTCAGCACCCTTTAGCATAGCTGTCTGGTAGCTGCATGGATACTTCATCTGGTGTGGTAAACGGCAGGGCACCCGTTATAAGTGTTCAGCATCTCACTGCCATGTTTGGTGCAATACCATCATTGGTAGAATTTGCACGGACATCATGAATATTAACTCCAGGAAAGAGAGTCCATTGGGGTTTAAATGGGTCCAATGGTTTTTAAAGTATTGGATTGTTTTGTATTGTTTTTATTGTTGAACTCTGCCCTGAGACTTCAGGATAGAGGGCAGAATACAAACAATCAAACAAATCCCTCTAACTGACCCAAGATAAAGCTAACATGTCCAGAACATATGTGGATACAGGACGAGTCATCTAATTCAGGAATACAAGCAAAATCTTTAATAATCAGGAAGAAATCCATTGTGTTTTGTGACTAACTGACTCCTGGGCTGACCTAATTTGTACAAACCAGCTAGTATCATCACTATGAATATTGATACCTGTTCATTCCTGCTGTTGAGGTCTGCTTTAGGGACTGATTCAAAAGCTGATATGCCTTCCAACATGCAGAGAGGTGGAAATGTTTTCTCGAATGACAGCATAAGCATGATGGTTAGTTCAACTTTTTATGTAATTCTTTAGCTCCTATGCTGAGTGAATACTTTGGAGGGTTGAAGCACCCTGATTATTTTATTAGAAGGGTGTTTTGATTAACAGGGGGCATCAGCCATCCTCTTTGCTTGCTCTGTCTAAACTTAGCTTCAATCCTCACTTGGAGGGTTTGTGTGGAATTTACCAGCAATAATTTGTGCAGTGAAATCCAGGATAAATTCTGCCTCATGTAGACCTACTGCAATGAATGGAACTCATTTGTCAGTCATTACTTAAATACGCCCCATGATTTCAGTAGGTTATTCTGAATTGTATGTACACAGGCAGAGATCAATGTTGCTCCTTGTATTTGGATTCTTCTTGGGTGTGTGACAATTCAGACCATAATTATAGGACCACTGGGTCCATTGCACCACTGGGAAAAACTTATGGAGTGAGAAAATGAACACAATTACATGTTCTCCCTATGCGTTATGCTTTTGTTCATGGTGGTGAAAATATAGATTTTTAAAATGTCTACAGTCGATAGGGCTTTCAGAATAATGAGATATTTGGAGGCCAGTACAGTCACACCAAAGAGCTGGTGTGAAATAAAAAGTGTGGTATGATCCACACATCCTCACTGAACCCTTAAGCTTCAGTCCATCTAGATTGTCTTGTCAAGGCTTCTTGTCATCTCAAGGTGTTTTATTTATTTATTTATTTATTTATTGCATTTTTGTACCACACTGATTTCCCAGAAGGGACTCTGGCCGGTTTAGATAAATACAAATAAGAAATAAACAACAAAGCAAATTAAATAGAACAGTGGAATAAGCAAGTAAAATAAGCAAATAAACACATGATGCATACAAGAATCTGGCAAGAGGCAAAAATAGAAAAATAAAATTTAAAAAAATACTAAAATACTAAAAAGGGGGGTGAAATTGTTTTGAGTTGCTTTTTCATCAGTGTTATACTAAATCCTCCTGAGCCTAAATATGTGAGTCTAAAGTTATCAGAGAGATTAACCTATGTCCTCTGGGAAAATGTGTCTTCCAGTGAAAGAGTAAAATGAATAAAAAACATTGTCATCTATAAGTTGCAATGAATGTGGGTCATCACATCTTATTATTTATGAAGTCACACTGGTTTTGTTATTCATTTTTAAAATTATTGTTGGTCTTCTTTTTTTGAACATTAATTTTTATTAATTTTTAGAGAAACTAATAATAATACATACGCAATAATACGTAATTAATTCGCTTATTTTTACATCCCCCCTCCCCAACACCTCCCCAACCCCTGGAACTGAAGAATAAATTATTTTCCATTCTTTCCTACAAGCTCTTTAGTACATTTCACCAATGTCTTTGGCTTCCTCTTAAACCTCCTTACTTTATTCATAGCTTAAGCCAATCTTCAGTTTTTTACATTTCTCCCATATTTCTTTGGATACTTTTTCTTCCCTAATCCATCTAAAGTAACTATACCACTTTTCTTTTTCGTAATTTCCCAATCTTCCCATATTTAATCTTGCCAATATGTCTGATTGTATTGTTTCAAGAAGATATAGATTCCAATTATCCTCATTCCATTTAGTGGAATCTTTCCATCCCCATGTGATCACTGCATGTGCCGCTATCAGCATTGCTTTCAATAAATATTGGTCTGCAACCCTTAATTTTTCACAACTCAGTATACCCATATATAATAAACTTCCATTAATTTCTAATTTAATTTTAAACTAATTTTCTATTTTCCTGAGGATTATATTCCAAAATGATTTAACTTTAACGCATTTGGGAATACGCATTGTTACAATGCCACCTTTTATCATGTATGCAAGTTGTCAGTTCCTTTTCCCTTTGAATTCTAAAATTTTATTTCTCTAATACCTTTCAATTTCTCCAAACCTCTTTAATATCATTTTAGTCCATTTATTTTGGGCCTTCTTTATCTGTAAATATTTAATATTTCACCTGTCAGTCCTTTTCCCTTTGAATCTAAAATTTTATGAATTTCCCCAAACCTCTTTTCCTCTAGTATGGGGCCTTCAGCTTGTAAATATAACTTAACCCTATTGTATAACCCTAACAGATTCAACCAACATTTCCCCCCCACATCATTGACTAATTCCTGAAGTGGAATTAGTTTGCCATTCTTATACAAATTCTTAATACAATGATACCCTTTACACGCTAACCTTTTCCATAAACCTTCCTCGAATGAGTCTCCCTCCTTTCTTAGGCTTCCCAAAGGTTTACCCTCTACAAATCCTCCTTTCCATTTAGCTTGCCATTTTCCCCATAACCTAAAGGCCACCTGTCTAGGGCCACTTGTTGTCTTATGAATACTTTGCTCCCTATCTGTATAGATACCAAATTTGCCAATTCCATTATTTATTTCATCCTAAATTCTTACCCACTTATTTTTGTTTCTTCCATCGAGCTCCAGTAGATAGTTCAATTGAAATGATTCATAGTAATATTCCAACCACGGCAGACCCCATCCCAAATCCTCTTGCGGCATATAAATCAATCTTTGAACTTCCCTTGCCTTCTTTCCCCCAAATACCCAAGTTCTTAATTCCTTATCCCATCCTCTTAAAACATTTTTTGGAATCCATATAGGTAGCACTTGAAAAAGATACAATATTTTAGGGACTATAAATGTCTTAATTGTTCTAATTCTACTCATAACTCCTAATACTCTATTCTTCCATTCCCCCAGTTGCTTTTGTATCTTTTTCCATACCATCTTAAAATTTGTTACTCTTAGATTATTTAAGTTTTTAGTTATCATAACTCCCAAATATTTAAGTTTTTTTGTCCCCATTGTCATTCCCGTTAATTTCCTTATTTCCTCTTGTTCCCTATATTTAACATTGTAAAGCATTATTTCTGATTTTTTAATATTCACGCCTAATCCTGTACATTTTCTAAAGTCTTCTAGTATAATCATGATTTCCTTCAATCCCTCCAATGGGTTCTGTAAAACTATTAAGACATCATCGGCAAAAAGGTTCACTTTTACTTCTTCCTTCTCCTATTTATATCCTTGTATCCTTACCGCATTTCTAATTTTGTCCGCCAAAGGCTCCATTGCTAGGATAAATAAGAACGGAGATAAGGGACACCCCTGCTTAACCCCTCTTTGTATTAAGATTTCATTTGTCCAGCCTTCATTAACCCTGACAACAGCTTTGCTGTTTCTATAAATTTCTTTTATTGCCTGCACTATTTCGCCCTTAAATCCAAATTCCTCTAGAACTTGAATTAAATATTCATGACTTACTGTGTCAAATGCCTTATAAACGTCAAGTTTTAGTAATGCCAATTTTTCCTGATGTTTCGACTCTCTTCTATGTGTTAAAATGTTAATTATGTTTCTTAAGGGGTGTCCTATTAATCTCCCTTTAACAAATCCATATTGATCTTCATTCACTAGCTTTGGTAGAAGAGCTGCTAACCTCTTTGCTAATATTCTAGTAAAGATTTTATAATCCTGGTTTGCCAAGTTTATAGGCCTATAAGAGTTACAATCCATGGGGTTCTTTTTGCTTTTTAGTATAAGTACTATCTCACTTTTTCTCCACGAATCTGGGGCTTTGCCACCCTTCAGAATATTATTAAACAACTTTCCCATTGCTGGTATTAAGTGTTTCCCCACCATTTTGTAATACTCGGGAGTGTAACCATATATCCCCGGAGATTTCCCTTTCTTTAATTCATTAATTACTTCTTGAATTTCTATATCTGTTATTTCCCAGTTGATACTCTCCAAATCATCTTCTTTAATTGGGTCTTTATATAATGCTATCTTAGACTCTTGCTTTACCTGTTTATACAAATTTTGATAAAACTTAGCAAATTCCTCTTTTATTTGTTTATCCCCATATAATCTTACACCTTCTCCTCCTTTAATTGCCCCTATAGCTTGTTTATCTTTTTTCTTTTTCAAATAATTGGATAGCCTTCTTACAGTATTTATGTTGATGCGTTGGAAGTCATTTTTCACCAATAAATCTCGTTTCCAGACCCATGTCCAATCCAACTCATATAGATCCTTTTTAGCCCTCTCTAACTGAGCGCTGACCTGTTTACTATACTTTCTTTGTAATTGTTCCTGCAATTCTCCAATTTCCTGAAGTTTCAATTGTCTTCTCTCTCTCATCTTTTTCCTAAATTTGATTTCCTTTGCTATACAGTATCCTCTTATTACGGCTTTCCCTGTGTCCCAGACCACTTCCATATCAGCTGAATTGCTATTCTCCCTAAAAAAATAACTCTATTTTTTGATTCAAATCCTCTATATCTTTTTCTTTCCAGAAATATCTAGGGTTAAACCACCATCTCTTAAGTTTCTGTTCTTGATATGTCTTAAATTCCATCACTAGTGGTGCATGGTCCGACAACCAAATTGTTTCTGTTATTACTCTTGAAACTTCTAGTTGAGAATTCCCCTTAACTAAAATGAAATCTAGGAAAGAGAACTTTTTGTACCTTTTAGAAAAGTAAGTAGGTTCATTCCTTTGGGATAAAATCTCATGCACATCTTTTAAATTCAACTCCTTCAGTACTCCTTTTTCTTTGTCTCTCATATCACAGTTAAAGTCACCTACCAGTATAATCTCACCCTCATAAAAATTCTTTAATTTCCGTAGAATTCCTTTTAAGAACCCTTTCTGTCCTTTGTTGGGCGCATATATATTAGCCAATGTGTATAATTTGCCATTCACTTGTAGTTTCCAGAATACATATCTCCCTTCCTTGTATGAGAGTACCCTTAAAGTTTCTACTTTTAACCTTGAGTGGGTTAATATTGCTACCCCCCTGCCTTATTTGTACCCCTTGACTCGACCAGTCTGCTCCATTCCTTTACATTCCAAAGTTTGGAATCGTCCTTTCTCTTGTGGGTCTCCTGCAAACATGCTATATCAATTTTCATATTCTGCAATAGTTTTTGGAGTCTAAATCGTTTGATATTGGAAGCCAAACCATTTACATTTAATGACATTACCTTAATTTCCCCTGCCATCATTACTTTTAGAATTCCTAGTCATTAATTGCCTTGTTCCTCTTGGTTTCCCCCTCCCCCCACCCCCAACCCCTTGCCCAACCAATCCCTCACCAGGGTGGAGCGAAATTTACCCTCCAATTTTATTGGGCTCTGGATTCCACCTACTCTGATGTACTTCCCTCCCCTACACTTTAGTCAAAAATTTTTACTCAGCTTCCCATATAATCCAACCCACCACTATACATTTTCTCTCATTATTTAGGCCAGAAAAAACAAAGGAAAGAAGAAAAAAACCATTATCCCATTAAACTCCCATTGCAATCAGCTCTCCCACTTGACAGGCTTCTTCTTTCCCACCCCTCAGAAGTTTCTTCTTATTTCATTCCATATTTCTCCTCCTAGGGCGGCTAGTCTTCCTCCTGTAGATCATCAATACTGTCATCATTCTCTCTAGCCCTCTGCTCTTCATGAGTCTTTTCTTCTGCTGCAGAAAATCTTTGTAGCAAGCTTTGCGCCTCAACTGCATTGCTGGCTCGATACAAGACCTTGTCCTTAAAAATCAAGATTGCTGTTGGAACACTCCATGAGAAGCGAATACCCTTATCAAACAGCTTCTGTGCGAAGGGCTTAAGAATGGCTCTTTCTCGCAAGGTCTCTGGAGATAAATCCTGTCTCACTGTTACTCTCTGGTTCTCAAGTTGTAAAGACTTCATTTTCCTTAAAGCCTTAAAAACATAGTCTCTCATTTTCAATCTTGTAAAGGCAACAATTACTTCTCTTGGCCGGTTGCCAGTTGATAGTTTGCTTCTCAGGCCTCTGTATACTCGTTTGATATCGTTCTCGCATATACTAATTTGTAATCCCTGAAGTCATAACAATAAATGTTTCTCAAGTTCTCTTTGATGAATGCTTTCAGGAATTCCAAACAGCCTTAGATGTTTTCTTCGCTGGTTGTCTGATAACGAAGCCACTCTTCTCTGAAGCTGTTTGATTTGAGACTCATTAGCCATTGTTTTCTTATGTGAGACTTCTGCAAGAGCTTCTGTAGTTTTAATTTCCTCTACTATCCCCTCTATTTTTTCCTGCAACATTTTAATATCCGTTCTTATATTGAATTCCATATTAGAGAGAAGTTGTGCTAGGTCTTTCACTTCCTTTTTGGTAGCCATTTTCTCACCCCTTCTGATCTTCTTTATTTACTCAGTCCTTATTTCCAATATTTTATCACCCAGGTGGGATATTGACTCACCAACTTCAACTCTCAGTATTGTTGTCACATAGGAGAGCCAGCAGAGATAAAAGGCCTCTTTTTCTCTCCTCTTGGGAAGCTTATCTTATTTTCCTTGCCGGAGGAAAACACCAAAGCGTCTATCCCGGTCGACGCATGCGTGGAACTCCTTGTTGGTCTTCTTACTTTCTTCAGTATTCTTTCTGAAAACTTTGGTCTGGTTGTTTTGATTCTTGACTCCTCTCACTTCAGCAGCTGGTCCAAGCAGCTGGTATTCCTCTCTCACAATATCCCAGGGCATATCCAAGGTATTATGGGGAGAAAGGGCGTAAAAGACCCCTGTTGAATGTCAAGAGCAACTACAAGAATGAGCTCTTTTGTCCCTGCAAACGCTGCAGTGTCAGCCCTCTTCTACACATGGGTCGGGGTCTTTTTCATAGCCATGCATGCTTCTGTTCCTTTCATTCTGAAAGCCTACAGATGTAGCAGAATGCCTGCCAGGACAGAGGGAGGAGGGGGTAAATATGGGGTGCTGGTGTAGGTGATGGAGGACCTCCCTCAGCACCCCCCCACAAGTATCCCTTGCGTCTCAATCCCACTTTGTAGCTGTCACAGGTAGCTTGGGTCTGACTTGTCTTGAATATGTAGAATCCCTAGTTTAGATGACATGGAAGTCATTTTACTGGCTTTATTTCTCTTGCAATTTGTGCTAACCAGTTGAGTGAAAAATCCGTCTTGAGTTTTCCTGCCACCATTTTGATTGGAATTTTATTGTTTTCGGCAGATAAAAAATAATGGATGGAAAAACCTTTCTCCCTAATTAAAATGGATGCCTCTTCCCTGTCAACATCTGATAGCTCTCCCAATCACAAGGAACCTAAAACACATGTAAACTCAGGGATGCCTGCCGTTCGTCTCTGGATAAGCTGTGGCACTGCATACAGATGGGTGGCAACAGGGAAGAATAATAAAACTGAAGAGAACTGAGCGCAAAATTTTTAGCCCTGATGGACTCTTAAGAGGGAAAGCATTTGCTTTTACAGTGAGTGGGGCAAAGCTTGAAAAAGTTCCTTTTTCAGACTATAGTTCCCAGAATCCCCCTATTTGGTATACCCACACCTGTCAGGAATTTGGGGCACTGTAGTTAAAAAAAAAAGAGAGCAAGACAGGTTCTGGAATGGGGCCCTTTGTGTCTGATGCCCTTTGTGTCAAGTGTGGTGCCTCATGACCAGTGATGGTGCTCTTTTAAGACATTAATGTGTCTTGCGGCCAACAAAGGGGATGGAAATCAGCCTCTACCCTCATTTACTGTTGCAGAGTTTGGGAGTTGGCCGTCCAGTGGATAATGAAGGGTCACAGGTCTTTCCCCTCCTCCATTTTAGGCTTAGGTAGTGGGGGCACATCACGAAAAGGCAGGATTTCTCTGACAAAGACAATAATGTGGGGAAAGGTGGAAGTCAGCAGGAAAAGTGGAAGACCAAGCACGAGATGAATCAACTCCCTAAAGCAGGGGTGCCCAAACTTTTTGTAAGGAGGGCCAGATTTGGTGGCTGAGAATGTGTCAGGGGCCGGTTGCTCCCCGACCCTGCAACCCCACTGCAAGCCCCACCCACTGACCCATAAGCCCCACCCACTGACCCCTTGCAACCCCACCTGCAGGAAGGAAGGCGGGGACCAAGGGAGGGAGGGAGGAAAGTGGAAACCAAGAGAGGAAGGAAGGAAGGTGGGGAACAAGGAAGGGAGGGAGGTGGGGAACAAGGAAGGGAGGAAGGAAGGAAGGAAGGTGGGGACCAAAGGAAGCACAGGAAGCCGTGGCCACAGGTCGCCCCTTGGAAGAGGCGATCTGTGCGACCTTGCACCCGCCCAAGTTCCCCAGCGCTGGCGACGGCTCACCCGCCAGCCCGCCCCAAAGCTCCTTGGCAGTGGCAGAGGCCCGCTGGCCTGCCCACCCCCACACTTTCCCCTGCAGTGCCAGTGGCGGCACACCGCCCAGTCGCCCAAGCTTCCCAGCGGTGTCAGTGTTGGCAGAATATTTTTTTTAAAAAAAAACATGGGGCGAAGGAGGGGGAGGGAGGGGCGGGCCAGCTAGCCGTGGGCCACTCAGAATGGCCTGATGGGCTGGATTTGGCCCCCGGGCCGGACTTTGGGCAGGCCTGCCCTAAAGGAAGCCACAGGCTTGAGTTTGCGAAGGCTGAGCAAGGCCATTGAGGACAGGATACACTTTGAAGAGTTCTCATTCATAGAGCTGCTGTGAGTTGAAGGTGACTTGACAGCACAGGACAACAACAACAAGGGCTTGCAGTGACAGAGTCTGGAAAAGTTACTGTTGTCACTTATAACTCTCAGCATCCCAATGGTCACGTGAGCTGCAGTACACTGAGAATGGAGTCCAAAATGTCTTCTCCAAGCCTTGCTAGGCGAGGCATTTATAACACTTTCAAGTTCTATGGTGGTTTTTTTTTTGCTTGTTTGCTTGCTTAGGTCTCTATTGATGAAACTTGCAAACACAATTTCACAAAATGAGTCTTTTCTCATTTACAATTATCTAACTGATAACACAAGCAATAACAAAATAATGCTGAAATGTTATACAAGTTCTCAGCCACTGCACCGATACAGAAGTTGTTCCTGTTTTTCTTTTTAACTTCTAGACTGCCCTTCTGACCAATGGTCACTCTGGGTGATGCACAACAGTGTAAAGCAACCAGAAAACAAATGTCAAGAAGCCCAAATTAGTGGGTTAATCCATAGTTAACTGGTTTTGGCTCTGTGGATCAGGTCTTTTATATAACTAATAGCTCTTAGCTATTATATAAACTATTGTTTAAGCTGAATTATCTGTATCTACTGACAACCTGATTATGTGTCAGCTCCAATATACTCCTGCCTTCTCTATTTCCTCATGCAGACACAGGACAGCCAGGCGAATCTTTCCTTGAAAATCCCAGTCTGAGGAAGAGTCTTGTGGGACAGAAAAGAAGGCCTTCTCCATTATGGCTTATATAATGCCTGTATAAGGTTATATATTGCCTCAAAAAAGGCTGTTAAGACCCATTAGCTATTTAAAAGACCTCCTGGGAGAGACAAACCAGTAAAATATGGATTAATCCACCAATTTGGAGTATGGTTTCTCAACAGTAGTATCACAGTTACTGAGGTGGTCAAGGTAATCCTCTGAATTCTAGTACTTTTCATTGTAGGTAAGGCAGAGAAGCTAAAAAAACCAACAGGCTCATTGCCTAAAGATGTGGGATGAATACTGCAATCCTTTATAATTAATCTTCAAACCCCAGATTCTCTTACTTTTGAGTAAGCTCTACTGAATGCATTTGGACTTACCTCTGAGTAAAGCACAAAGGATTGTTCTGTATGTGACCTACAGTAAATTACATAGGTGAAAAGCTTTTGACTGTGTTCCTTTTTAAATAAACTAGTCGTAGCATTCTCCTGTTTGCTTATGGAAGATGCTTCATTCTCAGTACTCTGCTTTTCCCTCTGTTCCCTGCTTCTCACAGTCCCTAGGAGGTCTGACGAGCAAATTAGTGTTAGAGGTGAACAATCTGTCGAGTTCAACAAGAATGCTATCTAACACAGGATAGCAGAAATCAATTTTTATGTATTTTTCACTGCTCTTAGGAATAGCCTGTAGAGATGACTACCCCACTGTGCCAGCTTTGCTGGATATTTTCGTTTGTGATCTACAGGTTACAATGCTGTCATAGTGATTTTTTGATACTGCCAGGCTGGGAATGGCAATTTCAAGATCCTTAGTGGTGTCTTCAGCTTCATCATCCCATAATGCTTGTTTTCAGCTGTTTCCAGATGAACCGATTCTTGACAAACACTGACATGCTTTTATCTGTTTCAGGGCACTATATAAATTGTGGTTTTCATGTCCACAATTTATCACAGATTTTTCTGAAGCACTGCTCTGAATCGCAAGCCTTTCTCACTAAAGTAACCAAGTGTTCACACAAAGGGGACCCTCTTTTATTCTTTCCCAAAGGGCTGTTGGGAGTGTTGGTGGAGGCTTCATCAGAAACAATCTGTGTTTCGCCGGTGAGGAAAACAGCAATGTTTGGGTGAATTATTTCCTCGGACATTTGCACTGCTGGCACTAAGATCTAATTGACATTCAAGTGTGGAAGAGGGACTGGGGCAGGACTTCCATATACTGTTTATCCATATCCCCACCACAGGAACAGCCTTTGCAATCCCATCCCCACAATAAAGATATGACACAAAAGTATTGGGATTTAAATTGGGGTGCAACTTTTAAAAATCTTTTTAAACTATCAATAAAAAGGGCGGCCATCCATAGTGCAAGTAAACATGGGGTATACCCATTAATAATACTGACATAATAATATTTTGGTGAGTTCATATCTGGGAACTTGCTGTTGTGTCACAACAGCCCATTCCCATCTCAGAGAGTAACTCCCTACCGGGCAGCCGTAAACCAATTATTATCACAACCTGTTACCT